>CM070550.1:84824355-86090369 GCA_036346405.1 Phyllostachys edulis
CGGTGTGCTATGGCTCATGATACTCCATCTCTTCATCGTCATCCTTGTCTTTTTTTTAGAGCTTGCCTCTCCAGGCTCTTGTATGGAACAGAAATGACCTTTACCTGAATAATAGTCTTCTAACTTCTTTTGCCAGACTCGGCAAGTGCACAAATCTTGCCGTGCCGCCTGATGAAGTGAACACCACTTATTGTTCTTTTTATATTCATCGATCGGAGCTTTCGTTTTGCTATGACCGGAATAGTCCTTTTTGCCCTTGGTGAACTTCTCAGGAATCGCGAGTACATCTTTATTACTAGGTTTGCGATTCTTTTTACCTTTAAGCATCTTCTTTTGTTTCTTTTCTTACTTATCTAGGCCGAATTGAGAGATTTTCTCTTTTCGATTAATGGTCTTATTCCATTCAACCACCTCACTAGCGGCTGCGTACCTACCATGTCGAATAGCTCGATGGTCGTTCATGGATGATTCATTGCGATATCCTCTGTAAATTGTCGATTCCTTAACCCTGCTTCGAAAGCCTGAATAACAGAAGAATCTGTGACCTCGGGAATATAATTACGAACCTGGCTAAACCTCTTGATGTACCGCCGAAGAGTTTCATTAGGTTTCTGTCAGATCTGATGGAGATCGTCTTCCTTTCTGGGGCGATCGTACGTCCCCTGAAATTTTGCGATCAAGAGGTCGCAGAGTTGCTACCAGGTGTAAATTGATCCAACCGGTTGATTGAGCAACTAAGACTAGGCAAAACCCTCGAGTACCATGGGCAAGTAATTTGTTATCACATTGTCACCACCGCCAACATCTCTAATGGCGGTAGTGTAGATCTGGAGGAATTCTAATAGGTTTTGAGTTCCATTGAATATCTCTAGGTTCACTGGTCGAAACTTGTCTGGCCAGTGTACCGCTTGGAGTCTTGTCGAGAATGCTCGATAGCCCGTAATTGAGTCATGGCGTCTTCTTTGGAAAAGAGCCGGATTTTAGTCAGTTGGGGACCGATTCCTCTGGTCGGCATACCGAGTGTCTGGTGCCCCAACTCAGTCGTGGACGCTTGTATAACGTCTTCGACCAACTGCCTGGTTTAGGTGATGTCGAAGATCACCTGAGCCAAGCAACTGCTCCTCTTGACATGGGGAGGAGTGGCTTCATGGAAGAGCCATCTTCCCTCGTGACTCCCTTGTTGGAATCTCTGAGGAGGTCTAGACATCGGACGATCTCCAGTCCGACCACGCTGACTTTTGCTAAGGGATGAATGCCCGGACGAAGTCAAAATATGACTCTATGAGTTCCTTTGTTCCCTGTACATCTCTGTACGTTGCATGGTCTGCTGAAGGATCTCCAACACCTGTCCTGCAATTTGAACATACCCCGGAGTCTCTGCTAGAGCAGGGTCTGGGTTATTGTCGAGATCGGATTTCTGAATCCGAACCCTCTGTGTATTTCTGCACCAGTCCCAGATCAGTAGCTAGTGCACACAGTGGAAACATTATTGATAACTAGTTCGAATCACAAAATTACATTAATAAATAACCGAGTACCGGCCTTATGGCCACTTATTACAAAAGAGGTCCAAAGATCTTAAGTCTCACAGCAGCGGAAATAAAAATAAACTCCGTGGTTGACCCATTGAATCGCCCACTAGCATTCAACTAGGGAAACGCAGCCTAGTACTCCGGGAAGCCTTCGTCGAAGCCGCAGGCGAAGTAGTCGTAGTCATTCTCGGCATCTTCGTAAACTTCTGAGATTTGTTGAGTGTAGCATGTGAGTACATAAAGTACTCCACGAGTCTTGGGAAATGATGCATATGCATAGCTTTAACAATTGGGCATATAGGGTTCATTTGTACAAAGTAGTATTTTAAGTTTAAACATCTTTTATAAAGCTCATTTGACAAAAGATGATTAAAATAGTTAATGTAATTTAAATCAAACTCTAATACAAGTTCCAACTACCATACATTAGTAAAGTAGCTCTAATCGCCAAGTTTTCAAGAATTGAGCTCTAGCTGCTCAACTGGCTCTAACTGCCAGAACCATAATCCAAGAGTTCCAACTATTCCCAGATTCCCAAAATATTTCTTTTAAAACCAAAACTGAAATATACTATGTGTATACGCACCTTGCCCGCCCTTGACCGTGGGCACGGCTATTCGAATAGTTTTTAATACCCTGCAGAGGTTGTACAGCTTGACTCACACAAGATAATCAGTTTATAATATCCGTTTAACACACTTCCGAAGGTATGCGACTAAACGATTATCACAAGGCTTTTACAATACTTTATCCTAACTTTAGCCCGTCCGATGAGCTTTACCCCAAGTCATGGACGTCATTTACCATCGACCTAGAGCTCACCGTTGTGGGGGATAACCTGCCCGGACTTGGACGTCTATTACCAACTCCCGGTGCAAGCCCCGACAGACATGGACGTCATTTACCATCGTCTGCACTAACCAGGTAACACCTACCATCAACAGCCTACGGGCGTAAAGCTAGAACAAAGTAAATTATTCAGCCAGATCCTTCCCATTAGGGATATGTGGTTGTACGGTATTGCTTGGTTTGAATAAACACAAGAGTCGGTCTTTAATTAACCAGGGTGAGACAAACCAGACTCATGCCACTCACCCTAGTCTAAAAAAATATTTTCCACCGTTTTTATTTTATTTCTTAAATATTGACATTACCTAATGTCAAATATTTTCCAAAATTTAAGGCATAACATTAATAAAGGTTTTTCTCCCCCAAAGGTTAAACATGAACATACATCACATCTAAGCATTTCTACCGTATCAAACTATTCTGCAAAATTGTATTCAATAATGCGGACTTTCTTATACTAGGGTTACAAAGGTGCAGAATATCAAATATCAAGGATGATAATAACAACTTTAGGTTTTTAACTAACACCCTATAGTTCAACTTATCATTTAAATAGCAATGCATAACATTTAAAACTGAAAACACCATTTGCAAATCATAGGTTTAAAGTGGTCAAAGGAGACTCGCCTTCGATGACGCTGGAGGTAAGCGCTTCCTGTTGTTCCAAACTTGCGTCGACGACGTCGGACTCTACACGTGCGTAACAGACCAAATAAATAACAGAAAATAAAATAAAATCCAAAAAATACAAAATAGATACTGGAAGTAGAGAATGAATTTAGATGAATTTAGGAAAAAGAATTGTTGGATTTGGAGTTCGTATGAGAACGAATGAAATTCTAGAAAATAAATTATCAAAAATAAGACTCACGTACAAAGCACTAAGCATGAATAACTAGTAGCAGCACTGTTCAGTGTCTTCTTCATTACGAATAGAAAGCAAACTAGCTATGTTGCAGCCGAATAAGAACATCCAGCAGCCTAACCAAGAAGAAGCTCAAAGTGAAGACTAGATATTAGTGCACTGTACAAAGGACCAGCATGAGCTACTAATTGCATGGCATTGTGCCTTTCCATGCAACGAGAAGAGAAACAAGAACAGATACTGACCATGCAAATTAATGAAGAATGTATAAAACAACAAGGAGAGCCTTGGCTATGGCAAAGACAGGTGGCAGAGGGCTGGTCGGTGGTGACTAGGCTAGGTGGAGCTCGGCTGGGAGGTGACTTACCAAGCACTACAGCAGCGGCAATGGTGGATTACAAGGAAGAAGATGGAGGTGGCATTGGTGATTCTAAGACTTGGAGAGAGTGCAAAGGATCGATGAAGAGATAGCATACCAATATATAGCTTCAACCGGAAGCTGAATCATCGAGTAGACAAAGAAGCACCGGCGACGGTTCAAATTGGAAACAGATGACACGCAGCAGTGCACTGATGGGCTGCGAATTGACGGCATGACATTGTGGGAGAGGTTAATGTATTCGTTCCCCTTCAAATGAAATCGAATTTAAAGCTTTGAATGAAAAGAAATAAGAGAAGAGGAAATGGCAGCCATTAATGGCAATTGAAGCTCGGTTGAATGCACAGGATCAATGGGAGGGGAGGTGAAGCGGTGAGGGTGGCCAGGGAAGGGGCGGCACGGCGAGGGGCGGTCGGCGGTGGTGGCCGGAGGTGGGAACCGAGCTGGGTGGTGGCCGGCCATTTGTCTCGGTTAGAGAAAATAAGACCAACAGAGAAGAGACTCGGGAGGAAGAAGACTGTGTTGGGAGAGAGAAGGAAACAAAGGATAAAAGAATAGGAGGGAGTATATAGTCAAATGAAACCAAAAGCCATACTGGCCAGCTCGGGAATTAAAAACAACATTTTTTTTAGAAAAAGAGAGAAGGGCAAAAATAAATAAATTGGACCAAGAGATTGGAACAAATATTTTTCTATAGATTTGAATTTTAAGGAATTTGAATTTGGAAATTAGATTGGAAATGGAGTTTTGGAATTTGAGATTTCCTTCCAGTATTACACATAAAATGCAGATAATATCCAAATAAAATCCAGACAATTTTAAATAATTAATTTGAAATTAAATTTTAAAGAAAGCGAATTTTGGGATGTTATAGTTATTTAAAATATTACGAACTCGTTGCAGGTTCTGGATTGTTACCGAGGGTCTTGAAGGATTCCTCTTGGCAGAAAATGTTCAATGACTTGAATTCCTTTCTGACCCGCTTGCTTGTCCCGTTCGACCCATCATACGCAGTGGGGTAGAAACATGTGAATTAGCCGATTGATGTCCACCAGTTCCATTGCCTCCACTATCTCGAGTTGATGCTGGAATGTCTGCACCATTTCCACCAACGGGTGTTGACTGGTTACGCTATGAAGGATCATGCATGACATCTTGATCGGTATCACCGATTGCGTTAACCTCGTGTCTCCAACAGCAGTCTCCCGACGAGCTCCCATCGTAACTAAGGGAGATTCTTCCACTGCTTCGGCAAGGAGCGTCCATGACGGGGAATGGTTTGAGATTACCACCTCTGGTAGGCTTTGAGGTGGACTCAGCCTGATCCGGCGGATTTCCGATCGTATGCTGAGTTTTATCATTTTCACCTGGCTTTCGACAGGTGGCAATTTCATTGACACCATTACCAGGTGTCGGTCGGCCCCCAGAATACCTAGGAGTCGTCGGCGAACATCGATTGCCCATGACTGTATCGAGAGTACCTTGACTCTCGAATTGCAGTACTAAGCTTTTGTCGCCGTTTTTGCCGGTCGAAAAAACAGGGCTTGCAGAGGCGTTCAGGCATTCCGAACCAGTTGGAACAACCGACTCTTCTAGGAGTGCCACTGATGGGATGGTGAAACTTCTTCCATTCGGTCATTCTCGCCGGTCTCAGCGAGCGGAGAGCCTGCAACGGAAGAGGATGACAATGACATCGCGTGTTCCATGGCGCGGATGCATGCGTCCATGTCGAGGTTGGAATAGTCCGCCAAGTCAAACCAGTTCTCCTCATCCCATGTCTCTGCCATGATCGCATAGGCGACAACGGAATAGAAGGAAAGTGAATGAGGATTGCTGAGCGAATAATCTTCAAGAACTCAGCGCCTTCTTCCCCACGGACGGCGCTAGCTGTCGACGATCAAGTCGCCAATCCTACGAAATAAAATGAGGAAATTGGCTAAGAATTCTTGAATGAGAATAGGGTTGCTCTTTATTACAATGAATTGGTCTTTATAGGGGTGCCTTTGACAAGGCGACAGACTAGTCCTAATTACACTGAGTATGCTGCTAGGAGAAAATGAGTTGTCTATCGTGATGTTGAATCACTTGTCTACTCCTTCGACTTGCTTGTCGTGCTTCATATCTTGTTTTCTTGTCCCTTCATCTGTTCGTCATCCACCCTTAAATACTAGCAAAGAGGTGCCAGTTATTCCTGGAGAAGACACCTTTTGGGAAATGACGCGCCTGGTCGGAGAGGCAGTTACAGTCAGTGAAATACTAACTGATTGTCGATTGGTGTCAATAGGAGATGAAACTATGTAGTAGTTATTGTTAGTGACTTAGGGCTGATAAGCATCGCGTGGTTTCGTCCAGATAAAGCACGTGTCTCATTCATCACACAGAAAGAATATCCATAGAATCAGATCCAAATACTAGTTCAAAGAGCGATTATCTGGTCGGGCAATACCTATGTACAGTGCCTCTCCGACAGGGGACTCGTAGAGCAACCTTTGGGATTCTTACGACCACAGGGGATCGTTAACCACAAGGGTTACGACCATAAAGGCTATGCAGTCTTTAATTAAATGTTAAAGCAACATTTAGGAATTTAATCCTCATCAATACCGGTTTGACTATTGTAATTGTACATTTCGATACCGGTCCATAGTTCATACTGGTGTATCGTTACAGAGTTTAATATAATAATATTTATTTATGAGTATATATATGTTTAATTGTATGTACACTAAATTTCATTTGTAATATTACTCCAAATAATAGTAGTAGAATCAAATATAACACACTTCAATGAGCTAAATAGATGGTATTTTCAATTTCACCAGCATGTCTGGCATTGTCCGGTATCGAAGCTAGTATAACCAATATCGAGCCAGTATCGAGACCGCTACAGAACCTATGCCTACTATGTATCATTTTAGTGGTGGAATGGTACATACCTGCTATACCGATCGGTAGAATTTTTAACCGTATTGGCACGTTTTGGCGTCGCATTTGTAAAAATGGCACGCGGCGCACGATATTTGCAAAAATAGCACACGATACCGCACGGCCACCGTACGGAACACATCAGGGATACCGCACGGCCACCGTGCGGAGACACTAAGTCTGCACGGCCACCGTGCGGAGGCATCACATCCGCATAGCCAGCCTACGGTCTCCAATGATTATTAGCACTTAATTAGCATTAATTAGCAATTTCTCTCTCCTCCTGAATAGTGATGTTCGTGGAGAGGGGTGTTCTTTGAGTTGGGGGTTGCTGAATAAAAAGGATGTAAATAAACATACTCCGACAATTTTAACCAAATACAAACCCCAGTTCTCCACTATTACACTAAACGGCGTTCCGGGGGTGATCCTGGTGCTGATGGGGAGTGAACAGTCTCACATGTAGAGTCCCTCCGGTACACCTTCTTTCTTCTTGAACATGACCTTCTCTTTGGCCTTCTTGAAGTCAACATGTGTCACCTAGAGCAACAGAACAAAAGAGCAGGAATGTAAAACATGCTGTATCAGAACTTTCATGCAAACAGACTCGACAGAAAGACCACTCCGATGTCATAAACTCAGAAGGATCCGCAAGGTGAATTTGGTGGTTATTGTGCCGTTTCCAGGCATTGCCACCCATAAACAAGCTCAGAAGGTTATATTAGCACGACATTTTACAGGTATTAATTGAGCAGTTCACCAGTATTAAGTAAAAAGACACAGGGGTTTGAGTTGGAGACGGATGTTGCCTTACCTTCATCCTGCGTTCTCTTAAAGCAAGCAATCCAGCTTCAGTACATATTGCTTTGATATCAGCACCAGAAAACTCATCCTTGGTCATCACAAATTCTTCTAGGTTCACATCATCTGCCAATGTCATCTTAGATGTGTGTATCTGCACCATAACATAATCTTGGTAAGCACAAACACGTTTTTTTCATCAAATACATAGAACTGAAAAGTTTAAGATTTCATCATAGAAAAGCACCTGGAAGATGCGCCGCCTGGTTTTAATATCTGGTAAAGGAAATTCAATCTTTCTGTCTATTCGACCTGGTCTAAGCAAGGCCGGGTCAAGACTTTCAATTCGATTTGTTGCTAGAATAACTTTAACATCTCCTCTTGAATCAAAACCATCCAGCTGATTTAACAACTCCAACATGGTTCTCTGAATCTCACGCTCTCCTCCCGAATGAGCATCGTACCTATAACAATGACAAAAAGATCATCAGATCTCACATGAACTTATTTATGGGAAGCACTAGCCATATTTTTCTATATGCAAAAATATTCGTCCTGTAGTAAACTTTCAATATGTGGCATATCCTACCTCTTTGTTCCAACTGCGTCGATCTCATCAATAAAGACAATTGAAGGAGAAAGATCATCAGCCACCCTAAACAGTTCTCTTACGAGCTTGGGGCCATCACCAAGGTACTTTTGGATCAACTCACTCCCAACAACACGCAAGAATGTTGCTGATGTAGAATTGGCAACAGCCTGCAGCATTCACAATTAAAAGCAGTCACAAAAAGTTACTCTACTTTTTTAAGAAAAGATGAACATAATAAACTAGCATTTAGTGGATTTATTACAACAACAACAAAGCCTTTTGTCCCAAACAAGTTGGGGTAAGCTAGGAATAAAACCTCCTCAAGGTCAAAGAGACAAGAGCCTTGTAAAAAAACCTACAAGGCTAAAACCCTAAGTCGTAGCCGAGAACCTAAAACACCGCCCCTAAACCTTCTTATGGTTCCGATACGTGGATCGCTAACTTCCATGCGCTCCTATCCAAAGCTAATTGTTTAGCTACATTCCAATACCTCAAATCTCTTTTAACTGCTTCTTTAGTGGGTTCATTAATTTATTAAAAAAAACAAAAGTTCAAATGGAGCAAAACATGGAAGTTCAAGCAGTGTCCTAAAGGAAAAGACATGAACCTTTGCAAGCAGAGTTTTTCCTGTTCCAGGTTCCCCATATAATATGACTCCCTTGGGAGGCCTGATTCCGATGTCCTCATATAGCTCAGGATGTGTCAAGGGAAGTTCAACTGCCTCTTTGATTTCTTGAATTTGGGCATCCAAACCACCAATGTCAGCATAAGACTCCAAAGGTGCCTTTTCAACTTTCATGACAGAAACCATTGGATCAACTTCATCTTGCAAAATTCCAACCACAGAGAGAACCTGAAAGAAGTGATTCTCAGTAAGCTTCTGACAAGTGAAAATGTACGAAAAGAATTGAGTTCATCACGCCTAACAGTGCTATAATAATTCCACCCTTTACATTTAAAAGAAGTAAAGAACAACGAGATTTCCGAAGTGGCATGAAGCTGAGGAAGATCTAGAGATGTATCCAGTGGAAATAATTAACATGCATCTGAGAAGATTTGTGCCACAGAAAATACATCATTAACAACTGCACAAAGGATACAACACCAAAAGAATTAAATGAACAAGGAAAACTTCAAAGTGAAATATTGCAAGAGATATAAGTGAATTTACTAAATCCGCCTGAATCTCTAACATATGCAGTGAGACATTGTCCATATTAACCACTATTTTCTAAGTCAGTCCACGTATTAACCCTAAGACGGTGGTTCTCGCGGCGTTCTAAGTCAAGGCCAATAACCTGCACATGAACATGTCAAGGCCCTAACCCACATAAGTGCTTACAGATGGTGAGCACTTGCTACTCACTATTTAGAACAGTGGTTCAGTGGTTCCTCCAAATTTCAATATAATTCACTAAAACTGTAACATCCCAAAAATGCAAACTTGGGTTATATGTACGGTTAATAATCCAAACTTGGGTTATATGTACTGTTAATAAAATGAGGAAGCATTTTGAGCATGTTTTTGAAATTTTCCATAAATCAATTATTGAATTTTCATACAAACATGTTATGGTAGGCATAACCTACCAAAAAAGAAGTGGCGGAAGGAGGGCTGCAGCAGGAGGACTCCAGGGAGGTGAGGCAGCACAAGCAAGAGTCCAGGAAGGAGACTCCAATTCAGATTAGGACATTATATCTTTTAAATAGCAATTAAGTATTTAATTCCTTTCTTACGAGATATGGTTCGTATTAGAGATAAGATTGTTAAGAGTGTTGTATATTCTCTACTCTCTCTCTCTCTCTCTTAGCCCATGTGGCCATGTAGCCCATGAGACCCATGTAACAATGTCTATATATACTCCCTCAATTAATGAATAAATTGCACAGTTGTGAATAGGGATGGCAATTGTGCCCGATTACCCGCGTGCCCGTGGGTAAATACCCTAATGGAGTCGGGTATGGGTTATTTTCTTTGCCCACGGGCATGAAAATGGGGAAAACTCTCTGCCGTCAGATGGCGAATGCACGGCATAGGTAAACTCCACCGTGCATCTGTCTCGTCTGTTTACTCCAGAACCTACACTGTCGATGGACCACATCCCCACTGAAACCCTAGTCTTACCTAGTCACATGCTCACAGCCGCCAGCCCCATCCCCAGTTCGGCGGTTCCTCACATCCTCGGTCCTCAAGACCTCAACACACCACCCTTCCACTCCAGTAGTCCAGCCACTCCTCACACCCCTCGTCCCCAGATCCTCCTCCTCCATCTTGCGCCCGTCCTTCTCCCGGCCGGCCTTTGCCCGTCGTTCTCTCGGCCGGTAGTCGCCCGTCCTTCTCACGCACGATCCGCTACCCACCTCTAACTCCAGATCCAGATCCAGATCCGCCGCCGTTGGCCCGTCCTCCTCCTAGCCGACGAGGAGGTGGAGGAGCAAGAGTGGGCGGGCGGCAATGGTGCGGCACGCGGGGAGGAGGGGTGATGTGGATGCCTGCGCCGTCTCCTGCGTGCGGTTCTGCCCCTGCGGCCGCCTCCTCGCGACGACCTCCTCGGCGGCATGGTCGCTGCTCTCCGTCCACGCCTTCGCCACCTCCGACGATCGCACCCTTCCAGATCGGGACTTCGGCACGGCACGGTTTGCTTATTATATTTCTGAAATAATTCCTCTCAAAATTATGGTGGAGGAGTTAGAGTTAGATTCAAGTATGGTTGCTTCTTCCGTAATGATGAAGACAAATGATGTGAAATAGGACCTATTGACCTATATGTTTTTCTGCAGATGGAAGGTATTCCTTCTAAAGTAAGTGTGTTTTTCTCTTGTTTAAGCTTTGAAAGGCAAACTTGGACTCTCAAGCTGAATATAGTTCGGTTCTAGTGAGGCAGTGCCCTTATATTTTAAGAGAAGGTTTCAATTTCAATTAAATGCATAATAGTTGAATGTTGATAACTCGATATCAAACACAGACCGTTAAGTTGGACTATCCATTGTCTTTGTGTCCTTTAGTGCTCAATTTTCTCACGTTTTTCCACAATCTAGGATGCATAGAAAAGGAATGAGTTAATATGTATGCAAATGATGTCTGTTGACTGTTGTGCTTATTCACTGATCTTCCTGTACCTTATTGAAAGTCTTTGGTGGACATATGATATTTGATTAATCTAAGCTGATCTCTATTGCTATTAATATTTCTGATTATTACAGTGTCTTGGACTTTCGGTTTCGTTATTTAAATTTATAAGGCATGATTGAATTCATCTACCGAACTGATGGTACATCACTATGCTGAGTGCTGTTCAACGTTCCTTGTTTGTGTTCACTGTCAGTTCATCAAAACCATGTTAGATTGTTTATAAAAAAAATTGAGCTCTCTAAGTTCACTACAATGTGTGCTTGCATACTGGTCCACCTTTATTTACGAGTGGGTGTAGTGTTTTTTACATTGAAAAGTGTGCTAATGAGGCTGCAAACCTATAACAACTGCAGATCTGTGGATATTGCTTCTCTGAACATCTAACGGAACAGGTTGGGTAACTTATCCATGAGATGTGGCATGGCGCTTTTCTACATCCTTCACTGATCCATGAGATGTGGCATGGCGCTTTTCTACATCCTTCATTGATTCAGATTTTCTGTTGGCTTCATATATCGACAAGAGGATTATTCTCCCCTGTGATGATATCTTGATCACATATTGGAAAATGCATGCTGAGTTTCAATTCAAACAACAGAATCTTCTTGTTATACTCTGTACATTCTAGTTTTAGTTTATCCTAGATCTCTCTGTATCGTACATAAACTATAGTTGGCCATGAAAAGAAAGGTTTTGGCTGGCTGGCGGCTTCAGACCTTTAATTCTAATACCGCCCTGGAGCAAACAGACTGTAGAATGTAGATATTGTTGTATGTCTGTATTGCCCGTTTCTTCAGATCTTGTAATGCACTGTATTATGCGGTGTTCTTGTAACATGATTAGAAATTAGCTGAGTAATAGTGCTTCTACCTGTTGATTTGTACAATAGTTACTGAACAATCTCTAGCGACCCTGGAGAGACTAAGTTACTAAATGTGTTTGTGTGCTTAATGTCTTGTGATCTGGGTTCATGGATGGCCAGATATTTGGAATGTGAAGCAGAAACATTTCGTGGGTACACGGGCATGCCTGCGGGCGACGGGTACCCGCGGGCGACGGGTATGGGCGAGGTTCTTCGCCCATCATCCTTCGCGGGCATGCCCGTAGGGGAAAATTAGGGTCGCGGGCATGGGTATGGGCGAGTGCTACCCGTGCCCGCCGCGCCCGATTGCCATCCCTAGTTGTGAATAGCAAAACTCTAATCTCCAAATTTCCTAACGTGGTATCAGAGCCAGATCCACCCCAAAACCTAACCCTAATCCTTTAGCCACCTCTCGGCGCCGCCGCCTGGAGCTCGTTTGCATCTTCTCTATGCCCTCTGCCGCCGGCTTCAGGATCCGCACCGCAACTTCGTGGTCGTCGTCGCGCCTCGTGCTGCTTCGATGTTGGTGCTTCGTGGTTGCTTCGTGATCGTCATCGCCTCCTCTACTTGGTACTCAATACTGCTTTGGCACTCATTTTCCTCTGCTTTGTGGTTGCTTCTTGGACGCCGGTGCTCTTTTTCTACTCTGCTACTACTGTGTTGTGCTTAGTACTATGCAATAGTCTTTATACCTTTCTGTTGCTGTTTGTACTTTGTTGATTGCTCTGCTTTGTGTCTTTGCGGTTGTTGATTGCTTCTTTGTCATGTACTCTTGTTGATCTTTGCCTTCGATGCAATCGATGCTCTGTTGTGCTTAAAATTGCCGTGCGGTTGCGGTCGATCAAGATGGCAAAATCTGACTCAATGTTTGGGGACAGTTCATCTCTCGTGTTCACGGACATCAAGCTTGATGGGTTGAACTACCGGGCATGGGCTTTCTCAGTCAAGACTACTCTTAGGGGTTATGGTTTAGCCTCTCATTTGACTGATGATCCTTCTGATCCGAAGAAGGTTGATGTTGAGGCAGTAAAGGTTTGGCAGAAAGAGGATGATCGTATCACGACTGGCATTGTTCTGAGTGTTGTTTCTTTGAGGATGAGTCTTGAGTACCATACTTCGGCCAAGTAGATGTTAACATATTTCGAGAAGAGATATATTCATTCCAGTGGTGCTCTTCGCTTCACATTGCTCAAAAACCATCATAGTATTCAGCAATAGCAGGATCAGTCGATGGAGGAGTATTACAGCGCTTCACTCATATCACTGGCCCTCCTGAGTCTATGACACCAAAGGCTGCTACTGTTTGCCAGTCTTGTATTGCCACAGATGAGTATGCTCAGTAGACACACATGTATCAGTTTGTGATGGGACTTCAATCAAAGTTTGAGCCTGTTCGTTCTCAGTTACTTAACTATCCCACTCCACCGACTTTGACTAAGGTGCTCTCTAGTTTGATTGCAGAGTAGACTTGACTTCATTCGCTTATGCCTACCTCAAGATCCTCACCACATGTCCTAAGTCTCTCACAGCGGTCTGGATCTACCAGAGCTATATCCACAGGAGTGCTAGTATGTTCTCATTGCAAGAGGACTGGTTATCTTGTTGACAAGTACTTCAAGTTGCATCCAGATCAACTTGTTGATTATCGTGCTAGACATCCATCTGATCATCGTCATGGAGCACCAACTGGGCCTCCGAGAACACTTATTGGAGCAATCACTGCTGCCACACCCACACCTATACCTACTTTGATTTCTAGATCAGTGTCTGCTATGACCTCAGTTGCGCCTTCTTCTCCTAATGCTGCTTATCCTTGGGTTCTGGACTCAGGTGCCTCTTTTCATGTCACATCGGACAACTCTCAGCTTGTTGCTCGTAGACCCGTGACTAATGCTGCATATGTTCACACTGTTGGTGATACACCTTGCTCTATTACCTATCAGAGCATTCTCACCACATCTCGCTTCTCTGTTCCTCAGCTATCTATAAACCTTCTTTCTGTTGGTCAACTCGCTGATATGAACTGTTTCATTGGATAACCTTCTTTCTGTTGGTCAACTCGCTGATATGAACTGTTTCATTGGATTTGATGATTCTTCTTATTTCATTCAGGATCGTCACAGCAGAAGAGTGATTGGTTCTAGCCATCGACGTAGAGGATCTCCTAGTCTCTGTCTTGGACACCTACATCTTCCTTCCACCAGTACGTCGAAGACCTTAGTGTCTTCTGCTATGGGGTAAGTCCATTTTACAACCTTGAACGGTTTTGATAGTTGGGGGTTGGCTTATACCCGGTTTTGTAGTTTAGGGTTGAAATCCAGACTTTTCGAATAGTTCAAAGTTGTAAAATGGACTTTACCCTCCGCTATGTCATCATCTCAGTCTCCTGTTAGTTCTTCCTTCAGCAAGTGGCATCATAGACTTGGTCGTCTCTGTGGAGCGCGCCTCACCACTCTATAGGTCATGTCACTGTTGAGTCTAGTTTTCATTGTACTGGTTGTAAGCTGATGAAACAGCTACAACTTTCATATTCTAGTAGTACCTCTCAGTCTTCTTATCCTTTTGATTTGGTGCATTCAGATGTATGGAATCTATCTCCTTTTGCTTTGAAGGGTGGTCGTAGTTATTATGACATATTTGTCGATGATCACTCACGATATACTTCAATCTATTTTATGAAACATCGCTCTCAGTTTATTTCCATTTATCAATCTTTTGCTAAGATGGTTCATACACAGTTTTCTTCTTCCATTCGTGTTTTTTGTTCTGACTCTAGGGGAGAGTATCTTTCATCAGTCTTTCGTCAGTGCCTTTCTCCTGAAGGTACTCTTCCTTAGCTCTCGTGTACTAGCGCTCATGCTCAGAATGGTGTTGCTGAGTGCAAACAGTCTATCTCATCAACTATCAGCCCTCTTCCAAGCTTCTGGGCAAGTGTCCTGGTGAGGTCCTGTATAGAACACATTCTCACTATGCTCATCTTCGTGTCTTTGATTGTGTCTGCTATGTTTTTCTAGCACCTCGTGAGCGCACAGCTGAGCGCTCAGTCGGTTGAGTGTCTTCCTGGGTTATAATCCTAAGCATAAGGGCTATCGTTGCTATGATCCCTCAGCGTATCACATTCACATCTCTTGTGATGTAACTTTTGATGAGGGTCGATCCTTCTTTTATCATCCTTCTACACATCCCACTCCTTTCACAGACCCCACCTCCTTTTTGTGTCTACCTCCCATTCTTTTACCAGACTTATCTTCTCCAGATACAACTCCACCAGTTTCACCTTCTAGTGTGCTCCTCCACCAGTTTCTGACACTTCCACTTTTCTCTTTCACTATAATCGCTGACAGAAAGTTCCTTCTGATCTTCAGTCCTTTTCTCCTCCACTTGACCCTCCGGCCGGTACCACCGACTCTGACGATCGTTCTACTAGATTACGGTATGCCCTATGTGATCATTCTTCTATTCAGGCACCAAAGTGATAGGGTTTTTCTCGTGCGCAGTGCGATGAGTTTAGTACCTATCGGAAAGGTCGCCAAGATACCTAAGTGGCAGTTGTCTATGACAAAGGAGCTCACAGCATTAGAGTGCACAAGCACTTGGGATCTTGTTTCGCTACCATCTGGAGCTGTTCCAATAACTTGCAAGTAGGTGTACAAAGTAAAGAACAAGTCAGATGGTTCAGTAGAGCGATCGTCTTGTTGCAAGAGGTTTTCAGCAGGCTTATGGTCGAGATTATGATGAGACTTTTGCTCCAGTTGCTCATATGACCACAGTCTGTACTCTTATTGTTGTTGCAACGGCACACACATGGACTATATCACCTATGGATGTCAAGAATGCTTTTTTTTATGGTGGTCTACATAAGGTCTGTATGCAGCCACCCCCAAGTGTTGAGGTTCCTACAGGCTATCTTTATCGCCTTTGATGTGCTCTATATGGTCTCAAGCAGGCTCTTCGTGCTTGGTTTGAGTGTTTCAATTCCGTGATTCAAACTGCTGGTTTCACTCCAAGTGAGCATAACCCTACCTTGTTTATTCACACTTCTCAACAGGGTCGTACTTTGCTTCTTCTATATGTAGATGATATGCTGATCATAGGAGAGAATATGGATTATGTGGCTTTTGTGAAGAGGAAATTAAGTAAACAGTTTATGATGACCGATTTGGAATCATTGGGCTATTTTCTAGGGATTGAAGTTCATTCTGATAGTAATAGCTCCTACCTCTCTCAGCATCGAGGTATAACTGATACACGCAATGCTACCACACCCATGGAGCTCCACCTACAGCTTCAGCCTACAGACGGTGTACCACTGACAGATCCTTCTCGCTATCGTCAGCTCGTTGCGAGCCTTGTTTATCTCACTACTACCAGGCCAGACATTGCTCATGTTGTTCATGTGCTTAGCCAGTTTGTCGGTGCTCTCACCTCAGTCCACTATGATCATGTTCTTTGTGCTGAGATACTTGAGGGGGACTGCATCTAAACGTTTGTTCTATGTCAGTTTGAGCTCCATGCTTACTCTGACTCCACTTGGACGAGTGATCCTGCTGATCGCCGATCTATTACTGGCCACTGTATCTCTCTTGGTACTTCGCTCATTGCCTGGAAGTCCAAGAAGCAGACTACGATGTCACGCTCTAGTGTAGAAGCTGAGCTTCGAGCTCTTGCCGCTACCACCTCAGAGAGCATTTGGCTTCGATGGCTCTTGATTGATCTCGGTGTCCATTGTGGCAATCCTACACCTACACAAGTTCCATTCAGATTGCTAGTGATCCAGTCAAGCATGAGCTGACAAAGCACATTGGTGTTGATGCATCCTTTACATGATCATTGTCAGCAGTCAATCATCGCCCGCAAGTATGTTCCCTCAGAGTTTCAAGTTGCAGATTTCTTCACTAAAGCTCAGACTCGATAACATCATTGGCTTCATCTACTCAAACTCAGTGCATCAGATCCTCTTGATCCATCTTGAGTTTGAAGGGGGTATTAAGAGTGTTGTATATTCTCTACTCTCTCTCTCTCTCTCTCTCTCTCTCTCTTGGCTCATGTGGTCCCAGGTAACGATGTCTATATATACTCTCTCAATTAATGAATAAGCTGTATAGCTATGAATAGCAAAACCCTAATCTCCAAATTTCCTAACAAAGATATTCCTTTCTTTAAATTTCGAAGTTTAGAGATTGATTTGTTAGAGGCTATCCTATAAAAGGATTGGTCAGCAGTGTGTTTTGATTAAGTAATAAGAAAATGTTGAAAAGAGAGTTTAGCTCTCACCTCTCCCTCTTGCGCCACCGACGCCTTCTTCTCCCTGCTTCGGCTGGCGCCCAAGCGTCGCCGGGGCCCAGAGGAACGTCCTCCCGTCAATCACTCTTATAATCTTCGACATCCAGTTCCAGGTCATAACAAACGACGGACTTGAAAGAATTTTCGAGAAAAATACAGAACCAAAAGAGGAGTGAGGGCAAGCTCACTTGCGTTGAAGCAAGCGACCGGGCACAGTTCGACCCTGGGCCTCACCATTTGACTGTGCTGGGGCACAATTGATGCAAGGACTATGCAGGGGCACAGTGGCATAGGGGAGCTTTAGACTCCCAGCCCGCCACAGTTCGAGCGTTGCTCCCGTGGGCGCTTTGCGGAGTTGGGTGCTTCTTCTTCTTTAATGTGGACCAGATGGGGGGAAATCCCGGACATCAAAAAAAATTCTAGAAAAAATATACAATAAACTGCACTGTCAGGTGTCTACACAAAAAAAATTATAGTTTTTGGAGCCCGTTTGCTATGTTTAAAAATTTGACAAACCCTCTTTTTTTGGGGAAAATTTCAAACATATTTATTTTTCCCGCCGCCCCTAATGGGCCGAAACCCAGTGCGGCCCATTTCTTCGTGCCCCGGCGCCCATTTCACTCTCGCTAACGCCGTGGCCCCACCTGTCAGCACCTCTTCCACCTCGCCTTTGTCTCCACAAGACCAACGCCACAGTGTCTTGCGCCTCCGCCCACGCCTCGCTTCACCGCTTTGCTCCGTCGCCTCACTGCACCACACCCATGCTAGCAACCCCACTAACAGTGCCCTTTTTCCCGCACAGATGAAGAGACCATAGCAAGTCACGAGTTTCTCGCGCAACCGCCGCCTTCTCGCCATTCTTCTCGCGCTAACTCGGTCGCACTTAAGCTTGTCGCTGCGTCATCTTCCTCAGCTCGCCCCCGTTCCATTTTCGCACAAAACCAAGCTTCTCGCTCAGTGTTTTCGCAGGAAACGTGTGCGTCGTTCTCCACGCCGGTGAGCACGCCTCCGCGGTCTCGCCGCTCTAGTGAGCTCCTTCCACGACATGCGCATCATTGTGATCCTTGAGCTTCACTCATGCTCTTTATTTGCTCAACGTAGCTTCTGGAGCCTCGTAGCGTGATCGTGTCGTCGTCTTCATCTCCGGCGCGCACCCAGATCTCTGCCACCGCGTTCCCGTCGCTCCGGTGAGTTTGAGCTCAACCCAAGCGCGTCAACGCGTTCCATCTCCTAGTGATGCTATCCCCCTACTTAACGTTGCTTATCTCGCAGTGAATCAAGCCCCCGCGCCCTTTTCCCCGTTTCTTGCCGTCGCCGCCAATTCCGTTGATCTTCAGTGACTCGGTGAGTCCCCGTTCATTCCTTCCGTCATCACCATTGTCAGCATATCTTTGAGCTATTGCGCACCTTGTTGTAGCACCTTCAATATAGAAACGTGCCATCGCCGTGAACCTCCCCTGCGCCACCGCTGCTCAACGTCGACAAACCTCTCCGGTGAGCCCGTGGCCTCATTAAGGTTGTTTTATCCATCCTTGTACCCCCCCCCCTAAAGCTATCCCCATGCTTCATTCCAGCCCAATTCTGCTAAGGAGCTCGATCACCGTGAAGCTTAGAGCCGTTGTTCACTGTCGTCTAGCAGCCCCAAGCTGTCTCCGACCTCACTGTCTACACCGTAGTGATCGCAGTGAGCTCCTGAACCTTATGTGCTAGGTAGTTCGCCTCAGCCGAGTAGTTTGCGTAGTAGAGACCGTAGCCGCCCATGTCGTCAGCTCGCCCCTGGTGATCCTAGGTCCCTACACCAGGTCCGTTAACACCACCTAGACTCACTGAGTCCAGTACGCCACTCCTTTAGCCCGGAGGATGCCTCCTACGTGAAGCCGGTCACAAACCCGAGAGCTTCCGCCGCTCCTCGCCACCGTGACACCACCTCCGGCCATCTCCCTTGTCGCCACCACCACCACCACCCATAGCTTTGCCATGATGCCCTCTTTCCATTCCGCCGCTCAACGTCTCCACTCATAGCGTCGTTACCATTGGCGAGCTTCGCCATTCTTGGCGCACATGAAAGCGACTTTGTTCCTTCTCTTCTCTCGCTAATAGTGGGTCCCACTCGTGTTTAGGATTTGATTAACGCTAATGACAGTAGTTAAGTGTATTAAGTGTATTACGTCACTGACAAGTAGGACCGGTTGAAAAGATAATCAAATATCTAATTTTAAATGTTTAGCAAATGAGTCAATGACATGGGACCCACATACATTTATCAATATTAAAACACGTTTTAAAAAATGAGAGGCTGACAAGTGGACCCCACGTGTCAGAGGATTAAAATCAAATTAGGTTTAATCATTTAGTTAATATTTAACGAGTCTGACATGTGGGACCATCACTGTTTTCCTAGATAAAATCAAAAACCCACGAGACTAACATGTAGGGCCCACGTGTAAGAAAATGATTTTCGGAAAAATGTAAAAATGGAAATGCCGTCTTCATTATAAAGGAAACACGCTCTCTCTATTGGAAAGTGTAAATTTCAGAGAATACGCTTTCGACGTCACCCTTTTATCAATTAAAGGATTTTTCAAATCGAGCAAAATTGAAATGCTAATAACTTTTGCATATGAACTCCAAATTGCATGAATCTTTTTTCTAAATTCATCTAAAATCATGCTCTGTCTAAATATGCAAAAATATTTGGATTTTGTTGCTGATGAATTTATTTTACTATTTGTGATTTGTTATCAGCTCTTTTGAATAGACGTCGGAAACGCGAACGAATCTCACGACTACCTATCACCCTCATACTCAGAGATACCAGAGCAAGGCAAGCACCTCCTTTGACCATGTTGATCCCATTATTTCAATTATTGTATTCCATTTTGCAAAAATCTATTATGCATATATGTATGTTTGGCTAAAATTGTTATATTTGGGGATAACGGTAGTTAAATTCCTATTGTATGCATGATCCTCCTTGAGATGTGATATACTTACTGTTGTAGCCTTTAGGCTATGGTTTGGGCAATAAATGATATCAATTTGGGTACTTCAATTAGGAATGTCAAATAGATGTTTAGTCAGGCTCTAGTTTCACTAAAATTGAATAATTGATGAAAATGTGAGTATAGATTTGGGAGAACTTGAAATGTGCTCCAGAGGGGGTCACCTCTGTTAATTTGTATGAAAATAAAAAACTTAGTTTGTGACGCGGGCAAGTGATATTATGAACTGAGAACTGTGAGGTGTATCTCACAAGTAGATAGAGGGAGATCCTCTCCCGGGTCAATTAAGAACCAAACGCTGGTGCCACCAATCTAAGCCTAAACGTACAACCACATATGCCGGTATGGGACGACCTTAGCTAATTAAGTCATTTAGAACTAGCCTTGTATGTTGGTAGACCGCAGTAGTACAAGCATGTCCAAGTAGGCTTGCTCGAAGGGGCTCCCTTCACCAAGGTATCAGAGCTAAAGCTTGCCAATACAACGGTGAATGCCTCACTGAGACGAGGGTGTACCCGGGTGAAGTGAGGGTTGTCATTCGTCGGGTTAGTGCAGGGTTAGGACTAGGTGATGTAAAAGCTTCGATACGAACTCTAGGCTGCATACTATAATGTTGTGTGTGGTGATATCAATGGATACCGAACAAACTAGAGACCCCATATATTGTGGGTAAAGTTGTACACCTCTGCAGAGTGTAAATCTATTTAAATAGATGTGCTCGCGGTCATAATCATGTTTAGTGCAGTCACATCAGGTATAATCTTGATTTTTGCAAAAACGGTTTGTTGGAAAATGTTGGGATGGTTGGTTGGTGTCATGTCTATGGCTGAGAATAAAATGTTGATCGCAACCGAGGAGGGTTGTGATTTTACTATTGTTAAGTCACATACTTGTTATTTCATTATATGTCAATAGCTCTTTAAAATTTCCGTTGCAAAGTACCACATATTGATATTACAAATTAAACTTGCTTAATGTTGAAAATAACTTGTAGTGTAGAGGCTCATCATTTGTTAGCCTTGCATTTATAATTATGTTACGATACACTACAAGTCTTGTTGAGTACAAAATACACTCAATCTTGCTAAATTGTTGATCAAAGTATAAGGATGAGCCGATTCCGGACAACGCTTTATTTGCTCTCGGTACCGGAGGGTACGAGGATGGGTCTTGCTAGGGTCCTGTCCTTGTCGGATGCCTAAGGGTATGGATGGGCACACCGCTGAACTTTTGGGTTTTACTTGTTATGCTTCCGCTATTACTCTTGATACTTGTGTTTTAATTTGGTCGGTCGGCCGTGTAATATAAACTTGTCATGTAAACATTTTAGTTAATGTCCTACATTTGTTTCATGTTGTATGTATGATGTATGGATGTGATTATCAATGTTATGGATGTGTGTACTAACCATTGATCATGGCACTAGTACGGTACACACACACGAGGGCTTCGGGTATTCGACGCCCGAGGTCCGACAAAACCTTTGCGGTCCCAAAATGTATGTCATGTCCACACATAGTAGGGGGGAAACCACGTTTGTGATGGCACAACTAATTCATGTATTCAACCAATAAATATGCAGAACACAAAAGTATGAAAAATATCTAAAGGTACCACAATCTTTCTAAAGCAATAAGCCAATTACACAATTTATGTTTTATAATTTTAGTAAGTAGTCAAATTGAACAAATATATACTTCTGAAACTGTCAATAGTTGATAATCATTCAAAGGAAAGTTTGGTGATTTTGTTCAGGCCTGAAATTGGTCCACCGTACAGGCATACACATAGACAAACAAAAAAGTAGCAGTTAACCATCATAGAATTCGTGTGATTTTTTTCTGAAGAAATCTAGGAAACAATCGCTTAGCAATTACACTTACCAAGTTTGCAGAGACCGCACAACGACACAGTTCATGCATAAACTATCTCAGTTTTATTTGATTGTTGTACACACATGGTTTAATTTGAATTTGCTCTGGAAAAAAATTACATTTACAAACAACTCTACCTTACGGAACACCACATCTTCAAATCTTATGTCACAATTGTAAACCTATTAACATGCATATTCATCTCAATTACCAGGTTTCTCCCCATCCTACCATATCCCGACGTTCTCAAAATACGCCCAAGTTCACCAAATCAACAAATTATAATTCACTGGACTTGGTTATTGCTAGCCTCCTTCACAATCTAATCCTCCCTTGAAAAAAAATCAACCTTTTCGACCCAATGAATCACCTAGCATCACATCAAATCACTAACTTGAACTTGCATTAAGTTTTATAACGGCGAAAAGTACTGCCGCACTTCGAATCCCTCCGCCCAAACCATCAGATCAATGCAGATTTGTACCTTGTTATGCATCAGTATGGCGCACCCGGGCTCGAGCTGGTCCTTGTCGACGAACGACAGTATCCCGACATAGTACTCGGGCCCGACGGATGACGAGACGATGGCATGGCTCTCGTCGATGATCTCCTCGAGAGAGCCGACGCTCATGGGCGTGCCGCGGAGGTCGTCGACCTTGGATCGGTCCTCCTCCGTCTTGTCCTCGCTGGGGCGCAGTCGCTCCTGGCTGACGACGAACTCCTCCTCCATGAGGAGGTAGTCCTTGACGCGCTCCAGCTTGAGCAGGCGGAGGCGGCACTTGGAGAGCGGCGCCACGACTGGAAGCCGCGCCGCCGCCTCGGGGCCCTTCTGCTTCCGCTGCTTCCGGCCGACGCGGGAAGGCGCGGCGGGGGGCTCGAACTTGCGGTCTTTCTTGTCGCCGGCGCCGCCGTCGCCCGGCTTTCGGTCGCCGGGGAGGCCGCCCTGCTTGCCCATGCCGCCTGGAGTGCCCTGCCCCATCGCCGCCTGCCGGTTGCTTCGATTCAAGGGTTAGGGTTTGGGTCGGGGAGAGCGTTTTGATTTTCTTTCGTGCTTGATAATACTATTATATAGGTTTTCTCTTTCTGACCTTTTCTTTTCTTTTCTTTTCCTTTCCCTTTTTTTTTCTCACACGGACACCTACTCGTCAGTGTACAAGGAAAAAGAGTATACGTGGTGGCATCCAGGCCGTCGGTCTTCGTCCTTTGCAGAAGTTTGTCTATGATGCATGTAAAGAATTCCATGCGTGTTGGTATAGAGGTGACCAAATGGACGCCCAGCCCGGTATGGACTTATGCTGGAGTTTTGGACTGATTTAGCCTTGTAGCACCTTTTATTTCTATTTTAGCCCTCGGTACAAAAATTCCATTTGTAGCCACAGAGGACTGCTCTTGCCGGACAAGAAGACAACCTGAATTGTTCTTAGAGTGGAAGAACAACTAGTTCTTCTTGACCCACTTCAGCGACAACTCCCCATTTCCATCACAGCGCCCGCCAAGGCTGCGTCCACATGCCGCCCTACGCCATTGCAATTTGTCCAAAGAAAGCGTCGCGAGAATCTGCCCCTTTTTTGCATGCGCAGGCGACTTCTTGCTCGGGCTCTTGAGCGATAAAGCGAGTGAGCATAGCGCCATTTTTAGTTAGAAGCAAAGAGGAAGAGAGGAGAGAAAGATCGAAAGAGAGCCCGTTCGGAAGAGAAAGAAGAAGCCAAGCAAGGAGAAGTTGAAGTTGTGCATCGTCTTGCGAGCACGTAGAAAAGGTAAGTGTGATTCACATCTGGCTATAGTTGTAGCTAGTTTTAGCGATGTGATTAGGATGCAATTAGATGATTTGTAGTTTCTTATCGTAGCAACTGAGTAGTTATAGTTGTGTTGTCGGTGTATTTTGATGTAGTGTTCGGACATAAAATTGGAAGACTTAGTGCGATTAGCATGTAAGTAGAAAACTTAGTAGTTAGCAATGTGATAAGCCCGTGATTAGTGAACTTAGCAGACTTATTATTGTTAGTGTTGTAAATTAAATATTGTTAGCGTAAGAACGATGGGGAAGGAAGGATGGCGGTAGGACATTTCAGGTGAGGAGACAAGGGGAGATAAATGGAAGGTATTAGGTGAAGAGAAGATTAGAGTAAGGGATTAAGTAAAGTGAAGGATTAAGGATGAGATTAGGTGAGAATGGGAAATTTAGGAAGTAGCAAATTAGTAAAATATAATTAGGCACTAGTAAAAAGAAATATCGACGGTGTTTTTTTTTTTGGACCAACGTATTTAATTAAGCGCGTACAAGTCAAATAGCGATGGTAAGCGATAGATAATAATTAGGCGGGATAAATAAAATGTAAAATTAATCATAGTATATATAAGAAAATTAATCGGCAATAAAACTCACTACATTAATTAAATAATCGGGCGTTAGCAAATATTTGAAGACTTAGTAGTTAGCAATGTGATTAGCTTGTAATTGAAATCAGAAGGAGAGAAAAGAAAAGAAAAGTGGGAAAAAAACCATTTATAAAAAAATCAGAAAATTCAAAGAAAAAATTGGACATGAAAAGTTTTAATTAAAAAATTTGAATATAATTGAAGTTTATTTTATTAATTTAAATTATTTTTATTTTACGAAGATGCTCTAAAACATAGAGAATTGAAAAAAATAATATCTTGGTAGCTCACGGTTCTTGATCCGTTACTTCTCATGGTGTAGTTAAAGGAAGTACTTTATGGAGCTTCTCCATTGAAGAAGTAACGCATGCGTTGTGATTATGAAGATGCCTAAAACATAGAGGATTCATAATTTTTTCAATTCTCCTGCTTTACTCGTAGTCTTTCGTAAAATTAAAATTAATTTAAAAGAATAAAATAAACTTCAATTAAATTCAATTTTTCTAATTAAATCTTTTCATGTTCCAAGTTTTTTTTGGTTTTTTGATGTGTAAAAAATCGGTTTGTTTGCACCTTTCTTTTCACAAAAATGGGGTTTGTTTGCACCTTTCATGAAAATTTATTAGTACATAATTACGTAATTTTATAAGAGATTTTTAAATAGAAATAGAATTGAACATAATGTGCGAGATATTAGATTATGAACAAATTACGAAGTGTTAGGAACTTGAACCAAAAATTTGATAATATCGGTGGTTTAATATGCACTGTGTTAGGTACTTGATGGCGGAGATTCAAGATCATTAGTGTGTTCCACGGGAAGCTCTCGACGAGGCGGGCGTCTGGAGACGGACCCGTCAAATTGTGGCCGGACCGTGATCCGGGCGCCGGGTCTGAAGGACATGAGCCTGTCGGATCTAAGGCGATGCGTGCGTTCCGCGTTCGATCGCGCAACTGCAAGGAAGAAGCTACGCATCGAGGCGTTGTATGCCTCGATGATGGGTGGTGCAAGCGAGATTTTTGGCAACTTATGAAGGTGACAAGTGGCGCTTCATGGGCCTATTACATGGAGGTTGTTTGCAACCACGAGGTCGTGATATATATCTTGCCGATGGTCTATGTTCGATTAAGTGGAGCGGGGACATCTGGCGTTGGTGGTTCGGTGAAGCATGTCGAGGAGAACTGCGTTGGTCTCCGGTGTTGGAGGAGACGCAGCGGCGAAGTGGGTGATGGAGACGTAAGGAGGCGTCTGACAACTTTGAGCCCAACGAAGGAGTGGGCGATGGTGGGCGGCCGTATTGATTGCCACGAGTACTTGGTGACGGCAGCGGAAGAGATGGAAGCGAGGAGGAGGGCGTCAAAGCGGCTAGTTACGAAGGCGACCAAGACGGAGAAGCCGGTGCTTTATGCGGGAGGTGTAGTTGGTGGTGTTGTGACCACCAACATTTCTTCGTCTCCTCAAGATTGGGCGATGTCGCAACGACATCGTTGGTTACTCGCCACACCGAGGGGGCCGAGTGGGGTTCAATGGGGACACCCTTCTCCTAGGGCGGCGCTTCACGACAAGAGCGCCGCCCGGCATGCTATTGCTAGATCGCCATTAACATTGGTCGAGCGTATCGGGTGCGAGAGGTCAACCCGACACCTACATCGTTAGGTGTGTTAATGAATCTGTGTTGGCAAGGTCCGTGCGCGGTGTTCACGCATCGAGCACAGGCTTCCGGATAACGATCTTGAAGGACCACACATGCGAGCTAGTTGAACCACTTCAAAGGCACCGCAACATGGCGTCCTCGTATGTTGCCGGCTGATAAGCCACCTTGTCATTTGGAGATGTGTCCATTTCGCCAAAGCTCCTAATGGCGGAGGTTGCCAATATGGTGGGGTTAGCGATTGGCTACAAGGCGGCATGGCGGGCGAAACGGAAGGTCGTGGAGCAAATGTTCGACATTCAAGAGGTTACAACCTAGTCCCAAGGATCTTTGCATCAAATCGCACAATCAAACCACAGGACATACATAGACAAGCTTGATCGGGTGCACCCGAGGGGCCCAATTATTTTGTTCTTGATAGGGTCTTCGTCCTTGATCGAGCGATCGAAGGGTTCAAGCCTTGTCGTCCGTCTTGACGATGGGCGGCACCTTCCTATGTGGGAAGTACAAAGGGTACCATCCTTATCGCCGTTGCGGCCGATGCAAACGACCGATTACTCCGTGGCCTTCGCAATTGTTGAGGCGAGAACAACGATAGTCGGGTGTGGTTCTGTCAATGTGAAGCGGGCGGTGGTCCAAGACCGCCCGGATGTGTGTATCATCTCGGACCGCAATCTTTGGGTTCTTGGCGCGTTGACTATGATGCAAAACGGGGCAGCGCCATTCGGTGGAATGATGTGAAGAGCCGTTGGTGCATGAGGCATCTCGCGGCGAACTTCCACACCGTGTTTGAAGCAAGGACCTGATGAAGATGTTCAAGAAGCTGTGCATGCAGAACCAAAGGCGGAAGTTCGATGCGGTGTGGAGACAGCTCGACGAGGACACCGGGAAGCATCTAAGGAACTCGGCGGACGCCGAGGCGAGCGGCGCGGCGGGAGGGTCCGAGAGAGTTGGGGAGTTCACGATTGGGTTAACTTCGCCGCACCCGACTTGGAGAAATGGTCCCTGCTACACGACACTGGTGGTGCAAGGTACGGGATCATGACGACGAACATGTCCGAGGTGTACAACGGTGTTCTCAAGGGTGTCCGATCCCTACCGATCACTGCGATCGTGGAGGAGAGCTGGAACCAAACCGTTGGGTACTTTGTTAACAGAGCCATGATGGCCAAGAAGCATTTGGAGGATGGGAAGCAATTCTCCGAAGTAATGCACGCTTACATGGAGAAGAAGATCAGCAAGGCTCGTTCGCATGTTGCGCGTACCATGGATGGAATCAGGCAGAAGTTCGAGATCCGGCTCAGGGAGAAGTATGTGATGGGCCACGCTAGAGGATCGGAGCGGTGTCCGCGATTGGCGTGGCGTCGTGCACTGCAAGAAGCCCGGCTTCGCACAAACCATGCTCCCATGTGTATGCCAAGGCGCGTCGCGCGCGTGGCGCCGAGCCTCGGGCGTTACATCTCGGAGTACTCGACATCCACCACTGTATGGCACTTGGAGTCTTTGAGTTCTATTCGTATGGCACGGACATGCACTATAGGGACCTCTGGCGGGGCGGTGAAGTGGGTGCCAAGCGACGACCAAGCACCGGCCGTGGAAGACGCCCGATCCACGACGCGTCATAGCGACATGGACGGCGGCCGGCGAGGGCAGCGGGTTCGCCGCCCAGATGCAAAGCATGCAAGACGGTTGGCCACTCCGGCCATTGCCGAATAGATCTAGCACAAGCGGCCGTAGCGAGCAAGATATAATTACTAGGTCGTGAGGTTGCATGCTTAGTTTAATGGCTTGTATGAGTTGTATCGTTAAAACCATGCATTTACATGCAGACGTAATGTTATGTTATTTGGGTCTTATGTTAACTCATTATGGTCATATATCTTTGTTATGTTGTATGGGTGTCTATATGGTGTTATTCACTTTGTCTTACATTCGTGGTCATATGTTTAAGCTTGCTTTTTACGTACCATACATTATGTTTGATATGCGGACTAACGTGTTGGTTCTCTGTTGGCGGAGATGGCATGACCTCCAGATGATGGCCGTATGAGCTACTCGACACCTTACGCCGATCGCGACACCGATGCCAAGCTCGGCGGTCAAGCGTCGGCCCTCGAGCTCGGGTCTGGCGCCCTAGAGAGGTGGCCTCTTGACGAAGCGATGCGTCCCCTCGCGAGACGCCGGCCTCCTTTGCCTTGCGCATGTTGGACCATCGGCCGCGCTTCGGTTTGACGCGCACTCCTATCTGCGCTTCGTGGATCGTTGGAGACCGAGACTCACACCTTCCACTTCCGTGGGGAGATGACCATAACTCGGAGGGCGTAGCTATGCTTCTGGTCTCTGCACGAGGGTCTTCGGTAGTGCCACCACCGAGACGACGGACCGAAGGTGCGTATGGTGAGAGATTCGGTCACCCGATTCTTGACAACATATCGGTGTGCCACATTCCTTCTTCGCGGGTACATGACTTGCCCTTTGCATGCGCTGTCGCGGCGGTTAGGACACACTTCCTCGCGTACCTTTTGTTCTGTTCGGATGGATCTTGTTTCCCGACTCGGGGAAGCTGCGTGTGCAGAGCTACATCCATCTCGCAGAGTCTTTGGTGGATGCTCTTCTGACGAGGTGCCTGTCTGATTGGGGCTCTGCGGTGCTTTGTGCCACTTACAGAGGGTTGTGCGATGCCACTCGGCGTAATGCAGGCGGGAGCGATCCTCGCGGTATGCTACCTGCTTCTGCGGCTATGGTCGTGGGAGCACTTTCGGTTGGCGGCCAGATTTTGAGCGAGTGCATCCTTTCCGGTTGATGAGCGAGCTTTATGGTCGTACTAGAGGCCGAGACCCGTCGATGGGCCTACAATGGGAACGCATTGGACACTTGCCACCCTACGTTGGGCGAGAGAGACCGAGGCGTTTGTACCTCGAGTTCCACAACCTATTCGAGACTCTACGAGGGCGAGGTCATCTGGTAACCTTTGGGCGCACAATTCCTTGCGAGACGGCCCCTATGGATTATCCTCGCGATTACACTCGGGGCGAGACGCTATGGTTGACGACATGCCACCTTGTCTTCTCCCACATGGTCGGCCGTACAATCCACAATGGTCATGAGACAGATTTGGGCTTTACCAGAGGTGCCACCACGGCCAGGACGACCTCTCACCGAGAAGGCACACCGGTATGTCGTTTTGTTGCCTCATATTAGCCGCATTTCTGACTTACATTTTATGACATCCGAATTCAATTGCAGACAAACGAGGAGAGGCCGGAGGAGCGACGACTGGAGGCAGACACTGGCGGCCGTGGGCGGCGTTGTAGGGCGAGAGCGCAACGCGAGCGTTGTACACGAGTTACGAGGCTACACCATCGAGGCGTATCTCGCATACTTGCGATGAAGGCGTTCGCGTACTAGGTGTAAACTTATCGGGCAGCGCCGGAGCGTCGCAAAGGATGTCATAGAAGATCTTTGTTGTACTAGCGAGTCCCGATCGTCACCGAAGCGGCTTACGCCAGGGCGAGACGGTAAAACATTCTTCGTACAAATTTGAACAATACAACACGTTTCTAACTTACTATCGGTTTCCTTACAAAGACTACCACCTTGATCGTGACGGCGTGAGGGTTTAGAAGTTCTCGCCGTGGTCGCAACAACACAATTGATCGCATCCTACGGTGATGCGCTCCATGACCGAGGACGCGAGGGCTGCAATTAGGAGCGTAACTTGTGGTCGCCACAGCGACGTTCATGCACAGCATCGAGGACGCGGAGGGCACCCTCCACCTCCTCCGCCGTCGGCACCTCCCTCGGCACCACCCTCCGCGACGTCTGTCGCGATGCGAGTCGTCCAGAACTCTGATGCCGCCGGTTCGGCGCGCCTCGACCCGAGTTGTTCTCCTCAATACTTGTCAAGGCACTCCTTTGAGCGATCTCGATATAACCGTTTGTTCTTGCAGCACTTGAGAGGCGACAACACTCTGCTTCAGCCGTCTTCGTCACGGAGGGAGCCGCAACATATGACTTCCTCGCCGACACGCCTCGGGCCACAGGTTGTTCTCCTCAATACTTGTCAAGGCACTCCTTTCGAACGTATCTGATATAACCGTTTGTTCTTGCAGCACTTGAGAGGCGACAACACTGCTTCCGGCCGTCTTAAATCCGCGGAGGAGCCGCAACATATGACTTCTCGCCGACGGCGCCTCGGGCCTGTGTTGTTCTCCTCAATACTTGTCAAGGCACTCCTTTCGAACGTATCTGATTTAACCATTTGTTCTTGCAAAGACGCGAGGCGACAACACTCTGCCTCAGCCGTCTTCGTCATGGAGGGAGCCGCAACATATGACTTCTCGCCGACGCGCCGCCCAAAGTTGGACTCCTCAATACTTGTCTAGGCACTCCTTTCGAACGTATCTGACATAACCGTTTGTTCTTGCGGCGCGAGAGGGACAACACTGCTGCCGGCCGTCTTCCACGGGAGGAGCCGCATCATATGACTTCCTCGCCGACGCGCCTTGTTCCACTATCGACAATGAGCCATGCTGCGCCGCGGCGTCGAGCGTGGGGTTCGGATCATTTGCGCGTGGCATTCATCGCGATTCGCGAGAGCGACCGATGGTTCGGCGAGATGCACCACGCATACACCGTCGGCAAAGCGGCGATGCGACCTGGGCGGCGGGAGGATCCTCGTCGACACAACAACCTGCTCAGGGCACTGACTGGCCGGGAGGATCCTCGTCGACACAACAACCTACTCAGGGCACTGACTGGCCAGGAGGATCCTCGTCCACACAACAAGCTATGCAGGTATGCTTTAACGTAGCTACAACAATTTTCCCGTTGCATAAATCAAGGACTAACGAACGAAGTACCCTTTCCCGCAGGATGAGCACGAGTGGATCAGCAGATACTTTCGATTTGATCGAAGCCCGCGTACATCGCGACGCCTCCCGCAACACCCCTACTATGACTTACGAGATGTACGCCACTCCAGCGACAGTTTACCTTCCACGAGAATCGATTCGCCGTCGAACAGCGGCGAGGAGATGTACCATAAGTAATGTCATAGTTGTATAATGCATGTTATATAATATCATTGTGTGTTGTGCCATTGTGGTTTATGTAGTGCCAGTGCGCAGTATGACATTGTGATTTATGGACACAAAATGTTATCTGAAATAATCAGTACAAATGACAATCCGGGCCTGCTACCTCGCGGACGTGAATTACCTTCAACGCTGCCACACGATACCTCCTCGGGCCCGCTACCTCGCGGACGCGAATATCCTTCAATCCAATTGCAGTACCGCCACATGCTATATATGGATACTTTGGCTGCCATTCACCTCACTCTTCATTTCGTCCTCTCCTTTCTTCCAGTCTTGGACGGGATGTCTTCGACCTCATCTAACTTTCGAGTGAGCAGACAATTGCAATCACTTCGGCAGCAGCTGAGTTGCCCTCGTTGCAGTGATCTGGTGAATGTTTTCACCTCGCATACACCAACGAATCCATCCCGAGTGTTCATGAAGTGTTCAAATCTTACGGTAACTTGCGCCTAATCATTTCCATTCCAAACAAAGATATTGTTTTTTCACTTGAAGTCGCAATTCCTTTTGAGCACAACATGCTGGGTTACGGCGGTGGGTCGACGGTTATCCCAAGAGTTTCAAGATATTGCAATGCAAATTGCAGCCTTGCAAGATGACTCTCGTGGTGTTACTGCATTTCGTCCAGTGGCTCGACCCTCCGAACTAGTAATGCATAATGAAGAGAATAGACTCAAACGACTGGATGAAAGGATGGAAAGAGTTGAGAACATGCTGAAGAAATTAGTTAAGCTAATTAGTTTTGCGGTCTTTCTTCTATTATTTCTTGTTGTTGCAAAGTAGAAGTTCAGTTGTAATGGGATTTACTGTCCACTCTTTATGTATGTATCGCAGTCCGTCGTGAATTAGAATAAACTAGTAACATTATGTACCCATGAATGCGTTTGTTGAATGCATATCGATGCCTATAACTTAAAGCACGCGACCCATCGATACAACGTGTCAACTCGATAAAAGGCAACCGCAACGACGCTTCCACCATTTAGTTACATGCTTTAGGAGATAGAATATAAGTGCGTACAAAACGGGAGACTACGGAGGTACAAGCTTGTCCGTCCATGCCTAATGGTAGAAGGCAGCAGCATAGACAACTTTCTGCAGTGAGAAGACCACATGGGGCAACTTTGCGCAGTGACAAGACCACACGGGCGCCTTTGCGCGATGATAAGACCAAAGGAGACTTTACTGCGTTGACAAGACCACATAGGCGACTTTACGCGGTGACAAGACCACACGATGTAGCCTTGCGCGGCGATAAGACCAAAGGAGACGACTTTTATGCGGTTTAGGGTTTAGGTTTAGGGTTAGGCTTTTCGGATCGACTTGACAACCCCGACCACCTCCCCACTTTTAAGACCGAAAAGACAAGACTCGCAAATAAAGACGTGAAAACACTCGCCTCGCCCGACTTTTCGGACCGATAAGATAGCACTCATAAAGCAAGCCATGACTTCTCATTTGCAAAGTAAGGCGTGACAACACTATGCCTCGCCAACTTTTCGTAGATCGACATGACAACACTCTACCTCCTCGGCTTTTGAAATTAAAAACAAGACTCTCTACTGCATGAAATTAACCACACCATGCCAACCATGGAGCTTATAAAGAGGGTTGAACCAAACCCAACTCTACACAACACTACACAACACATACCCAAATATGGACTCTTGACAAACTTCTACGCGAGGTTGTTGAAGAAGCAAAAAGTGGCTTAAGCGAAGAGGAAACAGCTACAATACCCAGATAAATCAATGAAAGATGCTCCGATACCACCACGGTTTCCGATCCGCGGTGTGTGTGTGGCGAACCGTAGAGATCATTCATCCACACACCAGCACACGCCGCCGGGCGTACTACACATGCGGGCACCACCTCGTAAGTGTTTCTTTTCGCAGACGATTTTCCTCTCCCAACGTTCAATTCCTTAAATTTTAACTTCATCCCCATGTAATGGCGGCCGAGATCTTGCCGCCACTTCTTCCAATGGATCGATGGCGGAGATGTACGACGGGGCATTCATCCAAACAGAGTACATCTTTGAACTACTCGGTGCGGGCGAGAACTTCGTGATGGAAACCTTACGTCTGGGACCTGCTCAGAGGCAACCAAGGAGCCCAAGACTTTCGCCGGGCGTAATCCATATCGACAACGTGAGTTATCAAGAATTTACATCCTTATTACGTTTTGCATCATGCGGTGTACTTACATCATAGAATCGCGGGACATGGATGACTTCGACATACCGGCCGACGTGGGCGATCCGCGACAAGGGCAAGGGAAAGGCTCATGCGTCGAGCGGCGCCCTGGCAGATCCGGCCGCCGGGTGTAATCCGTATTCACGATGTGAGTTACTTAACATTTCACATCATTTTGCGATTTTCAATTATACGGTGCACTTACATCATGGAATCGCAGGACATGGACGATTTCGACATACCAAATTTCGTGGGCGATCCGCGACAAGGGCAAGGAAAAGGCTCATCGCGTCTGAGTTCCGCCGCCATAACGCGATGGTCGCCTCGGCGTCTCCGTATCAACGATGTGGGTTATCAATAATTTACAACCTTCTTACGATTTCCACTATACGATGCACTTACATCATGGAATCGCAGGATATGGACGACTTCGACATACCAGCCCGACGTGGACACTCCCGCGACAAAGGGAAGGGGAAGGCCGGCGAGGAGTTCAACGCCGACCTCGCAAGGAAGGGAAAATGGCCCCGGTCCACGCAGTAGGTTAGGTTGTTACGTAGTAATCCCGCGTCCTACCCCCATGTTTTTTTTCTATCCCCTAAAGGCACGTATACTTATATGGTTTGGATCCCTGTGTGGCTGTGTACCGTAGTAGTATCGATGATGACTACAGCGATTAGCCGAACCATCATGCCATGTCACTACGTGTAACGTGCTTCTGTCTGCGGACTCTTATGTACTTCTGCTTCCGTGTATCCACTAAGCCTATATTGCAAGTATGCCTCTTCTAGTGCAATCCCGTAAACAACCATGCGCATTTAACATCGACTCGTCCATGTTTTAGGGCATCTTCAAAATCATACGGATGGAAACAGATCGAATACCCCCCTTTTTAATCATCCTTTCTCACAACGCATAAAATAATACACAAATTACAAAAGCAACAACAATGTGACAGGAGGGTTTCGTAATTTTGTAAACTCATTTCACAACAAACAGTACAACAACCATGCGATTTAAACCCTGAATTTGCATAAAATGAAACCCTAATTTACAAACCTCGGTGCCCATATTTCTTAATGAATGTATTTTTACAAATATTAGTGCCCGTTAAAACCCTTATTCAATGATGAAAACCTTAATACCATTAAATGATTTTTCCAAACCCTAATACCAAATGCAAAACCCTAATACCAAATGTAAAAACTAATACCATTTTTCAAACCCTAAATACCATTCGTCGCATTTTTTCAAACCCTAATACCAAATGTAAAAACTAATACCATTTTTCAAACCCTAAATACTATTCGTCACAGTACCGGTGTTATCCGGCTATTATCTGTGTACTCGCCATATTGTATATCGATATCTCGATTGGAGTTGCAATGCAGTTCTCTTCCTTACATTCCAAGTCACATAAAATCATAAAACCCTAATGTCCGAAACCTATCCAATTTTTCGCAACCTAAATCCTAAATTTTTTAGACAATTCCATAACACATATCAAATTGTCCAAATAGTACACAATCAAGTCCACTGTACAATTCCTGATTTTGCAGAAAATGTAACCCTAATTTACAAACCTCCGTGCCCGTATTTCTTAATGAATGTTTTTTTTACAAATATCAATGCCCGTTCAAACCCTTATTGAAATGACTGAACAAAACTTCGTATTCGTAAAACCGCTAACCCAAACTGGAAACCATAATTTTTTCCCCATTTTTGCAAACCCTAAAAATTCTTTTCCATTCTTTTTCCCAAACCCTCTCCATTTTGCATCCAATCCAAACCCTAATCCATTTTTTGCATCCAATCCAAAACCCTAATCAATTTTTTTCACAAGATGACGGCGGAAATGTTGAGTTGTTTGCTGAGTGGGTCTCAAGACAACTAGGTCTTGCCGTCCCACTCGGCAGCAACTAGGTTGCTGCTGTCCGGGGCGGCAGCAGGTCCTCGGGGGGGCTACAAATGGAATTTTTGCGCTGAGGGGGCCAAAAATGGAAATAAAAGGTGCTACAGGGCTAAATCAGTCCAAAACTCCTTATGCTGGCATGGCATGGCTGGCTCGTCTAACTAAATAGGACATATCGTGTCAACCTGTGGGTCGGGGTGTCGACTCAGGCACGACACATCGATCTCGTGGGTCACGCTTGGCTTGCCTGGGTACGATAAGATCGACAGGCCAAGTAAGCCCGGTCACTGTCGTCGCCCCCGCATCGGTCGCACCTCGCTGCCTCTACGCTTGCCTCCTCGAGGCCGTGCCATGCATCGGATGATCTTGTGTGATTGGTAGGGTCGAGACCAAGCACCCAAGACGCCTCGTCGTCTTGCGTCTTGTCGGCCAACCAACGATCCGTGCCTCAGACTGACCTAGCTGGCACGGCTTATTTAGCCACCTCTCGATTCGTATATGATGTAAGCTCGAATTCTAAAGACAAAAGAACACGGTCATATGAGTCTATTAGGAAGAGAGGGATTATGGTCTTATGGGTATTACTAACCTTAAACGCTGGTGGAAAGGGAGCCCTCTCGCGCTCCCTACATCATCAGAAAAGGTGGGTCGTCGGATCGCGCCTGGGTGTTTTCGGCCCATCCGATTGGACTCGTCGCTCACGCTACGCCTGTCTGAACCCTAAGTCGCCTCACGCGTGCGGTTTCCTCCCCCAGATCCCCTTTTGTGGTGTCGCAGTTTCTTCTCTGCCTCCGCTCTCTCGCGCCACCTCACCTCCGTCCTCCTGGCCGTCTCCTCTCTCCCACGCGTCTTCGTGTCGTTTGGTGTGTGTCGCCTTCGCCACGCCTCCCTTGCCATGCCTCGCCCCCCGTCTCCCACCTCCTCCAGATCCACTTTTGCAACGCCGCTGTTTCTTCTCTGCTTATGCTCTATCGCGCGTCCAGCCTCCTTCCCTCACGCCGCCTCGCCTCTGTCCAACTAGCCGCTTCCTCTCTCCCACGCGTCTCCGTGTCGTTTAGTGCTCGTCGCCTTCGCCACGTCTCCCTTGCCATGCCTCCCCCCCCGCGCGCGCCTCCCGTCCCCGTGGTACGTTCTCCGCCTTGGGTCGTTGCTCTTCTCCTCCTCTCCAGCTATTCCTCATCCCTGCTGCCGCCTCGCCTCCTCTCTACCGCACGCCTCTGTTATCTTTGATTCGGTTCGGCTCGGATCCGGCCACGACATTCTCTATGCCCTCTCTCTTTCGCACCGTACCGCTAGGCTTGCTTTGTGTCGCCTCGCTTCCGGCCTCCTCTCCGCCTCATTCTCAACAGCGTTTCCTCCTACCTGCTTCCACTGCCAGCGTCGTCCGTCACCAACGTCCTCTTGCCTCCTCACGTCGCTTTCGCTTTTCGAGTGCTCCTGGTTTCGGTCCTGTTTGCGTCGGTGCAGAACGTATGCTATCCGATTACACGCTTCCTCGCTTTTTGACCATCTGATCCGATCTAGCAATTGTAAGACCGAGGAGGCCGACTAGAAGGGGGGGGTGAATAGGTGGTTTTAAAAATTCTTTTAGTTAAAACTGAGTTTTATGCAGAATTGTAAATCAATTCAGTTTTGCTCATTTGAAACATAAATCAACTAGTCAAGACTAAGTGCACCAACAAGCTAAGATTAAGACTATGATTGCAATCCTAAGGAGACAAGCAAGCAAGTTAATTCTATAAAGTAAATTGCAAGAAAGTAAAGCTCAAGAAAGCAAATCACAAGAAACACTTGAACTTTTTCCCGTGGTGATCAGAAACTTGCCGGTTTCTCCTAGTCCACGTTGAGATAAGCCCAAACGAAATGTACCGGCTCCACAAATTTAGCCTACAACTTGAATGCACTCGGGGTTGCTCTTCCTCTACTCTGGAGATGGCGAGCACCAAGCCATTCACAACCACTCCAGATCTTCTCACAACCTTCTTTGAGAAGATGACTAGTGCAACTTCTCAAAGCTGCCTAGGTGTCGAAAAACACCAAGAGTAATAAGTCGGAGATGCTCACTTGAATGAATCAAGTGTCTTAGCTCAATAGATACACAATCCAACACCTAATGCAACACATGCAATAGGATTTTGCTCTCTAAGCTCACTAAATGCAACACATGCACAAAAGAGAGGAGAGGGTTTACTCTTTGCTCTAGGGGAACGAAAATGGCACGTCCATCCTTTCCACAACCAGCCACAAGTGGTATTTATAAACTCACACACAAAAACTAGCCATTGGAGGAGAATCAGGCAAACAAAAGAAGGCCAATCGATCGCAGGCATAGGGCCGATCGTAATGCATCTACATTAGTAACAAGAACTCTGCGGAATCATTGCTATAGAATCTATCCGTTATGCCAAGTCCGGTCAGTCCGCCCACTCAAGGTCCGGTTAGACTAGGTTCAAAAGTTTTCCAATACAAAAAAAGACTCACTACTGGAAAAAGTTGACCACATTGGTCAATCCGGGGTTCTGGTCTGACAGGTGAAAACACTGCAGTTAGTCCGGCATGAAAAATTAAGTAGCAGGACACAAAAACAACCCTCTATGAAAAAAGCTAACCGTGCTAATGAACCGGAGGTCCAGTCAGTCCAGCCCTCCAACCGTGGTCAGTCCGGGTTACCACAACAAGAAGGGATGAACAAAATAAAAGGCTATCTAGATAATGTTGACTACCCGACTCAGACCGGGGCTCAGGTCAGTCTGGCCAGCCACAAGTGAGGAAAGGGAGCTTTCTGGAAAAACCTAACCGCTTCAAAGGTTCGGGGTCCCGGTCAGTCTGGTCTACCCATTGCGGTCAGTTTGGTCAAGGATAACACAAGCTGATTTTGCAAATCGCTTCAACTCAATTTTGCAAAACACATTTGCAAATTGATGCGAGATGCAAACAAGGTATGAAAGCATGTTCTCAACAAGGTGCAAAACATATTTGCCAACTTTTAGAATCATGCCAAAATAAAATTGGGTTCATGAACTTTAAACCATTTGCAAAACATATTTGCAACACAAAAGTCACATGCTACAAGGATTATGCATAAGCCTCAACTATTTTCAAAAGACATTCACATTTATAGGCAAAATGCTAAAGAGAGCTAGAGCAAGCACTAAGAGCTATCAACATAAGACACTCAAGCTACTAGTCAAGACTCGTCTTAATAGTACGACAACCTATACTAGCAATCCGGTCTTCCAACCAAACACCGAGACCGATAAAAGACTAGGAACACATCTTTAGCCTATGCCAGTCATACCTTTGCCTTGAGCATCCATCTAGGAGTGATCACTTGATGGTGAACATCTTCACTCCAAGTCCGGGTTCTTGACTTGATAATCATCAACACAAGATGATTTCCTTTACTCTAAGTTCTTGACTTGAATATCATCAATACATGATGGTTTTCTTTACTTTGGAATTTTGTATTGAATATCATCAACACATGATGATATTATTTACTTCAGGATCTTATCTTGATGCTCATCAACACATGATGGCATCCTTCATCCCGAATGTTGATTGATGATAATCAACTCACGATGCCACCCAAAGTCTTCATCATCATGTGACTTAACCTATTTCACCAACTCATGGAAATATTAGTCCACATGACGATTGTCATTAATTACCAAAATACTCCATAATCACATAATGGTGGGTCTAGATTCTTCAGCGATGCTCTGCTTGGCCTCGCCTGCTCCGCCTGTTTTTCCTCACGGTGAGTTATCTTCGTTTCTATCTCTGTTGGTGATTCGCATGTTCAACCAAGCCTGTATCTAGTGGCTGTTTTTTGTTCGTGCGTCTGCTCGGGTTGTCTCATTGTATTGCTTGGTTTGCGTGTGCAGAGTTACAATTATCTGTTGCGTCGGTGGCTCCGTCGACATGGTCTGTGTCCATGCTGCTCCTTGGGAAGCGGTGCAAGTGTGCCTACGTGGCCAGCCATTATTTGCTTGCAGGTATGGGATTACTACTCTCCGCTATGGAAATGGATTCGTCTGGATGGGGTGCATCTGAGCTCGCGTTTTCCATTACAGAACCCTTCGCCTCTTAGTCTACCAGTAATTTGTCGTTGTTTTCTCTGTCCGCTCCGCTTGCTTTTGTCTAGGGTTGTTCATAGCTTGCATCCTACTGTCCTTTATGTGCTCGTCTTCATCGTTACTTGGTTCCCCCTTTATGCGATATGTCGATTATGATCCTCGTGATGGATTTTGGTTGACGTAAGAGAACCGTGTGCTTCGTGTTTCCTGTTGTTTGAGGATTGTTTTCGCCCCTTGCTTATTTTCTTCGATCAATTTTTTGCGTCTCCGTGTAGCGTTGATTCTTCGCCGTTGTCTCTGTCCGTTCCTCTTGCTTATGTTTAGGGGTTTTCGGAGTTTGCTTTCTGCTTTTCATTTTGTGCTCGCTGTCGTCGTTACTCGATTTACCTTTTTTGCGAAATGTCAATCCTCGCGATGGATTTTGGTTGATGTAAGAAAAACATGTGCTTCGTGTCTGTTGCTATTTGGGGATTGTTTTCGTCCCTTGCTGATTTTCTTCGAGCTAATTTTTTTGTTTGCGTGTAGCCCTCTTCTCTCCTTTTAGTTCGTGCCAGTTGCCTCTATTAGCTACATCGTCAACTTGCTCGTGTTAGCCGCTTTGACTTCTTATTTGTTCCTTTATTGCTGTTGCTTTCGGTCGGTTGTCCTGCTTTGTGGGAGCTGCTATTCAGTTCTCAGCTCTGTTGTTTTTTAGTCGCCACCTATTATGCCGAGTTATACGCTTTTATGTCTCCCGCTTTCTTATTGCCTAAACACTTTCGTTCAATGCTTTTGTAGGTTCATCTCTTCAGTCTTTCTTTCGTTCCTGATTACTCCCACGTCAGGCCGCCTATCCGGCCTTCTACACAGCGCTATGCTGCTAGTTAGATTGGTATCCTTTCTTGCATTTCTTGCGCTGGCTAATTATGTGCTTGCTTGAATTGCTTACCATGATTGATTGTGGTTTGTTCCTACTATCTACATTGCGCTTTTAGACTGCTACCTATTATGCCGGACAAAACGCTTTCATGGATCTTTTCTTTTGGCTTGTTTGCTCCCTGATTGGTCCATCGTCTACATTCCTACACATCCTTCTACAGGGTGCTATACTGCTACTCAGGTTTGCATCCTTTCTTGCGTTGCTTACCATAGCTAATTATGCTTTCTTCATCCTATCTGTATGACATGCTTCATGTTGGTTTATGACATTGTTTGCCTGCTCGTTTTGACTATTTTTCCCGCTATCTGTTTTCTTCTTTTAGCTCGCTTTAGATCACCTGTCCGAACCTCTGGAAGATATTATCGAGGTTTGTCCTCTGGTGCCTTGCTTATTTTGCCGGAATCGGTTCTTTCATGTATGTCACTTTCTTATTGTCAGATTGTTGTTGTTGTCACGTTCTGTAGGTTGTCCTCTTTGGCTTTTTCTTAGGTCGTGCTTGCTCTCACGTTAGCCTACCTGTCCGAGCTGCCGTTAGGCACTGTTTAGGTTTATGTCCTTTTCGTCCTTGCCTATCATGACTACTTATGTACGCTCATTCTGTCTGCATCTAGTTCTTTTAGTGCTTCATGTCTGCTTACACGTTTCTGTTAGGCGCTGCCATGTGTTTTCCAAATTTTGGGATACGACTTGCTTTGTCGCTTTCGTCCTTTATCATGGTTACTGTACATCAGTTCTTTCCATTCCTTTCTTCTGTTTGCCGTGTACCACGCGAACAAAATAAAATAAGCTCTGCTATTTCAAAAGCGCAGGTTAGGCGTATGCTATGTCGTCTTCCTAGCTGTTCTAGGGCGGTACTGCCATTGGAGCTTGCTTTAGGTAACTTATTGTCCTGCCTTTATTACCAACACGTTCTTACCTCACGCTGCTGCCATGTAGATATTGCGAACAAGCTTTTTATTTTACACGACTTAGTTACACAAGCCTTGTTACGCTTACTCTGTCCTATCTGTTTTCGTTTGCGATTTTTATTATTTCAGACGTGGTTATTCGTACCCTCTTATTAAGGTGACGTTGTAGACAGAGACAGGGTCGTACTTGTGTGCAAGAGAAAGAGTATGATCTCACTAAATGTGCTGGTTGTTCCTTGCATTCTGTACTTTTTTCAGTGCCCATAATATGCTGTTGTGTTTGCATTAACAGGAGATGGTTACTTCCCTATTGTGGGCCCTACTGATGCAGCAAGGAATCATGCCAGACATAGACTTAGACTTAGTTTTCAGCGGTCTAGACAACCAGATGAATACCTATTGTTTTGTTTTCTAGATAGGTTGATGTTTGTGCGTTGCTGGTTCTCCTTGCTTCAGGATTACCCTTACTTTATTGTGCTAGTACTCTTGCTTCGTTCTTTATGCTCTCTCATAGTTCGCCTCTCGGTGATTTCTCTTTGTTCTTTTAGACCCTATTGCTGACCTCCCTTTGACTATTGACTGGTCGTACTTCCCAACGGAATATATTGAGTCGCTTAAAGGTGTGTCGTACGTGTATGTTCGCCCCCTCAGTCAGTACAGTTATGATTTGTTGTTTGATTAGTTCCTATCATCCACGTTATTACTTCTTTGTAGCTTCATGCCCAGAGAGATCATACTACGGCCCGCCAGAGTATGAGTGTGCGAACTGTCAATGCTACCTTTTGGTTCCAAGAGAGAGTTAGAGGCCAAACATCGGTTAGACAGAGACCCGTTATTTACAACCTTTGCTGTAAGGGTGGTAAGGTTAGGATTCCACCTTTCAGAAAGCCACCAGTGTTTTTAGCTCATTTGTTGAGGTTCGATGGTGACCATCGGTCCAAGGCATTCATATGAAAGATACGCCAATACAATTGTCTCCTTGCATTCACTTCCATGGGAGCGACTATAGATTGGTCGTCTAATATGAGTCTTGGCCCCCCAATCTTTAGAATTAATGGCCAAATCCATCATCGTATAGGATCTTTGTTGCCGAGTCCAGGCCATCCTCCAAAATTTGATGAACTTTATGTTTATGATACAGATAACGAGGCTGCTAATAGAATCCGTGTTCTGCACCCAACTGATAGCACAGAGGGGGATTTAAACCCATATATAGTAGCTGGCCTTATAGATATGCTTGATGAATTTAATCCTTTGGTTCAACAGTTTAGGACTGCCAGAGATCATTTGGTCGGGTATGAAGATGAACGTGTAGCTATTCAGATTGTTGCCCCCCAGCGATGGTGATAGTCCTCCATTCGATTTACCAGCGGTTGATCAACTTGCTGCCTTGCTGGTGGCCGATTTCTCAGTAGAAACTCCATCGCGTGATATAGTTGTGCATGACAAGGTGTGTGGCTTGCGCTAGATTTTCTTTTTGCACCTCGCTTATGGCATTGCGACTTCCTCTTCTTTCCGACAAAGGATCGTGGATTTCAGTTAGGTGTTTTGTATAGCGGCATCGACTTAACTCATCCAAACACCTGTGCTAAAATGACCATGTAAGACTATTACTGTTACTTCTGCCATTACAGAAAAAACAAGTGCAATCCATATTTATGTTGTGGCCTATTGTCTGCCCAGATTAAGGTGGATGCTAGAGCATGCATTGATGAGTGTAGGTTAGCATTCATTATGAAATGCCAAGATCAATTTAGAGCGGAGCATTTTCAGGGTACCATAGATGTTGTTAGCTTTGGTTGCTTGGATGCAAATACTATAGGCAAGAAAAACATTTTACCTTTGAGCTTTATTAGTGGTCGTCGTTACATGCAAGAGAACTACCAAGATGCCATAGCAATTTGTCATGTTCATGGCCCACCTGACCTATTTACAACTTTTACATGCAATCCTAAATAGCCTAAAATAAACGAAGCTCTATTGTTCGAACCTAGCCAGAGATCAAATGATAGACCTGATATCGCTGTTAGACTATATCACATGAAACTGAATGAGTACCTTAACGACATAATATATAGAGGGACGTGCCTTTGGCCCCCATAAAAGCAGGTTAACGATTTTCTATTGCCCTTGGTGTTATCTTCCCTTTATATTTCGTGCACTTTCTTTCTTGTGTTATGTTCGTCGGATTGGTGATCTTTTTTTCTTTGCAGTTCTGCACACTGTAGAGTTCCAGAAATGAGGTTTGCCGCATGCACATATCCTTGCATGGTTGGCAGGTGACAATAGGGAAGTTAGCCTAGCTCTGATTGATTCTTTCATAAGCGCTAAAATTCCAAACCCCGTTTCAGATCCTTTGGGCTACGCTTTAGTTAGCGAGTTCATGATGCATGGCCCATGTGGAAATCTTAATGAAAGATGTGTTTGTATGAAAAACGGTGTTTGCTCTAAACATTACCCAAAAAAATTCCAGTAGGCAACCACTATTGATGGTAATGGCTTTCCTATCTATAGACATTCCGATAATAACCAACACATCATAAAGAATGGATGTCGTCTTGACAATAGATGGGTTGTCCTTTACAGCATGCCTCTCCTTAAAAAATACCAGGCTCATATAAACGTTGAATGGTGCAACAAAATAAAGGTTTTAAAGTACTTATTTAAGTATTACTAAAGGACCTAACTGATCAAAAATGTTCTTCAAAAATATTTGTTCAATCACCGACGGTAATGGAGATGCTAATACTCCTTTGATAGATGAGATAAAAGAATATCTAGAATATCGACACATATGCGAACATGATGCGCTTTGGAGGATCTACGGTTATGACATCCACAGTAAGAACCCCGTGGTAGAGCGACTCCCAGTTCATATGCCAAACATGAATTTTGTTCAATTCAGCTGCACCTCAGGTCTAGCAAATCTTGTGGCTAACGATTTTCTTAAACGAGCGATGCTTACTGAGTGGTTCGTAGTTAACCGAAGGGATCCACAAGCTCAATCATTGACATACTATGAGTTCCCAAGTGAATGGTCGTGGGATAGTAGTGCTAGATCATGGGAGGGTCGAAAAAGAGGTTGTAAGATAGGCCGACTTTGTTACGTTCATCCTTAAAACGGTGAACTATATTACCTAAGAATGCTTCTCATGATTGTTAAAGGTGCTACATGCTACGTCGATGTTAAGACATATAACAACACGATTTTTGACACTTTCAAACAAGCATGTGCTGCACAAGGATTACTTGGTGACGATAATGAATGGTACCACATAGTGGATGAAGCTTCATGTTCGGCCAGCGGCCCACAGCTTAGGCAACTTTTCGTTACTATACTTATCTTCTGTCATGTTAAGGATGAAAAAAATTCTTTGATAAGTACTGTAATGACCTTGCGGATGATTTGTAGTACCGTACCAGAATTGCTTTACAAAACCCTGATTATGTAGTGCCTCTCATGATTCTTTAGAACATGCTTCTTGAAGAACTTGAAATCGTCTTCAACAGAAATGGAGCAAGCATAGCTAGCTATAATCTGCCAAAAAGACTTGTGACACAGAAAGAGTTTTTGAAAATAAACTTATTCATGAAGAGCTATCTTATGATGTTACCCACCTTCAACGTGAGGCACCTTCTTTGTTTGCTCGACTTAACACTAATCAAAGAGTTGCCTATACGTCTATTGTTAGTAGTGTCCTTAATGGTTTGCCTAGTTTTTTTTTGTATCGGGCTATGGCGGAACTGGAAAAACTTTTAGTTGGAATACAATTGTTGCCTTTCTAAGATCCGAAAAAATTGTTCTTGCTGTTGCATCTTCGGGCGTTGCATCTCTTCTCTTGCCGGGAGGAAGAACAATTCATTCACGCTTCAAAATACCTCTAGAAGTAAACGAAAACACTGTTTGCGATATCAAGAGAGGTACAATGTTTGATGACCTTATTATAGAGACTTCTTTGGTTATTTGAGACGAATCTTTGATGACACAGAGAAAATGATTTGAGGCTTTAGATAGAACTTTTCGTGACCTTTTATCAATTGATGACCCTTCTATTGCATCTATCCCGTTCGGTGGTAAGGTTGTTGTGCTAGGAGGTGGTCTTAGACAAATATTACTAGTTATTGAGGGACTTGGTCACAGATTATAGATGCTACAATAATAAATTCTTCGCTTTGGCGTTCGCTCATAGTCTTAGAACTAACAATCAACATGTGAATAAACCAACGAAATGACGCATCGGTGTTTAGTAAATGGATTCTAGATCTTGGAGATGGCAAATTGACGACTACTACACGTGAAGGTGAGTCTGACAGTGCTTGTATTGAAATTCCACATGACCTTCTCATTCGAACTAATGGTGACAAGGTAGCTGCAATCGTTTCATCTATCTACAAGAATTTTAAAGCAAACTATCGAGACCCTGCATATTTACATGAGTGAGCTATTTTGACACCAACAAATGAGATGGGTGATGAAATTAATTCATATATTCTCTCTATGGCTCCTGGTGCTGCTAGCGAGTATCTTAGTTGTGATTCCATAGCTAGCTTGACTGATATAGTCAGCGAAGCCGACATGTTCTACCCAATTGAATTCCTCAACACGATATGTGTTAATAATTTTCCTCGACATAAGTTGGTTCTCAAAATTGGCTCTCCTATTATGCTTCTTACAAATCTTAGTAAGGCTAATGGCCTATGTAACGACACCCGTTTGATTATAAGAAGTCTTGCTGAACTTGTAATCGATGCTGTTATTATCACCGGTTCACATACTGAAGATATCGTATATATTCCTAGAATAGTTTTAACAAATCGAGATTCTAAGTGGCCTTTTGTGCTCCAGCGTTGACAGTTCCTAGTTCATCTTTTCTACGCAATGGCCATAAATAAGAGCCTAGGTCAAACTCTTGCATCTGTTGGTGTCTACCTGAAAAAAACCTGTTTTCTCACATGATCAACTATATGTTGCCATTTCACGTGTCACATCTAGAAACTCACTAAAATTTTTGATTGAGAATGACGATGGAAGTTGTGGTTCACACACTAAGAATATTGTGTTCACTAAAATTTTCCTCTCGATGCTATAGGTAAATCATGGTGCCTTCACATACACTGTTCCGTTCATACATACAAACTTACATAGGCCAGCAATATTCTGTTACACCGCAGAACCCCTTTCGTGGCCTGCCTCTTTTACATCGATGTATGTATAGCGTACGTCTATACGATTACTTTCAGCATTCAGAAAATTAATCCACCCACTGCTACAGACTTTCCTTTCTGTTGATTGCTTGTTCATTGCTCCATTTATAAATATGTACACTGTACCTACGTTACTCTCTGACAGAAACACGTCTATATTTGGTAAATACATTAGCCCACTGACTTTTGTTTCCTTCTTCAATAACAGTTTGTTGAACTCAGATGGCATATGCTCTGCTTTCTTAGATTAATCCAAGTAGCCGATAATGGATTATTTCTGTCAGGATTTCTCGCCGTTGGCACTACCGTAGGGGGACTGATACCAGTCCTATTGAGCGCACTGATTTAGTTCTCCTCGATGAGCAGACTATGTTCAGATATCAATCAATAGCCTCTCACAATACTTATTAGTTTCCCCAGCTACTGATCTCTATGTTGTTTTAACTCGAACTCTCTTCTCACAGGACAATCATATGTATGCGGAGATAGGTCTTTATCATGTTACCCGGTTCGAGTCTTTGCTAGAAGAAAGGAAGATTTATGAGTTGAGAAAATTCATTGTCACTCCACCTAAAACTGTGTTCAAGCCTATTCAAGCACCTTTCATGATCTGCTTTACAAGACATACAATTGTTCAATAGAAAATTGATGTGCCCTACAATTTCCCCATGTGGACATACAGTCCAATTCACTTCGCAGAACTTCCTAGACCTAACAATGCACCTGAGTATTTTGTTGGTCAGTACTGTCATTATTGCATAGTTGCTTCAATACGTTTATTACCATACAACAGCTGCTTACCCATTCTCTTTATTTACAACTTCGCCTATTTCTTTTCTTGGTCCTAGATATTATAGGTGTTATTTCTGCAGTTTCTAATGTAGAGCATATTCAAACTACCTCACATTCCACGCCTTCGCTAAAAATAACAGTCTTCCTTCGTGATAGTAGGTTAGCACATACTTCTCAGTGTGCCCTACTGTTCATCCGACACAACTCATACAGATTTCCTGCACAATATGTAAGGTACTTATTTCCACTTTACATTCAGTGATCATGAAATCAGGCTGGATATGTGGGGTGAATGTGCCACGCGATTTGACGGCCATACCATACAAGCAATCAGTGAAAAAGAACTTGTGGTTGCACTCTTTGTAGGGACTTTGCAAAGACATTCAAAGGTAATACTACGGTTACCTAGCTGTTGTCCTTGCATAACTTTACAATATTCTCGCTATTGTTAAACGACTATGCATAAACTTCCTATCTTCTTAACGCCATACATAGGCCAAACAAGCCTAAGCGGGAGTTCAGCCTGTAGATGGTACATAAATGAGGACATACCTGAGATCAACGAATTACATGCAGGGTATGTTCCTTCCTTTGTTAGTGTCTCGTGACTTTCTTGCCATTTCCTATTTCAGCCCTTACATGCATGTCATTTGACCCACCTTTTGTACCTGTGTTCGCAGCCTACACAAGCAGTTCTAGCCACTTAAAACCATTGCACCTTCTGTGCATGACATTTCTACAACGGCTAGCCGCCCACCTATTGAAGAAAAGATTGTTAAAGAATTGCTTAATCTTAACCTATTTGATTGTGAGGTAAACTACTTGTGTTTCTCGGTGTTACTACTTACTGTTAGCATACACAGAACACATAAAAACCAACATTAATATGTTTTGTTTTTTTGTAGGGCGTATATTATTCGTGTATTGTCACAGATACATGCCTAACACCAGGACAACGTTGGTGGTTTCCCTCATGCCAACTTTGCCACAAATCAGCCACACCAGACGGAGCGTTTTACAAATGCTTTGATCCAGCCTGCACGTCTACGCATGCAGATCCTAAGTTAGGCTCTTACTATTTCCCGTGAAATTTACTATAGTCCTACCTCTCATTCAGAGAACTATGTTTCTTAGTATGCTAACGCTCTTCTATGCCAGGTATCAGATTTCTTTGATAGGCTCAGATGGCACTAACGAAGCTAAATTTGTGCTTTTTAGGAAGATTGGTTAGCAGATTGTGTGCAAACCAATCCTTAGCTTACTTCGTGCAGACCAGCCCATACACGAGCCTTTGCATAAAGTTCTCGCTGCTGCTCGTGCAAGAGCTGAGACCCCCAACGATGTTGCTACGATTGTGTCACAAAAGTACAAATTTGTGGTATCGGTAATTGATAAAAGCTTCCTGCGGCAACGACCATCGTTCTAGGTTCATAGAATCAATACTACCGTTAGCAGACAGTTGCATTCTTCACTTTTCTATACAAGTTCTACCTCCTTGCATCCATCCAACATAAAAGATAGATCTCACACTCAACAAAACGTCCCTCCCACCAATACTGAGCTAGGGACGTCATCTGCTACACATAAAGACACACAAACAACCGGATTAACAGCCCATTAGTCGCAACAGACAGTCGCATTTGAGGTAACTTATAACTAGACTAATTTGCCATTTCATATTGGACCGTTCCTTCTTTTGTTATGCAATATATCTGTTTCGTTCTGTTAAAGGGGCTACAACATTACCCTACATATGTACTTTACTGCTCTCATTCCATATGTTATACACACCCAAGCTTTACTATTTTCATATGCTTCAGCACCACACACCTATTACCTCTGTCATATATGTACCTATGCATACATTTACATCCAACCTTTCCTTTACATAGTGCAGGCTTATCCCCTGTCAAAAATGGTTAAGACATTGACCTATACCATACTGCTATGATTACGGATCGAGTTATGCATGTTCCTCGCTGCTGCTATGAATCATTCGCAGTGCATAATTAGACTAATTGGCCATTTCATATTGGACGATTTCTTCTTTGGTTATGCGGTATACCTGTTTCGTTCGATTAAAGGAGCTGTAATGTTACCCTACAGATGTACTTTATTGCTCTCATTATATGTGTTATACACATCCATGCTTTACTATTTTCATATACTTTAGCACCATGCCTATTACCTCTGTCATATCTGCATCTATGCGTGCATTTACATCCAACCTTTCGTTTACGTAGTGCAACCTTCTTCCCTGCCAAAAATGCTAAGACATTTAGCTATACCATACTGGCATACTGCTATGATTAGTAGTCGAGTTATGCATGTATGTCCCTCACTATTGCTATTAATCATTCGCAGTGTAACCATGTAGCCATGTAGGTCAGTACGCCGGCTACAAACTATTACCTCAATACCATTTACTTAGAAAATCACACTTCTCATGATTTTAAATTTTTGGTTATTACTTCTACGTAACTAAACAAAATGTATGTAAAACCCCATGCCGTACTTAAAATTTACACTGATATTTTCTTTGTGCTTCAGTTTTCTTTTCGTTCCAATACTCAGAACGTACCAGATTCGCATCTAAAAAAACCTTCTAACTAAAATAATCGATTTTTTAAACTCACGTTCAACCATGAACACAACAAAAAAATACACCAAACTCCTCAGACCTATCAACAGTCATATCCTCGCCAATTGGCACGGGTTGGCTTCTAGTTTGAAATAAATCCTAGGGACAAATCCCCCTTTCAGAAATGTCGTAAGTGTATACTAACAAAGTGCCCGTACATTGCAGCGGATTTCATATAAACATATAAGTTATAAACTTAGAACAACGAATACGCTTAAGGTAATTATCCCTACGTATAAAAATTTCATATATAATTTGCATCCAATCAACAAGTCATATATAATCTTATCACAAGCCACATGCACATATAATCTAATTATCCACAGAATATCACTCAAGTAACATATGTATACACACACATGTTTATCCACAAAAGATCTCATCAACTCAAAAGGTGGTCAGGTAGATGACAAACTCACAATCACTACCAGATCCCTTTTTATTAAAAAAAAGTAAAAATAAGAGATGATAGCATATGAATCTATATAGCAAACAATAAAGCCATGTTTGGAACATATGAATTCTTCAAAAGTTGTATAATTCATGTGAAAATCCGACCAGAAGTCTCAGTTCAGATGGGGCCCAAAGGATTTTTACTTTAAGCAATTATGGAGCTTTATTAAGGCCAAAGAGGGTCGGCCGGTCGCCCCTTATGTTTTCCTAAATATTTCTTCGCAATATTGCTCTCCACCGTGCAACCACCTAAACAGCGACTAAAATTCCACATCTGCTATCTCCCCGACTATTTATAAGAATGTTGTATTAGATTGGTCTCTTCTTTTATTTTCATTCAAGCTCCGCAACTGTTTTAAGGTTTATAATTCGATATTTCTTTTGCTAAACAACGATAGTTCTGATAAGATCGCCCTCATGGCTCGTGCCTTAGTCCCACTCTCTGCTTCACAACAACCCCCCTTTTTTTTGCTGCTGCTTTCTTCAGGGCTTCAGGCCCTTTTCCTTTCGGATGGGACACATCCTCTTCTTCTGAGATCCCCTTCTTTGTGCGCTTCTTTTCCGTCGTCAGGGGCGACCGCGGTGGCCTCTAAGCCTCAAGCGATTAGGTTCCGAAACATCTCACCCCGTACGTCTTAATTTATTAAGAATTCTTGATTTCCTACGCAATGCAGACAGAGTTTTATTATTCGCCTGAAGAAAATTCACATGCGCTTACAGCAAGATTGTATTTATTACCTCTCTTATCTTCCAAAGTACGTAATAGTAGCGATCTGCACTGATACATCAATCGACACGGAAAATTTAACTAAATACTGGCTACATATATATGTAGTAACATAGTATGCCCTGCAGGTACTACGTACGTACATTTATTCGGGTTTCCTAAGATTCTAAATATTAGTGGATGCATGGAAGGATGTTCTATCACCATAGAAAATTACATCATCATACTCGATTGCTTTTGGGGAAATAAAAACGATTGAGTTTGAACAGTGATTTACTTGATTATTCTCAACAGCACGGTTCGTTTCATATGCTTCTCTTTTCGGTTTCCCCAATACAATCGAGTTTGATGGTGAAATTTTGCAAAGTCACGGAACATACATACATACATACATACATACACACACACACACACAATATATACAGAGGCACCGAGCTGTGTGCCTGTGTACATTGAGAGGGACAGTAAGGTCATTTCACATAGGGAAAAAGAGAGTAAACATAAGAAATATCATTAAAATGCCAAAATGGCAAATTATTAAGCAACCAATCTTTGGAGTGGCAAATTATAGATTGTATTGTTAGAAGTGGTAAATCTTAGAAGGCTCTTCTTTGCAATAGCAAATAATCAATTATCCAAAAAAAAAAAAGGATATGATTACAAAGCATAAACACCACGAAATCAATCAAAACCAACCAACCACCAAGAAGGAAGGTAATAGAAAGAAGAGCAAATCTAGCCCATAAATTCTTACACTACAAGTGTCTCTGATACAAGCTACAATAAAATGCGAGCGCAGACAACTCTACCTCTCCATATCTTCAGAACAAGCAGTTCTCACCATAGCAGCAATATCTTCTAGGTGTCTTGAAGATAGCGCAGAATTGAAATATATATCATTGTATTTAGGCATGCTGCACTTAAACCTATGTACAAATGTGGAAGCTACTAACAAGCAACAACAATCACTATAAGGCACAACACCTTCACGTGGAAGAGGATATCATACGTTTTGCTTCTCCGGGACGGGATGGATGAACCATGCGATGGGTTTAACTCTTCTACAATAATGATTCACATGTACGCTTGTTTGGAGAGCTTGTATCCGGAGACCATGGATGACAAGGCGAGGGCTACAAATGCAAAGAAGGCCATACTGATCGCGGCAGCGGTTGTGTCGGTGAAGTTGTTGATCACTGCAGATCTCATGCGGTTCGTGATGGGGATAGCGGCCGATAGAGCAGACATCAGCAAGTATGCCACTACCTGCAAATGCATTCACGAGTTTTCTGTTAGCTCTGATATATGGCTATGACATTTTGCAACTGACAGATTCTCAGAAAAGAAAATGAAATTGCCAGGCAAGTCAAGGAATTCACTTTTGAAAAGCTAACTTAAACCAGAAGGTTCTTAAAAAAATAAAGGTGGATGAATATCCTACATCTTGTTGTCTTGTGCTACTTGACATGGTATCATGACATGAAACAAAAAGCCTGAGATAAATTACTTGTAACCTCCTGAACCCTGATCGAAGAATCTAAGGGTAAACATGAAAACATGTTTGGTCCAAAACCTTCTTATCTGGTTTAAGCATGCACCACATGCATGCGTAAGAATTCCATGGACTGTAACATACCTGACTTGTAACGTTGTTAGTCCAACTTTCATTAATTAATAAAATTTAGAGACGCACTGTGGCCTGGGAAAGAAAATTCATCAAGGGTCAAGTTCCAGCAAAGCTACTTATAAGTACCCTTAGCATATTGGGGTCCACTGCTACAAGTATAAGAGGTTTTTTTTCATGAGATTCGAAGCCATGAAAAGCAATCCAGAAACATGTAGTCGTAACATGCTAAATAGTCATATTATTTGCAGGAGCTGTCAAAAAATGCACTCAATAAAGTAGCACAGGCCCAAAACAGTCATATCCTCCAGGGCAGGCCTTTGAGTGCAACAAACAGAGTACATTTTTTTTTGTTCAACTGCCAACCAACCAAATGCAGCTCGTTATATTTTTACAAGTAAAAGAAGTACACGTACCTAATTACCAAAGTGAGAATAATTTACTAGGTAAAAGCCAAGTAAATGTGGTCCCCAAACATTTCAAAGTTCACGGTTTCACGTGCATTTCAGTGAATTTAAGCATCATCCATCAGACATCAGGAACAATTTTTTGACATGTAGTACTCTGCTCTTTAAGGCTTCAAGCAAACTGAAAATTCAAAACATACATGGAATTTTGAGCAACTTCTGATGGCTGGTCCCAACTGTTAGAGATATATTAGAGATAGGAATATCTTTGTATTCCATATCTATCTTTTGTATTGCCTTATCTGTATATGGCATGCACCCCTTGTATATCCTATATATATTGCCCATTGAGCCTCTGAATACATACACACAATATTCATAACATGGTATCAAAGCAAAGGTTAGGTTTAGGGTTACTGTAGCCACCGCCGCTGCCTAGCCTCTACTCACCTCCACTGCCGCTGCCCCCGGGAGGACCGATCTTCGCTCCCGGGGGTGGTCTCCTTCTAGCTTCCGTCGAGGTTGTCCCCTTCGGCTGCTGTTGCTCCCGGGAGACCTCGTTGCGCACCACATCGATCTGCACCGACTGGTCGCCTCCTTCAATCGACGCTCGAGAGATCTTTTGACGGGATCCTTTGCTCACCCGACGACGCACAGATCGGGCCACCTCTGATCTCTTCAACCCCAAGCCGCCGCCATCGCCGCCTCGATCTCGAAGCCTCACCGAAGCTCGCCTCGGCGATCCGGTGCCTCTGGTCGCCTCGCTCACGCCCCGAGCCTCGCTTTGCGTCGGCGCTCGAGGTCCGTGGTTTCCGCTGGATCCGAAGCTACCGCTCGTCTTCTTGACTCCGCCGCCGGATCCGGGTGTCTGACTCCTCTCGCTCGCCATGACTTTTGATTGCCGGGGGTCGCTTTGCTCGCCTCCTCGTCCTTCCACGCCACCGCAGCTGTGGTTGGGTCTCGATGGGAGAAGCTTCGGTGGAGTGAGGAGTTTTCTTCAACTAGGAGGAAGGGAAGTGGGCAAGAGACGATGGGGGAGGAAGGAGTATGCGTTTGCGACGTTTGGCTGTGCTTGGCATCTAAAGTGCACTTATGCGCTGATCTGATGGGCTGGGCCGAGCCATTACTGTTGTTTCACTGGTACTTGCTATTGGTGATTAGAGAAGATGGAGACTTGAGTTGGAGCTGTGACGCTGTGTGCTTTGTGCTCCACGAGATGGTCCTATGGCTTATTGGCATGGTGTGACTTGTCGAAGGAGGGAGGTCAAGCCGACTGTGGGCTACTATTGCTGCTAGAGTGTCTGCTAGCTATTATTGCTGCTAGCTATTCTTTGTGTCGTTTTTCTTCCGCTACGTCCATCAAAGTCCGTAAAACTCTATCATTAGAGTTCGTCCATGCCATACGAGTCCAAAAATTTATTGTCAATCATAGAAGCATAGGAATATTTTTTGCATGGCAGCAGACATTGCTCTTTTCTTCGAGCCGCTGCAGATCCATCGCCCCAAGCTTTTAAGGCCGCCGCTTGTCAGTCAGAGACCGCCTCTATTATGCTTTCTTGTGTACTACGCCTTTATTGCGCTTCTTGTGCATCAAGGCCTCTATTATGCTTCTTGTGCATCACATGCCATTGCCTTGGGCTTCGATCTCTGTATGCATGCTTCTATCTATTCCTATTCGCTTGATTTGACAAATTTTCTATTTTTGCTCTGCTTCATCATCTTCTCCGTTATGTTGTTATGCGATCGACTTTTGCTCCTCAAGACCTTGTGTTTTATGGCTGTCACACGACCCCAGATGGGAGATCTTTTATCGACATATTTTCCAAGACCTGCATGCTACGACGACATTATCAAGACTCAGACTTTGGATTTTTCATATTTTAATATCAACTCATTCCAAATACAATGCTATTGCATACGCCTTGCATTTGAGGGGGGTGTTAGAGATATGTTAGAGATAGGAATATCTTTGTATTCCTTATCTATCTTTTGTATTGTTTTATCTGTATATGACGTGCGCCCCTTGTACACCCTATATATATTGCCCATTGGGCCTCTGAATACATACACACAATATTCATAACACCAGCAACTTCAATCTCCCCATGGCAATGCTACACTAGCCACTACATTACCATCATTGTTGCTGTTGGGCTGTCATACAGATTGACCAAATTATTGGACCATTATTGGAAGCTACTAGCCCACTTTATCATTTTCCAGTTTCTTCCAAAAAGAAACAAGAAAAGGTATTGGTTGTAGAGTTGTAGTTATGTCTGGAAGCAGAACATCAGTGTTCCGTAGACCAATCTAGCTACTCCAACAGTCAAAGCTGCCTCCATTAGAAGGCTAATCCCAGAACTATCCCTAATAGTATATTAAACGCTCGGGTGGATTCCAAATAACATGGGCCAAACAACTAGCAGTAGCGGATTGATGTTTCATGCCTCCTTTACCATGGAATTGGAATCTCTACTCTCCAATCGACACTCTTGCTTTAACAGGTTAAATTACCCCACCCTTTACCTCTTTATACTCTCCCCTTTACCCTTCTATGACCTTGGACCAGTTGAGGAATTGAGATCTCACATGAACTCTAGTTGAATGGGTGAAACAATCATTAGTGAACAATAAGATACTATGTAGACGCAGACTAACAGCTCAAAGCAACTCACCTGATCACCGGCGAAATCGAGAAGCCTCCCCGACGCCGTGGAGACGGGGTCGACGCCGCCGCGCATCCGATGGGCGTGCCGCAGCGCCTGCGCCAGCGAGTAGGCGAACGCCAGCGCCGCGATCGCGAGCAGGTACCTAGCAACACGGCACATGTAAGAGGGGGCTAAACCCGAATCGAAGACCAACCCGAGCGAACAGCTAAACTCGAATCGCGCACCTGAACTCCTGGTAGCGGCCGAACTCCATCCAATCGCCGTGCTGGTTGGACGCGACCAGCACGAGCGCGATGAAGGCGAAGATCGCGGCGGCGGCGTGCAGCGCGAGGGGGCTCTTGTCAAGCATGTCCTCCCGCCGCCACCGTGCCACCACCGAATCCACCACGCCGCCGCCGCCGCGGCCAGCAGTGGAGGCGCCGTTGTGGGAGGCGAAGGTCGGCCTCTCGGCGTCCGGCGGCTTGGCGGCGGCGTCAGTCGTGACCATCGCCATCGCTCACCAGTGGCACAGCCTCTCGAGCCTCGCTGGCGTACTGGCGTGAATGGGGGGAGGTATAAAGCTAGCGGGGGTAGTGACTGGTGAGATAAAACAAGTCCTTTGTGTCTGAAGCCGGAAAAGCACTTATGCATTGTGTCTGAAGCCGGAAAAGCACTTATGCATAAGCTGGGCGGAAGCAAACCCAGATTAGCGGGCACAGCTCTACCCCTCCTCAAGAATCTTCGCTGTCAATTGGGCCCCGGCCCCACTAGTCAGTGAATAATCATTGCAGTGAAGGTGGTTTTGATTGTTTTACGACGTGTCAGGTGGAACCCGCGTTGCGATTGATACGTCCTGGAATCTGAGACCATCCGTTCGCGGAAGTGTAACGTGTCATTGAAGTGTGGGTACTTGGGCCTGCTGGTTTCGGAACTTTTTTTTTATTAATTAACTTTTTTATTTTTATTTTAAAGTTAACCCCTGCGCAGTTTATTTCGAACTCTGACCCTTTTGGTCACGCCACCACTCGTAGTATGACAAAACAACACTATCACGACATATGATAAGTTCACCAAATAGCACTTTTGGTCACGCTACTGGTGGTAGCGTGACCAAACAACACTATCACGCCACCACCCATGACGTGACAAGAGCATACTCCAGCGTGACAACATTGTTTTGTCACGCCACGAGTTGTAGCGTGACCAAAGGGGTCAGAATTAGAAATAAAATGCGCCAAGTGTTAACTTTAAAATAAAAATTAAAAAAAATTAATTAATACAAAAATCGTTTGTTTCGTCGATGGAAATAGGTAAGGTTGTTTTCGCGGATGGAGCAGTGCCCCTCTACTTTTGAGTGTTTTTTGTTTGTTAAAATGACGCTGTTGTGCGAGAAAGCAGCAAAAATGGCAACCGTACTTTGCCCATGATATTTGCCGCTCGGTGAACACGCGATAGACCGGCTCCCACCGAATGAAAGCCAGCCACGTGCTACCTGTCAATCGCTTTTGAGCATATTACATGTGTTATTTTTACCAATTTACTTGTAAAGGAGCTGTTTTTTCTATTTTGCTTCAGAAAATGCCATTGAAGCCAAACTCTCTTATTTTGACTGCCAGATGGTGGAAGGATAGGTGGCTTGTTATGGATTTGTGCCGCGTCGTTTTCCTCTCTAGCGGCTTCCTTCTCTCTTTTCCTAGGTGAGATCTGTAGCAATAATTGACTGATTGGTTTTTCTCTCTCTTCGAGTGAAAGTTACACGCTTTTGAACGGAAATAGGCTACGTGCCCAGGGGCGGTCCCTCCTGTAATTTTTATTAAAAAAACTAAAGTATAATATAGTATATGTATTACATATATAATAAAATATGTTCTTAATTAGATCAACGAGACCATAACTTTCTCTCAGTTTATCAAACCACATCTCCCCCCGACACCCCACAACCTTAAACTGACACATGTGATGATCGACCCATGGTCACACACACATCCTTTGCCCTTTGCCCTTTGGACATTGAACTATTTGACCCAGCCACAACAAGGTCACTCCCCCTCATCTCTCTCTCTCTTTCTCTCTAACCCTAACAATCAACAAACAACAACCGACTCTCACATCTCTCCCTCTTTCTTGACAAGGCAATGCGACCACGACGATGCCAAACGCGGCGGCGGTAGGTCGGAGGAGTAAGATCGGACGCCTGGTGTCAGGGGGGCGTTACCATTGGAGCGCCGAACAGCGAAGCGGGATGGGGAGACCACCGAGCGGGGAGGGCGACTGGGGAGCCCTATGGGTTTACGGCCAACGGCGACGACCGGGTGGCTCCTGGCAAGAAGACCGCGGTACCCAAATTCTCAACAACTCAGATGTGGGTTCAATTTGAATTACAGAATCCTCAACTTCCAAACCAGCAAAAAACAAACCCAAAAGCCCAAATCAACAATTTTGTTTGTGTTAGTTTGAATTATGATTGGTAAATCTTGTCTTTTTTGTGAAATATAGATATCAGAGCTTAAAAAAAAAGAAGTTTGTCGATTTGAAAAGCACGAAGGAAAATAGAGTTAAATTGTAATTTTCTTGATTATTTTGTAATTTTACTAAATTATTTGAGATGTTGTCATTAGTACGAATAATTTGTACTTTGATTTTTACTATGGTGTATATTTATGTTTTACATTGAATAATATTTTTGTAACTTCGAACACCCGTTGTGAAAATCCTGGGTTCGCCAGTGTACGTGCCTCGATCTTATTTGAAGAGACCCACCCAGGGAAATTGATCGAGGCTGCGATCTAGTTAGCCATCACTTTTGTTTCAGAATTTTGTTAACTCCCTCTGCGCTTCGTAGTGTTTACATATCCGCCATGCAAGAAACAAAGGTGATAGAGAGAGGAGGAAGGTGGCGGCACTAGCGGAGGTAGAGGGAGGGGACCGGCAGGGCAACGCCTCCTCCTATGATCTAAATTTTGTCGCTACATTTCTTTGTGATCTATAGAATTTTATCTGCATTCCTGCTATTTAGCCCTCCTTATACAATATAATTTCACTACATAGCATGTTCGACACTCCTCGTTTGTAATTCCTGGCAGCTCCGCCCCGGGGCAACACATAAGATAAGTGAGAGTGTTATTAAGCTTAAGCGTATGGGTTGATCATAGGCCGAGTTTTTGGTGCATTTAGCACTATTGGCGTGTGAATTAACAAAAATAGCCCTCTCTCCGAATTAATTGCAAAAATAGCACCACGGACAAGCAGGGACGCGACACGTGGCTTGTCCGTGCCCCTGGGGGCCTGATATGCCTCATCCGGTACCCAGGGGCGCGTATTCTCTCTCCTATGGAAAAATATTGTTTATGGGAATTTCTAAATATAGCAAATAAGCTCCAAAAATTATGATTTTTTTGTGGAGGCTCCTTACACAGTGTACTTGCTTATGTAATTTGTCCATAATTTTATATGTTTTGCATTTTTCTCAAAAATTCATTTAAGTATATTGTTTGTAGGAATTTCTAAATATAGAAAATGAGCTCCAAAATTTGTGATTTTTTAAAGGCCCCTTACACAGTGTACTTACTTGTGTACTTTTTCCAGAATTTATTTATTCTGAAATTGTCTAAAAAATTAGGGTTTTAGGTATCGAAAATTAGGGCCTTAGGGAAATTAGGGTTTCATGATTTCATATAAACGGTTATCAGGTGTTTTAGGGTTTTGTGAAATAGGGTCCAAGTGCAACAAGGGCTACACATTTGTCAACATGACAACGACGGCGGCAGCACGTCGGCTCCATGCCTTCCTCTGGGGCAATCGCTGGGAGGCTGCGGGATCCGGAAAGATGCGCGATGTCGTGCACGCAAGCAAAGAATAATTAAAGTAAGCTTAATACCGAGTGGCACAACCGCAAGACAAAGTTTATCAGTAACTTAAGTAGGCTTAATACCGTGCGACACCAGAATTACAAGCCAAAGTTTACAACATGTACAAAAGCACAACGAAGATTCAAACTAGATCACTCAACAACTCGGGTAATACAGCCCTGCATATATTATACAACATAAAGGGTAAATCAAGCTTCAATGTAGCATGCTTGAACAAGGAAAACAAACAAATGATCGGGAATCAAGCCAACCTAAATATATCTCCCATTCTATCATAGCAAGAACGGATAGAATGCAAGATAGATAGACATTTGGCCGGTATGTGACAACAAAAGTTTAATCTAATCAGTAGGAGCCAGCTAGTCAGCCAACCATGTGCTCCTTTGTCTACTGACATTGTCCCACGGTAGCTCAAAGCGCACTGACAGTGTTGTAGTTGTAAAAACCAAACACGAGTGAGGGGGTAGACGTCGGCCGTGTAACATCCCAAAGTTCTGTTACCAAAATAAAAATTAATAAAGTTATTACTTTATTGGATTTTCTGAAATTTGAAAGAGTTTTATTGCTTTATTTGAATTTCTGAAGTTTTAAAAGTCAAAAATAAAATTTATTAAAGTTTTGAAGTTTTCTTGGAGTTAAAGTGAAAAATAAAATTTTAATTAATTTTTGGAATTTTTTGGAATTTTAAAAGCTTTTTCTTAATTATTTTAAATCCAAAATAAAATTTATTTGCAAAAAATATTACCAATTTTAAGTTTAAAATATTTTATTTAAGTCCAAAATAACTCTTGGAATTTCTGTGAATTTTTCTAGAATTTTTGGATTTTATTTTCTATCTTCTAAAGCCTTTTTTATTTAACGGAATTATTTAAAATGTTAAATCGTTTTAAAATCCCAAAACTCGTTCTGGGCCGAATCTCCAATGGCCCACTCCTATTCATGCACGCACTGACCCATTTCGGCCTACTCCACCCTGGCCCTCACCGTCTCTCTCTCTTCCCTACCCCACCACACGCCTCCATCTCTTACGCTACAGTTCGCATGACCTTCTTCCTCCTCCCCTTTCTTACCCGCACGGCAGCACTTCCTCTTCTGCCATTAGCGCATGGCCAAGCTCCATCTCCACCGAAATTTTCGCATCCTCTCCTTACACGACCGGGCGCATTAAAGCCCGTGATTCATACCGTGCCCATTCCGCCCACTTTCCCCTCCATCGCGTGCGGTTTCACCGGAACCGTGCCATTGCCGCCGAAGACCTCGCGGGCTCGATCTCCTCCCCTCAACCTCCCCGGCCCCTATAAAAGGGAGCCTCGGGTGCGCCCTTCTTCCCTCATTCCAACGCCCCAAGTCCCCCTGCACCCCCTCCTCTCTAGCGCCGGGATTTCGAGGTTTCCTTGCGCCACCGAAACTCCGTCGTTCTTCGATTCCGGCGCCGTCCAAGGGCCTCCGGTGACCTCGACCGCATATTCGGCACCGCCACTTCATCGCCGACCCCGTGCTCGCTAGATTCGCCGGAGAACCCCTTAATCACCGCGCCGCCGCAAGCCCCAACCTCACCGCCGCCTTTTGACCTCGCTGCCAGCCATCCCATCTCGTCCCCGCACATCCGCGGTAAGCACCAAACTCCCCATCTCTTCCTCTACACGAAGCACACCTCGCCGCCCTCCACCGTGCTGCCCATCTCCGGTGACCCTCGGGTCCCGAGTGCGCCGCCGCCGGCCATGCCAAATGTGCGCCACCATGATGCCACGTAGGCGCCACTTCAACTCCAAAATCCCGCGTGGCAGCCTCGTGTCGCCACATCATCGCTGACGTGGCAGCCGCACCGTAATCCCGCACACCCGGTCCATGGTGGACCAAACACGTTTGGTGGACCCGGGCCCACATGTCAGTGATACAAACCAATTTTCTTTTGAAAATAATTCGGCCGATGACGTCATGCTGACGCGGTAATTCGATTTTCCTTTGTAAAAATAATTCTGAAATCCAAGAAATTCCAAAATTCATCATTTTATGTGATTTTCAAACTTCCCAGGGTTCGTTCTCCTTCATACGAACTCCGATTTCGTCGATTCAAATTTCTAAATTCATATAAATTCAAGGTATAGCTAACTAAACTAAAATTATTTAATTTGGAGTTCATTTTAATTTTATTTTGAATTTTGTTTGAATTTGACTTATTTTTGCGTATAGATTTTGACGTCTTCGGAGAGTCAGATTTCGACACCGTTTGAGAGCAACTAATTGGGCAAGGCAAGTTACATATTTGATCATGTTTGACGCCATTATTTAAAATTATTAATTCTGTTTTAAATTATTACTGCTTGCTTATTTTTATTCAGTAATTTAAATTCCTATTTAAATTTATAGTTATGCCTAAATCCTTTGTATGGCCAAAGTTGATATTTGAATTGAATATATTGTCACCCTAGATAAAACCTAGTTGATACAATAGTATGAACTAGGATCATTTGAAAATATGATGCAAAGACATGCTTAGACCCAAAAGTGTTTGATTTGGGGAATTTCAGCCAAAAAGCAAATGTTGTTTAAATTGTATCCATGGCATTGGTGTGTTATGAAAGTTTATAAATGACTTTGAAAAATGAAATAAAATGATGGTTTGTACTTAGGCAAAATGGTTGTTTGAATGGTGCATGTTGATGCACGTAATCGAGTCATTTCTATAATCGAGGCCCATGGGTTTTACAGAAAGTCATCCAAGTCAATTAAGAACCGGTCTTCGAGTGTATTTTGCTAAGCCATACCGTATTACCACATGTTTTGTATGGGAGAGACCTGGCCAACTAATTTGCAACAGTCCATCGTGGTCATGCCATCCGGTTGCGTGGGTGTCTCTTATGACCTACTTTTATGTATTTCCACCTGGCGCAAGAGGGGGCTTAAATCCAGCGGATGGTTAGTCCAAAGGAAGCGACACCTTAGCGAGGCGGGACTACGTTGGGATGGCACATTGTAAAGGCCTTATGATAATCTCTTAGTCGCATACCTACGGAAGTGTGTGAATGGACAGTACAAGTTGATTATCTCTTATGGGTAAAGTTGTACAGCCTCTGCAGAGTGCAATCATTCGAATAGCCGTGTCCGCGGTCATGGACTTGCCTAGCAAAGCTGCTCTAAGTTAGATCTTTGTATTTGTTTTCAAAAAGATTTTATCAACTGGTTTATACAAATGGAAAATTGGGCAGGAAACCGTGTAATAGGAGGGTATCCTTCACCATTCTTGTGTGAATGTTATCTGACTATAAAACTTGAGAATTTATAAAATGAATTTTAGTTATAGAATAACTGGTTAGGAACTTAGCACAAATATTTAAAGAAAACATTGCTTTATACAAACTCATCCAGTAAGCCTTCCTTTGATATATCCTTGCATGCATTAACTCTGTTATTGGGTGTAATTTGCGAGCACGGAAGTTGTGTTCATCCTTACTTAATGCAAATAATTTCAGAGGAGAAAGACTTTCCTACCGGTGTGGTTCTCGACGACTAGGCCGCTACCCCAGTCGATTGCCTATGGCAGATCAGCTGGACTCCAGTACTTCTTCGTCTTTCGTTGTGTTCTTTATTGTTGGCTTGTAAGCCTTTTTTGTAATAAACTCTGTTGATTATTAATAAAGTTGTATGATTTATGGATGTTACCATATCTGTTTACTGTGTGAACTAGCTACTGATTATGGGACTAGTTCAGAAATGCACAGAGGATTTGGGGTTATTACTCCCGGGTTCGACAGGCCGTTTGACGGGCCATCGCCCACGAGAGTAAAAAAAATGACATGATGATTTATACAGGTTTGGGGGTCCGAGAGGTCCGCCCTCCTCCTGTTGGTGGCCTACGGGGGGTTACCTCCGGAGAGGGAGCCCCCAAAGGCTCACCAGTTTGAATATGCTTCTTTATTGCTCAAGAGAGCTCTCTCCCCAAAATGAGGGATACGTGGAATATTTATAGGCTCTTGGGCCTACACAAATGACCAAAATACCCCTTGGGGGATAGCTACACTGTGAGACAAGTGAGGGGTACAATCGGCCTTTGCAAGGTAATTACATTTCGGGACCTGTTAAGTAGGGGTTAACTTTGTGGGGTGGGTCCCACTAGTGAAAAAGATGAAATATTCTTCCAATAGTAGCCCACTTGTCCCTTGGCGTTTCAGGAGAAACACTGAAAGGGGCAGTCTTGAATTGTGCCTTTTATGTAGAGGTTGATATTTCAGAAGAGTTCTGATGGGTTTGAACGGTGATTGCGTCCGAAAATGTGTGTCGAAAACGTCACACCCATCTTTGTCTTTGGCCATCAGCTTCTTCCATAATGCCTTACTTTCGTTGCTCCTGAGCACAAGACTCCCCACGGTGAGGGGCCACGCGGGGTTGTGTGAAGCGGCGGACGTTCCGGAGGTACGGGGAGCTCCGGAGGCACGAGGTGGCCGACGAGGGCCCGCACGGGGCAGCCGATGCTCCAGAGGCGCGAGGAAAACTTCAGAGGCGCGAGGTGGCCGGCGAGGGGCCTCGCGGGGGAGGCCGATGCTCTGAAGGCGCGAGGTGGCCGATGAGGTGCCATGCGAAGTGGTGGAGACGCCGAGTGGGCCGCACGAGGCGGTGGACGCTCCGGAGGTGCGGGGAGAACTCCGGAGGCGCGAGGTGGCCGGTGAGGAGCCACACGGGGCCACGCGAAGTGGTGAAGACGTCAAGTGGGCTGCACGAGGCGACAGACGATCTGGAGGTGCGGGGAGAACTCCGAAGGTGTGAGGGCGGCTGCGAGGACGCGCAACGCCGTGAGGGCGCTAGGCCACGAGGGCGCAGCAGGGGCGTGAGGCGAGGGCACAATGTTATGAGGTCGCTGGGCCACGTGAGGGCGCCGCGAGGGCCCAAGGGTGCGGGGTATCGTGAGGGCACCATAAATTGTGGACGGATTTTTGTGTGAAGTGGCTTAAGCTGACGTGGAATATCTTATTTCGTGAGGCTATCACCTGGAGCTGGTGTTACATGGCTAGGAGCAAGTAGCCGCATGGAGCTATCGCCATCGATCTTGCTTGCAGAGACGTTTAATTGCATCCTGTCCGAGCAATAAATCTCGATCCATATGGCGAGCTCAACGTCAGCTCCAGGGATCGAACGAAGCGATCGATTATCGCTCACGCAATGCATGGTTTCGCACGCTCAAGCTGCACATGTTGCCCTGTGCAGATGGGGAGCCCAGCCACAGCTATCTGGCCGTCAATTGGCAGCCTCGATCCATCCATCCATTAGATTACGTCTTGTCACATTTACATCTCGATCGATCCGGAAGATCGGGAACTCATCAATTGTGTACCGTTAATTAGTTTACTGGACAAGCACGAACATTTGGGCGCATGCAGGAATCTCTGGTTTGTTCATTTGTGCTCCGTGAATCGTAGCCAGTTATCCACTCGACAAAGGTGCCATGCGTTACTTGTCCACAATTAGTGCTCCATCACTACAGATATTTTGCAATGGTCCAGCGACATGCGTTACTTGATATCCTGTGATATCCCAATAGCATCAAGGTAGATGATGATGATGTGCTTTTCACTTCCTTGATTAGTACTCCTATTGGTGGTGGTGTGTGTTGGTGAAAACACGCTTCTGGTATGTAGTTGGACACCTGAACTCGTGCCCCCATGTGACGAATTCATGCTTTGTGAGTCGAATCCTCAGTGCACTTGTTTTACTTATGCTCCTAGTCGACAATGCCGGGGCGCAGGGGCGCGGGTGCCAGGGAACAGAGGCGCGGACGCCAGGGTGCATGGGCGCGGATGCCGGGACACAGAGGCGCGGGCGTCAGGGCGCGAGGGCACCGCGAGGGCGCGAGGCCACCGCGAGGGTGCGAGGCTACCACGAGGGCACGATGGCGTGAGGGCGCTGCGAGGATGCGAGAGCACCACGAGGGCGCGAGGCCGTCACGAGGCTGTCACGAGGGGCGAGGACATGCGAGGCCGCGAGGGCGTGAGGGCACCGCGAGGGCGTGAGACCGCCGTGAGGGCACGAGGGCGCGAGGCTGCCGTGAGGGCGTGAGGCCGCCATGAGACCGTCGCGAGGGGCGAGGCACGAGGCCGTCGCGGGAACGGCACGGCACATGGGCGCGAGGTCACGCCGCGAGGGCACCACGATGCCACGAGGCTACCGCGAGGTCACCGCGAGAGCGCCAGGGTGCCGCGCCACCGCGAGGCCGTCGCAAGGGTGCACTCGGGAGGTCTTGGGCCTAAATCTTGAGGTTCTACCAGCTCTCTTCCTATTCTAGTGTGATGGAGTGATGTCCCAAAAAGGAAATTCTCCTAGACGTTTGGAGCCAGCCCGGAGTGCTCCCATGCGGGTTCAAGGCACGGCGGCTGGGGTATGAGCGCCGCGTACACGTGTAGGACATGGCCCGACGCGGGCGTGCGGAGCATGCATGGTGTTTGGGCTCCAGAGCGCTCGAGACATGCATTGAACATGTAGAAGCTTAAGCGTAGTAGGCCGCCTGGTCACAAACTCGGGGAGCTTGGAGCGATGAAGTGTCGAAATGTGGGCCTTGAAGTGGCGACGGGGAGCTGTGACTCGTGAAGCGCGGTGCACCGGGTACAAGCGAGGATGTCCATGCAACACGAGTGTGTAGCGTGCGAGTATCCAGCAGACCTCGAACCCCTTCCAGCTGGGCTGGTAGCCAAGCGCCCGGTGCAAGGTGTTTACGTACGCCCCTTGTGTAAACTTGTCGAAGTATAGAGCATTTTAGACGAGAGGTGGTAGGATTTTTCAACACTAGCCTTCTTATCCCTTGGGCGTCTGCAAGGGCGCCCGAGGGGTAAAAAAGAGTGATGAGGTCTTATATCTTGTTAACAAATATGCTTATCGCGGTATGTTGGCAATATTTTTGATGTGCACTTAGCAGGACGTTTCTTTCAGGGCACCAAAGACTTGGCTAAATTTCAGCTTGGTGGGAATGCAGACGCTCGAGATTTAGCCAAATTCTGACTCGATGCAACGCGAGGCACGAGGGCTGAGGAATACGCGCAAAGGCATCTACGACTTAGCCAATTTTGGCTTGATGGGCACGCGGGTGCCCAAAGATTTAGACTTATTTTTGTGCTCCATATCACGTGAGTGCTCCACATGAGGGCGGGTACCAAGTTGTCGCTTCTCGTTGGCCCTTCGTGTGGGGGTGGTTTTTGTTGTTCCATTCCTGGAGGTGGAGCACTCGATATAGGGCCACCCCACTAAGGCACAACCTTCAAGGCAGGGGGTGCGTCCGAGCGAAGCCTGTGCAGGCGAAGCTATAGACACGCGGCCGCCCTACTGAGTCACGGTCTTCAAGGTGGGCGACGTGTCGGCGTGAAACCTATGTAGGCGAAGCCGTTGATGCGGGGCCGCCGAGCCAAGGCATAGCCTCTGAGACGGGCGGCGTGTCAGAGCAAAGCCCATGTAGGCGAAGTCATTGACGCAGGGCTGCCCTGCTGAGGCATAGCCTTCACGGTGGACGGCACATTGGCGCGATGCCGTGGACGAAGTCGTCCTCCTCTTACTCCACGGTTTGATGAAAGTCGTTGAAGTAGAACTCCTCAGAATCATCGTAGTTCGAGCTAGAAACATTGCGGGGACAGGTAGATAGCATGAGCATCTCTGCGTGAAAAAGAGAATGATCAACACTTGTTTCTTGTATCAAGGTAACATTTGCTCGACATGGCAAATGATCAAAGTCGTTGCCGTAGGACAAGTAGAGTCCCATCACTTTAGATACTAAGATCTCTGAGGGGACAACCTTATGCAGGCATGATAGTCCTTGATCGACACTCCAGTCAGGTTGATAGTAGATGATTCGAGTTGCCTGGAAGAGGTGTACATGTGTTGTTGAGGAGTAATACAAAGCTATTAGGGGTTGCATTCTTCAGTAGGCTTGAGAGTGCCCAATGAGACTAAATCATGGGGCACCTTAGAGGTGCACCCATGAGACTGAGTCATGGACATATCGGAGGGGTGCCCACGAGGCTAAGTCATTGGGCACCAAATGACTAACAAAGGTGGTAGCCCCCTAGTGGACTTGGAAGCGCCCATGAGGCGAACTCATGCGCATCTTGAAGGTGTGTCCACAACACTAAGTCACAAGCACACCGGAAGGGCGTCCACGAGGCTAAGTCGTGGGGGCACCAAATGGCCACTAGGGGTGGTAGCCCCTAGTGGACTTGGAGGTGCCTATGAGGCTAACTCATGGGCACCTTAGACGTGTGCCCCCAACAGTAAGTCACGGACACACCAGTGGCGCCCAAGAGGCTAAGTCGTAGGGCACCGAATGGCCACTAAGAGTGGTAGCCCTTAGTGGACTTGGAGGTGCTCATGAGGCTAACTCATGGGCACCTTGGATGTGTGCCCTCGACAGTAAGTTATGGGCACACCGGTGGCACCCACAAGGCTAAGTCGTGGGGCACCGAACTATGAGGGCGATGGAACCCTTTTACCTCGTAGGCGGGTTTTTTTTGTGGTGATAGAAAATGCATGAGAATGGTTACCCCTTGCCAAGCAATGGAGCTAGGCGTGCGGGGACCCGGAGGTCATTCGGCGTGTGGCCTGGAGTCTAAGGGGGATGAGTCCTCAGCACATCCATCAACTTGTACTAGGCCTAAGTTGTCGCTCATGCCCTAGGTCTAGTAGAATACGAGCCGCCATGGTGGAGGCGACGGACGCCCAAGACACAATTGACTTTCGCTAGGGGGGACCGCAGAGGTCGTATGCCCTATGCACCATGAGGGTGGTTGCTCATGCCCTAGGTCCAGTAGGACACGAGTCATCATAGTGGAGGCGACGGACGCCCAAGCCACTTGAGACTTTTGCTAGGGGAGACCGCGGAGGTCGTACGCCCTATGCACCACGATAGTGTAATACCTTGGAGGGAAAGTGTCTCAAGAACCCATATGAGATTTATATGTTGGGACTATCCCCTAACAGTAGCATGTTAGGGGCAACCCTCGTAGCAAGCCTTCATCGCTCGCGCCGCATGGATGTCATACGTCCCAGGGATGATGGTTGGTCTTAGAATCATTAGCCTTCTGGCTGTGAGGGTGCCTTGGACTGCTCTCCCTTGGCTGGGACTCGCATCGACCTGCACAAGGGAGGAGGACGCGCGTGGGAGCCCCAAGGCATGTAAGACGTTGTCCATTCCGGGGTGGATGGCTCTGATCTCCGATGAGGGTGCTCGGCTGGGGCTTCTTCAAAGAGCGGATGGGCCGTCCGCGAGATCATTGCCCTCCGGAGCCGGAGGAGGCTTTGTTGACTTAGAGTATTTTTTGGTAGGAGACATAGACTTTCGCCAATTAGCTACGTCCCCACGGACAACACCAATATTGTAGGTGTAAAAACCGAACACGAGCGAGAGGGTGGACGTTTGCCATCTGACAGGCCATCGTCCACGAGAGTAAACAATAACACGATAGTTTATACAGGTTCGAAGGTCCGAGAGGTCTGCCCTACTCCTGTTGGTGGCCTACGGGGGGTTACCTCTAGAGAGGGAGCCCCTGAGAGCTCACCAGTTTGAATATGCTTCTTTATTGTTCAAGAGAGCTCTCTCCCCAAAATAAGGGATACATGGGATATCTATAGGCTCTTGGGCCTATACAAATGACCAAAATACCCCTTGGGGATAGCTACACTATGAGTACAAGTGAGGGGTACAATCGGCCTTTGCAAGATAATTACATTTCGGGACTTGTTAAGCAGGTGTTAACTTTGTGGGGTGGGTCCCATTGGTGAAAAATATGAAATATTCTTCCAATAGGTAGGAACTCCTTGGTGTCGCAGGGGAGCTGTGACCCAAAGGAGTGCTCCACGAAGGTGTCAAGCCCCTACAAATTTCAAGTAGCGAACGCTAATTAAAATATCTACGACCTCGAGCTGCGGGGGAGTTGCAAAGATGGCGGTGGCATACGTACCTTGATGCACGCATGCACTACATCTCACATCTTCCTGGATCTTGCAGCCTCCTAGCGGTGGCCCTAGAGGAAGGCGTGGAGCCAACTCGCTGCCGCCATTGTCGTCATATTGACAAACACGTAGCCCTTGTTGTACTTGGGCCCTAATTCACAAAACACTAAAACACCTTATAACCGTTCACATGAAATCATGAAGCCCTAATTTCGAAACATAAAACCCTAATTTTTGAGACCTAAAACCCTAATTTTTGTGACGATTTAAGAACATATAAAATTCTGGAAAAATTACAAAAGAAATTACACTTTGTAAGGAGCCTTCAAAAACATTTCATAAATTTTGGAGCTCGTTTTCTATATTTAGAAATTCCCACAAAAAGTATACTTAAATGAATTGTTGAGAAAAATGCAGAACATATAAAATTATGGAAAAATTACACAAGTAAGTAAACTATGTCAGGAGCCTCCACAAAAAATTAATAATTTTTAGAGCTCATTCGCTACATTTAGACATTCTCAAAAATAGTACTTTTTTTGGAGGAGAGAATATGTGCCCCTAGGGATCGGACGAGGGTAATTCCGTGCCCCTATGGGTTGGACGAGGGTATTTTCGCGCTCCAGGGGCAGAGGGGAGGCATGTCCGGCCCCAGGGGCACGACATAGGCAAGTTTGGCCCTTAGGGACAGGGAACAGGCCACGTGTTGCGTTCCCGCTTGTTCGTGGTGCTATTTTTTACAATTGATTTGGAGGGAGGACTATTTTTGTTAATTCACATGCCAACGGTGACAAATGTGCTAAAAACTCATCATAGGCCTCGCCCAACAATTTTAATGTGTTTAACTGGGCGAATCTGGCCCAAGATGGTCAAAAGAGTCAAAGTGGCAGTACTGTAGAGTTCTTCCATTAAGCAAGTCGGCTCTGAATTAATGGAGCATGTGTTATCTCATGGCCTCATTAGGTCATGTACAATGGGCTTACATCAGCTGTCTATAATCTCTGATACGTAGGATTTAAGCTGATGTGGATGAAAGAGAATAAAGAGAGAGAAATATGTTATCTACAATTCTGTAGCCGACTATATCACCAGAACCAAGGAGGAAATATCTTAAGTCCATGAAAGTATGAAAAGATTGTGTCATCTATAAAGACAAGTGAAAAGACAACCCATTGTATGAGCTGTCTATAGTGCTGTCTACAGGTGATATGAAGAGTTGCTATAGACAGCAGCTGTCTATACCATTGTACATGCCCTTACTGTCTCCTCCTGGCCCACACGGAGAAAGGGTTGGGGCGCTAGGCTATGGCCTTCAGGGAGGAGTTGGATGCATCGCCGTTTGTCAGCACAGGATGGGCGGCTATCCATTTTATGTGGGGCGCGCCCACCATAAGCACCTTGGCTGCCTCGACTTGGCTTCGGCTATTCCGGCCAGTTCATAATAAGCAGTTTACTAGTTAAGCACAAGCATGGACATCACATGGCGTCTACCAGCAAGTTCCTCCCATTCCTTGGCCTTCTCACCCTCCAGCAAGCAGTAGTCAACCAGAGCAACAGCGAGCCAGATCTGAACTCTGAAGACGATCTGAAGAACAACGAGCAAGAATCAATTACCCAAGCGCAAGAAAGCGAGGAATACACATGTGGACGCCTCATGCCGCCGCCGCCGCTGGGATCCAACTGATGCAGCCCAAGCACCCTCTACTAATACAATATCGGTTCCTAATATCTATTCTTATTATAGCAAAGTTGCTAGCCGGCCTCCCAGGATGTCCACGTCACCGAAAAAATTTCCTCTGTCCGATCGCCTCGCCTCCTCATGATCGCTTGATTCGCCTTGGCGCTTCCTCCATCCCGCTCCTCTCTCGCATCTCGCTCCATCCCTCCCTCTCCCTCCTACGCCGCCGCCACTCCTCCCTCCAAGGCTGCCAGCGACCGCCTCCCTCTCTCTCTGCTCCTCCTCCCTCCCCTTCTCCGCCTCCATCCCTCTCCACCCGCCGCCGCCTCACCTTCCATGCCAAGATCGCTCTCCACATGGCCAAGGCTTCTCCTCTCCGGCTAGGCGGAGGATGGGACCTCACCATCCAGGACGGCGGCCTCTTGGCTCCCTGCCCTCCCTCTCCATTCTCCGCCGCCATCCCTCTCCACCTGCCGCCATCGCTTTCTTCCTTCCGCCCAGATCGCTCCTCCACAAGGCCAAGGCTTCCCTCTCCAAATGAGGCGGAGGATGGGACCTCACACCACTGATGGCGGCCTCTTCGGCTCCTGCTCCCCTCCCTCTCCCTTCTCCGCCGCCATCCTCTCCACCCCGCCGCCGCTTGCCTTCCTTCCGCCGATCGCTCTTCATGCCGCAAGGCTTCTCTCTCTCCCGCCTAGGCCGAGGATGGGACCCCTGTACACAGGTCGACGTCGGCAAGCAAGGCGAGATAGCGGCGACTCTCGCGCGCCACTTTGGATCACCTTCGGTGCCGCCAAGTGATGGGAAGAAGTGGCATCGCCAAGCCCACGCGTTCCCACCGCCAACTTCGCGAGTACCACTACGCTAAGGCCAACAAGGGCAAGAAGTCGCCAATGACGAGGAGGTCCTTCTTTGCCGCTTCCAATGGCGTAAGAAGAACAAGAGGAGGTTTGATTTATGCTGCTTCATCATCGCATTATGATTCATGAATTCATGGTTAAGTTATGCATAGAGTTAAGTATTAGTTTTCAACTCACAAGTAATGAGAACTCGGTTGATCCTATGTTTCTGCAGATAGTATTGATGCTCAGTGTGATGCAATAGTTGTCAGTGATCTCTTATACTTTACACAGTCAAGAAAGAGCAAACAATCGGACTTAGTTGATTCGTCGAGTCAAGAACAGCAAGTTCGTGTTTAGTCCATGCACTGAATTTACATGTCTACATTATTAGTTCCTATATATTGTCAGGATTGCAGAGTTAGTTACTCTTGAGTTGTTATATTAATTGTTGTGCTCCTGATTATGTATGCTGCAACATCTTGCTCTTATTCGCTTAGCTGAGGATACTTTCGTTGACTCAAAATATGTAACAACAATTGTCTATGATAATCATTTGGGTAAAATGTTCTATCCTTTTCATTGAATCGCTGAGACTAGCATATTAGTGATTGCTTGATTTTCAATTTACTCAAGATATTTAACAACTGTCTATGATAATCATTTTTGTAGAGAATATTCTGGACTTTTCATTGGATTACTGAGACTAGCGTATCAATGATTGATTGATTTGGTTACTGAGACTAGCATATCAGTGATTGATTGATTTTGTTACACAAGCCGTTCTAATGATTACACAAATATGTAACAACAACTGTCTATGATAATCATTTGGGTAAAATGTTCTATCCTTTTCATTGAATCGCTGAGACTAGCATATCAATGATTGATTTTCAGTTTACTCAAGATATTTAACAACTGTTTATGTAAGGACTCTGCCAAAAAAAAAAACTGTTCAGCTGCATCTAGCTAGCTATTCTTCTTACACATTTCATTAATATTCTCACTCTTATTAGACATCTATGTATAACCTCCCTGTCATATTATCATCGTCCACAGGACAAACAAGCTTGAGCTTAGGCTGATAGGAGCCTCCTGCAGTAGTGACCGTTATTTCATGTTCATATAATTGCCAGTGCTTTTGGTAGACAGCTACATTCAGGGTGATGCAGCCCTTCTTATAGTGTTTTCCTCCGAACATTGCTCAAGTACTTTGATTTTGTTCCTCCATCCTAATTCTACCTGGTGAAGAAATTTAAGTTAATGTGAAATTGTGGTTTGTAACATCTTGCATGATTTTGTAGTTGCTAATAAAAGCTGCTTGATCCCAGCCAATAATTCAGCTGAGATATGATTTTGTAGTTACTTTGTGGTTATAGATTCAACTGAGATATAGCTTTGTAGTTGCTTTGTGTTTATAGGCAATATATATATAGTCTCTAATAGGTTTTTTGATAGCAAGTCATTTTCGTGTTGCTGCACAGAACGTTGCATTAACAGCCAACAATCCATTTCTTAAAATGATGTACTATCTCAGCCATATTAGCCTTTTCAAAAAACACTTTGTTTAAGAATATGTCCCACTCAAATTAGATTATAAAGTTTTCAGTTTTGAAAATCAGTTGAATGCTGGCTACCACCTGTAATAAACCATTTCCCTTTTTAAACCCATTTTTAGCCATCGTTTAAGTATTAGTCCCAGCAAGTTTTCTTTGAATTCATGTAGATAGTCGCTCTTCTTTTCTCACTTCATAGCCTCCTGTTAGGCAACATCACATGGCGTGAATCAACAACACAAAAAAGGTAGCTTCTTGGCATCAAATCAAAATATGCATATTATCGAAAGAAAATGTTTGATCCCCCGTTCTTTAAAATTATATGGCACTGGAAAATCACTAGATATTTCTCCTTCCTTAGTTATATGTACATAACAAATTCTGAATGATGGAGAGGAACCTGAATTAGTTTGGCCGTATAATGATTTAATCTTATTTACTTTATGCCTCCTCCGCCTTACAGGATATTGGGTTCCCCTTGATACGTATATAGATGTTAGGTTGCCCGCTGTGTTGACCGTGTTTGTGAACACTCCTATAAATGACTTCATGAGGTGCTGACATGGCATGTATAAGGTATCGTTATTTACTTTCCCCCTTCTCTATAGTACGCTTCATGTTATTCAAACATTCTTTTATACCTTTAATCACAAATCCATGAACAAATCCCCACCGCTAGAACCAAGGTTCTCTACGCATGCCATTTCGACAGATGCTAGAAACCCACCTATTGAACAAAAGACTATTAGAGAACTCCTTGATCTTGGCTTGTTTGATTGTCAGGTAAACTACCAACATTATCACTTAATTCTGTTGACCATTCAAAACATGGGTAGCACCAGTAACATGCTCAATTTTTTATACGTCGTACATTATTCGTGGTATCGTCACATTACACGGTAGCAAACAGAAAAACTCGATAGTTTCCTCACCGCATTAGTGATGAATTGATGACTAATAGACACGGATCACTAGAGAGGACTCACACCCCATTCTAGGTTGACTCAATTCTCGTCTTCATAATAGCACCTCCTCCTATGCCTCTTCATGGAATGATATTGTTTGCTTGCAAAGCAGGCTTTGATCATTTTGCTATGATTGGCTTCGCTAGCTTGCTAAGGTAAATAGAATGTTTCATTTCCTGTTGGAAAAAAACCTTATGCATGTTGGTTGATAAGAACAATGCTAATAGCGTTTTCATGGTCATGTCTAATTGCTTGATAACTGAACAGTAAGAACAACACATTGCATTTTGATGGATGTGGATGTTTCATCATTCTGTTTGGTTGCAAGGGCTATGGTGGATTTGGAGCTTTAGAACGCGATATTTTTATTGTACAGAGCTATTGCCAACGTAAGTGGATGGCCCTTTGGAAGGAAAAAAATGCACATAGCTATAGTTGGAGCACACGCTGCAGCAATGGTAGACTTAGGTTGCCCTTATAGTGCTTAGTGCTAAAAATATAATTTTGGGGGTAAATCACCACTTCAAGTTCATGTGCGGCGCTGTGTGATTGTTGTTAGATTCTGATTTTGTATACATCAAGGGTTAGCTTACTATATTTTCCTTCATAAGTACTATTGAACAATAGCCTGATTCAAACAATTAATTAGCCTTTACCATTACTCAATTGAACTATTTTTGTGTCATATTATCTGATATCATGTTTACATATTTCTTATGCTATTATGATTTTTCTCCCAGTTTGCATGATTGAATTGAGGAGCCCTGGATGCATGAGTTGTCCTACAAACGTTGCCTTTTCACGAAGGTAATGTGAAATGCTACTCTCTCACATGCTCGATATAGTATAGTTTCGTTGATTTTGATTGCTTTTGGCTGCTTCATGTCGTTGTTCTGAATTCATAGGCATGTGTGGTGCCATCAGTTAGTAGATGAGCACAACGATCATTGACATGAGGTTCTATTGTTTTTTATTCAGTACTGCTAAAAGCACCTGCTATGCCTCTGGCTCTACTCAGTCATAAAGAAAGTGAAAATAAACATGTATGCTCCATCTAGATGTATCATCGAATTAGCACAACTACTTTTCCTATGCTTAATGCTCATTGTCTTCACAATGATTAATCATGGTTAGATAAAAATGGGTATAGATAAAGATGATAGAGATCAAACCATCATGATGCGAGTTTCCCTTTGTTTGTTATCGCACATCTTTGTATTAGATAACAATCTACGTCATTAGACATTTCTATTGTTTTCACGTATTCACCCATCTTTTTCTATTGTTTTATGTAGTTACAAATATACAACAATCTACGTGCATATTCTATGATTAGTGTGCGTATCCCGATCCTCCTGCATTTATGACTAATTTACTGCCTTAAACAATCTTACCGTCTTGAAAACTACATAGATATATCATATTGCCTGAGAAATAAAATAAGGAAATACATAAATGGTTCTTCATTTTATTCCACCACTATCTACACGGGCGCAGCGTAGCGCGTCTTGCTACCTAGTATTTCTTATGCACGATCTTTTGTTAACAATAAGGAGGAAGATACGTGCCAGACGTGCCAGCGGATGCGCATGTGCCGAACCGGACGGCATGCGTGCACTAGGAACGAGTTCATGCGTTGCAATGTGTGTGCATCTGTGCATGCGAGCCAGGTTACCAATACAGAGGAGTTAGAATCACCTAAAGCATGTGCACTTGAACACTTATTGATTGGAGGAGGATTGGGCGTGGAATGAAAGAAGAAGCTAACTCAAGATCATTTTCTATTTGGACGTGTGCAATCAGGAAAAGAATTGCATGTGCATGTAGTCAGGGAAGAAAATTCAGAGGGGCGGGGCCTCACCGTGAGGCCCCGCCCATCCACCATCCATCACACCCCCCTCTGAATTCAGCGGCTCAAGGGGCGAGGCCTCACAGAGGCTCCGCCCCATAGAATTATCTTCCTGTAGTCAGGGGACTACGTATGCATCTATTACCACATGAGACAAAAAAGAAAGAGTTTGAGGCAGAAGTGTGCAAGTCAGTAGCTGCACAGTTTGAACTTGTTAATTTTCAACGTGAAGAATTAGTCCAACACGGGAAAATTAACTTGTATGTGTTCAGTTTTTCAAGCAAACCAAAAGATAACGTGTTCAGTTTTGCAAGCAAATCAAAAGATAACGAAGAGTCTTATCTGGTTAGGTTTCTCGGAGATAAGGAAACAACTAATCAGTTTGGAAGCCGTGACCACAGAAGATATTTTTACGTGATTTACTTGAATTTTTTGTATTTCTGATGCCCTAATCTTCTAAATTTTCAAAACTAGCTTCCTTCCGCCATAATTAGCACTTCTGGCCCCTATATAGTGGATTTACTGCTTCAGGCGTGGCGTGACTCCGCCGCCGCCCCGTGCAGGCACCGCCCATGCAGTGGCCAGAAGTCACCTGTTCCCGGCCAGCGGCAGTGACCTCTGAAAATTCCAGAAATTTTTTTACAAAAGGGGGAATATTTTTTAAAAAATTCAAAATTTTAAAATATTATTGAATTTAATTGAAGTTTATTTAATTTATTTAAAATGTTGTTCATTTTCCGGAATTTTGCAATTAAGCTTTAATTAATCCAATAAAATAGAATTGTTTATTTTATTTGTATTTTATGGACCTGTTAGACCACCGAAATTCCTATGGTGGAGTTAAAGTAGAGTACTTTATGGAGCTTTTACAAAATACAATTGAAGAGGCTGAAAACGCTCATTATGATTATAAAGATGCCCTAAAACAGTAGATAGAAATGTTGTGGTTGGTTCCATACTCTTCCTATGGTGGAGTTAAAGCAGAGTACTTTAATTTAGTTATTTTTCATTCATGTGCTTGTGTTTGATCCACCTCTCTTTTTCATGTAGCCATTACAATTGCATGTAGCTATGCTGACATGGAGGATTCGATGTCGGTGCGAATGGTTCTTTCTGGGATTCCACTAGAAGATGCATACTTGCAATATAGGCGTGCTTTGATGGCTTAGCGGAGGCACGAAACCAGAACTACATTAGAGTTCTCGGACAGAAGCATGTTACATGTGGTCATATGGCATGATGGTTCGGCTATTTGCTTTAGTCATCCTCGCTACTACTACGGCACACTACGACATAAGCATCCAAACTATGTAAATATACATGCCTTTAGGGGATAGTAAAAAACATGGCGGATAGGCATGGGGACTACTAGGAATGATATGAAAACATGGCGGATAGGCATGGGGACTACTAGGAATGATCCAACCTACTGTGTGGACCGGGCCATTTGCCCTTCCTTCTGAGCTCGGCATTGTACTCCTCGCCGGCGGCCTTGGCCTCAGCCGTCATTTTTCTCTTTTTCTCGCGCTCCCTCTCATGAGCCTCGCGCTCCCTGCGCCTGCACGCCTCGAGATAGGCTTTCTCCTCCCAATGGATTCGCTCGTTGTGCTCATCGTTGCGGTGCTCCTCCTCCCGGATCTCTAGCGTGCCCATTTGCATCCCACTCATCGTAGTCGATTTGCCACTGGTCGTGTGGGTGGATCTCCTGGTCGATCCACTTGCGGTAGCCACATAGTGGATCCGAGGAGTATGGGTAGACGGGAGAGGTTGTTAGTGCGTACTTTGAAAGAGAAATAGTAGGGGAACACACTGTATCTGGTCCTTATCGGCTGCCGATAGCTGTTCGTGTCCCAACGGCGGTCGAGATAGTCACATGAGTAGTTCGCATAACCCTAGTAACGCATGCCCAGGTTGAGCCGCTGCTTGGATTTGAAGAACTTGCATGGATCCCTGCACCAACAGAGGGGCGGCATCTCCCGCTCTAGCGGGTGTTGTGGTGAATGCTCGGTTGGAATGTTCTGGTAGAGGTTGCTGCTACAGGGGGCGTCATTGCAAAGAGCTACCATCCTGGCAAGCTTCTCTTGCCGGACCCAGGCCGCAGCAGCCCTCGCTTGTTCACGGATCTCGTCCCATTGCTTCCTCTACATGTTGTCCATCCCGACGTAGTGAAGCAAGCTCTGGTGTAGTGTTGGGTTTAGTTTTGTAGTGTTCTCTCCCAGATATCATCCACCTCCTTTTATAAGCCACATGGTTGGCATGGTGTGGTTAATTTCATGTGAGTAGCCTGCGAGGTAGAGTGTTGCCTTGTCTTTCTGAAAAGTTGCCGGCGAGGCAGAGTGTTGTCACGTCTTACATTGCAAGGAGCTGTCACGTCTTGCTTTGTAGAGTCCTGTCTTTTCGGTCTAAAAAGCTGAGGAGGCAAAGTGTTATCACGTCTTACTGTGCAGAGTCTGAAAAGCCGAGGAGGTCAGGGTTGTCAAGTCGATCTAAAAAGCCTAAAGCCTAAACCTAAACCGTAGGGACTCGCCTCAAAGCTTAGGCGCCAGAGGTGACCAGGTTCTGTGTGGGGGAGCATCGCCACGCCGTCGCCACATTGTGTCTTGTCGAGTCACTCATTTGCTCACGAGGATGAATCTTGGAGCTGCGTGGCGCCGCTTCCACGCAAAGTCGCCGTTGGTCACGTCGCAGAGTCGCCCTCAGTATGGGGCGCGATAGGGACACGCCGTGTTAGGGCGTGGTAGGGACCTACCCTCTCGCCAGTACGGTAGGTGACCCGCACCCTCCGGGGCGCCACACGCCGTCGCCACGCTACGCCTCATCGAGTCACTACCGCTCACGAGGACGAATCTTGGAGCCGCGAAGCGCCATTTTTATGCAAACACCGCTTGGGTCACGTCGCAGAGTCGCCTCGGTGTGGGGCGCGGTAGGGACCTACCCCCTATGCTAGGCGTGGTAGGACTGTCCCTACTACCGCGCGTAGAGGCGACCCAGCACTGGGGGGCGCCAGCACGTTGCGTCTCTCGTGCTCGACTATTTAAACATGCAGCCGCACACTTATTCTTCACAAGCCTCAGGTCTCACTCAGAAAATTTTCCCACTCGCTTGCTTGTTCCTCTCTGGCATCTCTCCCTCTTTGTGAGGTGCATCCCTCTGTCGGAGCAGGAGAATTAGTACTTAACCGTTTTGTTAGTCCTTTGTTGGCACTATTTGCCGAAGTCGTTACTAATACGATGCATGTTTAAATTTGAAATCTTATGTGTCTGAGGTTAAGAGACGGTAACGTCGTAACGGTAAGTTCATTTAAAAAAAGTATTTATGGTTTTTGTGCTGTGTTTTGGCTGAAATATTGTGTTATTTTCGTTAGAAATGGAAACACTGTACGTGTTCCACGGTAACATGCGTGCCGGTCTAGACGGAGTTGATATGTCGAGTTGCTAGCACACCTTACTAAACGTTCCTAACCTGGCACATGTGGATTTGCTTGAGCTACAACGATGCATTCGGTAGTTGTTTGATAGGCACGTCGCTAGGAACAAGATAGTAATAGAGGCGATCACCGCCACCACGGTCCCACCACACGGGCAGATGTTGTGGGGCCTCGCGAAGGTGACCAGCAGTGCCATGTGGGCACAATACATGGAGATCGTTAGCAACCCTCACGCTCCGATCTATCAACGACCCATGGTGTATGTCCATTTTGTTTATCCTGCTCAGTCCTCTGGGGGGTGCGCCGTTGAAGGGGGCAATGACGCCATTGTCCACCTCTTCGGTTTGTTGACGACAAGAGAGGTCTCGAGAGCGCCAGACGTCACTAGGCAGGATGCTCCATTTGATGGAGATTTTGGTAGTTTCCAACGAATGAAGGTGTGGATAAATGGCGGGGTGCTCGTGTTGACTGTCACGAGATTATCAATGGCATGCCCGAGGGCACTGTCGCTGAAGATGAGGGCGACTTTGACCCACAATCTAGCGAGGACAAAGCCGACAATGAGGGTGGAATCGTCGGTGGCATTGTTTCGACCGACACGGACTATGTTCCAAGTCGGTTGGATTGGCAAGCGGCCTCTTCCCTTGTTCTGCCACAGGAGCACGAGTCTTCGTGGGCCTTCGATGCGGATACCCTTCTTGTGGGGGCAACATTTTCCACATAAGACTGCCACCAAGCAAGCTATCGCTAGTTTCGCGGTGAAGGCTAGTCGGACTTACCGAGTTTACAGGTGAGTTTCGACATTGTTTGTTGTATCTTCGTTGTTTGTTGTATCTTGAAATATCTACAGTAAGTCGTACTAACCATTATCTGCAGGTCTAACTCTGACACGTACATAGTTAAGTGCGTGCTTAGCTCTTGCCCTGGCAAAGTCCATGCGCAGAGATTCCCTGGGGCGAGAATGACCTTCCGCATCACAGTCGTGACGGATCACACATGTGAGCTTGAGGAGCCATTGCAAATGCATATGAATGTAACCTTGGGCTACATCGCGACCATCATAAGCCATGTAGTTGTCACCGATTTGACCGTTTCGCCGAAGGTCCTGATGGCTGACGTAGCGAATACAGTAGGGTATGCCGTTAGCTACAGTAAGGTCTGGCGGGCGAAGCGGAAGGTGTTCGAAGGGTTGTACGATACCTACAAGGAGGTGTACGACCTAGTCCCCAGAATACTGAAGCAAATTGCGGATGCTAATTCGGGGACATGCATCAACAGGGTGGAGAGGCCCTACCAGTTGAACATCCCACATTCCCTAATCCTTGATCGAGTTTTCTAGGCATTTGGCCCAGCAGTCCAGGGCTTCTCCCATTGCCGTCCCATCCTGACTATGGATGGTACATTCCTTTGCGGGAAGTACAAGGGCACTATTCTCACCGCTATTGCAGTTGATGGCAACGACCAGTTGCTCCTAGTTGCCTTCGCAATTGTGGAGAATGAGAACAGTGATAGTTGGATGTTGTTCCTAGCCAACATAAAGCATCATGTTGTAAGGGACCAGCCGAATGTGTGCATCATAACCAACCGTCATGCCGGGTTGCTGTCCATGTTGCACACCATGCAACACGGTACAAGCCCGCCATTCCAATGGAACGACATACGCACACGTTGGTGCATGCGGCATCTAGCCGCCAACTTCCACACGCGCTTTCAGAGCAAGGATCTCATGAAGAAGTTCAAGTAGCTCTGCCTACAGAACCAGAAGCACAAGTTCAATGACGTGTGGCGAGAGCTTGAGGTCGAAACCGAGCATGCAAGTGGAGATTCTGGGCTAGGCGCACCGCAAAGCGAGTTCGCTGAGTGGATGAGCGTGCATGCCCCCGACTATGAGAAATGGTCCCTTCTTCATGAAACCTATGGTGCTCGGTACGGCATCATAACAACCAACATGTCCAAGGTCTACAACAGTGTGTTGAAAGGGGTCCGTGCCCTGCCCATCGCCGCTGTTGTCGACAAGACATGGAACTACACGATCGGTTACTTCGTCAATCGGGCAATGATGACCAAGCAGCATTTGGACGAAGGGAAGCAGTACTCGGAGGTTACCCTCACCTATATGGAGAAGAAGATTACCAAGGCCCGATCCCATGTAGCTCACACAATGGATGGCGTGAGGAGGAAGTTCGAGATCTGCCTGTGGGACAAGTACGTTCGTGGCCACATGAGAGGTGACCGGAAGCATCTTTGCACCATAGGCGATGTGGCAGTTTGCACCTACAACAAGCCTCAACTCCTGCACAAGCCTTGCTCCCATGTATATACTGCATGTGCTGTATTTCACCAATCTTATAGCATGTACATGTCGGAGTACTATGACATACGTCACCTGTATGATACTTGGAATGGGGAGTTCAACTCCTACAGCGTGGAAGGCCATTACAGGGACCTATGGCCGGGAGCAGTGAAGTGGTCATCGAATGAAGCACTGCGGCATCCAGGCTATGGGAGGCGTCAGTCAAGGCGCATCCGCAACGACATGGATGCGAGCCAATGTGGAGACCGGCCAAGACCAATGAGGTGTAGGCTATGCAAGACTCATGGGCACTTGTTCAGGAACCACCCGAACAAACCTTCTTCCTCCGGCGCCACTTAGTATCTGTAAGCTATCTGGTGTATTGAGTCATGTTGGTTGTAGTATTTGCGTTGTAAGTTGCACTGCTTTGTACGATGTTACAAGTTGTTATTGCCGCTTCAAGTTGTTATTACTGATTTATAAGTATGGATATCTGCCTCGTTTGGGTCACGTTCTGCTTTCGAGAAAGTAGTCATGCCTTTCTTTGTAGAGAGTTGTCATGTCCTGCTTTGTAGAGAGCGGTCATGTCTTGCTTTCCAGAGAGTGGTCACGTTCTGCTTTGCAGAGAGTGGTCATGTCCTGCTATCCATACAGTGGTCACGTTCTCCTTTCCACACAGTGGTCCCTTCGTGCTCCCAACACTATATATGGATGCTTTGGCTGCCATTCACCTCACTTTTCTCTTCCTCTTCTCCTTTCTTCCAGTGTAAAATGGGATGTTTTTGGCCTCATCTAACTTTCGAGTGATCAGACAATTAGAATCACCACAGCAGCACCTGGTTTGCCCTCGTTGCAGGGATCCGGTGAATGTGTTCTGTTGGACCGAAACGGCGACTAGAGGGGGGGGGGGTGAATAGGAGCTCAAAATCTTTTTCAAAATCGATTAGATCCAATAAAAATTTCACTCCAATAGCTATGAGAGGTATGAAGATCAATATACAAGTATAGCGGAAGCCTTGTATTGAATCCTAATCAAACCCCCAAAGCACAAGAGCAAAGAACAAAAAGTTGTGCTGAAATCTCAGGAATCGGTACTACCACCGTTGAAGATGCGGTACTACCTCATCGCGGTACTACCGCAGGCAAAATCGCGGTACTACCTTTTATCCTAACGATGAACGTAATGTACCGAAACGAAATCGAAAATCGTCAGAACTTTTTAAACCATAAGGCCAAACTCCACCAAATTTGGAACACACCTTCCTAAGGATATTAGGAACCTATTCCAATCAAGGATCGCAGAGATCCAAGCCAAAGTTCCTATCTTTTTCAGTTTGAACGAAGTGTGCTTCAAAACCGAGCAAAACTCGAAATATGATCTAGAGACTTGCTCGTGGGTGATTGATGATCAAGATGATCCTAGATGGGTTCCCACATGTCACAGCAAGTTAGATCACGGCAAGAAACCAACCAAAAACTCATGGATCAAAGATAGACTCAAAATCATCAAATAGAGAGAAAGAAAGCAAATGAACTCATCTTTGAGAGAACTTTCTTTGGATTGATTTGATATGGTATTGGTTTACAGCCACTCCATCAATGGAGGACAAAGACTCAATACATGAGCACGAAATCAAATCCAACTCTCTAGAACCCTAACCTCCAACTATCAACTCCCTAAGCACAAAAGCAAAACTAGGGTTTACAATGCAAATAAAAGGGTTGAGGTTGCTGTCCAGCACACCCCCTATTTATAGTGGAGGCTTAGACCTTCTAGAAGAGTAACCCTAATGGGCTCCCGTTAAGGCCCAAAAACAAACGGGTCACACACGCACGCATTTTAAAGCGCCGTCTTCAATTCTCTTGACCTAATCCACTTCTTGACGCACCGCCTTGCGCCATGGTAGGCATTAGGTCACCAAGGCGTATTTGGTGAAATTACCAAAATACCCTTCTCGATCTTTTGCAAAGACCGAGTCCCATCTTCGTGAAGCACCTCCCATGCTTCGCCACGTAGGTTGATCCAAATCTCTTCATGTCGGCAAGTCTCTCCCATCCGGCTCCCACCGAAACCACCATGGCACTTGCACCGACCCCGCCGCTTGATCGAACTCCGTCAGACCGAATCGCCTGTTCGGTCACCTTTTGTCCCTCTTGCGCAATGCTTGACTCCATTGACCTCACCCGCATCCTCGATCGTTCGACCTCGGCTCTCCAAGCTTAGTCCCGATCATCCGCCGCTGACCGCCATTGACCTCCAAGCAACCCGCACATCAATAGACAAAGAAATCGAATCCGGAACAAGTTCTTCACAACTTGACCCACGTTAGTCAAAACATGCATCATGCAACACATATGCCATGAAACCCATGAACTTGACCTAACCCAAAAGCAATTCTCCAATTGAAAAGACAATCAAGACAAAATCGGTATTACCGCCAGTTAAGGCTACTACATTATCAAGAAAGCGGTCGTATCGCTCCAACAACGGCGGTACTACCGCTACTAAGGAAATCCAAAACTCCCCGATTACACTTGTTCGAAAACCATACCGCCACACGCGGTCGTTCATCATGCGGTACTACCAAGAACTATAGCTCGGTATTACCGCTCCTCGAGAAATCCAAAACACAAATTACATTCGCTCGAAAACCATACCGCTTTGCTTGCGGTAATACACGTAATGGTACTACCGCTAAACACAAGCCGTAGATTATCAAGATCATGATAGTACTGCCAGATTACACACCGGTACTACCGATTATCCCGACACTTGTCAAAAGCAATTTTAACAAAACCGAAAACGATCGCTTCGACAAACCAAAGAAGCTATTGCCAATTGTACCATCACATTAAGATCATGAGCATATCCCCATAATATCCACAATCTCCCCCTTGATGAACACATTGGCAATTTCCCACAAATGCAAATTTTGAGGTTTGAAAAAGTAAAAACTCGACGTTTTCGTTCAAAGTCATAACTTGGTCCAAATGCAAGAGAAGGCAAAGGAAATGACCAAGCTGGCTCTAGAATAGTATCAGCAAGTGAGATACGGCAAAAGAAGGCAAGAAAGCTTCCTTTTCCAAAAACGGGTCAAAATCTCACTTAAGGTCCATATGAAAGAACAATTGTTCGAAATGACCTTTGATCATGGAGAGGATCAAGAATTGCAATTCAAGTTCAAAATTTCCATTTTTCTCCAAGTAACTCCCCCTTTTTCATAACTCCCCTTTTTCAACCATCTTCTCCCCCTTTGACAATGGAGTCATCAAGGAATCACGCCTTCCTCTCGTCCAGAGATGACAAATGCAGAATGAGGAAAAAGCATAAGAAGGAGCATGCATGAAATGCAATGGAGTGGCTTCAATTTTTTGTATTTTTCAATTGTTGAGTACAAGAAGCTTTGGAGATTACCCAAAAGAACAAGTTAGCATTTCTAAAGTTGCACAAACAACATATCAAGCCTAACAGCGCTAGCAAGATCATGATAAAACATATATAACAAAGCTAAGCAAGAAGGCTCAATATAAAGCAATGAATTTTAGCATTTTAAGCAAAGCTTCAAATCTAGCAAGTTCATCAATAGTGATCCTAAAATGATACTGGCCATGTCAAAATGTCAACGTGAGATCCAAAAGCTAACCATGACCACATTAAGAGACAAAAAGGTCCTGAATTGAATCATTTTGCTCAATTTTCTCAAATGCCCATTTTCAACTGCTTTTTTCAATTGCAATGAATATTCAAGTTGATAAAAGTCTATCTTAGTAAAGAAGATCCTGGACTAGGAGCCATCCACAATCTCTTCCTAAGTTTCAACCAATTTGACAATTTGTATTTTTAGCATTGTGCTAGATCTCAAGCCTCACTACGACCATCCCAAGCAACAAAAGCTTAAGAGAGTGGTTTAGGTCATCCAAAACTCCCCGAGTTCATGCCTAGTACCATGGCAAGGGCCTCATGAGAAAGAATTGGTGAGATCATTCTTTTCAAGATAAAAGAGATCATTTTTATTTTGCACAAGAGCAGCTTTTAGATTCTCAAGAACACAAAAAGCTCAAGTAATGATCAAAGCTAGATTCAAGAGCTAACAAAGCAATTTTGACAGGGCCAATGTCATAAAATGAGCACTAATTGCGCAACTGGCTGAACAATTCACAAATTGCTAATTTCTTAGTTCAAGTTGTTTTTCAAGTTCTAGCTCATACAAAGAAAGACTTAGCTACACATGTGAAGGCATGATAATTCTAGTAAGTCAAAGAACTAGACATGGCATTGAGCAAGAATTTGAAACACTAAAGCTCCAAAGGGTAATAAGCAAAGCATCATCAATTTAAAAGATAAGCAGAAAAGCTTATATTACAATGCATCTTTTTGGATTTTTCATATGAATGCAATATGATACAATGAGATGCAAGAAAAGCTCAAAAAGCCTAAAAAATCAAAAAGATCAACAAGCTCAAAAAGAAAATCAAGAAAAGATCAAATGAACAGGAAAGATCAGAAAAGATCCAACTCCCCCTCAAACCAACCCATAGGGATAAATTACCCCTAACTCACTCCTCAAGGTGGCAAACCTTGTTGGGTCTAAAAGCTTGGTGAGGATATCAGCTAACTGAGCCTCGGACTCCACAAAATGCAGCACAATATCGCCCTTCTCAACGTGGTCTCTAAGAAAGTGATAGCGAATGTCTATGTGTTTGGTCCTAGAATGTTGCAATCGGTTTTTAGCAATGTTAATAGCGAAGTGTTGTCACGAAGAGAGAACACTAGCAAAAGTTAACCCAAAATCCTTAAGAGTGGAGACCATCCACAAAATCGACTACAAAGAACTAGCAAAGAGCCACATATTCACTTTCAAAGAAGGATTGTGCAATGTAAGACCGCTTCCTAGAAGACCAAGAGACAAGAGAAGTGCCTAAGAAATGACATGTGCCGATGTGTTCTTCCTATCTAGCCTACACCCTTAAAATCGAATCAAAACCCCGAATGGACAAATAAGAAGAACAAGAATACCAAATGCCATAATCAAGGGTAGAGTGTAAACCGAAAATGCGCTTAACGGCTTGGCGATGTGAAGTCCTCGGTGACGCTCAAACCTCGCAGAGGCGCATCATCAAGTGGATGTCCGGTCTTGAGGCCGTCAGTACGTAAGGGAGCCGATCATGTCATGCGGTACTCGCTGATCCACGGCTTCTCCTTCCTCATCTCGATCCAAAGATCGAAGTCGCCATGGGAGTGGCGACGGCTTGCGATCACCCATATCAAAACGCTTGAGCAAATCCTTGGTGTACTTCGCTTGATGGATGAAGATCCTTCCTTGCATTGCTTGATTTGTAGCCCCGTAAAGTAATTGAGTTCTCCCATCATGCTCATCTCAAATTCTCGACATAGTCTCGTAAAAACTGAAACAAGAGCATTAGAGGAACCACCAAAGATAATATCATCAACATATATCCTAACAAGCAGAAGTCATTGCCATGCCTAAGAATGAAAAGAGTCTTATCTACCTTTCCCATTTCAAAATCATTCTTAAGCAAGAAGGTCTTAAGTCTATCATACTGTGCTCTAGGGCTTGTTTAAGACCATACAAGGCTTTGGATAGCTTAAAAACATGATCGTGGTGCTTGGGATTCTCAAAGCCGGGGTTGCCTAACATACACTTCCTCCTCTATAAAACCATTCAGAAAAGCACTTTAACATCCATTTGATGCAACCTAAAACCTTTAGATGCAAAGAATGCAAGCAAGATGCTAATGGCTTCTAATCTAGCAACAGAGCGAAGGTCTCATCAAAATCTAACCCTCAACCTCGCTAAAACCCCGAGCTACCAATCTAGCCTTGTTTCTAACCACGTAACCATCCTCATTTTGTTTATTTTTGAACACCCAACGGTTCCTATAACATTATGTCCACTAGGAGGTTCTACAAGGTTCCAAACTTTATTTCTTTCAAAATTCTCTAACTCCTCATGCATGGCATTGACCCAACTAGCATCGATAAAGCATGTGATATATCTTTGGGTTCAAAAGAAGCTACAAATGCAGAGTGAGAAAAAGACTCGAATCATGATACCGGAGCGAGTGACTCGCCATGGAGATTACCAATCATCCGATCCGGAGGGTGTTGCTTCAATGTGCAAAGGAGCGCTGGAGGAGATAGCGTCTCCTCAACCTCCGCAGTAATCTTCAAGAAGAAGTCGCAGCAGAGCCTCAATTGAGGTGAAGCAACAGAGGTGTTCGAGCTTGGGTAGCTTGCACAGAACATCAAGAACAGTGAAGGAGCAAAATCAAGTTCATCCTCATCTTCTTCAACAAAAATGCTCTCTCACACCGTAAGTCACCAAACATCGGATCTAGCTCGTGGCTAGTCTCATCAAAAGTGACATTGCATGTCTCCGGACAATGTTAGTTTCAACATTAAAACCCGAAAACCCTCGAATGAGCAGGATAACCCGTAAATAAACCATCACAAGTTCTTGATTCAAATTTATCTAGGTTCCCCGTCTTGAGAATAAAACACTTCGATCCAAAGACTCGAAAGTGAGAGACAGAGGGTTTTCTACCAAAACGAAGCTCATATGAAGTCTTGCCCAAAGATGGTCTCAAAAAGACACGGTTTGAAATATGGCAAGTCAGAGCAATAGCTTCGCCCAAAATCTCCTCTGTGCTATACTCATCCAAAGATCGTTCTAGCCATCTCAACTAGAGTCCTGTTCTTCCTTTCCACAACACCATTTTGTTGAGGGACGTGTGGAGAAGAAAATTGATGCTCAATACCGCCAAAGACAAAAAGAGGCAAAAGAAGCATTCTTGAACTCCGTACATTATCACTTGGATCGCTCTCAAGGCATCGAAAGTTCAAGCCAAACGAAGAACAAGATCATGAAAATGATCAAAAGCCTCATCCTTCAAGAAAGAAAGAACACCCAAGAATATCTCAAAAATCATCGACTATGACAAGAATGTACCAATTGCCACCGATCGACCGAACCCTAGCAGACCAACAAGATCCATATGAAGCAACCGTCTCCGTCCGTCCATGACCATAGTCAATGACGGGTGAGGCGGCAACTTGCTTGCCATGCCTACAGGCGACATAAACAAAGATCCTTGACACTTTGAGTTTAGGCAAACCTCTCATGAGATCAAGGCCGCTAACTCGTGTCGATGATCAAAACCAATGTGCCCCAACCGCTCGATTGCAAAGCCGATATCGAAGAGGAAGCAATTAAGCACTTAAGGGATCCAAAGAAGAGACTCGTAAAAATCAGCTCCAAAAATTCTACCAACTCTAGAAATCCCAAAACGAGCTCACCAAAAGAATCAAGCACACGATGTGCATTCTTCTTAAAACGAGTCTCATAGCCATCATCGAGAAGTCAGGAAATGTAAAGGAGATTGTACCTTAGCTTAGACACAAGCGCGACGTCCTTGAGAATGAACTTGTCGCTCACCCTAATCATTCCAGCCTTCAATGCGCCTTTGTGTATCATCTCCAAAGGTGATGAAGTCATCACCGGCTGATCGCGTGAAGGAGGTGAACCATCTTGAGTCTCCTATCATGTGGCGTGAACACCCTGAGTCGATTTAACCATGTGTTCTTCCCCTTCCGCACCAATCCTCGAAAATCAAGGAACAAAAGAGCGATGTGTCTCAACATCAAGTTAGTTAAAAGCGACTTGGGAACCCAAGATCGAGACACTCGCTCATGAAAGTAGTATGCAAAGCGTATGTGCTATCCTTGACTTTATTAGCGCTCTATTATGAGCAATGGTAACCGAACATGAGATGCATCCTGCCTAGGAACATGGTGATGAGCATGTGCAACAAATCCTAGACCGGGTTCTTCTTTTGTACGTGATCATGTCTCATAAAAGCTCTAGGTTGATTAGATGACATTCTAGCAATATTTTTCTTAGCATTCTTCAACCCACGCCAATGTAACTCAACCAAATGTCCACTCTTCTTGCAATAGGTGCAATGGTATTTTGTACCACTTTGGAGAAGCACCTTTTGCCTCAAAAGAAGGTTGGACAAACCCCGCAGATTTAAAGACAGCTTTTGCGAGTTGGGTTTTGAATTCAACTAAGCCATTTTCCAAGACCCAATGACATTAGACTTGGACATGTCCCAAGCGAGTTGTATCCTAAACCTTGCTTCTTAAAAGGAGTTTTAGATTTATCTAGAATCATGTTCAACTGTTTTTCACCATTAGAGAATCTTTCTAAAGTATCCTTGAGATATGCATTCTCTTTCCAATATTAGCACATGATTCACAAGTCTTGCCCTTAATGGCTCTAGCATGTTTCTCCTTAAGATGAGCAACTTCAAGCTTATAGGCGCACAAGAGGCACAAGATGTAGAATCAATTGTGTTCTTAAGCTTGGCAAATTTAGCTCTAATCGCTTCTAGAATATCCTTAACTTCATGTTCACGTTCTAAGCGTAAAGAGCAAAAGCTAGATTTCACATTGCCGTAAGCATCCAACTTGCTAGACTCTAAGCATTTTTCACATGGAGCAGATTTAACATCAATTAGCTCGGTTCTAGCATTTTCAAGTTGATGCAAAGCAATATCATGAGCAGATTGTAGCTTAGATAAAGTTGAGTGCAAAGCATGGCAGATGAACATTCATCAACATCTAGACTCTTAGCATTCACAATCTCTAATGTCAAATTCTCGACTTGTGACACTAGATCCTTATTCCTAGCCATGGTGAACTCTAAAGCCTTATCTTGACTAAGCAATTGCTCATACATGTTATCACATCTAGTAGAAAGGAAATCATAGGATGGAAGTACCTCATCGTTGTCATTGACGTTGACGGAGTCGGCCATGAAGCACATGCCGGTGAAGTCCTTGGCCTTCCCTTTCTTGTCTTGAGGGATCTCCTCCTCCTTGTCCTCCTCGCTCCCGGAGTCCACATCGCTCATGGATTGATCTCCAAAGCGGCAAGGACCCAGTGAGCGACCTTCATGAGCTTGGCAAGATCATACTTGGGCTTGCCCCTTGAGGCTTCTTCCAGCAAAGCTTCTCAATCTTGTGGTTGCCCTTACCTTTCAAATTTGGGGCGCTTGGTCTGATGTGATATAGCTCTCCACACTCATAGCATGTCACAGGCCACCTCTCTTCTGCTTCTCGACATTGTTATATGCCCGCAGTGACTTTCTTGGCTAAAAGAGCTAAATCACCCTTAGAAGATTCTCAAACTCTTCTTCTTGAATAGCGATAAACACGCAAGAGAAAAACCGTAAGAAGACTCAAGAACCATCGAGTCCTTTGAGAGGATCACCACCAAAGCCATGTTATCCTTCTTAGGATTACCGCCTCTTGATCTCATGAGTTTTAGCTTGCTATAAAGCAGCTCCAAAGTGAGATTAGAGAGATCGACGTTCTCCTCTATGGCGCTTGCCTTCATCTCCCACTCCTTGGTGTTGATTGCACCCAAGAGGTGGGTGGCATTTTCAGATTGAGAGTACTCAATGTCAACAAATTTTCATCCGATTGATCACCTTGTTAAAACGAGAAAGACGCCATCGATGCTCTCACCAGACGATCTCAAATTTGTTGTACTCTCGCTAGACATTCTCGACGCACTTGCTTGATCCGGGACGATCCTCATGGTAAGTTTCGAGGGTGTGCCAAATCTCATGTGCGGTCGCAAGATTGCAAATCCTATCGTATTCTTGCCTACCAAGCCCAAAGATATAGAAGGTTCTTTGCCTTGTTGTTGTTAGCCAAGAGGGTCACTGGTTTGCCAGAGCAACTTCGGCAAAACGAGCGGGCGCGAACAACCTCCCATATAGCTTGTCCTTCGCTCTCAAGGAAGACTCGCATGCGATTCTTCCAATAGGCATAGTCGAGCCCATCAAGACATGCGGCTTGGTCGAGTACTTATCCATCGCCAGTTCAAAGGACCTGCTAAGATCAAGATTGAACTAACCTGCTCGATACCACTTGTTGGACCGAAAAGGCGACTAGAGGGGGTGAATAGGAGCTCAAAATCTTTTTCAAAATCGATTAGATCCAATAAAAATTTCACTCCAATAGCTATGAGAGCTATGAAGATCAATATACAAGTATAGCGAAGCCTTGTATTGAATCCTAATCAAACCCCCAAAGCACAAGAGCAAAGAACAAAAGTTGTGCCGAAATCTCGTGAATCGGTATTACCACCGTTGAAGATGCGGTATTACCTCATCGCGGTACTACACAGCAAAATCGCGGTACTACCTTTTATCCTAACGATGAACGTAATGTACCGAAAACGAAATCGAAAATCGTCAGAACTTTTAAACCATAAGGCCAAACTCCACCAAATTTGGAACACACCTTCCTAAGGATATTAGGAACCTATTTCAATCAAGGATCGCAGAGATCCAAGCCAAAGTTCCTATCTTTTTCAGTTTGAACGAAGTGTGCTTCAAAACCGAGCAAAACTCAAATATGATCTAGAGACTTGCTCGTGGTGATTGATGATCAAGATGATCCTAGATGGGTTCCCACATGTCACAAAGCAAGTTAGATCACGGCAAGAAACCAACCAAAACTCATGGATCAAAGAAAGACTCAAAATCATCAAATAGAGAGAAAGAAAGCAAATGAACTCATCTTTGAGAGAACTTTCTTTGGATTGATTTGATATGGTATTGGTTTACACCACCCAATGGAGGACAAAGACTCAATACATGAGCACGAATCAAATCCAACTCTCTAGAACCCTAACCTCCAACTATCAACTCCCTAAGCACAAAAGCAAAACTAGGGTTTACAATGCAAATAAAAGGGTTGAGGTTGCTGCCCAAAGACACCCCTATTTATAGTGGAGGCTTAGACCTTCTAGAAGAGTAACCCTAATGAGCTCCCGCAAGGCCCAAAACAAACGGGTCACACACGCACGCATTTTAAAGCGCCGCCTTCAATTCTCTTGACCTAATCCACTTCTTGACGCACCGCCTTGCGCCGGGTAGGCATTAGGTCACCAAGGCAGTATTTGGTGAAATTACCAAAATACCCCTTCTCGATCTTTTTGCAAAGACCGAGTCCCATCTTCGTGAAGCACCTCCCATGCTTCGCCACGTAGGTTGATCCAAATGCTCTTCATGCTCGGCAAGTTCTCCCATCCGGCCCCACCGAAACCACCATGGCACTTGCACCGACCCTCGCCGCTTGATCGAACTCCGTCGCACCGAATCGCCTGTTGGTCACCTTTGTCCTCTTGCGCAATGCTTGACTCCATTGACCTCACCCGCATCCTCGATCGTTTCGACCTCACTCTCCAAGCTTAGTCCCGATCATCTCGCCGCTGACCGCCATTGACCTCCAAGCAACCCGCACATCAATAGACAAAGAAATCGAATCCGGAACAAGTTCTTCACAACTTGACCCACGTTAGTCAAAACATGCATCATGCAACACATATGCCATGAAACCCATGAACTTGACCTAACCCAAAAGCAATTCTCCAATTGAAAAGACAATCAAGATAAAATCGGATTACCATTGTGTTAAGGCTTCTAAGATAATCAAGAAGCGGTCGATTGGCTTCCAACAACGGCAGATTACCGCTACTAAAGGAAATCCAAAACTCCCCGAAACACTTGTTCTCGAAAACCATACCGCCACACGCTGTCGTTCATTATGCGTACTACCAAGAACTATAGCTCTAGACTACCGCTTCCTCGAGAAATCCAAAACACAAATTACATTCGCTCGAAAACCATACCGCTTTGTTTATGGTAATATCAAAATGGTACTACCGCTAAACACAAGCCTAAGATTATCAAGATCGCGTAGTACCGCCAGACACACACCGCTACTACCGATTATCCCGACACTTGTCAAAATGAGATTTCAACAAAACCGAAAACGATCGTTTCGACAAACCAAAGAAGCTATTGCCAATTGTACCATCACATTAAGATCATGAGTATATCCCCATGATATCCACATGTTCACATCGTATACGCCAACGAATCCATCCCGAGTGTTTGTGAAGTGTTCAAATCTTACAGTAACTTGTACAAAATCATCCCGAATGAATTCTATTGCACATTCCATGTTTTCTTACTTTCATTTGAAGCTGCAATTCTTTTGTAGAACACAACATGTTAGTTTTGACAGTGGGCTGATGAAGCTGTCCCAGTGGTTCGAGATATTGTAATGCAAATTGCTGCCTTGCAAGAAGACTCCTGTGGTGTTAATGCAATTCGTCCAATGGCTGGAGCGTCCGATCAACCAATGCAAAATGAAGAGAACAGTCTTAAAAGACTGGATGAAAGGATGGAAAGAGTTGAGAAGATGCTTCAGAAATTAGTTAATATAGTTAGTTTTGCGGTCTTTCTTCTATTATATGTTGTTCTTGCCAAGTAGAACGTCAGTTGTAATAAAATTGTACTGTCCATTCTTTATCTATGCATCACAGTCCTTCATGAATGACAATTAAATTGTTCTACCGAGATAGGTAACGAAGTAGAAGTGTCCAATTACAATACCATTACCACACTCTGTTCGGATTACAAATTAATAACCGAAGTACAAGTGACAACATGCTAGCATTTCTAATCTTACTACTGCTCACGCTGGTGTTCACTGCTCTCGCCCATAGGACCCTGTAGTGGCCTTCCACCATGTGTTCCTGCCGTAGGTCTCCGACGAATCTGTTCCTGTGGGAACGTGAACCTCTCGGGTGACCGTGGGTTCCGCCGCAGGTCATAGCGGGGATCCTCTCCCGCCGTGTCATCATACTGGGGGGGGGGATCACCTGGGGGGAGTAGCATTGAGAATATCTCGGTGATCCAAGCATTAGGATCCGCGGAGGGGCACCAACTCTACCGAGCTTACGGGTGAATCGCCCGGTACGATCGAGCTATGGGTGAATCGCCGGGTACAACATGTAGCCGGATTGATACCATGGGGCCGTATCGCCCATTTAAAATTGTCCGAGAGTGTGGTGCTCGACGGGAGAATCTAGGATAACCTCAGCGGTTTCGAGTTGCACATCCGTTTTCTTCGAACGCCTCTTCCTCGCCTCGCGGACGATGATGGCATCAACCAGAGTCCCTACGCCGCAATCGCGGGACGACACGCCGACGCTGCACCGCTGGGTCAACTCGCTTGGGCGAGAAGATGGAGGGGGCGAGGGTATGCGACGATTCTCTGTTCGATGCCTCAAGTCGACATCGGTGGGCCTTCCACAGCTCATGCTGTGAACGATGTGCTTAACATTATCAATAAGAGTCTTCATGACCGCATGAAGGCGTTCAACTGTGTTATTCGTACCCCGCTTGATTTCCTGGTGGTCGCGGTCCACAACGCTCTGTAAACGGTCCATCTGCATGGTTACTGAACAAAGAAAATTTTGTTAGTTAACCCTATTTCGAAGGGTGTTTTATCCGCACGTGCTCAATGTAATCAATCGTCACACCGCGGCCGCACGGCGGGTCCAAATTTCAAGCCCAAGCTCAGCCGGGCTAGGATCTCGCATGTCGGGCCGGGCGCCATTAATCTCGCCAAGATGTGCCGTGACGCACCACTCCAAGTACATGTCGAAGTCCTCGATCGTAAGGTCAGGCTCGTGGAAAATGCAATCAGTGGCAGATTGCCATGCATCTATCCACGGCTGCTGCGTCAGAAGCCACTCATCACTCTTGTGGCCCTTCTTCCTCTGCTTGATAGTGGAACAAAATAAATAAATTATGGTACTGACATAACATATGAGTAACGAACCTACAATTTTAAGCAATGTAACGTACTTACATGTGGCTACGCCACAAGCGTCACCCCGAGAAAGGGGATCCTCGGTGCAATCAAGAATCGCCTCATCACCCATTGCGGGTTGTAGGGCTCAACCATGTGGGAGAACACCATATGACAAGTTGTCCTCCAGTACGACGCATCCTAGTGGCATAGCAAGCTCAAGCCGTTGGGCGCCGTGTCTTGCACAAAGGCATCCGTCCAAGGAGCTCATATTATGTCATCCTTGAGCAGGGCCTCGAATTCGTTGTGGAACTTGGGGTATATGCGACGCGCTCTCTCCGTAGCCCACCCCAGTACTGCCACGGTCCATCGGGATCCCATAGTCGGGCCTTCCACGAGATCCTCATCGTCTGTCCCACCGTAGAAGTGCTCTGTGCGCGGGTAAGGGTGGACTGTGGAGCGGAAGTACGGCCGTCCGACCGCTGGCAGCTTCCTATGACCACAAATTGAATAAATGTGGCAACCTCGAGAGCATGGGCTCTGCTCTCGTGGCGATACTACGGCGTCAAGATAAAGTCATGCAGATGTAGCACACAAGATAGCCGAACCCCAACTATATCCGCAAGCACGCCTCATCGCTGAGTCCATGATGGACTCCGCAAGGTGAATGTAACTAGGGTACACCATGTCCCCCTGCGTGCTAGAGAACATGACCCACTCAAATAGAAACAACAAATATGCAATTAGGTGGCATCGAACCACCTCCTCCGTTGCGTCATTTGGGCAATGCATGAATCGTCACAGCCAGGCATGTGGAATGCCCCTAAACCTCTCGGGGATAGGCTACCCGGCGATGGTCGAGACGCGCTTTCCAAATTCCGGCGACCGGAGGGGGAATAATCGCACGGCCTCGCAACGGCAGCCGAATGAAGCCGACGCCCGTAGTGTCACGGCCATCTCCCCACCGAAGTGGAACGGTGGGTCTCCAAATCACAACGATCAACCAGGTGGAAAGAAGGAGGCGCTAATCGAGGTTCTGCACCATGTTCAAAGATAGCGGCGAACGCAATCACCTGCATCGACAAAGCCTCCCAACATACTAGCCGTCCAACGCCAGTTCCCTCGTCCCGTGTCACTGTGGTTGGCGCCCATCGCCACCGATCCAAGCGTGACAGCGATGCTGGGCATCCCATGCCTTCTCAAGTAGGGGTGGTAGAGTACGTGTCATTGCTGCAAACAGAGAACAACTCACAATTAGCGAATTCATTTAGGTGGTAGATTACATGCTATTGCTACAAATACATTACATGACAGATTAACAGTAATTATGCATGTAACAGTTGCGACTAATATAATTCACGTGCATTATTAAGTACATACTTAACGATAAAAATTGCAATAACAAAATATTAAATACCGTGGACGAGTGATAGAATTTTTTTAGCTAATTTAATCGGAAGGAGAGCTTCGCCTTATGAAAATTCATCGGCCGCACATTCACTTATATAGCTAGAAAACGTAGATAGCGAATGACATCGATGAGACATGATGTGTTGTGACGTGATTTACGACGCGACGAAAGAAAAAACAAAACCGCAAGCGCCAAAATGGCTTTTACAAGATGTATTGTCATACTCACCATGCCATGCAAGGTGTCGTCACAGACCATGAATCGGGGTACGCCCATCGATAGAGGCCGACAAAGTAATTATGACTAAGATGGGGCTAGTTTTAAAAATAAAAAAGATTACATGGCGATAAATGCATTTTTAGGTGTAGGGAAATACAGGGCCAGCGCATCTTTCTATTTTAGCCCGTGCGATTTGCATTTCCTACACGACATGGGGTGGGGCCACCTTTCAGAAGGATCAAGTCAACCAGATCAAGACGGGGCGCATTATCACTCCAGGAAATACTAGAGTTAGTTCCTTTTATTTGGAGTCATTTTTTTACTTCTAAGTGCTAGTCAGTTTAGGAGGTGCATGTAGTGTGTGTTAGGGGCTTTAGTTCGAGATGGCCTAGGGCTGTGGTGTGCGTGCGTATGGGTCGGATACATAAGCCAGAGTAGGGGCGGTCTAGGCGGTTGTCCGAGGTAGCCGACGCCGGCGGACCCCCCCTGGCGCGTCCCTTTATACGGTGGGGTTCATATGGAGAGGATGCCTGTCCATCCTCGCTTTCCCCGACCCATGCCCTCATCCATCGCCACCCACGCATCCCTCCTTCTCAAAGCCACTGCCACTGCCTCGCTCGCTCACATCCATCCCATGCCCTTCTTCTCCCCTGCGGCCCTAGATCCTCCGGCAGCAAGTGTCACGGCCAAGGCCCAAGCAAGGCGGCCGCTGCTCGCCACATTCTCGGGCGCTAGGGGGGGTGAAGGGATGGGATCTCGACGAGGTCGGGAGGAGGGCGCTGAGCCAGACCGCTTAGATCGCTTATACTTCCCACCATGCTCACCATTGGCCGCATCCGCAAGGTGGCTGTGCTCCTCGCCACATTCTGGCATTAGGGGTGGGGGTGAGGGGATGGGAACTGATGAGGTTGGGAGGAGGGGGCGCCATAAACCAAGACCGCCAAAGTCGCTTCACGTTTCCATCAGGCTCACCATTGGCCACGTCGCCGTCGTGCCACTCCTGATGAGCACTAAGTGCGAGCGAAGCTTATTTTTTCTTTAACTTGTTTCTCGTCGAATTATAATATTCTGCGAAAGATTGATGGAAGGTTGATGTTTCTTGGTGTTGTTCTTTCGTATGTGGTAGCAATGTGGGAAATCCGTTAGGATGATCAGGGATGTCATTCAGGCCCTGTTTGGTACAGCTTCTACTCCTAGCTTCTCAATCGATTCTCGTGGAGCCGTACCAAACACCCTGATTCTCAAAACCACCAGATTCTGCTTCTCGCGAGGAGCTGTCTAAAAAATGAACTAGCAACGAGAAGCAGCCTCCCCGCAAATTCTCGTGAGAATCCAATCCTCAGAAATGAAAATACCCCTGGAAGTTTGATGTATTTACCCGCAAATGCCATTGAACTACCCCTCAGCAGATTCGACCGCACACGATCCTAGCCCACCCTTTGCCTTTCCCCTCGCACCGACCTCTCCTCCCACTGTTCTCGTGACAAGGAGAAATCGTGGTCTCCTACCTGCAGGCGCTTTCTGGTGGTCCTCGATCACAGCCTCCGATCCTCGCAGGCGCCTACCTGGTTGTCGACATACCAGAGGCCCCTCGAGTTCGTGGTCGTCCCCGGTTCGTAATGTTCGACCATCGTGTTTTGTCGAGAAGAAGAGCAGTGAAGGAAATCGGCGTCCAACATACCGCTTCAGTGACTTCCCTTAAGCTGAAAAGGAGGGCTAGGATCTGTGGCTGTGCGCTGAGGACTGATCCAAGGGCTCAAGACTCATATAATATTTAATGTGCTACATTCATTGTTGTCGTTTTCCTTCGAAACTCTTTTACTTTCATCTACAGACTGTAAAACGCTTGCTATAAAGAACTGGGTTATAACCAGCAGCCAGCGAATGGAGAAGGCATCAAACTTCTGCATATTCATTTCAATTAGTTGTTAGCTTTAGAACCATAGAGTACTTTCCCTTCAAGGTTCCATTTTGCGATTTTGCCCAGAAATTCCATTTACGGGTTCACTGAATCCTCTAAACCTATCATTTGGTATCAGAGCATACACAAATTCTTGGCCAAGAGCTCTGCGCTAGTGAGGGTTGGAGTGATAAGATGATTTGCTTCCGTAAAATTCCCGAGCTTAGTCAGATCCGCGATTTGAATGGTGGCGAAGACTAGATCACACGGTTTGGTTAAAGAAGCAGCGATTGAAATGAGAATCGAGCGGAGATCATTAAGATTCAAGAGAAGCTGATGGAGCTAGATTCTTTGAAATCTGATGTGGCGGAGATCAAGAGCCTATTATTTGCTCAGTTTTCTCAATGGTCGAGAGTGGATGCGGACGTTCTGGCGACGGTGTCCAAAGAAGAAGGGCCAAGACCATTAGATCTGGGAGTAGGCACCACTTGGAATCCTGAGCAGAATAGGAGGACTGGAGCATTGACGACTTTCTTCGTGGAACCAAATATAGTAATACCAAACTCCCCACCCATTTTCTCCTCAGCAATTAGAACCACATCACAACTAGACTTGGGTGAAAGGGCAAGTGAAGTTCACAGGAGAACATTACAACCGCCTCAGAAAATACTTATGATGAGTAGCTCAGTTTTCATCGTGGACTGAATACTCATTGCATCACCGTGGAACTGCAAACTAATGTCCCACCATCGCAGCTCGATGTATTATCACCCAGCGATGAATGCTAATCCAAACAATGATACACTTTTACCCTCCCAAGGAGGAATGTATACCTCAAATTATCCTAGGGTGAACTTGATAGGCCCGAATGGAGGAATGAACCGGAACCACAATAGTGGTGGTCATCAATATGCTGATGCAGTTATCAGAGGGCCAAAACTTGAATTACCCTTGTTCTCAGGAGAAGAACCAAGTGGGTGGCTGGAGCAGCGCAAAAGGTTCTTCGAGATGGCTGGAACTCCTAGGGAACAATGGGTGAATCTTGCTACTAGGCATTTTACAGGAAAGGCTCATACTTGGTTTAAAGGAATTGGCATATCTTGGCAAGTTCTAAACTGGCAACAATTAGGAGCAATGTTGGCAGATCGTTTTTCAGAAGCTAGTGCACATGAGGCAGTGGAGAAATTGCAAACCATGAAACACATGGGCAGTGTCAGCAAGTATATTGAATACTATGAGAAGTGTGTGGAATCAGTGAGAAGAGATCATCCATATTTGCAAGAAACTTTCCTATTGAGCTGCTTCATTGGAGGTTTGAAGGAAGAAATTAAATATGGGGGTCAGCATGCATCAACCAAAAGGATTGTTGGAGGTGTATTGGTTTGCTAAATTGGAGGAAAAGGCAGTACATGCGAAAAGAACTAGTCACCCTGGTGCCATTAACAGGAGCAAAACGAACAACCCAAATTTCAAAATTGGTCCTACTAGAGGAATGATTGTTGAAGGAAATGATAAAGGAAAACTTCAGATACAAGAAGGTAACTGTCGACGATCGAATCGCCGATCTTATGAAAATAAAAGGAGGAAAATGACGTAGAGTATCCTGGAAGAGAATGGGTGCTGCTCTTTATTTATATGAACTGGGTTTACAAGACTTGACTAGGGACTATCTCCAATTACAAAGAATGTATTGAATACTACCGCTTCGCTTCGTGTTTGCCTTCGTTGTTCGTTGTTGTGTGTCTCTCTCGCGTCTTCTGCGCTTCACCATTAAATAACTCCCGGCGACGGCATTCTCGGAAAGACGCCCTGATGAAACGTTACAACCGGCCTCGGAGGTTTAAGGTAGTTAATAATGTGCTAATCGCCTTGCGTTAAGTATTTGTGAGACATTTAACCGCTAGGTGGTTTATCGTCGAGTCTTGTATGTCATCGTAAGTTATGGAACGCTTAGCACGTGTTTCATTCATCATACTAACGGTACCGCTCATAGCATTTCCGAAAGCACCACCGGTTGGAACCTAGTCCGACCAGTGGTACCCATCGTAACCTCCGAATCCTTACGACCAAAGGAGGTCGTTAGCCTTTAGGGTTACGCACCATGAAGACGTATGGTCTTTTATGTATTTAAATTAATACATAGAGGTTTTAATCTCGCCACTAGCCCCTAACTTTAAATGAACAGTCGTGTGAATGCCTTCTCGCGATGAATTCATATCGTGCGCACACCATTTAATGTCGTGACATCCGAGGTGGTTTGTGTTCATTTTAAAGTTGAGAACTTGCCTTGGGAACCAAGAGTTTCTCTCGTCTGCTGGGTGAAAAAGAAGCTTTTTGTCGCTCGTGCTTTTGTGGATATCCTCCGATCGAATTGAAAGACCCGAGGCTAAAAATCCCCATCGCTAGACCTTTTGGATTCTTTATGCTTCCAGATCCCCTTTCGATCTCTTTTACCTAGACAAAAATCTTCGCCCTTTCTTTCTTGTTCTTCCGACCACAAAATCTCCTCACGAAGTTCTCGCTTCATCCTCAAGGATTTTCATCATGCTCGAGCAAATTACAAATTGGTTGCCGCCGAGTTGAGCAAGAAAAAGCTTGAAGCTTTGGAGAAGATCGATGCTTCCTGACAAGAATTTGATCGATGGAGATTGGCATTTGGAGAGCATTTCCAAGTCGCTAAGATGAGGAAATTTGCTTTCTCGCCTACATCGAATGTGGGCCGAGATTGCTTCAGACACAAATTCCTTCTCCGTGTTCTTGAATTCTACGGAGGAATTAGTGAATTTGGCCCCAAATTCCATCGCCAACATCAAGATCTTCACATATTTGTGTGAGGCATACCTGGGATTGCCTCCGAGTTTAAGGCTCTTCAGGTATTTTTACCGAATGGTGATGGGGAGAACCACGGAGACTCCTGGGGAATGTACATTGCGCCTTCACGACGGAAAGGCCGATGAGTACATTCATATGTACTCAAAATCCTCGTGGTCGTCATGGAAGAAGAACTGGTTCTATATGACGGTTACGAGGGACGACGGCCTCTATTTCGCCGAGATGAGAGCAACGAAAAATCCCAAATGGAGAAAGACCGTGGAGAAGATAGGAGCGGTCGGGCGATGGGTGGATGCCATCTACGACCTACGAGTCAAGGGCTTGACCTCTTGGCATGTGGTGAGGGATTTCACTAAGCGCCAAATTAGCCCATTAAAGCTTCTGACTCACCTCGATCCGTCCATTGGTCGTGATGAAGCTATCTCAGAGGTGGTAAGTCTTGAGATAACTCCACCAAGATTTTCATTTGATTAATGTATTACCTTAAAACATGTTCATATCTTATTTTCTTTTTTTTTGAAGCTCTTTCCCGAGGAAGTTAGAGAAAGGATTAGGCCGATCTGCAGGGGAGCCCGAGAAAAGGCTAGATTTCGAGATCTTGGCCATAGCCTCTCACCAAGAGAGAACAACAAGGCTTAAGGTAAAAAATCTCTTTTATCATGTATACATATATATATATATATATATATATATATATATATATATATATATATATATATATATCTCCGATCAGTTTTTGATCATGCTCGCTTTTATAGTCGGTCAAGCTATAATTACACACACCGGTGAGGCTAAACATCCCACCGTTGTTCCAACCGACTGCGCACGTATGCACCGAAGAGGATGAATCTCCCGAGGTAATGTAATATTTCAAAAGAAATATATATATAGTTTAGATAAAGATTTCATCACCTAACCAAATTCATTTGTTGGTTTAGGTGGAGAAGGTCAAGGCCACCAAAGATGCGATTACGGAGGTTGCTAACCCTGCATCGGCCGTTGATTTATCGGACAGCTTGTTGCCGGAACAACCGGTATGGAGGTCGGTGAAACCACTTCGTCCACCGCATCATCAAGGACGAACTTTTGACGAGCTGATCGAGAATATCGTGATCCGATATTCTCGCTGATAAGGCAACAGATTTGGTCAATCTTGCCGGATTAGAACCGCAAGGCCGTAAGAAAAGAAAAGGAAGGAGACGATGATTTTACTCTTCCGCTTCAAAGTCAAACCTGAAATTAACTAGGTACGCCAAATGAAAGTGGTCGATAAGCATATACCTTTAATAACTTCTTGATGATTTGATGCCTCTCCTTTTTAACTTCCCTTATTTGCTTGGCATAGGTCCTCATGCTCTTGGCAAGCTTCCCACTGATTCCTTCTAAGGACCCAATACCAAGAGGTCCATGAGCAAACCACTTCCCAGTGATAAAGTTCATGAGGAAAGAGTGGTCTGAGAAGCCCTCGAGCAAAGGCCAAGGCCAACAGCTTGAGTTGGAACCATTGGTGGTTCTAACTCCTTCATGGAGGTAGATGCCCCTAAAGGCCCTCAACAGTTCCACCATTGTTGGTAATTCTCTCAACCCGATAAGTTCCTTTTCGCCTCGATTCATCGAGGATAAGGAGCTTGACGAGGCATGGGGAAAGATATCGACCATCAAATCAAAATGCATCCCGATTCCATTTTTGGTGGATACAATGATTTGGCAATCCGTAAGTATCTACGACCAGCTTCATAATCTCTCTAAAAAGTCTTTTAAAGAGAATTTTTAAAGAGAAAAATGCTATTTGAACAAAGATATGGTCGAGAACTTTGTCGTGGCTTGAGGATCCACCCAAAGGATTAAAGACTTGGAGTAGAAACACTCTAATTAGAAAGTAAGAACTTTCCCTTAGCTTTTTTTCTTTCTTCAATGCTTCGCCTTTGCTAATTATTCTCCTTATCGATTTGATAGATTTGGAGAAAATAAAAGAAGAGATCCCGGCCGAGAAAGCCAAGACGGCTCGCTTGAAGAAGAAATCAAAGTTAAGGACCTGGCCGATCGCCGAGGCTACGACCAAAGAAGGAAGACCTTAACAAGAAAATTGAAGGTAATAGGTCGAAACTTGACTTATTATTTTCCTCCAATTATTTTCTTGCTTATCACCGCTTTACTCTTGCAGAGCAAAAACAAGTTTTGGACAGAGTAGAGAAAACTCAAATTTGAGCAAGACAAGGAGGCAGCCTCGCTCAAAGTTTAGATGAAAAGACTATATTTTTGAACAAGATGATCTTTGACATAGGATCGTGATCAAGCCTCGCCTACCTTAAGAGATCCCGAGAGAAAATGAACTATTTTGGTCAACTTCTAGAGGATCTTAACAATCTACTCAAGACTACTCAAGAACTATGCCCAAAGCCATGAAAACAAAGGTTAATGGAGTTAGTTTTGCTTTGGCAAAACTAAAAGCTTCCGACCCTCTATTGATTTCCAAGTTGTTGAAGATGACTTCAACCGCCACCGAGGAGGCAACCAAGTTCATGGAAGAACTCAAGCCACTTGGAGATAAAGTAGTAGAGGAAATGGAGGTCGGATTCCCATCAAGCAGTAATTAGTCTGGGAATATTTCTAGAGTAGACTCGCAAAAAGTGTAAGAATATTGAATATGTGTAAAACTTACCTTTTATGTCATTTAACAATGCCGTTGTTTTATCCTCGCTTGACTATTTTAAATTTCACACACCTCCTAGTTCTCGAACGCTTTATAGTAGAAGAACTTTACTATACAAGCAGTAGCCAAGAAAGAGAATAATAAAAAGTCGAAACCATAATTTTGAAGGTATGTGCCGATATGAAGTCAAACCGATCGCACTCAATACTAGAAAATCATTGTGGTTTGGAACCAAATTTTATGACTTCGCTTAGTAATAGATCCTTGTTTGTCATGATCAAATACCAATCAAAAAGTTATATATGGTTGGATAAGAGACCTTGTTTTGTGACATAAGGAGAAATGCAAAATGAATGTAGCAAATTATAAGTGAACTTTGTTTATATCTATTATCCTAAAGTCCGGCTCAAGGAATGCTTTAGATCTGAATTCATATATCATATTTCGCTAAACGATTCAAACTCTCTATCCGACCGTAGCGAGGATCATAAGAAAAGAACCGCCGCTAGGAAGCTCCTTCCAGCAAGGTGACCACGCGTAAAAAGGAGAGACTTCGACTAGGAGGCTTTCCGTGTCCCGACCAAGAGCGACAAGAGCAGAAAGTAATCTTGAAATAATGAAATATAACCTTCATAATCTTAGGCATTTCGCTCAAGATGGAAAGTTATTTGTACGATGCTCGATTACTCATATATTTCATTAAGAAAAGAATGTTGTCGCTGTGGTAAAATGCTCACGACTAGGACAAAACGGCGATGACTTAGAAGTCGCTGCGAGAGTAATAGAGATCCTTAGAAAGGATATCGAGAGAAAATTATCTTCTCCAACCAGCTTTAAATTAACAACCTTGAACGACCAAATTTATAGGTATATATATATATATATATAAGCAATGTTCCTTATTATTATTATTATTTTTAGAGCGTAAATGATTTTATTGAAATTGAAAGAAATGAAAGAAAGTAAACAATAATTAAACATAGAACTTACGAATTGATCAATGTTCCAAGAATTTGACAAAATTTGCCCATCGACATAGCCAACAGACGAACCTAGTCGAGTAACTTCACCACAAAGTAAGGACCTTCCCACTTGGGGAAAGTTTATTGCGATTTCGCTCAATTTTTCTAAGAACCAAATCACCTACAAGAAGGTCAGCGAGGTTGCACCTACGACTATGGTACCTTCGCATGGCTTGTTGGTAGACCGCCGATCGATAAGGGCTTGATTTCGCTGTTTTCAAGGAAATTGACGCTGCCGAAGTCTTCGCTCATTCTGATCGCTTTCGTAAAGCGATCAATTCGAGCAGAGCCAATTTTGAGTTCGAGGAAGCATGGCTTCACCCAGAAACCAAAAAGAATGGTGTTTCACCGGTCGCACGATCGGTCGTGGTTCGAACGCCCATAATACGACGGAGTTCTTGAACCCAAGCTCCTCGACCGCTTGATTAATCGTGGAATACTCGGCGCTTGATCCCTTGCATAATGATACCATTGGCTCGCTTAATCGCTTCCGCTGTTCATGGATGACCGATGTAAGAAAATGAACTTTTACACCAAGTTCATCGCAGAATTTTGAAATTGACCGCTAGTGAATCGGACGCCATTATTCGTGATTATACGACTAGGTATACCAAATCGCAGATCATATTTTTCATTAGGAATCTTTAGCGGTCTCGCTTGTTATTTTAACAACCGCTCGGCCTCTATCCATTTTGTAAACGTGTCAATCATGACGAAAAGGAATTCAAGCCCCGGTGTTCTTGGGAAAGGTCCTGTAATGTCCAAATTCCCCAGTTTGCAAAAGGCCAAGAAAGAGGAATCGCTTGTAAGGTTTGTGCTTACCGATGTACTTGTTCCGCTATGAAACCGACATTGTACGACTTCGTCACAAGTTCTTTTGCATCATGAAGGGCGCTTGGCCAAGAGTATCCTTGCTCAAGGCTTTTACCGACCGTAGTTCTCAGAGGAATGATGTGCTCCACGCACTTCTTCATGGATTTCGCTAGCAACTTAATGCCATCCGCTTGAGATATGCATCTCATCAACACTCCATGAGATCCTCGCTTGTACAAGGTACGCTCGATTAGAGTGTATGATTTGGCTTTTCGTGCTATACGATCACCTCTACATCATCTTCTCGAATTATGTCATGCTAAAGATAATTGTAGATCGATGTCATCAAATCTCTACCTTGATCGTGATAAATACCAACCGCCAACGACTTGCGGAGCATCCATGTTCGCTGATCGGTTTGTTCGACCAGAAGAATCATGTATATTCTCAAGGCTCGACTACCGAGGGTGAATCGAGTTGCTCGAGAAAAACTCATGACGCTGACCTCGCCGAGGCCATCCGTGCTAACCGGTTCCGCCGAAAGTTTTCCTTTCTAGGAATATGTTGATCCGAAACCAAGAAGTGCTTTTCGAAGTTTTCAGATTCCGCCAGATAAGATGACATCTTGGTACTTGAGCATTGATACTCTTTCCCTACTTGATTCGCTACCGCTTGAGAATCGCTTTCACTAGTAATTCATTTAATCCCGAGCTTAACGAGTGCTCAAGTCCCGCCAAGAACCTTCATATTCGCCATATTATTTATGGCGTAAAAATTTAACCGATGGCGATTTGATGTGTTCGCCAAGAGGGATATCAGATCACTCTAGCCCCACCCTTTTAACATCAAGGAACCGCAAAGTACATTGTCCACTCGTGGTGTTCAGACGGGCCCTTGGGTGGGTTCAGGTTTGTCCATTCGCAATGAATTCTACTATTGCTCGACTTTATCGCTGTTCGTGAAATGAAATGGAGGTTGAACGCCCTAGTTCAATCGCCCATTTTGCTATTCGCCCCGATGATTCCTCGCTTCAAGGACTTGACCAAGGGATATCCTGCTTGTGACGACCACTTTGTGGGCTCGAAGTAATGCCTTAGCTTCCTTGAAGACATAAGGAGACCATAGAGCAACTTTTGTACCGTGGGTATCTTTCCTTTGGTCCATGTAAGACCTCGCCACGTAATAAACTGCTCGTTGATGTTATCCTTTCCACCACCAAGACACCGCCATCGCTTGTGGAGTTGCCGCCACGCACATTAGCAAGAGCTCCGGTCTCGGAGAGACTAAAACCGGCACTTGTAAGGTACTTTTTAAGTTCTTCAAAGACATCGCTTGCCTCTTTAGTCCATTCAAAACTCCCATGTTTCCGAGAAGTTTAAAGAAAGGTAACCCTTTTTCTCCTAACCTTGCTATGACACGACTTAGCTACGCCATACAAATTTGTTAGTTTTGGACTTCCTTCTTCGTGGTCGGAGGTCGATCCGGTCGATGGTCGCTATCTTTATCGATTCGCTTCGATACCTCTAGCCGAGACTAGGAAACCAAGCAATTTTCCAAATAGAAACTCCAACACACACTTTTCCTGATTCAACTTGAGGTTATGCCTTCTCAAAGTTGTCGAAAGTTTCTTGTAAGTCGAGATGTGGTTGTTAGCGCTGGTGGTCTTTACGACCGATCATCAACGTAAGCTTCTAAATTCGACATATTTATGGCTAAAGGTTTTTTGCATCAACCTTGAAAAGTTGCACCATTGCTTTTGAGACCAAATGGCATCTTAACATAACAAGAAGTGCCATATGAAGTGATGAAGGAAGTTTTCTCTCATCCTCTTTACACATACTAACTGGTGGTACCTCAATACGATCTAAAAACTTAGTAATTCGCACCCAGAGGTAGAATCTACCAGCTTGATCAATGCGTGAAGGGGAAATCGCCCTTCTGACAAGCTTTATTAAGATCTGAAAGTCGATACACATTCGCCATTTCCCATTATTCTTCCTAACCATTACAGGTTGGCGAGCCATCGAGGGTGGTTGACTTCACTAATGAATCCAAATTTTGAGAAGCTTGTCAATCTCTCGACCGATTGCCTCCTTCCGATCAGTGCAAAATACCGCAGCTTCGCTTGATCGGTTTTTTATCGCCGAGAGCTAGCCTATGCTCGATCACCTCCCGGGACTCGGCATATCGGACGCCGCCAAAGTAATACGCCTTGATTTGCTCGGAGGAAGGAGACGAGCGACTCTTCCTATTTAGGATCGAGCCTTGCCCGACCGTAACCTTGCGGCAGTGGGCCAAGATCTTCGGTCCGTAACGACTTGGCGCCGTCCGGAGAAGTGCCTTTGTCGAGGATACCTCTTTTGTCCGGCTCGAGGGTTTTGGTGTCATCTTCGGTCTTGTGTGCTTGGCTCGCATGGCGATGAATTAGCCTCTCGGTCGGGAGTTCATCGACCGCTTCTAAGGATTTTCGATCACATGCATAAGCCATTTTACGATCACCCGAATAGTGATGACTCCTTTCGCCCCAAAGATTTTCAAACTTTGATAACCGTAATGCGTGGCTATCAAGAATTTTGCTAACGCCGGTCCACCAAGAATCCTGCCATGCGCGATTCAAAGTTTACCACATCAAACAAAATTTTTTCCGCTCGAAGTTATCAGCCTTCCAAACGAACCGAAGGAAACTTGTCCTATCGGTTTAGCGGTGGAGCCAGAACTATGCCATGAAAAGCATATTTCACCGGTTTCACCTTTGACATGGGGACCTCGATTTCTTCTAAAGCTCCCAAAATAATATATTCAAAGAACTACCTCCATCTACCAAGACTTGATTAACCCTACAATTATTAATGGTTGGTTCGACAACAATAGGGAACCTACCGTCGATTCAAGGAATGGGGCGCCGTCCTGTCAAGGAAATTGGCGTCCGACCACTTCGATTGCTTGATAGTGTTCGGAGATTCGACGAGGTTGACCTCCGCCCACGGCTTTCAGTGACATTTGATTCGATGAAGAAGATCCTCCAAAAATCATGTTGATCAGATGTTGGGGATCCCAGACTCCATCTCTTCGCCGCCATCCTTGTCCTTTTGGAGCTCGCTTTCTCCGGTTCGTATTATGGAAATGGTCCTTCACCGCATAATAATCTTCCAGCTTTTTTTGCCAAACTCGACAAAGCGTAGATCATGCCCTCGCTTACCGTGAAGTGGACACCACTTCTTCTTTTTTCGAATCCTTCTCCGAGCTTGCCTTGCCCCGACCGTGTAGTCCTTTTGCCCTTCATGAATTTATCAGAATGGCTAGAACCTCCTTGTCGCTCGGATCTGCGGTTCCTCTTCTTCTTGAGAGACTTCTTGTTCTTTTTCTCCGGTTTGTCCAGCCAGCCGAGGAATCTTGTCTTTTCGATCAATGGCTTCAAGACCACTCGATTGCTTCGCTTAGCGGTGGCATACTTGTCGGCCATATCAAAAAGCTCAACGGTTGTTCTTGGGGTTCATTGCTATGTCCTCCGTGAAACCGCCGATTCTCAAACCTGCTTTGAAGGCTCAATAACAGAGGATTCTCGCGACTGAATAGAATTGCGAACCCGCTAAACCTCTTGATGTATTGACGAGAGTCTCATCGAGTTCTCCGGATTCGTGGAGATCATCCTCCTTTCTGTATGCATCAGACGCATTTTGAAATTTGCAATCGAAGGTCACAGAGTTGCTCCCAAGTATAGATCGCTCCAACCGGTTGGTTCAACAACCGCGACCGCGTAATTCTTCGAGCACGGTGGGTAGATAGTTGGCCATCACATTTTCATCGCCTCCAGCAGCTCTCGATGGCGGTGGTATAGATTTGGAGAAATTCCAACGGATTTTGAGTTCCATTAAACTTGTCCAAATTGGCTCTGTCGGAACCGTTAGGCTAACGCACGCCTTGGAGCCCCGCAGAGAAGACCCGACAACTCGTGATTGATTCATGACGCCTTCTCGAAGGTGCCGGATTGTAATCGGCCGGAGACCGGTTCCTAAGATTGGAACGCTGAACTCCAGCAGCCGATCCGGTCGTGGACATTGGTATGATGTCTCGATCGCCTACTTGATTCAGACGATGTCAAGATCGTCAGTCCAAGCGATGGTTCTTCTCGACGGATGGGGAGTGGCTTCATGAAATAACCTTCTCCCCTCATGACTCCTTGGTCGGAATCGTCGAGGAGGCCTTGGTATCGACTATTCCCGAGTATGACCATGCTGTCCCCTGCTGAGGGAGGAACGGTGAGATGAAGTCATAGTTTGACTCCTCAAACCCTTTATTCCCGATATGCTTCAAGCATACCGCATGGTCTGCTGGAGAATTTTGATACTTGACCTACAAGTCGCATAAAACTCGAGTTCTCGCTAAAGGTGATCGAATTATTTAATATATCTTGAACACGCCGCAAGTTTTGTATAGCTATCAAGGTCTCGGGGTTCAGACCGTCGAGGTGTCGAGACTAACCTCCCCGACCCTCGGATTTGATCTCGCCCTATCAACTATTCTAGGTGGGCGCAAAGTAATTAGTTGATGGACGCCGATCGCCTGGCCTCCGGAAGTTGGTGCCCGACGGCTCGGATCATCTCTAACAACACGTGATGGCGTGGCAGAGAGTGTAGGACGGTGCAGGGCATCTTGTTTTTCATCTCCGATCGCGTTGACTTCGTGCCTCCAGCATCGATCTTCTGATGAGCTTCCATCGTAACTAATGGAGAGCTTATCAGTGCTTCTGCCAGAAGTTTCCACGACGGAGAGTGGTCGGAGATGAGCACCTCCTGAGGTCTCCTTAGCCTGATTCGGTGTACTGCCGATCGTATGCTGAGCGTGATTATCCCCACGTGGTCTATGACCAGTGGAGGCTTCATCGACATTGTTACCAGATGTCGGTTGACTCCTGGAATTTCCAGAAGCCGTAGGAGAGTATCTTTCAGCCATGATTTCATCGAGGGTATAGAGATTTTCGAGTGAAGGTGCTGAAATTTCTTCACCTGTTTTGCCGGTCGGAAGGCCGGGCTTGAAGAGATCCTCGACATTCGAAATGATCGAATGGTCGGTTCTTCTAATTGCGCCACCGTAATGGTGGCGATCTCGCCCATCCGGCCGATCTCGCTATCGCGCCGACGCGGCGAGCCACGGAGGAGGAAGATGAGGATGATTCGCCATTTTCCTCCATGGCACGAATGCATCCTTCCATGTCGAGGTTGTCATAGTCCGCCAAGTCGAACCAATTCTCCTCATCCTGCACTCTGCATATTCGCATTAACGATTGCCTAACTTGGGTGAGAATTTGTGTGAGCTTAAAAGTTTCTTCAAGAAACTTACATCTTCTACCCCACGGACGGCCCGCAATTGCCGACGATCGAATCGTCGATCTTATGAAAATAAAAGGAGGAAAATGATGTAGAGTATCCCGAAGAGAATGGGGTCGCTTTTATTTATATGAACTGGTTTACAAGACTTGACTAGGGACTATCTCCAATTACACTCAATGTATTGAATACTACCGCTTCGCTTCGTGTTGCCTTCGTTGTTCGCCGTTGTGTCTCTCTCTCTCGCCTTCGCACTTCACCATTAAATAACTCCCGGGGACGGCAAGCATTCTCGGAAAGACGCCCTGATGAAACGCTATAACCGGCTCGGAGGTTTAAGGTAGTTAACAATGTGCTAATCGCCTTGCGGTTAAGTATTTGTGAGATATTTAACCGCAAGGTGGTTTATCGTCGAGTCTTGTATGTCATCGTAGTTATGGAACGCTTAGCACGGTTTCATTCATCATACGGTTAATGGTACCGCTCATAGCATTTCGAAGACCACCGGTCGAACCTAGTCCGACCAGGTACCCATCGTAACCTCTCGAATCCTTACGACCAAAGGAGGTCGTTAGCCTTAGGGTTACGACCATGAAGACGTATGGTCTTTTATGTATTTAAATTAATACATAGAGGTTTTAATCCTCGTCAGTAACAAAAGGACTTGCTGGCATTGTAATGAGCCATGGGTCCCTGAACACAATCTGAAATGCAAAGTCAAGAAGGCACTACATGTTATTCTGATGCAAGGAGAGGAAGATGGAGCTGAGAGTCCTGAAGAGACTGAGTTGACTAAAGAATCAGGGTTTGTCACAGCCCCTGGAAGCCTAGAAGAAGTCGAAGAAAAGTAGGAGAATGAACAACTATTGGCGATTTCGAGCAATGCTATGGGTGGTTTATCAGGACCTGCGACCTTTTCTTTGAGGACAGTGTTTGGGGGAAAACAAGCAATGATGTTAGTGGATAGTGGTAGTACAAATTCTTTTATGGACTATGAGTTCGCTGTCAAGAGTGATTGTAAGTTAATATATCAACCATCAAAGAAGGTAACAGTGGCTGGAGGAGGTGAATTGTCCACAGATGCTAGAACTGAGAAAGTAACTTACAGGGTGCAAGGATGTACTTTTACTACTTCATTTCAGCTCTTGAACCTTGGCAGCTATGATGTTATTCTTAGAGCAGACTAGATCTATGAACATAGCCCAATTGGAATGAATCTAAAGACTAGAGAATTGCCGATATTCAAAGAGGGCAAGACTGAGACTTTCAAAGATAACACCATGGCAGAGAAGCATCACATAGTGGGTGCAACTAAGTTGAAAAAATTATTGACATAAGTGATGGGCTGCATGATCCAAGTTAATTGGGTTCAAGAATCTGAACCTCTAGAATCTAAGGAAGTACCGAGAGAGGTGCAAGGGCTGTTGCAGTTGTATGCTGAGGTATTCGAGGAGCCAAAAGGGCTACCACCTAAAAAAGAGTGTGATCATTCTATACCTTTAAAAAGCAATGCAGAACCACCTAGTCTCAGACCTTATAGAACCCCACATCATCAAAGGGATGCCATGGAGGACATCATCCGGCACTCCTAGATTTTGAAGAGATCCGAGCTAGTGTGAGTCTATATTCTTCTCCTTCTATAATGGTTAGAAAGAAGGATGGCTCATGGAGGTTGTGTGTCGACTATAGGCAACTCAACTCAATGACAGTTAAGAATAAATTTTCCATGCCTATTATAGAGGATTTGCTTGATGAATTACATGGTGTAAACATTTTCTCCAAGCTGGACCTCAGGTCAAGTTACCACCAAATCAGGATGGTGGAGAAGGATATCACTAAGACAGCCTTTAGGACTCATTTGGGTCATTATGAATATACTATCATGCCTTTTGGGCTGACTAATGCGCCAGCTACCTTCTAGTCACTCACGAATCAAATCTTTTGTAATCAACTGAGGAAGTTCATACTCGTGTTCTTTGATGATATCTTGGTATATAGCAAGAACCTATCAGAACATGTAGAGCATTTGAAGCAAGCTTTGCAGATACTGAGACAGAACAAGCTCAAGGCAAGAATAAGTAAATGTTATTTTGCCATGGCTGAAATAGGATATTTGGGTCATGTTATCAATGGATCTGGAGTAGCTATAGATCCTAGAAAGATAGCCGATGTGGTGAATTGGCCTACTCCTAATACGTTAACCAAGTTGAAGGGATTTTTGGGTCTAACTGGCTATTATCGAAGGTTTGTGAGAGGATATAGGAATATCTACCAACCACTCTTTGATAGTTTGAAGAAAGACTCATTTAGTTGGGGAGAAGCATAGTCTATAGCATTTGATACACTAAAGAGAGCTATGACCTCATGCCCAGTATTGGCATTACCTAACTTTTCTAAACCATTCATATTAGAAACAGATGCTCGTGGTACCGGATTGGGAGCAGTCTTGATGCAAGAGGGCAGACCTATTGCTTTCTATAGCAAGACATTGGGTACAAGAGCAGCAGCTCAATCAGTATATGAGAAAGAAGCTATGGCGATCCTAGAAGCATTGAAAAAAATGGAGACATTATCTTTTGGTTAATCAAGTGGTGATCAAGACCGCTCAGAAGAGTTTAAAATACATAACAACACAGAGGTTAGTGGAAGGAATACAACACAAACTACTTCTCAAGCTATTGGAGTTTGATTACTTAGTGGAATATAAGAAGGGGAAAGAAAATGTTGCAGCAGATGCCCTCTCTAGAAGGGATAGTAGTTCACTAGAAGGGGAAGGGGAGTGCTAGGCCATTGTTACAATTATATCTGAATGGGTGGAACATGTGAAAAATAGTTATGTGGGTGATCCTCAATATGAGAAGATAGTGGTTGATAATCAGATTCAAGCTAGCTTGGACAGTAGTTACACCTTAGAATCAGGACTGGTCAAGTATAAGGAGAATATATGTGGGAATTGGGAATGACAACAGGAAAAAGATTCTGGATTCTTTTCATTCATCTTCATTGGGAGGACATTCAGGGATGAGGGCTACATACCATAGGCTTAAAAAGCTATTTCATTGGCCTAAACTTAAAAAGAATGTCGAATTGCTAGTTGCTGAATGCCCAATTTGTCAGATTACAAAATCTGAACACATACACATTCCAGGTCTGTTGAACCCATTGGAGGTTCTTGATATGGCTTGGTCTCACATCAGCATGCATTTAATAGAAGGCCTACCTAAATCCAAAGGAAAAGGAGGTAATCTTGGTAGTAGTGGGCAGATATATTCACAAAATATGCACACTTCCTATCATTCTCTCATCCATATTCTGTGCAACAAGTAGTTCAAATCTTCATGGACAACAACTTTAAACTGCATGGGATGCCAATTACAATTGTGACAGATCGGGACAGAATATTTACTAGTCACTTGTTTCAAGAGATTTCCAGTTTGATGAGGGTGTCTTTGAGATTGAGTAGTGCATATCATCCACAAACGGACGGCCAAACGGAAAGAGTGAACCAATGTTTGGAGTCATACTTGAGAAGCATGACATTCCAGGAACCGAGAGAGTGGATGAACTGGTTAACCTTGGCCGAATGGTGGTATAACACCTCTTATCATACATCTTTGAAGATCACACCCTTTTAGGCCTTATATGGTTATCCCCCTCCACAAGTGGGAGTGCTCAGCATTCCTTGTAATGTGTCGGAGGAAGCCAGAGTCACTGTGGAACAAAAAGAGAAAATGGTTGAGCAACTTAAAGAAAATTTGCGCAAAGCACAGGAAAGAATGAAACATTTTGTGGATAAATCCAGATCTGAGAGAGAACTTCGAGTGGGGGACATGGTATATCTTAAAATGCAACCTTACCGGCAATCAACATTTGGCATACGAGGTTCATTAAATCTCAGGTCAAAATTTTATGGGCTATTCAGGGTTTTGGAGAGAATCGGTGCTGTAGCATACAGATTGCAGTTGCCTGATCAAACCATGATTCATCCGGTTTTCCATGTGAGCCAGTTGAAGAGGCACCTGGGTTCACACTCTGTACCCCTTCATGGATTACCGTTAGTAGGGGAAGATGGCAATATTAAAACTGAGCCAATTGCAGGTTTGGACAGAAGGGTTGTGCCTCGTCGAAACGAGCCAGTGGCGCAATGGCTAATACAATGACTAAACCTGGGACCAGAAGATGCTACCTGGGAGGATACTACATTCATCCAGACCACCTTTCCCAATTTTACTCCTTGAGGACAAGGATAAATTCAAGAGGGGAGGAATTGTCAGGTCCCTGAAGTTCAGAATGTTCAGACTACTGAAGTTTTGTCGAGAAGAAGAGCAGTGAAGAAAATCAGCGTCCAACATACCGCTTCAACGACTTCACTTAAGCTAAAAAAGGAGGGCTAGGATCTACGGCTGTGCGCTAAGGACTGATCCAAGGGCTCAAGACTCATATAATATTTACTGTGCTGTATTCACGGTTGTCGTTTTCCTTCGAAACTCTTTTACTTTCATCTACAGACTGTAAAATGCTTGCTGTAAAGAATTGGGTTATAACCAGCGGCCAACGAATGGAGAAGGCATCAAACTTCCGCATATTTGTTTCAATTAGTTGTTAGCTTTAGAATCCTAGAGTACTTTCCCTTCAAGGTTCCATTTTGTGATTTTGCCCAGAAATTCCATTTACGGGTTCACCGAATCCTCTGAACCTGTCAGTTCGCCGTCGTGAGCACACGAGCGCCGCCCACCCCAGAAACCCTAGAGGCTGTCGGTCCCGCCTCCTACGTCGCCGCCGTTTCCCGAGTACCACCGGCCGGCTCCTGTGAAGGTAAGGTAGTTTTGCCGCCGTCCCCCTTGTCCTCCCTACTCCTTTTGTCTCCTTCCTCTTCGGGTGCTTGATCTGGGAGTTGTTTCTATCGCCATTGGAGCTTGATCTGGGTTTTGTTTCTATAGTCATCTGGGAGTAGGATCTGCTTGATCTTCGGGTGCTTGATATGGGTGTTGTCACCTTCCTCTTCGGCAGCGGCGCCCGCCCTGCGCACGGCACCAACGACGTCTCCCTGCTCGGCCGCACCACAAGATCTCCCTCCCCTGCGGTATTTTGCTTCCAGATCTCTTGCTAATCTCGCTTCCCACTGCATCTCTACTTCGGAATCAGCTATTTTGAACTGCAGCTAGGTGCTAATTAGTCCTAATTGGTCAAATCGAGGTCAAACCGGTTTGAAAACATGCAATTAGTAGATGAATTTGCAAATGAAGCCAGTTCCCATTCGCTAATGCTAGGTCTTTTTTTAGTAATGCTGCCTTTCAATTGGGAGAGGTGACGAGTGCATTGGAATTTATGAGTGATTTCCTATATATTTGAGTTTTATCTGTTGCACCTATCAAGAAAACTTCACATTTTGTGGCAGGGAGGAGAGTGTTGAACATTTGTTCCTGTCATGGACTCAATTATTTTTAATGTCAAATGTAAATAATGGTCTGAGTACTAGTACCAGATGATGTATGATGTTCAATTGAGAGATTACAGTTCATATGAAATTTGATTTTAGCCAAAGTCTATACAATGGCTAGTGTATTTTAAAAAATGGAACTCTAGAGTAGAAACTTCGTTGTGTGTAGTTTTGATATCTGTTATGCTTCAACATGCCATATCCTTGATCTTGCAACTGTGTCATGGGGGAAGAGATGGTTAGGCTTGAAAGAAAAATGTGAAGGACAAGAGTTCCAACTAAACTACTTGTGCGAAATGTAGCGTTTGAAGCAACTGGTAATGACTTGCGGCAATTATTTAGTCCATTTGGCCAGGTGAATGTCCTTCCTTTATTGTATGAATTTATTGGAAATTGCATTATGTGCTAGTTTCAACTTTCAACGCATCCTAGTCACCAATGTTGTTTGACTGTATACAACTAAATAATAACATTAAACCAATGTATTAGGGCCATTTTCACTACATCTAGCTAACTATAATCAGTAATGTATTTTGTTAAATCGCGATGGTTTTTATGGTATACATCAAATGTATCATGGCATGCTACTTTTTACTGTTGTGAACAAGGATAATTCAGTTGAAGATGAATGGTTAGATGTTTTCAGATTAAATATTCACAACAAATTTAGGATAAATATTTTCAGCTAATCTGTAGTTGTGATTATTACACCAGTTGCATGCTACTAGAACTAAGTGCTCACTGCATTTTCTTTTAGTCATAATGGTTGCAGTGCACGTTACATAGAACTGATAAGTGTTTTCATTTTCTTTTGGTCATAATAGTTTCCACTGAAGGGTTCTTCGCATTATTCAGAGGAGTCGGTGCAAATATTCTCTCAGGGATGGCAGGAGCTGGAGTTCTTGCTGGGTACGACCAGCTCCATCGGTTGGCAGGCCGGCATGGTTACAATTTTGGGAGCAAGATGAAAGGGTCATTGAAATGATGTATGTGCATATGGATATGCATATAGGCAGATCCTGGTTCGAAGGTTGGGTTGGCCAAAGGGGATGATGGAACTAGAATTACCAAGCTGGTGGAACAAAACTGAAAATACCCTAGTCTGCAATAGTTGATGGGGATGCATGAACAAAGGAACAACATTTCCAGCTGAATCTTCCTAGAACAGGAGATGAAGTCATGAACCAAAAGATAACTCTCGCTATGTCATAACCAGTGGATCTGATTCTTGAAGTGTAAATATAGATATAAAAGTTGCTGTCCCCATATACACGATCAATGTAAACTGTAAACAGTACATGTGGAATTGCTTTATTGAATGATTACTCTTTCTGTTGTACATGATATACGATATGAATACGATATCTCCAGCTTCATCTATCGTAGCGTGAACAGTACAAAATTTGTTTATACACAGTTGTAATCCATCATGAAATGTAAATGCAATATAACCTGTCATTGTGTATAAATACAACGTATACACATTCACATGGTCTAAACAAATTTAGGGGAAAAAATTCTATAATTTGTGTACAAACCGATAGGAGAAAGACACAAATACAATTGAATTATTACAACCAAAGGTAACATGGTCTATTTGCCTCTAATCCCCCCTCATATGGTTTTTGGAGCCAACCTACTAGCCAAACGCTTTCAACAGACAGCTCCAGATTCTCAGAGAAGTGGATTATCAGAGAATCAGGAGCAGAATCTGGAAAATACAAATTTAGAGCTCTACCAAACAGGGCTCAAACATGTACAAGTAGGAGAAATTAAGATCACAACACTTTGTCTTGTTTGTTTTTCGGGCACCTGTTTTCATTTTTCACCAAGCCGTGTTGTGCTCTTGAACGGATTGTAGGTGTTTTGTTGCTAGTGAGGTGCCGGAACAAATTGATTGAATTTAATTATTTTCCAGCGGCCAATGTGGAACGAATAGTGTGCAAAGTGTTGTAATCTCCCTGGTTCACTGTGCTAATCTTTTATCTAGTCTGCTTAACTCTCAAGGAGAAACAAAATCAGCAGAATAGGAGGTGGGGAGGAAATAATACCTGAATCATCGGGACATCTACAACCATCACTGGAGTTGATAAGTCCAAATTATCAACACAGTACTCTTTTCTTTAAGCCTCAATTTTGTCAACTTTCCGATACTACAACGTATGTAGCATCTATAATTCCATAATTCAAAACTGGGGTCATGGTCGCAGTATTTGACATATAGGCCTACCTATGCACATATCCTTGATTGCCTCTTTTGTTTCTCCCTTTTCTTGTTTGACCTAACCGAGTCAAAACTTATGTGCTATTCCAGTTACTAGACTTGGGAGCTGCACCTCCTATGCATGCAGTGATGTGCATAGTCTCCTATCTCACTGCATCCTGCGATATGCCTGAAAATGGACAAGCATCATCTCCGTATGAACCCCACCGTATAAAGTCCATTTATCTTCCCATCCATTGGTCAAACTGATGGTAACTCAAAGAATGTGTATTTACGTTGCTATTACGTATTAGCTATAGTCCACTTCACTCTAGCTTAGATTTTTTCGTCGGTCCGCCACTGAGCCAGAGTATGCGCCATGTAATCTGGGGAGGATCGATGGCTTGTTCACGTGATGCTGTTTGATATAAGACGGACGTGGGCGAGGATCTATGCTCGTCGTGGGTGATGCGCGTAGTTGGCAGAGATTTCCTGACGGGGCCCTAGTCCATCCCCGACTAAACGATGGACTGTGGAGCAGGAGGAAGCCCGTGCCGTAGAGACTTCACAACGGGAACAGAACGCCCGACGATATGTGACCTTTTTGACAGGACAGCTCACAACTCCTGTGAGTAGGCTGGCCTGCCTGACACGAACCACGTGCAGACGCAAAACAAACGGCACGGGCAGGGCAGTCCCCAAACCAATCTTCTCCGCTGAAGAACAAAATGCACATGCGCAGATGCGCCAATGTTGTGTATTAATCGTTCAAACTATTGGATTCAAAATCAAAATGCTCCCGATGTAAGTGTTATCGCGGTTGTAGCAGCTGAACTGGAGCGTCCGCTTTTGACCCAAGGTGAAAACATACGCTTAGTGCTGAACTGGAGCGTTCCGCGCGAGCGCCCCGACACCAACGAAACCGTCCGTGGGTGTGATGGGCGGCTCCGTGCTGCTACGTCAGCTAATCAGCGCCACCTACGGACGGACTCTATCATCCGTCCCGCCCGCGCTCGGACACGCATATGTGGCTGCTGTCCGTCCGAGGGACGCATGGATTTTCCTTGTCCGCAGCGCCGTCGGTCGGAGAAAGGCGCGTGGCGCGATCCTGGGCATCCGTCCGCGGGAGGGACGGTGCTCCGCGCGTCCGTCCGCAGGAAGGACGGCAGCGTCTTTGTTCGTTCGCCCGTGTCTACATGTCGATCTCTCCTTGATTAAGTATGCATGCCAAGGTTATTGTTTAGACATCGATCGAGCGACAATGCAGCAAACAATCAAATTATGATACGTTGGAAAGTACGTAGTACGTGGCAAAAGGGTGTAGCTTTCATGTGATATGGGCATTTGTTTAACGCGGGAAGGACGGCAACGCCCTGTCCGTTCGCCTCGCCCGTGGTTTGTTGCGATCGAAGTAACACCACGCCCGCACGGTGGTCGGCCAGATTTCATCTGGACGTGACACGTGACGAAAAACAACTCGTGACTGGCCAGATTTGGCACTTTCGTCCGATGACAGGCCGACATTGTGCCACCTCACCAAGTTCGGTCTGTGGGGAAAGTGCGTGCCCACCATTCGTGAGGTCCTGGTGCGTGAGTGTGGTGTGTGTTGAGTATGAGCGTCTACCTTATATCCTATTTAAAAAAAGAACGATGGAGTAGGAACAGAGGCAGTCACCAGGGACCCTAGCCGCCAGCCGCAATCCATTGATCCATTCCTGGCCCCATCCCCTATTACTTAGTCTTTTCGCTAGCATTATTTTAGTTTTATTTTTTCCGGTGAGTTTATGGTCAAAATTCTTTTACCCATGAGGGGCTCTACCGGACTAGAGATCTACACTATTACAGAAAAGGTCTTTATAGACGGTTCAAAAACGTCATCACAGACGGTTTCGTGAACCGTCTGAGTTTATGGGTCAGTGATGATATGAGGTCATCATAGATGGTTTTTGAATCATCTGTGATGTACACTATCACAGACGGTTATTAACTCAGAACCGTCTGTGATAGTTGGCTATCACAGACGGTTTGCAAATGGAACCGTTTGTGGTGGCTTATATATCACAGATGGTTTGTAGATAGAACCGCTCGTGATGGCTTATGTATCATAGACGGTTTGTAGATGGAACTGCCTGTGATAGCCGATCTCTATAAAGTGTCCAAGCAAAGGGTCGCTTGTGCCTTTAAAACCAACTATAATATATATATATATATATATATATATATATATATATATATATATATATATATATATATATATATATATATATATATATATATATATATATTATATATAGTCCCTAACCACTTTTCGTGGGTCGTAAGGAGGATGAGACAGCAGCCACGAGCAACCTCATCGAGCCTGCAAGTTTAAGAAGCATGGTTGCTAGGAGAGCGCAAGGACATACAATTACATGTATGTCGTCGATATGTAATTAGACTTGACATCAAGGAAAGGTTGGTTGCTAATACATAAAGCCACTTCCCAGTCAGAGTACCTACGCATCCACGCCACTTTCTGAACATGGTGTGGACGCCAGAGGTATCTCGATCGAAGCGACTTCATGTATCAACAACAAACCATTCCTTGATATCAAGTCCAATTACCTATCGACGACATCCAGGTAATTGGATGTTCACGCACTCTCTTGGCAGCCATGCTTCTTGAACTTGCAGGCTCGATAAGGTTGCCTGTGGTTGACGTACCTGGGACGCAAAGGAGAAGAACTTGACTAGCATGAACACGGTTACACAGATAAAGGTGAAATGAATGGCGAGAGACAGGTGAAGAGGTGTTGTAGTAGTTTTTGACTCATTTGGTCTTGTTTTGGAATAGAATACACACCAATTAATAAATAATTGATGATCAGAGGCACAATCTAGGTAAAAATTCCATAAATTTGTATGTTAAATGCAGCTTTACAAATTAGCATAACCTTTACAAATCTAAAAAGTTAATTGCAGTTTTCAAAAGCAGAATACTATATAGGAACATACCATAATATTAGTTACAAATTAGCATATTGTTTGAGATACAATTTAGCAAAAGGCTAGGGCTCTGATTTGTCCCGGTAGTTGGGATCGTTTTTGAAATATATATATATATATACATATACATATACGTATATATACATATATGTATATATATATATACACACACACATATATACATACATATATATACACACACACACACATATGTATGTATATATATACGTATATGTATATATATATGTGTGTATATATATACGTATACATATATATATATACACACACACACACACAAACACAAAAACACACACACACACATACATATACATATACATATACACACATTTCTACTCTACTTTAGTATATTCTAACAGTAAGGCTCTCCTCTACTATTTTCCCTTCTAAAAAAACAATCCAAAACTGTCGCCAATGAATTAGGAGAACTGCATCAGTACCAAAACTGGTAAATGTCTCATGTATATTTCAAAGAGGCACATATCTTACTTGGGTCCAGCCGACATTATTGGGCCTATGATAGATGTGCAGAACTCCATCAAAGTACCATATAAGATGTTCACCTAGTTGAAGAAATCAAAAGGTATGAACAAGCAAAAAAATAAGGCATTAGTACATGAAACACTTACATGGTGTTATTTATCCTAAGAATAGATGGCGATTATAAACTTACTATTAACAGACAACCATTTGTTCAGATCCTCTCCAGGAGGCAACCAAATTGCCTCCCTCAGATTGCCACTTCGTAAGGTTGCATCAATGTGTTTTTTCAGCAGCACACCCTGCATCATACGTATCGAAAACAAAAAATGTCTTTAGGAACATACTAGCAGTCACACTCGAACACAACTCCACTCCCCACCTCCAAATCCATCCATCCATCCAGCCAACCAGCAGTCACAAAGGACAAGACAGCAAGATAGCAAGGCCAAGCGTGTCCAAATCGACCATCAACCGACAAGGTAGCCTACATTGCAACTCGGTTCACATGAATACTAACAGCACAAACCAATAGATCTGTCTTACCTCGATTGACATCGCCGGTGTCGGTGGTGAGGTAGCTAAGGCCGAGATCGGTGGAGCTAGAGGTAGCCGGGGGAGGTCGATAAGGTAGCCGGGGTCGCGCACGCCGGGGAGAGGGGAAGGCAACGTTATCGTAGTTATGGCACAACAGTAACACTACACAAGACACTCTTATCGTACGAGTGTCTTGTGCAGTGAACCATGCTATCACAACTGTCGACGACGGGAAGAAGGGCGGTGTCGGCGACAGGGTCACTCGGGTGGGGAGGGGAACAAACGAGAGTAAGGGCGCCGGGGAGTAACGAGTTAGGGCACAAACCCTTGTGGGCTCCTACTAATAAAGAGACTTATCACAGATGATTCTATTATAGAATTGTCATCGATACTTATCATGGACGGTTCCATAATGGAACCGTCCGTGATATGGTCTCATATCACAGACTGTTCTATTATGGAACCGTCTGTGATATGAGACCATATCACTGACGGTTGTAAGATCGAGGAGGCCGACTAGAGGGGGGTGAATAGGCGGTCACTTGACCCGGAGGTCCGGTCAGACCGGCCAACACATGATGATCAGTCTGGACACCAAGGATAGAGAAAAGAGCTTCTCTGGAAAAAGCTGACTGGTCGACCGGGGTTCCGGTCAGTCTGGACAAACAACGGCGGTTAGTCCAGTCCAGAAGCAAAAAGTGATTTTTGCACTTCTCTTTCAACTCAATTTTGCAAAACACATTTTGTAAAAGATACGAAATGCAAACAAGGCATGTAGGCGAGATTCTCAACAAGTTGCAAAACATATTTGCCAACTTTCATAATCAAGACACAAAGAATAAGGTACATGGACTTAAACCATTTGCAAACTAAAGTCACATGCTACAAGGAACATGCATGAGCCTCAACTATTTGCAAAACACATTCGCAAACATTGGCAACATGCTAACGAGAGCTAGAGCAAGCACAACGAGCTATCAACACATGACACACTCAAGCTACTAGTCAAGACCCCTCTTAATAGTATGGCAACCTATACTAGTAATCCGATCTTCCAACCAAACACCAAGACCGGTAAAAGACTAAGAACACATCCTTAGCCCTAGCTAGTCATACATTTGCCTTGAGCATTCACTTGAAGCTTGATGACGCACATCTTCTCTTCAAGATCGGGTCATTGACTTGATAATCATCAACTCATGATGATTTCCTTTACTTCAAGTTCTTGACTTGAATATGCATCAACCCACGATGCACTCTTTCACTTGACCTCCATCAACACATGATAGGTCTTTTCTTGACTTGATGATCAACTCACGATCATCTCCTGTTCAAGATCTTGATTCAAATCAACACATGATGCATCATTTACTCCAAGCTCTTAACTTCAATATTATCAACACATGATGATTTCCTTCATCCCGAGTCTTAACTTGATGACGATCAACTCATGATGTTAACCAAAGTCTCCATCATCATGGAACATAACCTATTCATCCAACTCATGGAAAATGTTAGTTATAAATGACGATTGCCATTAATTACTAAAATACTCCATTAACTCATAATGGCGGGTCTAAATTCTTCAATCTCCCCCTTTTTGGTGATTGATGACATTCCTCTTGCAAATAATTAAAATTGAATTAACATGAGTATATATATCAACTACACAAACTTTATATACTCAATGATACATTTCAAAGTACAGATCCTTAATATAAGTGGATGGAAGAGTGGGATCAATACTAGTGAAATGACAAAACATAGAGTGAACTCCTCCTAAATGTGTGCATTCAAATATGTGGAATGAAACAAAATACACATATTCATGTTTGACTATTGGTGGAGTTTATTCTATATTTTGGATCCAAAGAATGCAACAATTGAAGGATATGACAATTTAGCTCATGCTCATGAGAAAAATATGCATTCATAAAGATCCATAAATCATTTTGGGCAAATAGGTAAAATAGTTTTTCTAATATTAATACTTTACCCCTTTTTAAGTAAGCCTAAAATATTTAATATGTTTTTCACAAAGAAAAACTCCCCCTTACACAAAGGCTCTTGTTGACATTCTTTTCTTTTCCTTTGACACACAAAGGATTTTTTTCATCCAACCAAAATCTCCTCCTTTGTCATCTCTTTGAAATATATCCATCCAAAACTCATGATGACTTTAACCTCTTTCCTTTGACCAGTATTTGTAACCAAATTCTCCTCCTTTGACATTAAGCACCAAAAATGTCTCCATGTCTCTATGTGGATCACACTTGAAAGATAGTCATTAAATACCACTTAGATATCACGTGTCGACAAGACTTGAATTTGCAAAGTGCTTGAACTTCTCTCGCAAAGATCTTCAAAGAAAGCATCCAAAGAGGAGAGAAAAAGCATCCACTCGTACACGGAGAGTACATGAGCTTGGTCAACAGAGGTAAGATCAGCAAGGAATGAAATTAGATACCACTTGAAGGGATAAGTTGATATCACTTGAAAAGTTGAATCTCATATCGATGTTAAGATGATCAAAATAAGCTACCACTTGAAAGAATACCACTTAAGAAATAAAATACACTTTTAATCAAGAAACACACTTGAGGGTAGCTAGCAAAGATAACAATGATCAACTTGGCTTTGGGAAGCAAAGAGAATGGCTGAGGGAAATAAAAATACAATTTTGGACAAAACAACTAAGTCTCTGTAGGTCCAGTCAGACCGGCAGCAAGTATGTGGTTAGACCGAATGGCTGCGGTCAGACCGCTAGGACGTAGGCGGTCAGACCGGCTGAGACTGAATTTGAGCAGATTTCAGTTCTGATTTTTGGAGAAAAGATGGAAATGTTGTATTTTGCTCTAAATTTTCACACAATCATCCAAATAAACATATTTGGAGCATTTCTAACTTATATAGCCCTTAAAAATCCAACTCTTAAATAGTTTTTATGAATTAGTCTTTTGTTTTTACAAATGAAACTTTATCTTCATAAAATTTCTTCAAAAGAGCCAAATTGAGCATATGATAAAATTTAAAGCATCCAATTTCATGTATGAGTCATAAATACCATTATGGACGTATTCATGTGAATAAATTTGGCTCAAGTGGTAAAACTCACTTAAGTGCTAGCAAGTGACCACTTAGGTCGGACTAGCATTTTGGACGAGTTTCAAAATCAAATAACTTTTGTTAGGTTGACCTTTTGAAAATATTGTGAATACCAAAAAGGTTTGAAATAGCCAACTCTAGGTTTTTACTTTTGGGACCATTTTCAATTTCCTTTTAGAATAGATTTTACACAAAAATCTAGTTTATGTCAAAAACCAGATACTATAATCTAAAATTTTGGCTAGAAACTCATTTTTGTTTAAAATAGGTTTTTGTTGAGCCAAAACTTTTGGGAAACCTTTGCAAAGCATTTGTATACATTTTGCAACTAGTTTTTAAAAGGATTACTAATAGTTATGAAATTTTAGACTTTCGGCTAAAAGGCTCAATTTTGAAAAACAATACCAGCACTTAATCAATTTGGGCACACTTAGGGATGTGTTATACTTGGTTATCATTTAGCACTCCCCCTTAATGTGCCACATCCATCTTACTCAAGATTTCAAGTAAAGCAGTTTTAGGACAAGAGCAAGAACGCCCTTTTGAAACAATTTTTATGGAATGCAACCTACACAAGGTGAAAGGGTTAGATACTTCAATGTAAATATTGATACCAAGATAGCATTGGTTTATGATATGAAGTGATCATTCTCAAGCTTGGCTCCATATTTTGCATATGGTGGAATTCACCTCTTCATGAGTGAGCCAAATCTCCAATGCTTCTCCAAGTACCTATCTATCATTTAAGCATATTTTGGTACCCAAACTCGGTTGGGTCCTTGAATGTTAGTCACGAGAGATTTAGGCACCCATATGACCTTATTAATAATCTTTGGTGAACTAACAAGTCTAGCAAACACATTGTCATTTATATCCTTCCTAAGCAATTAATGATCATTATAGATAGTAGGCTTATGAGAGATACCTTTGGGATAGTCCTTACTAAAATGTACCTTCTCCCAGTAACTGTAGCAAGTTGGGCTCTTACTTCCCCCTTTTGTCTTCTTTACTGGCTCCTTACCGGTTCGCCTCTTCTTTGAATGTCTTGACTTGACATCCATTTGATTTGGGCATACAGAGGCATTGTAGCCCTTCTCATTACAACCAAAGCACTTAAAATTATTCGAATGTCTTGCATTGTGCTTTGTCTTGCTATTTTTCTTCTTGGAGACAAAACCAATCCCTCTCTTATCATTCAAGTTTTGTTGCTTGCTCAAGATATCATCAAGAGAGGCCTTTCCATTATAGCACTTTTTTAAATCATTTGTCAATTTCTTGACTTAGGCCTTGAGCTTATTATTCTTCCCTACAAGATTAGTCTCACAAGAAATAGAGGGTGTAGAAGCATATTCACTAGAACTACAAAGCATATCTAGCAAGTCCTCACAAGAAGTGGATATGCTAACCTTAGATGCAATGCAAGGGTTAGCAAATACACATTGCATATCATCTAATAAATCACATGTTATGCCTATATACATCTTGGAGCTAGTGACTTCCTTGAGAAGGAGACATTCATGTTCTTCTTTTAGCACATCATAATTATTTTGAAGAGAGATATGCTCTTTCTTTAAAACCTTTAATTTCATCTTATCTTTCCCAAGATATTCATAAAGTTCTTCTAGCATATCCATTAACTCATCATATGAAGGTTCATCATCATCATTTACCTTCTCATTACCTTTGGCCATAAAGCAATGAATTGATGTGGATGAGGTTGAGGGCTCCTCATTGTCGGAGCTAGAAGTTGAGCATTCTTCTCCTGACGTCCATTCTTTTATGCAATGATCATTAGTGGAGGTGGACTTTTCATAATTACATTAAAGTTGTGTCCACATCCCATGAGTGCTCTTGAGATTGCATATGGCATCGAACACCTCTATAATCAAAGCACTAAATAAAACGTTAGTTGCTTGAGCATCAAGATGTGAGCATTTCTCTTCCTCAATAGTTAGAGCAAGAGGATCCTTTGGAGGAGAAAAATCTCACATCTACGATCTGCCAAATTTTAGGGCTCATGGCCTTAAAAAATAACAAGACATGCGGATTTTCCAACTATCATAATTTGTGCCATCAAATAGAGCTGTTTCACCGAGGTACACTATATCACTAGTGGCCGTCCTTTACTCTCTAGACGGTTAAGTCTAATAAATGAGAGACCAAACTCTGATACCACTTATAAGATCGAGGAGACCGACTAGAGGGGGGTGAATAGGCGGTTTTAAAAACTTCTTTGGCTAAAACCGATTTCTAATGCGGAATTGTAAATAAATTCGGTTTTGCTCAATTAAAACCTAAATCAACTAGTCTCGACTAAGTGCACCAACAATATAAGACTATTGATAATGATAGCAAACGAACAAAGATATATAAGCAATTTAATTCTAGGAATGTAAATTGCACAAAGTAAAGCACAAGAATGCAAACCACAATGACACAACGATATTTTACCATGGTGTTCAGAAACTTGCCGGTCTCCTCTAATCCACGTTGAGGTAAGCCCAACCACGTTGGACCGGCTCCGCAACTTGAGCCAACATCTCCGAGGTAAGTCCAACCACTTGGACCGGTTCACAACATGAACCAACACCTGGATCCACTCGGCGTTGCTCTTCCTCCATTCCAGAGATGGCGAGCACCAAACCACTGACAACCTATTTTGAGAAGATCACCGGCGCAACTCCTCCAAGCCATTTAGATGTCGGCAAACTCCAAGAGTAACAAGTCCGAGATGCTCACTTGAACGAATCAAGTGTTTAAGCTCAATGGATACACAATCCGCTACCTAAGACAACACATGCACTTAGGGTTTGCTCTCTAAGCTCACAAAGCGCAACACATGCACATAAGAGTATAGAGGGCTTGCTCTTTGCTCAAGGGAATGTATATCGCACTAGCAACCTCTCCCACAACCGGCCAAGGTGGGTATCTATAGCCCACACACAAAAACTAGCGTTTGGAAGAGATTCTGTTGAAAATCAGCGAAGCCCGGTCTAACCGCAGGCCAACGGCTGGTTAGACCGGCTATGCTCCAACCACTATAAAACCAGCCGTTGGACACAACGGACTGACCGCCAACCAATGGCTGGTCAGACCACGCCAACCCAGTCTATCCGGCCAACACATGGCGGTTAGACCGCATAACAGAACAAAGAGCTATTCCAAAAAAACATCTCTCTAGAAAAAGCTGACCGAGTCACTTGACCCAGAGGTCCGGTCAGACCGGCCAACACATGGCGGTCAGACCGGCACACCAAAACCATAAAAACACATCTTTTGGAAAAAGCTGACGGGGTCACTTGACCCGGAGGTCTGGTCAGACCGGCCAACACATGGCAGTCAGTCCGGACAACAAGGATAGAGAAAAGAGCTTCTCTAGAAAAAGCTGACCGGTCGACTGTAAGATCGAGGAGGCCAACTAGAGGGGGTGGTGAATAGGCGTCTTTAAAAACTTCTTTGGCTAAAACAGATTTCTAATGCGGAATTGTAAATCAATTCGGTTTTGCTCAATTAAAACCTAAATCAACTAGTCTCGACTAAGTGCACCAATAATATAAGACTATTGATAATGATAGCAAACATACAAAGACATATAAGCAATTTAATTCTAGGAATATAAATTGCACAAAGTAAAGCACAAGAATGCAAACCACAATGACACAACGATGTTTTACCGTGGTGTTCGGAGACTTGCCGGTCCCTTAATCCATGTTAAGGTAAGCCCAACCACGTTGGACCGGCTCCACAAGTTGAGCCAACACCTCCGAGGTAAGTTTAACCACTTGGACCGGTTCACAACACGAACGAACACCTCGATCCACTCAGGGTTGCTCTTCCTCCACTCCGAAGATGCCGAGCACCAAACCATTCACAACCGCTTGGGTCTTCTCACAACCTTCTTTGAGAAGATCACCGGCGTAACTTCTCCTAGCCGTCTAGGTGTCAGCAAATACCAAGCGTAACAAGTTAGAGACGCTCACTTGAACGAATCAAATTTCTAAGCTCAATGGATACACAATCTACTACCTAATGCAACACATGCACTTCGGGTTTGCTCTCTAAGCTCACTAAGTGTAACACATACACATAAGAGTGTAGAGGGCTTGCTCTTTGCTCGAGGGAATGTATATGGCACCAGCAACCTCTCCCACAACCGGCCAAGGTGGGTATTTATAGCCCACACACACAAACTAGCCATTTGGAAGAGATTCTACTGAAAATCAGCGAAGCCTGCTTTGACCGTAGGCCAACGAATGGTCAGGCCGGCCATGCTCCAACGGCTATAAAACTAGCTGTTGGACACACCCAGACTGACCGCCAACTAATGGCCGATCAGACCACGCCAACCTAGTCTGACCGGCCAACACATGGTGGTCAGACCGCTCAACAGAACAAGGAGCTTTTTCAGAAAAACACATTCTCTAGAAAAAGCTGACCGAGTCTTTTGACCCGGAGGTTCGGTCAGACCAGCCAACACATGGCGGTCAGTCCGTCACCAAAAAACCAGAAAAACATGTTTTCTGGAAAAAGCTGATCGGGTCACTTGACCCTGAGGTCCGGTCAGACCGGCCAACACAAGGCGATCAGTCTGGACACCAAGGATAGAGAAAAGAGCTTCTCTGGAAAAAGCAGACCGGTCAACCCAGACCGGGGTTCCGGTCAATCCAGACAAACAACGGTGGTCAGTCCGGTCCAGAAACAAAAACTGATTTTTGCACTTCTCTTTTAACTCAATTTCGCAAAACACATTTTGCAAAAGATACGAAATGCAAACAAGACATGTAGGCGAGATTCTCAACAAGTTGCAAAACACATTTGCCAACTTTTAGAATCAAGCCATAAGGAATACAGTACATGGACTTAAACCATTTACAAAACACATTTGTAGACTAAAGTCACATGCTACAAGGAACATGCATGAGCCTCAACTATTTGCAAAACACATTCGTAAACATTGGCAACATGCTAACGACAGCTAGAGCAAGTACAATGGGCTATCACACATGACACACTCAAGCTACTAATCAAGTCCCCTCTTAATAGTACAGCAACCTATACTAGTAATCCGGTCTTCCAACCAAATACCAAGACCGGTAAAAGACTAGGAGCACATCCTTAGCTCTAACTAGTCATACCTTTGCCTTGCACAAACTCTTGATGCTTGATGACACACATCTTCTCTTCAAGACTGGGTCATTGACTTGATAATCATCAACACATGATGATTACTTTTTCTTCAAGTTGTTGATGATCTTCTGCACTTTGGGATCTTGTTTTGAGCATCATCAACACATGATGATTTTCTTCATCTCGAGTCTTGATACGCATCAACACATGATGCATCGTCTTCTTGAACCTTGACTTGATGACGATCAACTTATGATGTCATCCAAAGTCTCCATCATCATGGAACATAACCTATTCATCCAACTCATGAAAAATGTTAGTTCCAAATGACGATTGTCATTAATTACTAAAATACTCCATTAACTCATAATGACGGGTATAGATTCTTCAGTCTCCCCCTTTTCGGTAATTGATGACAATCCTCTTGCAAATAAGTGAAATTGAATTAACATGAGTATATATCAACTACAGCTTTATATACTCAAGGATACATTTCAAAGTAGAGATCCTTAATATAAGTGGATGGAAGAATGGGATCAATACTAGTGAAATGACAAAACATAGAGTGAACTCCCCCTAAATGTGTGCATTCAAATATATTGAATGAAACAAAATGCACATATTCATGTTTGACTCTTGGTGGAGTTCATTCTATATTTTGGATCCAAAGAATACAGCAAATGAAGAATATGACTATTTAGCTCATGCTCATGAGAAAAACAAGCATTCATAAAGATCCATAAATTATTTTGGGCAAATAGGTAAAATAGTTTTTCCAATATTAATAGTTTACCCCTTTTTAAGTAAGCCTAAAATATTTAATGTGTTTTTCACAAAGAAAAACCCCCCTTACACAATGGTTCTTGTTGACCTTCTTTTCTTCTCCTTTGACACACAAAGGATTTTTTCCATCCAACCAAAATCTCCTTTGTCATCTTTTTGAAATATATCCATCCAAAACACATGATGACTTTAATCTCTTTCCTTTAACTATTATTTGCAACCAAATTTTGCCCCTTTGACATTAAGCACAAAAAATGTCTCCATGTCTCTATGTGGATCACACTTGAAATATAGTCATTACATATCACTTGGATATCGCGTGTCGACAAGACTTGAATTTGCAAAGTGCTTGAACTTCTCTCATAAAGATCTTCAAAGAAAGCATCCAAAAAGAAGAGAGAAAGAGAATCCACTCAAACATGAAGAGTACATGCGCTTGGTCAACAAAGCTAAGATTGACAAGAAATCAAATTAGATACCACTTGAAGGGATAAGTTGGTATCACTTGAAAAGTTAAATCTCATGCCGAGGTTAAGATGATCAAAATAAGCTACCACTTGAAATAATACCACTTGAGGAATAAAATACATTTTTAATCAAGAAACACAATTGAGGTTAGCAAGCAAAGATAACAAGTATCAACTTGGCTTTGGAGAGCAAAGAGAATGGCTGAGGGAATTGAAAATCAACAATTTTGGACAAAACAACCAAGTCTCTATAGGTCCGATCAGACTGACGGTAATGATGCGGTTAGACCGGCGGCAAGCATGCGGTCAAACCGGTGGCAAGAGTGCGGTCCGATCGGCTGATACTATATTTGTTAGCAGATTTAGTTCTGAATTTTGGGAAAAAGAGAGAATTGTTGTATTTTGCTCCAAACTTTCACAATATCAACCAAATAAACATATTTGGAGCATTTTCAACTTATATAGCCCTTAAAAATCCAAATATTAAATAGTTTTTATGAATTAAGCTTTTGTTTTCGTAAATAAAATCTTATTTTCATGAAACTTCTCCAAAAGATGCCAAATTGAGCATTTGATGAAATTTAAAGCATCCATTTTCATATATTAGTCATTAATACCATTATAGACCTATTCATGTGAATAAATTTAGCTCAAATGGCAAAAGTCACTTAAGTGCTAGAAAGTGATCACTTAGGTCAAACTAGTATTTTGGACGAGTTTCAAAATCAAGTAACTTTTGCTAGGTTGGCCTTTTGAAAAACTTGTGAATACCAAAATGGTTTAAAATAGCCAACTCTAGGTTTTTATTTTGGGACCATTTTTAAATTCCTTTTAGAATAGATTTTACACAAAGATCTAGTTTATGTCAAAAACAAGATACTATAATATAGAATTTTGGCTAGAAACTCATTTGTGTTTAAAATAGGGTTTTCTTGAGCCAAAACTTTTGGAAAACCTTTGCAAAGCATTTGTATACATTTTACAACTAGTTTTTCAAAGGATTACTAATAGTTACGAAATTTTTGACTTTTGGCTAAAAAGCTAAATTTTGAAAAACAATACTAGCACTTAATCAATTTAGGCACACTTAGGGATGTGATATACATGATTATGATTTAGCACTCCCCCTTAATGTGCCACATCCATGTTGCTCAAGATTTCAATTAAAGCAGTTTTAGGACAAGAGCAAGAACGCCCTTTTGAAAAGATTTTCATGGAATGCAACCTACACAAGGTAAAAGAGCTAGATACTTCGATGTAAATACTTGTTACCGAGATAGCATTGGTTTATGATATGAAGTGATCATCCTCAAGCTTGGCTCCATATTTTGCATATGGTAGAATTCACCTCTTCATGAGTGAGCCAAATCTCTAATGCTTCTCCAAGTACCTATTTATCATTTAAGCATATTTTGGTACCGAAATTCGGTTGGGTCTTTGAATGTTAGTCATAAGAGATTTAGGCACCCGTATGGCCTTAGCAATAATTTTTGGTGAACTAACAATTCTAACAAACACATTATCATTTATGTCCTTCCTAAGCAAATAATGATAATTATAGATAATAGGCTTAAGAGAGATACCTTTGAGACAGTCCTTACTAAATTATCCCTTCTCCTGGCAATTATAGCAAGTTGGGCTCTTACTTCCCCTTTTTGTCTTCTTTACTTGCTCCTTGCCGGTTCGCCTCTTCTTTGAATGTCTTGACTTGATATCTATTTGATTTGGGCACACCGAGGCATTGTGGCCCTTCTCATTGCTTCCAAAGCACTTGACATTCTTCGTGTGTCTTGCATTGTACTTTGTCTTGCTATTCTCCTTCTTCTTGGGAGTGAAGCCAATTTCTCTCGTGTCATTCACCATTTATTTCTTGCTTAATATTTTGTCAAGAGAGGTCTTTCCTTTGTAGCTTCTTTCCAAGTCAATTCTCAACTTGGTGACTTGGTCCTTAAACTCTTTGTTTTCCTCTACAAGATTGGTCTTAACAAGCATAGAGGAAGTAGAAGTATTTTCACTAGAGCTATAACACATATCTAGCAAGCCATCATACGAAGTGAATATATTAACCTTAGATGAAAGACAAGGGTTAGCAACTACACATGATATATCATTTAATAAATCACATGTAATGCCAATATCCATTTTGGTGCATTCCTTGAGAAGGAAATACTCATGCTCTTCTTTTAGCATATCATAATTATTTTGAAGTAAGGCATATTCTTTCTTCAAAACTTTTAATTTAGATTTTTCCTTTCCTAAATACTCATTAAGCTCCTCAAGCATATCCATCAACTCATCATAAGAGGGCTCATCATCATCATTTATCTCATTATTACCTTTTGCCACGTAGCAAGTAGACATGTCAAATAGTGATGAAGCCTCATTTGTATTTGAGAGGTTTGATGGATCATCCTTTGTAGCTAGCCCGACAAAATATCTTCTTTTGTCATCATTCTTCTTTTTTGTTGATGATTTGGGCTCTTCTTCATCTTCCCCACCATAAGGACACTTTGAAGCAATGTGTCCCAATTTTTTACAATTGTAGCACCTTAGAGTCTTGTGGTGCTTTGAATTTGAAGATGTGCTTGAATGTTTATATGAGTCACGTCTCTTCATGAGATCTTCCATTTTGTTCATTAGAGTGTCTAATTCTTCTTCAGTGTCATCATCTTCCTCATCTTAATTCTCATCTTCACTTCAATCATATTTAGCCTTAAAAGCATGAATTATTTTGCTTGAAGTTGAGGCCCTCTCCTTGAGCTCATCCTTGTCCTTCTTGTACATATCATTTGTGATGAGATTGCCCAAAAGAGCAGTAGGAGTTATTCTTGACAATTCGAATGAATTGAGGAATAGTATCACCAAGGTCTTATATTTCTCCGGTAGTGCCCTAAGTATCTTGCGCATAATATCAAGATCGGTTAAATCACAAGATAGGCCTTTGAGCTCATTTACTATATTGTTCATTCTATAATACATCTCGTTGATGCTCTCATGACGCAACATGGTAAATAACTCGTATTTGAGCTTTAACCTATACAATTTAGCTTTTTGAACGTGGAGGTTCTTTCATGAATTTCTGTGAGAGTTGCCCAAACATCATGAGCATTTTCAAGATTGCTCACTCTATTGAACTCCTCTACACTGAAAGCGCTATAGAGAGCATTTAAAGCTTGAGTATCATGTCGCAAGTTTTGCTCTTCCCGTTCAGTGGGGTTTTGTGGATCAATTGGAGTAGCAAAACCCGCATCAGCAATTCTCCATAGGTTTGGGCCCATAGCCTTAATATAGATGATCATTCTAATTTTTCAATAAGTATAATTTGAACCATCAAAGTGTGGTACTCTACCAATGGAGAAACCCTCACTAGTCATCCTTTACTCTCTAGGCAGTGAAGCCTAATAAATGAGAGACCAATCTCTGATACCACTTGTAAGACCGAGGAGGCCAACTAGAGGGGGGAGGGGTGAATAGGTAGGTTTAAAAACTTCATTGGCTAAAACCGATTTCTAATGCGGAATTGTAAATCAATTCAATTTTGCTCAATTAAAACCTAAATCAACTAGTCTCGACTAAGTGCACCAACAATATAAGACTATTGATAATGATAGCAAACATATAAAGATATGTAAGCAATTTAATTCTAGGAATGTAAATTGCACAAAATAGAACACAAGAATGCAAACCACAATGACACAACGATGTTTTACCGTAGTGTTCGGAGACTTGCCGGCCTCCCCTAATCCATATTGAGGTAAGCCCAACCACGTTGGACCGGCTCCACAACTTGAGCCAACACCTCCGAAGTAAGTCCAACCACTTGGTCCGGTTCACAACACGAACCAACACCTCGATCCACTCGGAGTTGCTCTTCCTCCACTCCAGAGATGGCGAGCACCAAACCACTCATAATAGCCCGGGTCTTCTCACAACCTACTTTGAGAAGATCACCAGCGCAACTCCTCCAAGCCGTCTAGGTGTTGGCAAACACCAAGAGTAACAAGTCAGAGACGCTCACTTGAACGAATCAAGTGTCTAAGCTCAATGAATACACAATCCACTACCTAATGCAACACATGCACTTAGGGTTTGATACACAATACACTACCTAATGCAACACATGCACTTAGGGTTTGCTCTCTAAGCTCACTAAGTGCAACACATGCGCATAAGAGTGTAGAGGGCTTTCTCTTTGCTCAAGGGAATGTATGTGGCACCAGCAACCTCTCCCACAACCGGCTAAGGTGGGTATTTATAGCCATATACAAAAACTAGCAGTTTGGAAGAGATTTTGCTAAAAATCAGCGAAACCTGGTCTGACTGCACGCCGACGACCGGTCAGACCGACCATGCTCCAACGGCTATAAAACTAGCTGTTGGACACACCCGGACTGGCTGCCAACCAATGGCTGGTCAGACCGCGCCAACCCGGTTTGACCGGCCAACACATGGTAGTCAAACCGCTCAACAGAACGAGGAGCTTTTTTCAGAAAAACACATTCTCTGGAAAAAGCTGACCAGGTCTTTTGACCCAGAGGTCTGGTCAGATTGACCAACACATGGCGATAAGTCCGTCACCCAAAAACCAGAAAAACACATCATATGGAAAAAGCTAATTGGGTCACTTGACCCAGAGGTTCGGTCAGACCGGCCAACACATGGTGGTCAGTCCGGACACCAAGGATAGAGAAAATAGCTTCTCTAGAAAAAGTTGATCGGTTGACCCAGACTGGGGTTCCGGTCAGTCCGGACAAACAACGGCGGTTAGTCCAGTCCAGAAGCAAAAACTAATGTTTGCTCTTCTCTTTCAACTCAATTTTTCAAAACACATTTTGCAAAAGATACGAAATGCAAACAAGGCATGTAGGCGAGATTCTCAACAAGTTGCAAAACACATTTGCTAACCTTTAGAATCAAGCCACAAGGAATAAGGTACATGGACTTAAGCCATTTGCAAACTAAAGTCACATGCTACAAGGAACATGCATGAGACTCAACTATTTGTAAAACACATTCGTAAACATTGGCAACATGCTAATGAGAGCTAGAGCAAGCACAACGAGCTATTAACACCTGACACACTCAAGCTACTAATCAAGACCTCTCTTAATAGTACGACAACCTATATACTAGCAATCCAGTCTTCCAACCAAACACCAAGACTGATAAAAAACTAGAAACACATCCTTAGCCCTAGCTAGTCATACATTTGCCTTGCACAAACTCTTGAAGCTTGATGATGCACATATTCTCTTCAAGACTGGGTCATTGACTTAATAATCGTCAACACACGATGATTTCCTTTTTTTCAAGTTGTTGATGATCTTCTTCACTTCGAGGTCTTGTCTTGAGTATCATCAGCACCTGATGATTTTCTTTATCCCGAGTCTTGATACGTATCAACACATGATGCATCGTCTTCTTGACCCTTGACTTGATAACAATCAACTCATGATGTCATCCAAAGTTTCCATCATCATAGAACATAACATATTCATCCAAATTATGAAAAATGTTAGTTCCAAATGACGATTGTCATTAATTACCAAAATACTCCATTAACTCATAATGACGGATCTAGATTCTTCATAGACCCAGACTGGGGTTCTGGTCAGTCCGAACAAACAATGATGGTCAGTCCGGTCCAGAAGCAAAAACTGATTTTTGCACTTCTCTTTGAACTCAATTTTGCACAACACATTTTGCAAAAGATACGAAATGCAAACAAGGCATGTGGGCGAGATTCTCAACAAGTTGCAAAACACATTTGCCAACTAATAGAATCAAGCGACAAGGAATAAGGTACATGGACTTAAACTTAAACTATTTGTAAAACACATTTGTAAACTAAAGTCACATGCTACAAGGAACATGCATGAGCCTCAACTATTTGCAAAACACATTCACAAACATTGACAACATGCTAACGAGAGCTAGAGCAGGCACAATGAGCTACCAACACATGATGCACTCAAGCTACTAGTCAAGACCCCTCTTAATAGTACGACAACCTATACTAACAATCCGGTCTTTCAACCAAACACCAAGACCGATAAAAGACTAGGAACACATCCTTAGCCCTAGCTAGTCATACCTTTGCCTTGAGCATTCACTTGAAGCTTGATGATGCACATATTCTCTTCAAGACCGGGTCATTGACTTGATAATCATCAACTCATGATGATTTCCTTTACTTCAAGTTCTTGACTTCAATATGCATCAACCCATGATGCACTCTTTCACTTAACCTCCATCAACACATAATAGGTCTTCTCTTGACTTGATGATCATCTCATGATCATCTCCTTTTCGAAATCTTGATACACATCAACACATGGTGCATCCTTTACTCCAAGCTCTTGACTTCAATATCATCAACACATGATGATTTCCTTCATCCCGAGTCTTGACTTGATGACGATCAACTCATGATGTCAACCAAAGTCTCCATCATCATGGAACATAACCTATTCATCCAATTCATGAAAAATGTTAGTTCCAAATGACGATTGTCATTAATTACCAAAATACCCCATTAACTCATAATGACGGGTCTAGATTCTTCAATGGTTCCATAATAGAACCGTTTGTGATATAGTTGTTCTCAAGTTCTATGTTTCAAGTATATTAATTATCACGTATACATTTACATGACATGAAGAAACTACATGTTTATATGTCAATTTTGTAGTTTAAATACTGCTGAAAATTTGCAGACGGATATTTATTCCGCTAAACCGTATGTGATATATAGTTCAACTATAATATAGTAACTTCACCTCCAAACTAGTTTTTTTTTTTGGAATTTACATATGGCCAAAAAAGTAGAAACCTAAATAAACAAAATTTTTCTAGTGACGGAGGTAGGTTGTTATCTCCGTCTTCAAAACTTCGTAGGCGGCGGCAGCGGTATCAGACGATTCGTGATCATCAGCGAACGAAGCCCGAAATGCGTCCACCCTCGGACACGCTCGTTTGAGTGTCTCCCAAAGACCCTTGGACTATTGAATCAAGAAGAATTGAGCCTATAGGCTCTCTTCCCTTGCTTGAGGGGTCTCGACATGGTCGATTCGGTTGCCCACCACCTCGATTAAGCAGTCCAAGTGATGGCAAGCCTCCTGGAGATGTGCAACGTCGTTGTGGAGGACCACATCGATGACGCAGTACACTCGTCGGAAGTGGGAGATCACCCGGAAGACGCGGCGGAGGAGGATGTCAAGACAGTGGAAGGTGGTCGTCACCTGCTCCGGCAAATCCTCGAGCAGAGGAGTGAGGACACTATTGAAATTACAGTGTCCTTCCGTGGCATCCGCCAACCTACGGCCAGAGAGGTACTTGTACAACATGGCCAGGAAGGCCATCAATGCCGGCGACAAGGAAACAGAAGATGGAGCTATTTCTGCTTTAGAAGTATATATATTGTAGAGTTATATGTGGGGATGATCTTCGATGGCGGATGATCCTTTTTATAAAAACAAGGAATAAATTCGGCACGTGAGACAAAGAGACACATTGGGGAGCCGAAGCGGCATTGAGGCAACGAAGAGACGCATCGGCGACGACGGCGACGAAGAAACTCAACTGGCGATGTTGAAACTCACAAGGAATTGTAGCGATATTATGAAAGATGGTTCGTGTTAAGAACCGTCTGTGAAGTACCACAGACGGTAACAAACAACCATCTTCACAGACGGTAACAAACAACCGTCTATGATACTTTACAGACGGTTTTCATCATGAACCGTCTATAATATTACCTCTTCACAGATGGTTTTTAGCGTAGCCAATAACACAGACGGTCTCTAAACCAAAACCGTCTATGATTGCATGTAATACAGATGGTTTTGGTCAACCGTTTGTGATGAGACGTTCAGTATTAGCCTTTTTTGTAGTAGTGCTAGATCACTGCCTTGCCCCACACCGACCTGACCCCACCCAATCATATAATATTGTTTTATTTTCGTATATATTAGTTGGTTCTATAAAGTATAATCAAGCAAATTCAACAATTGTTTGTCATGTTAAACATACTTATTGCTACCATAGCAAGTTGTCTCTAAATATTTGTGTTTCTTGATAGTAACTCTATCAAGTTTATTTCATAAAAAAAATTAGTTGATGAAAATACACTAAACTAAAAAACCGTCCCGTCCCAACCCGTGAGCACCCTCACTAGTCATTACACCCGCCGCCTTAGAAATTTGGGGCAAATCTGAGTCAAGTGAAAACACCTTCGCCCGCCCATCTAAATCTCTATACTCGACTGACTCACCTAGATGATGATGACGACGTCTACATCGGATGTCGTAGTCGGGTCCGAGCTCAATACAATAACTCTGATTTTTTTTCCTGACGAACAACACCGCTACTAAAGCGTAAAGGTCTTACACATCAATGGAGATCATCGACAATCTACCTCCTGCTGTCATGATTGTCCGCAATCATGATGGTTGAAATATGTGAAGTTTCCGATGAGGAAGATAAATGCCCAGCACAATTAACGGCTCAAAGAACTTAACGGCAAAGGTAAAGAATCTTGAACGTAAAAGATGGATGGTTACATACCTTACGTATGATCTACTAATAGATTGACTAGAAATTTGACGTATCCACTACGCACGCTTCTAAAAACCCTAGCCACCACCAAATATGCCCCCCTCTTCTCTTCCCTTCCTCCTTGCCACCGCCGTCGGCGGCCGCCGGCCGGCCTACGACAGCGGCGGGGTTTCTTCTTTTCGGTGGTGGCGCCTGATCTGCATCGAGCTTCCAACGCCTGACGTCTGTCCGCCGATTTCCAACGGTGTGGACTTTCGTCAGGGTTGGATCTGGAGCCCTTCTCCGCCGGCTCGTCTTCAAGCATGGCGATCCGGGGCCCTTCTCCGCCGACTTCTTTCGGTAGCGTGGCTTCGTCGATGGCATGACGACAGAGGTGGCACGGTGCAGATCCAGATTGGGCGCAGTTGGTAGAGATCGCGATGGCTCGGTGGCGGTGGCTTGTGCGGCGTTCGACTCCTCCCTGGTAGACGGCTTTTAACCGGTCGGCGTGTGGGCTGCGGTAGACGTCGTCTTCCTTTAGTGCAAGCGGCAGTTGGCCGTTAGGGATGTTGCGGACGTCATCTTGGCGATCTGGCCTTCATTGGTTGGATCAAGTGACAAGGTCGTGCTGTGGCGTGGTCTTGAAGCGCTGGTACCTTCGATCCGGGGTGAAAACTCTTGATCTGGCTTTCGCTGGTTGGATCCGGCAATGACGTCGACCTGAGCGGCGTTACCTTCTTGAAGGCGTTGCTTTGGAGAACCGGTACCCGAGCTTCGGAGTGAAAACTCCTGATCTAACCTTCGCTGGTTGGATCCGGCGACGACGACGTGAGTCGTATCCCTTCTTGGAGGCATCATTACGGAGACTGGTCCATCATCACCTCTTTGCTGCGCAGCTACTGTTCGCATGTGGACGATCTCCTGGTTGGTCCCGGAGGCGGGGCTAAGTAGTCTTTTTTTAGGCTAGCCTTTGCATAACAATTTGTTTGTCATTGTTGGCTTTTGACCTTTTTTTTTGTTTTAAGCTTTTAGCTGATGGTAGTGTAATGTCTATGTGCATCCCTAATGGTGCAGAGACCAGGAGTTATACTTTCATCATCCAAAAAAATGATCTACTAATATAAATAGGAGGATCGCTAAAAACTACTAGAACGGTAAATCGGCAAAGATTTGTTTTTTGGAACGAAGAAATCGGTAAAGATTTTGGTTTGCTCAGAGTTGAAGTGTCCCTTCTCGTGCTCACTTGGGACTTTGGGACGAGCTACTTCTACTGTTGTTTAACCCAGCCTACAGAACGGAGAAGATACATGCACGCATGCCGCTTCCTTTGTTTCATGCATGCAAGGGACAAAAGGCCACCATCCCCTCCCATGCTCTAATGGAACGCAACATAGAAAATGCTCTAAACGCAATTTGCAACTTGGTTCCCCCCCTAGAGCTTCGGGATGTGCACAGGTTCCTTTTCAGCATGACATGCAAATTACTAGTGCATTTTCGACAACGGATGGGTGAGCAGCGCGGCGGGAGGAACCAAGATGATGAGATGCTACTTAGACCATCTCTAATATTGTGTTTTAGCCGGTTCAAATGAGGAGAAAGAAGACATTGAATCGATTCAATACATTGGAGGGGTCGATTCCAACAAAAAAAATGCATGGAACCGAACCCTACTTAGGAATTGATTCAAAGCATTAAACAACTCATATAAGCATTAAACAACTACATATGAAAGAGTGCGGTTGAGAGAGGATATTATTATTTTATGGTTTTTTAATGAAACGTGGGTCCCAGTTATTAGTAGGAATCGGTTCAATACATTGGAGAAAAACAAGCTCGATTCCTAGAATATTTATGTGGTATAATTTTAAATCGACGTCGGTTCAATACACTAAAAATGCTCTCTTAGCTTCTTCCGGGATGTAACCACAGTTGGCGACTTGGCGTCCGCCATGTACATCCAAGAGACGTTGGCCAACCAACCACCGGCTGACACCTGAGCTATGAACCAGTCAACCCGTGCGCTCCCCTTAGAACTCACCCGCTGGCCGCAGCCGGCTCGGGCCCATGACTCGGCCAGTGTTCCTCTTCTTCACCACCTCCGCTCCCTCGTCCCGAGCGGCGTCCCGCCCCTGCTCCGGCGCCTTCGTCGGTGGGCTCCCGGACGACTCTGAAGTCTGAACCCGGAAAACCAACGGAAAATGGTCGGGAAGACGGGAATTAACCGGCTGCTGGTTCCTGACTACCTGGTGGGGTTCAGGAAGTTGTGTGAAACCGGATTCGCGATCCCTTCTAGTACTACTCTCTTTCGTTGGAGACATCAGAGATTAACAGCACGACAATCCTGAATGACTGATGGAATTGCTTCGTTAAATAATGTACTAGCACGTACAGGTGAATTCGAGAGACACGAGAGGACAACCTCGCTCAAATTACATAGTCCTTGTCATTACAGGCATGCATAAAGCAGATTTCCGTAGTATTGTTTTCAGTTTCTCCATAATTCGAGCCTATCATCTCTCTGCCATGAGAAGGCACCCAAACCCAACAACTCTCACTGCCTTCAAAACAACTCGATCTGGCGTTGGTGAGAGCGAAAAACCAGAGAGAGAGAGAGGCAAAAGGAGATCATCGCCTCTCACCGAAAACTCGACGATCGAACGGCCATAAGCGCCCACCACATCGAATATGGCTACGCAGCGCCGTCCGCTCACCCGTACGTGCACGGTACACCATGCACAAACCACCATCATTACATCCGTATCGTATGTACAGAAAAAAAAATGAGAGAGAAAAGAAAACACAGCTACATAAGCCGATCTCACGAAGATGATGAGGTGCTACTCATGAGCTTCTTCCGGGATGCTCTGAAGATGCGGCCGCCACAGCGTCGCACGAACGCTCCGGCGGCGCTTGTAGCTGGCCTTCCCCTCCGACAAAACCTCGGCCAGGTAACTGTCACCACCATCTCTTGTCACCGTAGCACTAGCAGTACTACTCGGCGCGGTCTTCGATGACCGTGCCTTCCTCTGCTGTGTCCGGGGCGGCTTCCTCTTTTTCTCCGGCACCGACGAAGCCGGCACCAGGAAATAAAAACACCCCCGCTTCAGCTCTGAATCGGGGGCGACAATAAGGATCCGACGCGCGCCGCCCTGGGAGCACGGCCGGCTCAGGACGTGGTTGGGGTGCGCGGCCATGACCTCGCCGGCGGTGACCGGGCGGACGTACTCCTCGATGTGGCCGCTGAGATGGACGATCCGGATGGCATCGAAGGAGCCGCAGGGGAGGACACAGGCCAGGCAGCACCTCAGGCTGTTGCCCATGCTTCTTGCTGGCCTTTGTTTTTGTTACTTAGCTAATGGAAACTCTTTTCCTGGCCTGCTGCCCCTTCGGCATGTCTGGGTGGCAATGGTTTTATATAGAGGGTTCAAGTTGGTGCTAGTTAAAACAAGTGGAAGTGTATTACGTACTGTGCAAAGAAAGCCAACAAAAGTAAGTGCCTCGAAACGGCCATCGATCATATATAAACTTTTAATTCCATCATCATTAGAGTATGTTGGTTATCTTCAAAGTTCAAACTCTTGCTGGAGCTCAGGGATGTACCCTCCAATTAGTAATGCACAACGCAAATGGAGGTGTTAAGTTCGATTCTAGGAAAGTAGGAAGTATAGAGTCTTGTATTGGTATGTGTTACGTGCAGGGGCGGACACAAGAAGGCAACCAGGGCTCACTAGCACATATAGTTTTATCACAGACGGTTCGAAACTGTTATTACAGACAGTTTTTGAACCGTATGAATTTGTATGTCTGTGATAACAGACGGTTATCACAGACGGTTCAAAAATCGTCTATGATACGGCATAATACAGACGGTTTTTTGTTGAAACCGTATTTGAAGGTATAGTATCACAGACGGTTTCCATTCAAAACCGTCTGTGATACGTCGGATATCACCAACGGTTATATTTTCAAACCGTCTGTGATTTGAGAATATTCTCAAATCACATATGGTTTTTAATAGAAACCGTCTGTGATACTATACCTTCACAGACGGTTTCAACAAAAAACTGTCTGTAATAGGTCTTTATACCTAACTAATTTTACGGTTTGTAAATAGAACCGACATACCTTCACAGACGGTTTCAACAAAAAACAGTCTATGATAGTTCATTATACCTAACTATTTTTTTAAAATTTTTTAGCTAGCCTCATGAATTGCTAGCCATGCCCTCTGAAAACAAGCATGCAGAAAACAGATACTCCCTTCGTTTTTAAATACATGACGTTTGACCAAGCGTGCAATCAAACTTATATAAATTTGACCATTACTTTTCATATGATTTTGTTAGTAAAAAAATTACAAAATTATTATATTATGAAAATATTTATCATGATAAATCTAATGATACTATTCACTCATGATCAATCTAAATAGTTTTTCATATATTATTAGTCAAAGTTAGATAAGTTTGACTGCACGCTTGGTCAAACGTCATGTATTTAAAAACGGAGGGAGTACATCACAGATAATCAATTGTTGACAACTCAAAGTAATCATTACTCAAAATAAATTACAAAAGAATTTGTTCAAGTATTGTCGCTATAGTTACAATTAGATTACAATTGAATCAATTGTTTGAAGGTGGTTGAGAGGTGTCGACAGTGTGAAATTCTGCGTCGGCGACGGAGTGAAACTCTCCCTTGGCGTTAATGATCTCTGTCTTGATGAAGGCGCAAAGCTTCCCTTGAACGTCCGCGAGCTCTTTCGCAACGAGTGCATCTAAATCTATAATCAAGTCATGTCGCTAGCAAGAGTAAAGTGATAAGCATATATATTTAAATTTATAATTTGAAAATAATTATTTTGAGATTGACAAACCTCGGGATCATTCATCTTAGCACAAATGATTTGCTGCATATGATGGCAAACGTAGAAGCACAAATGATTTGCTGCATATGATGGCAAACGTAGAATGCACATAGCTGATCTTGTTTTTGTTGGCGGCACTGCAAAAATAGAATTACATATATAGGTATAGTCAGTTCGAGACGCGTTATTACGAAGTATGATATAGCATTATTATGTTGTAGCATGTACCGGAAATCGCGTCCTGTGTTGCAGTGTGGCGTTCGATCCCTTGTATGGTCCTCCGTTGCCAACATAGGCGATGAACGACCTACATGATTCCAAAAAGTTATCCTCGGCCATTTCAAATGAAGGAAGACTATAATAAAGTTATGTATGGAGGAAATGAGCATACTTGTCGAGTATTCCTGTCAGAATGCTGAAGTCATGCTTCTTGTTGATTAGGGAATCAAGGTATATTACATTGTTCCTCTTTGGTACAATGACTAAAATGATCCATTGGAACCTACTCATGTATGTCGCTATAGTCAGTAAACCTAAGTTCGTGCGGTGTATAAAGTACAAATGAAATTTATATAGAAAGTAGTGAAGCACTTACTCCCGGTTGAAGGGCACCACTATGTAGTCCTTGTTGTCCTGACGAAGCAATCCCGTCATTATGTATTTTTCGACAAAGGATGCGTCTTGTTCGATGGTTTGCATAAAGACCACGTGTGGGTCGAGGAAACCCACCGGTTCATCAACTTCCTGGGCTTTTTTTCATCATGTATCTATACATAAGCAATGAGTTGTGATATTTATCGGTATTACGTGAATGTAGAACTTGATTGTACACACTTACAGTGTCCAACATCGTAGAAGCGAGATGTCGAGGGCAATGAGGTTGAATAGATCGTATAAGTCGTTGAAGCCCACGACAAAGTGGCTCGGCCCGTTAAAAAAATGCTCATCCTTGTATCTGACGGTGATTCCAGTATCGCACCCCTTCTCTTTGGTCTTCCGCATGTACCATACATGCAAAGCCTGATAACCTACTCCAGCGCGGTCTAATACTGTGTCGGTGGCTAACGGACTTTCGATGGAGTATTTCGAGGGCTTGGGAAGCGCCTTAATGTTCATCGATTTTGATTTGGCCTTAACGACTGGCCCGCTATACGTCTTCCTACGAGACGACTCGGGAATCGATACGGCGGCATGCTTTTCTTGTTCCTTCGGCGTCTTCCCGTACCGACAACCGGCTCATTGTGTACCCTCTAGCACCCCAGTCCAGTTGTGCTCAGGCAGACTACCGCTAGCCGGCAACTCGGTATTCGGCAAGTCGCAAGCAAGTGAGTAAGTCTCATTAGCATCTCCTAAATTTTGCTCATAGGTCCGCCGCTGGATATGTGTATATGTGTGGAACTCTTTTACGGTACGCTCAATTTAATGCAGACCGTCCATTTTTTTTATCCAATGGTTCAGATTAGTTAGGATTTAGTTATATTACACCCGGTAGTATGAGTAGTAGAATTTGAAGAGGGGTAGAATTGTAATTATCCCTGTGGGGGATCATATGGTACAAGATTAATAATATTTTGAACCCTAGCTGGAAAAGTTCATAATACCCTTGCGAAATTTTTTTTATAAATACAAAGAAATATCAGATTTAATTTATGCTACCTTCCTGTACTACCAGCAGAATGTATCGTAAAATTTCTCATACGTGTGGGGTGCATGGGAGGTGAATTGAAGTACATGTTCACAATAGATCGAGCGAACACTAATTAACGAGCTGTTATTTTTCGTCTGAAAAAACTAATGAGTTGTTTTTCGGAGAAAATACAACAACAACAAGAAGAAGAACAGTTGCAACTCAGACATGATTAGCGAGTAAGAGATGGAATCATGGAGATGCAGAGCTCTTGCGCCCATAGGTCGGGGTGTGTGCAACTACGTAGAGATCTCACAATCCGTATAAAAAGGTGAGCTAGTAGCTTCGAACCCCAACCTTATCGTCGAGCTTTTTCTAGGTTCCGATGAGTTCTTTTTTACTCCTTCAGACTTGAACTCTACTCTCTCAAGGCATTCTTTGAATTTGTTATGGTCGATGCTTAAAAAACCATTAATTCTTCTTATTTCTTGATCGTGCTACACACAAGTTGCCCCAGATCGAGGGGTTCACATGCTTGATTTTCGTTTAACTCGTCATATAATATTTTGTATCTTCCAAGAGTGAGTGAATGATTGTGTTCAAATAGACCCTGATTTCACAGCGTTTTATGTTTTCTAACAAGGAGAATACTCTTGCACCATGCTAGTTTAACCAACCAATTGGCGTGTTCCATCTAGTGCTAACAACTGTGCGGTAATGAGTTGCTGAGGAATTACCTCACTAGACATTGACATCAACCTATCCTCCAAACATGTGATTACCACGAACTTGTGACTAGAATGTGTGGATTAACCTTGGATAACAATATGTATTTCCGGTGGTGGCAGAACCAGGATTTTCACGATAGGCTGCGAACTTAAGTAACACATAGTTCTGCTCATTCATGATTAACTCACTACTAACTGTTCTACTTCTGCAAAATATATAATCTATACAATTCTACATACTAGCATCCAATCTAAACCTTGCACATAATCACAAATATTATTGGTTGTACCAAAATTTATTACACACACACATATATATATATATACACTACATACAACAAATATTTTTCCAAAAAATTCGAAGGTACAGTTATATCCTATGCTCCTGTCCTAGGTCCGCCACTATGTATTTCCCGGGCTTCATCTACGTGGTACCTAACCTAAAGCTGATAGGCTCAATATACAGTACATTAAATTTAAGATAGGCTCGATACATAAGCATCCATAGATAATTAGATAGGATTGCGACTTGCAACTCCAAATGGCGGCTTAACACAAGCTAAGGCTAAGCAATCGAGACATCACAGCAGGTTAGAGAACAAACGCAATACGCTCTCCGAGTAAACCCCACCATGCAAAACATGCATCTCATGGTAGCAGCAAACCGCCGGCGCATTTTCGGGAGACCGGGGACGGATCTCGGCCGTCGGATCTCCATCGGGCGGTGGACAAGTCGGGGCACACGGTGACAGGCTGACAGCCCTCCATCCTTTGGGGATGCCTTTCCCTTAATCGCGGTCTAAAAGGTTGCCACTGTTGGCCGACTAGCATTCCATTCCATTGCCACTAAGTGATGCAATGCTTTGTGCACTACTACCAGTACTAGTGTAAGGATGTGAAAAATGGGTTCGACGTATCTGTTAATTTTTAGTCAATCCGTTTAGAAATATACGATGTTTTAGAAAGCCTGTAGTCAAATTTCTCTAACTTTGACTAATATTATATGAAAAACTATTTAGATTGGTCACCAGAGAATAGTACCATTAGATTTATCATAATAAATATTTTCATGATATATTAATTTTGTATTTTTTTTACTACCATAATTATACGAAAAGTATAGGACAAAGTTGGATATCGGAGGAGACTATATCAATGTCTAAATGGTTATATATTATTGACCAAATGAAGTAATTTACTGTGTATGTGTAATTAGTGCTCCATTGCCAGCCAGCTTTTCTGAATGCGTCGAGCTTTAGTGCTAGTTTGTAGAGTGATAAAACGGTCTTCTTAACCCCCCCCCCCCCTAAATCAGATCGGATTGTCCAATGATTATGGGTACTTAGAGTGTGTAGGTCCGTGCATTGCCGGCTTAGGTGTGGTCAAAGGGAACCAACTTGATGTGATGAACCGTACGGAGACTCTGAGAAATTAATAATTAGTGATGGTATGGCTCTCTCCACTATATATTGTTCGTGCTAATATTTTTCATATTGTATTTGCTTCATGGTCGTCAGCGTGTCGGGTTTCACTAACCAATATTTCTTCTTCTTTTTAGATGGCATGCACACCCTGACATTTCAGCGTTGCCCATTGATTTGTTTAGTGCCTTTTTTTTGCATGTACTTGAATTAGACTGGCTCCTCTCTCAAAAAAAAAAAAAAAAAAAAATAGACTGGCCCAAGGAAGAGCTGCTACCAGTCCAGTCTATAATGGGCCTGAACAGACGCATCATTTAAAGCACTTAAATGTTCGAGGCCCATTACTAGTTTTAAAGGCCCACAGTGTACGATCCACTATAAAAAAGTCCCATAACGAAAACCTTCCGTTTTCTTTGTAAATTCAAATCGAATCCGAATTACGACTGCAAATTCTAAATGCAAACACGTAGCATCACAACACGTACAGTGCACACAGCCTCACGTTTCCCCACCACGTATGTACAGAAGTTAAAGAAACCTCTACAGGGCGCAGACAGGCAGGTCGAGCGGCGGCGCCATGGTAGCCTCGAGCTCGGCCTCGCCGTCCTCCACCAGCAGCGCCATGGCGAGCCCGGCGGTGAGATGAGCGTCCATGTGGCAGTGAACCAGCCACACCCCCGGGTTGTCCGCCACGAACCGCACCACCGCCCACCCACCGACCGGCACGCCGATGGTGTTCCGTCTGGGCGGGTCGACCAGGTTGAACTTGGCCGCGTCCCGCCTCGGGTCGTAGTTGCCGAACCCCATGGCGAGCACGTAGAAGTGGTAGCCGTGGATGTGCATGGGGTGCTCCTCGGCGGCGAAGATGCCCGTGTCCTGGAACAGGATCTGCACCACGGCGCCGTACTTGACGCGGTACAGCCGCGTGCCTTTCACCGGCTGCCACAGCGCGCGGGGGATGTTCTGCGAGGTGAAGTCGAAGAACACCGGCGGGAGCGGCGGGAAGTCGTCGGTGAACACGCCGGGGACGTGGTGGTAGTGCGCCTGCAGCAGCGAGATGGTGTTCGGGAGCTGGAACGACACGTTGTTCATGCTCGCGCCGAACCGGGTGTTATTCGGGCCCTGGCAGAACGGGCCCGGCGGGCAGTTGAACAGCCCGAACCCCACCGTGGTGAACACCTCCTGGGTCACCGGACCGGGCACCTTCACCGGCGCTGGGCTCCGGAGGCTGTTCGAGAACGCGGTCGCCGTGTTCGTGTCATTGTTCGCCGGCAGGAACGGGAGCATTGGCGCAGGCCCGGCGCGGCCGGGGTGGCCGGAGGACCGGGAACGGCCTAGTTGGCCGTTGAAGGTATTGGCGGAGGCGGTGGTGGGGCAGACGGGGGCGTTCTTGTACTGGAAGATGGCGGTGGCGGTGGTGTTGTCGAAAGGGACGCCCTGGGCGGAGGCGTAGGCGCGAGCGGCGAGGTAGTAGCGGCCAGGGGCGGCGTGGGCGGTGACGAGGACGTCGGTGGTCTGGCCGGGGCCGAGGAGCACGACGGTGGTCTCGAAGGGCTTGGTGTACATGGCGTCCGCGGCGACCACGGTCATCTTGTGGCCAGCAAGGGAGACGAAGAGCTCGGAGTTCATGGCCGCGTTGATGATGCGCAGCAGGTTGGTCTCGCCAGTGACCACCGGGATGATGCTCGTCTCTGCGGCGACGGTGCATGCATGGCACGGAACGATTAGTTGGCGAGGTTAGTAAAGAAAACATGCATCATTTGCAAGTGAAGGTGGTGACATCATGCACACGAAGAAATTGGTTCAAGATATTTTTTTTCTTCTCCATTTCATTTCCTGGTTTGGTTCACCTTTGAAGGTTGTCACTTTGCATGAAGAAAAAACTACAGTTAGGAAAAGGAACTTGGGACAGTCTCACAGACAAGCTCACAGTAGTATTTATTTACAGGTCGTAGTGTTAGACAAGACCTATGCTATGCACGAGAGATGGGATGCTTTTTTCCAAACCAAAAGTTGCTTTGGACGGTTCAACCAAATTTGGAATTTGTACAAGAAAAGTGGTGCACTGTTAGTTGATTCATTTTTCATTGCTAGTTTCTCAGAAAGCACACTTTCAAGATGTTTTCTTTCTTCTTTCCTTCTTCTCAGTCAGTAACTCAAGCAGGTAAGGGGGAAAAAAGGAAACAAAAGTTTATGCATGCAAAGGGAATCTGAATATCTGATGACTTTGTTAGGCCAGGCCTTTTGTTTACCAAAAGGCAGCCGTTTCTTACCAACCGCAGTTATCTCCTGCACAAAGCGAACGACGCACACGCGGAGAAAGACGCACGCACGCTCACCTTGGCTGGAGCACTCAAGGAAATCTCCGGGCTGGCCATTGATGAGGAACGTGTCGGAGACGTTGGGCGGCGCGCCGGTGATCATGGACTGCCTGAGCACGGCGATCGGGTCCCTCCTCCACCACTCCGCTGCGCATTACAGTCCATCGCAAACAATCAAAACTGGCATGCATGATCAATCGATCGATCTCAACTCTCAAGAGAAAGAAGCCGAGTGAGTATGCGTGCATGTGTGTGCGCGTGTGTGTACCTAGGATGACTGGGAACTCCTTGTCGGGCTTGGGGAATGGGTAGGGGACGCCCCTCTTGGGGTGGATGATGAGGGCGCCGTGCACGGTGGCGCGGAGCCAGGAGCTGTGCGCGTGCCACCACAGCGTGCCCTCCTGCTCCTGGATGGTGAACCGGTACGTGTAGCTGCCGCCGGGGCGGATCGGGCACTGCGTCACGAACTCCGGCCCGTCCGCCCACCCGTTCCGCAGCTGCCGGAGACCGTGCCTGGCACGCATCAATTCAGTACGTACGTACGTGTGTTCATGCACATCACGCATGTCGATCGGAGAACAGAATAGGAGAGTGCGTGTGTGCACTGTACCAGTGCAGGGTGACGTTGTATCTGGCCATGTTGACGGCCTTGATCGCCAGCGTGTCGCCGTTGTACACCTCGATCGTCGGCCCCGGGAACTGCCCGTTCACCGTGATGATCTTGTGCGTCGTGCACAGCCTCTTCACTAGAGCCTCCTGGACCTGCAGCACCACAACCAAAACATTTCTCCCGAATCAATCGATCAATGGACCATGCACAAACACAATTAATGCTAGCGCGCAGTCCTACCACTGAAATTTGTGCGACACGTACCACGAACTCGTAGAAGCGCTCCTCCGCGAGGGCGCTTGGGGGCAGGAAGGAGAGCAGAAGGAGAGCGGAGAAGCAGCAGAGCCTCGCCGTCGCCGCGGTCGTCTCCATTGCTCCTGCTCCAGTGCTTGCTTAATTTCTTTGGCACTGTTGCCTTGACGACAAAATGCGAGGCCGGTGAGCGTATATGTAGAGGGCCGGGAGGAGGCAGTCGGTGCGGTTGTTTGAGGTTTGGAAGATTAGGTTTCGGTTTGTGCGATTTGTTGCCGCTCCCTTCCGCTCCTTTCCTTTCCTTTAAGGTGGCGGTCAAGTACGCTAGCTCTAGTTTTGGTTCATGATGCTGAGGGGGAGCCGTTACACCCACCGGCCTATACGTATCACAAAGCAGGGTGGATTCTTGGGTTCATTTCAGCGTGCCCACCGGCCTATACGTATCACAAAGCAAGGTGGATTCTTGGGTTCATTTCACAAATCCTTTTACTTGTTCTGAAAAATTCTTCTTACTCCTTAGTCCCTGCAGGCTTATACAGATAGTAGTATGAGTAAATAAGAATTAGAGAGAGGAGGAATAATTCGGCACACTCAATTGCGTGGCCTTTGGCTTCTATTATATATACGTGCATAGTAGTAACTGTAGGAGCACAAGAGTCATCAATAGCCATTAGCTACAAGAGTTATAGGAGTTACAGGAGGCATTAATAGCCACTAGTTACAGGAATTACAAGGCACTAGAATTCGCAATTGTTGTGCCCGTGGTCACCCTGGCCGTTGCGCTGACTAGAGTTCTTGCCGCGGTACTGGCCTCCTCCTTGTCCTTCTTTGTCCCGTGAGACATAGTTGGCCGAGGAACCTGAGCCAGAGCATGCGCGGAGATGGCAGTGTTCCGCAAGAGAGATCTCTTTATGGCGGAATACTTCAACAAGATGAAGATGCTTGCTGACACCCTGGACTCGGCAGGCCACCCAATGCAAGACGAAGAGGTGGCCACCTACCTCCTCACTGGCCTCGACAGCGACTACGACCCTCTTGTCACGTCGGTGACCACAAGGGTGGAACCGATGTCGCTCAGCGACCTCTACTCCCACCTGATCTCCTTTGAGATGCGTAAGGAGCGCAATGACAACAACATTTATAAGGGCTCTGGCTCAAGTTCCTTGGCCAACTATGTCTCACGAGACAAAGGAAGTTGTGGCAAGAGAGGACAAGGAGGAGGCCAAGATCAGCAACAAGAACTATGGTCGGTATAGCGGCCCAGGTGACCATGGGCATAACGACCAAGGGAAGGCCAAAATCATCTGCAAACTCTGTGGCAAGTTGGGTCACGTCATAGCAAAATGCTACCAGCAATTCAACTTCGTGTTCCAGCCAGAGGAAACAGATGGCGGCACTATCAGCGGCACCCTCGCTATCATATGGAGTTGACCCAAATTGGTACACTAATACCGGGGCAACTGACCATATCACCAGTGAGCTTGACAAGCTCACAACCTGGGAGAAGTACAACAGAAAGGATCACATCCATACCGCCGATGGCTCAGGTTTGTCTATTCTTCATCGTGATCAAACCGTTCTTCCTACTCCTGTTAAAAATCTTCGATTAAACAATGTTCATGTCCCTCAAGCATCTCGTAGTTTACTTTCCATGCATTGTCTAGCCACCGATAACAATGCTTTCCTTGAATTTCATTCACATCATTTTTTTTGTAAAGGATTTGGCTATGAAGAAAGTTCTTCTGCATGACAGATGTGAGAGAGGTCATTACCCCATCAAACCACCACCTGCACAAGCTCTATCCACCGTCAATCTCACCTACGAGGACTGGCACTGCGCTTAGGACATCCGTCATCTCAAGTCATTCAACAAATTTTAGACTCAAATAAATTATTTGTAGCTTGTCGTTCGAAGAATAAATCACTCTACAATGTCTCAAGAAGGCAAAAGTCATCAGTTACCCTTTTCCCGATCTTTGAGCGTTTCATCCACACTGCTTGAACTTGTTTTCACTGATGTCTGGGGGCTGGCTCATCGGTCTACTGGAGGCTACAAATATTATGTTTCATTTATTGATAATCACAATAAGTTTGTGTGGATATATCTCCTTAAAAATAAATCTGATGTCTATTGTATTTTTCTTGAATTCCAAGCTCATGTTGAATGACTCCTTGCTCGAAAAATCCTTTGCTTGCAGTCAGATTGGGTGGTGAATATCAAAAGTTGAATCAATTTTTTAGGCAAACAAGCATTGCGCATCATGTCTCTTGTCCACATACCCATTACCAAAATGGGGCTACTGAATGGAAACACATGCACATTGTGGAAATGGGACTTTCACTTCTATCCCAAGCATCTGTTGGAAATATGCCCTAGAGGCAATCATAGAGATGATTACATTTCTTTATGTTCATAATATTGGATAAATGTTATTCTGTTCTATGAGTGAATCATCAGTTATGAAGATTAAATGAGTATGTGACTTGTTGGTGAAGCTCTTTTAACTTATGATGATGTCGTTCTAAATGTATCCCTAGTCGAATGTCACTGGTCGGAACGCTAGTGACTCCACGACCAACACATGTATTGATTGATGACCATGTTTCACCGGTCATGGATATAGGGATATCGAATCGATAATATGGACACATGTTAGAGAACATGGTGTTGGATAAGACCCACCTTGAGACACTATTGAGATTGTTATGATTATATGTGTCGTTAGGTGGTCTCAAGCAATGATGATGTATAATCCTTAGACCTGAGATCAGCATGGTTTCCTACATGTGTAATAGCACTCTTAGGGGTTGCCAAACGCTACTCGTAACTAGGTAGTTATAAATGTAGCTTTCGGGTTTGCTATGAAACATGCGAGAGGATGTGATTGTCGATATGAGATTTGCCCTCCTAACATAACAGAGAGATATCTCTAGGCCCTCGAAGTGGTCGGATAAAGAAAGTGCATGGCCATGCCACTGGTGGTCGAAGAGTTCGACCATATAAGGTTATCCGATACTCGATCGAGAAAGTATTGAACAGTCCATGGATGATACAACATCTCACCTAGAGTTCAACCAGATATCGTGACGCAAAGGAGAATATATGAGTAGGTAAGCTTAGTTCGACCGATTCACGGATTGGTCGTATGGAGATACAAGCAAGTCGTGATCGGTCGAGCGTAATCACAGGTGGTGAAACCAAGTCGTAAGGAATTACAAGTTGGTCGTGACCAAATACGAATTGGTCATATAGAGATAGGACCTGGTCATAAGTGATGGGGACTTGGTCGTAGATCATATTGCATTAAGGTTCGTCCGATATAATTTGTGTATATTCGAGAATCGTTATGTCCTGCTAGGAACCACTATGACTCATGGTCGGAAAGGGTTTTCGAGTCACAGCCGAACTACGCATGAACCTAACGGGTCACACACTTAATGGGTTGGAACAAACCAAGATGCGGATCTGATTAAATGGCGTGTTGAGATAGGATCCGTCACGGGCACTATATAAGGAGATGCATGAGGCTGTTGGGCGTTAGACGAGTTGACGTGAGTTGCTCTCCCGAAACCCTAGCCGCCATCTTCTTGAGAGCCTTGCCGTGTGACTTGGTGCTAGCACACCGTCTGATTGTTCCTTCCACGAACATGTGGATACCATAGAGCGCTTCTCGTTGTTGCGCTTGAGGACGATCCGCGATCTTCGCAAGGAACTGCAGAGGTGCTGGAGGAGACGATCGACTCGCGAGGACGCTGGACAATCAACTACGACCAGTACATCGACGCGCTCTTCGTTGGACCAGGCTGCTCCGACACTTCTTCCGCTGCTCTGCGCGTCTAGTGGTAACGATCTGTGATCATCTTCTTGCTTGGCTTCCTGGTTTACGTGGTAGAAATTTTGAATTGTTGCTATCGTAGCCTACCCGTATTCCTACAATATCTATGCATCTTTGCTTCTGGGATGAAGCTTTTCTATCAGCGTGTTATCTCATTAATCGCCTTCCTAGTAGGGTTTGTGCTAAGCCTGATTACTCCCTTCTTCACACTTTTGGGTGTGCGTGTTGACCAAATTTGCATCCCTACAATGCTCACAAGTTGCTATTTTGTTGGTTATAGTAATCTGCACAAAAGGTTTTAAATGTCTTCATGTTCCAACCGCACGTGTCTATATTTCCCATGATATTGTTTTTGATAAGCATGTCTTCCTATTTTCCATGAATCCTCCTAATTCCACTCCACACAAATTTCTCTGAAAGTGCAATTCTTTTGTCTTCTTTTGACCACGTGAAGAATAGCATTGTTTTGCCATTGGAGTCTAACATGCATGCAGGCAATTTTCGAAGTACTGGTAGGGACCACACCCAAGGACCAGAAATGGTAGGCGGCCATCTTGTCCTGACAAGCCATGTCCACATGGTCGTGCCGGATCTGTCGGGCTCTACCGTGTCCCGCCTAGATTCGATGGGGGCCCCGCGCCATCATGCGCAGATTCCTCGGTCGTGGACGTGGCAGACGAGACCGAATCTCTTGGTAATTGTGTTTGCCTCCGGATCTTCTACGCTGCCTGCTGGATCGGGTGTGGCTCCCGAGTCAGCTCAACGTGGATCCTCTGCTGTGCCATCTGCCCTGGATACACGTGTGCATAATACTATACGCAAGCCAAAGACGTTGACTAATGGCACAGTGTTCCACAACACCAATCAGCGTGCGTTCTTATGCACCACTGAACTGACTTCTCATGAAGAAGCATCACAGCATAAGGAATGGAAAATTGCCATGAATCAGGAATATGGTGCACTTCTAAGAAATGAGACATGGCATCTAGTTCCACCTCCACGTGGGGTCAATATAATTGATTCCAAATGGGTGTTCAAGATCAAGCACAATGCTGATGGATCTATTGATCACTTCAAAGCCAGGCTTGTGGCGAAAGTGTTCAAGCAAAGGTTTGGTCTAGACTACGAGGACACGTTCAGTCCTGTTGTCAAGCTCGTTACTGTGCGGCTGATACTCTCCATTGCCATCTCCCGAGGGTGGTGTCTTCGGTAACTGGATGTTCAAAATGTCTTCCTTCATGGTATTCTTGAAGAAGAGATGTACATGCAGCAACCCGCAGGTTTTGTTGACTCTCGGTTCCCTCGTCACTTATGCAAGCTCAAGAAGGCATTGTATGGCCTAAAACAAACCCCGCACGCATGGTATTCTCGGTTGAGTTCTAAACTACAGGAGCTTGGTTTTACTGCTTCCAAGGCTAACACTTCCTTGTTTATCCATCAAAGCCTGGGATTGATGATCTTCATGTTAATATATGTGGATGATATTATTGTGGCCAGCTCGTCTGCTCCTACTGCAGAAAAATTGCTCATGCAGCTACAAGCTGAGTTTGCCATCAAAGATCTTGGCGAGCTTCATTATTTTCTCAGTATTGAAGTGAAGAATTCGCAAGGGGGAATTGTTCTAACCCAGAAGAAATACATTGGCGATTGGCTTCAGAGGGCGAACATGTCAAATTGCAAGCCCGTGTCTACACCTATGTCAGTCACTGAGAAGGTCTCCAAGGACACCGGGAATCTACTATCAGCTGATGAAGGCACTAGGTATTGGCGTCTTGTGGGGGCTCTCCAGTACTTGACACTCACAAGACCTGACATTGCGTTCTCCGTCAATCGAGTTTGTTAGTTCTTGCACTCACCCACCTCAAAACATCTATCTGCAGTCAAGAGAATTCTTCGCTACCTCAAAGCCACAGCTAGCACAGGGCTGGCTATATGCAAGTCTTCGTCGACATTGCTTAGCACCTTCTCGGATGCTGATTGGGCCGACTGCAGTGATGATCGCAAGTCGACAGGTGGGTTTGCAGTATTTTTTTGGTTCAAATCTTATTTCATGGAGTTCCAGAAAGCAGGCGATAGTGTTAAGATCCAGTACGGAGTCTGAATATAAGGTCTTAGCAAATGGCACAACAGAAACAATCTGGGTGCAATCGCTTCTTGGAGAACTTGGTATATTCTAGTCAACACCACCAGTTCTTTGGTGTGACAATTTAGGTGCAACCTACTTGTCGGTGAACCCAGTGTTTCATGCACGTACAAAGCACATAGAAGTTGACTTTTACTTTGTGTGTGAGCGTGTGGCGGCAAAGGCCCTAGAGATTCGATTCATCTCATCGAAGGATCAAACCATAGATGTGTTTACCAAACCACTGGCAGAGGCGTCACTGCTATACGAAGCAATCTCAACCTCGTGGCTACCGGTTAAGATTGAGGGGGATGTTAAGATAGCTAACTTAACACCAAGAAGTCGTATGGTTATATTTAGAAGTTAGTGCCTTGTAATTCTTGTAACTAGTAGCTATTAATACCTCCTATAACTCCTTAACTAGTGGCTATTAATGCCTCTTGTAACTCCTGTAGCTACTACTGTGCACGTATATATAATAGAAGCAAATGCCACACAATTGAGTGTGCTGAATTATTCCTCTTCTCACTCAATTGCGTGGCCTTTAGCTTCTATTAGATATACGTGCACGTGTGTAAGAGTTACAAGAGGCATTAGAGCATCTTTAGTGTATTGCATCGACGTCGATTCAAAATTATACCACGTAAGCAATCTAGGAACTGAACTTATTTTTCTCCAATGTATTGAACCGATTCCTACTAATAACTAGGACCCACGTTACATTAAAAAACCACAAAATAATAATATCCTCTCTCAAACGCACTCTCTTCTATATAGTTGTTTAATGCTCATATGAGTTGTTTAATGCTTTGAATTGATTCCTAAGTAGAGTTCAGTTCCATGCTTTTTTTTTGTTGGAATCGACTCCTCCAATGTATTGAATCAATTCAATATCTTCTCTCTTCTTATTTGAACCTGCTAAAACACAACATTGGAGATGGTTTTAATAGACACTAGCTACAGGAGTTAGAGGAGGTATTAATAACTACTAGTTACATAAATTACAAGACACTAACTTTAAAGTATAACTACACGTGTTCTTACGTTAGCTATCTTAACAAGTAGCTTGGCCGGTGTCGCAGTGACCGCATTAACTCGGTCAATCGAGATGGTAGATCATGGACACTGAAAAGTGATTCTTTTCTGCAGTGAGAACGGTAGAGTTTATCTCTACAAGGATCCTACTTTCAGTCAGAAATGTACTAGTAAGTTAGCCTACTTGGCTGGATTTTCAACCGTGCCAATTTATGGATCTTGCTATTCACATATATTATTATTAAGCAATAGAAATACAAACCACAACGTTCGTTCTCACATGTTTAAAATTACCTTGTTAATCGAATGAAAAAAAGAAAGATCTACACCGTTAATTGTGGTAGATCTAGATTATAACGATATAGATTAATCATATATGTACGAAAGTTGTTACATTTGTACAAGGAATAGAAGTATAACAAGCTATTAAGCATTCGAGTTGTATAACAAAGTACAACTTTATGTGTCGATATCAAAGCACACAATATAGTATCTAGCAGTGTAATTGCGCGGGAAATTCAGCTAGTTATTATTGAAAAAGCATTTTTCCCGTAAAAGAATTAAGGAAGCTACAGAGGTATCACAAAGAGGATTGGGGTTGGAACTCTGGAAGAAACTGAAAAACAGAACCAAGAAAGTTTGAGCTTCAGTTACCAGTTCTCTTGAAAAATGCAACGCCTCAAGGCTACACAAATTTGTAAAGTGCATGACTTTCAAGTACAGAATCTCTTTAGAGCTTAAACCACACTGCAGGAGCTAGTAGGCTGTTTGACAAAGTGAAGTCAAATGGCCCGTTTTTTCCACTCCATCTGAACAATTACTCGACTTTCAGTGATTAGGTGGCCAGGAGGCGACGCAGGTGCGATATGATTAGTTAGGGTCATTGAACAGCTTACGTACTACTTTCTAGCTGGTAACAATCAACTAATCTTTGCCAGTTTCATCGCCGCACCAGAGAAAGGAATATGTATCTGCATTGGGCAGAGGAAGTCCATCCAACAAGTGTTCCAATCTCCCAGATAATTGTAACATCCCAATTTTCTGAGTTTCAAAATCTTTTGAGTAGTTCAGTCTTGTAAGAAAATTCACCAAATTTTTCTTTGATTTAATCAATCTTAAATGAGACTTTCAAATATCAAACAATTTAATGTGACTAATTTGTACATCAATTAATTCCAAAACTATTTTATTTGAGTTCTTTGTGCTTGAAAATATTTTTCAAATTTTTCTGGAATTTTTCCGAGTGCATTCGCTATTTTTAATTTGCCATTTGGATTTACTGATATTTCTAAAATACAAAATCTAATTAAATTCTCAGGAAAACCAACGGGCTGAATTCCTAATCCCCAGCCCAACCCTATTCTACTTTCCGACCCAATCCCACGCCGCCTTATCTCTCTCCCGCCTACGTACGCGAGCATGGCCCCACTCACCAGCCTCGCCCGCGCCGTTTGCCACGCAGATTCTCTCGAGCCACCGATGCTGACGAATGGGTCCCACGGGTGATTCATCGTCCCCAACACAGACTCATCTTCGAGTCCGACACGCTTCGCCGCCGTGTGTTTCTCGGTCACCTCGTCACCGCCATTTTAAGAGCACCTTGACCCTCGTTTTCTGCACCCCGAGCCGCTCTACCCTCAAAAACCCTAGCTGCCACCCCGCGTTCATCGTCTAGCCGTCGGAATCGCTCGGAGAAGCATCGCCACTGCCGAGAACATCGTTGACGTCTTCCTTTGTCGTTAGTGCACCTCGGACCTTGCCACCACCTCCGTTGAGATCGCAAGGACCTGAGAGCGCCAATTCCGTCGAGCCTGAATCTTCGCCGCCACTTCGACCTCTCCGTCGGCCAACTCAGTCATCCCCTTGCACCAATGAGTGCATTGTTGAGTTCGCCAGAGCACCAGCTACCTGTTCCGCACCTCCGTTCACCTCGCTGTAGCCCATAACGCCGCCGACCTTCAAAACCTGAGCCACTTCACCGTCAAGCTGACGTGGATGCCACCGTGTCTGCCACCTCACCTGCCCCGTCAGCTTTTAGCTTATGTGTTGCCCAGTCAGTAGTCGCGTCAGCGCCCATGTGAAAAATCTAGATCCAATCCAAGATAAAACTAGTCCACCGCAAGCCAAGCCACTGCCATATGGACACCACATGTCAGAGTTACTGTTCCGTAGACCAGTGAGCCATAAACCCACAAACCAGAGGCGTAGACTTGGTCCATAGACCCCGAGCCCCACATGTCAACCATTGTTTCTAATTTTTTGGATTTTCTTTTAATTCTGAAATCATTGCTGATGTCATATTGATGCAATATTTCATAATTTTCTTTAGAAAGAAAATTTTTGGAAATTCGAAATAGTAAATTCTTTCTCGTTTTCTTAGGTTTAGATCTTCCAAAAGTTCATTCTTCCTCATACGAACTCCGATTGAACCCATTAAAATTTCAAATTTCATCTAAATTCAAGCTCTACCTTCCTGATATTTTATTTTATTTTTAGATTTTTTTATGTCTTTGTTATTGTATTTATTTGCTTTTCGTTTTCGTTTTTGAGTAGACGTCGATACTTCGGTGGCTTTTGAGGAAGGAGGAGTTGATCAAGCTCAAGACTAGTACCAAGACTTGTTCTATGGCAAGTTGTATTTTTGACCATGTTGAACCCAGTTTTCTAAAATTACCTTGATTCAAATTATTGTATTTTACTTTAAGTATGTATTTAAATGTTTTGGGATTAGCTATACATCAATTTGATTATATCCACTTTGCCTATTGTAATATCATAATCTTTTGTCACCCTAGCTTGGTAATTATTAGTTGGTATTATGTAACATCCTAATTTTTGGGAGTTTTGAAATTTTCAAAATAAAAATAATCGTTTGATTTTTCTCGAATTATTAAAGCTTAATTTGAAATTTTAGAAATTAAAAATAATTTAATGTGAGTAAATCAAACTTCAATTAAATAAAAATCATCTTATTTGATTTTCTGGTTTCATCTTGGAATTCGTTTTTCCAAGACTCGATTGCTTTTCCGTGGTGTTGTTTTTATTTCTTTTCAGCTTGTCTGAATTTCAGAGTTCTTTTAAAACTTTAGAAATAAAACAAACCATTTGCATTTCATTGAACAAATGCAAAGCTTAAATTAAAATTCCAAAGTGAAAAACATTTAAATGATTAAATCAAACTTTAATTAAATTCTAAAATGACTTTAGTGGATTTTCTGGGATTTCTTGGATTTTATTCAAGTCGGTGCTTTTTCTTGCAACCCGGTCTTCCCAAAAATTATTTTCTTTGTTGTAAAATTTAATTTATATTATTTAATTTAAATTGGTTGTCTATTTTGAAACTTTAAAAGTAAAAATAATCGTTGGATTTTATCGGTTTAATTTAAAGCTTAAATTGAATTTCGGAAGGAAAAATATTTTAATTGGCTAAAATGAACTTCAAAAAAATCCAAAACTATTTTATTTGATCTATTCAAGTTCCAAAGTATTTTTAAAAAATTTCTTAAATTTTTGGATTTATTTTTTTTAGGATTTTCTTCTTTTTCTTTTTTTCTTTCTCTCTCCTACCCTTATCACCTGTTTTTCTTCCCGACCATGCATTTATTGGTTTCTTCCCTCTTTCCTCCAGACGCCATGGCAGCCCTTGCCATCACGCCATGTCCCATGCCCGAGATTCCCACCACCCTTCTCGCTTCTCCCCCGTCCCATCCCTCTGTCCCGCTCCTCCGCCCCAGGCCACGCCGGCCATGCTGCTGCGCACGCCACCTCTCATGCCGCTTGTTGCCATGCCAGCCAAAGCTCCCTCTTCCTCTATTTAGTGGCAGCAGCTCCTTCCTCCACCCCCTCCCCTCTGTCTTCCCCCTAGCGGAAGCTCCCCCACTTCCCAGCTTCCCCTTCCATTGCTGCCCACAACCGCGAGCTCCCCCATTGCTGCCCACGACCGCGAGCTCCCCAAACCGGCAGTGAGCTCCACCAGTAGCCCTATGCTGCTACTGCCGTTCCCTCCAGCTACCACAGCCGGCCTCCCCTTGCTCCCAATGCTCCTCCTCCCTTTCTTATTGTCCCAATTGAGCCTCATACCAATGCTGCTCTCTCTCCCCTCCTCCTCTATATAAACCGCAGTGAGCTCCATTCCTCTACCTCCTACTCCTTGCTATCCCTTGCCCAAGCTCCATCAGCCGAAGCCACTGCATGCTCCTCCTCCTATGCTGCTCTTCCTCCCTCCTTCCCTTTCTTTCTTCTTCCTGCAGCCAGCCCGTGCAGCCTGGTTCTCCTCTCCATCTGGTGCAGCTGCAGCAGCTTCCCATGCCGAGCTCCCCCCCCCCCCCACCTTTCTTTCTTCTAAACCGAAGCAGCCTAGCACTGCAATGACCTTCATTTTGTTCTCCTCCAACTGTGAGCTCTGTTGGATTTAATCTTGACAAGAAGTAGTGTGTGCATGTGTGTTGTTGAGCTTAGATGAGATATTTTGGGTTTGTTAGTGTGAGCTGCATGTAGATGCATGCCTTCAAGGAGTTGCATCCCTAGCTTGAGGACGCCTACGGAAGTCCTTCTCCTCTTTACCCATCAGCTTGGGGCACCTGACACGAATGTGGTTTGGCTCACCACACTCAAAGCAAGTGACAGGGCCACCTCTCCTTCTGCTCCTCACTTTGTTGTAGGCTCTCGTGAATTTTGTGGATAAGAGGGCTAAGTCATCCTCAGGTAGCTTCTCTAGCTGCTCATCGCTCAAAGAGTGTAAAGCGGACAATAAAAACCCAGATGAGCCAAAATCCAAAGAATCAGAAGAACTACCCTTAGATGGGTCAACTACTAAAGCCATTGACTCTGTCTTGGGGAGACGCGAGATGAAGTCAATCTCATGCGTCTTCAACCTCAAGTAGAGCTTATCCATGGTAAGCTCACTCATGACAGTGTTGTCATTGATGGAAGTGATTTTCATCTCCCAAACTCTCACATCAAGAGCACTCAAGAGCTGACGTGCATTTTTAGACTCAGTAAACATAAGATCCACAGCACGCAAGTCATGAAGGATTTTGGAAAACCTTCCCCACAACTCATCCAAAGATTCACTAGGCCTTTATTCGATCTTTGAGTATTCTTTCTTAAGCTGGTTCTGTCTCACTTCCTTGATCGCAGTAGATCCCTCGTGGTAATCATAGAGGGTCTTCCAGATCTCATAAGCAGACCTCAAATGAGCGACACGCTCAAACTCAGATCGACTAAGCCCTTGAATCAATAAGTTTCGAGCATTGCTATTTGCCTCCACATCTGGAGTGATCACATCATCATTGGCTAGCACAACATAAAGATTTTTGACTTTAAGCCAAATTGCGTGCCCTTGAGCCTCGATATAGGCATGTATGCGAGTCTTCCAGTAAGCAAAATCGACTCCATCAAACACAGGTGGTTTGGTGGAATACTTGTCAGACGCCATGGCTCCTCAGACCGGTTAAGATCTATGGGAAGAGCTAACCGGGCTCTGATACCACTTGTAGGACCGGAAAGACGCCTAGAGGGGGTGAATAGACGCTTTCTCTATTTTTCACCTCGATCGAACTCAACACTATTTTCACTCCAATAGCTATAAAAGCTATGAAGATCTGTATGCAAGCACAGTGGATGACCTGTGTTGAATCCTATCAAACCCCGAAGCAAAAGACCCAAAACACGGAGAACAAAACCTCAAGCCCGGTCTGACCGACGGCTATCAGCAGTGAGATCCAGACCGATGGGCTGGTCTCGACCGCGACTTCTGGTGGTCCGACCGGACCTTACAAACAAAGTCTGACGACCCAAAATCCAAAATGAAAATCGGTCTAACTTTTGATCTACATGATGAAACTTGACCAAACTTGAGACACACCTTCCTAAGGATATCAGGAACCTATTGCAAGCAACGATCGTCCAGATCTATGCCAAAGTCCTGACATTTTTCCATTTGAACGAAGGTAGTTTCAAAATCGGGCAAAAATGAAAACGAGATCTAGAAACTTGCTCGTGGTTGAATGATGATCTAGATGATCCTAGATAGGTTTCCACATGTCACAGCAAGTAAGAACAAGAGAAGAAACCAAGCAAAAACTCGTGGATCAAAGGATGACTCAAAATGACCAAATCGAGATGAAGAACACAAGAAAACTCATCTTTGAGAAATCATGCATAGATTGATTTGAGATTGAGAGAGTTTACAGCCACTCCATCCATGGAGGACAAGAGCTCAATCCATGAGCACTCACTCAACTCATCTCTCTAAAACCCTAAGCTTCTCCCTTCATCTCTAAGCCCTAAGACAAACTAGGGATTTGCAAATGAAGTGCTTGGGGGCTGCTTGAGAGCACCTCCTCCTATTTATAGTGAGGCATAGCTTCTAGAAGAGTTAACCCTAATAGGCTCCCGTTAAGGCCCAACACAAACGGATCACACACGCACGTATTTTGAAGCGCTCTCTTCATCTCCTCTTGACCTAATCCGCTTCTTGACGCACCGTCTTACGCCGCGGGTTGGCAAAAGGTCACCAAGGCGGTATTTGGTAAAATTACCAAAATACCCCTTCTCGATCTTTTTCGAAGACCGAGTCCGAACTACGCGAAGCACTCCCATGCTTCGCCACTTGTAGGTTGATCCAGCGGCTCTCATCATGTCGGCAAGTCTCTCCCATCCGGCTCCCACCGAACCACCATGGCACTTGCACCGACCCTCGCGCTGTTTGATCCAACCAGTCGCACCGAACTGCCCGTTCGGTCACCTCTGTCCATTCTGCACCACGCTTGACTCCATTGACTCCAACCGGCATCACCGATCATTCTGGACCTCAGCTCTCCAAGCTTAGTCCCGATCATCCTCGCTGTTGACCATCATTGACCTCCAAGCAACCTGCACAATAATAGACAAAGAAATCGAATCCGGGAACAAGTTCTTCACAACTTGACCCACGTTAGTGAAAACATGCATCATGCAACACATATTCACTGAAGCCCAAGTCCTTGACTTAACGAAAAACTCATCACAACAATTTGGATGATGAACAGCACAAATTCGGTCAGACCGCACCAGGCCGGTCTGACTGGTGATTGACCGCCGGTCTGACCGCCCCTGCCTAACAGCTCTTTTAACTTCGCCGAAAATGCGTGATTCGACAAACCATCAATGCCATTGCCAATTGTTTCATCATCCTAAGATCATGCACATATCCCCATGATATCCACACACATCGGGAGAGTCAATTAGTTAGATGAAACTTCTGAAAGGTTTTGTTATGATTGGTACTAGCTACACAGGTTATATCGTGTGGGTAAAGTGTACTACCTTTGCAGAGTGTTAATCAATCTATTCGAATAGTCACGTCCGCGGTCATGGATATGCTCGTGGATTTCACACGAGGAGTAAATTTTTCATAAAAATAATTGGGAGGGGGAGGGACAGCTGTGTGAGAAAACTTATGCAGTTGTGTGAAATAAATTGATTAGGTTATGGAAGCTTTGTGAAAATACTTATTAAAATTATTATTGTTTATTTGTTTTTAATTACGCTTTAAATCTATTATTTGTGTTCAATTACAAGTGTTGCTTTATTGCATAATAATCACAGAAGCCATTTTATTTGGAATAAGCTATCATCTATAATTGCATTTTGTGGTACAACTTGTTGAGTACTCATTCTTGCTGTAATAATTCAGCTGAAGTGGAGGAGTCTTCGCCTGCTTTTGAGGAGCTATACGAGGATGGTGATCGTTAGGTCTTGATTCCAGTCGGTTGTCTGTGGCAAGTCGATAGGTTTCCGTTGGAGTTGCTTTTGTTTCGCTGCTATTTCTTTATTTAGTGTCATCCCAACATGGCTTAATTATTGTAAACTCGACCATAAGGTCACAACTGTTATTTATTATTCAAATTAATCGTTTATGCTTATATTCGTCTTATGTGGAATGATATTCATCTACGCTAACACTGTGTGCACTAGCGTGATGCTAGATTAGTGTATTATACATAGATTATTTAAATTTACATATTTGGGTCTCGACAGTAATCGTATCAATGATTTGTTTACTCTGAATGTTTCAAATGTTACTCTTTTTTTTACGAACGCTTATTCGTTGCTTTCGGGATAAGAAAAGGTTACCAAAAGGCTACACACCAAACAAAACAAACAAAAGCTGGAGAAGGGCCGGTAGACACACACGAAGAGGGCGAGATCCGGCTATTTACACTACACTATGAACAATAAAAAGAGATTAGAAGGAGAGCCTTACGCCGGCTACATTCCGCATCGCATAATCTTTTTTTTTCTTTGACAAAAGGATAACCCTGCTTATATTGAAAGCAACATGAGGTTCAACCACATCGTGTAATCCTCTTTGATGAGTCTGAAAACTGCACTTTCAGCGCTTAACCGATCTTCAACGATGCGCTTGTTCCGCCCCTTCCAAATATGCATTCGGACGGGTCTGTTGTTGCCTGCCTCTTGGATGCGGAGACTAGTTGTGCTGTGCGCCACCAGTCCAGCAACGAGAGGGCAGTCCAAGGGAAGGCTTGCACTGAGCGGGGTAGCACCAGCAATAAAGACAAAATTACAATAACAGCTGACAGACGATGGATCGGCGATATCAAAGACCTCTGATATCGTCGATCCCCTCTGATATCGTCGATCCATCGTTTGTCTGCCAGGGCTGCGGACACTGTTTTGGAATGGTCTCGCACGGCTATAGATGTTAGGCGCAATGTTCACTGGTGCCATTCCCCTCAAGCAGGAACTGCGCCAGAAGTTAGCCTTGCGACCGTTTCCGACGAACACCCGCGTGGCCGCATGAAAAAGGTCCCGATCAGACCGTTCACAGGGTTTTTCTGGTGATGTCCAATCAAACCAAAGCCAACGTTCCCAAAATTTTTTTTATTTGGCCCCTTGACGCCACTTTAATTGCTAAAATGGTCTCGTGGCGTCGCATTTGCAAATTTAGCCCCCTCCCGAGCGTGGGAGCACGAGAAGGCGACATGTGCCACATCCTGCGGTCGAGGAGTGCAGAAGCAAGCGGCGGCGCAGAACGGCTGCGTGCGGTCTGGGGAGCAAGGCGAACAAAGACGGAGGTGGCGGGACCGGGTACTTCCTACGGTGTCGGAGCGCAGGACATGGCCGGCAGGTTCCTACGGTCGCGGAGTGTAGGAGGTCGGCAAGTTCCTACAGCTCCCGAGCGCAGGAACCGGTTGAATCTACTCGCGTCCACAGGCCCCAAGCCACGCTACGGGCGCCACACGCTGCCGCCAGCACTGCCCCTTGCGCGCTGCACTGCTGGCCTGGCGCCACAAGCGTCGGCCACCCTTCCCAAGCAATACGCCCGGCTCCACTCCAGCGGCGTGGCCACTCGTCGACCTCATGACACCACAGCCCCTTCAAATGCAAATACCGTCGTCTTGCCGAACCCATTTGCATTTGTTCCGAGCCAATGAGAGGTAGAGAGGGAGGAAGAGAAGGTGATTTTCAGTTGGATTTTTGGTGGTTTTCAATGCGAGTTCGGAGGTTCTGCAACTGCATAAGTTGTAGGTCGGCTTCCGAGCATCAAGAAAAGGTACTTTTCATCCACATGCAACTATATTTTTAGCTAGTTGATTAGCATGTAATTAGCTTAGTGGTCCCGTAATTATTACGTAAGTATACATGCAAGTAGCGTAATTAATTTGTTATTACCGTAATAAGGTGTTGATTGTGTAGAACGTGTTAGGTGACTATGGTTAGTTGACGTAAATGATTAGTTCATGTGGACGATTGTTAGTTAATTAGCACATAGGGATTAATATAGTAATCCTTCATACAGTAGAAATCTCCATTTTAAAACCATGTAAATCTCGTACGTAGACTATTCGTCATGTACATTATGAAATTACAATACTTAGTGCGTTCAGGAAAAGAATAGTACGAAATGTGTAGGGTGTAGGGTGTTAATTTGTGCATATCCCCATTAGTCAGAAATTTTGGGAATCCGATTATTTCACTCGTACACAGACTACTCGTCATATACATTATGAAATTGAAATAGTTAGTGCGTTGGGAAAAAAATATTACGCAATGTATAGGGTGTTAATTTTTACATGCCCCCATTAGTCAGAAATTTTGGGAATCCGAAACATTATTAGCTGGAAGTATGAAGACTATTCGGCTTGTACATTAGGAAATGCAAAACCAACCTGAAAAGAAGATTCCCTATAATATTCGTATGTTTTGCAATTTCCTGCATTTTATTTGCAATCGATCTACCGTTCGCTCGTTCTCCATCGTCCGAACTCCGAATACAATGATTCAAGTTTCTAAATTCGTCTAAAATCCTAATATTCCTTCTCATATTTATTTTATATTTTTTTGATTTTATTTGTATTTATGTATTTATTTATTTTTCTTGTTTTGCGTGTAGAACCGAACGCCGTCGGAAATCTTCTCAACCAACAAGAAGAGACCCAGCCACAGAAGGCAAGTCTTCCCTGAACATGTCGATTGAAGACTTATTCGTATTCTATGGTGATGGTCTCATCTGTGACAGACCAGTGAGCGGACTGTCAAATTGTGACCGACCGTCAGGGCACCGAACTGAAGGACATGAGCCTATGCGAGTTAAGGAGGTGTGTGCATTCCGCGTTCGATCAGGACAGCGGAAGGAAGAAGATATGCATCGAGGCATTGTATGCCTTGACGGCAGGTGGTGCAGGGGAGACCTTTTGGCAACTTATGAAGGTGAGCAGTGACGCTTCGTAGACCAACTACATGGAGGTTGTGGCCAACCCTGTAGCTGTGATATATGCTAGGCCAATAGTGTATGTCCAATTTGTGGAGAGGACGGAATCATCCTCCATGGGTGGTTCTGGTGGAGTTGCTGTAGATGAAGTGCCTAGGTTGGTCTTCGACGCTGATGTAGACGCTGGTGTCGACGGAGAGTTGGGTGAGGAAGTGGGTGACAGAGACTTGAGGAGGCATGCAGAGGCTTTTGAGCTGAATGAAGGCATGGAGAGGTGGTGGGCGGCCCGTATTGACTGCCACGAATACCTTGCCGATCAGGTGGATGTAGTGAAAAGCGAGGAGGGAGCTGCGGATACAGCTAGTTCTAGAGAGGAGCCTAGTGGAGAAGCTGGTGCAGGAAGTGTATTAGGTGGTGTTGTGACCACCGACGTTGCGTATGTCTTGTCTAGATTGGACGACATCGCAGCGACTTCCCTGGTTCTGCCACAGGCAGAGGAGGCGGAGTGGGGGTTCAATGAGGACACTCTGCTCTTAGGGCAGCGTTTCCCTAACAAAAGCGTTGCCCAGCAGGCCATTGCCAGATACGCCGTCAATATTAGTCGGACGTATCGGGTGCATAGGTCCAACCCTGACACGTACATTGTCAACTATGTGGATGGATCTTGCCCTGGCAAGGTTCGTGCGCAGCGGTGAAGGGGCGCCACCACGGACTTCCGCATAACGGTGCTCAAGGATCACACATGTGAGCTTGCAGAGCCACTTCATAGCCACCACAACCTGACCTCTTCATATGTTGTGGAGCTGATAAGCCACTTCATTGTAGGTGATGTATCTGTCTTGCCGAAGCTTCTTTTGGCAGATGTTGTAAATATGGTGGGCTTCCTGGTTGGCTACAGCAAGGTGTGGCGGGCAAAATGGAAGGTCCTAGAGCGTATGTTCGGCACATATGAAGAGGCCCATGACTTTGTCTCAAGAATGCTCCATCAGATTACCGAATCGAATCCCGGGACATACATTGACAAGCTGAAGCGTGTGCATCCTACGAAGGGGCCTAATTGTTTTGTCCTTGACGCAATATTCTGGGCCTTCCCCCAGGTGAGCAGAGGGTTCAAGTACTGTCGTCCCGTGCTGTCGATGGACGGCACCTTCCTTTCTGGGAAGTACAAGAGCACCATCCTCATCGCGATTGTAGCCAACGCAAACGACCAGTTACTCACTGTGGCCTTTGCGATTGTTGAGAACGAGAACATGGATAGCTGGCTGTGGTTCCTTGTAAACATGAAGCAGACGGTGGTTCAAGACCGCCTAGGTGTGTACGTCATCTCGGACCGTAATGCAGGGTTGCTGTTCGCGTTGAGGACGATGCAAAACGGGACACAGCCCCCCTTCCAATGGAATGACCTAACGAATCGATGGTGCATGAGGCATCTCGCGGCGAACTTCCACACAAGGTTTCGAAGCAAGGACCCGATGAAAACCTTCAAGAAGCTATGCATGCAAAACCAAAGGCGGAAGTTCGACACCGTGTGGACACAGCTGGACGAGGAGACCGGCAAGCATGTCAGGAATTCTGAGGACACCGAGGCAGGGGCAGCGGTAGGAGGCTCTGCCAGAGTTGGGGAGTTCATGCAGTGGGTAAACTCGCACGCACCCGACTTGGAGAAATGGTCTCTGCTGCACGACACTGGTGGTGCACGGTACGGAATCATGACGACCAACTTGTCCGAGGTGTACAACGGTGTCCTCAAGGGTGTCCGATCCCTCCCGATCATCGCAATCATCGAGGAGAGATGGAACCGTACCGTGGGGTACTTTGTCAATAGAGCCATGATGGAGAAGAAGCATATGGACGAAGGCAAGCAATTCTCGGAGGTGGCGCAGGCCTACATGGACAAGAAGATCACTAAGGCTCATTCGCACACTGCCAGGACCATGGATGGCATCAGGAAGAAGTTCGAGATCTGTCTGAGGCAGAAGTATGTCATGGGTCAAGCTAGAGGTGATCACAAACAAGTCTACTCGATCGATGACGAAGCGTCATGCACCTGCAATAAGCCGCAGCTTCTTCACAAGCCATGCTCCCATGTGTACGCGGCGTTCGTAGCATGGCGCCAGGCCTCGGCGCATTTTGTCTCGGAGTACTATGACATGCACCACCTGTACAGCACTTGCAGTGCCGAGTTTAATTCGTATGGGCTAGACATGCATTATAGAGACATCTAGCCAGGCACGTGAAGTGGGTGCTGAACGACGCACTCAAGCAGGCCGGGCATGGAAGACGACAGTCCTGCCGTATCTGTAACGACATGGATAATAGCCAGCGTGGGCAACGGGTTAGGCGCCCAAGATGCAGACTCTGCAAGACGATTGGCCACTCCCTCAGCACCTGCCTGAACAGGCCTGGGTCAAGCAATGCACCGTAGCGATAGAGTTTCATTTCTCGTGTCGCAATTACTACATTGTAATGCGTTCATATGCACTCCTATTGGACGTTATGTTGTTGTATGTGTTGGAATGTGTCGTGTTGTATGTGTTGGATTCAAACTCTGCGTTATTTCTCGTGTTCGTTTTGGTTGTTCTACATATCGTATGTCTTGCATTCGTTTTGCTTGTTGTACCTATGAGATATTTCGCTTTCGTTTTGCTTGTTGTACCTCCTGTTTTTATTGCACACTAACTTGTTGTTCTACGTACCTCAGGAGATGGCGCAGCCTCAAGATGATGCCGCGTACAAGCTGTTGGACCCACGGTGGGATGGGGACACCGATGCCACGCATAGTCATCTGGGGTTGGGCCTCCGAGTTTCATCCTCAGGAGTCCTAGAGAGCACTGGCCTTTGGATCAGCGGTACGTCCCACTACTACGGGACACCGGGCTTCTGCCCATTGCCCACGTGTTAGACCTGGAGCACGTGTTTCAGTTTGACGCGGCACTGATGTCCGCTCTCGTGGACTGTTGGAGACCGGAGACACACACCTTCCACTTCGGGTGGGGGCGGTGACCATTACTCTGGAGGGTGTCGCTATGCTGACAGGTCTACCACTGTAGGGTCATGCAGTAGTGCCACCTCCCAGGCAACCAGACTGGAAGATACGTATGGGTAACAGGTTCGGTGACCTGATCCCAGAGAACATATCAGGTGTGCCACATTCCTGGCTACGACGGTACATGGTTTGCCCCGTGCACACGGCTAAGGAGGTTGTACGGACACACTTCCTTGCATACCTGTTGTTCCTGTTTGGGGGGGTCATGTTTTCTACGACTCAGGGAGATATTGTGCACCCTAGCTACATCCATCTTGTTAGGGCGTTGGCGGACGCCTGGGCCGACGAGGTGCCACAATACAGTTAGGGCTCCGCAGTGCTTTACGCCACGTACCGAGGCTTGTGTGATGCCTCACAGCGTAGTACGGCTGGGGATCCAGTCCTCGCGGTATGCTACGTCCTCTTGCAGCTATGGTCCTAGGAGCACTTCCCCGCTGGCCGACCATACTTCCGCACGACCGTGCACCCTTTCTAGTGTATCCCCGAGTTTTATGGTGATGGGACGGACCCTGTTGAGGGCCCCACAATGGGCACTCGCTAGACACGTGCTCGGCTAGGGTTGGCTAGGGAGAGATCGAGGCGTGCATACCCTGAGTTCCACAACCAGTTCGAGACTCTATACGAGGCCGAGGTCATCTGGTTCCCATGGTCTACACGGTTCCTTACGGACACGGCCCCCTACTGTTTGTCCTCTCAATGCAGCCAAGACCACGCATACTGGATGACGACCTGCCATCTAGTGTTCTGCCATATGGTCAAGCCGTACTCACTGCAGCAGGGCATGAGGCATTTCGGGCTTTACCAATAGGTGCCATAGCCTCCGAGACGACCTCTTACAGCGAAGGCTTACAGGTATGTTGTTATTTGCTTTCATCGGTTTACCTGTTAGCTACATCTCTTTTTTCGATTGCCTAACGTCCAAATTCACCTGCAGGCAAACGAGGCAGGGGCGGAGGAGTGACGACTGGAGGGACACACTGTTGCTGTGGACGACGTTGTGGGCTGATAGGGCAGCGATCGACATCGTGCACGAGGCACAACCGTACAACATCGAGACACACACTACGTACTTGAGGTGGTATGTTCCGCGCACCAGGAGCAGCCTTACTGGTCCGGCGCCACAGTGTCCTGCGGAGGTCGCGCAGGATGCTGCCGTATGAGGAGGCCTAGACATTCATCAGGCGGCACACCAAGATGAGGCGGTAAAACAGTCTTTGCAATTTTTTTGCACGGGAACATGTGTCTAACTTATTCTCGGTTTTCTTGCAGTACAACCGCCTTCGGCGTATTAGCAATGATGCTGCTGATGGTCTACGACATGGGAGGACAGGCACCTCCTCTCAGTTCCTAGGTATGCTGCGCAGCATCTATAACGACTCGGCGGCGGCAATGAGGACCATCACTTGTGGTCGGCACAGTGACTTTGCCGCGCGACGAGGCGGACACCGAGGATAGCCTCCTCCCCCACCGCCCTCGGCACCTCCCTCCACACGTTCGTCGCACTCTAGGAGTCAATGTAGCTACAGTCGGTCTACCTCCACGGGCCTCAGGCAAGCGGTATGTCACTTACGATTTCTTCTCCCAATAGTCTGCACGTGCCCTCATTTGTAACATATATCTCGCTTTCGTTTATTCTTATAGCACTTGCGAGTGACAGCACTCTGCTACAACCGTCGTCGTCATGGAGATGTAGGATTGAACTTCTTCGTAGGGTCCACGGTGTGCGACCGCAGACAGCGACCCAGACTCACCCCAGGGCCGGGATGAGGCGTTGCCCACGTTCGCACATGGCGTTCAGTCAAACATGCATGAGGGCGACCCGTGGTTCCGGGAGTCGTACGGACCAAGCACTTGGCAGCAGTTCGGCGCCGATTGCACTGGAGCATCATCATTTGCATAGCCACATACACAGGTATGACGTAACGTACTTATTGCAATCTTCCAGTTGCACGCTACGGTAAACTCACGCTGCCTACCAAACTCGTAGGTTTGGAGCGAGCAATTTGGACAGCAGGGCCAAGGATCATCGTCTGCACTTCCGACTCTGCAGGTACGTCCTTTGCAACATGACTACGCATTGCAAACGTTGTAACCTTTGCCCTAACCAAGCAGTACCCTTCCCGCAGGATGTGCACCCCTCTATGCCTGCTTGGGTGGATGATATGCTTGGGCGTCAACCGTATACCTACACTGAGGTCTCCGCAACACGGCCTCCCACGCAGCACTCCCACTACGACTTCCGAGACGTATGCCACTCCCCTGACAAGCTCACGTTCCCTAAGGATCAGCTACGTCGTCGTGGCAGGTAGCGGAGGCGTGGACCATGAGTTTTAGTGTCATGTTATGAGATTGTAATGAGATCTATGTATCACAGTCCTTCATGAATGACCTGACGAACCAGTAACATTATCTACGCATGCATTATATAACTCCTTGTACTTACGACTCATTGGTACCATCAAACGCATCGTAACAGACATGCCGCTTGCCCGAGACCCGACGAGGCAACTTTGAGCAGCGACGTGACCCGACGAGGCAGCTTTGCGCAACGACGTAACCCAATGAGGCAGCTTTGTGTAACGTGACCCGACGAGTCAGCTTTGCGTGATGTGACCCGACGAGACAGTTTTGCGTAGCGACGTGACCTGACAAGTCAGCTTTGCGCAGCGACGTGACCCGATGAGGCAGCTTTGCGCAGCGATGTGACCCGACGAGGCAGCTTTGCGCAGCGACGTGACCCGATGAGTCAGCTTTACGCAACAACAATGATGTGACCCGACGAGTCCACTAGGCCGCTGCCTCGCGGACACGAATTTCCTTCAACAAAATTAAAATTTAGCTACGTACGCAGTGCCGGCTCGGCATATAAGTACTACCCCTTCCACGCCTGGTTCTCCAGCATCCTAACTTTAACACAATCTCGCTCAGATGGAGAAGTACTTGGAGGAGATCCGCGAACTGCAAAGGAAGTATGTGGCCCAGGAGGAACAAAGGGAGCATGCTAGGAGGCCACCTCCGCGCAGTGACGCCACCCCCGTAGCAGCAACTCCCTACCAGAACATTCCAACCAAGCATTCACCCCAACACTCGCCTGAGGGGGAGACGTCGCCCCTGTGTTGGTGTAGGGACACATGCAAGTTCTTTAAGTCCAAGCAGCGGCTCAGCCTGGGCATGCATTACTGGGACTGCGCTAACTACTCCTTCGACTATCTCGACCGTCGTTAGGACACGGGTAGCTATCGGCAACCGGTAAGGACAAGTTATAGTATGTTCCCTGAGCTTTTCTCTTTCAAAGTACGCACTAACAACCTCTCCCATCTACCCGTAGTCCCCAGATCCGCTATGTGGCTACCGCAAGTGGATCGATTAAGAGATCCATCTACACGACTAGTGGCAAATCGACTACGACGAGTGGGATGCCAAAAGGGCCCGCGAGATCCAGGAGGAGGAGCATCGCAACGAAGAGCAAAACGAGCGTATCCGTTAGGAGATGAAAGCTCATCTCAAGGTGTGCAGGCGCAGGGAGCGTGAGTCTCACGACAGGGAGCGCGAGAAAAAGTGGGAAATGACGGCCAAGGCTAAGGAGGCCGACGAGGAGTACAACGCCGAGCTCACAAGGAAAGGCAAATAGCACCGGTCCATGTAGTAGGTCATGTCATTCCGTAGTAGTCCCTTGACCTACCCGCCATGTTTTTTATTATCCCCTAAAGGCGATGACTAAAGCAATTAGCCGAACCATCATACCATGTAACCACGTGTAACGGGCTTCTATCTGCGGAGTCTAATATAGTTCTGGTTCCGTGCATAACACTTTACCTTCGGTCGATTAGTAGTCAACTGACCTTTGGGTTTCTCGAGACCCGGTACATGTCGCCGTCAAAATCACTAATGGCCATCTCATCGGCCAAAGATCGTTTTCCAAAATTAGGGGGAAAATATAGCATATTTGGAATATCCCACAACCTCCTCTGGACTGCTAACGTTTTAGGGCATCTTCATAATCACAAAGAGCATTCTCAACCCCTTCAATTGCATTCTTTAGAAGCTAATGTGATCAAGAACCTTGATGTTAATGTCCTTTTGGGTTGATTGCTGAGGAAAAAATTGCAATGATTTATTTCTTGTGAACCAAAATAAAATCAATACAGGTTTGGCTAATCAAAATGCTTAAGCTGTTAAGGTCCGGAGCTTCAGACGTCCGCATTTCAGAGAAAAACATTAATTGTGATATTTGGAGGGACGGGTCGTGAGACTTAAAACATTCATTGCTCTTTCTTGAGTCCTCGTACACCATGTTTGATTCATCAATCAACTCATCCAAAATCTTGAACTATTGATTTTCAACTCATCCAAAAGATGAGTTATTCTACTTATAATAAAGAATTAAACAAAGTGCTTCAAAGAGTTCAAGGACTTGACACCAAATAATTTTGGAGAGATATAATCCAACTTTTCGAGAGATAAATGCTTAATCTCCGAGACAATTACATAACACATATAAACTTGTCGAAATATTACACATTCAAGTACACTGTGTCGGGAGGCTCCACAAAAAGTTTCGTAATTTTCAGAACTCAATTGCTACATTTTAAATTACTACAAACAATGTTGAAACCGCATCGAAACCCTAATTTACAAGCCTCGGTGCTCATATTTCAAAATGAATGTTTTTTTACAAATCTTAGTGCCTATATTTATCTCTGATCGCTGAAACCCTAATCGGTGAAAATCTAATTGGAACGTGCGACAAAATTTCAGAGAAACCCTAATAGGAACAGAGCCCAACCTCATGCGCTCGGCCACCGTGGGAAGGGTGCACGCCCGGGTGAGTGGGCGGCCGGTTCCTGCGCTCGAGAATAGCAGGATTTCGCCCACCTTCTGCGCTCCGAGATCGCAAGACCTTGGCGGCCATGTTCTGCGCTCCGAAACCGCGGTAAGTACCGCCCGCCACCTCCTGTTGCTTTCGCCTTGCTCTCGTCTTTGGCATGCGTTCCATGATCGCCAAGGCTCCCGACCGCAGGATGCGGCATGTGTCATGCTCCCGCGCTTGGGAGGGGATTAAATTTGCAAATGCGACGCCACGGGGGCCATTTCAGTAATTAACGTGGCGTCAGGGGGTGGCCAAATTTCTCCAAGTCATGAACGCCCGGGACGCCATGCTCTGCTGGGCGTAGGGATGGCAATGGGGCCCCATTCCCCATTCTCCGATGGGGAATTCACCTATTAGGAAGCGGGTTTAGGACTACTTCATTCCCCATGGGGATATTAATATAAAAAAAACATTCCCCATCAGGTTTGGCGGGGACGGGGCTATTCCCCTGCTCCCCATACCCGTTACCCGATGGGCCCTCGATAACACAGTGCATAGCCCAGCCCAACCGAGTGCATCCTATTCCCTAAGCTGTGTTGCACGCTGCATAACCCTAATCCCCATTTCCCATCCACTCCCAGTCCCAGCCGCCGCCCCATCCAGTCCCAGGCTCCCAGCCGACGCCCCCTAGGCCCCAACTCCCCAAGGGGCAAGGACCCTGCCTCCGCCGACGCCTCGTCCACCTCTGGCCTCTGCCGACCCGGCCTCCGCCTCCGCCGATCCCGCCTCCTCCGCCGACCCGGCCTCCGCCGACTCGGCCTCGCCTCCGCCTACCCGCCTCCTCCATGACCCGCCTCCATCGACTCGGCCTCGCCAACGCCTACCCGCCTCCTCCACCGACTGGCCTCCGCCGTCCCCACCTCCGCCGACCCGGCCTCTGCCTCCACCTACCCCGCCTCCTCCGTCGACCCGGCCTCTGCCTCCTCCTCCCTCCATGAGCCCAGCCTCCGCCTCCATGACAATAAGAACACGCAGGGTATATATAACTTGTGGATGAATGATAAGAATCAGCATTGCTATTGTCTCAACAATTGTTTCTAGCACTTTTTGTTGTTGTTTCTCAGGGTGAAGAAGTAAGAGGCCAATCATGTTTTTTAGCTTATGTTTATTCTCAGATAAAGTATGAACTTTACAAAGCAAAATAAAGCTAATACTAGACCAGATAACGGATAACCTTATCAATTTGCTACAGAAAGTTGGATATTGATCTAGGTTGTTGCTTATAACACTTAGTTTCAGAGTTTTTTCGTTCTGTGAAAATGTGATTCACTTGGACTCTGTTAGATGCCCAACAATTCTACCACTCCAATGATGTATGGTTACTGCTTGCTAGTATGTTCTCTATCGTGTTAGTTGTCTAAGTGGTGTTGTGCAGTATGTAGAAATGCTCTCATGTTTTCCAGCAATGTTGTTCCTACTCTCGTGCTTCCAGCGTTTGTTGCTGATCTGTTCTGGAACTCTGTTGTGCAATGGATTTGCCACTGCAGATCCAGAAATGATCCATCCATCAACCCCACCTCCACCTTCCCCATCTCGCGTTCTATCTGATGCCCCTAATTCCTTCGCCAGAGCTTCGTCGTGGCTTGTCGTCAACCTGTGACCCGCCGTCGCCGCTTGGATGCTCGTCACCAACGATTTCCGACGACCCCCGCTGCCGTGCCGCGTCACCAGAACCGCCTGCCCCGTTTTTGCCCTCGCTGGAGTTCAATCGATCGCCATTCGACGCCGACAAGGATGACCCACGAAGTCCATGGCTGCTTTCACCTCTGTGTGTCTTCCATGTGGGTCCCAGCAGTATATACCCTTATCTATGTGCTCCCTTGGACCATGCATGTTTGAAGTAGATGTCAGTACAAGATGTGTGTATGTGCGCTAGAAGAGATGCATTTTCCGTGTCTGTCCTTCGGATGAGTGGCCCTCTTGCCATTCATTTAATCCAATCGACATATCTATCTCTGTCTCTTACATGTTGACCCCACCGACCATCCACCCAAATTAAAACCCTATTTGTTTCCCTCGATGCCACATCAGTGACCACGTCACCTGCCTCGTCAGCCGCCACCTCGCCGTGTCACTTGCCACCTTGCATGCCACGTGGTCACCACAGCCACCTAAGTCGCCTACGTGGGACACCTGTCCAAACCCTAGACCCAGTGCTGAGTGGACAAGATCCACTATGGACCAAGTCTTTCACTCATGGACCCCTTGTGTCAGTACCTATGCTGTGAACTCAATTCACCATGCACCATAAACCCTAGCCTGTGGACTTGGTCTATGGACCAATGGCCCACACGTCATCCTCTTTGTCCTTTTCGGGAATTATTTTAATTCTTGAAAAGCCCTTTTATCTTTTTGGTCCCACATGTCATTCATTGATTTCCTCTCTCTCTCACTTACTAGTGGACCCCACTTGTAAGTATTCAATTCTTTTTATTTAATCCGAAGGAATATTCTCTGAATATTCTTTTCTCTATTAATTTCATCATTTCATGTGATCTTTCAAAGCTCACATCTTTTGAATCCGAACTCCGATTGGGTTCATTCAAATTCCTAAATTCATTATCTACCTTCCAGTACCATTCAATTTCAATTTAGAGTTTATTTGAGTTGTCTTTTTGAATTTAGTTTGTTTTTGCGCTTTCTTTCTCGTTAGACGTTGAAGTCCCGGAATCGTCCGAAGGAGCGAAAGGTCAAGGAGGTAGAAGATCAAAGATTATAAAGATTATCATTGCTATAGCAAGGCAAGTTGTACCTTTGATCATATTGAATCCTAGTTTTCTAAAATTACTTTGATTCAAATTATTGCATTTACTTTAAGTATTTATTTAAATGCTTTTGGGTTTAGTTAACAATCCAAATTGTTATAACATCCTTGTCTAATTGATATGCCATAGTCTTTTTGTCACCCTAGCTTGGTTATTTAATAGTTGGTATTATTGTAGCACCAACGTGGGTTGGTTAGATGCGATTAGATTGCTTAGCCATGCCACGAATCATCTGTTCATGTAAAGTTGCAATTATTAACTTGACTAAGTGACTACGGAACTTTGTGATAATCTGTGTGTACTATGTGCTATTATGGCATGTGTTTCACTTAACCAACTGGGTGGGAAAGGATTTAGACTGAGGCAAGTGGTGGAAACTGTGTGACATGGTGGCTATGTGATATGGGAACATGAATCTGTGTGTCAAAATAATCTGTGTAGCTTAGTTAGAAATTGGAAGTCTTGCCTTGGTCAATTAAGGACTGAACTTTGTGCGCCATTGAACTGAGCCTTTCGTACAACCACATGCCTGATGGGACGGGCCTAACTTAGTAGGTTATGGAGTCTTGGCATTGATTACTCAGGTTGTAGGTTAGTTGTGTCGGATTGGGTGGAGGTGTGTACTACCAAGTAGTCGCATCACGGGGCGGTTCGCCGTGTCCCTGTCCAACGGTGTGCGTCTGTGGCAGCTAAGCATACTGGGAGTGTCAATGTCGAGATGAAGTTTCTGAAAGGTTTTGTTGTGATCAGCTCTGATCAAGTTGATTGCATCTTGTGGGTAAAGTGTACAACCTCTACAGAGTGTTAAACAATCTATTCGAATAGCCGTGTCCGCGGTCATGGACATGCTCGGGGATTTCACACGAGGGGTAGATTTTCATAAAACTTGGGATGGGACGGCTGTGTGAGATAACTTATGCAGCTGTGTGAATAACTTGTTTAGGTTATGTGTCTTTGTGAAAACAAATGATAAAACTTATTATTGTTTATTTGTTTTGAATTATGCTTTCAATCTATTATTTGTATTCAAATTGTAAATTTTGCATTTCTGCAAAATAACCACAGAAGCCATTCCTTTGGAATAAGCCTGCATCTATAATTGTATTTCTGTGGTATGAGTTGCGAGTACGGTGTGTACTCATGCTTGCTTTATTAAAACAAGCAGAAGTGAAGGGATCGTCAATCAACAAGGTCTACTTCAAGGATCGTGGAGAACTAGGTCACGCACCCCAGCCGATTGCCTGTGGGCATATGGATGGGCATCACTGAAGTTATTCTGTTTCGTTCCGCTGCAGCTTCATTGAGCTACCTGCCCTCTGAAGCATTAATTGTAAGCTTTGACCTTAAGGTCTTTACTCTGATATTTATTGTATTTGCCTATTTATTAGTCATCTTTGTATATGGAATTGATATTTCACTGATGTTGTCACTGTGTGCACTAGCGTGATCCTGGACTAGTGCAGTATACACAGAGGGTCCAGAATTATATTTTTGGGTCCCGACATCAAGACAATGTCTTTGGGCCGGGCCGACGTTATTTTGATGGATCGGCTCGAGGCCCACCACTGCTAGCTATGCCCCTGGTCCTACAAGCCTTTTTTTAATATATATATAAAAGATTTTCCCCATTTCTATTAATAGAAACCAAGCTACAAGATTCAAGTTGCGTCAGCGATAAAAAGAAAATTACAATAAGGTTTGAACGACCGATTTTTTTGCTAGCAGTACAGCAACGACCAGATGAACCAGAGCAACAAAGCACCTAAGCCTAAGCACATTTAACTTGACAAAAACAGCTATGATAACTGACAAACAGAGCACAACTATCCATCTAGTCCCCCTCCATCTCCTATTCTTCTTGTCCACGATGCCCATCTCCTCCTTGCTCCAAAAACATCATTAGCAACTTGCCACATTGCCCTAGCGCCCCTGATACGCAGCTCCTGTTCACCCTCCTCCTTTTGTAGTTTGGCCCAAAGATTAATCCATCAACAGATAGTGTATATCAACAATACAGGTTCTACATGCCATTTTTGTTGGAAGCATGCTGAATTACGCGTTTTCCAAGTGCTTCATAAAATGGTTGCTAAGCCCACTAACACCAATTTCCTTGTCCTCCTAACAAAACCCTTAATTCAGTTGCTAAACAACTAGTGGATATCCATTGGAGGACCAGACAAACCAAAAGTACAACCCACAACATTCCAAATAAATCTTGTCAAGGGGCGGCAAGAATAAGTGGTTGATATTCTCATCAGAACCAGAAAAAATACAAACTTTGTCACCCACCCAACCTTATGTATAAGGTTATCTTGGGTCAATATGCTTTGGTTTAGAACTAGCCACTGAAACACCTTTAACCTCCGGGGTAGCTTAACATCCCAGAAGAAATGATATGGAAAAACAATACTCTAGACTCCCAATGCATTGTAAAAAGATTTAACAGAGAAGGCTCCAGAAGGAGTTAACAACCAAACCAACTTGTCACTCTCACTCAACTGCACATTGACTGCAATCATCTAAGAGTTGGTTCCACAAGACTAATGTTCCCACCTAGAGTGTTCTCCTAAATCGAATATAACCAAACCCCTCCTCAAAAACATGTGCCACTGTAACATGTTTAGTAAAGGTAAGGTTATATAATCTTGCATATTTCACAGAAAACAGAATATCACCTACCCAAAAATCTTCCCAGAACTTAGTTTTAGCACTATTTCCCAATTTCCTTTTGCAGCAAGATAAGAAGAGATCTCTTACCTCCATTAAACCTTTCCAAAAGCAAGAGTCCCCAACCTTAATCTCTACCTGAGCCAAGGTGATGTTAGAAAGTTATCTTTTCCTAATCATCTCTTGCCATTGTCCATCTTCGTTTTCTAATCTCCATAACCACTTACTCAGCGGTGCCAAGTTCATGGTCTTCGGATCTAAAACACCTAGACCACCTTGATTCTTAGTCAAATACACCACTGACCAACAAAGCAAGTGGTATGTCCTACAAGTCATATAGATAGCAGGAGAAGCACTAACATGCCATTTGATGGGACCCACAGTAAGGGCTCTCCTTTCTCTTGCCATTTTTCTCGAAATGATTCGACCGTACAAGCTGGGCTGCACTTTGCCAATTTCCCAACAGCGAGAGATCATAATGGGAGAGGACAAGTTGCACGAGGCAACGCGGTGCAAGCATGCTAAAGTTTTCAGAGGCTAGTATTATCGATCCCTCATCCCTGTAGAATGTGTTAACATGCACCGAATCATATCTCTATCTTCGGATATTACCGTTTGGACATTACCAGACTGTTACTAATAAACCGATAATATCTATTGTAATCTTTGTATAGATAGAAACTAGTGACTTGAATCTTTTGTATAGATAGAAACCAATGTCTTGTTTGTAATCTATATATACGAGGATCAATACAATGATGCCGGTTGAGGCTTCTTCCAAATCCTTTCATGGTACCAGACACGTTCACGTTCCACTGACATGTCCCTCTCTTCATCTGTCCCCGTGCGCGCTGACTCCCGAACGCACGCACCACCTTCCCCTCCCACGGCCTGCGCTGCGCGCCGACTCCCAGCCACACGCGCCACCTTCCCCACGAAGGCAGCCGACTCACCAAGACGCGCCACCTTCCTCCCATCGCAGGCACAAGGCCAACTCCCGATCAGACGCCACCTTTCCCTTCCACTACTCGCGCCATATTTTGGCTGCGAGCCATCTCATGGATGCACGTGACACCTCCATTCCACGCCGCTAGCACCATCACCTGGAAACCAGCGTCACCATGGGCGACGCCGTCGCTCCTGCCCACACACAACTCTGGGCGCAGGCCATCAATGCTGTTAGAATAGGACTCTTGTATTACCTTATCTGTATATGGAAACCCCCTTTGTACATCTCCATATATATTGCTCATTGGGCCCTCTTGAATATACACACAATATTCATAACATGGTATCAGAGCTAGGGCTCTAACTCTAGTTTTTCCGCACTTGGGTCGCCGCCGCCGCGAGTCCACGGTCGAGCGCCGCCGCCCTCTTGGGCCGCTACTGCCGCCGTTCTGCCATGAGGCCCGACGCTTGTTGCCACGGCCGAGCCGCCGTTGCCCTCTTGGGTCGCCGTTGTCGCCCTCTTGGGTCATCGCCGCCACCGCTCTGCCACGAGGCCCGACGTCGGCGCTACGCCCGACGCCAATTCACTGAAGCCGCCGCCACTAGTTGAAGTCGTTGCCGCCACCCCAGCCGCCACCGTCGCAGGGGAACCCTTGTTCCCCGCGTGCTTTCTCTAGCTGAAGTCGCTGCTGCTGCCGCCGCCGCAGGGGAAGCCTTGTTCCCCCGTGTGCTTTCTTTGTGAGTAGGTCATCCAGCGCCACGTGGTGAGGCTGTTTTAGCTGGCCTGGCCTAAAGTAAGTAAAAATAATAATTTAAAAAAAATAAAAAAAACGTTGATCTAACCGCCGCGCCGTCCAGCGTCGCCTGTTAGACTTAGTTGCCTTGGTCACCGCGCCACCTACAAATGGCTTTCGTTCCATCAGCTGCGATCCCATTCTCGGGAACCAAGCTTAATGGGACAAACTACAGGTCGTGGTCTTCACTCATGGAGATCACGCTCGATGGTCGCCGCCTCTGGGGACATGTTACTGATGCCCGACCTTGTCCGTCGTCGCCGGTTCAGCCTCCTCCTAGACAGCCTACTTCGGCACTTCTACAGAAGATGAGGCCGCCAAGAAGGAGGCAGAGGCCGCTATTATTGCTGTTGACGCTGCTGATGAGGCTTTTCAGTATGCCATAGATGCTTTTGAGCGCTGGTGTGCTGATGAGGCCCATGTTCGAGCCATCCTGGTGGTCAACGTCGACGACTCCATCCAGCCAAATATTGTTGGTCTACATGCCACTCGTCAGATCTAGGAGTACTTGTGCGAGCGATATCAGCAGAGCAGCGATGCTCAGTTCTTTTCGCTTCAGCGTGAGTTGGAGACGCTTCGCCGGGAGGACTCCTCCGTCAACGACTTCTTCTGAGCCCTGGCCAGTCTCTGGCGCTAGCTGGACGGGCTGGCTTCTCCGCTCTGCCAGGAGTGTCATAAAGTGCAAAAGGCGGATCGTGATCGCCTTTGCCTTTATGACTTCGTCTGTCGTCTTCGCCCAAAGTTTGAGCTCGTCGAGGCTCAACCATCGAAGTCGCTCACCACGATCGATCCATCGAGGTTTTTCGACGCCTCCGTCGAGGAACTTCGCCACGGGTTAGCAGCATAGTTTGTTCCGGCTGTGCTTGCTACCCCTTCTTCTTCGACTACACTGACGGTTCTTGCTTCGACTACAGTCCATCCTCAGGTGTCTGTTTTCGCTCCTGTTTTTGCACCGACTGGGGTTCAGTGCAATTATTGCAAGAACTTCGAGCACAACTATCAGCATTGTGCGATGCGAAAAAAGCAGAACAAGGCACGTGGGGTTGGACGCTCCAAGGGGGGCACAGAGACCCTTCCTTGACGTATGACGCATCAAAGACAACCAACACGTCAAGACCTTCTCAAATGAGGTGACTCTGCTCAAAGAAGAATGTTAGGCTCTACTTCAAAGACCTATCTCACAAATCGGCGAGTTCTCGCCACCTAGCTCGACGTCTCCTCCATGTATTTCTTGGGTTCTGGATTCTGGTGCCTCTTTCCACATGACACCAAACTCCACATCTCTCACTTCAGTCGGACCTCCTATTTTTTTCTATCTCTGTTCAGATAGCTAACGGTACTCCTCTGTCTGTCAACTGTCAGGGCACTCTTTTGTCCACTGACTTTTGTGTTCCAGTTGTTTCCCATGTTCCCTAGCTTACCATGCAGCTTCTCTCGGTGGGTCAGCTCACTGATCTTGGCTGTAGGGTTGGTTTTGACTCTCATACCTGTTTCATCCAGGATCGACAGACAAGGACGGTACTTGGGACTGCCGGCGCCATAGGGATCGTTAGGGTCTCTACATCCTTAATCGTCTCTACCTTTCGTCCACTTCAGTTGCTCCTGTCACATCCAATAACAAGCGCCAACATCAAAATCCTAGTCCCGGTTACCCTCGAGCTTTCCGCCTCCAACTATGCGAAGTGGCGCACTCTCTTGGAAGTTGCGGTCACCAAATTTGCTCTCAAGGATCATCTCCAAGCATCCAGCTCCTCCCGCGTTCCCAATGCCGATTGAAAGTGTCGCGACTCCACCGTGCTCTCTTGGCTTTACGAATATATTTCTCCCGAGATCCTCGATACTGTCATGGCGCCTTCCACCACTGTCGCCACTGTCTAAATGATGATCGAAAATATGTTCCAGGACAATAAAACCACCTGTGTCATCTACCTTTAGTTTTATTGTCCTCACACCTCTCAACAAAACGACAAGTCTGAATGTATTATTCGTACAGTGAACAACATTGTTCGCTCACTCCTTTTTCAAGCAGGCATGCCACCTTCTTTTTGGGTCGAATCCCTCCATGTGGCCACTTATCTCCTGAATCGTCTACCCACCAAAACCCTCAATTTCTCCACTCCGTTTCAGGCCTTGTTCCAGATTTTGTCGTCCTACTCCCATCTTTGGGTTTTTGGTTGCCTTTGCTATCCAAACACTTCCGCGACCATGGCTCACAGACTAGCTCCTCGCTCGGTCCCTTGTGTCTTCCTTTGTTATTCTCCCAATGACAAAGGCTACTACTGCATGGACCTCACAACTCGTCGAATCATCACCACCCGTCATGTGGTGTTTGATGAAAATAGTTTTCCCTTTGCTTCTTCTTCGTCCAACTCAACTGATGCTTATGACTTTCATCTTACTCCACCTCCTGCTCCTTGTTCCTCTACCGCATCTTCTCTGGATGACGACACTACTCTAGCAACCCTCCTTCTTGCCACGGCAACCCCCACCAGGCCGATCGCTCTGCCAGCCCATAGTCCCCCTACCATGACAAATACCTCCTACTCACCCTACAAAGAATCAGTGTTTCCTCGACGCAGATCACCCTACCGCGTCCATCTTTTTCCTTACCATGGCAGGCACGCTTCCTATCGCAACTGCCCCTGTCCTTGCCATGGCAGCATCTCCACCCACCGCAGGCACCTCTTCTTCTATCGCGACAGCAGATTCATCATCGGCTCCCATCATTTCTCACTCCTATGGCACACGTCTCCATTCTGGTCTTCGTGTTCTACTTCGTGAGAAACTAAACCTACGTGTAACGGCCTCCTCTGATATTTCTCCTCTCCTGAAATCCATCTACATGGCTCTTAAGGACCCAAATTGGCACTCTGCCATGGTGGATGAATTTCAAGCGCTTCTTTTTAACCATACATGGGATCATGTGCCTCCTCCTCCTAAGTCCTAAGTCCAACATTATCTCTAGCAAATGGATTTATCGACATAAGTTCCAACCCGATGGTACTCTTGCATGCTACAAGGCTCGCTGGGTTTTACGTGGTTTTTCACAGCAACCTGGCGTTCATTTTGACGAGGCATTCAGTCTTATGGTTAAACCGGCCACCATTCGTACTGTGCTTTCCCTCACTGTCTCTTCTGGATGGCCCATTCATCAACTTGACGCCAAGAATGCTTTTCCCCACATACACCTTTCCGTGGTACAATCGACGTGCTTCATTGATCAGCCCCGTCCATCTCATGTTTGTCATTTGAACTGTTTTCTTTACGGTCTTAAATAGGCTCCTCGAGCTTGGTACACTCGTTTTGCTTCCTTTATTGGTTCTCTTGGTTTTTCCTATTCCAAGTCTGATACCTCTCTTTTCATCTTTCATTGCGACCTTGGTACTGCATACCTTCTGTTGTATGTTGATGACATTATTCTCACCTCGTCATCGGCCACTCTTCTCTCCTGCATTGTTGGCTCTCTTAGTTCTGAGTTCACCATGACCGATCTTGGTGATCTACATCACTTTCTTGGTATCACCGTCACTAGATCAACTGCGAGTCTCTTTTTGTCACAGGCTTCCTATGCTGTTGAGCTCCTTGACCATGTTGGCATGGCTTCGTGCATACCGTCATCTACTCCTATTGATACCTCACCAAAGCTATGTGCTACTGCTGGTCCTCCTGTTGCTGACCCCACTGCTTATCACAGCATTGCAGATGCTCTCCAATACCTTACTTTCACTCGTTCGAATATCGTTTATGTCGTACAACAATTTTGTTTACATATGCATGATCCGCGTGAGTGTCATCTTCATTTGGTCAAACGTATTCTTCAATACAACCAGGGCACTCTCTCCTACGGCCTTCGTATCACTCCTCCGGTGGACACCTTGGTTGCCTACAGCGATGCCAGTTGGGTAGGCTACCCTGACACACGATATTGTACCTTCGGCTACTGCATTTATCTAGGTGAGACTCTAGTATATTGGTCTTCCAAATGCCATAATAATATTTCTCGCTCTAGTGCAGAGGCCGAATACCGCATCGTTGCCAACGACGTCGCCGAAGCTACGTGGTTGCAGCAGCTCCTTCGTGAATTACGACGTCCCCTGTCTAAAGCCACCGTTGTTTTTTTTTTTTGCAACAACGTCAGTGTCGTCTGCATGACAACCAACCCGGTTCTTCATCAACTGTAGGACCGGAAAGGCGACTAGAGGGGGGGTGAATAGACGCTTTCTCTATTTTTCTCCTCGATCAAACTCAACACTACTTTCACTCCAATAGCTATAAAAGCTATGAAGATCTGTATACAGGCACAGCGGATGACCTGTGTTGAATCTGATCAAACCCCTAAGTAAAAGACTACAAACTACTCAAGACCGCACGCACACGCACAGGATGTCAACCAACAGAGCGGAATAAGCAAGCAGAACCAAAGAAGCGGTACAAGGGATACTGCAAACAAGACATTAAACTAATCTAAACAACAAACCTCTATTTCCATTGATGCACATAGCTATCACGCACAAGTAAAAGCCAAAAGGTCATGATGTTTCTTTGCTATGCTCATGCCCCAAAACGAAAGCAGAGCCGACATCGAATCGCCACAAGACGCACAAAGTGAAACCCGCACCAAACCAATCAAATCAAACAAGCCAGTACACAAAACTTGAAGCAAGGCAATAAACTAATCTAAAGACAAACTAATTGCGAGGAGTTAAAACGGACCATTTGTCCGATCATTGAGCATCCAAGCAATAAACAAAGACTTGCGCAGATCGACCTCGACACTCAAAATGAAAACTTAGTCTGAGCAGAGAGCAACAAAACAATAAGGAAAAACAAAACAGAAAACCGCCGGCGTTAACTCCTCGATTTCACGGTGCATGACCATCCATCCGAACCGGGAACCTACCCCAAAAGACTCTGGTTTCTACCGGGCTTCTCCAGATTTTTACGAGGCACAAGACTGCCGCCGCCAAGAGTCCTTTCCTTTTCAGGGCAGCAAGTAATAATAAAAAAAACAAACTCAAAGGCTCGGTCGCAACAGCCGAATCAATCCTCAACAGACTGCAACCAAATTAGAAAACTGATCTAAACAACAACTAGCTGGCAGTCAAACCCAAAACCTTAGACGCAACATTGAGCAGCCAAAGGCAATAAAATAATCACAGGCAGCCAAATAAAGAAGATCATGCAACATCAAATCAAACAGTGAATCGCCAGATCTTGCAGTTTTTCAGTGGCTACAAACCACCGAGGACTCTCGATTCTCACAGGCGCTCTGATTTTTGCAGGTGGATTCCAGGCCACCGTCCGGGGGTCTCTACAGGCGCCGCCGCGAAGAACTCTTTTCTATGAGGGAACCGGCCGCCGCCACCAGGAGCCACTAATTTTTCCAGGGGCGCTACAAACAGAGAGCCGCCACCAGCTCTACTTTCCTCCGGGGAACCCTAATGTCCCATCTTCAAAATCCTTTTATATGACAGCCACCAACTCTAAAATCTTTTTAGAATTAGGGCTTCTAGAAGATTAAACCTAATGGACTTCCGTTAAGGCCCAACAACAACGGAACACACACGCACGTATTTTAAAGCGCCGTCTTCAATTCTCTTGACCTAATCCACTTCTTGACGCACCGTCTTGCGCCGCAGGTTGGCATTAGGTCACCAAGGCGCTATTTGGTAAAATTACCAAAATACCCCTTCTCGATCTTTTCCGAAAACCGAGTCCAATCCTGTTGAAGCAATCGCCTGCTTTGCCACGTGTCGGCAAGTCTCTCCCATCCGGTTCCCACCAGACCACCTTGGCACTTGCACCGACCCCCGCACCGCTTGATCAATCGATCAGACCGAATCGCCTGTTCGGTCATCCTTGTCCATTCATACACGCTTGAGTCACTGACCTCACCCGCATCCATGATCGTTTCGACCTCACTCTCCAAGCTTAATCCCGATCCTTCTCGCCGTTGACCGTCGTTGACCTGCAAGCCACCTGCACAGCAATAGACAAGTAAACACAAATCCGGGAACAAGTTCTTCACAACTTGACCCACGTTAGTGAAAACATGCATCATGCAACACATATGCACTATAGCCTATGAACTCAATCTATTCCAAAGCCAAATTTCCAAAATGACTAAAGATCAGCCTTTTAACTTTGCCGAAAACGCGTGAAACTTCAAACCAAAAGCCACATTGCCAATTGTTTCATCATCCTAAGATCATGGGCATATCCCCATGATATCCACAATCTCCCCCTTGATGAACACATTGGCAATTTCTCAGAAAATATAGTTTTGGAGTTTGAAAAGTAAAATACCTGTAGTTTTCACGCAAAGGCACAACTTGGTCCAAATGCAAGAAAAAGCAAATGAAATGACCAAGCTGGCTCCAGAATAGCATAAGCAAGTGAGATAAGGTAAAAGAAAGCACAAAAGCTTCAATTTCCAAAGAAAGGCCAAAAATCTCACTTAGGTCCATATGAAAGAACAATTGTTCTATATGACCTTTGAGCAGAAAATCCAATCTCTCCTTAAGACTCCAAAAAGCTCTAAAACAACATTTTTACCAATCGTTCTCCCCCTTTGACAATGAATTCATCAAGGTGCATGGAAGAAAATAGAGCATGAATGTAATGGAATGGCTGCAATTTTGTAATTTTTCATTTTTTTTTGTTTTGTTTTTAACTTGAGCAAAAGAAGCCATAAGGATTATCCATGAAGACTGTACTAGTATTACACCAAGCCATATTATGTGAAGACACTATGTTCAATCATGGCAAAACATGTACAGCAAAGCTAAGGCCAAAATAGCAATAATCTGATATTAAATGAATCGACAACATGACAAGGTGCTCAAGATCACAGTTTAACTAAAGGTATCCAAAAATGAGTCAGGCCATGTCTATAAGCAAAATGGAGCCAGAAGCTAGAAAATGAGTCAATTTTGAGCATTTTTAGATCAATTGTGAATCAATTTGTTCAAGCATTTAGAATTTAGCACTATGAGCACTTTGCTGAAAATGATTGGTTTTATCTTAGTAAAGCAAGTCCTGGACTAGGAGCCATCCACAACTGCCTTCTAAGCTTCAACCAATTGCCAATTTGTTTTCTTAGCATTGTGCTAGATCTCAAGCCTCACTACGGCCATCCCAAGCAACAAAAGCTTAAGAGAGTGATCTGGGTCATCCAAAACTCCCCCTGAGTTCATGCCTAGTGCAATGGCAAGCCGTCTCATGAGAAAGAATTGGTGAGATCAGTTTTTTCGCACATAAAAACTTATTTTTTATTTGCTTGACTTAAGAATTATCATAGCTCAATTTAAAACTCAGAATAAGTTCAAGACTCAATTAAGCCTATATGACATGGCATGAATCATGAGAGAATCACTAAAGTAAAACTAGTCACAAGATCCAACAGGACATGTTATGATTCAGTTTGCTCACAGATAATAAAGCTAGCATGGTAAAAGCTAAGCTATACATAAAAAGCCATAAAAAAAGTCTAGCAAACTAGCACAAGACATGGCAGGGTATAAAGTATAAAATCATGTCATACATGGATAATAATCAAAGCTCCACAAGGTTATATTACAATGCAAGATGTTGAATTGTAAAATGCATTATGATACAAATGAATGCAAAAAGACTGAAAAGCCTAAAAAGATCAAAAGGATCTAAAGAAAATACCACTTGAAGAAGGTATCAGAAAAGATCCACACAAAAGTTCACCTGAACAAGGAAAGTTCAGAACCGAACCAGCTCCCCCTCAAACTAACCCATAGGGATAAATTATCCCTAACTCGCTTCTCAAGGTGGCAAACCTTGTTGGGTCTAAAGGCTTTGAGAGGATATCTACCAATTGAGCCTAGGACTCCACAAAATTAGCACAAAGACTTCAAACTCCACAAGATCCCTAGGAAAGCAACTCGAAAAGCTTGGGAGCGAAACGCCATCACTAAAAAGACCTACAGGCAACTCAAAAACTCCTAAGGACCAAAGGATCGGGAGACAAGCTCGACCTAGGCTGTGAGAAGAGTGCATCCTAGAAAACCAAGGGATAAGAAGAGTGCCTAGAAAAGACATGTGCTAGAACAAAGTCTCCTATCTATCCTGAACACAATAAGCCCAACACCTGACACAAAACAGATACTATACAAGGTAGACTAGGGATACCATACATAAATGAAAGGTATGGAAGCTCGAACCTGAGTCGCACTGCTTGGTAGTGAGATGTAGTCATGATGGATGAAGATCCATTCCTTGAAGCTCCAGAAAGTAGTTGCGCTCACCCATCATCCTCATCTCAAATTCCTTCGTCTCCAAGAAGTGATAGCCATCATTGAATGCACATATAAAGAAGAACCAACAGCTTGAAATCATGAATCACATGTTCTTCTACTCAACTGAAAAGACTACACCAAAGAGACAGAAAAGTCTATGCCTTGGTACTGGGTTAGTGAGACAATATCTAGAGAAATAGTACCAAGACACATGACTAGCAAGAATAGCAGCAGATGATCCAAAGCTCATGAAAGCATATAATCAGCAATTTAAGATATGAGCATGGAGAGAGACAACTCAATTTCAACGCATGCTATCCAAGATATGACAAAGCTCAACCTATTCTAAGTCCACAATAAGGCATAGGAGCAAGCAAACACGCACATAGCATAACACAAATCATATATTACAGTCAAAGGTAAAGCTTGCTAGTGAAAGCTATGGTAAGACCCATGTATCCACAATATCATGAGAGCATAAGACATGTTAAGGAACAAATCATGGAAATCAAGTAAGCATGTGAATACACAGGGCAAAGATCAACAAAAGCAAAATACAGAATATACAAGACAGCACAAGCTCATGAAGACTAAACCAAGCTTATACATCCATGAAACTAGAGAAAAACAATATAATACAAGGATATATAAACAAAAAAACACGCAAAAGCATGATGAAGAATATCATAGGAGAACACATGCTGATAAGATACAAATGAGCACAATGATAAACACAACACGCCAGGACTGAATAATCGTGAAGATAAAGGCATGAAGGTGTAAGAAATCTCACAGTGCCCTTGGCTGTCATGGTCCTAGTAAAAACATCTCCAAAAGTGATCCACTCATTGTCGGATGCACGTGTGAGAGAGGAGAACCATCCAGAACCTCCAGTCATGTGTCGAGAACACCCAGAGTCAATCAAGTCATATGTCCTCCTTCCTCGCACGATGGACCTACAGGGCATAAGCGAGAAACATCTGTGCCTCGATCAAGGGGTTAGTGATAAGAGACTTTGGAATCCAAAGATCGAGTCACACGATGCTTGGGCAAAGCAGTAGAAGCAGCAGTAAAATGGTTAGGAGTAAAATCATAAGAATGCACACGAGAACCACCTAGACCTCTCCGAATCGACCTACCAAAAGGTCGGTACTCCCCTTGTCTAGATGCTACCCGTGGTCTCTCCTCACGAAATCCTAAACCGTAACAGCGCCTAGAGTCACCAAAGGAGTCAAAGAAGTCCTCTCTTAACCTAGGCCTATGTCTAGCAGAAAAAAGCAGTCGCTGGCTCTAGAGACTACTGACAAGTGAAGGGACTCCTCTAATGGTTCTCAAGTTACTCATCCTCTCCTTCCTCTCAATCTTGGCTCTACGAAAGCAGAACTCAACAATATGGCCATCCTTCTTACAGAAGGTATAATGGTACTTGACCTTTTGAGGGGTCTGACCTGATGAAGTAGAAGCACCTATCTTGCTAGAAGTGGTTTGGGCAAAACCAGCAGATTTGAAGACTATCTTGGATGGCTTAGAGGGTTCTACCTCAAACAGGCCACTCTCAACAGCTCTAACAACCTTAGGTGGATGGTTCTTGGAATGCTCTAGGGAACTAAATCCTAGGCCACTGTTCTTCATACTCACCTTAGATTTGTATAGAATCATGTTGAGGTTCTTCTTCCCACCAATGAATCTCTCAAGAGTCTCTTTAAGGTAGTCATTTTGTTTGGCTAGTTCATAACAAGAAGAACACTTATTTGACTTGCTAGCCCTATCACACTTTTCCTTATAATGAGCTACCTCGGCTTTCAAAGCCTCACAAGACACACAATAGTTATCTCTAATCTTATCCAACTGATCTTTGAACTTAACTCTAAAAGCTTCTTGTATCTTATCTACATTATGCCCAAGTTCAATACAAAGAGTACAAGAATCGATTAACAACTTTCTTGGAAGCAAATATGGACATGGATTGTTCAATTTTAGCCTTTTCTTCTAGTGTCTTGTTTAAAGCATCATTCTCAATTGTGAGTTTAACACAGTTTTCACATGAAGCAGTTTTAGAGTAAATGATCATTTCAGTCATTTCTTTCATTTTAGTCTTATTTTTCTCACAATGAGAGCAGGTGTACTAGCATCAAATTTCATCAATTCTTTTGTAGCACTTTCCAATTTTAGTTCAAGCAAGGCACAATTTGAACAAGGCAAAGGAATAGCATCTACAGTAGTCACATCTAAAGCAATGGCATTCATGCAAGCAGGACTAGACTTGAGAGTTTCTAGTTCATCAAAAGCATCTTTCAGTTGACTAGCAATAGAGGAATGAGCAGATTTCAGATTTGCTAGTTCGTTAAGCAAGCTAGAGCAAGAATCACAATCATCAGTAGGATTAATGGATTTGAGCCTATCAACCTCTAAGTTCAAATCATCAATCATGGCATCCTGCTTCCTAATCATTTTTTCTTGCTTATACATTCTTTTTTCAAAGATAGGCTAAAGCACGCTTCATACTAGTAAGTGAAGGACGTACCTCATCGGGATCATTGAAAAGGTCGCTGCGTCGTTGGAGGAGTCGACATCATGGCTGTCCCTAGCCATGAAGCACATGCCTTGAAGTCCCGAGCCTTCTTCTTGCCATGAGAGTCATCGCTGCCGTCCTCCGCCTCCGAGTCCACATCGCTCATGTTAACACTCTCAAGAGCGGCAAGGACTTAGCCGATTTAACTTGCGATAGTTGGGCTTCTTGCCTTTCTTGTCTTTGGCTTGATGACGCCCGAGAGTCCTTCTCCTCCTTGCCCTTCACTTGGGGCACTTGGAGCGAATGTGGTTAGGCTCACCACACTCAAACAAGTGACAGGCCACCTCTCCTCCTGTTCCTCACTTTGTTGTAAACTCTCGAGAATTTGGTGGATAGGAGGGCTAAATCATCCTCAGGTAGCTTCTCTAGCTGCTCATCGCTCAAAGAATGTAAAGCTGACAAAGAAAAATCAGATGAGCCAAAATCAAAGGAATCAGTCGAGCTACCATTAGATGGGTCGACCACCAAAGCCATCGACTCTGTCTTGGGAAGACGCGAGATAAAAATCAATCTCATGCGTCTTCAACCTCGAGTAAAGCTTATCCATGGTAAGCTCACTCATGACAGTGTTGTCATTGATGGATGTGATCTTCATCCCCCAGACCTTCACATCAAGAGCACCCAAAAGCTGGCGTGCATTCTCAGACTCAGTGAAAACAAGATCAACAGCGCGAAGATCATGGAGAATCTTGGAGAACCTCCCCCACAGCTCATCTAAGGACTCACCAGGTCTTTGCTCAATCTTTGAATATTCTTTCTTGAGCTGGTTCTGTCTCACTTCCTTGATCGTAGTCGAACCCTCGTGGTAGTCACAAAGGGTCCTCCAGATCTCGTGAGCAGACCTCAAATGAGCCACGCGCTCAAACTCAGATCGACTAAGACCTTGGATCAGAAAGTTCCGAGCTTTACTATTAGCCTCAACATCTGGAGTGATCACATCGTCATTGGCTGGCATGACATATGGATTTTTGACCTTAAGCCAAATAGCGTGTCCTTGAGCCTCGATGTAGGCATGCATGCGTGTCTTCCAGTAAGCAAAATCAACTCTATCGAAAACAGGTGGTTTGGTTGAATACTTGTCAGTCGCCATGGCTCCAAAGATCGGTTAAGATCTATGAAAAGAGCTAACCGGGCTCTGATACCAATTGTAGGACCGGAAAGGCGACTAGAGGGGGAATGAATAGACGTTTTCTCTATTTTTCTCCTCGATCAAACTCAACACTACTTTCACTCCAATAGCTATAAAAGCTATGAAGATCTGTATACAGGCACAGCGGATGACCTGTGTTGAATCTGATCAAACCCCTAAGTAAAAGACTACAAACTACTCAAGACCGCACGCACACGCACAGGATGTCAACCAACAGAGCAGACAAGCAAACAGAACCAGCAAGCAGGTACAAGGGATACTGCAGCAAGACATTAAACTAATCTAAACAAAGAAACCTCTATTTCCATTGATGCACATAGCTATCATGCACAAGTAAAAAGCCAAAAGGTCATGCGGATCTTTGTTGCTATGCTCATGCCCCAAAACGAAAGCGAGCCGACATCGAATCGCCAAACCCGCACCAAACCAATCGATCAAACAAGCGGTACACAAAAACCTAAAGCAAGGCAATAAACTAATCTAAAGACAACTAATTGCGAGGAGTTAAAACGAACCATTTGTCCGATCATTGAGCATCCAAGCAATAAACAAAGACTTGCGTGATCGACCTCGACACTCAAAATGAAAACTTAGTCGGAGCAGAGAGCAGTCAAAACAATAAGGAAAAACAAAACAACAAACCGGCGTTAACTCCCGATTTCATGGGTGCACACCATCCATCCGAACCGAACCTACCCCAAAAGACTCGTTTCTACCGGCTTCTCCATTTTTTACGGGGCACAAGACTGCCGCCGCCAAGAGTCCTTTCTTTTTCAGGGCAGCAAGTAATAATAAAAACTCAAAGGCTCGATGCGCATAGCAAATTAATCAATCCTCAACAGACTGCAACCAAATTAGAAAACTGATCTAAACAACAACTAGCTGGCAGTCAAACCCAAAAACTTAGACGCAACATTGAGCAGCCAAAGGCAATAAAATAATCACAGGCAGCCAAATAAAGAAGATCATGCAACATGAAATCAAACAGTGAATCGCCAGATCTTGCAGTTTTTTAGTGGCTACAAACCGTCGAGGACTCTCGATTCTCACAGGCACTCTGATTTTTGCAGGTGGACTCCAGGCCGCCGTCCGGGGGTCTCTACAGGCGCCGCCGCCAAGAACTCTTTTCTATGAGGGAACCGGCCGCCACCAGGAGCCACTAATTTTTCCAGGGGCGCTACAAACAGAGAGCCGCCACCAGCTCTACTTTCCTCTAGGGAACCCTAATGTCCCATCTTCAAAATCCTTTTATATGACAGCCACCAACCCTAAAATCCTTTTAGAATTAGGGCTTCTAGAAGATTAAACCTAATGGACTTCCGTTAAGGCCCAACAACAACGGAACACACACGCACGCATTTTAAAGCGCCGTCTTCAATTCTCTTGACCTAATCCACTTCTTGACGCACCATCTTACGCCGCAGGTTGGCATTAGGTCACCAAGGCGGTATTTGGTAAAATTACCAAAATACCCCTTCTCGATCTTTTCCGAAAACCGAGTCCAATCCTGTTGAAGCAATCGCCTGCTTCGCCACGTGTAGGTTGATCCAGCGGCTCTCATCGTGTCGGCAAGTCTCTCCCATCCGGTTCCCACCGACCACCTTGGCACTTGCACCGACCCTGCACCGCTTGATCAACCAACAAGACCGAATCGCCTGTTCGGTCATCCTTGTCCATTCTGCGCCACGCTTGAGTCACTGACCACCCTAAGCATCCATGATCATTCGGACCTCGGCTCTCCAAGCTTAGTCCCGATCCTTCTCGCCGTTGACCGTCGTTGACTGCAAGCCACCGCTGAAAGAATAGACAAGCAAACACGAATCCGGGAACAAGTTCTTCACAACTTGACCCACGTTAGTGAAAACATGCATCATGCAACACATATGCACTATAGCCTATGAACTCAATCTATTCCAAAGCCAAATTTCCAAAATGACTAAAGATCAGCCTTTTAACTTTGCCGAAAACGCGTGAAACTTCAAACCAAAAGCCACATTGCCAATTGTTTCATCATCCTAAGATCATGGGCATATCCCCATGATATCCACATCAACACACTAAGCACATTGAGATTGATCTTCACTTTGTGCGCAACAAAGTGGCTCTGGGATAGATACGTGTTCTTCATGTTCCTTCCACGTCCTAGTTCGCCGACATCTTCACCAAGGGGCTGACGTCTTCATTGTTTCGTGACTTTCGTACCAATCTCACCGTCTGCCCTACCGACGCTCTCTCTATCCGCCGAATCGACGTTGTGATTGCGGGTATGTTAACATGTACCGAATGATATCTCTATCTTCGGATATTGCTGTTTGGATATTGCTGGACTGTTACTATTCATAAACCGACAATATCTCTTGTAATCTTTGTATAGATAGAAACTAGTGATTTGAATATTTTGTATAGATAGAAACCAATGTCTTGTTTGTAATCCATATATATGAGGATCAATACAATGATGCCGGTTGAGGCTTCTTCCAAATCCTTCAGAATGTAGATGCAATGCAAGCTTGCAGGCTGCAGCTAACTTTCTGATTTGAGACTTGAGATGAATTCAATAGGCACGTTCTCCACTTCAACTTCAGATAGGCTGTTCCTTTGTGAAAATACCACGCTAGCAAGTGTAAAACAGCGCAATTTGGACTCCATGACCGAGTTATCTGTAAGCACTGGACATGCTTAAATCGTTTATAGCTCAGGTTGACTAAGTTCATTTATAGCTCAGGTTGACTAAGTTTGAGACAGAAGAACTGAGCAAAGACCAGATATGCAGGCAAAATTCAGAGACCTAGCCCAATGGCAAACTGATAGTGATGGTGTGCTTGGGGTGTAATTCACGTTACTGAGTAATAAGAGATGGGTTAGCTCCGTCTTGCTACTTACCAAACGCAGTACGAGCTGCAGGTTGGACGGGAGAACGGTCCAAGGGATCGGCGACAAGGTTAACACATCACTGACTATATAAACAAGAAAGCTACAGTACAAAGGAACAGAAGTGGTGACAATACAATCTACCATGATCCCGTCAAAGAATACTGTCAGCCACAAGCTTAAAATTTGCAGATCACCAAACACATTTTGCCACATCAGCCTTCCCCTGAAACGTCCTGATTTGCGATTTGAATCGGGTACATGATGAGCAACATAGGTAGAAACTAGCAAGTGATTTGAGCTGTGCGGTTAGATTTGCATATGCCAGCTAATCCTTTGCACAAATAACATCAAAATTTGTTGCATCAGACTTCCCTTTCTGATCCTACAATGGAGAAGACGCCATTACACACCTTGGTTCTTCTTGCATGATGAGAGAATAACTGATTATAAAAAAAAGTTTGTCCTTAGGGGGAAAAATCAAACCATTGCTTTGAAATAATAAATTTTTGCAATGCATTTCAGATAAGTACTGAAGTATTAAAGGTTCATTTAGAACTTAATTAGAAGCCAGCACTCCCAAATCATCTTCTGATAACAAGGAGTGCTTCTGGCAGATACAAAAGAATCCAGGAATCAAAGAATGACATGAGTACCAAAATTCTCCTACCCCTAAAAACTGTATTTACAGACCGAAAAATAGACTCTGAAGTCTACTTATTAAGAAGCTGAAGTAACTAAGAGCTGGAACGTTCAATCTGCAAGAGGCTGACTACTCTGTAGTAGTAGATTTTGTCTCGTCGGTGACAGTAGTGGCAGTCGCAGTAGTATGGCTCGGCTCGCCGGTGAAGGACGAGGCGGCAGAGACTGCGATGGAGGGCTTGATCTGCTCGAGCTGCCGCAGGACCTGCTGCGCCTCGGGCCGCTCCGACGGCGAAGGATCGACGCAATGCAATGCCAGTTTCAGCGTCTTCACCAGCTCCTCGCCGGTCTCCGAACCCGCGGCCGCGTCCTTCATGAGCTCAAGATCGAACACCTCGTTGGTCCACTCCTCCTCGACGACCGAGGCGACCCACTGCGGCAGGTCGAGCCCGTTGGTGGTGTCCCCCGGCGACTTGCCGGTGAGGAGCTCGAGCATGACCACACCGAGGCTGTAGATGTCGGTCTTGGTGTTGGCCTTCTTCAGCTTGGAGAGCTCGGGCGCGCGGTAGCCGAGCGCGCCCGCCGCGGCGATCACGTTGGAGTTGGCCGCCGCGTTCATGAGGCGCGACAGGCCGCAGTCGGCGATCTTGGCGTTGTTGCCCTCGTCCAGGAGGATGTTGCTGCTCGTCAGGTTGCCGTGCACCATGTTCGCGTCGGCGTGCAGGTGGTGCAGCCCCCGCGCCACACCCATCGCGATGTTTATCCTCGTCAGCCAGCTCACCGGGCTGTCCGGCGTGCGAGCTGCAGTAGTACAAGAGCAACATCCATTGCAGAGTTGTGGTAAGAGGAATCAAAGAAGCAAAGCGAAAGCTGAAGAAACAGTGAGCATTGTAGTACTGAGCAAGTGTGGTTACCATGGAGGAAAGAGGCGAGGCTGCCTTTGGGCATGAAGTCGAACACGAGGAGCTTCTCGCCCTTAGGCCCCAGGTAGTAGGCCCTGAGGGCGAGGAGGTTGGGGTGCCGGAGCTTGCCGAGGGCGTTCACCTCCGCTTCGAACTCCTTCTGGTTCTTGGCGATCTTCTCCCGGAGCCGCTTCACCGCGACGTAGCTGCCGTCCTCCATGGTCGCCTTGTACGCCGTCCCGTATGTGCTCTTTCCCAGGATCTCCGCGGTCGCGCACAGCAGGTCGTCAGCCGTGAACGAGAGCGGCCCGTCGAAGTGGACTAGCTTGCCACCGGCGTCCCCGCCGGCGTCGGTACCTGAGCCGGCGCCAGCGGGCTTACCAGGTGCCTTGGCGGTCGCATCCTTGGCGCCCTTCTTGGGCGACGCGCTGTCCTTCTTGTCTTTCCTCCAGAAGAGGAAGACGCAGCAGAAGAGGACCAAGAAGAGCAAGCAGATGCCCCCCACTGCAAAGATGAGCTCCCTTTTGTTGAGCTTCCGGGTCGGTCGCTCCGACAAAGGCGGCGGAGGAGACGGCAAGGTCGCCGGAGAGGAAGCGGAAGTGCAAATGGCGGAGCCATTTAACCCACAGAGCTGAATGTTCCCTACGAACGAGCTAGAATTGAACTTGTTGGAAAGATCCACAGGCACAGGCCCTGAGAGATTGTTGTAGGACACATTGAAAGAGCTCAGATTGGCCAGGCTGCTCAAGGACTCTGGAATCCCTCCGGTGAGGTTGTTCTCCGACACGTCGAGCGACGACAGCGCCGTGAGGTTCCCGACCGTCGCCGGAATCTCCCCGTCGAGAACATTTCTCTTCAGGGACAGGTTGGTGAGGTTCTTGAGCCCGTCAATGGCTTCGGGTATGTGCCCTCCAATATCATTCCCATCGAGCTTGAGCTCTACTAACGAGGTGAGGTTGCAGAGCGAGACAGGGAGGCTACCACCTAACAGATTGTCAGAAAGGTCCAATCTTTGGAGCCTTGAGAGGCTCCCAATTCCACCAGGGATACTTCCACCGATAAAATTGTTGCTCAGAGAAAGATCATGGAGCATCCTGAGATTGCCAATGGTGGATGGCACCTCACCGCTGAGATTGTTATTGTTGAGGCGAAGGGATTCGAGGAAAGGGAGAGAGGTGAGACTGCTCGGCACAGCACCCGAGAGGTCGTTGTTGGCGAGGTTGATCCTGTAGAGCCTAGTGGCATTGGCGAGAGAGGAAGGGATAACCCCGGAGAGGAAGTTGCCGCTGAGGTCGAGCGTCTGCAGGAGCGCGCAGCCGCCGAGCCCCAGCGGCACGGCGCCAGCGAAGCGGTTGTTGAAGAGGTAGACGCCGCGGAGGTCGCGGAGGAAGCCGAGGGATGCCGGCACCTGCCCTCCGAGTGCGTTGTCGTGGAGGCTGAGCTTGCGCAGCGACGTAAGCTGGCCGACCTTTTCGGAGAGCGCGCCGGCGAGGGACTTGAACGGCAGCTGGATGGCGACGACCTTGCCGCGCACGCACTTGACGCCCGCCCAGGCGCCCGAGCACGCGCCCAGGCCCGTGCCGTTCCACCCGCGCAGGAAGCCGCGCGGGTCCACCAGCGCCTGCCGGATCGCCTGCAGCCCCTGCAGGTCCGCCTGCGCGATCACCACGCCGTCCGGCGCCTGCCCGCGCGCCGGCACCGCCGCCTCCCGCAGCAGCACCAGCAGGACCAACAGCACATGAAAACCTCTCGATCCAACCTTGCATTGGTTGCTGTTGCGTACTACATCCATGGCTGCTAAGCTACCACTAGCTCTAGCTAGGATGATCCTAATATAATATAATCTAACCCAACGCAATCTCTCCTCCTGCCTAGCTAGGCGCTTTTCTCGATCGAGTTCTTGGTTTCTGCAAGGGGGGAAGCAATATTACTGCACTCTATATAAAGCAGGTACTGGTCAGAAAGGAGGGAATAATTAAGCTAGGCTAACGAATTCAATCCAGATGCGCTAACTAACGGCTAGCTCGCCCCTGCCGCAGAGACGAACCAAGTTTTAAAACAGGGAGCACCACCAGTATACGTTACAGGCAGGCAGGCTGAGTCCAGCACTACGGTGGGCGAGCCTGACAGCGTGGACCCGGCGCGGCAGGCTCAGGCCGGAAAGAATCAAATCTTTATCTCGTTCAGTGCAGCGGCACGAGGAGGAGGTGGTGATGCCGCCGCAGGCTGGACCTGCCCTGCGCCGTGCTGCCCCGCCCCAACGCCAACGGCTACCTCCGCGGCAGGGGGCCCTGCCGGGCAGCGGCAGCGAACACGTGCGCCGGAGTTTTGTAATATACTCCTATACTAGCATTGAAAGCAGCGAGTGAATTAATGGCAGTAAAGAAGTGGGAGAGAGAGAGAGAGAGAGGTTTGGGAGGGCAGACAAGAAAAGGAGCACATGGAAAAGGGCCACTCGAGCTGTCAGCCGACGTGCCGCTGGACGTGGATCCCCACGGCCGGCGGGGGCCCGGCGGGTCAGCCACGGCCGGAGGAGAACCGTTTCGTACCGGAAAAGGCGATTTTCTTGATCCCCCTGCCCAGCGCCCCAGCCTTTGTCAACTGCTGCCTGGCACTACTAGCGAGTAGTGAGTGGCGACCACTCGATGAACGAACCATCATGTACTGGAGGAATGTGCACAGCGCAGGCCATGGGGGTGGCGGTGCAGTGGGCTTCGTGTCCCGGTGTTCATGCCCATCCTTCCATTCCACTGTGTACTTTTGACCCTGCCGGCCTCAGATCTTTAATTGGCGGCCTGGCAACGGCCAGTAGCCCAGTAGATCGGTGCTGATACCTATGCAGCGAACGGATCATGCATCGGTTCAAAAGGGTAATCGAAAGCGGCAGGGCACTGCAGTTCAGAGGGTGTGGCTCTGTCTGGCACTGGATGAATGGAGGGGAACGGGAAAGGAGAGGAATAATAGGACATGACAAGTCACATCGTCCAATGCAACACACCAGAGGACGGAACTGGTAGAGAATTGAGATTCTAGGATGTCAGTCTCCATTCTGTCTTTCTGAAACGCGCCAAATGGCCATGGCTGTGGGCCAATGTCACAGCTTCATGGTTATCACAGTGGTTTTATCAGTCAACACAATGGTGCTTGGCAAACAAACACTCATGCTCAAAGCATAGATTAACAAACATGATTCACCAACAGGGAAGACCTGGTGAGCCAAATAAGAAACTCGTAAGAACTACATTTACAAATGATGTGATCTGCCAAAAGAGCCAAGAGAAATGGAGGTTTTGCTACAATGCAGAGACAACTACAAGCTGAGCAAGTGAGCGTTATAGATCTTTGATGGATCTTCAGGAAGACACCAAGCTTGAAGGTATGGATGTACATTTGATCAAAATTTGAATTCCTCATCTACATCTGACAAGCTATCTGGGGGATCATATACAATCATATCGGGGAAAAGTTCCAGGAAATCCTGTTTTATCTTCTCCCTCAGCTCAGGGTATGGAATCAGGCCTTTCAAGATAACCCGGAATGGCAACGAGAGAGGTGGGTCTGGAGAGCTCCTCATGTCTTCGTAAAACTCCATCGCCAGATCAATCAAGCCAGCATTGCAGAAGGCTCTCACGATGTCACCGTATGTGTGCTGATCAAATAGCACATCTTCAGACTTCAGATCTGCCCAGACCTGCTTTGTCTCATCAGTCTTCTTGTTCCTAGCTAGCATATATAGCATGTCTCGGTAGAAGTACATATCAGGCCGATACCAGATTTCTTTCCTCACAACACCATATATCTGTAGCAACACATAAATGCTTAATCTTACAAAGTCTATATCACACTTTAAACATAAGTGTTTGTTTATCCACTGTTCCACTGAATGCTAGGTTCCAGGTACAAGAAATTTTGGAAACATCCAGCTATCCAAGGCAATAACAACACAAGTGCGTGTCCAAGAAGGGCATACTGCACAATTAAAATAGCTTACCACATCCCAAAACATGAACTTAAAAGAACTAAATATTCCTAAGATTCAAATCAGAATATGGATGATAACAGAACAGATCTATCGCCAGGGTGTTAAAGGTGCATTTTCAACATCTATCAGCAAAACTGAGCACCATTTTGCATTAGCATTTCAGTAAAAAAAAAGTCATTCAAACTTAAATCACGTCAAATTTCCTAGTCCAAGATACAAATTCCAGAAGAAAACTAGATTGCCAAAATAAACCACCACATACTTGCGTAACCAAAGAATGTGAATAAATCACAGGGAATGATGGGTCAATACAAACATGCAATCACTTCAAAGTTAAAACCCCAGCAAATTCAGGGCTTGAGATGCCACAAGCCAACATAATAAATTGAACTTTTTATGGTGAAGGAATGCTTTAAACACCTCAGTTATGTTATGCGAGCTATTTAACACGGCAAAACCACTTCAAATGCCAATTAGAAGATGTAACTAAGCGAAAGAAAAAGCTTCCATGCAGTGGCATGGGAGGTCACCACATGAAAGATATACTAGAGTGTTCCAGTTTTGGACAGTAAGAAGCTACTGAACAATATACTACATTAAGCTGAACCAAATAAAATAGAAACAAAACAACACCTCCATCTCTCCAAGAATAACACGGTAGCTTGTGAAAAAAGTTGTTAGCACGCTAAAATATGCCTCAGAAAAGCTTGAAAGGAAAAAAGCAGACAACCTCAACAACTAGTGTTGCAGTTCAAGTGAAGATAACGCATCATAATTAATTAAATATTAATTAAACTATTTATCTGTAATATTCGTTATAAATAATAATGTCTTCACACAACCTTTAGAGGTATCTCTCATCATCAGTGATCCCCTAGACGGGCGCCTAGGCGGCACCTAGGCGCTGGGCGTAGCATCCCCGTCGCGATTTGGTCCCAGTCGGGAGCTCTAGGCGGCCGAGCGCCTAGCCGGAGCTGGGCGGTCCGAGGCGGTCCCAGGCAGCGCGAGGCGGTCCCAGGCGGCTCGAGGATGGGCGGTTTGGAGCGGCCAGAGGCGGATTTGGGCGGCCCGAGGCGGAGCATGGCACGGCGGGAAGAAAAACAGTAGAGCGGGAACACCAGGAAGAAAAACAGTAAACATGTAAGTGGCTCTCACAGTCTCACATACCGTTGGTTGGCTCGGTTGCTCCCGTCGCGGTCGCGCGCCGCCACCTCCTCTGGTTCTTCTCCGTCACGCAGCTCCTCCCGATTCCCCGTCGCCGTCGCGCAGGCACAGCTCCTCCCGGCTCCCCGTCGCCGTCAGCAGAGGCGCAGCTCTCCTGGCTCCCGTGTCCGTCCGTCGTCGCCAGCCTCCTCCCGTCGCCCCTAGGTCAGCCGCCTCCCTCTTGCCCTCGCCTCCCCCTGCGCCACCTCTTGTTCGCCTCGCCTCCTCTCTACGCCTCGCCTGCCCCGCTCTACCTCTCGCTGGCCCTCGCCTCCACCGCGCCCCCTGCCTCGCTTCCTCCGCGCCGCCTCTTGTGCAAGTGCGAGTGCACACAAGCGTAGGAGTAGTAGTAGTGGAGGCGGAGCGGTGACTCGGTGCCGGTGACTTGTGCGCAGGAGACCAGGAGTAGTAGTAGCGCAGTGTCTATGCTCTCTGATGATGTAGTATTAGAATATTAGTAATTACTAATTAGTAGTGTAGTACTGTAGACTCTAGTAGTAATATAGTATTAGTGTATTACTAATTACTAACTAAGTAACTAGTAGTAGTACTGCAGATTGTTGTAGTAGTACTGTAGACTGTAGTATAGCACTGGCAATTAGTAGTCATTAGTCATTACTTCATTAGTCAATTACTCAATTAGCAAATCTGACCAAGAAGATGTGCTTCCAACCAAAAATTATGAGGAAGAAGATGACTAGTCATTCACTCATTTGATCATCAAATTATCATATGACTCTATCTATATTTCGCTTACTTGTTTTATTTGTGAGACCTTATGAGCTATAAACTATTTATATTTGGCTTGCTTGTTTTATTTGTGACTTGTTTCATTGTTTGAACTATTTGATGTTACTTGTTTGAATTATATTTTTATTGCAGTAAGTCATCAACTCATGAAGATCATTACATCAAGTCTTCAAATATATTTGCATCACCAAGCCACCAAGGTAACATCTCTTCTTACATAATAACACATATACATACATACATGTAACATCTCTCCTTACATAATTACACATATACATACATACATGTAATATATACATAAGTTTGGACTGATGTTTGCTATTCTGTGTTCATCCCGCTTGCTTAGACTGGTGCTGGAGGCGATTATGCTTGCAATTCTATTCAGCTGCCTAGGCCCCGCCTAGACGCCCTAGGCGCTAGGCGGACACCCACCGCCCGCCTAGCGCCTAGCGCCTAGGTGAACACTGCTCATCATTAATGATGAGGAGATTATAATTAGTTAGTGGTCGTAAGCTATTCTATATGGTCGTAAGTCATTGTACTACCATCTTATGATCGTAAGATCTTCTACAACCACCTACTGATCGTAAGCTCTACTACGATTACCTTATATGGTCGTAAACTTTACTACGACTAAGTCAACCACGACCACTCTATAATCGATAAGGACTACAGACATGTGAGACCAATCGACTAGGGACCTTATACACTTTGTTTAATTACATGCAGTAGTAAATATGTGTCGTTATTCTCTGATATAATTGCACGTATTAATCTCTGTCTCTAGCATAACCGCAAGACGAACGTGTGGAGTAATCTCTCTAACAATAACTGTCATCAACGTGCGCAATTCTTCAACCGTTGAGGCGCCTCCTTGCATGGACAACTAACACCCTCTCAGATGCTATATAAAGGATAACGCCGGTGGATAGAGGAGACAAGTGACACAAGCAACATAATAGACATGAGTCATTAGTTCTAGCCTTAAGTGACTTCTTTCTGGTTGTAAACACAATCAATACAAGAATACAGGACTATGGTTGTTATTCTCCCAGGAGAAACCCCGAACCTGTCCAAATCCCTGTGTCTCATTCTGTGTAGTCTTGATCAAGAAGCCCCCAGGCATTCATTTCATAAGTTCGATATTAAAGCATCAACACATAGCATACCCCACAAATAGGTCCAAACGATCGGAAAGAGTACCAAAAGCCTATAACATAATCACAGATTTTGAATACCAGTACTACCCAACCCAAGCCCTAACAAATTTTACAGTTCTAAAAGAACTATTTAGCAATTCAAACGGCACAGGGATTCTACATCAAAATCTTACATGACATATGTCTGCATAAATACAGCATTAAAGGCCCTGCTCTACAGTTAAAAAACGCATATCCCTTTTGATGCAATTAAAGAGTCTGATCCTCTAATTCACATCCACACAGCCCACGAATTGTACACTGGAAGCCGTTTCAGTGTTAATAACGCATCAGAACCACTAATTGTCTGATTCGATATGCAAACAACCAGACAATCAAAATACATTACAGGCCATTTCAGCTACTTTGCAGTTCAAACACCACAGCAATCCCACATTGCACGCTATTTCCCGCAAAGACAGCATCGAAATCATAAGATATAAGTTTCAACTAGGTCGACCGTACTACAGAAGAAAGCAATAGCAAGCCGAATGTACTCGCCAACCAAACATAAAAGGAGCGGCTTTATCGGGGCGTGGAAGTGGAACCTTCATTGAGAGGAGGACGTGGTCCTGGCGGAGCAGCTCGGCGAGGACGGCGAGGAGGTCGGTACGGAGGAGCCGCGACACGTGCGAGCGCATGAACTGCTCCAGCCGCTGGTTGCCTCCGGCGGGGGGCAGCGCCGCGAGCCGCTTCAGCTGCGCCACCGCCATGAGGCCCTCCTTCCCCATCTCCTTCTTCCGCCGCCATATCGACAGGCTCGGACTCGACGCCGCCGCGGTAGAGCACAAACTCCGGTGGAGGATTTTACCTGCGGCGGCGTATTCGGCGGCTGCCGGTGGTAGGGTTTGGAGGAGGCGGCGCGGGAGGAGACGGGGAAGCATCTGGGTGGAATAGGCAGGGAGCGGTGTGTTATTTGGAGGGAAGAGGAGGGCGCGCAAGTAAATGGGATGTGCAAGTTTTAGCGGCGTCCAAATTAGTCGTGCTGAGTAGAGGTGGCCAAATGGGCGGTCCGGTCCGGCCCATTCCGGTCCGGCTACTGTTCGTGTCGTGTCGGGTCAGTCTATGGGCTGTGGTGTCGGTCCAGGCACGGTCCATCGTCTTTTCGTGCCGTGCCATGTCGGCACGATCCGTTTAGCCCATCGGGTCAAATGGGCCTGTTTAACCCATTTGGCCCACTAGAATGAAAAAAATCAAAAAAATTTCAAAAAATTCCAAAAAAATTAGAAAAATATGTAGAATTCAAAAATTGACATGAAAATTGAAAAACAATGAGACAACCATATTGAAAATGTAATAGAATTTTATTAATGTTCAAATAGCTAGCTCGTTAAAACATGTGTCATTTAATAAGACATGAAAAATTGAAAAACAATCCTATAAAATATATATATATTTAGAAAAACCAAAATAAATTTATATATACTTATAAAATGAACTATATAAAATTTAAAAACTACAAAATAAAACCATGTAAGTATTAAAATGGAAAGAAAATCATATAAATATTAATAAATAAAAATAAAATTATATATGTATATTAAAAAAAGATTAATAGTGCCCTAGCAGTCAGTCTGCAGTGCTGAATGGTGGTTAGCTACGCGACAAGACTATTCGTCTTGCGTCTTGCGTCTTGGGTCTTGTCGTCTTGGGGTGTCGGCCGCACGCGGCTTAGAGCTATCGTGCCATGTCGGCTCGCCAGAACAAGAAAAATCGTGCCATGCCTACCAGTCAATCGTGCTCGTCGTCTCACCCATCGTGCACGACCCGTTTGGCCGACTCTAGTCTTTGAGAGTCGAACTTTGGACACTATTAGCTCTCTAGACTATCATAATTCTAACTCTAGTCTTTTTACATCTAAAATTCTATTTTTAGCTCCTGGATCCACCTCTTCGTCTTCGACCAAAGATCACGCATGTTCTTGCCGCCGCATCAGAGCAGACAAGCTACTTGCCAGAAGGCAAAGATGTAGCATCAGAGCGACTTTGCCTAAAAATTCATTTAAATATATTTTTGCAGGAATTTTTAAATATAGTAAATGAGCTCAAAAAATTATGAATTTTTTTTGTAGAGCCTCATGGCACAGCTTACTTGATTGTGTAATTTTTAAAAAACTTTATCATTTACAATTTTTTTTCTCTAAAATTCATTTAAGTATACTGTTTGTAGGAATTTTCTAATATAGAAAATGAGGTCTAAACATTATAATTTTTTTCCCACACTCCTTATACAGTGTAATTGATTGTGTAATTTTTTCATAATTTTATATGTTACGAAATTATCTCGACAAATTAAGGGTTTAGGTCTCGAAAATTAGGACGAAAGGTTTCGGAAATTAGGGTTTCATGATTTCATGTGGCTTGGAATATGGTGCCATGAAGCATCATACAACACCATTGCTGGTGGAGGCACACGAGCGAATCAATCGTGGTCGGGTCTCGAGATTCGGCACGCCATAAAAGCGAGCATCATGTAAGGGGACAAAGAATGACGGGCGGGCGGATGTGCGGAGGAGGGAGTGTCTCTTACCTAGAGTGGTCATGTGGTACTAAACTTCCCACATTTGAAGTCACATGAAATCATGAAACCTTAATTTCCGAAACCTTTCGTCCTAATTTTCGAGACCTAAACCCTTGATTTGTCGAGACAATTTCGTAACATATAAAATTATGAGAAAATTACACAATCAAGTACATTGTATAAGGAGCCTAGAAAAAAATTATAATGTTTGGACCTCATTTTCTATATTAGAAAATTCCTACAAACAGTATACTTAAATAAATTTTAGAGAAAAAAATCGTAACTCATAAAATTCTGAAAAAATTACACAAGTAGTCACACTATACTGGGAGTCTCCACAAAAAAATTCATAATTTTTGGAGCTCATTTTGTATATTTAAAAATTCCTCCAAGAAATATTCTTAAATGTATTTTCTCTCTCCTCTTGGATTTGCGTGCGCCATGAGGAGGAGAGTCTTCTGTGTGGGGCTGAATAGTGCGCTCTCTTGTCCCCAGTCGTAGCAAGAGGAGACTGGGGGCTAAAATTGGAATTCTACAGCTAGAGGGGCTACTTTAGCAATTTAGGTGGTCTTATGGGGACCAATAGTGTCCAAAATTCACAACAATCCAAGGGAGAATGATCATTTACAGTACAATGCATTTAAGAAGGAAGCTAATGAGCACAATTTGGTTAACATGGGAGAGAACAATGAAAATAGAACAATCAATCCTGATCAACCTAAAGATGATGAATGGTCGTTTGACATTGCTGACGATAATATTGTACCCAACGGTCACTTGGCACTTGCTCACTCTACATCACCTTTGTAGCAGAGTCACGAATTACCAAGTATCTTTGCACAAACCTATTTCTATGGTGGAATAGGAAACACCAACAAAATCACCCATACCACCTACTGGTACCATCAGCCTCATTACTCAATCAAACAATTGCCATAAAAGCGAGCATTGCGGGCAAGGGGAGACAGCAGCAACGGGGCGACAGATGTGCGGAGGAGGGAGTGTCTCTTACCTAGAGTAGTCATGTGGTACTAAACTTCCCACATTCCAAGTCACATGAAATCATGAAACCCTAATTTCCTAAACCTTTCGTCCTAATTTTCGATACCTAAACCCTTAATTTATCGAGACAATTTCGTAACATATAAAATTATGAAAAATTACACAATCAATTACACTATATAAAGAGAGCGGGAAAAAAATTCATAATGGTTAGACCTTATTTTATATATTAGAAAATTCCTACAAACAGTATACTTAAATGAATTTTAGAGAAAAAATCATAATTAATAAATTTTGAAAAAATTACACAATCAATTAACATGTGCCAGGAGGCTCTACAAAAAAATTCATAATTTTTTGAGCTCATTTACTATATTTAGAAATTCCTGCAAAAAAATATATTTAAATGGATTTTTGGGCAAAGCTGTTACAGTGCCCAACATGCTGCCTTCGGGGACGGCAGTGCAGCACGTGTGATCCTGCGGTCCAGTAGCGTAGTAGGTGGGTCCAGGGGGCTAAAAATGGAATTTTGGATGTGAGGGGGCTAGATTTAGAATTACAGTAGTCTAGGGGGCTAATAGTGTCCAAAATTCCTGAGAGCAGGAAGGAGGCCGAGGCTAGAGCTGGCCAAACGAGTCATGCCTGATGGGTTAGTACGAGGCACAACACCGTTGGTTGGACACGGGCCGGCACGGCACGACACTATTCATGGGTCGGACCAAGACGCAAGACGATAGCTTCGCGCTCGTGCTGTCTTAACCCCAAAGACGACAAAGCCGGCCGCGGCAGACACGAAAGACGAATAGTGGGCCCACTCAACATGACCAAGAAACGACATGACACGCACGCGGCAGTTAGGCCGCGACATTGTTTTAATATACATATATATTTTTATTTATTAATATTTATATGATTTTCTTTCCATTTTTAATACTTATATGGTTTTATTTTGTAGTTTTAAAATTTTATATAGTTCATTTTATAAGTATATATAAATTTATTTTGGTTTTTAAATATATATTTTTTATAGGATTGTTTTTCAATTTTTCATGTCTTATGAGCTAAATGACAAATGTTTTAACTAAATAGCTATTTGAACATTAATAAAATTCTATTACATTTTCAATATGGTTGTCTCATTGTTTTTCAATTTTCATGTCAACTTCAATTCTACACATTTTTCTAATTTTTGGATTTTTTTCATTCATTTGCTAAATGGGCCACATTTGGCCGATGAAGAAACGGGCGTGTCGTCCCTAAGACGACATAAAAGGGCGATGGTAGTCATCATGTCTGATATGCTCCAAGACGCAACAGAATAGTAGTCGGGCGAAATAGGTCGGGCGAATGGGCCATGCCACGCGAACGTCTTGCGTCTTGGCCCAAGCGCCATTTGGCCACCTCGCCGAGGCTAAGCGGTAGCTAGGTTTATCGTTTTCTACACTGTAGTCAGCCCAGCACGACCGAGAGGCTGGCATGGCTCCTAGCCCATGAGCCGATACGATCCGATTAGTTAGTCGGGCCGAACATTCCGGATCTAATCAGGCCGGTGTCGAGTGCCGGGCGGCCCAGTTGAGTTTACTTCATACCTAATTTTACATAATTAGAGTGCAAAAGTGTAAATTCCATGGGAAGTGGAAACTCATATAATGATCAATCATGGCCCAGTCCAGCCAGTAATGTGACATACTGATCCAATCAAATTTTAGCCCTACGAACTAGCCCAACTTTGTTTACCTGCCAACTTGCGTGCGCTACTGGGCTTCAACTCGTTTGGACGCAATCCAGGACCCCCATCCCACTGGTTAAGGGCATCTTTGCTTCGATGCCTGTGGCAAACTTGCTTGGCCGGGCCTCGCCTTGCTTTCGCCACGGCTCGCTTGGTTTGCTCCTACATCGATTGCCGAGCCAAAGGGTCGCTAGCCCAGGCGTCCAAATGCGGCGCATGGGAGTGGTACCTGGGAGGCAACTGCTCCATCCACTGTTCATTGCTTTGATCCAACGGTCTATTTTTCATTCACCAATTCCAGGCACAGGTTTCCAACCAAACAACTACATCTTTAGATTTGTCTGGTCAGACAAAAATCATCTACTTTCTAGGCTACCTCCAGGCACCACTTTTTTTCAGGCATGAAATCTAGGTCATCAACCAAACAAGCCCTAAATCCTGGGAGCTTTGGGGCGATTCCAGGCACGCTACGTCACTCTTTTTTTCCTCTGCCATCCGATTACCCACTGTTGTCCTTCGCGACTGTGCGATTTTATTTTCATTTCGCGTGCTCGCGGTTCCTTCGTATCGACGATGCTGCTTCAATTCGCTTTATCATCCTCATCCCTTCCATGTCTCCATCCGCTCCCTCCACGCTTTCTCCGCCGTCGCTCCTCCCCTTCCCCTCCCTGCTCCCCGCCTCAGTCCCCTCCACCAACTTCTTCCCCGGCCCTGGCCCCATCCATTCCACCTTCTCCTCCGTCCACGCGGTCGCGCCGCTGCTCTTCCCCTCCCCCCTCCTCGATACCCCCCACCTTCCTCCGCTAAAGTGGATAACGGTGACTTCGGCTCGGCTCGGCTCGTTAAGGCTCGTTAAGATAACGAGCTCGGCTCGGCTCGTTAAGATAACGAGCAGAAAACCAGGCTCGGCTCGGCTCGTTTGAAAACTCGAACTCGACTCGTTAAGCTTGTTAACATGAATCGATGTAAATTATCTTTCCGGGCTTCGGCTCGGCTCATTTTAACAAAGTCAAAGGAAATCATTATCTGTGATTCATCGGACCATAACTAACAAGTTTTCTCAATTTTTTTCACATTTTACACTCAACCATCCGACTCGACAAATAGGGGTTCATATATTTACATGTATAAAAATTATATCATGGCCACATCAAGACATCACCTTCAATAAATAGAGCCGATTAAAGACCTGCTTGCACAAAACTGAAATAAGAGCAAAGGTTTCTAATCTTTTTCCATCACACCGATTCTGAGTCAATCTGAGCATCCAGGGCATTCAATCAAGCGAGCATCCAGGGCATTCAAAGGTTTTTAATCATACACCAACCTAATGCCCCACCAAACTATCAAAGGTTTCTAATCATACACTAAACTTGTTTTTCCATCACACCGATTCTCGAGTCAAGCGAGCATCCAAGGCATTCAATCAAGCGAGCATCCAGGCATTCAATCAAAGTGACACAACAAGTTCACAATCACCGCAATCCACTCTAGTCTCTAGATCAATAAACATGCATGCAAAGCAACCGCAAGAGTGTCACCGCAGCTTAAAGGTTCATAAGTGATACATAGTTGATTCGAACATAGTGGCGGATGACAAGTTCACAATCGGCCGCTTCTTGCATCTTGGAGCATGCCCAGAGGCAGAGCTGGCCACCACTCACTGGCAAGGCGGGCGCGGCGGGCAGAAGAGGAGGCCGAGACGGACCGACCGAGCAGAGGTGGCGAACCGCGGAAGAGGGGCGACGAGAGAGGCGCCAGCCAAGCGGGGCGGCGGAAGAGGGAGGGCGCAAGAGGGGCGGCGCCATGATGGAAGCGAGTGGTGGCGGAGGTGGGTCTGGCCGTGCCGTCTTGCATGCCATGCAAGCGGTGGTGGCGGAGATGGGTGCGATCTTGGCCATGGCACAAGCGAGGTGGCGGTGGAGGCGGGGGGGTCTTGAGCGTCGCGCCTTGGCAGCGAGGTGGCGGAGGAGGAGGTGGGGTCTTGCCATGCCATGGCCGGCCAAGCCGGAGCCGGAGGTGGCGGAGGTGGGGTCTGCAAGGCCATGGCCAAACCGGGAGGAGGCGGCGGGGTCCCAGCAGCACAGGGAAGGAGTCACGGAGATGGAAGGTGAGGAGGACTTAGGGTTGAGCCTTGACTTGACTCGCTTGAGCGGAAGCGGGCCTGCGGCATCGGGCGGGTTGGGTGCCTGGGTCTGATGCTAACAAGCCCTAACGAGTTAACGAGTTGCTCGCGAGCCAGCTCGGCTCGGCTCGTTAACAAAACGAGCTTTTTTGCCGGCTCGTTAAGGGACCGAGTTCGAGCCGAGTTGAGCCGAGCCTTTAACAAGCCGAGCTGGCTCGCGAGTTTCGAGATTTTTTTCCATCCCTACCCTCCGCCCCCACAGTCGCTCCGCCACTCCTCCCCTTCCCCTCCCCCGGACCCCACCTCAATCCCTCCACCTTCCTCTCCCCCAGCCCCTGGCCCTATCCCATCCACCTTCCCCTCCGCCCCCAACAACACTCGCTGCTGCGAACTACCTTGCCCAGACGCGGCCGCGAGCGAGCCGTCATGAGGTCCAGCGCCATCGTCGAACTACCTCCGCCGCTGGTGCTGTCGATGACGATGTTGAGGCCGAACCCAACGTTCCAGAGGCTAGACGTGGCTTCGTTGGTGCCAGCAAACATCGATATCGCCAACTCTGTCGAGCAGCTCCCCATCGTCGCCAACCTCGGACTCCGCCCTGAGCACCTCGACCTCTACGACAAGTACAAGCCAGGGTGAAGATCTGTTTTTCCGGTTGGTTCCCGGACCCCAGTGTTTGTGTGATGCAATGCAATTTGATCGGATTTTTAGCGTTTCTTTGATATTGCGCAGGTGCTCTTGTTGATTCTTGGCGTGCACCAGGCTGCTAGTCCTACCAGTTAAATGGAGGGAGCTTTGGGGCGTACAGTCACAGGCCAAGTCATCTTTTTTTTTGGATTGTTTGATCCTTTTTGCTTCATTTGCCTATCGTCTGATTTGTCTTTGCGTTGTGCCTTCGCGCTAGCTTCCACGTCCTAGCGTCGTTTCGCTCGTGAGTTTGCTCGCGGGTCTCCGTCTTGCGAATTAGGCAACACACGTGTATTGAATGTACAAGAGCCTATAAAATAGGCATTACATGACATGCAGGGTATAGCCGTGCATGGATTACAACAGATGGGAGAGAGCCCAATGGGCTCGGATCACGTCGCTAGTAATGCAGTAATAGTCGATGGTGCATGCGCTTCGTAAATGCTAGAAGACCCGAGAGAGTGCCGTTGTACAGGCCATTGGCTGAAGAGCTTCTGTTGACAGCCCCCCTCAGTCGGAATTATCGTTGGCAAGATGTTCAGACTGGACCTGAACTCAACAAATGATGACAACGGCAATCCTTTGGTGAACACATCGGCAAATTGAGAACTGGATGGAACATGCAAGACTTTAACCTCACCGAGTCAGACCTTGTCCCGTACGAAATGAAGATCAATTTCCACATGCTTGGTGTGCTGATGTTGCACCGGATTGGAAGATAAGTACATGGCACTGACATTATCGCAATAGATGATTGTTGCTTTCGCTGGGGGCCGACCGAGCTCAAGAAGAAGTTGGCGGAGCCAGGATGTTTCTGCCACTGCTTTAGCCACACCTCGGTACTCCGCCTCCACACTGGACTGTGAAATGGTCGCTTGAAGTTTGGAGGACCAAGCAACGAGGTTATCACCAAGATATACACAATAGCCTGACGTGGATTTTCTAGTATCCGGACAGCCAGGCCAATCCGCATCGGAATAGCCGACGAGATTGTAACATCCCAATTTTCTGGGCTTTTCTAAGATTTTCAAAATAAAAATATCCATTTGGTTTTGTTGAATTGGTCAAGCTTAACTTGGAGATTTTGGAAATTTGCAGCGATTTAATATGAATTAATCCAACTTCAACTAATCCAAAGTTCGGTTTCTCTGGAGTTGCTAGAGTTCTCTGGCGTTGAAATCCCTTTCCTCAGTTCGCTCCTACCTCCCTCTCATTTGGACCTCCCTCTCGTTTAGACCTCCCTCTCTGTCCAGACCTCCCTTCCGTTTGGACCTCCCTCTCTGTCCAGACCTCCCTCTCTGTCCAGACCTCCCTTCCGTTTGGACCTCCCTCTCTGTCTGGACCTCCCTCTCGTTTGGACCTCCCCCTTAGTCCAGACCTCCCTCTCGTTTGGACCTCCCTCTCTGTCCAGACCTCCCTCTCGTTCGGACCTCCCTCTCTGTCCAGACCTCTCTTCTATTTGGACCTCCCCCTCAATCCAGACACCCCTCTCATTTGGACCTCCCTCTCTGTCCAGATCACCCTTCCGTTTGGACCTCTCTCTCTCTCTCTCTCTCTCTCTCTCTATCCAGACCTCCCTCTCGTTTGGACCTCCCTCTCTGTCTAGACCTCTCTTCCGTTTGGATCTCCCTCTCCGTCCAGACCTCCTTCTCATTTGGACCTCCTTCTCTGTCCAGACCTCCCTTCCGTTTGGACCTCCCCCCTGGGAGACCTCCTGGGTGGTCCTGGGAGACCTCCCGGGTGGTCCTAGAGCCGGTCACGACCTCCTCCTTGGTCTCGACCTCCCCTTTGGTTGGACCACCCTTCAGAGTTTTGACTGGCCCCACCTGTCAGCTCTGTTCACCTTCTTCCTCCTCCCGTTGCGTCACTGCTGACGCAAAGGTCCTTGACCATTAAATGTTATTGTATCGCATTAAATGCTGTCTTTTCTGTAGTACCTGTCCCCCCCTCTTGTCTCCTCCCAGACCTGCTCCCATCTCCTCCTTCACCTACCCTTGATCATGTGTGCTTCAGAGTCTCTCAGCTACTCTTCCCGTCCTCCCCAGCTATAAAAGCCCGAGCAGCCCTCTCTCATCACCTTTTCCTCACCCAATTCTCTTGCTCGCACCCAGCTTTTCTGTGCTTGGAGTTTCGCCAAGAAGTTCACTGGAGCCACGCCGTCACCTGCTTGTCGCCAAGGAGCCGTGCCGTGCTCCTTTCCGCCAAGGAGCCAAGCCACACCGAAGAGTTCACCTCGCACCCACCTCCTCCGGTCTTCTTGGCCTCTCTCTCTCTCTCTCTCTCTCTCTCTCTCTCTTTGTCCGAGTGAGTTTCTCCGAGCTCTGTCCTCCTTTTTGCTCTCTCACAACAATGTTGCATAGTTGTATCTCTCTCACAACCACGTTGCGTAGTTGTGTCCCTTTTACGACTACGTGAGTAGTCGTATCCTTCATAGGACCTTAGGACCTCCTCCCTTGACCACCTCCTCCCAAGGACCTCCTCCCCTGACCACCTCCTCAGGACCTCCACCCTCTCAGTTGGACCTCCACCCGAGAGCCCGTTTCTAACTCTGTGCCTTTCTTTTGGTTCTAGTTTGGTAGTTTTTTTGTTTTTATTTGGATTTGGTGTATTTATTGGACTCTTTTCGTACGTGTAGATTTCGGCTTCTCCGAAGAGTTCATGGACCCGACGACCTCTACCGAAGAATCTCAGCTCTTCATCGAAGGCAAGTCGTAGACCTTTGATCATGTCGTTCCCAGTTTGCAAAATTATATTGTTTTATACCAATATGCATGGCTATTTGTATAAAAATGGTTTGGAAATTAGATAAACACCTACTCGTCAGTATGACTCCTTGAATACTTGTGTTCAACAGAATCAGACAGCTGCCACTCTTCTTGCAATGTTGAACCAGAACAACCAAGCAGTTGCCATGCCACCACCGCCACCACCAATGACCCCTCAGTCAAGACTGGCATAATTCATGAGGACCCGACCACCTATGTTCTCTAGCTCCTTCGAGCCATTGGACGCAAATGACTGGCTGCATTCCATTGAGAAGAAGCTTGCCATCACTCAGTGTGACGACCGTGAGAAGGTCCTGTATGCCGCACACCAACTGGAAGGTACCGCCGTGGAATGGTGGGAGAGCTATTGTGCCGCCGATGCAGACTACTAGAACATCACTTGGGCGGAATTTTTAGAAGCTTTCCGCCACTTCCACGTCCATGATGGAAAGGTGGAAATGAAAAAGAATGAGTTTCGTGAGCTGCGACAAGGCAACATGTCAGTGGGTGAATACCTCAACAAGTTCACCCAACTTTCTCGATATGCTCCAGAGGACGTCGCCACAAATGATGCACGTCAGAAGCGCTTTAAGAGAGGACTCAACCCTAGTTTGAAGGTCCAAGTCGTTGGCAACGACTATAAGGATTTTCAGCACCTAGTGAAGAAGGTTATGCTCATAGAAGAATCTCGTCGGGAGCTTGCAGAATCTTGTAAGACGAAGATGGTGCAGCATAGTGCTCATCAAGGTCATCCGCAGAGAGCCAGGACGAGTGCACGACCTCCTGCCCGTTTTGCTTCTCCTGTTGCTCCCAGGACCACCCCTGCGACAACACCTCGCCCGATTACCCTAGGTCTTCGCAGCCCCGGCATCCGCAACCAGCAGCCAAGGACCACCAATCCTGCTGCAGGGATCACCTGTTTTAGCTGTCACCAATTGGGACACTACGACAGAAACTGTCCCTTGAAGTAAGGACCTCCTCAGGTCAAGTTCAACTCGGGAGCTACTCTGACCAGGACCTCCTTGCCAAGAGCAGGACGTGGAGCTCCAGACCTCCGCTGCACCAACCAAGACCTCCTAGCCATTTGGGAGAGGTCATGTGAACCACGTCACAGTAGAGGAGGCCTAGATAGCCTCGAACGTCGTGCTAGGTAAGTTCCTAGTATATTCTGCACCTGCTACTATTTTGTTTGATTTTGGAGCTTCCCATTCGTTTGTTTCTCAGATTTTTGCTGCAAAGCACCAGTTGAAGGTTTCAACTCTTAAGACCTCCTTGTTGGTTCAATCCCCCGGTTCGGAGTTAAGTACGAACCAGGATTGTCCACAAGTTAAGATGATCATAGAAGGGGTAGAATTCATAGCCAACCTGATCATCATCGACACCAAGTCCTTAGATGTGATTTTGGGAATGGATTGTCTTGCGGATCACCAAGCAATTCTGGATTGTGGTGGAAGGAGCATCACCTTTGTCAGTCCAGTTGGGACTAAAGTGAAATTTGAAGCCTCCTCAGAGAAGCATGATGAGGCAGTGGTCTGCAGTGTCAAGGCTGTACCTTTAGAAGAGGTCCTAGTGGTCAATGAGTTCCGAGACGTCTTCTCCGATGAGTTACCTGGAATGCCACCAGGTAGAGACTTGGAGTTTGTCATCAACCTTGTTCCTAAAACTGCTCTCATTTCCAAGAGACCTTACCGTTTGCCCATTGATGACTTGGTTGAGCTGAAGAAGCAAATTGAGGAGCTGCAAGCTAAAAGTTTTGTCAGACCAAGTTCTTCACCTTGGGGATCTCCAGTGATCTTTGTTGCAAAGAAGGACGGTACCCAGCGGATGTGTATGGATTATCGCTCACTCAATGAGGTCACCATCAAGAACAAGTACCCTCTACCCAGAATTGATGATCTGTTCAACCAGCTGAAGGGAGTCGGAGTGTTCTCCAAGATAGATTTGAGGTCAGGGTACCACCAGTTGAAAATTCGCCAAGAGGACATCCCCAAGACAGCTTTCTCGACCCGTTATGGACTGTACGAGTACACGGTCATGTCTTTTGGATTGACCAATGCTCCTACTTACTTTATGAACTTGATGAACAAAGTATTCATGAAGTATTTGGATAAGTTCGTCATTGTTTTTATTGACAACATTCTAGTGTACTCTCCCAGCAAAGAAGAGTATGAAGAGCACCTCCGCTCAGTCCTGAACAAGCTTAGAGACCACCAACTCTATGCTAAATTCGACAAGTGTGAGTTTTGGATGAAGGAGGTCACCTTTTTGGGACACGTCTTGTCTGCAGAAGGAGTCGCCGTCAATCCTAACAAGGTCCAGGATGTGCTCAATTGGGAGTCACCCAAGTTAGTGCCTCAGCTCAGAAACTTCCTTGGTATGGCAGGCTACTACCGCAGGTTTATAGAAGGGTTCTCCAAGATAGTAAGACCTCTCACTCAGTTGTTGAAAAAGGAAAAGAAGTATACTTGAACACCAGATTGTGAGCAGAGCTTTCAAGAGTTAAAGAGGCGCCTGACCACTGCTCCAGTACTGGTCTTGTCTGATGTTCGAAAGGACTTTGAGGTCTTTTGTGATGCATCACGATAAGGTCTCGGTTGTGTCCTAATGCAAGAAAGGATGGTAATAGCTAACGCTTCCTGTCAGTTAAAGCCTCATGAGGTCAATTACCCCACTCATGACCTAGAATTGGCTGTGGTAGTGCATGCTTTGAAGATATGGCGCTATTACCTCATCGGTAATTGTTATGAGGTCTACACTGACCATAAGAGCTTGAAGTATATTTGCACTCAAGCTGATCTCAATATGAGGCAAAGAAGATGGTTGGAATTGATCAAGGATTACAACTTGGGAATCCATTACCATCCAGGAAAGGCTAATGTGGTAGCCGATGCTCTAAGTAGGAAGGTTTACTGCAATACACTGATGATCATGGAAAATCAGCCAGCACTGTACGGAGAATTTCAAAAGCTCAAGCTGGAATTGGTTGAGGAAGGTTACCTAGCTGCTCTGCAAGTGGAACCAACTCTCTAGGATCAGATCCAGAAAGCTCAAAGAGAAGATGCAGATGTCTTGGAGATCAAAAGAAACATGAGGAAGGGTAAATCCCTAGGATTTTTCGAAGATGAATAAGGAACCGTCTGGTTCAATAAGCGCATTTGTACACCGGACCAGGAAGAGCTCAAGCAGTTGATACTCAAGGAAGCTCATAAAATCTTGTACTCCATTCACCCCAGGAGCACTAAGATGTATCAAGACCTCAAGGAAATGTACTGGTGGCCTAGCATGAAGCGCAAGATTGCTGAGTATGTAGCCCAGTGTGATGTTTGTCAACGAGTTAAGGCCGAGCATCAAAGACCCGCTGGACTCCTACAACCTCTAAACATACCTGAATGGAAATAGGAAGAAATTGATATGGACTTTATCACCGGTATGCCAAGAACCCAAGCTGGATATGATTCTATCTGGGTGATTGTAGATCGCTTGACAAAGGTTGCACGCTTCATCCCGGTTAATACCACTTACTCGGGAGAAAGACTTGCAAAGTTGTATATGGATAAGATAGTTTGTCAACATGGAGTACCCAAGAAGATCGTGTCGGATCGAGGATCTCAGTTCACCTCTAGATTTTGGCAAAAGTTGCACACTGCTTTGGGTACAAATTTGAATTTCAGCACAGCCTACCATCCTCAGACAGATGGGCAAACAGAAATAGTAAATCAAATCTTAGAAGATATGTTGAGAGTCTGCGCTCTAGAGAACCAGGCCAGCTGGGATAGAATGTTGCCTTATGTAGAATTCTCTTACAACAATAGCTATCAAGCAAGTTTGCAGATGTCCCCGTTTGAAGCCCTTTACGGAAGGAAGTGCAGGACACCATTGAATTGGACTGAAACCGGAGAAGGACAAGTGCTTGGACCTGATATCCTAAAGGAGGCCGAAGAACAAGTTAAGTTGATCAGAGAAAAGCTGAGAACGGCTCAGTCTAGGCAGAAAAGCTATACAAATAACCGTCGCCGAGACCTAGCTTTCGCGCCAGGAGATCATGTGTATTTAAAGGTTTCACCTCTCAAAGGAATGCGATGCTTCAGGGTAAGTGGGAAGCTTGCATCTCGATACATTGGACCCTTTCCAATTTTAGACAGAAGGGGAGAAGTGGCTTACTAATTGGAGCTTCCGCCCCAGTTGTCGGACGTGCATGATGTCTTCCACATGTCACAGTTGAGGAAATGCCTGCGTGTGCCAGAGGAGCAAATGCCTGTAGAAGCCGTAGACCTACAGCAAGACCTCACCTATGAGGAGCAACCCCTCAAGATTTTGGAAGTGTCCGAGCGTGTGACAAGAAGCAAGATCATCCGTTTTTGCAAGGTCCAGTGGAGCAATTGTCGGGACCCCGAGTAGCACCCCGGGACCCTCTGTGCAAACTGGACCGGTCCCATGATCAGTGGCTGGCCCGCACAGTGATCAACAACGATGTCATCACAACCATACAACGAACTATAGAAGAAGCAGACAAATTTACAATAATAACAACAAAAGATATTATGGTCAAGCTTTTTACAGAGGTCTGCCGCACCGGGCTACAACACAAGAGCTCACAGTGGAAACAAAAGAACACGTGGAGGCCATTCGATCTGCCCACAGGCAATCGAGTGGAGGACGTCCCCTAGCACGAGAGGTCTTCAAAGACCTCCTCTTCAAAGAGCTCGGAGCACCCTAGGAGGTCTTCTTCAACTGCTGATCAACCAGAGGGCACAATCTATGAGTACTTTTGAATGTACTCAGCAAGCCGTAGGGAAATGCATGCAAATATTATTCATACGAGTATTGACAAATATGGCTTTATGGTTACTTTGCGGAAAGCAATATTGACTTGAAATACAGTAAGTAGATTGCAAAGCACAAGTTGAAAGATTAGCACATAAGTAAACAAGTTTTTTTTTAAAAAAAAACAACTCATGACCACCCTGGTCATGAGCCAAACCACTCAGAACCAGCCAAGACCAACAAGTTTTGAGAAAGTCTACCCCTTGCGTGAAATTACCAGGCATGTCCATAACCGGGGACACGGCTATTCGAATAGACTTACACTCTGCAGAGGTTGTACAGCTTTACCCACAAGACACGACCTCTCTAGTTTGTTTGGCACACGTCGATGCCCCTGCTCACGACCTTAGGTAAGCAAGCTAGAGCACGTGACAAGGCCTTTACAAGGTTCTGCCTTGACTCGGTTCCACTCGCTAAGGTTTCGCCTTCCTAGCCCCCTCTTGTGCCAAGTGTGCGTGTCCATCCCATGTCTTACACACTTCCACCAAAATGAAACCGAAGCAAAGCAATGCCAATTAGTTGGCCAGGACCACCCCATAATGGTCTTGTGGTTGCATGGTATGGCCCGGATCAATGTCTTACAAGGTTAAGTCCTTAGGGACTACTCAGCCGAGACAACCACATCCTAATGTGCTTTTAGCATCCCCTTTACTGCACGATCACTCGCCTAAGTATAAAACATTTTGGGTCCAACCTGGCCAAATAACCACCCTGGTCATGGCACAACAAATTTTATTAGTGGCCACACTGGCTAGGGCAACGCATGCCAAGACAACACATGCCACAATTTCATAATCTTTTAGTCAAATTTATCATTATGAAATAGGTGATCGAGAGACATCGCATAACTACAGCAGGTCTAAGCAACATATTCAAGGAGTACATACTGTCGAGTAGGTGTTTAGCTAATTCCCAAGCCATTTTTATACAAATAGCCATGCATGTTGATATAAAACAATATACTTTTACAAACTAGGTTCAACATGATCAAAGGTCTACGACTTGCCTTCGATGAAGAGTCGAGATGCTTCGGTTGACGTCGCTGGGTCCACAAACTCTTCAGAGAAGCCGGAATCTACACATGGGAAAAAGAGCCAAATAAATACAACGAATTCAAATAAAACCAGAACCACCAGACTGGAACAAAAGAGAAACACTGAAATAAAAACGGACTCTCGGGAGGAGGTCCAACGAGGAGGTCCACAAGAGGGGGTCCTGAGGAGGATACGACTACTCAACGTGGTCGTATAAGGATGCAACTTCGCAACGTAGTTGTGAGAGATACATAACTATGCGACGTGGTTGTGAGATTAAAAGAGAAAAAGGCACGGAGGAACTCACCCACCCACACACACACACACACACACACACACAGAGAGAGAGAGAGAGAGAGAGAGAGAGAGAGAAGATGGAGGAGGACTCTGATGAAGGCGAACTCTACTGGAGGAGGTGGCGGTGCAGGACTCCGGTGAACTTCTTGGCAAAGAGGAGGTGACGGCGCTGCTTTAGTGAACTCCTTGGCAAAACTTCAAACACAGCGAAACTGGCAAGAGCAGAAGAGAGCAAGAGAGCTGGGTGAGGAAAAGGTAATGAAAGAGGGCTGAACAGGCTTTTATAGCCGGGGAGGACGGAAAGAGCAGCTGAGAGACTCAGAAGCACACGTGCTCAGGGGTAGGTGAAGGAGGAGATGGAAGCAGGTCTGGGAGGAGACAAGAGGGGGAAATAGGTACTGCAAAAGCAGCAGCATTTAATACGACACAACAGCATTTAATACGCTAGGGCATGTGCGCCAGCAGTGACGCGACGAAAGAAAGGAGAAGGTGAGCAGGACTAACAAGTGGGACCGATCAAAGCTCGGGGGAGTGGTCCAACCAAAGGGGGGTCACGGTCAAAGGGGTGGTCTTTGCAAAAAGACCGAGAGGGTAGTCTTTGCTAAAAGATCGAGAGGGTGGTCGTGACCCAAGGGGTGGTCGCGGCCCAACAGGTGGTCGCGGCAAGACTCCAAGACCACCCGAGAGGTCTCCCAAGACCACCTAGGAGGTCTTGGACAAAGGGGGAGGTCCAAACGAGAGGGAGGTCTAAATCAAAAGGGAGGTCAAAATCAAGAGGGTGGTCCAACGAGAGGGAGGTCTAAACCAAAAGGGAGGTTAAAACCGAGAGGGATGTCTAAACCAAAAGGGAGGTCTAAACCAAGAGGGAGGTCCAACGAGAGGGAGGTGCGAGGCGAAGAGAAGCGCGGCGAAGCGGAGCCTTTTGATTTTAATCGGATGATTCAAAATGAAGTGGACGTTCGGACTAGCCGAACGTGCCAACAGGATCGGGCCGTCCAACACAGATCAGACAATCCACGATGATAAGGAGGCACGGAGTTGGGCCGCGCGGGGAGAACAGAATGAACAGAGCAAGGGAAGACAACACCAGAGAACTCCAACAACTCCAGAAAACCAATCTCGAATTAGTTGAAGTTGGACTAATTCATATTAAATCGCTGCAAATTTCCAAAATCTCCAAGTTAAACTTGAGCAATTCAACAAACCAAATTGTTATTTTTATTTTTGAAAAACTCAAAAGCTCGGAAAAATTAGGACGTTACAGCAATCACACTGAAGAGGAAGCTACCTAGGAGCGTGAAGAAGACCTGAAGGCCGAGTTTCCGCGCCTATTCTCTAGTCAGCCCGAATCTCGGGGTCGATATTCCCTTTATGGGGGGGTAGGTTTGTAACATCCCAATTTTCTGGGCTTTTTTGAGATTTTCAAAATAAAAATAACCATTTGGTTTTGTTGAATTGCTCAAGTTTAACTTGGAGATTTTGGAAATTTGCAGCGATTTAATATGAATTAATCCAACTTCAACTAATCCAAAGTTTGGTTTCTCTGGAGTTGCTGGAGTTCTCTGGCGTTGAAATCCATTTCCTCTATTCGCTCCTACCTCCCTCTCGTTTGGACCTCCCTCTCTGTCCAGACCTCCCTCGTTTGGACATCCCTCTCTGTCCAAATCTCCCTTCCGTTTGGACATCCCTCTCTGTTTGGACCTCCCTCTCTGTCCAGACCTCCCTTCCGTTTGGACCTCTCTCTCTGTCCAAACCTCCCTCTCGTTTGGACATCCCTCTTGTTTGGACCTCCCCCTTAGTCCAGACCTCCCTCTCGTTAGGACCCCCCTCTGTTCAGACCTCCCTCTCGTTTGGACCTCCCTTCCGTTTGGACCTCCCTCTCTGTCCAGACCTCCCTCTCGTTTGGACCTCCACCCCAGTCTAGACATCCCTCTCGTTTGGACCTCCCTCTCTGTCCAGACCTCTCTCTCATTTGGACCTCCCTCTTTGTCCAGACCTCCCTCTCGTTTGGACCTCCCTCTCTGTCCAGACATCCCTCTCGTTTGGACCTCCCTCTCTGTCCAGACATCCCTCTCGTTTGGACCGCCCTCTCTGTCCAGACATCCCTTCCGTTTGGACCTCCCTCTCATTTAGACCTCCCAAGGGGTGGTCATGACCCAGGGGTGGTCGTGACCCAAGGGGTGGTCGTGACAAGTGTTCCAAGACCACCTGGGAGGTCTTTTAGGACCACCCGGGAGGTCTTCCAGGACAACCCGGGAGGTTTTTCAGAACCACCAGGAGGTCTTAGACGAGAGGGAGGTCCAAACGAGAGGGAGGTCTAGACGGAGGGGGAGGTCCAAACGAGAGGGGGGTCTAAACCAAAAGGAATGTCTAAACCGAGTGGGAGGTCCAACGAGAGGGAGGTCTAAACCAAAAGGGAGGTTTAGACCGAGAGGGAGGTCCAATGAGAGGGAGATATGAATGGAGGGAGAGGTCCAAACGAGAGGGAGGTCTAAACCAAAAGGGAAGTCTAAACCGAGAGTGAGGTCTAAACCAAAAGGGAGGTCTAAACCGAGAGGGAGCTCTGGACGGAGGAGAGGTATAAAAGCGAATAGAGGAAGAGGATTTCAACACCAGAGAACTCCAGCAACTCCAGAGAAACCGAACTTTGGTTTAGTTGAAGTTGGATTAATTCATATTAAATCGCTGCAAATTTCCAAAATCTCCAAGTTAAGCTTGAGCAATTCAACAAAACCAAATGGTTATTTTTATTTTCGAAAATCTCAAAAAAGCCTAGAAAATTGGGATGTTACATGCCTTGGCATGTGTTGCCCTGGCATGCGTTACCCTGGTCTGTGTTGCTGCTAATAAAACTTGTTGTGCCATGGCTAGGGTGGTCATTAGCCGGGTTGAACCCAAAATGTATTCGCCCCAAGCGAGTGATCGTCAAGATAGGGGGTGCAGAAGTACACCGATGAGGAGGTCTCGCCGAGCAACCACTAAGGACTTAACCTTGTAAGCCATTGATCCGGGCCATACCTGCAACCACAAGTTTATTGTTGGGTGGACCTGGCCAACTAATTGGCAATGCTTGATTTGGTTCCGTTTTGGTGGAAGTGTGTAAGACATGGGATGGACACGCACACTTGGTGCAAGAGGGGGCTAGGAAGGCGAAACCTTAGCGAGCAGAACTGAGTCAAAGCAGAACCTTGTAAAGGCCTTGTCACATGTTCTAGCCTGCTTACCCAAGGTAGTGAGCAGGAGCATCGACGGGTGCCAAACAAACTACAGAGGTCGTGTCTTGTGGGTAAAGCTGTACAACCTCTGCAGAGTGTAAATCTATTCGAATAGCCGTGTCCCCGGTTATAGACATACCTGGTGATTTCACGCAAGGGGTAGACTTTCTCAAAAACTTATTGGTCTTGGTTGGTTTCGAGTGGTCTGGACAGTGACCAGGGTGGTCACGAGAGGTCTGAGAAGTGAACAGGGTGTTCACGAGTTGTTTTCAAAGATACTCGTTTACTTATGTATTAATCTTTCAACTTATGCTTTGAAATCTTCTTACTGTATTTCCATTCAATTTTCCTTTCTGCAAAGTAACCATAAAGCTATCCTTGTGAGCCTGGCATAAATACTATTTACATACATTTCCCTACGACTTGCTGAGTATATTCAAAGTACTCATGGCTTTGTGCCCTCTGGTTGATCAGCAGCTTAAGAGGACCGAGGGAGCTCCGAGCTCTATGAAGAGGAGGTCTTCGAAGACCTCTCGTGTTAGGGACGTCCTCTACTCGATTGCCTGTGGGCATGTCGAATAGCCTCCACGTGTTCTTTTGTTTTTTCACTGCGACCTCTTTTTGTTGTAGCCTTGCGTGGCAGACCTCTGTAAGAATCTTGACCATAAGGTCTTTTACTGTTATTATTGTTAATTTATCTGCTTCTTCTATAGTTTGTTGTATGGTTGTGATGACATCATTGTTGAAACTGTGCGGACCAGCTACTGATCTTGGAACTGGTCCAGAGTGCACAGAGGGTCCTAGGGTTGCTACTCAGGGTCCCGACAGAGATGGGAAGACGTGGATCGGAAGAGCTGCAAGCCATAGTCCAGTGTACCATGGATGTATCGCAATATGCGTTTGACAAGATGCAAGTGTGGTTCTCGAGGAGAATGCATGAATAAGCAAGCTTGCTGCACAGCAAAGGAAATTTTCAGCCACACCGCGGTCTTGCCCGACAGGGACACTGCCAGCCACAAGCGTAGCTGCGGCAGCCTCGCGGGCCATGACTTCTTGTGACTGTTCCTCGGGCAGCATTTATCCGTGGGCTTGCATGAAGGTAGGGAAGGGATTCTGCATAGGGAGGTTGGTCCGGAGCGTGCCGAACTTCGGACTTAACCCACGAATGAGCTGAAGGACAAGTGCCTGCTCGGAGAGGGGCTGATCACAATCAGCCAAGGCGTCTGCCATAGTCTTCAGCTTGTGGCAGTAGGCGGTAACAGAGAGGTCACCTTGCGTGAACACCCAGAACTCCGCCTCAAGATGGACGGCTCGGCTCATCTTATTGTCGCGGAAGATGGCCTCCAGCTTGCTCCAAGCGCCGTATGCTGTGTCATGATCAGTCATGATCATGTCAAGGAGTTCCTCAGGGATGGTAGCATAAATCCATCCAAGAATGCACAGGTCCTCCTTGACTCAATCGCGATCGTGGTGGAGAGGATCGCTGCCATCGACATGATGTTCAAGGGTGAACTTGCCGACGACGATCATCATGAGATTACGCCACTTAGTGTAGTTGCGCGCTTGAGCATCTAGGATGTACGGGACGAGCACCTTGATGTTGACGGCGTGCAGGGCAGTGAGGTGGGAGGAGGAGGAGAAGGGTGAAATTGCTGGGCTTATAGAGGAGGAGGACGAGCCATAGGTGGCGTGGCTCGGAGCCTCCATGGTAACCGACGCTACGGCGGCGCGTGTGTCGCTCATGGTGTACTACGAGGGAGAGGAAGCTAGACAGGGAGAAGGGAGAGGGATCAGAGTCCTGGAGCTCTAATACCATGCGAATTAGGCAACACACGTGTATTGAATGTATAAGAGCCTATAAATAGGCATTACATGGCATGCAGGGTATAGCCGTGCGTGGATTACAACAGATGGGAGAGAGCCTGATGGGCTCGGATCATGTTGCGAGTAATGTCGTAGCAGTCGGTGGTGCATGCACTTCGTAAGTGCCAGAAGACTCGAGAGAGTGCCGTGTACAGGCTGTTGGCTGAGGAGCTTCTGTTGACATGTCTCTCGGCTTGGCTCGCCACAGTGGCTCCTTCCCGGCGGAGCGCTCCCACACGCGGTCTCCTCCGGCCCATGTGGTCTCTGTGCCTCCCCCAAAACCCTTGTTGTCCCCCCTCCGTCGCCAATCCAGCTCCCATGGCCGCGCCGCCGCCCCCCTCCCCCCACTGCCAGAGCACCATCCTCTGCGCAAGTGGTAAGCTTTGGCCTCTCAAGTTCAGATTGGTTGGGGTTCTCGCCGTGGTTCGGGGCTGATCTAGCGGTGGGGTTTTGCCTTGCGCCGCGTGTGTACTTCTCCGCCCCTCTGCCGGCGGCTCCGGCGACATGGACTCCGTCAACACCATGGAGGTGGGCCAGCGCCTCCAGATTTGGCACTAAGAGAGGATGGAGGCCTCGAGGAGCTCCGACGACATAAACTCTATCAACACCATGGAGGTGAGCTAGTGCCTCCAGATCTGGCGCTAAGAGAGGGTGGAGGCCTCAAGGACAGCCTCTTTTTCCCCCTTTGGTTGAAATGCTAACAGGAGGTTTGGGTGTGGTTCCGCTTCAAATCGTTGACTAGGCTTGTTTGTGTTGCCCATGATGGTTGTGGCTTTGTTTGGTGATGGGTGATTAAATGAATCTTGTGAAAATCAATTGGGATATGCACTTTTTTGTTTGAATGACTCCTGTGAAAATCAATTGGGATATGCATTTCTTTGTTAGTTAACATTACATTTTTTTTTTGCTGTAGGTCAGAGTCATGAAAGAGACTCCATTGTCAGCTCCTGCACCTCTTGCTAGGCCTGCACCACCCAAACCAGAGAAACAACCTCCTGCTCATCTTGCTACCGCTCTAGCCGCGGATGTTCCACCTTTCAGTTCTAAAAACCTTATTGTTACGGTATATTAGGATTTACGATCCTTTTTCACTCTTTTGTATTGTTCATTTGTTCTTTTAATCAGCCAGAAGATTGACATGTCTCAGTATTTGCACCGCATTTAATATTCACACAGTGGCGTCTTTCAAGCCTTACAGAATAGTAACTATTCTTAAGGGGGAACTTTTGTCCACAGAATGGACAAATTTCCACCATTAAAGTCTCCAATTTTTTACTAAAAAATGTGTTATGAATATAACGCTTCATCAATCTGCCATTGTTTTGTTCACAATTGTACACATTATATGAGCACCATTTCACGGAAGAAATGAATAATATTTCTTCATATCATGTGTAGTGAAGCTGTTGGATTAGGGAGAAGATGGCCACAGAGGCTGAAACTGCCGCTTTGCGAACATCATTTAAGCAGGAGGTTGTTGTTTGGCATAAGCTCGGCCATCCTAACGTTACAAAGGTCAATATTTCCAAGCCTACCTATCTTCCAGCAATACTGTCCATCTTCATGTGTGAAACATATACCTGTTCTTGTAGTGAAGCTGCTGATCCATAGCTTACTGAATTTTAAATTTTATTCAGGATTAACGTTTGTAGCTGTTATCTTCTACAAAAGGTTTCTGCTGTGGGGTATTTGAAAAGTACTAAAATACATGTAATCTCTCTTGCAGTTTGTTTGTGCATCTATGGGGACCACATACCTTAAGATTCCAGCCAACAATTCCAACAGTGGTGCACGGCCCTACTTACCAGCCAAAGCATGTTGTGTTGTGGTATAATATCTCGCTAGAGGAACTTCGAAGCAGTATCTGATAAAGAACAATCGACGAAAGCTTGCATACAAAGTTATTGTTCAGCTTGCATTGGATTTGTCCCGAGGGTATTAAGAACTTCAGCCGAAATCACTGTCATGTATTATTTATCTCTGAATCCACTCTTTTGCACGACTAAGTTTTCATCCACGTAGCAACATGCTGCCATCGAACCACTGCTGATTCTCGCGCGCCAGAGCTAGTAGTCATGAACCAGAAAGCTAGCACGTGTACTGTGGTTGGCTAGTGAGCTTGAGCTGTAATGGGCTTAAAGTCTCAGCTAGTTTCTTTGCATCTCCTTCTGGCTTTATGAAGCCGGACTCCCCAAGGCTCAAATAAACACCCGAACCAAAGCTCAACAAACCTTCATAATTAGGTCATATAGTGCCTCTAAAAAAATTAGTGCGTATAATTCTCCCAAAAAATAGGTATCATGCGTCACACAAAAAAAAGAAGTACGTACCATGCATGCATATGCTATTTCCTAACGCCAATTACATTCGAAAAAGTAATCACAAGTTTGGACAGAAATTAAAACGCAGGACAAACAAATATGGTACAAAGGAATTCTAAAAACTTTTTCATAAGGAATAATTCAGAATTTGTCACGATAAATAGATAAGTTTCAGGATTTACCTCTCTATATATCTATAACATACGGGTCTTACATCCACATATCATAGACATATGGGGACAATTCATAAAATCCATCTATCTCGTAATAGCAAATTCTAAAATGCACCTTTTCACAACGGCCACTGGACTGGTGAGGGGGAGAACGTCCTTGTAGGCATTTTTATTGTTTGTGAAGAAAACATACACACTTGGAACAAGCAAACATGTAGAGTTTATGACATCGCTCCTCTAGTCAGAAAGATGGGAGGGGATTTTTTTGAAATAATTTTTTTTTTACAAAACTAGGTTGTCGTCCAAAAAAATTACAAAAATGAGTTTATGTCGCCAGTTGAACGGTTCCTGTCGCTAGTTGAACTGGCGATAAAAACCTAGGAATTTTTAAATATAGCAAATGAGCTAAAAAATTACGAAATTTTTTGTGAAGCCTCCCGACATACTGTACTTGCTTATATAATTTTTTTCATAATTTTATTCATTCTGAATTTATCTCCAAAATTCATTTAATTATATTATTTGTAGGAATTTCTAAATATATAAAATGAGGTCAAAGAATTATGCATTTTTTGAATGCTCCTTACATAGTGTACTTGATTGTATAATTTTTTTAGAATTTTATATGTTATGAACTTGTCTCTAAACTTAAGAGTTTACACAATCAATTACACTACGTCGGAAACTTAAATTCAGAATTTTAGAGACAAGTTTAGAACATATGAAATTCTGAAAAAATTACACCATCAAGTACAATATGTAAGGAGCGTTAAAAAATCCATAATTTTTGGACCTCATTTTATACAATTAGCAATTCCTACGAACAGTATAATTAAATAAATTTTAGAGACAAATTCAGAATTGATAAAATTATGAAAAAATTACACAGGCAAGTACACTATGTAGGAAGACTTCACAAAAAATCATAATTTTTTAAGCTCATTTGCTATATTTAAAATTCCTGTGTTCCTCGCAGGTCCTCGCTAACCCATTTACGTGAACTCTTTTTGTAATTATTTTTTTAAAAAAAAATCGATGGGAGGGGTATATATGCTTCGACAATACCTGAACTAGTAGCAGAATTGTAAGGACTGCGAATGATTTGCATCCTTGATCTGATTAAACAAGATTCGATAATCCAAATCCAAAGAAAACGCAGTAAATTAAGCTATATCCATCGAGTTGCTCCCTCGTCACTAGCTGTGGGTGGAGAGCTGTGACCACCCGGATCCGGACACAGGGAATCGCTGCGGTGAACAGTATTTTCTAGATCACTGTATGCATGTCTACCATGGTCCATGCGTGTGTCAGTTTTTTTTCTTCAATCAGGTGGACCGAGTCCTGGGCCAGTATCGGCCGAAAAAAAAAAAGAGGCATCCGAAGTATATCCCCACGACCAAGTAAGATTGAACCAACCAGTTTAATGCGTTTGTCAAATGTTTGGACGAATGGGGCTAGTTTCCCAGCCTCAAATTGAAACCATGAACAAATGTCGTTCTCCATCTTCGTCACCGGATTTGGTTGGTGAGGGGGTTCACATGTATCGATCTGATTGCGCCTGCAGGAATGCAGATGCAGTTTGAAGATGATTTAATAATCCTTAATTAATTAAATTATTTATCTTTAATATTTATTATAGATGATATTTTCTTTATACAATCTTAAGATGCACGCCATATAGTATCGTGTGTTATGCGATTTTGTTTTGCTATATTTGTATATGTATTTTGGTTGTTATATGTGTTGTCATATTGTATATCGACATCTCCAATAGAGTTGCAATGCAGCGTTTTTTCTATACATTCTAAGTCACATGAAGTCATGAAACCCTAATTTTTTAAACCTAAAATCAAAATTTTCGCGATCTAAATTCTAAATTTTCGAGACAATACCAGAACACATTGCCAACACATTACACAATCAAGTCCACTACGTGAGGAGCCTTCAAAATAAAATTCATAATTTTTGGAGCTCATTTTCTATATTTACAAATTCGTACAAACAGGACACTTATACGAAATAGTGATACAAATTCTGAACAAATAAAATAATGGCAAATTTACACAAGCAAGTACACAGTATCGGAAGGCTCTACAAAAAATTTCATAACTTTTTTTTAACTCATTTGCTATATTTTAAATTTCTTACCGATTTCAGCCTAACCCTAACCCTAACTAACCCTAACACTAACCTAACCTAAGACACTTGGCGGGCCGAGGGCTGTTGGCGCACGGTCATCATGCACCAACGTTTGGCGCATGCGCCAACGGCCGACGTGGTAGGTTGGCGGGGAGGCCGAAGGCACATGGCGGTGCGGGAGTCGTTGGCGCACGGTGACCGTACGCCAATAGTACCATTTCTGCAAATATGCATAATTCGTGGTCATTTATGCATATGCGGTTTTAAACGTGTTGTATCTGCCAAAAATTTTTATTGATAGTTCAAGCGAAATGTAGTGTACTAGTATTAGTTGTATAAAAGAAACATCTTTATCTGAATATATAGACGGTACATGCTGATGCTGCTACTTCAGCAAGTAATTACACGGTACACGTAAAAACATGTGCATGACTTTTCTCTTGGTGATTCACACTTGAGGAATAATCAAACACCTCGATGCTCATACGGTATTAGCGTACACTAGTATACCTACAGTATTATATGAGGTACAACTCTAGGAGTTTTGGCCTAAATAGCATTATTTCGGTCGATATTTATAAATGTGGCTCTTCTCATACAGTATTACCAAATATGGTAGTCCGAACGTGCCTCATGCTGTCACGTGTGTAATTTTGATCATCCCTACTCTGGAATCAATGTCGTCCTCACGTCCACCGCTCGAACAGCAGTGCGTAGTCGCTTGTGTCGTCCGCACGCCCACCGTCCGGACAAGCCGTGTCCGCATGCCCCCTGACACGGCTTGTCCGGGTAGTAGGCATGCGGACAAGGCGTGTCTGGATAGTGAGCGTGCAGACGACACACGTGTCGGCCGTACCGTTTGTCTGGGCGGTGATCGTGCGGACGACATTGATTCTGTATTAGGGGCGTCTAAAATTGCACACGTGACGATATGAGACACGTTTGAACTGCTATTTTTGGCAATAGGACACAAAGATGTTACTTCCATCTAAAACGCGAGCAATAGTACTATTTAGGGGGAAAACTCCAACTCTGGTGGCCCGTTCATACAAGTTGACGACCGTGCCAAGTTGATGAGGGTGCATGCCCCCGTGTAAGCATTAGTTAATGGAGTAACAACAACGATAATAATTAATCATAAAGCGAACGGGGATCACGACGACGGAAAGCAACGGGATAGAGGGCATGGCGATATTAAAACGGGGCATCCATGGCAAACACAACGAGGGATAAGACCATATACAATAGTGTGATGTATATAGGGCACGAGATGATATGAAAGAGAAAGAGAAAGCATAGATAATTTAGTCGTCTCTCATGCAGTAGTTGACTGTAATACGAGAAATAAAACACATTGTACACGGATAAGTTGTCTATAGAGATATATAAAAAAATAAATTATTATAAAAGTTGTCTTTAGTGTTATCTAGACAACCATTTTCTATATAACCTCATCTCAACAAACTTGCCTCCCCTATTCTAACGCATGCCCGGCCATTTCCATTACATTACATATTTACCGTGTAGATTACCCCGAATAATAAGTACTCCATAATCAACCTCCCATTAATGCAAGTTGGCCTATTTGCTCCAAAATTAATTAACTAAACCCCTTTAAAGAAAACCAATTAATCAAATAAGTAAATAGCAAACACACAACTGGTAGTGGTAGATGTGTATATATATGCAACAGTACAAGCTAGCTAGAACAGCAAGTTGATTCACTGCGTATACACACGCCTCTACCTCATCGACAACTTACCCAAGCCTCGCCGTTGAAAGAAAATTCCACCGGACACAAGAGGAGGGTAGGACGACGGAGCGAGGGAGACCAAGAACCAATCGCAACATGCCGTGCATCCCGGCTTCCAGCCCCAGCATGCAGCACCAGCACCACCGGGTCCTAGCCGGCGTTGGCGTCGGGTGCGCGGCGGAGGCGGCTGTGGCCGCGGCGGGGGCGGCGGGGATGAGGTGCGGGGAGCACGACGGGGAGGTGCCGGCGGAGGTGGCGCGGCACCACGAGCACGCGGCGCCGGGGTCCGGGCGGTGCTGTTCCGCGGTGGTGCAGCACGTGGCGGCGCCCGCGGCGGCTGTGTGGTCGGTGGTGCGGCGCTTCGACCAACCACAGGCGTACAAGCGGTTTGTGCGCAGCTGCGCGCTGCTCGCGGGGGACGGCGGCGTGGGTACGCTCCGCGAGGTGCGCGTCGTGTCGGGCCTCCCCGCGGCGTCCAGCCGCGAGCGGCTCGAGATCCTGGACGACGAGAGCCACGTGCTCAGCTTCCGCGTCGTCGGCGGCGAGCACCGCCTCCAGAACTACCTCTCCGTCACCACCGTCCACCCGTCCTCGGCTGCTCCCGCCGGCGCCACCGTCGTCGTGGAGTCGTACGTCGTCGACGTGCCGCCGGGCAACACGACCGAGGACACCCGCCTGTTCGTCGACACCATCGTCAAGTGCAACCTCCAGTCGCTGGCCAAGACTGCCGAGAAGCTCGCCGCCGGCGCGAGGGTCGTCTCGTGAGGCCTCCACCTCTCCATGGGCAATCGATCGTTTTTCTGGGCGGGATGGATGTGTATTTCTTCGGCGCGTGAGGCTTTTTCATTTTGAACGATTTGATTATTTACCACCGTCAAAAATATGCAAATCCTCTTCTGGTTTCTTCACATTTGACCCCTCTTTTTTTCTTCTTGTTCTTGTTCTTCTTTTTCTCTCGTTGTTGTGAGATACATGCCCCCTTCCTCCCTTGTCCAAAGATTCAAGAATGACAGGTATATAGTTGATAGACTTCAATTTCACTAGTGCATGTTTGAGTTGCTATGTATATATGGTAGATCTGCCATCTGTTCTCGGTTAAGTGCCAAACATTCATCAAATTTTATGTCCATTTGTAAATTTTTGCCCCATACGCGATATCTGATATGTTCGTGTGCATTAGCAAGCAATGAACAAATAAGAACAATAGCCTTTGAGGCCTCCATTGGTCGATCTGTGAGCCTTGTAACACAGCAAACACTGAGAATAACTCGATCCGTACATAGTATGTGCTCCTGGCCGTGAGATAACTCAAATCGCTGGAAATTTTAAACTAGCCACCCGATCGATCGATATAAATGCTTTGTTTCTCCCCGATGTCAGATGCGTCAGAACTGCCATGCACCACCATACGCACCGAATTAACGTTTTTTAGCGCCGTTTGCAACAGGCATTGTGCCTTTTATTAGAGAGAACGCAAATTAACCATCTCTCCTACAACGAATGCAACACAGTGCGTTGGATGTAAGCTAGTAGCACCGGCCAAGAGACGAATCAAAGAAGAAAGCCGTGTATATTGGTCGCATCGAGTTCGATCAATTCATTAGTTTTTTCTGTTTGTCTTGACCCTGGAACATAGACCTGCGTGTCCGTGATCACCCCTTGCTCGTCTGTGACTATATATCTGAAACGAGAAATTCTCGTACTTTTTTTTAAACCAAGAGGTAGGAGAGTTGTCATTTTTATTGTATTGATAAAGCATGAGAAAACAAAGTAAAAAAGATACACCCCATCGGAGGAAACATCCCTCACGAGAGGGAATCCGCAACTGGACACGTCTCGCAACACCCTAGCAACAACACCAGAGCTAAGAGCACTAACTAGCAAGCTCTAACCATACTCTAACACCAATTAGCTCTGCCGAACACACACACATAATGGCTAAGGGAAGGGTAACACTTCCCATCCAACTCCCTGGAACTTTGAACGGGTTAAAACTGGACAATATAGAGGATCGCCTAAGCACAAGCTTAAGAGAGAAGAATAAAAGTAGGGACAAGATGAATTCATACGCTGACAAGGCAACCAGCAAGGAGCTTCATATGAATTCTGTGAATAAACGGTTCCTCCTCTAGGTGACGACGGTGGACGATACAGAAAAGAAGGACGACAACTCCGACTCCTCCCCACCTCCGCCCACGCGGCTCATTGATGGTGGACTAGATCAGTTGCTACGAACGTGGCCTCTAGGATAGCCATCTTGTGCCTCAAGACAACACTGCACCGGCAATAGCCCGACTACTCCGGGTTCTTCCAACGGCCGACCCGCTACTCATCAGGATAACGACCTACACTCGGGGCGCCCCCGACATAACAGCATGGGTGGGTCCTCTTCGCGTCCACACAATCCGATGACCGCACAACACTTGGAGAACGACGAGAGCAGGGGAGGGAGGCAGGGGCTCCGAGACTAGAGGTAAGGAGGCTTCTCTGGCTATAACAGGATGAACTGAGCTCTGGATCAACTTACCATCGGTGGTGCTGAAGACACGCACGGGCGTGCCCTTGGAGCCAGGCGGTGGTGAGCACGGGAGAGTGCGAAGTAGGCATTGGAGCAGTGCGTGGGCACGTGAGGCGCTCTACCCTGCGCCGGCAGATCTGCACCACACCCTTGGCCTTGCATGCCCTTGTGCATGCCGCCATTCATCTTGACGTGGTCGCCGATCGATGGAGGCTCTCGGCAACGGCGAGCTGAAGTCGGTGACCTCCTCGGTGTGGAGCACCGTGGACCGCGGGGATCCTCCCGGCGTGCACCAATACGGATTGCATGGTGGCTCCACGTGCGGCCAGCTAGGGTCTCCTCGGCGGTGGCGCCCTTGAGCCCACAACCGCTATAGCCACGGCGGCCGGCCGATGGCAGCATCGACAGGTGGCGCGGCCACGGTGGTAGCTCGAGATCTGCCCCTAGGCGGAGCACCCGCGCGGGGGAGGGGGGCGGGGACCGGGGGCTAGATCTAGATCTACATCGGACCTCCCGAGGGAGGCATCGAGAGGCTAAGAGGACCGGGAAGAGCGCAACTCCCCATTGCTAGAGCTCTGTCAGAGTCTCGCTGCCACCTCGACGTCCGCAGACGTCTCACCGCCACCAGCCGCACTCAAGCGGGTAGACCTAAAAGGAGAGGGGGAGAGGGGGTTTTGGGGCGTCACCTCACGTGTCGACCGAACGAGCGACACGGGAGCTCACCGGTACTGGCTAAAGGTACTTGTTGGTTTCGCCAGGTTACTCATAGACTTATCTAAAACGAGGAATTGTCATACGAAAACAGATCATTTTTTTAGCAACAAAAACAGATCATTTTTTAGAAATTGAGAAAAACAATCCCACGCTTCAGAAAGGGCCCGAGGGCTTGTCCGGGATGAAACGTAATTTGAGGACGCGCAGCGCAAAGTTACAGGAAGCCCACTCGCGGGTGTCAGGCGCGTCACGACGACTTGTAATCGTACTACTACTGCCGCCATCCCGATCCCGCTCGTGCCAGCCAGGCCAACTTGCGCGCGCTGAATCGATCACGTCCCTCTCCTGTTGAATTCCCATCATTAGATCCTCTAATTAAGATTAGGTCGCCAATTAGAGGCTCAGATGATGCCTCCTCCCTGCCGCGCGCTCCGTCGTCACGTCCAACTTGCGCGCTCAGCTCTCCATCAATCCATCGATCGTTCGGCAACTTGCCATAGAAAATAAAGAGCGCGGAAAAAGGGTGGGCATATTTTAACGTGAATGATCAATTGGCTAACACAAGTGGCTCAACTTGCATGTCAGTTAGCTTAATTGCCTGGCTGCTTCCTCTCCTTTATCGACTAGTATTCTTTTGCTAGCTTAAGCGCCAAGTTGGAATTTATTGCATCCTTCCACTTGCGGTCTAAGCGCGCGGGTTATCGCAAGTGGACCTGTTCGTCCCGGACCTTCGATTTCTTCGAGGAATCCTAAGGGACAAAGGGCGCATTTTTCTCGGCCGGAGAGAGGTCACGTCGCCCCGTTTCTTTGTGTTCGTCGGATCCTGCGTGCCTCGCCCTCACGCCCCTCCGATATTTTTTTTGGTTTTGCGTGCCTGCGACTCCTTCACGTCTGCTGTGCTTCGTCGGCCTTATGGTTCATAGCGATTTTTCCTTGTTGTGCGCTCGCCACGGCCTCCTCCACGCCCACACAAGACACCCTCTTGTGCTTGTCGGTCTTCACAGAGAGCAGCTCCCAGCCGCGTCTCTCCTTCTTCACCGCCTCCAGTGTTTCACAGACCTCCCCTCACCGCCTCGCTTCCTCCACTGCGCTGCAGCCTCCTCACAAGGCCTCCGTTTCGTCAGAACGCCGCCGCCGTCTTCCTCAAACCTATAAAAGGCAACGCCGGCCTTCTACCCTCCCCTTCACTCTCCTCCTCCATTCCCCATCCGCCCCGAGTTCACCGCCACGCGCCCGCATTATCCCCGCCTCCCCCAACCGGTGCCACAGACACCGCTCAATCCTCTCCGGTCCGACCTGTGTTCTCCCGATCAAGGCTACCACATGTTCCCAAACGTCCTCTTTCTAATCCCCCTCTCAATTTATTGATTCTGTCGCCGGAGCACGTCGTCGTCGGCCACCGTTGCTGCACCTCCTCGAACCTTCTTTGGCCACGCTGACTGGCTCTCACGATTCTCAGTTCACAAGCACTCCTGCTCCCTCCATCTCCGCCGCCAACCACCGATCTTGGCGCCCCACGCCACCCGCCGCCAACGTGCGCTTCTTGCATCACCGCCACCGACCACGTCGGCTTACGTCGCCACCACCGTGGGGTAGGTAACCCCCACAGGGTCCCATTTTTGGGGTCAGCCCGCCTCCCCACGCCGCCGCCCGTCAACGCCCACATAGCTCCCGAGCCGCCCAGCTCCAACCCTATTTCCTTGCCTGAAGTACCAGGTATTTTGTTCAGCGCTGTGATACACCCTGAATATATTTACTCTTCTCATCATTTCATTATCCAATAGAAACGATATAAAGAGTGTCTTTCCACTTTACAGGCTTGGCTATTATTCCTCTACACAAGTTTTGCTTTGCGGGAGAATGTTTTGATTGTAAATGGAAGTGATATTCGTCCTTGGTAAGGATCCAAAATTTCATTGCTTAAGATAAGGAAATTGTCAGCTGTAGCATTCAAGCAATTGATTGCAAATGCCCATTTTTAACGCATGCCCATTGGCCAGTCAAGTGTGCTCAAATTTTTCCAAATGGCGATTAATTTGTTGGTATTTGAAAGATCTGGCATCAACACAGCTCTTCACTTTGTTCCATGTTTAGTTTGTTCTCTCAATCTTGCAAAATCAATTTCTTTTACAAAGCATGGTCTTTTTTATCATAATGCTCTACTATATTTCCAGGTGGATATACCACCACTACCTAGCAATGCTAATGGCTCTTGTTAGCCTTACATGGGAGATAAAGGGATAGCCTGATTGTTCCAACGAGCAAGTATATGATCTTTTTCAAAAGAAGCAGGTTTATTGCTTTGGCATCACTCCCAAATCTTTGAACACTGAACTGAAACTATGACCTTTTTGCAGAGAGGGGTACAACTTTTCCTGCGGTGGGCAATCATGCAAGGAATTGCAATGCATCTACAGAATAGGTACCAACGTCAATGATTACGCACTCGAATAGCTCTAGGAAAGGTAAGGTCATGTCTTTTTCATGAAAGTAATCGATACCTACTCTTTAGTGTTGAAATTTTGTAATCTGAATTCCAAGAAAAATATATATTTCATGATGTATTCCAAAACAATATTCTAACCAGTATCAACTAGAAATGATCCTGTATGTGATGACACTGATGCATGGAGATCTTTAGTTGGTGCTTATGAAAGGCGATTCAACTGTTCATGATATTTGTTCTGAGATTTACATATTAGCTAGAAGTTGGAGACATCACTGGTGGACAAATTGATAGTGCCCTTCAAAAACTTTTGTGGACAAACTCCTTAGGTGCCTAATATGACCGCCCAAGAAGTAAGAACAATTGATATGTTTTGCCTTCTGATGCTTTTCTCATCTGAACTATTTTTATCACATGTTACACCAAATATTTCGATGGTGAAACCAGTAACCATCTCTCAAATTTTTCGGTAGGACTTCAGCTCATCGTGGGACATCCGAGCGACCCCGACGTTCTTCTTCCTCAAAAACGATAAGCAGGTGGGCAAGCTCGTCGGGGCCAACAAACCTGAGCTCGAGAAGAAAGTGGTCGCACTTGCATATGGCGTCGGAGACAACAACCCCTACCTAGAGAAAAAAGTGGACAAGTGACAACTGACCTGATGAGAAACTTCAAAGTTGAGATGTTCGTGGCAAATATCATCAGCCTGTATGTGTCATTCTGCTTGTGTATTCCTTCTCACTCTCTGCCTACATGACATTTTTCTTTTGGGCGATGTACATACTGTACAACTTACCGAGTAATGGTAACTTGTTTCTGTGGAAATCACACTTATGATTGATATGCCATTTAAGCACCATCTTTGCCATGCCCATTGAATTCGGTGGGAAACTTGCCTACTCATTGTTTCAAACTAAGCAAGGTCAGGAAATAGCACTACAATACTATGCAAAAACTTGTCTTGCACACTACTTGTTAAAGTTTATTTCTCCATTATTTGTCTGTTATTGGATAGTCTGATGAAGTTCAGGCAGTTCTGGCCAACACAAAGCAAGTTCTTGAAAGTTTCTTCAAAAGTATACATTGGTTGACACAGTATAGATCAGTCGAGGCAGCTCTGGCCAACACCGTATGCTACATTTGTATAAATCAAGTTCGAGTTTTTGGCTGTATTAGCGTGATTTTGTTTTGTATTTACAAAAATAGCCGCAATGATTTTTTTTTTTTGCAAAATTAGCACCCTAATCGCACGGCCGCCGTGTGGCGGCCGCCCCAGCCCGCCACGCGCTGCTTCCACATGACCGCTTCCACACGACCATCGTGCGGTGGCGCTGCTGCCCAACCGTCGTGCGGTCGCCCGCCTGGCCGCCATGTGCCTCCTCCCCGGTTGGGTTTCACGGATTAGGGTTTCTGTTGTGTTCATTCCATTTTTAAATATAGCAACTGACTTCAAAAAATATAAAATTTTATGTGAATGCTCCCGACACAGGTGTACTTTCTTGTGTAATTTTCTACATAATTTTACTCGTTTTGATTTTACCTCACAATTTTATTTAAGTGTACTGATTTTATCCCAGCACATATCAACCCTGCCCCCTCCCGCACACATGCCCCCTATCGCCAGCCCTGCTCCCCCCTCCTGCACGGCCCCCCTCCGGTGGCCACCTTTTCAACCGTCCATCCTCCCTCCTCCACACATCTCTCAACTCCTTGTGGCTATCCCCCTTGCTCGTAGTGTCGCGCGTAGACAACGCATCCGAAATTTCCTGCGTCAACGCAGCGGTTCCTCCTTCGCTCGGTTATAAATACTGAAATCTCATAGTCGCTCTTCAATCATCCAAATTGTGTGTCTCTAACACGGCTCTTTCTTAGATTCTGATACTAACTCACCAACAAATATCCTGTTAGTGTTCGTGAAAGATAATTACTCCTGACCTGTGTGTATATCCAGGCTGCATTGTAATGGTGGAGCTCTAACACAATTGGAACTTCCTAGTAAGGCAAATGTGTATTGGCCCAAGAATTTTCTTTGCAATAGCCTCAAGTCAGATTTATCTATGTGATAAAATTTTCAATTACATCTATATTGGACTTTATATCATGCAGCTTGTCCAACTCCAACATGGACTGCATCAGCGTTCGTATAGATGCAACCGGAGTTTCATTTCCTAGTACTAACCTAAGTAACACTGGAGTGCATCAGCATTCCTGTAGAGAAAGCAATGTGTCTAAAAAATGTGGAATATTGGAAGACAACAAAAGTGCTACTGACTTGAAGAGACTACTATATGACGATCTTTGTTTATTTATCGGTTTAATAGTGGATGATGTTCTTTAATAATGTATTGTACGACATGCTAGGTAAGCTTGTGCATGAACCAACTGAGGCGAATGTGTGACGTGCAAATCATATAACGATGTACCGTAGCCTTCGAAACTCACACGAGTCAGAGGTTACAGTATATCGTTATATGATCTGCATGCCACGTATTTCCCTCGGTTGGTTCATGCATAAGCTTATCTAGCGTGTCGTACAATACATTATTAAAGAACATCATCCACATTAAACCGATAAATAAACAAAGAGTGTCCTATTTGATCGGGTTACATGTGATAATACCCCTCCTCCTTCATCCCGATTGTAATAAATCCGCGCGTGTTTCATGTAATGCTTGTAACGCTTGAAATATTGACAATTATTTGTATGAAAATGTATATTGCAATTGATTAGGGTTTTGGTTTTTAAATATAGCAATTGAGTTCTAAAAATTTTACTCCTGGAGTACTTGCTTGTGTAAATTTTTCATATTTTTATTCTTTCAAAAAATTTCTCGCAATTTCATATATGTGTATTGTTTGCAGCAATTTGTAAATGTAGAAAATGAGGTAAAAAAATTATGATTTTTTTAGGCTCCTTACGTAGTGGACTTGATTGCATACTGTTTCAACAATTTTATATGTCTCAAAAATGAAGGATTTAGGTCGCGAAGATTAGGAATTTAGGTTTCAGAAATTAGGGTATCATGATTTCATGTTACTTTGATTGTATGGGGAAAAAGCTGCATTGCAACTCCGTTGGAGACATCGATATACAATATGTTGCTTTTTGGAGACGTGCTTGTATGTAAACATCCTGGGTTACATTTTGGTGATATACATGTCTTGACAGCAAGACATAGTAGCAGTCTAGAGGAGGTTGTAGGATATTCCAAATATGCTATACTTTTCCCTACTTCTGGAAAACGTTCTTTGGCCGATGAGATGGCCAATAGTGATTTTTACTGTGGGTAGGACTACAATGTATGAATGAGCTCCACGTGAATTAGGGTTTGCAAAGCGAGGTCACGTCCTAATTAGGGTTTGCAATGAAATTGCAAAGTACGTTTTCATACAAATAATTGTCGACATTTCAAGCGTTACAAGCATTATATGAAACACGTGCGGGTTTATTACAATCGGGATGAAGGAGGAGGAGTATTATCACATGTAACCTGATCAAATAGGACACTCTTTGTTTATTTATCGATTTAATGTGGATGATGTTCTTTAATGTTGTATTGTACCACAGTCTAGATAAAGTTGTGCATGAACCAACTGAGGGAAATACATGGCATGCGGATCATATAACGATGTACCGTAACCTCTGACTCATGTGTGTTTCAAAGGCTATGGTACATCGTTATATGATCTGCACGCCACACAATTCTCTTAGTTGGTTCATACGCAATGTTATCTAGCTTGTAGTACAATACAATATAAAATAATATCATCCACATAAAGCTAATAAATTAACAAAAAACGTCATATAACATCAAAAAGGAAAAAGTCCGATTTACTCTCTCAAACTATCAGAAAAGTCTGGTTTACCCCATGAACTACAAAACCGGTTATTTAACCCCCTGAACTTGCGAAATTCGGTCAATTAACACCCCGTAGCGGTTTGAGGTAGCGGTTTTGCACACGTGGCCTCTCATTTGTCCCAGTCAACAAGTGGGTCCCTAGACAGATGGCTTGCTCACACCACGGTCGTGGACCGAGCCCACATGCACTGGGTGGCTTGGGGAGGCTCTAAGCTCAGGCAAACAGAGCAGGGGAGGCTCTCGGGTGGCTTGCGGCTCTGGCTTGCCAGCGGCGGAGGAAGGCACAACGACGTCGGCCAGTGAGAGAAATGGGACCCCACGAGGGTGGTGGTCCCACGGGTGGCAGTGGCGGCGGCGGCAGCTCCAAGAGTGGCGGCGGTGCATGGCCACGCGTGGCGCCAGCGGTAGGTGGAGCTCCGAGGAAACCGCCGTGGGCATGAGCTGCACACGGGCACGGGGAAAGTGTGGAGCCGAGAGGGGAGGCTGGGGTGGCCGGAGGGCGGCGAACGACAGGAGGAAAGGTGGCGGCCGAAGGTGAATGGGAAGGCCGAATCCGGCCGCTCCTTTTGTCTAGAGACAAAGCGGCTCGGGGGAGAGGTTCCTCAGCTCTTGGGGCACCTTGTGACGGTGGTGGCCGAGGATGGAGCTCGCCGGAGTGGCGAGTCGGCGTTTGGGGTGCGGCGACGGCGAAGCGGCGGCGCAGAGAGGAGGGCGGCGTGCGCACCGGCTACGCTCGGGGGTGGGAAGCTAGAGGGCAGGTCGGGGAATCTTGGGGGCGGCCATGGTGTTGGGGCGGTGGCGGCCGGGGGCGGAGAAGAAGTTCGGCGGTGAGGAAGCTCCACGGTGGTGGAGAAAAAGAAGTCTCCACGGTGGTGGAGAAAAAGAAGGGAGGTGGGGGAGGCTTCCTTGAGTCCTGGGACGCCTGCCGCTCGACCTCCCTCTGCGCTGGTGGCTCGGCCCAGCCACTCTCCCCGGCGTCGCCTCCTCCCCTGGTGCTCGGCCCAGCCCCTCTCCCCGGTGCCACCTCCTCCATAACAACCCACCCAACCAATCACGTCTCGGCCAAGACGAAAGACGGCAAGAATAAGCCGGCCTACGACCAGGCTACTATGGTGCGCGACAGCGCAAGGAGAGTAGGGCTCGGTGGTGAAAGGAGAAGAAAGAAGAAATGATCAGAAGAAAAGAAGAGAGGGTGACGTGGATGTCCACATGTCAAAAATATGTGCCACATCAGCAAAACCTCTCATTCAAACCGGCCTGGGGGTTTTTTGACCGGATTTCGCAAGTTTAGGGCGTTAAATAACCGGTTTTGTAGTTCAAGGGGTAAACCAGACTTTTCTGATAGTTGGAGGGAGTAAACTGGACTTATTCCTAAAACAAATAGGTGTGTGTAAATAGTCTCCGTGACAATCTCTTTTCTTGCTGGGCTCACCTCGTCACATAGTAGCACCTTCGATGCATGTTTAGGGCACAAAACATGACCATTATCCTATAGCATAAAAAATAGGCATGTTAGAACATTACAGTAGTGATGAGAAATAGGCAAGTTTGAAGCACGATTGTTTTCCGACTCTAAGTTCATAACAGTAGGAACTAAGAAGACTTCAACAGATCACCTCTAACTTGATAAATATAAATGATTCAATGCCTGACTGATTCTGAGCGATGAGCACCAGAATGAGTAGCGAAACACAATTGGGATGAGCGAAGAGCGACTACGACATCTCGGTATTTATAGCCGAGCGAAGGAGGAGCCACTACGTTGGCGCCCAGGAATTTCAGATGTATTGTCTACGCACAGCACTACGGGTAAGGGGGGACCACTACTGCACACAAGCTTATCACAGACGGTTCGGAACCGTCATCACAGATGGTTTTTGAACCGTCTGAATTTGTCTATCTGTGATACGGAATAACACAGACGGGTTTTTTGTTAAAACCGTCTGTGAAGGCATAGTATCACAGAATGTTCTATCTACGAACCGTTTGTGATACGCAGAGTATCACAGACGGTTCTATTTACAAACCGTATGTGATACGATAGAATATCACAGACGGTTTTTCAATAGAACCGTCTGTGATACTATGCCTTCACAGACGGTTTTAACCCAAAAAAAATGTCTGTGATAGTTCATTACCCTAACTACTTTTTGCTGATTTTTGGTTAGCCTCAGGAATTGCTAGCCATGCCCTCTGAAAACAAGCATGCAGAAAACAGATACATCATAGATAATCAATTGTTGATAACTCAAAGTGATCATTACTCAAAATAAATTACAAAAGATCGAATTTGTTCAAGTATTGTCGCTATAGTTACAATTGGATTACAATTGAGTCAATTGTTTGCAGGTGGTTGAGAGGTGTCGACGGGGTGAAACTCTGGGTCAGCGACGGAGTGAAACTCTCCTTTGTCGTTAACGATATCTGACATGATAAAGGCGCAGAGCATCCCTCGAACGTCCCTGATCTCATCCGCAACGAGTCCATCTAAATCTATCATCAAGTCCTGTCGCTAGCAAGAGCAAAGTGGTAAGCATATATATTTAAATTTATAATTAGGAAATAATTATTTCGAGATTGACAAACCTCATGATCCTTCTTCTTAGCACTAATGATTTGCTGCATATGATGGCAAACGAGATCGCATTACTCATCATCATTTTTTGCCGTGACATCGCGAAAATAGAATTACATATATAGGTATAGTCAGTTCAAGACGCATTATTATGAAGTATGATATAGGATTATTGTGTTGTAGCGCGTACCGGAAATTTCGTCCTGTGTGTTAGTTAGGCGCTCGATCCATTATATACTCCTTCTTTGCCAACATAGGCGATGAACGAACTACATGATTTCAAAAAGTTATCCTCGGCCATTTCAAACGAATGAAGACTACAATAGAGTTATGTATGGAGGAAATGAGCATACCTCTCGAGTATTCCTTGCAGAACGCTGAAGTCGTGCTTGTTTCTGACTAGGGAATCAAGGTATATCACCCTATTCCTCTTTGGTATAATGACTAAAAGGATCCAGTGGTACCTACTCATGTATGTCGCTATAGTCATTAAACCTAAGTTCGTGCTGTGTATAAAGTACAAATAAAATTTGTATAGCAAGTAGTGAAGCACTTACCCCTGGTTGTAGGGCACCACTATGTAGTCCTTGTCAGCCTGATCAAGTAATCACTTCGTTATGTATTTCTCGACAAAGGACGGGTCTGTTTCGATGGTTTGCATAGATACCACGTGTGGGTCGAAGAAACCCACCGGTTCTCACCGTGCTTGGGCATTTTGCATCATGTATCTATACATAAGCAATGAGTTGTGATATTTATCGGTATTACGTGAATGTAGAACTTGATTGTACACACTTACAGTATCCAACATCGTAGAAGCAAGGCGTTGAGATCAACGAGGTTGAATAGGTCATATAAGTCGTTGAAGCCCACAACGAAGTTGCCCGGCCCGTTGAAGAAATCCTCATCCTTGTATTTGACGGTGATTCCAGTATCACACCCCTTCTTTCCGGTCTTCCGCATGTACCAGGCATGCAAAGCCTGATAAGCAAATCCAGTGCGGGTTAATACTGTGTCGGAGCACAACGGTTTTCCGATGGAGTACTTCCCGGACTTCCCGGACTTGGGAGGCGCCTTAATGTTCATCAATTTTGATTTGGTCTCAACGACTGGCAGCGTCTTCCTACGAGACGACTCGAGAACCGATACGGTGGCACGCTTTTCTTGTTCCTTCGGCGTCTTCTCCACGGGAAGCGATGAGGTGGCCTTTTGAGGCAAAGGATGAGGTGGAGTCATCGAGGGTCCCGTTGGAGAGGATTGGTCGTGTCGAGATCGCGGCACTGCTGGGTCCAGGGTGATGTCCTTCTTGGGCCATAGGATAAAAGTGTGCCTGGCATCCCCTAGTATTCTGATGTCTTCGTTCGGGCGAATCTCCAGCGGGACGGCCATGAAATTGTCATGTACCATATCCACCTGGACCCTGGCGTAACCATGCGCCACCGGGCACCGTCGTCAGATCGCTTCTTCCCGGTATGGATACACCATCCCCCGCCTAGCCTCAATAGAAATGGACCCAACCATCCTCACTTGAGCTTGCGGCGCCGGCCCCTACAAAACGATACACAATTAGCTAAGGCATCCTATAGGTGTATCTTTGGTGCATTCCATAGATGTATATTACCTTGATGTCGTCTATCGGTAATTGGACGTCGTCATGTTCAGAATTATGCGGGACGCCGATGCTACTCCGATGTCGAGGAGGACTAGCTCCCAAATTAATAGGGGTGGCTTATGATCGCTCAGAGTTGATTCATTTGATCCCGCAATGTCGCTAGCTTTCCTTCAAATTTTGCAAGAATCATCTGTACCAACCGGTCCTCGTGTCGCCTTGGATCTCTTCCTACTCCTATACGTAGTAGTAGTCGCCTCATAATCCATAACTCCAAGGCACGTTAACCCCAAGGCCTCGCGTGCGACCGTGTGCTCCTTGTTTACCAGGTCAGAGATGGTATATCCTTCTCCCCGCTCGCTGGAAGGAGCCTTGAGAAGTTTGGGCAATCAATTCACGCCGCAAGAGGTCATCATGTTATTATAGACACCGTGAAGTTATGGACTTATTAACAACTAGGTAGTTCGACATATTTACCACACGCTGGGGACACTTTCTCGGTCCGCCAGTTTGTGAAAGAGATGTCTTTGCTCAAGACGAGACTTTTGCCCTCGCTTTTAACCAGCTTAGGGCACACGGGTTTGTGATCTCAGGAAATGGCCCAGTTGCGTTCTCCTCCTCCGCCGCCCATTCCATGGATTTAGCCGCGTACCCAGCGGTGCCGAGTCTGTGTGGGTGAGTGTTTCGTGTCTGGAGAGCTTTGTGCGCGGCACTTTGCTCCTTAAATTCGGTCGTCGTCTTCATAGCCACAAAGGCGTCCCATGTTTCCCGCGTCAAGAATCCATACTGCGTGAAGTGCGTCTCACCCTTATTCATGTACTTCGTGACAAGAATGCTCTTGAAGGTCCTCCACGCGTGGTCCATCGAGAGCAACGCCTGCCGTTCCACACGTGCCATGTCTACTTCTGGGATAGTGAACTTGCTTGAAAGTTCTGTCCACAGTGCGCCACTCTCTTCTTTCGTCAGAGACTTCTAGCTTGGTTTGGTGATGAGGACCCGTTCCCTTACAAGTATCCCGTAGATGGTTCGGAATCTCGCCGCTGATCTCTTGGGACTCAGAGGAATCCCAACGTCACTGACCTCCGTGATGACCAGTCGACCCGCAAACAATTTCGATTTTTCTCTGCCATCTCGCTTACATATCATTATCGTCGACGGAAATCTAGACGCATTAGGCAAATACTTGGTGATTTGGTGAAGACGGCGCCTCGCCATTTCTTGGCGTCGATGTGGCGACGAAGACGGCGCCTCGCCATCTCAAGGCGTCGGTGATTTACGGCGAAGACAATACCGCTGCCATCTCGCTTGCTTGCTATCTATATAAGTTACATACGCTCAACATGTGCATAAATTTCAGCATAAATTTGAAACAATAAAGCATTAATCCAACAGCAGCATTTAAATGACCAAATAAACAATATAAGCATTTCAATGACCAAATCAACATAGAATTGTTGCAAGCATTTAAATGACCAAATCAACATATACATATGAAGTATCTCCATGTCATACAAAAAGCTCAGAGTATTGATGTTAAAGAGTGCTCTCAGTATGCTGGATGCAAAGGATTTAACTTTTGCAATCTCAGTACATCAGTCAATATATCTTCACTAATCAAATTTAACAATTATCAAACAGATCTTGAGCTGAACCTAAAACTTTCCTGTTGATTGTCAAATTTATCTCACGGTAGCAAAATAAACTTTCAGTTCACAGATTATCAAAGACTATCGAGTCAATATATCCACCGAGACAACATAAGGCAATCTGTTATGAAAAATGTAATGTAGCAATGATATCAAGATAATCACAATATCATTTCAGCAATAAGCCTTATCTACAGATTGAGAATAACTATGTAAGTATCTCACAAAGATCAACTAGCTTTTACAAGGATAATCTGGACTATGCAAAACTGACAACCAAAAGGAATAAAGATATATATTAAACCTAACAACAGAAAGCAATAATTTTAGTTCAAGATTGTTTGCAATTATCAAATTGATTTCAGATTTGACATTCATCACAGAGCTGAGCCCACATAACCACTTTGCTATCTCTCAGTGCACAATCTAATATAGAATTTGAAGCCAATCCAGCACATAAGTATATAGCCCAAGTGATGCACAAACATAATATAGGAATACTCACAGAGAGGATGCCGCACAAGAACTCACGGTGCAAGGAGGAGGCCGGTGCAGGGGAGGAGGCCGACGCGGGGAGGAGGGAGGCGCGGGGGAGGAGGCCGGTGCAGGGGAGGGGTATGCGGGGAGGAGGCCGGTGTAGGGGAGGGGTCCGCGGGGAGGAGGCCGGTGCAGGGGAGGAGGCCGACACGGGGAGGAGGATGGCACGGGGAGGAGGCCGGTGTAGAGGGAGGAAGTCGACACAGGGAGGAGGATGGCACGGGGAGGAGGCCAGTGCAGAGGAAGGACACTGACACAGGGAGGAGGCCGCGCATCGAGGCGACGGCAGCGTCGTCGATGTCGAGGGTGGCGGCGTCGAGGTCGGAGGTGGCGGCATCGAGGTCGGAGGCGACGGTGTCGGGGCTTACGGTGGGGAGGTGAACGGGCGAGCCCTAGAGGAGGCGAAGGAGTGAGAGCTGAGCGGGCTAAGGGCACTGGGGAGATGAATGGGCGGCAGGAAAATCATTGATGGTGCGTAACAACATGGCGCCAGAAAGTGAAGTTATCTCGCTTGTACGCATCCCATACCTGCACTTCTTCATTCCACAAAGGTCACAAGATCTTCCAAAGAATGGTGCTAGGTACACATCAATATCATTCCTAGGTTGCTCTAGCCCTTGGATAAGTAGTGATATCAAAATGTACTTCCGCTTCACACACGTACCAAGGAGGAAGGTTGTACATACATAGATTCACTGCCAAAGCTATGTCGGTTTGCTTCATGTTACCGAAAGGATTCATTCCATCTCAGACTCAACCCTAACCTTATGTTCCTGCCCAAATCGAACTCTTCAAACTTCGATCAAAGTTTCTCCACTGGGCAGAATCAGCAGGGTGTCATAGCTTTCCATCTTTTTTACGCTCCTCCGAGTGCTAACGCAGCAATTTTGCCTCCTTTAGGTTCGCAAATAAACGCTTCAAACGTGGGATCACAGGCAGATACCACAACATCTTAGCAGGAGGTCCTTGCTTCACCTTAGCAGTATTCTGACGCTTGTATCGGGATGCTTTGCACACGAGACATACATGCATGTCTGTATACTCTTTACGGTAGAGGATACAATCGTTTGGGCATGCATGTATTCTTTCTACTTCCATTCCCAATAGACAAAGAACCTTCTTTGCTTAGTAGGTGGTGCTGGACAACACGTTTCCCTTCAGAAAGATGTCCGCTAGGAGACCTAACAACGCTGTGAAACTCTTATCGGACCAACCATTACTTGCCTTCAATTTCAGCAATTCAATCACGATTGACAACCTTGTGTATTCTGACTTGCAGTCAGGGAACAAAGGTCTCACCGAGTCCTCCATTAAGCCCTCGAATTTACAAAACTCTCTCTCACTATAGTTCTCTTCTGCATCACGTAGTATCTGATCCAGATTGTCATCGTGCAACCTATCCTCATCAAAAGCACAGTCCACATCCGGTATATCGTTGACTTCCTCGGCGATGCCGTTATTATTAACTTTCGGATAATCGCTTCTTCACCGTGGATCGGTCTAACATGTATACCCTTTTTGAAACCCTTCAATCAAGTGCGCTCAATCAGACCGGTTGTTAAACATCTTCGACACCGCAATCAATGCATAGACAGTACATAAAATTTATCCCTTTCTTCAACATATCCTGCTCGGCGGCTCTTCTAAAAGCAACCACGCCATTAATGTACTCTTGACTCACACGGTTCACACCGTACATCCAGTTTCGGTCCATCTATACGCATGTAACAAATCAGTGTCAAATTACATTAATAAACCGCAAGTACAAACTCTTCTTAATTATTGACTAAACATATTTAAATTGCTTATCGATTAACATAGAGCAAATATAAAGGGTTAAAGATCGTTACCCTCAGAGCTCAGGAAGAAAATATGATTCCACTCCTTCTCCTTCTACTTCTCCTCCGATCCCTTCCTCCTCCCCTTCTCCTCCTTTCCTTCTCCTCTCTAAGGTGGCACAATGGGGGTGGAGGCACAAAGAAGGTGGGCGCAGAAGGAGGAGGTAGCGGGTGGAGGAGGCGCTTAGGGCAGGGTCCCACCTTCTCTCTCTAAGTCGGGCGCAATGGGGAGGAGCAAAGCGGCGAGTTGGAGGAACTAGTGCAGAGAAGTGGCGCATGGGAGAGGAGCAGCAGATCTGAGTGGAGCCAGCGGCAGGGTTGCGGCAGAGGTTGTGTTGGGTGTATATATATAATGCCAGGATATCGCAAACGGTTCTTAATAAGAACCATCTGTAATTAGCTAGATTATCGCTGCATTTGCTTCTTATTAGGAACCGTAGGTGATAATTCACAGATTTGCCTTAATGAGAACCGCTGCGTTAGCTAGATTATCACGCATTTATTTTATTCAAGAACCGTCTGTGATAATGAGTATCACAGATGGTTTGTAATACGAGCCGTCTGTGATAGACTGGCACGGCAAATGCCTGGTCCCGACAGACCCAACACAGACGGTTCCATTTTAACCGTCTGTGATGAGGCATCTACTATTGCCTATTTTGTAGTAGTGGACAGTCACGAGGAGTCGACAAATGTGTGGAGGGGGGAGGATGGATGGTTCAAAATATGGCCACTGGAGGGAGACCGTGTGGGAGGGGAGAGAGCAGGGCTGGCGGGAGGGGGCCATGCGTGTGGGAGGGGGAAGGGGTAACACGTGGTGGGATAAAATAAGTACACTTAAATGGAATTGTGAGATAAAATCAGAACGAGAAAAATTATGGGAAAATTACACAAGAAAGTACACAGTGTTATGAGTATTCACGTAAAATTTTATAATTTTTGAACCAATTTGCTGTATTTTTAAAATGCTATGAAGTCCATGGATTATCGGTTAAAACCCTAACCCTAACACGCAAAACCCTAACCTAACCCTAACCCTGACACGCGGCGAGCGGCGAGGCCACCGCACGACGACCGTGCAAAAGCGTCGTATGGCGGGCTGGGGCAGCCGCCACATGGCGGCCGTGCGGTCGGGGTGCTAATTTTGCAAAAAAATCGATGCGGCTATTTTTGTAAATATGAAACGAAATCACGCTAATACGGCCAAAAAGTTAAGTTCAACTTTTAGGACACATGCAATGGCAATGTACTTATCTTCACCTTCATGATCTCTCTAATCCATCGTCGTTTATTAACGTTAATGTGTTACCCATGTTGGCATTCTTTTTGTCTTCTCAAATCCATGTTAGATCTAAAGTTCCACCTCGAATTATTATTTTTAATTAGGATTAATGGCTCAATATATCAGCATTGTGACTTGTGGACTTTTATAAAGAAAGTTGATAAACACCCATGCGTGCACCCGCTCGCCAAGGCACGCGCAGGTTCTAGTCAGATAAAAAGTGAAACGTTTCCCCCCTCCTCCATCACTAGATATGTAGTAGGTCAGTTTTTTGTACGTCACTGATGCACATAAAGGAATATTGATTGGTCATGTAAAAATAATTTCTACAGTAGTCTTCTGTATTCTACACAATCTTGTTTCAAAAAATATTATGGATAATATATTTTTATTTTTTACTAATATTTTATGGTAAAATTGGAAAAACCCAATTGAAATTATATAGTAGTTTGATTTTCCACCATGCAACTATTTTTGGCACCTTCGCACGTAGGTAGTTGTTTGGCCGTCTCTTGCTGCAACAACCTAAATTTTGGGCCAATTTCTTTTCGAATTTGAAGAGTAAAACGCCAATACCATTCCTTTATTTTTTTTCCCTTGAATTTACTGCTATTTATTCGGTGTTTCTTGATTTGACTTGTTTTTACTGATTTTGTTTTGCTAGAAATTTTCCTCGAAACTCCAGGAAATTCTTAAATCTCCGAAACACCCAATAGTGTCGACCCAACTATTCTTGGCCCGATCCATTTCCAAATCTACCCCGGCACATTCCTCTTGTGGTCGTGGCCTGCAGTCCAATCTCCTTCGGCTTAATGCCTCTGTTCGCCAGTGCAATCACGGAGTTGCCTCGGCTAACACCGCCCTGGCCCAAGCCCTCTCAGCCCAGCTTCGCTCTCGCCCGCTTAGGAAGTCACATGCTTGCACTAGTGATAGCTAAATGGGCCGTGCCAGTTGGCCCGACCCGAAGCACAGCACTGTTGGCCTAGCCCGAGCACGACAAGGTCCATACTATTCATGGACCGGACCAGCACGACACAAGTGCATGTGCTGAGCCTGAGTCCATACATTGGCTCATCGGGCCACCCTGACATGGCACGCATAGTATCGTGCCGGGCCAAGTGGCCTGGCAGCGGAGACATCGAGGGCGCGAGGGCGAGGAGAAGGTCGGGGCGGGCGCGGCAGCGGCGGGATGAGGCTAACGCCAAGGAGGATGATAGGAGGTCGAGGCGGGCGTGGCCTTGCGCCAGAGGAGGGAGACTGGCGGGCGCAGGCGCCGCGACCAGCCTTGAGGGCGGCGGGCAAGGCCGGCATAAGGAGGAGTAGGAACCGTGGTGACACGGGGCTAGAGCGGGAGGAAAGGGCAGCGGGTTGTGGGCGTGGCCATGCGAGGAGGAGGCAGGACCGGCCGGCCCAAGATGCTTATTTAATCGCTTGGACCCATGTCGTCACGGCGGGTTGTGCCCGACACGGGAAAAAAAGTGTTATTGGAGCCCGTTTGGCACGGCACGGCATGGCCCATCTGTGGCGACCCAACCCTAGGGCACCCGAGAGGTCCTCCCAGGATCTCCTAGGACGTCCCAGAGGACCTCCCAGGAGGTCCGGTAGCACCTCCCGAGGCTCGGGTAGGATCTGCTCCCAGGGGTACCAATCGAGTCTCCCGCAGGACCACTCGAGGGTACCTCCGAGGGAAGCGGGTATCACTGGGGAGGTCCCTACTGCCACGGCCCGCTCAGGAGAGGTCAAAGGACCTAACCTGAGGAGGTCGTGGGGCCTGAGAGATCACCCCATGATCCCCAGTGTGAACTAAGCTAGTCCTAAGGATCTTAAGCTAGCTCTTCACAGCAAACAAGAATGGTAACATCCACGACATAGACTTTATTTACAACATAACAAAAGAGTTGTTTACAAAAGGTGGCCTTGGGCCAAAAGCTAGCTCACAAAAGAACAAAGACAGACGTCCATCCACTATACCACAGGCAAAATGGCTGGAGGGCACAACCTACTCGTCCTGGTCCTCCTCTTCACTGCTATTGTCTTCTCCTGATAAGATTTTGCATTGAGCAAGAGTGAGTACTACCACTGTGCTCGCAAGTCACACCCGTGGGGTAACAAAATGACATGCATACATGGATATACAACAGAAGGTATAATATGCTTGCTTTGCATAAAGCCAAGTTTCTTTCAATTACAATTACTAAGTTCCAAGGCAGGTTTTTAATAGATAAAATTCATTTACAAAATTTGATTTTCAGTTGGATAGCATTCATCAACAAGTTGGTGAAGGATACCCTCCTGTCACAAGGCTCCCTGCCCAAAGCCCATGGGATAGATATCCCAAAACAGTTTATTAAACACTTTTGGAAACCCAAAACCAATATCTAACTCTGAGTGGCCGCTGCCAGCACGTCCATGACCGTGGACACGGCTATTCGAATAGATTTAACTCTGCAGAGGTTGTACACTTTACCCACATGACATGATTCCTCTAGTTTATCCCAAGATCCGCCGATGCCACCTCTCACTACCAAAGGTAAGAGGTCTAGAGTTCATGACAAAGCCTTTGAAATACATTGTCCCACCACGCCTCTCCTTGCTAAGGTTTCGCCTCCTTTGATTCACTCATGCAGATCTGGGCCCCTCTTGCACCAAGTGGGAACATAGGTCATAAAAGACCACCGACCATAGAAGACCTCCCACCTCCAACTGGATCAATCATGTGGAAGTTCTGCAAATTACTTAGCTAGGTCCCACACCCCATACCGGAGACATGTGGTTGCACGGTTTGGCATAGCCCATCATAGGCCTAGCATTGGCGGCTCAAAGACCGGTCCTCAACCGACTTGGGCGACAATCACAAACCCTTGACCTCCACCTTATCCAGGATAGAGTCCGTGCATAAACCTTGCACCAACCAAGCAACCGATTCGCCCAAGCCTAAATCTATTTTCATTTTCTTTGCTTCCCCAGCAATATTTTCACACTCCCATGACATCCCAATGCCATGGTCAAAACATTTTAAACAAGATTTGGTCATGAAGATAAAGATTTCCCAAAACAAGTACTTTTGGGTCTAAGCAATACTAAGCATTTGGTTTTCAACCGCTCCCGGTTCACACTAATGCATCAACCGTGTTTTTGTCTAAGGTGGCAACAGATTGGGTTCATTGTCAAAGTTGGCCATATGAAGGAAATAGGCATAACTATGTGTTTAAAGACAGCATTAAAATATCTTGGTAGAAATAAGCATGCATTATACTTTGAAATGTAACATAAGTAAATTGAAATATTGGGTGCAATATGATCAAGAGCATGACTTGCCTTGCTCACTGCCTTGAGAGTCTTCTTCTTGGTTTCTCGCTCCTCGGTGCCTTCACGCCTATACAAGAGAAAAGGGACAACTCAAACCACAAATTCAAATAAAGAGCCAAAAGAACTTTAAAAGAACTCTAAAACTCAACCAACTAAACATCTCATATTCAAAATGGGTTCTTTGGGAGAGGTCCCAACTTCATCGGGAGAGGTCGAATGAGGAAGGTCCTCACGGAAGACCGTGAGGCGGCTCTAGCAATGCACCAAGAGGACAATGCGTCGCCGGTTCGAGAGAGGTGATCTCAAGTCAAGCCATGGAGTTCCAAAGAGAATCCAAAGGAAGAGGTCCCGAAGGGACACAACCTCTTATGGAGGCGACAAGAACAAGAACAACGCAATATACAAGGAAGCTTACCAGCAATAAGAAGGAGGTGACGGGTTGAAGGGGAGGTCGAAGGCAATCTGGGCGGTTGAGGTCAAGCTCGAGCTCCTACCGAGCCTCCAATGGTGTTAATACGATGAAGAGAAGCTGCTGGCGATGTTCTTGGCAACAAAGCTCTCTAGGAAGCCACTGGGTGTGAGCAATAATGTTGAGTGTGTGAAAAAGGTGGCAATGGAGGGCTCCCGGGACTAGTTATAGTCAAAGAAAGGGAAAAGACCACTCAATGCGTACATGATTTGGTGAGTATGAAAAATAGGCAAAAGGTACGAAGATGGCAAAAGAAAATATTAGAGGACATTGTGTACTGTTACGGGAGGAGACTAGAAAAGACTCCAACAGTGCCACAGAATGACCCCATACAATGGATGCAGCCACTTGCATGGCCGCATTTAATGTGACAATACATGCATTAAATGCTCATGGTACCAGTGTGGCGGGGAAACATAAAATAGATAAGCCTGGCAGGTGGGACCAGTCAAATCTAGAAATAGTTGGGTCAAAGGGAAAGGTCCTGACAGTTGGATCTCCAGAGAGGAGGTCCAACGGCCAAGAGTGAGTGCTAACGGGGAGGTCCATGTGGTAAGAGGGAACCTCACCCGCTAGGGAGGTCTAGAGTTGTAGGATCAAATCCAGACGGGAGGTCCGAACGGTTAGGATCTCCGAGGGAGGTCCTAACGATCGTGTCCGCTAACGAGGAGAATGCTGACGGTTAAGATCTCCGGGGGAGGTCTTAACGGTCCAGATGTTCAAAGAGGAGGTCCAGGCCGTTAAGATCTCAAGGGAGGTCTTAACGGTCCAGATTTAGAGAGGAGGTCCGGACATGGGGAGGTCCAGACATACATGGAGGAGGTCTCTGCGACAAGAGGTTCTAACAACCAAGATCCCATTAGGGGAGGTCCTGGCTGAGGGGATCCTTGCAAAAGGAGGTCCCGACTGTAGGATCTCACCAAGGGGAGGTCCTATCGCTAGGCTCTCATGAAGGGAGGTTCCACTGCTCAAGGAGGTCTAAAGGATCTGAGTCGACAAGGGAGGTCCCGATCGCTAGGATCTCCACAATGGGAGGTCCCGGCGGTGAGGATCTCAATATAGGGGTCCTAAGGTTCTGGAGGAAACCCACTGAGGTCGGGGTTCCCAAGTTAAGCGAGTAAGGAGGTCCAATGGATGGGGAGGTCCAAAGGACCCAAGTCGAAGGAGGCCTAAACATATAGGCACGCCTTAACCAAGAGAAGGTCTAGACCTAAGGAGGATGTCCAACCAAAGAGATTCGAACCAACAAAGAGATCCAAAGAGATCTAGCTCAGAGAGAAAGATCTCGACATAAGGGCATGTCCAATTGAGAAAAGGTCTGAGCCCCAATGGAGGTCCAACTTCAAGGACCACTGGGAAGGTCCAGGCCACAGAGAAGGTCTAAACCAAACATAACACAAAAGAGAGACTGAGGGGAGAACTGGCCAACATACAGAATGGGTGACAACATAAAACTTAAACCTCTCCAACGAACCAACTATGAATTCTCATCAAAACAAAATAGTTTTATTTTCTTTTACAAATTTAAAAGGACTTGGAAAATCAGGATGTTACACCATCTGCCCCGATTAGTTTGGTAATGTTTTTTTGGCCGTTGGAGCTTTAAAAATAGCAATAAAATAAAATAAAAACTAATTGTTTTCCTATAAATAGCCACCATACCTCCCTCATTTAGCACAAATCTATTCCTCAATCTCTCTTTAGAATTCTATTGTGCAAATTTAGATTTCTTGTGAGATAATTTGGCAAAAAAAAATGTAAAAAAAATTGTGCCAAAATTTGGAAAATTCAAATTCTAGTAGCAAGTCTTCAAAGGAGGTACAATACAGTTTTTTTTTCATATTTTTATTGTTATTTTTGGTTATTGCTAAGATGAAATAAATAATAGTATAAGTTTTGATTTTGTAGCTTTCGTTATGGAAAGTTATGGTAGCTTTGCTCTAAGTGATTACAAACTTTCATTAGAGGATATTTCATCCATGGAGAATGTCATTTCCTCAAACCAACTGGAGTTGTTACCGGAAGGGCAAAAAGGAGGCTCTACGACAGTATCTTCGTCGGTGACCACCAAAGCTAAGAGGTCCAGGACGAGTATATCGGGAGTCTGAAAGAATTTCGATAGGACAACCAAGGAAGACACATAAGGAGTTTAGATATTATATGTTGTTTGTAAATTTCGTCGTCATGAATTGTCTGCAAAGCTTCAGGTGGAATTGGGCACTTGATTAGACATACTTCAAGATGTAAGGCTAAGCAAGGATTGACGATGAGGCAGACGCAGCTGCAATACAACCCTGATGGTATGGTACATAGCTGGGAATACAATCCCGAGGTAGCCCGTCGATCTCTTTGTCGTTTAATTGCTTTGAGGATTTACCTTTAGGCTTTAAGGAGTCTACAACTTTCGAAACTTACATTAGGATTGCGCATAATCCTAGATTTTCTTCCGTTTCTAGATAGACAACAACTAGGGATCTAGTAAAATACTACAATGAATGTCGTAATAAAATAAAGGAACTATTTAGTACATGCACATTTTCGGTAGCACTGACCTTAGACATGTGGAGTGGTCGGGCTAGAGAGGATTATCTTAGTGTAGTTGCTCATTATGTTAATGACAATTGGAAAATAGAGAAAAGAATTATAGGTTTCAAATTAATTGATGTAACACACACGGGTGAGAATATTGCAGACTGTATTATCAAAGTTGTGGAAGACTTTGATCTTACAAACAAAATATTCTCAATTACTTTAGACAATACAGCTTCAAACTCTAGGGCAATTGATATATTCTTACTCTCATGTTGAGTACATACGCTGATTCCTTCTTGCTACATCAACGATGCGCTTGTCATATTATTGACCTTATTGTAAAATATGGTTTGAAGAGGTTGACTTTGTATATTAAAGCTTTCCGCGAAGCGACATCTTTCTTGAATAATTCTAACGTAAGAATATTAGCATATAATAACTTTTGCAGGGCAATGGGTGTACGTCCAAGAAATTTTGGTTTGGACATGTCGGTGAGATGAAATTCTACTTACTTGATGCTTAAGAGTCTTTTACAATATAAAAAATATTTTTTCTATTTTTATTCAAATACACTATTAAAGCCCAGACGGTAGTGTACTATATATTGACAGAGCAACATTGGTTCGTTGCTGAGAAGATACTTCAGTTTTTAGAATTTTTTATGAAGGCATTGTTGCTTTGCCCGCTATGCATTATCCAACATCTCCTATAATTGTACATACTATTCCGTAGATTGCTACCCAGTTAAAAATATATGAAAATACCATAGTTTTACGAGAGGCTGTTATTGCTATGAAAACTAAATTCCTTAAATATCAGAGAGAAATCTCTTTCCTATATGCATTTATATTTATTTTAGATCATAGAGCTAAAATTTAAGGATTTACTAATGTTCTTGATCTTCTTAGTGATGCTACATGCTTAGACTATTCTACATATTTTGCAGGTGTTCGTTGTAGATTTACTGATGATTTTCAATGGTATGAAAATAAGTTTCAGGGGGTTCGCTTGCAACGACCTCCACTACCACCCACATCGGGTAATAAGACAAATTTGTGGGGCAAGATCTGGGGTGCAGGTTCTTCCTCTAGGTCCAAGGGTTCTACAGCGACACCTTCTAAAAGAGTTCTGAACTATCCGGCTATCTGGATAGCGATATGGTGGATTTCAACTCAGAAGGATTCGAAATTCTGCAATGGTGGCACACCCATAATTTAAAATATCCCGTGCTATCTATACTTGCGCGTGATGTGTTAAATGTTCCTATCTCAACGGTTTCTTTCGAGTCTGCTTTCAGTCTTTTTAGAAGAATATTGGAGAGAATAACACGTCACACGAGTTAGATGGTGGAGATACTTCTAATTGTGAAGGATTGGGAACAAGTTGGCGCACGAACACAATATTATGTAGAAAATACATAGTTGTCGGAGGTATTTGAAAAGTTGTACATAGACAACGACACTTAGAATATGGATGTATGCAGAGCTATAGGTTGTACTCCTTTTCCTTTGACAAGGTTTTCTCATGTTGGGTTTTTACTTGGCAAATGTTTTAACGAGACAGTCATTTAAACATTAATAAAGCTCTTTATTATATTTTCAATATGTTTGCCTCATTTTTACAACTTTCATATGTATTTCTGAATTCTACATATTTTTTTAGAATTCTTCTTTTTTTTTTTGAATTTTTTAGGTTGAAACGAGCTACGTAGGCCGGCCATGGCCGACCATGCCTAGACCGGCCCTTAGCGTGTCGTGTCTGAGTCGGCATCTCGATCCATGGGCCAGCAAGGCCCAGCTTCGGCCCTAGCTGAACTCGCCCCTGACGTAGATGTTATCATCTCCGGCAGAGCGTGCCCACCGCCTCGCCCACGCCGTAGCCCGCCAGTGCCATGCGGCCGCCACATGCTCGACCTGCAACCCCTGCTTGCTCTTGCCGCACGCGTGTGTGTCGTGTTGCGACGCACTGAGCACACACGACACCGCCGCCACAAATTTTGCCTGGTGACGCACACCGTGACGTCAAGGGCGATGCCACGCAGCTGCTTGCTCCTCCACCGCCTCGTTGCAATCGTGCCAGCTCCTGCTTATACTCCTCCTACAGCCTTGCACACACCACGCCGCATCTTCTCTCGCAGCTATAGAAGTCGCACGCCACGTACTCCAAATCCTAGGACACCCATAGCTTCTCCTCCGTCCCTGCAACCTTCCATTGCACCGAAGAGCGACAACAACTCCGTCTCCGTCATCAATTTCCACTTGCGGCCGACATCGTCGCTCGACCACCTCCAAGAATCTCGGCCGAAGCTGCTATACTATCCAAGGCACCTCTCATCATGTTGAATCTCATGCTCTCGCTGGTTCGATTGGAAACACGCCAGAGTATCACCGGCGAGGCGGCGAGCATCCTGCCACCACCGCCATGCACGGCCCACGCCGCTAGCTCGCATAGATCCACCTCCACCAGACCTGAGGCGAGCATTGGAACCTCCTCGACCCACTTGTGCTCTCCCACCAACCTATTTCACCGGAACTTCACCGAAAGACCGTCACCGACAGTCTCGTCTTCCCCAGATCCGGTCCATCGTGGTAGTGGAGGAGCTAGAAAAATTATGTTAAGCTTGCACCATTGATGCTTAAAGAGATGGAGTAATAAGATAGTTGTTCAGTGATTATTGGCCGATCAAATGTTAACGTTGAGTAAACCATGCATTATGAGTATTGTATTCATATGGAACTTAACATCCCTATATAATTAGTTCAACTTTCTTTCTAATTAATTGGCTACTTTACACAATTAGTTATGAAAACAACATATTTTATGAAGTGATAACGACAATAAATACTAACATTAAAAAATAAATTATAAATATGCGAGAACGTATTATTTAAAATGTATTGATATTCCATAATTTTTATTAGGACACCACATGGTCCGCGTGACAGCTTGCGTACCCTACCTCTCAAGAAACACATATGGTTTTTAGTACATCTATACTTAGTAGGCTTGTATTGATACAGCCTATTTACATCGCATATGGCTTCAAATTTTGTAAGTAAAATGTATCATATAAAATACTCAATTTACGTCACCTGAAACTACAATTGACATATAATTCCTTCAAGTATTATCAAATTGAAATGAAGTTCAAATTCAGCTGGAACCTATAGCTAGCAAAGGTATATACATAATTTTCAAAAAAAATTGGGGGTGCCTGTGCATACCAGGCACCCTAGCTGGCTCCGCCCCTATGTCGTGGCTAGGCTACCTCCTACCATCTCTGTGTATACCACCACCTCTAATGGCTTCCCCATGTCCTGAAACACGTCATGCGTGGGCGCTCCTGGTCGGAGTATCATCGGATCACCACCAACTACTTCAAGCCGCCACCCTCGGATCTATCCTCCGCCACGCGCCCTCAGCGTTGGCCGCCACATCCACGATGACATGTCCAACATGTGTTCCAGAGTCCAGAGAATCCATCCATACCATCCACACTTCAGGACCGGTTGCTGCCGCCGCCGATCTGGCTCGATTAGTTTCGGTTCGCCCGGTTCAATAAGAACCAGGCTGGTTCTTTCTTTCATCTCTCCGGTTCCACAAAGTAGGGCCCACAAGTACCCCTTATACATGGTTCCATGTCTGACTTCACTGTTCACAAGTTATCCTTAATTCTTTATTTCCCTAAGTCACCGGTTTATTCCGGTTCAACCGGTTCAACAGGGATCAAGTTAGCTCATGAACATCTCCCACCAGTTCTGAATAGTTCCAGACCAACTCAAGCCCATTTCAGTCCGCTCAAAACTATACACATCCGGCTTGAACAAATATGAACTCGTTTGGCAAAGTCCGTCGTGTGTTCCTAATTTCGTACGCCCGTTCACCGCACAATCCTAGATTCGTTCAACATGAACCTTAGGTCTGCCCCGCACAACCCTAGGAACAACCCCGTCTTTAGTCGCCCAGCCCAAACCCGTACGATTTCAAGTTCTCTCAGTGCGAACACGTATAAACTCTTATCCGACCAACTTCTAGGTGGGCTTTTCGATTTTGCCATAATTTATCCATCGTAATGTCTATATTTAGAGTCTTCTATTGAAGGCTATAGAAAGTACTTACTTTGCAATTCGGTCACAAAAAAGTGCCGTTTTTTATTTTTTAAAGTGAATAAGATGTCACTCTGACCATTTCATTTTATCATCATATATTCATACAAACTCATAAAAATGAAATATTATAAAAGTATTTTTCATAACAAATTCACTCGTATTATTTTTATATATCCAAAATATGTTTGGTCAAAATTATTTTGTTTTGACTGCGTGCTTTCTAGGACTGTTAGACTGAACAGTACACGCAAGGCATGCACGTCATTTACTTCCGCGCAGTCCGGCCGTCGCCGTCACATACCTCACGTCGAGTTGTCCCGCGCAGTCCGGCCTTCCCACGTCGTCCGGCTATCCCGCAACGCCACTCCCGCGCAGTTCGGCCGTCACTATCCCACGCAGTCCGGCCTTCCCACGACATCCGGCTCTTCAACTAGTTGCTCTTGTGTGTGTGTGTGTGTATATACACACACACACACTCTAAGCGTGAAGCCTCTGTGTGTGATTACAAGCAATACAAGCACCATGTGCATGAAGTTCTTCCTCTATCATGGTATCAGACTAATTTCGTTCTTAACCTGCCCATCTCCCTCCTTGCGCTATGGACGCCGCCACCGCCAAAGAGGAGCAGGCCGCCCAGGTCGCCCTCTAGGCACAGGCCGTCGTCGTCGCCAGTGTTAAGACCCTCATTCCCATCACCCTCGACCTTCAAACCGGCAACTACTCGCAATGGCGTGGCTTGTTCGAAATCGCACTCTGCAAGTATGCCCTCGACGACCACATCAAGGAGTCGACCTTGTCTACGCCCGACACCCAGTGGAGCCGCTCGACGCTCTCATCCGGTCCTAGCTCTATGGCGCCATCACCACTGACCTCCTTGCCATGGTCATGGATCCCGATGCTTCGGCCTATACTATCTGGTCGAACATCGCTGGCCTATACCGCGATAACGACGAGACTCGTGCCATCTATTTGGAGCAGGAGTTTCGGAGTCTCGCTCAAGGTGCTCTCTCTGTCGCCGACTACTGTCGCAAGCAAAAGTCTCTTGCCGATGATCTTGGTGTCGTGGACAACAAGATCAGCGATAAGATGCTTGTTCTCAACACCCTGCGGGGTCTGAGCCCGTGCTTCAGCTACATGCGCACCTTGCTCTCCATGAAGAAGTTGTTTCCGCGCTCTCGAGGCGCGCTCAGACTCATCGCCGAGGAGCTCACGCTCAAGGCCCCGAGTCCTCCTCCCCAACCCAACCCAGCTTTTGTCACCACCAACAATGCCGACAGCGACAGTGGCCACTCCAAAGGCACCTCCTCCTTCACTGGCAGCACTCCTTCCCACGGTGGTAACACCTACGCGACTTCCTCCACTCGCGGAAACGGCGGCAGTACCTCCTCCAACAATCGGCATCGCAATCGCGATAGCGGCAAGGGCGCCGACCATGACGGCAGCAAGGAATCCGCTCCTTGGCCCTCATTTTAGAATCCGTGGTCCGGCTCCATCCGCATGTGGCCCGGGCAGGGATCATCGATCCCTAGCACCGGCCTCCTTGGTCCACGCCCTGCTGTCCCCCCTAGCCAAGTGTTCGCCACCGTGGTACCACCTCAGTCAGGCTCCTACGCTCCATGGCATTAGTCGTCCACATCGTCCTCCTTCACACCAACGTCATGGAATCAACAGTCCCTCATCAAAAACTTCAACACTATGACGTTAACACCCTCGTCCGGTGGTGATTGGTACATGGACTCGGGTGCTTCTTCGCACATGACCTCGGAGCCTAGTAATCTCTCCCTCGCTTCTGCTCTTCCTCCCCACCTCTCCCAGTGGCGTCATTGTCGGCAATGGCTCACTTCTTCCTATCACTCACACCGGTTGTACCTCTTTTTCGTTCCCCTCCCGTTCCTTTCATTTAAACAACATTCTTGTCACTCCACATATAATCAAGAACCTTATTTATGTCTGGCGCTTTACTACTGATAATCATGTTTCTGTCGAATATGATCCCTTTGGTTTTTTCGTGAAGGATCTTCAAACCAGGAATGTGATCGCCAGGTGCAATAGTGAGGGTGATCTCTACCCTTTTCCACCGCCGGTGTCCCCCTCCTCTGCCCTTGCTGCCACCACAACTCCCTCCCTGAAACTTTGGCACCACCGACTTGGTCATTTTGGTCATCAAGCCCTTCAACACTTAGTTCGCTCTTTCTCCCTCCCATGTAATAATATACCCAAGTCTCTCTGTCACGCTTGTCAACTTGGCCGGCATGTTAGACTCCCTTTTTCTTTTTGATCTCATTCACTGTGACTTGTGGACATCACCTATCCCTAGCGTCTCCAGTTACAAATACTATCTGGTCATTCTTAACGACCACACTCACTACCTCCGGACGTTCCCTCTACGTTTAAAGTTTGATGTGTTCTCCACTCTCTCTCACTTCGTTGCTCACATCGCCACTCAATTTGGCATTGCTCTGAAGAGCATCCAGTGTGACAATGGCCGCAAGTTCAACAACACCGCAGCTCGTCTTTTCTTTCTTGACCATGACATCACTCTTCGCATGTCCTTTCCTCACACCTCTCAGTAGAACGGCAAGGTTGAGCGTGTGATCCGCTCCACTAATGACATCATGTGCACCCTCCTCTTCCAAGCGAGCATGCCTCCTGTTTATTGGGCGGAGGCTCTTCATGCCGCTACCTATCTCCTTAATCGTCACCCCACTAAAACCATACACCACAAAACACCCCATTTTATGATTCATGGTACTCCCCCCTCATATGAGCATCTTCGCGTTTTTGGTTGTAGGTGTTATCCCAATCTCTCTGCCACCACTCCCCATAAACTCGCCCCTCGCTCCACCTTATGTGTCTTCCTCAGCTATCCGTCCAATCACAAAGGATATCGCTGTCTCGATCTCCAAACCAATCGTATCATCTTATCCTGTCATGTCATTTTTTATGAGGATTCTTTTCCTTTTGCCTCCTCCCCGGCGCCTCCAACGACCAATGATCTTGCCTTCTTAGACAACATCATCTCCACTCCACCTCCAATCTCCCCACCGATCCCCGCACCTATCGACGGACCACCTTCCCCTAGTCGGCCCGACCTCTCTAGTGCTGGTTGGATTGGCTCCAGCTCTTCCCACATCGGTCGACCCCACCCCCACCGCGTCGGTTGCTCCTCTCCTGGCTACGCAACCCTTGCCAGCCACTCCTACAGTCAGTGAGCACCACATGGTGACTCATGGGAAAGACGGCACTCGCAAACCGATCCTTCGGCTTAACCTTCATGCCGATGCCATCTCTCCCATTCCCAAGAGCTATCGTGGCGCTTTAAAAGATGCCAATTGGCACTTCGCCATGATAGATGAATTCTCCGCTCTCCAATCCAACCACACTTGGGATCTCGTTCCTCGTCCTCCCGGTTCCAATATTGTATCCGATAAATGGGTTTTCCATCACAAACTCAAGCCCGGTAGCTGTCTTGACTGGTACAAAGCTCGCTGGGTACTCCACGACTTTTCTCAGCAACCAAGTGTCGAGTATGGCGAGGCTTTCAGCCCAGTCGTTAAACCTGCCACCATACGCACCGTTCTCTAGGTCGCTCTTTCTCATGACTGGCTGGTTCATCAGCTAGATGTTAATAATGCCTTTCTCCATGGCACCCTCTCCGAGACAGTGTATTGCCAATAACCCTCTGGCTTTATTGATCTTTCTAAACCCGAGCATGTATGTCGCCTCAACAAATCATTGTATGGCCTCAAGCAAACACCGCACGGATGGTTTTGTAAATTTGCTTCGCATCTTCTCTCGCTAGGCTTCATCGACTCTAAAGCTGACCCATCTCTCTTTATTCTATCCCGGGATTCCCATGTCGCCTACCTTTTTCTCTATGTAAACAACATTGTCCTCACTAGCTCATCCACACAACTTCTCCGCTGGATCATTGCTGCTCTCCACCGCGAATTTTCGCTCAAGGATCTTGGCAACCTCCACCACTTTCTCGGTGTTTCGGTCACCCGCACCTCTCATGGGATGTTCCTCTCTCAGCGGTAGTACATTCATTCTTGATGTCCTTGACCGTGCCGCCATCCGTACATGCAACCCCTGCAGCACGCCCATCGACACCAGCTGTAAACTTCCGATGTCAAGCGGCGAACCCGTCGCTAACCCCACTGACTACCACAACTTGGTTGGTGCCCTATAGTACATGGCATTTACTCGTCTAGATGTTACGTATTCTGTCCAACAGGTGTGCCTTCGCATGCATGATCTGCGGGAGCCACATCTCAACCTGATCAAATGGATTCTTCGCTACCTCAAAGGTACCATTGATCATGGTCTGCAGCTGCATCGGTCCTCCCCCTACTCGTTCACCACCTACACCGACGCTGACTGGGCTAGATGCCCGGACCCGCAGGTCTACTTCCGGCAATGGCATCTTCCTCGGTGACAACCTCGTGTCCTGGTCCTCCAAATGCCAAAACACCGTCTCCCGCTCCAGTGCAGAGGTAGAATACCGCACCGTGGCCGAAGCATCCTAGCTCCATCAACTCCTAGCAGAACTTCATCATCCTCTTCGCCGAGCTACCGTTGTCTACTGCGCCAACATCAACGCCGTCTACCTCTCCACCAACCTTATCCAACATCAACACAATAACACTACAACAAAAATGCTAATACTAGACGCCTGATCACAGACGGTTCATCGAAACCGTTTGTATTAAATACAATCTCAGACGGTTTTTGTTTACCGACCGTCTGTGTTATTTTTCGCGCTAAAAACCGTCTATGAAGAGGTCATTAATATTATAGACGGTTTTTTGTTGAAAACCGTCCGTGATAATTAACTCATCACAGATGGTGTAGTGTACATATATAGCTCTCCAGCAGAGTTTTCTTGATCTCCATCTCTGGTGCTATAGTAATCGCGGGAGATCTCTAAGCCCGGTGAGTCCATCGCCACTCCGTACCCGGTTTGAGTATCGCCTCACCTCACTGAGCCCGCTCGTGTGGTCCACTTCAGCTATTGTCGCCGAGGAGCTTGCTGTCGTCGCCTCTATTCACCGATCGACGACCAGTCGCCTTGGACCTTCCCTGACTTCATCGACACCTTCCTCATGATCGAGGTGAGCTACTGGAGCATAAGAATCATTTAATTTGAGTAGTTTCAGGCGTTTATGCCGAAATCGCTAGTGAAGCCCATGGCGTCGCCACGGGACATCACCGTCGATTCGCCTCAAGCGACCTTAGGGTCCCGAGCCACGACTATTAGCATTGCGATATCACCCTAAGCCCAATTTGAGCTTCAAATCCTACTGTTTTTAATTATTTAGTTAATAAACTAACGAGTCTATGACATGTGGGACCATCATAGATTTTATAAATAAAATCATGAAATAAAAAATGAGTCACTGACAAGTAGGGCCCACATGTAAGTTAATAAAATTTAGAAAATTGTAAAAATGAAAAAAATCCATCTTTAGTTCAGAGAAAAATACACTTTCTCTGTTGGAAAGCGTAATTAAGCCTAAGAAAATACGCTTTCCAAGTCACCCTTTATTTATTTCCAAGGTTTTCAATACGAATCGTGTGATGGACCAAAGCTGGATGTACGCTGAAAACCGTGTGAGTGAAGAGTACATTAATGGCGTATCTGCTTTTATAAGAGCTGCCGAGGAGGATATGTTGAATAAGGGGGCGGAATATATATATTGTCCATGCATTGACTGCGAGAATCTAAAGATGTTTAAGAACCAAGTGCAGATCGAAACACACTTGATTCGAAGGGGTTTCAAAAAGGGTTATGCATGTTGGACCAGTCACCGTGAAGAGCATATTATACAGGAAGTCAACGATATGCCGCCGGACGATGTCGATTGTGGTTCCGATTCGGATAGGTTGCACGATGACAATCTAGATCGAGATGCCATGATGCGTAAGGAACTGTGATGAGAGGGAGTATGTTAAATTTCGGGGCTTGATGGAGGACTCATAGAAACCTTTGTTCCCGGGCTACAAGCCAGAATACACAAGGTTGTCATCCGTGCTTGAACTGCTGAAATTGAAGGCAAGCAACAGTTGGTCCGACAAGAGTTTCACGGGGTTGTTAGTGTTGGAAATATGCCCTAGAGGCAATCATAGAGATGATGATATTTCGTTGTATCCATGATTTAATAAATGTTCCTTGAATATTGCCTTTGTGTTGATTAACAAGTATGTGACTTGTTTGTGAAACTCTTCACTTGTATGGTTATTCTAAAGATTGTCCCTAATCAGAGTTCATGTGAGGACACATGTGAATGATGGATTAGCACATGTATCGGTTGATGACCATGTTTCACAGTCATAGACATGGAGATGTCAAACCAATAATGTGGACACATGTTTAGAACATGGGGTTGGACCGACCCAACATGAGACATAACAATTATACTTATGGTTCTCTACACAATGTGTACGCCTTTGTCCTTAGACCCGAGATTGTCGATGTACTTGAGATGTGAATCGACCTACTTAGGGGCTATCAAACGCTACTCCGTGAATGGTAGTTATAAAGGTAGCTTTGGGTTTGTCATGAAGCATGTCATGAGGCATGGTCACGAGATGGGATTTGCCCTCTCTACTTGAGAGAGATATCTCTGGCCCTCGAGTGATCGGATCCGTAAATGCATGGCCATGCTACTTAAGGTTAAGAGTTAACCTAGTAAGGGATTCCAATCACAGATCGAGAAAGAGTGGTCACTTGGAGCTCGATCAAATATCGTGAGGCAAAGGGATTGGCATGTACATAACGCTGTGATGGTTCGTCCGATATGATCTTTGTGTATGCGCTTAGGAGTTGGCACGCCTTGCTAGAGACCGCTACCAACTATTGACCAAGTATGTATACTCGCCATGTCTAAACATACGTGAACCTATAGGGTCACACACTTATGGTCAAGCCTAATTCGGATTGGATCCGAATTAGATCAAGCATTGAGTCCTAATGGGCCTCTATTAGTAGAAGCCCATTGTAAGGACGCCTATAAAAGGAGGGCAAGGGCGCCTGAGTGTTAGATGATGAGTTTTTCGTGACACCATCAAACCTCGCCGCCACCCTCCCACGCCTCTAGTCGCCGCGCGGATCTAGTAGTCCGGCGCGCGACGCTTCCTCCCGTGACGTGGATACCTTTGAGGCGCCAGATCAGAAGCGCTTTGGACGAACCGCAAGAGAGGAGTCAGACGTGGGGCGCCGCGACGAGGACGAGGAAGTAGTACGACTACTCTACCTCGACGTCGATCAACTTGGTACGACTACTCGCCTCGACGTCTTCGATCAATTCCGCTTGGCGTCTAGTGGTAAGACCGTGATCTATAACTACAAAGTGATCTTGGTTTACGGGTAGAATTTTTATTAATTTGCGCTTAGTGTAGCCTACCCGTGGCCCTTCAAGGGTATCGAGCTGTTGTTTGCCATGTTATAGGTTCGGTGATTTGCATATGGCGATATGTAAGTCGGTATGATCGATGTGATCGATTGTATAGTTCTCGTAATGGATTGATCGATCCGGTTTCCGTGATCATGCCGCTAAGGTCGTGAAACAACATACCCCTACCGGCCGGATTCGCCATCGGTAGACAAAGGACACGTAAAACCGGTTGCGAATGCGAAGATCAATATGATTGGTCGAATCGAATCTAGATTGATAATCGATGTTCGTGATCATGCCGCTAAGGTCGTGAAACAACATACCCCTACCGGTCGGATTCGCCATCGGGGTGACAAAGGACACGTAAAACCGTTGTTGCTGCACGCAAAGATCAATACAAATTGGTCGAATCGGAACAATGGTCGATTTGTGGTAAATATGATTTGCCGATCAAAATCCTAAGTAAAAATCGCTGCCCCTTCGACCTCGATAGGGCGCCGCCTTCGAACCCTGATGGGGAAACCCCCTCCCCTTATCCGGTAGATTGCGATTCTATGCATAACTTGTTTTTGCAGGATGCATGTGACCAGTATGGCCTAATGTGTATGTGATGCATGTTTGTAATATTTTCATGACCTGCGTGTCGTGGGTTCGGCAACACTACCGAGCCATTGTGTTGTCAAAGTATTGTATTAACGGCTGCAAGTCTTGACTTGTGATGATTCCTTGCATCCATGTATTTTATTACTAGTGTTATGAGTAATAGCTTATATTAGTACTCGGAGGACACATCACTTGGAGGATGGCACACATTAACCATGGAGATGGAGATCATCATGGTGGATGATTCTATGGCGATGAAGATCACCATGAGAAAATGGGCCATACCGAGTCACAACTGTGAATGCTATTCTGCTTGTTTTACTCCTATGCATGTTTGAATGGTAGAAGTATAACGATCCTCACAAAATGTTAAGTTAAACATATGCCCTCCCAACTAAACTCAGACCATCCCATGTCTTGTAAATTGATGGTGGGTCTATAAAATTAGGGCACCATCGACTTTCCTTGACTAGATGGGTTTGTATCGGATACCTACATGCATAAGGGTTGGTGAACTTAACAAGGCTATCATAAAGGTTATGGGCCTTGGGGCATAAAGGTTGGGCGCGGGCATAGAGATGTCACCCAACAACAAGAGTCATATAGAGATATGATTAGCAAGGTGTTGCTTATCAATTACCTTGTCTCCTAGCGGTGATGCAAAAGCTCACTAGTAGACTCGTTAATTGCGGATCTTGAATCGCTAAGAATCAATAGAGGATGTTGATTTTAGTGGGAGTACATTCTATTAAATTTGTTTAATACAGCTTTACTCTATCATGGTTTTATTTGTCTTAGTATTTTGCATTTCCTATTGTAGATCAATGGCATCTAGCAACCGCACAAGACACCCTTTGCTTTTATGATCGATTCTTGAGAAAGAAAAATTAAATGGAATAAACTATTCGGATCGGTCCGTAACTCGAGAATTGTTCTCGTATGTATAAAAGGAAAACGCTCGACACCCCAATCCTGTAAGAGCTCGCTAACATCAAGCCTTCTTTGTAAAACCGCCACAAGAAAGCATGTGATGACTCTCTTGAGGTTAGCTGTCTTATGCTTGCATGCATGGAACCCGACCTTCAAAAGCGGTTTGAGGATCGAAGCGATGATATGATCATGGCGCTTATGACATGTTCCGCATACACGTGCCAGATCGAACGATTCAATGTCTCTAAGGCTTTTCTCGAATGCAAGTTAATGTAGGTGCACCAGTAGGCCCACATGTGATCAAAATGGTTGGTTACAATGACTTTGGATAAACTTGGTTTTCCAATTAGCCAAGAGTTGGCAATCGATTTATTTTGGCATCTCTTCCACCTAGCTATGGACATTTCATTTCAACTACCATATGCATGGGGTGGAAAAGGGCCTTAATGAGCTTTGTGGGATGCTCAAAACAGCAGAGAGTGACATTAAGAAGTGTGGTGCCCTAGCCATGTGATGGTCAAGTAACAAGTCCACTTCAAGAAAAGGGTAGGAAGCCATGGGCAAAGAATAAGGGCAAGGCTAAAGATATGATCTCGGCCAACGCCTAAGCCTAATGCCGACTCGAGCCGAGACAAGATGCTTCTATTGTAAAGAAATCGCCATCGGAAGAGAAACTGCAAGAAGTACCGGATTCCGAGGAATGTAAGAAGAAGGCCGAAGTAAGACTTCCACCCAAGGTACACTTGTCATAAATGTTTTAGACATTTTTCTCGCCGATTCTCCTATTAACTCTTGGGTATTTGATACCGATCGCTTGCTCACATTTGCAACTCGATGCGAGGGCTAATAAGAAGTAGAGGAGTCGCAAGAGGTGAAGTTGATTTTCGCCGGAAATAAAGCAAGGGTTGTCTGCTTGACCGTCAAGACCATGCAACTTCAAATTTCCTTCAGATTTATTATGGAATTGAATAATTGTTATTATGTTCCTAGTATGAGTCTAAACATTTTATCCCCTCATGTTTGATGAGAGATGGTTATTCATTTGCAAGTAAAGACAATGGTTGTTTGATCTCTAAAAATGAAATGTTTATGGCTTTTGCGCTCCATTGTGAATGGGTTATTTATTTTAAATCTTGATGATGCGCCCATCTTTAACATAAATGCTAAAAGACTTCGGCCTAATGATTTGAATCCCACCTATGTTTGGCATTGTCGCTTGGGTCACATAAGTAAAAAGCGCATGAAGAAGCTCCATGATGATGGTCTTCTAACTTCGTTTGATTTCGAATCATACGAGACATGTGAAGCTTGTTTGTTTGGTAAGATGACCAAGTCACCTTTCAAAGGTTCTTTTGAGAGGCGTCGACTTGTTGGAAATCATACATACTGATGTATGTGGACCAATGAGCACGACTGCTAGAGGTGGATTTCATTACTTCATAACTTTCATCGATGATTTTAGTAGATATGGCTATGTCTACTTAATGAAGCATAAGTCCTAAACTTTTGAAAAGTTCAAAGAGTTCCGTAATGAAGTTGAAAATCAACATGCCAAGAAAATTAAGGCTCTGCGATCCGATCGTGGTGGCGAGTATTTGAGTCATGAATTTAGCAATCATCCAAGAGTTGCGGAATTGTTCCACACTAACACCGCCTCTAACGCCTCAAAGAAACGGGTATCCGAGCGGCGAATCGGACCTTGTTGGACATGGTTCGATCGATGATGAGCCACCAGATCTACCATTATCATTTTGGGGTTACGCCTAGAAACGCAGCTGATTTCACACTTAATAGGGTACCGCCTAAATCAGAGTTAAGACACCATATGAGATATGGACCGAAGAGTCACAGTTTGTCTTTTCTAAAGATTTGGGGATGTGAGGCGTTTGTCGCGACTAAAGTCGGACAAGCTCACACCCAAGTCTGGATAAATGCATTTTCGTGGGATATCCGAAGGAAACCTTTGATATTACTTCTACAACCGACTAGAGGGCAAAGTGTTTGTCGTCAAGTGGTGTTTTCCTAGAGAAAGAGTTTCTCAACAGGAGACAAGTGGAAGAATGGTGCAATTTTGAAGAGGTTCAAGATGAACCAATCGGGGAAGACTCGACGAATGATGCCCACGTGGCAGAACAAGTTGAGGAACCCATGGCAAAGGAAGCACCACCACCACGAAGGTCGGAAAGGCTCCGCAATACGCGAGATATGTTATTGTTAGACAATGATGAGCCTACGACCTATGCGGAAGCAATGATGGACCCAGACTCTGAGAAATGGCATATTGCCATGAGATCCGAGATAGCATCCATGGGAGACAATCAAGTTTGGAACTTGGTTGACCCGCCTGATGGTGTTAAAACCATAGAGTGCAAATGGATCTATAAAAAGAAGATTGATATGGATGGAAATGTTCATATCCATAAAGCTCGACTTGTCGCAAAAGGTTTTCGGCAAGTTCAAGGAGTTGACTACGATGAGACCTTCTCGCCTGTAGCGATGCTTAAATCTATATGGATCATTCTAGCTATTGCTGCATATTTCGACTATGAGATATGGCAGATGGATGTCAAAACGGCTTTCCTTAATGGAAATTTAACCGAGGACGTGTATATGATACGTTTTCGAGGGTTTTGTCGATCCAAACAATGCTAGAAAAGTATGCAAACTTCAAAAATCCATTTATGGATTGAAGCAAGCATCTCGAGTTGGAACATTCGTTTTGATGAAGTGGTCAAAGGGTTTGGCTTCATCAAAACGAAGAAGAATCTTGTGTTTACAAGAAGGCAAGTGGAGCTCGTCAGATTTCTAATCTTATATGTAGATGACATATTACCGATTGAAATGATATTCCTATGCTCGAGTCCGTTAAGACCTCACCAAAAAATAGTTTTTCAATGAAGGACTTAGGGAAGCGGCATATATTTTGGGTATTAAGATCTATAGAGATAGATCAAAAGGCTAATAGGATTAAGCCGAGTACTTACATTGACAAAGTGTTGAAACGGTTCAACATGGGGAGGCAAAGAAAGGTTTCTTGCCCATGTCTCATGGCATAAATCTTGGCAAGACTCGGTGTCCTTCGACAACCGATGAGCGAGATCGCATGAGTAAGATTCCATATGCTTCGCCATTGGATCTATCATGTATGCTATGATATGTACTCGCCAGATGTTTCCTATGCTCTAAGTGTTACGAAAGCAGATACCAAGTCGATCCCGGTGAGAGTCATCGACAAAAGTTAAAAACATCCTCAAGTATTTGAGAAGAACTAAGGATGTGTTCCTTGTCTACGGAGGTGAGGAAGAGCTCGTTGTAAATGGTTACACCGATGCAAGCTTCCAAACCGACAAAGACGATTACAAATCGCAATCGGTTTTGTGTTCATTTTGAACGGTGGTGCGGTCGATTGGAAGAGTTCCAAGCAGAGATCTGGTCGACTCTACAACGAAGTTTAGTACATTGCGCTTCAAGCAAAGAAAGGAAGGTGTTTGGATAAGGAAGTTCATAACCGAACTAGGTGTGGTTCCTAGTGCGTGCGATCCTCTCGGATCTTTATCAGTGATAACAAGTGGGGCCATTGCGCAAGCCAAGGAGCCGAGGAATCACCAAAAGAACAAACACATATCACAAGGTTTCATCTCATTCGAGAGATCCTCAATCGAGGAGATTTAAAGATATGCAAAATACACACGGATTTGAATATTTCAGATCCTTTGACGAAGCCTCTCCCACAGCCTAAGCATGAGGCACACACAAGAGCTATGGGTATTAGATATCTTCTAGATTGACTCTAGTGCAAGTGGGAGATCATGGAAATATGCCCTAGAGGCAATCATAGAGATGATGATATTTCGTTGTATCCATGATTTAATAAATGTTCCTTGAATATTGCCTTTGTGTTGATTAACAAGTATGTGACTTGTTTGTGAAACTCTTCACTTGTATGGTTATTCTAAAGATTGTCCCTAATCAGAGTTCATGTGAGGACACATGTGAATGATGGATTAGCACATGTATCGGTTGATGACCATGTTTCACAGTGTCATAGACATGGAGATGTCAAACCAATAATGTGGACACATGTTTAGAACATGGGGTTGGACCGACCCAACATGAGACATAACAATTATACTTATGGTTCTCTCTACACAATGTGTACGCCTTTGTCCTTAGACCCGAGATTGTCGCATGTACTTGAGATGTGAATCGACCTACTTAGGGGCTATCAAACGCTACTCAATAATCAGGTAGTTATAAAGGTAGCTTTCGGTTTGTCATGAAGCATGTCATGAGGCATAGTCACGAGATGGGATTTGCCCTCTCTACCGAGAGAGATATCTCTGGGCCCTCGAGTGATCGGATCCGAAATGCATGGCCATGCTACTTAAGGTTAAGAGTTAACCTAGTAAGGGATTCCAATCACGGGATCGAGAAAGAGTGGTCACTTGGAGCTCGATCAATATCGTGAGGCAAAGGGATTGGCATGTACATAACGCTGTGATGGTTCGTCCGATATGATCTTTGTGTATCGCTTAGGAGTTGGCACGCCTTGCTAGAGACCGCTACCAACTATTGACCAAGTATGTATACTGCCATGTCTAAACATACGTGAACCTATAGGGTCACACACTTATGGGTGAAGCCTAATTCGGATTGGATCCGAATTAGATCAAGCATTGAGTCCTAATGGGCCTCTATTAGTAGAAGCCCATTGTAAGGACGCCTATAAAAGGAGGGCAAGGGCGCACGTGTTAGATGATGAGTTTTTCGTGACACCATCAAACCCCGCCGCCACCCTCCCACGCCCTAGTCGCCGCGCGATCTAGTAGTCCGGCAGGCGACGCTTCCTCCGTGCGTGTGGATACCTTTGAGGCGCCAGATCAGAAGCGCTTGGACGAACCGCAAGAGAGGAGTCAGACGTGGGACGCCGCGACGAGGATGAGGAAGTAGTACGACTACTCTACCCCGACGTCTTGATCAACTTGGTACGACTACTCGCCTGACGTCTTTGCATCAATTCCGCGACTTGGCGTCTAGTGGTAAGACCGTGATCTATAACTACAAAGTGATCTTGGTTTACGGGTAGAATTTTTATTAATTTGCGCTAGTGTAGCCTACCCGTGGCCCTTCAGTTAGGTCTCTTAGCGGACATGCTTCTGGAGGGAAACGAGTTGCCCAAAACCACCTACAGAGCCAAGAAGGTTCTTTGTCCATTGGGAATGGAAGCAGAAAGAATACATGCATGCCTGAACGACTGTATCCTCTACCGTAACGAGTGTACAAACATGCATGTATGTCCGGTGTGCAACGCGTCCCAGTACAAGCGTAAGAATCAATCAGATGACGACGAGGGAATCGAGGTGACGAAAGGACCTCCTGCTAAGGTGGCATGGTATCTTCCTGTAATTCCCCGTTTGAAGTAGTTTTTTGCGAACCCAAATAATGCAAAACTGCTGCATTGACACTCAGAGGAGCATAAGAATGACGAAAAGCTAAGACACCCTGCTAATTCTGTCCAGTGGAGAAACATCGATAAGAGGTTTGTAGACTTTGGTGCGGAACCGAGGAATATAAGTTTTGGATTGAGTACAGATGGAACGAATCCTTTTGGTAATATGAGCAGCCGACATAGCACTTGGCCCGTGACGCTCTGTATCTACAACCTTCCTCCTTAGTTGTGTATGAAGCAGAAATATATTTTACTGTCGATACTTATCGAAGGGCCGAAGCAACCTGGGAATGATATTGATGTGTACCTAGCACCATTGTTAGAAGATCTAAAAATACTGTGGATTGAAGGGCATGCAATATGGGATGCGCATAAACGAGAGAACTTTACTTTACGCTCCTTGTTATTCTCGCACCATAAATGATTATCCCGCCTTGGTAACTGGTCGCCGAGTACAAAAGGGGCCAAAGCACATACTCACCGCTAGATGATACCGAGAGTGTGGGTCAATCACTCGCAGAAACCGTCAAGATCGCCATCGTAGGTTTCTTCAGAGGGCTCACCCATACCGCAGGATGAAGAAACCATTCGACGGAGAGAAAGATGACAGTTCAGCTCCAAGGCATTTAAGCGGAAAAGAGGTCTGTGATATGGTTAAGGATTTAGATGTTGTGCTCGGAAAGGGACGTAAATCGAGGATTCGTAAGAAGAACATGTGGAAGAAGAGATCAATATTTTGGGACTTACCTTATTGGGAGCACCTAGAAGTTCGCCACTACATCGACGTCATACACGTAGAGAAGAATGTATGTGACAGTTTGATTGGCCTCTTACTAAACATTCGTGACAAAACAAAGGATGGTGTCAACGCATGGCTTGACTTGGTTGATATGGACATCAGACCTGAGTTAGCACCAACAAAGACCGATAAAGGACGAATGCACCCTCCCCCTGCTTGTTACACTCTGTCCAAGGCTGAGGGAACTGAACTGTACTGGTGCTTGCATGGTGTGAAAGTTCCGTTCGGTTACTCTGCCAACATGAAGAAACTTGTTTCGATGGAAGATTTAAAGTTAATTGGCATGTAGTCTCATGATTGTCATGTGCTGATGACATAGATACTCCCTGATGCAATTAGAAGTACTTTGTCGATCAAGTTCCGAGAGACAATCATGAGGCTGTGTTATTTTTTTAACACAATTGCTCAGAAGGTCATCGATCTTGAAGGACTAGATGCTCTGCAGGACAAGGTGGTGACGACTCTATGTCATCTTGAGATGTATTTCCCTCCGTCGGCTTTGATATCATGGTCCATCTCATTGTTCACATTGTGAGGGAGATAAAGATGTGTGGGCTCGTGTTCCTACGTAGCATGTACCCGTTCGAGAGGTTCATGGGAATTCTCAAGTCCTATGTACGGAATCGATCTCGGCCGGAGGGCAGCATCATCGAAGGTTATGCAACCGAAGAGGTCATTGAGTTCTGCGTCGATTACATGGCTCGGGTAGAACCAATAGATGTGCCTCGATCTCGCCATGAGGGGAGGCTCGAGGGTATCGGGACCATCGGAAGGAAGGCAATCACTCCATATATGGATGCGTGCGCTCAAGTCCATTTCACGGCCTTGCAACACATGACCAAGTGTCCCGTATATCGACTCAAAGATAAGGACGTGCTTCGCAATGTAATCCGGCGGCGGATGTTTGGATCACGAGACAACACAATGCATTTGGTTCAACCAATGGTTGAAGGAGCGACTCGCTAGGAGCTTGTCAAGTGATATCTTGACATGGTTGGCAAAAGGGCCAACATTTACAGCCAGACATGGCGAGGATACGATATAAATGGGTACACATTCTATACGCAGGCTCAGGATATAAAGAGCACTAACTAGAACAGCATTGTCCGCATAGATGCATTTAGTACCGAACAGCGGTGGACCATGGGAAGAGTTGGGACAAAAACCTCCCCTATGTTGAGTTCTCCTACAATAATAGTTACCAAGCTAGTTTGGAGATGTCTCCATTTGAAGCTCTGTATGGGAGACAGTGTAGAACCCCTCTCCTTTGGGATCAAGTGGGTGAGCGCCAATTCTTTGAACCCGATGTCATCAAAGAAGCTGAAGAAAAGGTGAAGCTCATTAGAGAACGCTTAAGAGTAGCTCAGTCCCGGCAAAAGAGCTATGCTGATACTCATCGACAGGACTTGTCTTTTGAAGTTGGAGATTTTGTGTACCTTATGGTAACTCCACTCAAATGAGTTAGGAGATTCCGAACCAGAGGGAAGTTAGCACCAATGTTTGTTGGGCCATACAAAATATTGGCAAGGCAAGGAGAAGTCGCCTATCAAATTGAGCTGCCAACTTCTCTATCGACAGTGCACAATATATTCCATGTGTCTCAATTGAGTAAGTGCCTTCGAGTACCAGAAGACCACACCTTACTGGAAAGCATTGATCTTCAAGAGGACCTCACTTATGTGGAGAGGCCAATCAAAATATTAGATGTTGCGGACCGTGTCATCAGAAGCAAGGTCATTCGCACATACAAGGTGCAGTGGAGCCACCATCCAGAGAGTGAAGCCACATAGGAAAATGAAGAAGACCTTAAGGCTAGCTATCCATACCTCTTTGCTAACCGAGCTTGAATCTCGGGGTCGAGATTCCCTTAAGGGGGGTAGGTTTGTAACACCCTAATTTTCAGAGCCTTTTTGAAGATTTCAAAATAAAAAGAACCATTTTGTTTTGATGAGAATTCAAAACTTAACTTGAAATTTTAGAATGGATTTAAATTGACTAACTCAAACTTCAACTAAAAATCCCTTGATGGTTTGTTAAGTTGTTGGGGTTTTGGTGATCTTCCTTTTTCTGTCTAAGTTTTGTCCATCTTTGGACCGGACCTTCTTAGACCTAAACCTCCCCAAGTGATTGTGCCCTCCCTGATCTACACCTCCTTCTGTGGTTCCTCCCCAAGTTTAGACTTCTTCAGGTCTAAACCTTCCTCAAAATCATTCGAGTTCACTCTCTGTGTCTTTTGAGCGCCACTGTGTCCACTTGGACTTACCTCCGTTGCTCTAATCCTTGAAACTCTATCTGGAAGTTTTTCTTTGGCGCCAATCCGGTAGTACCGCCTACACCTTGCAGTGCTACCGTTTCTTAGGACCTCCTCCTTGTTCATTTGGACATTCCCATGTCCTACAGGACCTCCCCATGTCCTCTGGGACCTCCTCCTTGTCTATTTGGACCTCCCCGTGTCCTATAGGACCTCCCCAGGTCTCCCAGGATCTCCTCCTTGTCTAGTTGCACCTATATCGCTTGTGAATCGTCCGATTTGCATTGGGTGGTTTGATCTTAGTGAGACGTTCGGATAGTCCGAACATCCCACCCTCTCTGAGCCCTTAGATCTTTGCTGGACGGTCCGATTGGTAGAGGCGTTCGGACGGTCCGAACGTCCCAACCATTTTGGACCGCCCAATTCAATTCAATGGCTGAGATCTAGCGCTAGCTCGGTTGGTCCGAACGACCCAATCATTTTGGGCGATCCAATTGAAATCCAGCGGCTCCTACTTATCCTGCTTCCTATCTCGCCTTCGCAGACCTCCCTCCTTAAAGATCTGGCCATTAAGACCTCCCCCTTGGAGATCTTAACCGTCCAGACCTCCCTCCTTGAAGATCTGGCCGTTAAGACCCCCCCTTGGAGATCTTAACCGTCCAGACCTCTCTCCTTGTAGATCTGACCGTTAAGACCTCCCCCTTGAAGATCTTAACCGCCTGCACCTCCTCCTTGAAGAATCGCCGTTAAGACCCCTTGGAGATCTTAACCGCCTGCATTCTCCTCCTTGTAGATCTGGCCGTTAAGACCTCCCCCTTGGAGATCTTAACCGTCCAGACCTCCCTCCTTGAAGATCTGGTTGTTAAGACCTCTCCATTGGAGATCTTAACCGTCCAAACCTCTCTCCTTACAGATCTGGCGGTTAAGACCTCCCCCTTGGAGATCCTAACCGTTCAGACCTCCCCTTTTGAGATCTTGACCGTTCAAGACCTCCTCCTTCGATTAGATCCTAACCCTCCAAACCCCCCCTTGACTCAATCCAACCGTCAGGACCTCCCTTGCGGGTGAGGACCTTCTCTTGACCTTTGCAGACCTCCTCCTCTGATTAGATCCTAACCCTCCAAACCCCCCTTGACTCAATCCAACCGTCAGGACCTCCCTTGCGGGTGAGGACCTTCTCTTGACCTTTGCAGACCTCTCCATTTGCATTTGATCTTGGCCGTTGGACCTCCTTTTTGGAGATCCAACCATCAGAACATCCCTAGTGGGTGAGGACCTCCCTTTGTTCTCTGCGGGACCTCCTCAAAGTCTCCGCAGGACCTCCCTTCGGGTCTTGGCTGTCCCCACTTGGCAGTCACACCTAGTTTTCTTTTATCCTTTGACTGTGTCCTTGTGCAAGAAAGTCTTCCCCACATTTAATGCATGTTGTATCGCATTAAATGCCCACACTTTTGCAGTACTCATGCCATGCTTTTGTCACATCCCTTGCCTGCTTTCTTGTTCCTATTTACCAACTCCTAAGCACCCGCACCTTGGGAAGTCTCATTGGCTTCAGCTATACATAGTTGGGGCAACCCTTCCTCTCTCACTTTCTTCCTCATTTCCCCTCTCTGGTTCAACCGAGCAGTCCTTGGACTTCCCTTCAAGCTCTCAGGACCTCTCTCAAGCTCTTGGACCTCCTCTCTTGAGTCAGGACCTCCTCCAACAAGCTCCTGGACCTCCTCGACCTCCCAACCTCTCGCTTGGTTTTATGTTTTGAGTTTATTTGAAGTTTCTTTGGATCTTGTTGGAGCTCTCTTTGAGTTATTTGGTTTTCACCGTGTAGATCACGAAGGCCGTGAGGAGCAAGAGTTCCTAGAAGAAGAAGAAGCTCAAGATTGTGAGCAAGGCAAGTTACACTCTTGATCATATTGCACCCATTACTTCAAGATACTTATGTTGATTTCAAAGATGTATGCATGCTTACTTTTACTAAGTTATTTCAATACCTATCTTTCGGTTGATAGCTATACCTGATCCCTTTGTATGGCCACTGTTTATGTTGAACCAACCCCATTGTCACCCTAGATAAAATATGGTTCTTGCAATAGTGAGGACCCGAGGCTTTTGAAAAATGAATGCTTAGTCTTGCTTAGACCAAAATCTTGATTTGGGGAGCTTTAGCCAAAAATATCACTTGTTTAAATGATTTGGGCCATGACATTGGTGTGTCATGGAGATTTCAGCCATGGCATTGGTGTGTCATGGGGGTTCTACAAATGACCATGGCATTGATGTGCCATAGAGGCTTGAAAGGCAAAGAAATGGAAAATGGTTTTGGACTTGGGCGGCATTGGGTGTTTGGCTGGTACAAGTCTATGCATGGGGGATCGTGTGATCCGATACTCCAGGGTTGAGGTAGCCGCCCGGGTCAGTTAAGGACTGGTCAGCGAATGTATTTTGCTATGCCTTATCGTGCAATCACATGTCCTGTGTGGGTGGGACCTGGCCGAATAATTTGCAAAGTTCCATCATGGTTGATCCGGTGGAATAGTGGGTGGTCTTTATGGCCCGTCTTTTTATGACTATGTTGTACCCACCTGGCTCAAGAGGGGGCCTAAACCCTGTGGACAGAAAGTTCAATGGGAGCGAAACCTTAGAGTGGGTGGACTGTAGTGGAATGATGCATTGTAAAGGCCTTGTCACGTGCTCTAGACCTTTTACCATCTGCAGTGAGAGGTGGCAACGACGGTTGCCAAACAAACTAGAAAAGTCGTGTCATGTGGGTAAAGTGTGCAACCTCTGCAGAGTGTAAAACTATTCGAATTGCCGAGTCCGCGGTTATGGACATGCTAGCAAAGCTGCTCAAAGTTAGATCTCAGTTTTGGATTTAAAATGACTTGTGAAATGGTTTTGGGTTTTATCCAAATCGGGCTTGGACAGGGAGCCTTGTGATAGGAGGGTATCCTTCACCATCTTGATGATGAATGTTATCCTACTGAAAATGAAATTTACAAAAATGAATTTTAGATATGGTATAACTGCCTTGAAACTTAGTACTTGTAATTGAAACAAACTTGGCTTTATGCAAATCAACCCTAATATGCCTTCCTTTAATATATCCCTTATGCATGTCATTCTGTTAATTGACGGGTGTAATTTGCGAGCACGGTTGTTGTGCTCACTCTTGCTTGATTAATGAATTGAGCAGGTGAAGAATTCTTTGATGATGAGGAGGACCAAATCAATTAGGCCGCGCCCTCTAGCCAATCACCTGTGGTGTAATGGATGGAGTCTGATCTTTTGGTTTTTCCGCTGTGTATTTTGCTCTTGGTTGCTGGAGCTTGTAAGTAACCCCTTGTAATCAACTCTATTTTGTTGTTAATAAAGTTTTTTGTGGATGTGTATGTTATCACTTGCTTGCTGTGAGAATCAGTCAATGATCCCTGGGGGCTGGTTTAGATCACAGAGCACTTGAGGCTTGTCCCCAAGCCCCACGACCTCCTCAGGTTGGCTCCTCTCGGATCTCCCTCGAGTCAGGATGTGGAGCTTGGGGAGGTCTGAGGTTCAAAGACCTTCCTCGGGTCAGGACTCCCGACCTTCGAGTGGTCCTACCGGACCTCTCGAGAGGTCTGGACGATCCTACCAGGATGTCCCACGGGACGTCCTGGGAGTTCTTTTACGGACCTCCCAGGAGATCCTGAGGAACCTCTCGGGTAAGCCCTGGGCCAGGTCGTCACAAACTAGCAAACTGTGAGAGTGTGGAGTGATGCGGAAATCCAGAAACCAGAGAAGTGATGGGTGGCTGCTCAACTCAACATCAGTACATCACCATATGTGCAACTTGGCCTGGACAAATAAGAAAGGCTTCGTTGGATGGAAAGCACACCACTTTCTCCATGCCAAAAGTGGTGTGCTTTTCGACCACTCCTTTCTGCAAACTGAATGTAAATAGTATCCCCAGTAGCTATCTATTCCCGGGCATGTGCACTCTAGTCTGTTTGGGCGTGTACCTATCTTTGTGGCGGGCCCTCGTACACGTACAGAGCACACGGCGTCCGCCTGCGTGTGTGGTGCTTGCTCGCGCACGAGCGGTGTCGCGTTTGTGGATGGGCAGGTTCGGTCCGTGAAAAACTCCTCCGTTCAGTCAGATACGTAAACGCGAGAGCGCTACTTGCACCGTACTACTACCGGCGGATCACATGCATGCCCGAACCGAGCGTACGCGCGCCGCGGTCGGTCGGTCGAGATTTTGTTGGTTGGCGCGTGCAAATTGCGCGGCAAGTGGCGGCCGGGCGTGCGACGTGGACGTGTGTGCCGCTGCCGCCCGCGCGTGCGGGCGTACGTTTTGCTCGACCGGTGCGCGGATCGAACTCTCATCGGCACGGCTGGGTGGTCCAATCGGCTTGGTTACCAGTCAGCCGCCGTGCGCGCGCGTCCGAACGATCGCCCTCTCCATGTTGGCTAATGGTGGATGGGTGCACGGTTGCGCACGAGTCATCCTTTCCTTCCTTTTGGCTTCTTTTTTGACCGCATCTCACTTGTGTTACGTGTGGGCTGGGAACGATGTGAACGGTTTTGGGACTTTAAGCTCAAGTGACTGTTGAGCTGATACGTACTAGCTCCTACTCTCCGGCCAGAAAAAAAAATTCTACGGGGGAAGCCTCCCCGCTAAAGAATTTCCTTCCCTCCGGCCATGGCTTATAAACCCACGAGCGAATTGGTCACACACTTCCCAGACGTCTTTCTTCGGTGAGATAAAAACACAAGCCAAGCTTAGAGCATCTCCAATAATATATTTATTGTTATCTCTTAGCTATACCATGTCAACAAAATCCTACGTGGAGAAGAGAGTGGGAGGAGAGAGAGCATAAGTCATCTCTTCCTGAAGAAACTATCGTGCACGCGAAACAAGACATGATATATTAATCTACTGTAGTTGACATGTAGGCTCATTTCAAATGAAATTATAAATTATAAATGTTGAAGAGTATGCTAGAGACTATCTACTGAAGATATTATCTCTAAAGATGATATAATATATGTTAAAGACAATATTATCTATTAGAGATGCCGGCGACCAGAGGTCTTGTAAAACAAGAAGAGGGCTGTTAGTACAAAATGGGCTCATACTGGCCTTCGAATTGACTTGCCATCTCGGGGCCAGCACAAGAGTCAGGAAACTATCAATAGTAGGCAGCCCATCCCCACCGCAATCTCAGCCTTCCTGAGAGGCCCACATGGCCCAATACCCAGGCCGCCGTCCAGCTCGCGTGTCGCTCTCCGCCTCCTCCCACCTCCACCTCGTGAGCTCCGCCACCGCCTCGCTACTCGCCAGCCATCCCCCCGCCCCCACATACAAAGCTCGCAGCCGCAGTCGCATGCTCCTCTCCCCTTCTCGCCTCCCACGCCAATCGCCTCTCCGCCTCCGCCTCCACCGCTCGGTGTCTCCGATGGCCTCCACGCTCGCCTTCCTCAGACCCTCCGCGCCGGCCCCGCTCGCCGCCGCGCCCGCGCAGAGCGCGGCGGTCGCGGTGGCGGCTGTGAGGGTGCCATCCAGATCTAGGGTTTCGGCCAGGGTGTCCCTCGGGTCGGAGGTGGCCGTAGGCGCTGACGCGCTCTTCGCCGACTACAAGCCCACCACCGCATTCCTCTTCCCCGGCCAGGTGCGACCGTACGAGCCAAAACGACCGCAGGCTGTGTACACCACCCTACTAGCTGAAACTGTTACTAAATTATTGGAATGGTGATCTTTAAGCAGAGTTTAATGCGACGGTTTTTGAAATAATTGGCATCAATCTGAGTATATAATCTAGCATCAATAGAATCAGAGGAGGTAATAGTAAGTCCTTAGTCAGTTACTGCGGTCGTAGCTGGGTTAGCTGTACAAAAGGAAGGCTTTTCACTGCCTCAGTTGACGTAGATCAAATTTTCGCCTTGAAAGATTAATACTCCTTATGCGATGGTTAGGTTGTCAACTTGTCCCAGGAGGTTCTTTCATTTATTAGGTGCCTTAGACCCTCAGTGCTGGTGCAATTTGCATCCTGCCACATTCATAATTTGAGGCTAAATTCATTTGCAGCGTGTCTACTGCATTAATTACGTATGTTCATGTTTTCTTCTCTTCTCAGGGTGCCCAGACTGTTGGAATGGGTGCAGAAGCTCAGACTGTTCCAGCAGCTGCCAAACTATTTGATAAGGCAAACGATATACTTGGGTATGTCCAAACCTCTTATATTATTTATCTGTTTGCTCCCATTTGCAGTACTTGTTCTTTAGATTTAATGAGTGTTCAGACCAATTCCAAAGACTAAATAGCGCTCATGCAAAATTGCAAATGTTGTGGTGCTAAATGTAGCTATGACTTGTTGGATCTGTGCACCAATGGACCAAAAGAAAAGCTTGACTCAACAGTGATCAGTCAGGTTTGTGGATTTCGGAATCCTTGCTCCCACGGGTAGTTCATTCATTTTCTTGCCCATGCAAATAGTATTATTTCAAGTATCTGCCCTTCACTACTACTAATTGTCATGTTATTGAAACATGTTTCCTTAGTCATATCATATAGAGCTGTATAGACTCCAACCATGAATATCTTCTTAAGTCCTGAATCTGGTTAACCAATAACCAATGCCAGTGCTAGCTAAGTTTTGTTTATACCAACATTTGTGTTTTGCAGCTTGCAATGCTTCTAGAAATGTAGTCCAGAAAATAGTTTACCATTTTCTTTTTCATGCAGCTATGCTGCATATACATTTGAGTGCCAATGATGATATGTTTCAGATACAGTTCTAGTTCTTGTCTGTTGAGTTGTATTCTGCTTACTGAACAAAACTGTTTTGCAGCCAGCTATATATGTTACCAGCCTTGCAGCTGTAGAAGTACTACGTGCACGTGATGGAGGCCAAGATGTAATTAACTCTGTAGATGTCACATGTGGTCTCAGCTTGGGAGAGTATACTGCACTTGCATTTGCTAGTGCTTTTAGGTATTCTCCTTGTTCTGTTAATAAAATCACGTGTTTGCTATTTCAAAAAAATAAGCACATGAATTCCAGTCCCATCATGGAGTGTAGTGTACAAAGGGCATATGTTAAATTCGATCTTTTGGTGAACATAATCATCAATCTATCATACAAAGATGTAGTTAATTCTGTGGATGTCAGTATGTCACATGTGGTCTCATCTTTGGAAAATATACTGCACTTGTATTTGCTACTGCTGCTAGGTATTCGCCTTGTTCTGTTAATAAAATCACGCATTTGTTATTTCAAGAAAATAAGCGCATGAATTCCAGTCCATCATGGAGTGTACAAAGGGTATATGTTAAATTTGATCTTTTGGTGAACATAATCTTCAATCTATCATACAAAGCTGTAGTTAATTCTGTAGATGTCACATGTGGTCTCATCTTTGGAAAATATACTGCACTTGCACTTGCTGCTGCTTTTAGGTATCCCCCCTTGTTATGTTAACATCATCATGCATTTGTTATTTTAAAAAATAAGTGTCCATCATGGAGTGAACCAGTGTTCCAAAAATCGGCGCCTAGAGCCGATTAATTGGCCTCTAGGCATCGGGGCTCCGTCGCGATTTCCACCCAATCAGCCCGCTAGGCGCCGCCACCTAGGGCTGGCAGAAAAGCTCGAAGCTCGCGAGCTCCTCGAGCTCGGCTTGTAAAATTATGGGCTGAGCTGAGCCTCCTTCCTAGCTTGTTCTCTTAACGAGCCGAGCTGATCTGGCTCGTGAGCCGCTCGTTAGCTCGTTATGAGATTGTATTGTTAACTATTTTTTCAGTTGTAGTTGGACTATTAAACTTGGGTGTGCGGGTAATGGCTTTTGATGTGGAAGACTTTTAATTAGCTGGATATTTAAATTATTGTATGTTCATGTAACCACGTTAGCAGGTGCTTGGACTAGAAATTGTTAGGATTGCTAGTCGGCTCCTGCCTAATTGCTTATGTTTTACTTGTATGCTATATAATTAGCTACGTTTTCATTTATATCGTCCTCGTGCTGCTTGTATGTGTGCCAATAGTGACATCCTGTTGATGCTTCGCTCAACTCGTCTTGGCTCGCATGGCTCACGAGTTGCTCACGAGCAGTTTGAGCTTTTATCGAGTCGAGCTGAGCTGAGTTTTCAGCTTGTTAGCTTAACGAGCCGAGCTACTTTGTTAGTGAGCTTGCACGACAGCACGAGCTAAGCCGAGCCGGCTCGATAGCCAGCCCACCAGTCCACCACCACCTAGTCGGTCCTAGGCGGAGGAAGGCGCGGTGGAAATCAGCGGCGCAGAGGCGGTAGACAGGCTCTCGACTTGGCGAATGTCAATGAAAAGGAGGCGGTAGACAGGCGCCAAATCTGCGTGGGAGATGGGAGTCTCCCGCCGCCGTCGCCGGCTCGGCGTCGGTCAAATCGGGGCCCCCTATCGCCGAATCCACCTCCCTGCCACAGCCAGCAGGTACTGCCAGCTCTGCGCCTCTGCCTTCCCCTCGGGCCTCGAGCCTACCCTCTGCCAGCTCTTCCTCTCCTACCGCCCTGCTCTGCTTTGCGCCTTTGCCCTGCTCTGCTTTGTTTCTTAGTAGTTAGTACTAGTAGTAGTGTAGTATTGTAGGGCTGGCAGTAGGAGGCAGTGGTTAGTAGCACCTAGTCGGCCGACTAATCAGCGCCTAGGCAGCTAAGCGCTAGTCGGCCCCCCTGTCGCCCGACTAGCGCCTTGGATAACCTTGGAGTGAACACAGCATATAGGTTAAATTTGATCCTTTGGTGAACATCATCTTCGATCTGTTATACATGTAACAAGAAGTTCAAATTTAAAGCATCATGGCTTTGTATTTTGCAGTGTCAAGTATGTATACTTAGACATAGTTTTCAACTTGCAGCTTTGAGGATGGTCTGAAGCTTGTCAAGCTTAGAGGAGAAGCCATGCAGGTTAGTGTTTGAAAAGGCGAAAACACTGAGATATGTCTGCTTCGGTGGTTTGAGTTTTTGACTCTCCAAAATGATTGTAATGTTCATTATCTGTGTAGGATGCTTCAGATGCTGCCAATAGTGCGATGGTTAGTGTGATTGGTCTAGATTCAGAAAAGGTGCAACAATTATGCGATGCTGTTAACGAGGAAGTAGATGAAAAGGGAAGAGTTCAAATAGCAAATTTTCTGTGTCCTGTAAGTCGTTCATCTGATGCTATTTGTTTCCCTACTGGGCTTGCTAGGTTTCAACATAGTAACATTTTATTGCAGGGGAACTATGCAGTTTCCGGTGGTGTGAAGGGTATTGAAGCGGTTGAAGCGAAAGCGAAGTCCTTTAAGGCTAGAATGGCGGTTAGTGTTCCCATATATCTATATTTGATTGAGGCTTATGTATGTAAATATTTGTGATACCTACCATGAAATACGTAATCTGGCTATATTTGTGATACCTACCAGGAAATATGTAATCTGGCTATCATAGTTTGATGTAGTTTTGAAACTTCTTAATGTCATTGTACCGAATACTGCTTCCTCTGCTCAAAAGCATATGCCGGTTTGGACATTGACAGTCTCCAATATGTAACGTTGACCAAGGATCCAAAAGCGTATCAACCAAATCCACGGTGGCGGAAAAAACCCGCCGGTAACGGATTTCGAAAAACCGGTTGAATTTCGCTTCGATTCGCTTGAAAACCGGCCGAATTTCGAAAATTGAAATTTAAATTTGCAAAACCCGGAGAAACCGGCCGGGATTTTCCTTCCCGGACCCCGGCTGGTAACCGGTAACCAGCCGGGCTTTTTTCCCCTGACGTTGACCATAAATGTTCATACTAATATGTTAGCAAAAAATTATGAATATATTATATATTTATATTATGAAAGTACATTTGATGACAAATCAAATGGATTTTCACACGGTCGATTTAAATAGTTTTTGTGTGTTTTAGTGATAAAAGCTAAGAAAGTTTAACACACATTCTAAATGTATTCTCTTTTTTACAAAAAGATAACTTGATAGGTGTAACATTCTGTCTTATCTAGGGTGCTTTCATGGAAAAACGATTGCCTTGTTACAGTCTTATCTAGGGGGCTTTCACTAAAAGTGATTTCCTTGTTGCATCATCAAGGATTTTACATATTGAGTTGACCATTATCTTACCAGGTTCGCCTAGCTGTTGCTGGGGCTTTCCATACAAGCTTCATGCAACCTGCTGTTTCAAGATTGGAATCTGCATTGGCTGACACAGAGATTAGAACACCAAGAATCCCAGTCATCTCCAATGTTGACGCACAGCCCCACTCAGACCCTGACACAATAAAGAAGATTTTGGCACGGCAGGTATTTTATATACAACAAACTTGAATTCCTTTCTAGGTTACAATGACTTGTGTGTGGCTGACCTACTAGAGAAACAGGTAACCTCTCCTGTACAATGGGAGACTACTGTGAAGACTCTTATGGGTAAAGGGCTTGAGAAAAGCTATGAACTCGGACCTGGAAAGGTAAGAGATTTATTATTAATTTCTGATGCGTGACTCATCTAATGTTTAGTAGGGATAGTGAGTAGAAGTAACTCAAAGTATTTTTCACAGAGAAAATATTGTTAATGATGTTCTTGTTCGTTCTTCTGGCACAACTAGGTTATAGCAGGAATCATTAAAAGGATCAACAAAGGTGCCAGCATTGAGAACATTGGCGCTTGAGATACAAAAGTATCAAGACAGGGGTCAGACTAAGGTTAGGGGTCTGCTCAGATTCAAGCAGTACTGGCGGTACCTATTTTCCAGCACCAGAGGGGTTATGGCAATTGCCAATTGCACTCTCATTTGCGAGAAACCGATATCGCTCATTGTAGAATGCAGTTTGAATGCATAAAGTGTGGAGATTTTTCGGTGGTGTATTTATCTATCTCCCGTGGACCATGGTTCAATTTTGACCTACTTGTGCGATGTACACTTGTGAGCTCATGTTTAGTCACTATGAATCTATGATCATCTGAACGAGCATGTGCTCTTCGCAATATTTGATTCAGGGTTGGTAGTGGTTCCACGCAATGAGGTGCGAATTGGATTAGAACCATCAGATCGAAGACATGTGAAGCTGGTTTTTAACGAGTTCCCTCCAGTTCCGTTTGATGTGCTGGACGTGCCGACACTCACCATCACCGTCAGTTATCAATGGGTCATTGGGCATCGATACATTATGTTTACATTAACGGTTATGAGGGGCATCGATACATTATGTTTACAATAACGGTTATGAGCAACAGATACAGAAATTTAACCCAAAGTCAGGTTAAAAAGACGGTTCCAAATCAGATCATGATGATAAAAAATGAAGTTACACTTCAGAATGACGTTGTCAGATACAATGGAGATCTAATGCAATGGGACAAGTAGCTAATAACGTGTGATAGAACGCAGACAACCTGCCCACTAGTGAATTCGTCAAAACCAAGCAGATAAAACTGTAATAAGGATATTTTTTTCCTAGCACGGTTGTCAAGCAGATTCCACAATAAATAATAAATCACAAGTTATCCGATGAAAGGTCTATAATTTAAATGCACAAAACTTTAACATTGTTCACGTCGATTGCCATCTCAAAGTTGCAAATGCCTAATCTCCAAGTTGGCATCAAAACTATAGTTTCTGGAATACATTGAGAACAAACTAATTGAGACCTCAACCAAAACATCTGGATTCAAAAGAATTGAAAATGGAGATATCCAAGGCAAGCATCTTCAAGCGGTTTCAGTCACAGGGTACTCAAAGACAACGTCTTTCCCACAGAGCCTGCGATAGACTGCGGTGAAGGTCTCCAACTTGTATTCGGTGTTGTTGCGCTCCTTTGGGTCCAAGAAGATCTGAAAGAACATCACAACTAAGTTATCTAGCCCATCACACTAAATGTTATGTGCCAAATGCTGCTGGACTGATTTGCCTAATCTCATTCCATCCAAGAAAAAGCTAAGGAACATCTGAGATAATAAAAGCTGGGGCCTCATCAGTGTTTGTACTTGAGAATGTAAAGATTATATCAGTGAACAACAAGTAAAGCACTACAGATGCAGTGATCAATGTGTTTATGCTTCAATAAACTGCTCATAGGATATTTAGATTATGGTCAAGACACTAAGATACTAGAAAATTGTGGCATCTACCTTGATGACCTTGGCACCATCCAAACGATATCTGACACGCTTCCCCGCAATCTCAGCTGGGCAGACAACATCCTCCAAGATACCATCATGAACAGCAGTCAGAGTTCTGGTGCGAGGGCGCTGAACAGCCGAACCCTTCTTGGGTGGCCTCACAATCCTTCTTGTTGCAACAACCACCACATCCTTCGTAAATTGAAACACATGATCAATTCAACTATATGTAATGAACAGTTCTTTTACAGTTTAAACAATGTTTTACAATCAAAACTTTGGACAACGGTTTCTACAGGACATGATCCGGCACAAAGAATGTAGGTTTATTGTCAAGTTGACAAGTTCAACATGCAGGAAGCTCAAAACTTCAAATCTGCCGGAGTTTCGATAAAATGCAAATGAACAGCTGGTAAAACAGGGCACAAGCTTCTACCTTTTTCCAAAAGTAAATTTTTGATATTTGCAATTAGCAACTTAAATTGACTAAAAGAAATTACTGCTTATTCGTTAGTTTTTTCCCCTCATTTTGATGTCATTATCGAAGGAATAGAAGATTAGACCAGGCATGTTAATGACTCCCTCATAGACATGTTTTAAGCAATTAGGCATAAACATACAACACCATCTTCATACTCCAATCATGGCATGTACCATGTTGCACTTGAAAGCTTGCTATATGCAACTGCTGCACAAACAGTGTTGCAGTGTGGTGGTAAATTTTGTAATTCACTTTCTAACATGGCAAATTATACTCAGCTGGCAGCCGGGCACCTCTTTGTGACCTATACAATTGTTCGGCAGCACGAGGTAGTATTTTCAGCATTTGAGTAGCAGCTTAAGCATGAACTGCACATACTACACTATTACAGCTCGCGGTCTCCCATCCAACATTCAGAAACTGCTAAACTTATACGGTGATTGCATACAAGCGTGTAATCAAAGCAAAACATTAGCTAAATAAAGCATGTGCAATTCACCTTGCCACTAAACTTCTTCTCCAGCTCCCTGACGAGCCTGACATGGATCTTCCTGAAGGCCTTGCGCAGACGGTACGGCACGTGGATCACCACAGCTTTCCTGTTCCCGGCAACATCCATCTGGCTGCAAACACACAGCCGCCGCCGCCACATCATCACACATCTCCACTACCAACTACAGGGCAAGCTCACAAGAGCAAGCCGCCAAAGCCACAACTGAAAACTCAGGATATAGCATACGGCGACGTACAATGCATTGTTGATGTAGAGGTCCTTGAGGTCGCTCTTGAGCTCCTGGTTGCCGTTCTCCAGATCAAAGAAAGCCTACAAGACAACAGCCACCGCAAACATGTCACGCCTCGACACATCCAAACGCAGACCAGTTGAGGAAACAAGAAACGCAAGAACAGCACGATACTACGAAGCGAGAGGACAGGAGGCGAGAGAGGCGCTCACCTGCGCGACGGAGTCCTCGAACTCGGAAGGCTCGAGGCCCTTGTCCTTCTGGATCTTCTTCCTCGCGGTGTACATCTTCCTTCCCTTTCACCGGGCCCTGCCGCAAGATTCGATTCGGAGAGCACACGCAGATCAGCAACAAGCACGAGTAAGAGAGGCCAAGAATGCAGCGCGATTTGTAGCGGTGGATCGGAGGCAGAGGGGAGATGGATACCTGAGCACGAGGAGATTTGGGAGAGGGAAGTGGAGGTGGAGGCGCCGGGGTTTGGAGGAGGCTAGGGTGGGTGGGCAGAGAGCGCTCTTATAAAACCCTAATCCTGGGGAACGGGCCGACGGGGTGTAGGGAAATGGGTTGGGCCGAGTATGCTGGGTCTTTACAGTAGATTTCTATATATAAAAAATGTAATGTAAAACTTACATAGTTCTCCCTCTAGTTCTCCCTCCGTTCTTTTTTACTTCACGTTTTTTACTTATTGCGGTCTTCGAGATGCAGTTTTGACTGTTACTTTTTATAACTTTACATTAAGATATAGTAATAAAATTATAATATTATGATAGTATTTTTAATGACAAATCTAATAATATAATTTTTATGTAGCCAATCTAGATAGTTTTAAATCTATTGGTGGCCAGACTTTAGAAAGTTTGACTTCACGGATTCTAGGAAGTCAAGTAAAAAAGAACAGAGGGAGTAATTGGCTATTATCATTTTCTAAAAAGGAAAATAATCCCAAACTGCTTGCTGGCGAGCCTCATCTAGTCTTCTTCCCTCTTACTCGTCGTCGGTGGCGGTGGCTCGAGAACGACGACGGTGACTGCTCTCTTCCTGTAAGTCGATTAATATGAAGAGAGAGAGAGAGAGGATCTCACCGAAGTCTTTACCATTATAAATGAAGGATTTGGTGGTGGTGGTGGTGGTGGTGGTGGTGAGTCTGTCATCGACCTCTCTTGAGTTAGTGGGATCTTTTATAGATAAATATGTGTACATATGTATAAATTTTTTGAAGGATCTTCTTGAACTTGACGTTGACACCCGAGCGCCGTTGTTTATCCGTCTTGTTAGCCTGTTCCATGTACCATAGATGCAATCTCGTGCAAGCCATTCCTAAGGTAGGGTGGCGCTTTACCGTCTCGACCAACGGCTCGCCTAGCACAAATTTTTGGGCCAACAGCAAGAAGAGAATATCATCGGGCAAGAAGGGGATATCATCGGGCTTCTTCGATTTTTCCCTTGTAGCCTCGCTTTTTAGAGGTCGACCGGGCACGAGGTGTAAATGCATCCGATGCACCGGGTCCTTGCCTCATCGGTGCAGGTACATCCTGTGAAGTTAACACCGGTGCAGATACTTCCTGTGAAGTAATTGACACCAGTGCAGGTAGCTCCAGGCAGATGTTGCTCTTGGGCCACTAGATGAATGATCCAATGACTTGCCATAAAGTCACGACCTCATTGTTTGGGGGCATCTCCAGCTGGACGACCTCGAAAATCGACATAAACACCGTCCACATTCACTTTTACGAAACCCAGCTCTAGATTTGCACTGTGCAGTATGGCCCCGACACCGGATGGATACACCTGGCCCCAAGCAGCATCCAGGGTAACAAAGGCACATCTCACTTGGAGCTTGCACTACGTAGCCACCTACATAACGATACAAAATTAGCTACTCCAATAGGCCTATCAATGAATTGAGCATTCCAGAGATAATAATCATTACCAGGATGTCATCAACAGGAAATCTCTCATCGCTTTCTAAGTTATTGTTGGATGCGTAGCTACTTGGACGTTTGAAGGGGCTGGCTAGCATAGGAGCGACGGGGGCTTCCAATTGATTTTTCCTAAGCCTTTCCTCTACGAGGGATGCACGAATCTCCTCTCATAAGACATCTCGCATCTCCTCTCTGAGGGATGCACGAATCTCCTCTCGTAGCAATGCTTCGCGCTCGGCTTTGGCTCTCTTTTTACTCTAGTACGCCCCGGAGTCCTTTGGGAATTCATCTTTCCATGGAACATAAAGACCAAGGCCTCTCATGCGAACCGGATGCTCCTTTTTTCCCAGAGCTTTGGAGAGCATATCTCTCTCCCTATCTGCCTGGAATGAGCATTCGGAAGATTGTGCAGTACTCTGCGCTTCCTGCAAGAGCCTGACATGTTATTTTACTTCCTACGAAGTTATCGAGTGATTACAAACTAGGTAGTTCGATATCTTACCAGGTGCTGAGACACTTCCTAGTTTGTGGGGTTTGGAAAGGAGATGGCCCCCAAAGACACGACAGCTAACCTCGCTCTTAGCTAGTTTCGGGCACGCTCATCAGGGATCGTGGCAAATGGCAAGGAGACGTCCCAACGGTTTGCATGCTCATCCTGATCCCTCCATTACTGGATTTTACCCGCATACCCAGTGGTGCCGAGTTTGTGAGGGTGCGTGTTTTTTTGCCTAGAGGGCCCTGTGCGCCGCACTTTCACTCCTAAAATCATTTGTCATCTTCTTCGCCGTAAATTCTTCCCAGTACTCTGCCACGAACGGATACTTCTAGAAGGGCGTCAGATTCTTCTCCACGTATTGCTTGATAAGCGTGCTCTTGAAGTTCCTCCACGCTTTGTACGCAGCAGTTTTGCCTCCTTTGGGTTCGCAAAAAACCGCTTCAAACGAAGAATTACAGGAATATACCACGCCACCTTAGCAGGAGGTCCTTTCTTCACCTCGATTCCCTCGCCATCATCTAATTGATTCTCACGCTTGTATCGGGATGCGTTGCACACCGGACATACATGCATGTTTGCGTACTCTTTACTGTAGAGGATATAGTCGTTCGGACATGCATGTATTTTTTTTACTTCCATTCCCAATGGACAAAGAACATTCTTGTCTCTGTAGGTGGTTTTGGACAACTCGTTTCCATCCAGAAGCATATCCGCTAAGAGACCTAACAACGCCGTGAAACTCTTGTCGGACCAACTGTTATTTGCCTTCAATTTCAGTAGTTTAAGCACGGATAACAACCTTGTGTATTCCGGCTTGCAGCCCGGGAACAAAGGCTTCTCCGAGTTCTCCATCAAGCCCTCGAATTTACTATACTCTCTCTCACTATAGTTCACTTCTGTATCGTGAAGCATCTAATCCAGATTGTCATCGTGCAGCCTATCCGAATTGGAACCACAATCGACATCATTCGGTGGCATATCGTTGACTTCGTTGGCGATGTCGTTATTACTACCTTCCTATATAATCTGCTTTTCACCGTGACTGGTCCAACGTGTATACCCCTTTTTGAAACCCGTTCGAATCAAGTGTGCTTGGATCTACGCTTGGTTCTTAAACATCTTCAGATTCTCACAGTCAATGCATGGACAATACATATATTCTGCCCCCTTATTCAACATATCTTCCTCAGCAGCTCTTGTAAAAGCAGACATGCCATTAATGTACTCTTTACTCACACGGTTCTTACTGTACATCCAGCTTCGGTCCATCACACGGTTCGTATTGAAAACCCTAAAAATAAATAAAAGGGTGACTTCGAAAGCGTATTTTCTGAGGCTTACACTTTCCAACAGAGAAAACATATTTTTCTCTGAACTAAAGGTGGCTTTTCTTATTTTTATATTTTTTCGGATTTTATTAACTTACATGTGGGCCCTACTTGTCAGTGACTCATTTTTTATTTCATGATTTTATTTATAAAATCTATAGCGGTCCCACATGTCGTAGACTCATTAATTTATTAACTAAATGATTAAAAACAGTAGGATTTGAAGCTCAAATTGGGCTCAGGGTGCCATCGCATTGCTAATAATCGTGGCTCGGGGCCGTAAGGTCGCCTGAGGCGAGCCGACGATGATGTCCCGTGGCAACGCCATAGGCTTCACTAGCGATTTCGGTGTAAACGCTCGAAACTACTCAAATTAAAGGATGCTTATGCTCTAGTAGCTCACCTCAATCACGAGGAAGGTGTCAATAGAGTCGGGGAAGGTCCAAGGCGGTTGGTCGTTGGTGAACAGTGGCGACGGCGGCAAGCTCCTCGGTAGAAATAAACTGAAATGAAGCACATGCACATCTCTAGGGGGACATATAAGTAGGGAAATCGACCTTAGTGGAGTCAACGACTCACCGAAGAAGAGTTGGCGTTGATGGCGGCGACGGTGATAGAGAGATCCACGGTGACAACTTGGTGTGGGCGACAATAGCTAAAATGGACCACACGAGTGGGCTTAGTGAGTTGAGGCGATACTCAAACCGGGCTCGGAGTGGCGAGGGACTCACCAAGTTTGGAGATCTCTTGCGGCTACCGTAGCGCCAGAGATGGAGAAGAAGACTCTGTTGAGGAGCTACACTGCACCGGATAATCAGTAAGCGAGTAAAATGACGCACCGTCTGTGATGAGTTTATTATCACATAAGGTTTTCAACAAAAAAAATCATCTGTGATATGTAGCAATATCACAGACGGTTATTTTTAAGAACCGTCTGTGAAGTATCACGAACGGTTTTTTTTTGTTGAAAACCATCTGCGGTATGTAGAAATATCACAGACAGTTATTGTTAAGAACCGTCTGTGATACTTCACAGACGGTTTTTCATGATGAACCATCTGTAATATTATCTCTTCACAGACGGTTTTAAGCGCAGCCTGTAACATAAACAGACTCTAAACCAAAATTGTCTATGATTGCATGTAATACAGATGGTTTTGGTCAACCGTCTGTGATGAGGTGTCTAGTATTAGCCTTTTTGTAGTAGTGAGGCCATGTTCTTCAACAACGAGATATTTGTATTCTTACGGGCTAAGAAAAAGTATTAACTAGATGCAGATCGACATGCCCAAGAAGAATTTATGTAGCACTCCAGAGGTATACAAGAGATTGACGTGAAGCGCTGCGCGAGAGTAAGGGAGTGTTTGGAACGGGCATGGTTTTCCTGAAAAGCAGCATCCGGTTGTACTGTAGGGCAGAATGGCTGCAGGGCGGAAGAGATTTGGTGTTTGACTGTCTAGCTTTTAGGTAGGCTAGCTACAGTTTCCGAGATGAAAAATATCTGAAATACCCCTGAGAATAGTAATGGCTTGTTTGATGCCGTTTAACATAGTTAACAACGTTTAACGACAACTAACGACAATTGACGATTATTAACAACGACTAATAAACATTTATTACAACAAATATTTATTAAAAACAACTATTATAATGAATTTGACGACAACTAACGGTAGTTAACGACAAGTGACGATAACTAACGATATTTGACGACAGCTAACGGTAGTTAATAACCAATGACGATAACTAACGACATTTGACAACAACTAACGACAAATTGACCGCAATTAATGACAAACAATTATTACAAAAATAATTGCAATAAATAATCACAATAAACAATTATTATCGTGCATAATTAATACAACATATAAATAATAAAATAAATAATTATTACAAAAACATTATTACAGTGAATAATTAATACAACCAATTATTACATAAATAAAAATAGTAATAATTATTTAACGTCGATATGTTGTTTATTTATTACAAACTTTGAATAATTCATGTCCCTCCACCTCACACGCACCCCAAAAATAAAGAAGTAACAAAGAAAAAAGAAAGAAAAAGAGCAACCATTAAGAAACAAAGATATACCAAAAAGGATACAAATTACTAAAGCAATTTGACCTAAGCATCTTAATATGCTCAATAGATGGAACAAGAAAACATACAAAATTAGTATATTGCTCAGATTTAAAATGTGTGTTTATTTCTCTCAGATGTCAAGTTGCACAAGATGCAATCTTGGCCCTCACAACACTTGTGTCAAAATTTTAATCATAAATTGAATATGACAATCAATTGAGGTATATTAGGCCTTGAGCTAAAAATAAAACCTTACTTGTCTAATCATTCACTTCATGCAAATCATCAAGTCAAAGTCTATTGATAACAGACAATTGTAACAATTGACAAGAGGATATTACAGTGACCAAAAAATCATCACAGTGAACTAAAGATAGTAGCTAAATGAATCACAGTGAATCAGAATGAGCCAAATGAAGTAGCTGAATGAAAAATAGTGAATCACAGTGGACAGCTACTAAAGACCGAATGAATCACATGTACAGAACAAGCATAGGCATGAATTGCATGACTCGATAAAAAAAAACAAGTAATCTTTTAGCTCAAGACAAGAATATACTCCATTGTCGTATTCAACCGCAATTTGACATCAATACATAATCAAGCATTAATCCAAGCCCACAACATCACTAAGCAATATCTCCTAGTGCTAGTATCAACCAAATCAATCACAATTTGAGACTTATTCATAAAAAGTCTTGGAGCTCTGGCTAAGTCTACACTTCACTAACTAAATGCATGGTCAAACCAGCTAACAGACCATGCCAATTGCTAGTAACCAAATTTCTAACCAAGCTAGCAACGTACCAGGGATGCTTATTTGGATGGGCAAATGCAATGTCATCTACACCACTAGCATGTGCATCAATCTAGTTAAGAAAGCAAATGACAATCAAATTTAGGAAACATGATAGTCAATTATACACAAGACATTGAACAACAAGCAGATGGCAAGAACTAAGAACATGCAGTAACATAACAGTGGTTGGGAAGGAGGTAGCCAAGCCAGCGCGGGGTAGAGGGAGGAGGAGGTTGCCAGGGAGGAGGTGGCTGCCGTGGGGTAGAGGGAGAAGGAGGTAGCCGGGGAGGAGGTGGCTAGCGCTGGGTAGAGGGAGAAGGAGGTAGCTAGGGAGGAGGTGGCCGGGGAGGAGCGGGGTAGAGGGAGAAGGAGGTTGCTGGGGAGGAGGTGGCCACAGTGGGGTAGAGGGAGAAGGAGGTAGCGGGGGAGGAGGTGACCAGTGCAGGGTAGAGGGAAAAGGAGGTGGCTAGGGAGGAGGTGGCCGCCGCAGGAGGAGGGCATTGGTGGAGGGTGAGCTCTAGATCTGGACGACGCCAACATGTGTGAGGAGGTAGCAAAGGCCAGGTGGTGGGGGAGGAGGAGGTGGTCGCCGGGGGGGGGGAGGTATCCGGGGAGGAGGAGGAGGAGGTCTCCGGGGAGGAGGTAGCCTGGGAGGAGGAGGAGGTGGGCGGGCGAAGGGGAGTAGGTAGCTGCCAGGCGGCAGGGGAGGCACCAATGGGGTTATATGCGATGGCCGGACTTCCAGCGTTTAGATACAAAGTGGCTTCGACTAAAAGTTCTTGCAAAGCCATTTTTGTAACTGCCCGGCTTTTTTTTTCGCACGAAAGCCGGTCAAACCATCCCAAATGGGTCCTAACTCGCGAGGCACACATGGCTCGATTTAGAAAAAAGAGGTGGAGAGTATATTTTTAAAACTCCAAAAATACCATGGTATCAAACATGCTACAGTTTACAAAACTACAACTTTTGTTGTACTCAAACACCTAAAATTTTTGGGAAAATTGGCTACAGGACATTGCAGATTGTCACTCTTTGCCAATGGACACTCAAAAAACCTGGTTACACCAGAACACACTGTAAAAATGTGTAATTTTGTCGTAGGACATCGAGGCGACTATTTTAATATTTTCGGGTTAGAGGTGAGAGAGAAAGCACGCAAATTGTCTATTTTGCCCTTTCTCATCTTTCTCTTTTTGCTCTCCTCCTCTTCTTCTTCTTCTTCTTCCTCCCCTTTCTGTTCTTTCTTCCTCTTTTATCCATGTAACACCCCTATTTTCTGGGCTTTTTGAACATTTTCAAAATTTAAAATTAACCATTTGGTTTTATTGAATTCTAAAAGCTTAACTCGAAATTTTAGGATTTAAAAGCAATTTAATTTGAATTAATCAAACTTCAATTAAATCAAAGTGGTTTATTTAAGTTTTCTGGTTCTTATTTGGATTTAAAGTCAAAAATATTATTTTAAGTATTTTCTTGGATTTTAAAAAGAGGTTTCCCTTTTGTCCCAACCTAACAATAATTTATTTGCAAAATCAAAAGAAAAAGTTAGGTTAAAAGTATTTTTATTACGCTCCAAATAATTCAAGTAATTTCTGTGTATGTTTCTTGAATTTTTGGATTTTATTTACTATTTTCTAAAAATGCTTTTCATTTTTTGGTATTTTTCTTTATTCAAAAATCCTTTTTAACCTTCCTATTCATCTTGGGCCAAATTTCTTCAGCCCGTTCTTCTTTTCGCCCGTGTGGCCCAACTCCTCCCGGCCCGTTCCACGCACCGCACCTCCCGATCCTCGTAAGCCGTCCGATCGAAATCGAACGGCCAGATCTCGCGGTGACGTTCGGACGTCCAAACGATCGATTCGTTTTGAACCGCCCGGTCAAGATCGGATGGCCCCGCTTTGCCGCGCCTTTTCCTCACCTCGCTCCGCATCTCACCGACAAGGCAGCCCCACCGATCAACCATTTGCCGCGCCTAGTCATCGTCAACCTCACGCCTGGTTGGCGCTTATCTTGGCGCGGTGGCGTCAACGCTGCGTCGTTTTCGCCACCTCACCTGCCCCGTCCCGCATGTTGCTGTCACTCCGACGCGCACATGCAATGTGCAGACCTTCGCTATGCCTGCTGCCACCACCTACTCCTCCTTCCATGCCCTGCTCCGCCCCATTGTCACCCATGCCCGAAGCTCCGCCCATGCCGCGCCCATGTCTTCTTCCTCATCGGCCCTCTATGCGCCTATTTAAGGAGAGCACCAGGAGCCTCGTAGCCTCCTCTCTATTTTCCCTCTCCACCCCCTCTCTCTCTCTCTCTCTCTCGCTCTCCTCCGGCCGCAATTCAAGTTTCTTCGCTGCCGACCGTGAGGTGCTTCGCCGCCTCTAGCACCGCCGTTGAACCGCCTCTGGTGTCGTCGACCCCTCCTCCGGCATCGTAGGAACACGGGCCACCCCGTGTGCACCTCCCCTTCACTGGACTCCCGCCAAAACATCGTCGTGACGCCGCCGCCGCCGCTTCTTCCTCCTCACCGCCGGCCATCCCGTGGCTCCCCATCAACGAGACCTAGCGCACCATGTTCGCCGTAAGGCCCTCTTCCTCTGGGTGCCCTCGCCGGCCACCAAAGCCCAGCCAAATGCCGGCGACCCTTGGTCCTTGCGCGCCGCCGGCTCGGGTCCGACATGGTAGCCCCACGTGGCCCCCCGTCAGCGCCACGTCAGCCCTTCAAGCCCCGTCAGCAGCCCACGTGGCTTTTCTCGGATTTTCCTTAGAAAAATAATTCTGGAAAATCTCGATTTTATCATTTTATGTGTTTTTCAAGCTTCCGAAGGCCATATCTTCTTCATTCGAATTCCGATTCGAGTGATTCAAATTTCTAAATTTATCTAAATTCATTATATTTCTATTGGTACTTATTTGGTATTTTTTTGGATTTTATTTTAGAATTTTTTTATTCATTTAGCTTTGTTCGCACGTATAGATTCCGACGTTTCGAACGAAATTGTGGACCCGACGACTGAAGCATCTCAACTCTTCAACGAAGGCAAGTCGTAGACTTTTGATCATGTCGTACCCAATTTATAAAACTATATTGTTTGATATAAGCATGCATGGCTAATTGTATAAAAATGGTTTCGGGAATAGTTAATTACCTAATTGCCATTATGCCTCCTTGATGAATTGAGAATGGCATGTACCCTTGAATGACATAATTCCTTAGACACCTTAGGATGGTTAATTATTAGTTGGACATTATTGTACTACCAACTTGAGTTGTATTATGCTTAGCCTTACTTAGTCGCGATGTATTCTTGATCACTTACTCAAAGAACGAATGAACATGAATTAATGAATTATGGAATTGTGGCAGAGCCACTGTTGATAAAATTTCTTGTGCCATGGCAAGGGTTGCCATTTGGCTGGATTGAACGAAAATAATTTTTGCTCGGGCAAGTTGTCGGTGGTAAAGGTGGGTGCGGGAAGCACATTGGAATGCAGAAAGTCTCGTTTGAGCAACCACTAAAGATTTAACTTTGTGCGCCATTGAACTGAGCCATACCATGCAACCACAAGTCTATTTTATGGGGTGGACTTGGCCGATTAATTAGCAATGTTTTGGTTCGGTTCTGCTAAAGGTTGATAAGCGGCGCAAGAGGGGGCCTAGAATGGCGAAACCTCAGCGGGCAGAACCGAGTCAAAATAGAGCTTTATAAAAGCCTTGTGATAGTCACTTAGTCATACGCCTTCAGAAGCGTGAAATGTCTAACGTTATAATACGATTATCTCTTGTGGGTCAAGCTGTACAACCTCTGCAGAGTGTAAAACTATTCAAATAGCCGTGTCCCCAGTTATGGACAATGACTGGTGATTTCACACGAGGGGTAGATTTTCATAAAATATTGGAACGGGTTGGATGGATCTAAGTAGTTGGTTTTGGTCGATGGTTGGGAAGTGAACAGGGTGTTCACTAGTTGTTTCAAGGAAAATTGATTATTTATGTATTAATCTTTTAAATTGCGCTCTACAATCTACTTACTGTATTTACTTTTAATATTGCTTTCTGCAAAATAAGCCATAAAGCTATTCTTGTCAAGCCTTGTATGAATATTACTTGCATACATTTCCCTACGACTTGCTGAGTACTTTAAAGTATTCACGGCTTTGCGCTATTTGTTGATCAGTCGCCGAAGAAGAACCAGGAAACACCGAGTTCTACGAGGAAGACTACTTTAAAGACTATGCGAATTAGGTCGCGCCCTCCACTCGATTACCTGTGGGCATGTCGGATGGCCTCCACCAGATGTTCGGTTTCCGTTGCAAGTTACCTTTTGTTGTTAAGCCCTGAACGGCAAACGTTGTAAGACTTGACCATAAAATCCTTTTGTTGCTAAATAATATTAATTTGTCTGCTTCATCTATAGTTTGTTGTATGGATATGATTACACCAATGTTGCAACTGTGTGAGCTAGCTACTGATCATGGGACTAGTTCAGAATGGACAGGTGGTACCGGGTTGCTTACTCAGGGGTCCCGACAATCCTCTTCTCTTTCTACCCCACCGAATCAACCTAGATTCGGCCATGGGCCACCGGATCCGGTCGTGCCGCCTCAGGCCACCGCCACCGCCGGTGCTCACGTCGCCGCCTCCCTCGGGAAGCCGCTGCAACCGCACGCCACCGTCTCCGTCAACTCCACGGATGGGGAGGTGCCATCATCGTCGTTCACGGCAGACCACCGACGGAGTTCCTCTCCCCATCTCCGGCATGCTCATGTTCAGAGTGGCAGAGTAGAAGATCATCTCCAAGATTACCTAGTGAGCTCTATTCTCATATGTAGGTGCTTGAGTGTCCAATATTTATCTAGTTTATTCATGTCAAGTGGGTGCTGCTCCATGCTCAACTTTACTCTAGACCTTATATGGTATTGATAAAATCCGTCTTTTACATGATTGTTCCTTGACCAGTTCACTACAGAACTTTGGATTAGGACATTGGCAAGGAGAGGACGACGGGGAAGGCGATGGCCGACGTATTCTTGCGATTCCTGTACTCGGGCTCCCCAGGGCTCGAAGACCCACTGTCCAACCCGTTCTTCAAAGCCACGGGGGGCAGCGCGGCGCGCATCATGGGCGACTGCGTGCTCGTTTGCGTCGTCGAGAAGGACGAGCTCTGGGGGACGTCGCGCTGGAGGACAGCGAGCGGATCAGGGTCTACAACTACTGCTTCAAGCGCAACCCTCGAGCCTAGTGTTGAGCGCATTGGCGTCGGCCGCGAGCGTCGGGAGCGACAAGTCGAACTCGACTGGGCGTGCGGGGATGAACAGCCAGATGGCCACATGGTCTGTCTTAGCCAAGTCCGACCAAAGGGCAAAATAGACCATTCGTGTGCTTTCACTCTCCTCTCCGATCGGAAATGATAAAATAGTCGGTTCGGTGTCCTACGGCAAAATTACACGTTTTTACAGTGTGTTGTAACGTAACTAGGTTTTTTGAGCGTCCGTTGGCAAAGGGTGACAATCTGCAATGTACTGTAGCCAATTTTCCCCAAATTTTTTGATACCATAGTTTTTTTTTCGAAAACCATAGTATTCTCCGAAAACTCCAAAGTATCCTAGGTTTCCAAACAGACTCTTAATGTTTCGCAGTTTAATTCCCGTATAAATCCCGAATTGCATTCACCGCGATGAAAACCTAACGAACTATGCCACACACACTGACAATCTGACACACACAACAAAGAACCGTAATCGAACATGGATGGGGCGTATAAGGGCTTACGCAGTAGAAGCTCTCCCCGATATTCCTTAGCGCCATCCGGGGAGGTTTCTGGAAGGCTACGTGAGCCAACCTGTCAAGTCTCAGCACACGCATGTCATCAGCCGTCGGTTTCTTTCAGAGAAATTACATTCTTTCTGTCGAGTACACGTGGTGGTATAAATTAAATCATAATTTATTTATTAAAGATATAATAGATTTTTTTGTATTTATAATTTTTTACGTTATTATACACTTTTTAACTAGGGTTGAAAATATTACTCTTGTACTAGGTGATTTTTACGTGGACAATTATAATTCTATCCTCTTAGAATTATACTTCTTGTATTATCAGATTCTAGATATAGTATAATTAAATTTTAACTAATCTAAACTATTAGGAAAAAAAGAAAGGACGACTATATTAAATCGAGGGTAGATAAAAGACCTCAACTGTGCCGACGACCAAAACATACGAGTTCCTTCTCTCTCACTCGGCAATGGATTGCCACTTTCTTTCGCTTCTTCTTTGCTTAGCCTTTGATCCGGTCGCGACCAGCGACTTGAACCAGGAGAGGCTCCCGAAAATTCCTTTCTTCTCCATCGCATCGTATCCAAGAAACCAAGAAACAGAGCAAAAAGATCATAGGGGAGACTGGAGAGAGAGAGTTGCTCGCTCGCTTGCTTGAAGAGAGATGGATGAGAATGTGAGATCATGAACAAGCTAGGCACCTACTGGAGGGCTAACAAGGAGATCTCATCGGCCGGCGACGACATCGAGGTCCGTGAGACAGCATCTCATCCCTCTTCTTTCTTCGTAGCATGTCTCCTTAATTTTCGTTTCCCCATAGTATTGTTCCGTTTTGGTGCTTGCACAGCATGTTTGCTTGCACCTTGTGTGTACGCATCTTATGAGCAAGGACGAGTAAACGGGTCAAAGGCTGCGAATTTCTTGAATTTTCGTAGAACTTTCAGAAGAGCCATGGTTAGACCGTTCGTGCTTTCTAGTTAGCATTTTTCATGGATTCTGAAATCTAAGCCCGACAAATTTAACTATTGTACTGAAACTTAGCGAAGGAAGAAAAGGATATCAGCGACCGAATATCTGGAGCAACTACTGGCTTGCTATTGTCAGAAATTTTACAGAACGAAGTCAGATCAAATACCTTAGATCCTCTTTTTGTCGCGAGGCGGAGAATACTATTTTGCTAAACAAACTCCAATTCCATTATCACGGTTCGATCGAGACACATTGATGCTTTGAATGACCTGCGTGCTCTCCTTGTGCTGATGCGTTTCTTTCACCGATCGGTGCAGTCGCTCTCAACCAGCGTCGGGGAGGGAGCTAAATGGCTAGTAAACAAGCTCAAAGTCAAAGGTACTTACGCAGCGACACATTCCAATATTCCATTCATCACGTTGCATTGCGTCTTTGCGTCCTTCTTACCCTGTTTGTAAGGCGGGATTATTTCTTGATTCCTGCGGGAACTGAACTTCCTCGCGTGAAATTATTTTAAAATACTTGCCTTCGAAACTGGGCCTTAGCAATTCATCTGAACCATATGATGAAATGAAATGGAAATATGGAATCATCATGTGTGCGCACGCGGCGGCTGACGGTGCACATCCCCGCCGCCTGCGAGGTCGGGTACCGGGACGGCTCCGAGCTGCGGTTCGCCACCACGGTGGCCGGGACGCTGGACAAGAGCCGCCTGGCGGAGGTGGAGGGCCTCAAGACCAAGGTGCTCGTCAACTCGTCTGGGCCAGGGTCACCGCCGTCAGGGCCGACGCCGCCAAGGTCTACTTCACCGCCGGCATGAAGAAGTCGCGCAGCCGCGACGCCTACGAGGTCATCAGGGGCGCCATCACCGTCGACGAGTTCAAGGCTTCTAGCCTAGCGTTGAGATGATCATTCGAGGAAATATTACTCCTAGTATTTGCCATGAGCAACTTTGTAAGAGCTGTTGCTGGTAAACGGGGAAATCAATACTGCAACTTGAGAAGCTGAGAACTATAAATATGTTTCTGTGTTGACTGTTGAGCTCGATGCGGTGCTAAGTTAAAGGCTGCCGATATGAGGAAAACACTGCTCATTTGAACAATGGATAGTTTACACTGTCACGTACAGCCAATGCGTTGAGCTGGTCTATGCATCTGCATCGCGACACACACACACAAAAGGAAAACAAAGAGGCAAGGCAAATGCACCAGCCGGGAATCGAACCCGGGTCTGTACCGTGGCAGGGTACTATTCTACCACTAGACCACTGGTGCTTTTCAGGGATAGGCAAGTAAGATAAACTATTAATATCTCAGTGTTTGCTCTACCTCCATTAGATCTTGCATCCGAGTTCGCTTCGCATCCGGGTTCATTACATGAAACCTTTCCAACGGATTCATATCCTGACATTCCAATAGCAATGGTAGAGAGCTACAGTACCATACCATTAGGTGAATCTCCCTCCTCTATTTACCAAACGAATGCACCAAATTAGTTGGTTTAAAAAAACGCTACAATAATTTTTTTGGGCGCTACAGTGCTGACCGCATCAGATGGTCCAGGTTACAACACAAAGTCAAAGAGGATATGAATCCCTTTCCAACCTGCAGAAAGCAGACAAATGGAAAATGTTGTACGAACATATCAGCATGTCGTAACAAAACCAAAACCTCATTGTAATTTATCAGTAATCTTGCACAAGGAAGGCCATACAATATGGTGAGTGATTCTGATCAAACTTGGGCAAAATTATTCTGGTACTTATTATCTCGACCCCAGGCTGGGAAAGCAATACATTAACTTAGCAGAAACGAAACACAAGGTACAGACAGATCTTCTTTAGACAGATTTTGAAGCGCAGCACATGGTAATTCCACATGGATCGCTCTGCGGCACAACAACAGCATCCAGGCGCTGCCTCTTTCTGTCAGCCGAGGAAGTATGGTGCAGTATAGAAGTACATCGACTTCAAGAAAAATACACGCACTTTGAAGGGATGCTCGAATTATTTCCTCCTTTTCTCGTTGAACCTTTGGAAGAACGACTTTGAGGCTTCGTATGTGGACCAGCAGATGGCAGCTGCAGGTGCGTGGAACAACATTCGCGGCTTCCATCCCCTCATGAGCCCGGTATATCCATCACGCTTTATGATTGTTCTAAACACATCTCCTATAGAGCTACTTGAGAAGCGCTCACAGCCGCATACACCCTGACCACCAAAATCAGTGTTACTATCTTGAAAGTGAAAACAGGTTGATAGCATTCACATAAAAATCATGAAGAAACTATCCACAGTGAAGTTGAAAATATGTGGAAAAAGCAGAAAGACGACAAGCACAGCTTATGTAATAATGCTATTTCCGTTATATGTGTAGAAGCAACTGTCAACTAGATCACAAATAAGAAAGGTTTAGCTACAGAATAACTGCGGTCTAGTTGAACCCTTCTTATTTCCGTAGCTAACCAGATACAAAAGCCTTCCCCCCTAAAGACCAAGAGATTACTAAAAATAAATATGAAGTATAGCACATATGCGCAACATATTTTGTATAGACAGTCATAACTCATAAGATTAAAAATTCAATGATCAATATGACAACCGATCAACAAGCCACATATCTCACGTCAAACAACCAAGGATATAGGCCCATTGGCAGTGGGATAGATCAGAGTACTCAAAATTGGTGGAGATTGCAAGCTATGCTTGTAAATTTTTGTGCTGATTAGACGAAGAACTAAATGTGCGCAAGCTAATTGGCTCGTCATGTCAAGTAAAAATTCTACAAATGATAGTGAGTGACTGAGGATATTCATATATTATTAACTTTAAGGTCCAGACCAAGTTACGACTACAAAATTATTAACATGTGTAACCGAAGATTTGCAAACTTTTACATCCAGTTTCCAGTAAAACATTGTGCAGATCAGCTATTGGCTATTGCTACACCGTAAGTTTACATTCATTTATTTTGATTTTTCCTAGCAGAAAGTGCCACAACACAATTCATTTTTACATGGACATCTGGCAACGCTGACTTAAAATTCCAAAAGTTCACAAGAAAAAAATAATCCATTGGTGAAATTTGAAAAGACTGCAGCTTTAGAAGAGGCCAAGTTTAGCATATGCTATGTGACCTATGTCTAGCAGTCCAGACAGAGCATACTAGTGCTTTGAAAATACTGAACTCGGATTTCTCTACAATCTAACTGGCCAGTCCGTAAGACCGAAAAGTTACCTCCCTGTATAACTAGCCCTTTCCACATTAACGCTACAGAGCACCCTAAGAACAGTAATCACCACTGAGTCACTGACAGATCAAAGGAACACCAAAAACTAGGAAGTTTACTGTACGAAGTGACTCCAACAATCTCGGAGGTGAATAGAAACAACTGCACAGGCATTAAAATCCCCCCTTCTGTTGAGCAAGCCACCCAAACCCACTCAAATCAGCTCCAATATTACCAGACGTCATTGAAGATCACACCTTTGGGCAAAGCGCAAACCAAATGCGTAAGATCCTCACCTGGCACTGCAGCTGCGTCTTGACAACGTCGAGCGGCGTGGTGACCGCGGCCGCGAGCGCGCCGGCCGCCGCCCCGGCGGTGGCATGCACGGCGAGCGACTCCTCGTCGGCGGCCATGTCCCCGAGCACCCGCTTCGCCGCCTCGTAGGTGGCGAAGTGGACGGCGGTATACGGCGCGTTCATCACCACGGTGGTCCGGTAAGACACGAAGAACGCCCCGGGGCCCTCGTCGCGGAGCACGGTGCGGACGCAGTGCGCGACGCCCGTGTACGGGCTGCTCGTGAGCTGCAGCCGCTGCTTGACGGTGTCCATCGGGGTGAACACCGCGTCGCTGGCGACGGTGGCGAGCACGCCCGAGGCGGCGTGCGCCGCGGGGTTGTTGGGGCCCAGGCGGTCGGAGAGCCGCGACTTGGCGAACTCGTAGACGGAGAAGTAGACGGCGTGGGCGGGGCCGGCGCCGAGCGCCATCGCGGGGAGGCCGCGGTACAGCGCGAGCGCGCCGCCCTCTCCCGCCACGACGGCACGCAGCGCCGCCCCCAGCGACACGGCCGGACGGCACGGTTGCGGGCCGGCCTGCATGTGGGTCTTGAGGGTGTCAACCGGGAACATCGCCGTGTGCTCGACCACGCCGGCGACGGAGCCGGCGAGCATGTACTGCCAGAACCGGAGCCCGTCGTGCGTCGCGGCGGCGGCGGCGGCGGCGGCTACGCCAAGCACCGGCTTGGGCGAGTCCTGGGCCGGTTCCTCCGCGGCGGCGGGGAGGAGGCGGTCGGGGGTGCGGTAGTCGGCGGCCATGGGGGGCGGCTGCGCTAGGGTTAGGGTTTTGAGCAGGGAGGAGTGGGGGGAGGAGGAGGCGAGGAGGAAATAAAGAGGAGGAGAGATTTGGAGACGATGTCGCCATTTAGGAGGAGGGGAGGGGGAGGAGGAGGTGGTGGTCAAAGCGATCACGAGGCATCGTCTTCAGCTCGGCTCGTGTCGCAGTATATTCCCCAAGTTCTCCTCTTCTCGTGCTTTTTTTTTCCAGTCTTCTTTCTTCATTGTCTACTTGTTTTCGTTTCGTTACCTTACTATACTATTTCCTACTAATACAAGTATTTATTTTCTTCTGTATCGTTTTAATTGGTAAGTATTTGTTGTCTCTTAAAATTTGGCTTGCTTTGTATGGGTCGGATTACATGTAAGAGCCCGCGTTATTTGATTATTATTTGGCCTAAGAGCTGGAGAAACTGAATTTCATTTCCTATCGATCCTAGAGATCAAGTTCTGTTCTAATTCTGGTTTGTTTATGCTGAACTGCTGATGCATAGGGCGCTTTGACATGGCTATCCACGTTTTCTATCGGAACTTTAATTGCCCAGATGTCTCCATGATACTGCACCTGTGATTGATATAACTGTCCAAACTCCAAAGTCTGCCTTGTGCTTAGAAGGTTAGGAGAGAAGAAAGACAATTCCAAGAATAGGACCTGCGGGTCAACAATACAAAAATATGCAGCGATTAGCTGCTATATATATATACTCAACGATATAAAACTTGTTGCTTTGGGATCATCCCATCTTTTAGAAAAAAAGAAAACAACAAAATCAGAGTGATGGGCAGCTAGCCACTTGATAATGCATTGGGAGGTGAGACTTATCGGATGTTCCCCCACGAACTACGGAACAGTAGCGTATAGCCATGCACAAACCAAGCAGATCCACTGGTTGGTACCACACACAATAGCCATTCTCCAAATTTAAAGGAGTAAAAAAGAGTTAAGAATAAACTACGATCCGCAGTAAAACAGAGGAGGAAAAGCTTATGGCAGTTTTCTGCAAAGAAGAGCCTAAAATTCAGAAACCGTCAGATGCTACACACCAAACACTCGATTTTTTTTTAAATAATACATTTTAAAAATAGAATTACGAAAATAAATGCTTGTTTAATAAAATTATAAAAATAGGTTTATGTCACCATTCGAATTGACGACAGACCCCCTGTCGCCGTTTGGACTCGCGACAGGATCTCTGTCGCTAGCAAAACAGTGTTAAATATTTCTGTAGCCATTTGCAATGGCAACAGAGATCTAATCACTACTTGAAATGATGACAAATACCTGTCGCTAATTCAAATGGCGACGGGAGCTGGTTTTTTGATATTTTGGCAGAGAATGCAGCTTCAAATTTTACAGGATTCTACCCAACCGACTATTTTCGAAAAAGAGAACAAAATATTAAATAGAGAAAATTTTAGGAGTTAAATTTAGAAGATGATATTTCAACTGTGACAATAAGACTTTGTAATGTACTTGAGAATTACATGGCGCACAGGGTTTGGTTACGTGCATTGTGATAGCATGCACGAATAAAAAAACTAAAAAATACCTAGGATACATGTGTGCCTTTTTGGAATCGGAAAAAAGGTGGATTAGAACAAAGTTAGTCTTGGCGGTCCATCGGTGTCTTCCCCTTGTCTCCTGCAGATCTGCGGGCGTAGCCAATCCCGAAGACAGCCCACCACTAGGCTTCGAAGATCTCCTCGGGACTAAGCACTTGCTTAGCAGAAGCATCGACAACTCAGCCAGCCCCCCAATGGCACAAGCGGTCCCTTTATAATCAGGACGCAAATTGAACATAACTTATCTCTTCGATTCGCAGTGTGCCGGGGAGACGGTGAGCGCTATGATGGCCGCCAGTCTCACTTGCAGGAGCCTTCCCCTTATTTGTCGCGCGCTTGGCCCAACTGTCCTCAATTTGTTGTTCGACGTACTTAGGCTCCATCATCGTGTTTCCCTTGTCTTTTCCGCTCTCGAGCATGAAAGGTTTCCAGCACTTGTATTACTCGGGTGGCCATGCATAGTCAAACATATACTTCTGCTCGATGAACGCCCCGTCGTACTTGTCCGGACCGTCGATCCATTGGAAGAAGAAACAACGTTCCTCCGACTGTCATTATGCACAGATGAAGTTAGTGATATGTGGAATGCAACGTAAAATGCGAAAAATCGATGTGTGTAAGATTCTCTTACACAAATATCCCCACACGTGTAGTACGCCCGGGCAGCAGTCGCTGGGTCTATGGACTGAATGATCCAAGACAGGTTTTCCCAGTCGCACTGCGGGCATGGAAACTCTGGTCGTATAGGCACATCCTTCATCGAATAATTTGGGTAGGTTTTAGCCTTCCCGGCAAGACACTTGCGCTTTCGTAGCATCTTCGCATAGCCTGACATCTCCAAGCTCGACCTAATCTTGTCCCTCATTTCTCTCTGTTCTGCAGAACAAGCTAGAGTGCAGTGTTAGCTGTGGTGGTGTAGTGTTCTTAAGATCTCATCATCCTTTTATAAGCGGATAGGGTGTGGTGCTGATGGTTGGTGAGCTGGTCCCAGTTGTCGTTTCGCTATAAAAAGGTGGCATGACAGTGTGTGATCATTTAGGTCTAGAAAGGTGGTGTGATAGAGTGTGATCATTTCGATCTAAAAATATGGCAATGTGTGGCCATTTCTATCTGAAAAGGTGGCAGTGTGTGGCGGGGCATGGTGTTGTCTTTTCATTCTGAAAAGGTAGCATGACAGTGTGTAGTCATTTTTGTCTAAAAAGGTGGCATTGTGCAGCGTGATCGGGTGTGGTCTTTTAGGTCTGAAAAAGTGGTATGACAAAGTGTGGTCATTTCATTATGAGAAGGAGTGGCAGAGTGTGGTTATTTTGGTCTGAAAAGGTGGCAACGTGTGGTCTTTTCGGTCTGAAAGTGTTGTGTGACAGGGTGTAGTCATTTCGGTTTGAAAAAGTGGCATGCCAGGGTGTGGTCAATTAGGTCTGAAAACGTGGTGTGGCTGTGTGTGGTTATTTCTGTCTAAAAAGGTGACAGTATGTGGTGTGACATTGTGTGGTCTTTTGTGTCTCAAAAGGTGGTGTGGCAATGTGTGGTCAATTCATTATGAAATGAACCTGGCTACATAGTTTAATTTCATTGCGGTATTGTAATGTGAATTAAACATGACTTCATAACTTAGTTTGATTTTGGTATTGTAATGGTATACAACATGTAGTACCTAGTCTTATGACGTATGGATTTATTCTGAATGTTGTAACGCAATTGTACCTTGTCATGCTATGTTCATACAAATCCAGTAGCCAAAAGTTAAAGACATCTTGCAAGTTATAAACAAGCATACAACATCCTGGATACACGAATCCCTTATGAAAACAATGAAAACTACTTCATACATATTGCATATACTACCAGTAGGATATACACACACATAAGTTTCTCGAGCCACTTCATGTGGTCAAGAATCATGTCCAGGCGCTCGTCTATATGTGTCATGTTCACCATTGGGCTAGATGGAGCAACAGGTGGACGTTCAACTGCTCTTTCCACCACAGCATCAACAAAGTCCACCCACTGAAAGTACTAGCATCCACCGGCCTAAAATCCACACCGAATAGCCAAAACGGAAGTGACAAAGCAAACCAAAAATCCAAAAACCAACATTCGCAGAAATCAAATCCACCAAGAAATACGAAAACTTGTAGAACACATGCCCCCTGTTCTCTTCAGTGTTGGAGTACATGACATTTGCTTGGACCCGACGGTTTGGACAGTTGACGCACCTTGGATTCGTCGGCGTTATAACTCTTTGGCTCATCGAACTAGACGACCGAGACACGACACTGAGGAGAGTAGTGGGACAAGTGCAAGTAGATGAGAAGAGAAGGGCATGGAGTTCAGTTGGTTGGATGGGCTTTTTATAGATCTAGCCTTGGATTCTATTGGCGCCAACATATCTGTCATTTCGGTGGGGTCTACTTGTTTGTTTGGTCTACACAATGTGTGGGGGTGTCGTGATACTGACTCCTGCACAAGGTTAGTCGTAAGCATAACAACAACAAATGAGATCAAAAACTAGACACAAGCATAATGTTAGTTGTACAAAAAGTATTATTTACATGATATGGGTGATACATCTAGCTGCGGGCCCTCTTTGGGCGTACTCCATAGGTGGTCTCTGCCCTTGTTCGACGGACCCGCTGTTGGTGCGAGTATGTCAAAGAGTTGTGAAGCCCCAACGGAGACCTGGCTGGGAGCGCCCTCGGGCTAGGAAGGTGCACCGTCGTCTCGTGAAAACAGGTAGTCATCGACGTCATTGTCCGAGACCTCTATCCCCTCCTACGCGACTAGGTGTCACTCCTCCCAACCGTCCTAACGCCCTATCAAACACTAAGACATGCATTTAAATGTAAATGCAAATGCAAAATGGAAACATGACGAGGGAGCAGTAACCAACCTGGTCGTTGCATCAGAAGGGATGCCCCCCCCCCATGTTGCGGCCCCGTGTACTCATGGAACCGAGGTCTTATTCCAACAAATTGGCATTAGTTAGAAAATCAGTTAGAAATGAACAAGCTTATGTGAGTTGTACAGTTGTACTTGTGAACTCGGTAGGTGTACTATTGGCATGGTGCCACGAGGACCCACCTAGGACGTCCGGGTGCGGAGCCGTCATCGTGTGCATCGGGCATGACGCACTGTGGCTCACCCCCCCCCCATCCATGTACTCTATCGGCACGTGAAGGTGCATCCACCACGTCACTCGGCCTCCGACAGGACGTGTGCTCGCCGACATGCCCCTACGCCAAAGGTTCCTGGAAGCTTTTCATCCTTATTAAGCTGGACCATGGCCTCTCTCAACTCTTGCAGCGTCATGTCGAGGCGGTCCTTGATCCAGGACAGAACATAGCTCGCCTTGGCGTGCACCTACCATCTGAGATCACTCTGTTAGGCATGAAGATCTAGTTAGAACGCAAAAACATGACAAGTAAAGAAATACTACGGACCGTTCACTACGAACCGCGTGGTGGTGTGTAGAGTCTGACTGCGTGGGGGTAGGTGTCGGTCATCGTGGCGACGTGTGGCTATGGGTCGTCCACGACCCGGACGCAACGCACTCTCGTCCGAGTGTTGTACCACTCGATGTAGTCATAGTACGTCCGGTGGTCGTACGGGGCAGCGTCTTGGACCACGTTTTCCAATGCATATACCCACCACTGCACCCATGGCTCCATGCGAACTGCCCAGGATGGCAGGATGTGGTACCTGTGACACCCTTCTTGGTGTGCCTGTAGAAAGCAACACGACAAAAATATTAGTACATAGGGAAAATGATTAAGATACTATATTCAAGATGAACTTACCCATGGACGTTAAGCGACAATGGCTCTCCCGGGGACCGGACCTCTAAGTAGAGACCGAATCGACTCATCACCACAGGGATGATTCGCCTCATGTACACGTCGTGCACCAAGCAACTCTGCGTGAGCCAGTAGGCGGAGTCTCACGTGCACTGGCTAGACAACCCGTGGGGTGTGCGGTCGTACACCATCTCGGCAGTGTACGGTGTCCAGATAACACAGTCGTCCATCAGCTGGTCAAACATCATCATGTAGTCCGGGTACGAGGTGTGCGTGATGACTGGTGTGAATGTGACATTTAGAACAAAGACACACCAAAACAAGTAGGGTGGAAACAAAGTACAAAATGGATGAATCGTACGAAAAACTTACTCGTCGGTGACACCACATCGTACCCATGGTCGGGCCGTCGACGTCGTTGTCGACATATAGGGCGAGGGAGTATGCCTTGATGTCCAGTTGTGTCCGTTCGATCTGGAAGCGCTCGAACGACCACAACTGCAATAGGGGTGGGCATCCATAGAGTATGGAGCTATCCCGGACCCTCCGGTAGGTGTTGCAGAAGCCTCGGTATGTTGCACACAGCACTATCGGGGCCTAGACATACTGTTGAATCTCCTCCAATGGAGCGTCCGCCAACTCCTGTGCATACCAGATCATGTGTCTTTTGACGCTGTCGCCGTGGGACTCGTAGAACAAAACCCACCCGAAGAGCCACAACAAATAGGCCTCGAAGTGCCTCTTCACTGTGTTGTCGGGGACGTCAGGGGCCATACCCTATGGCTACAAAATGACAAGGACCCATTAGTAAGTTCGACGAAAAAAATGAAGCGCGAACACCGGAGAGGGGGGGAACTTCTGTAGAACCGGTAGATCCACTTCAGCAAACAGCCGTGCGTACTGTCGAACCCGTCGCCTTGTGGTAGCACCCCATTAAACCTGGCGAGGAAGTCCGCGACCACGTCGACGCGACCTCGTGTGCAATCACAGGAGGGCCCGCGCAAGGGAGACCCATGAGGTACGCAACGTCCTGCAGCGTAGGAGCCATCTCCCCGCACGAAAGGTAGAATGTGTGCGTCTTCAGCCTCCATCGGTCCACAAACGTCGTCAATAGGCATCGATCGTGCAGAAAATGCCTAGACATACGAACGTCCTAGTCCTCCTCCCACGTGGCCTCCACCATCCTCGCACGGGGAAGCAGGCCAGACACTCTCAACCTACGCCAAAATGATAAAGAGGGCACATCAGTACACCCACACAAGTCGTATTTAAATGGAGTACAAAAACATCACAACTGCATGTACCTAGGAACCCAATGTGGGTCGACCCTCTATGCCCTCATGAGCGTGCACAGATGCAACGTGCCAAGCTTGATGGGTGACTCGCCAGGCTGGGGTTGGACGGTACTGAGGCGGCAACGTTGGCCGGCGTCAATGGCTGGGTCCAGTAGCTTTAAAGGGCCACTATGCAGAACCTCCTGCAGACGCCATATCTGAAATAATGTGAAATAGAAGAGATAGTGCTTACATTATTATCAATAAGAAACATAAACAAAAAAACAATATTAACTGTATTCCCAAGCCAACCGCCATTCCAAATAGCGACAAAGGCATTTGGAGGGCGACAGGGCTCTTGTCGCCAATCCAACCAGCGACAGGAGCATGTCACTAATCGGACCGGCGACATGGCCATGTCGCCAGTTCAAACGACAACATAAGCCCATTTTCTAATTTTATTAGACATGCATTTATTTCTGTAATTCTATTAAAATAGAACTATTAGCAACATATCTACAACTGAACTACACACGCCTAAAAAGATTTACTATACTACAAAACCGTAAATCTCAAACTATCTAATATATTCAATTACCACACCATAAAAATATCTACATGAGTAATGACATATCTAAAACTAAACTACACACACCTAAAAAGATTTACTACAAAGAACCACACTACATAATCATACATCCAAAACCATCTAAACCATTCAATTACTACACCATAAATAAATTCTTTGTGACTATCCATATTTCTATAACTAAATTACACACGTCTAAAAAGATGTACTACACCGAACTACACTACATAACTGACGAGGATTTAATAATCCTCAATTAATTATATGTAATTGATATTATAGATAGCAATACCTTCATATTGTTCATAAGTATACCCCTTATTGCTCATAAGGGAAGAGCTTAACTGAGTGGTTGTAATCCCTTCTACGACTACCTCATGGTCGTAAGTCTTTCTATGACCAGGTCAACTACGACAACCCTATAGTCGATAAAACCTACAGATATGTGGGCTCAATCGACTAGAGACTCTTATACACTATGTTTTACAGAAAACAGTTAGTATACACTGTTATTCTCTATAATAATTGCACGTATGATGCCTTTGTCCTTGACGTAACTGCAATGCGACGTGGGGTGCAGTTTCTATGACAATAACTACCATCAACGTGTGCATTTCATCAAGCGTTAAGGCACCTCTTGGCATGGAGTAACTACCACCCCTTTACACGCTATATAAGGGCTAAAGTCAGCAGACATAGGGGCAGGGTGATCAGGTAAACAACAAGGGGTCATTAATCCTTAGTTTTAGTGATTTCTTCCCGATTGTAAGAGCATTGTGAATACAAGAACACAAGAGTGGGGTTATTATTCTCACAGGAGAAGGCCTGAACCTGTCTAAATCTCTGTGTCTCCTTTTGTGTTGATCTAACTCAAAGGAAGCCCCAAACATTCATTCGTAAGGTCGATATTAGATCATCGACAGTTGGTGTCGTCCGTGGGGACCCTCCCAGTTCTTCCTTTTCGATAAGTTTTCTTCGTTTTTCTACTATCATGTTTTCATGGCAGGAGAGTGGAATGAGGAGAACTGGTTCGATTTGGTAAACTACGTAGAACTTGACATGGATGCCTGCTACGAGTACGAGCAGAGCATCATTTCGTCCGACGGCAATGCTGCCTCTAGGGATCTTTCACCCGACACAAGAGACCATAACGCAGACAAGATTGATGAGGGATCTTTCTCCCCCACAACATTACGCCCAGATGAGGAGCCAGATTCCTCAAGGGGCAAGGGTCCATCCAACCAAGGTTAGGATTGCACCAAGGTGGGTACCGAACACAACGAGGGCTCCCCCTCCAAATGTTCAACCTCGCTTGAGGTCATTCGATTTAGCACACCAAGTCCTGGAATCCATCATTCCGGGACTCAACTAACATCTGGTAATTGTCACCCTTCGGTTACCCCCACAAGGGGCGATGTCGAGCCCGCTTCTAATGTAGGTTCGACCACACCCTCGTAGGGTTCACCTTCGACTGGAGATGGTTATAACCCAGATTTCCCCTTTTTGGAGGGGATTGCTGCAAGTCGTGAGACATTGTCTTTCGACTACTTCTCGAGTCATGAGGACTCAGACGCAAGTCCAGATAATAGCATCCAGGGGGTCTTTATCTTTCCCTTAGATCCTAATCTCTCTCCAAGAGGTAGGGCTAGGGATGCTTCCTATCGCACATTCACTTCAGGCTCTCGTGGTGATGGCGAGGACGCCTTCGGCGATGAACAAGATCACCACCTTCATGAGCGTGGCCGAAATCCTAGAAATGATCGCTCTTCACTAAGGCATGCTCTGGCAAACTCACATGTGGATGATCCTGAGACCATCCGGAGGAGAAGAATTGTAACCCAGAGAACTTTACCTGGGCACATCCAATACCAGTCAGAGGAACCTCAAGAACTTCAGTGGATAAATGACCTGATTGAAAACCCGACTCAAGAGCTTGGACAAGCGCCAGGCTACGACCTCTTTGCTGGAGAGATCGCACGAATGCTTTGGGATACGATGGTCAGGCTTGAGCAAATTCGACGACACCATTCTGGAAGTCGTACCAGAACTACTCCGTCAAACGCCAGTCGTTCAAATGACTCTCCTCATAGAGAACGACAAGGCAATAGGTCTGGTCGTTCTCCTAACCACAACTCTAGTCTAAGGAGAGTCCTTCGAACAACCGGTGATCAACAAGTTCATAGGGATAGTGGTCATTCACCACTTCTTACCAGAAATCTGCAACAGCAGATGGAATATGACGAGTATTACCCTCATTGGGCTAAAACCCATGATAGGCCACATCCACCTGCCACTGGGTATCGTCGTGTACGATCGCTTGGTGATATCAACCCTTCTTTCCCGCAAAGGAGGCGTCATGACATTATTACCGGATGCCAGGGGTTTTCGCCCGACCTTCGAGCAGTCCGCAGGCCACCATGATTCCGACCGGCGAATATGGAGAAATTTGATGGAACACAAAATCTCATTGAATTTCTTCAAATCTACACCACTGCTGTTCGAGCAGTAGGAGGAGGGGAGCATGTGATGGCTAACTACCTTTCTACTGTGCTTGAAGGATCTGTTCGGTTGTAGTGGTTAAATTAGCCATAAGAGTCGATCTACTCATGGTAGCACCTTTGTGATCTACTGTTGGCTAACTTCTAGGGTACCTACAACTGTCCCAGAAAGGAGGATGACCTGCATAGAATGCAACATAATTATCATGGCACCCTGCGCTAGTTTATCAGGCATTTCAGTCAGGTTCGTAACTCAATTCCTGAGGTTTCTGACTCTTCTGTCATCAAAGCATTTAAACAGGGAGTTCGCAGTCCAGAGTTGGCCAAATGGGCGGCCCGGCCCGGCACGACACGGGCCCGTCGCGGCCAGGCCCATTTCGGCCTGGCTACTATTCATGCCGTGTCGGGTCGGCCCACGGGCCACGGTGATGGCCCAAACACGGTCCATCGTACTTTCATGTCGTGCTGGGCCGGCACGGCCCGTTTAGCCCATTCGGCCCAACAGAATAAAAAAATCCAAAAAAAAAAACCCAAAAATTAGAAAAATGTGTAGAATTCAGAAGTTGACATGAAAATTGGAAAAAATGAGACAACCATATTGAAAATGTAATAGATTTTTATTAATGTTCAAATAGCTAGCTCGTTAAAACATTTGTCATTTAGCTCATAAGACATGAAAAATTGAAAAACAATCATAGAAAAAATAGATATTTAAAAACCAAAATAAATTTATATATACTTATAAAATGAACTATATAAAATTTAAAAACTACAAAATAAAACCATATAAGTATTAAAAATGGAAAGAAAATCATATAAATATTAATAAATAAAAATAAAATTACATATGTATATTAAAAGCGATTAATAGTGCCTAACGGTAGTCTTTGTACTGAGTAAATCTTAGGGCTAGGCTCGGCACTATTAAATCTTAAATCGTCGTCTGCGTCTTGGCTTGCGTCGTCTTGAGGTGTCGGCCTAAACACAGCTCGGGCTATCGTCTTGCGTGTTGGCCCGTAGTGAATAGTGTCATCTTGCGTCTTGGCGTGTCGTCGTCAACGATTAATCGTGCTTCATCTTTGCCCATCGAGCACGGCCTATTTGGCCAGCTCTACCGCAGTCGAAGGATCACAGAGGATATCGCTTTAAATCCTCTTGCTACCGTCGCCAAGCTTTTTGAGATGACTGACTGTTATGCAATTGCTGCAGAAGTGGTCGAGTGGAATCGTACCATTGATCGAGATGATAAAGACACATGAGAAGCAGGCAAAAATAGCAAGAAGAAGGACAAAAAGGCCAAAAAAAATCTAAGAGCAAGACTAAAGGCCGAAAGCCTCAAGTCAAAGCTCTAAGGAGGTCTTGGTCGTGAGCGATAAGGAGCCTTGGAGCTTCAAACCGTACTCCGACTGGAGCAAAGGCAAACGCCCCGAACGGAAGCATGAAAAGCCTAGGCGGTGTCCTTTCGACAAAAATAAAGGACACGAGGATATGCCATTTCAGGATCTAGAACACACCATCGATCACATATATGGAGGATCTTCGACATACGAGTCAAAACGACAACTCAAGACTGTCGAACGTGAGGTAAACTCCATCGACCCTCCTCTTGTCAATAAAGTACCGAAGTGGTCAGAAATCACCATCTCTTTTGATAAAGGTGACTGTTTGATCCTTTCTACTCGACCTGGTCGATTTCCAATCATGGTCGAGCCCACCATTAACAACTGTCGAGTAAATCATGTGTTAGTTGATGATGGGAGTTCGCTGAACATACTCTTTACGAGTAACCTGGACGAAATGCAAGTCCCAGGACAAAGGTAAAATCGGTACGTTACTCATTTTATGGGATCATACCGTGGTCTTCGGCCAAATTGGTCAAGTGTATCTTCCTGTAACATCAATCAATTGTGATGCCTCTGCTTCAGGGCATTCGAAATCAGCTTCGACTGGTTGAAGGCTAAGATTACAATCATGAGCCTTAAGTTTTGCCAAGGCATAACTTATTGCACTTTCAACCGCCTCTCTTATCGAGTCGGTTTGGTTGGTCTTCAGAGTTATTATTAACTCCTGGAGAGTTCCGACTTGCTATCCAATGGTGCTCGTATGGTCGACTATGGTGTCTTCAAGAGGAGTGACCGCCTTAGCATGAAGTCCACCAAGCACATTGTTAAGGAGTGAAATGTTGTCATGAAGATTAATCTTAGTAGCCTTTATTTTCTCCTGACTGTGAGTTGAAGCTTCTTGAAGTCTTTTTATTTTGACTACTTGCTCTGAAAATAGAGTACGTCTAGTCAGAAAAAACACTTCTTAAAGACTAGTAAATAAAACTGGTCGTAGGTAAACGGGTTCTTACATACTAAACAAGAATCAAGCTTCTTGATCTCATCATCGTGGGAGGCAACATCCTTTATGCTCTGCTCCTCCCATGCTTTCATATTCTTATCTTTTTCTTTGGTGATATGGGTGAGCTCGTTGATTACCAAGGTCTTTGAATCGATCTCGATTTTGAACTTGCCTGTATCGATCTCTTTTTCTAATAAAAGAAAAAGAGTTAGAGAGAGAAAAGAAAGTCATTGAAGTGAACAATCTTAAGCAAAAAACTTATTGTTTATTTCATTCTGTAACTCGCAAGCTGCATAATTTGCCTCTTGAAGGTTCTTCAGCTGGTCTTCTTTTTCATTCCTTAACCTTTCCGCCTCGGCTTTTATATAGTCGAGTGCAGAGATCAAGGTTCTTTCATCACTTTTAGACCTCCAAAGGTTAAAGTAGACATGAGTATTGCATAAGTGGTCGAAACAAAATAAGACTTCTCATAGCAAATACTTACGATCTCACTGCTAGTTCGCAGAGTTCAGCCTGATGCTTTTTCAGTAATACAAATTACCTGTGCTATTCACCAACAACGGCAACTTGCTCGAGAGCTCTTTGAACAAAGAAAGATAGTGACAAAAAGGAAAAATCCAAATATAAAAATATTTGGCATCGAGTACTTACGCTGATGGCTGGCCGAGCAAATTTGGCATACACAAACTCAGAATCTTGTAGTTCATCAAGTCCATTGACTTGGTCCCACCATACTCATTGAAGACACTCGACATCAAAGATATGTCCCCTATTTGGAATATCCATATTGTGTGGGACTCGGTCATGAGACCTGAATGAAGAAGATCCAATAGTTGGTGGACCAAAGAACTTGGGGGAAGAGGTCGAAGAAGTCTTCGTCTTCTTCTTCTTCGTTGTCGTTATTGGCAGCAGAAGCGACTCCTCCTTGAGGACCAGGAGGGACGTCCTCTACAACCTCCTTCCCAGCACGACGGTCGGAGGTTCCCCCTCCATCTTGACTGGATGCTTCTGGTGATCGTAGGACCAAATCCCTTGTCCGATTATTGATATCCTCAATAACCGGCTCGATCACTATAGCATCTAGATCTTCCACCATCTTCATCTTTGCCTCTACGACCACCTCAGAGATCGTAGCAGCTTCAGTAGCAATAACTTCCTTCATCGCCACCACAGGGACTGGAGTCAATTCTGCGACCACCTCCATTGTCTCTACGACCGTAGGAGAAGCCCTTGCATCTACGGTTGTAGGTGAGACAATTGCAGGCCTCTCAACAGAAGAATCCATGGGGCTGGAGAAGCAGGACTAAAACCACAAAGAGAAAAGGAAACATGTCAAAATTGTAGAACTACAAGGTAAATGCTATCTTTACGCTTTTAGCTTTACATACCTTGGCTTTCTGGATACAATCTTGAATCCAGAATAAACCTTCCCTAAGAAAGACTTCTTTTTCTTCTCTTCGGTCACCTCAATTCTCGTGACACCTTCAGTTTCTGGAAGGCTTTTAATGCCACGATTTTGAGAAGCCGAGACTTCGTCAACCACGTCTGGTCGAATGTCTTGTTGAAGAATTGAGACCTCTATGATCACGTCTAGCTGTGGGTCTTGATCAAGGGCTACTGCTTCCTGAGCTGCCTACCACTCCTGATGGTCGGAACTTGTTTCGACCACCTGAGGGACTGTGCTTGCCTCAACAGTGGGCTCTGCTGTTGCAAAGGCATCCTTCACAAAAGACATCAAGCTTTTTTGGTTCTCTTTTTCTAGTTGCTTGAGAAAGCCATGAGAAGCATAAACTGAAAATGTCTTGTTGTCATAGTAGAACGATATCTTGGTCTTGGGGGATTTGTGCTTTAGCTCTTCAACCACAACCCTTTTCTCTGTAGCGATCACGTCTATAAAGAATTGCCTGATGGGGTGGTCGAAGGAGGGGCGGAGCTTGAGCCCTCACCCTTCTTATTAATGGCCTTAATAAGGCGACACCTTTTGGCCAGAGAAACTCTGTCTTCCTTTGACCCCTCTTCGACAGCCCTCATTTTGACCTCTTGGTCGTCTTAACGGTCTGCCATGCCTACTTTCTGTAAAAGTCAGAAAATAAATATTACTCAATGGTTAAATATTATGACCACTGAACCCTAAAGACGAAATCAACTGTTGATTACCTTTAGGCGTTTGCTTCTTTCCTCTTCACTTATGACCGCTAGAATTCAAGAAATCCCTGACGTGGGCGTAGGGGACTTCTCACAAACAAGCTTGACTCGAGCGTTAATTTCTTTTTATGGAAGATCTACGATTATAAAGAGATAATCAACAATCACGCTCGAAGTTAACCAAAAGAGCTAAGTTGATTGTTACTTTACCTCCTTCGAAATCTTTGGCTGGGTCGGTAGTCCCCGAGTACATCCACATGGGGTGTACTCGATTCTTTAGAGGACTGATGCAGTGTGTGATGAAGTCTCTCACCACGTGCCATCTGGTAAGTTCCTCTCCCTTCAAGTTCTTGCTGACTTGTATATAGGGAGTGATCCGGTCGAGGTCACTCAGAGTCGAGTCTTAGGATGCACTCTTCTCTGCGAACTTCCCTGTGAAGAAAAGGCTGTCTTCCTTGGATATTGTCTAGTAGAACCACCTCTTCTTCCATCTCGGCCATGACGATTGGGTGAACATCTGAATATACTCCCTTGACTTCCCATCGTGGAGCTTCAAACCGCAGCTACACGCCATTTCACTGTGCTTGCTTATCCCGTAGTAGTACCGGAAGAGATCTAAATCTAGAAGGATTCCCAGATAAGCTTCGCACAGGTAGACGAATAGACTCAGCATTGTGATGGAATTGGGAACTAAATTCACCAATTCCATCCCAAAATGCTGGAGTATGAGCATGAGAAAAGGGTGAATGGGCAATCGGAAACCACATACACAGTATGCCTAGAATACTGGAATTGTGCCCTCCTCACCCGAGGGCCAATGTTGTCCCTCAGCGTTGGTCCACTTTACATAAGCTCGCTTCGGGATCTTCTTCGCTATGACTAGAGCAGACATCTTCTCCACATCCATCTCCGATTTCTCCCACTTGGAAATGGTTCCAGCCATCTTTTCCAAGTGAGTTTGATTTGGATTTGGAAGAATTTGGAAAAGGATTGCGACTTGGTTGGCGGCAGAGAGAACAAAAGCTCAAGAGCAGTTGAAGCAAATGGGAAAAGTAAAAAACCCTAAGTTACAACCGTGGTAGATTTTTGTAGCCGCGGGTCTGAGTTAGAGATTGTAGGAACTCAACAGTCACCACCCCTTCGGGAACCGCTCCAACAGACAGATCCGTGAGAGTCGATTGGTATTCTTTAATCTGTTTGTTCGAGAAAAGTGGTTCCGTCTCTTCAACTCAAGTAAAATTGCATTCTTGACTAAGTCAATTTCTGGTCAAATGAAATACTAGTCGGAAAGACTATGCTTTCGACCACTATTCTACGACCTCCTTTCTAAGTAAGTTATTTTCATTTGAAGTTGGAGGGGGGGGGGGCTAAATGACGAGGATTTAATAATCCTCAATTAATTATCTGTAATTGATATTGTAGATAACAATACCTTCATATTGTTCATAAGTATACCCCTTATTGTTCATAAGGGAAGAGCTTAATTAAGTGGTCATAAACCCTTCTACGACCATCTCATGGTCGTAAGCCCTTCTACGACCACATCATGATTGTAAACCTTACTACGGCCACCCTATAGTCGATAAAACCTGCAAACATGTGGGCCCAATCGAATAGGGACTCTTATATGCTGTGTTTTACTGACAACAGCTAGTATATGCTGTTATTCTCTGGAATAATTGCACGTATGACGCCTCTGTCCTTGACGTAACTGCAAGGCGACGTGGGGTGCAGTTTCTCTTATAATAATTGCCATCAACATGTGTATTTCATCAAGCGTTGAGGCGTCTCTTGGCATGGAGTAACTGTCACCCCTTTACATGCTATATAAGGGCTAAAGTAAGTGGACATAGGGGCAGGGCGATCGGAGTAAACAACAAGGGGTCATTAAGCCTTAGTTTTAGTGATTTATTCCCGATTGTAAGAGCATTGTAAATACAAGAACACAGGAGTAAGGTTATTATTCTCCCAGAAGAAGGCATGAACATGTCTAAATCCCCGTGTCTCCTGTGTTGATCTAACTCAAGGAAGCCCTAAACATTCATTCGTAAGGTCGATATTAGATCATCGACAATAACCATACATCTAAAACTATCAAATCCATTAAATTACAGATCTACTAGTTTCAGTTGCTAATCTGCCAGGGTTTCCAATATAAATATGAAGTTACAGAAAAAAATTACCTGCAATGTGGATGGTCGAATCTGTTCGTCCCTCTCTCCCCTCCTCGGCTACAGATAGACAGGGCATTGCTATCTCTCCTCCTCCCCTTTCCTCCCCTTTCCTCCTCTCCCTCCTTCTCCCTCTTTTTTTTTTTGATTAAAAGTGAATTATGGCCGAATTTTTGGCCCTTTTATAGCCTAGCCTATATCGGCATTTGAAATGATGACAGGGGGCTGCGGGGGCCGTCACCATTCCAAATGGCGATTTGGGTGCCAACCATCATTTCGAATGACGACAGGGACATTTACTCCGGTTTTGCTGGGGACAGGGCTCCTGTCACCAGTCCAACAGGCGACATGGTCTTATTGTCAATTCAAATGGCGACAGAAACATATTTTTGTAATTTTATTAAACGGATATTTATTTATGTAATCCTATTTTAAAATGTATTATTTAAAAAAAAAATCACAAGCACTCGAAGTAGATACTCCCAGTTCATGTAAAACTGTAACTCTGCAGCATCACGAATATAGATTATTCGGCAACAAATAACTATTGTAATCTATAGCTTCTTGGTTCAAAGAATTTAACATCAAGAGCAACCGGTATTTTTTTGTGCCAACACATTAGTGTGTTAGCAAGTATTGTACGGTAGATCAACAACATCACAGATCATGTTAGATCGGATCGTTCCAAAATTTTCAGCCCTCGGTGTAACTCAGAAGATTTAAGTCTGCAGAATTGATCTGCCAAGGGCAAAACAGAACAGAACAGACAAGACAATGAGTGACCATGAAAATTTCATGAAACCATAAAAAGGGAATCTGTCAAATCCTAAGCAAGAAAATGCCGTTTCCACTATCCCATCACATCGGAATGGTGCATCTGCACCAGCGTCCAAATCAGCACATAGCACAATTACGCAACAGCAATTCAGCTCAGTGAAGCTATCTTGTGAAGGTTCATATTCTGAAAACGACCAATGCACAAATATCACACTAGAGTAGAAACAAGCATCCTTACCTATACAAAAAAAAAAAGCTCCAAGTTTGAAAGACAGACATTAAAACAAGGGGGAAAGCAGTATAAACAGTTAAAAGATTCCTTCTTGTGCTAGCTCATGAAAAATAGTTACATCACTTTCTGAGCTAAAGGAATGGCAAGGAATGAAGCAAAATTAGCAATCCTACTCTATGAAAATCTGTTCATCTACTCAGAATACATTCGCATCACGTTACTTCACCATGTCCTCACAACAGTTATTCATCTTTCTTCCATACACTGATTTCTAGCCTTCAGAATTTTATCTGCCAAAAGTTGTGGCCAATGACAAAAGTCTCGTGGCTTCCACGCGTTATAATAGAACAAATTTACAACCAGCCATCGGAGGTCCCAATCTTATCTCTCTTGCCCACGCGTAGAGCACAAGCAGTAGCCCACAATTATCAAAAACTTATTGTCACGTATCTGTACGAGTTCCTCTGAACAGGTCGATTGTATGAGGCAGATTGTAAGGTCATCTTCATGCAAAAGAGTTCCGAAGCAGCAAGCTGAGAAAAATTCATGTCAAAACATGCTAAAACAATTTTTTTTCCTTCGTTCTAAATCCACCCATTTGTGGGGCTACAAATTCAGTCGGAAAAATTCATTATATGTCACTCCAAAGATCACACTTTTGAAAAATACGACTCCAAATGACAAATGTGTTTATAGCCTCAAAAGGCCACTTCGAATATTTTAACACATTTCCCTCTTTTTTTAAGCAGATAAACCTCAAACGCAATGACCCCAAATTTTTAATAAAGGAAGTATTTTAATTTTGGTAGTATTTTTAAGATATACATATATAATTCTAGGGGGAAATAGTATCTTAATATATAATCGATACATGAAACATTACTGAGGGCAAATATATTAGTTATATTACACACCCAATGTTCATTTTCTGGATCTGCCACTGAATCCACCCAATCATTTGCACAGCTGTTCATGGAACTTGATTTTGAAAGTTTAACTTCTTATTGGCTAAGAGACAAAACAAGCAATTCTCCAGCAAACCAAAGAGGGAGAACTGGGCAAGCCAAAGAATGCTGCTTAAGGGGCAGAACAAGCCTACGATTCATTATTCTTAGGGTCTGTTTAGTATGGCTCTTATTCTCAGCTTCGTAGTTGGAGTGGGTGGAGCTGTGCCAAACATGATAGTTCCACAAAATTTTTGAAATTGGAGCAACTCGGAGCGGAGCAGCCCGTAGTGGAATTTTCGAGAGTAGGTGGAACCTTACTCCAAGTGGGGAGTTGCGGGTCAACAAAGTAAAATGCTACTAGAAGTTGCGGATAATTACACACAATATGCCACTGGACCACCCTTCAGCCTCCGCACCCGTACACCCCCTAGTCTTCGCACCCCTAGACATCCCGAGCTCGAGCCCCACAGAAACCCTAGAGAGAGGAGAGGAGAGGCGACGGCGACCAGGGTGATGGCCCCCTCCCCGGCGGCGACGAGGACGACATTGTCCTCCCCGGCGGCGTCAACTTCCTCATCCCCGGCGCACGCGGCCTCGGCTTCTCCCTCCCCAACGCACCCGACCTCAACATCTTCTTCCCCGGCCTTAGCATCCCGTGACAACGCGGCTTGAAGGTGAGTTTTCATGGCGATTTGCCGCTGCCCCATTCATTTTTTTGCCAGATCTGTGTCGATTTGTTGAGATTGATTTATTTGTGTTGAGATTTGTCAACATGGCCAAAAATCTGTTTCAGAAAAAAAAAGACCCGCCTATTCAGATGTAACACCCCATGATTGTTTTACTTGTAGAATCACATGGTTATAGATACATTATTGTTAGATGGAACAATGGTTGAGAGCATGTTGACTAATTCCAGTCAAGGTCAAGCAGTGTTTTTTGCCTTATGAAATGCTTGAGTTTTTCACTATGCACAAGCACAAGAAACGTAAGCAATTCATATGCTAAAATACTTAATGAGTCCCATCTTCTGGATTATACCCAAATCTACTATTTTTGTCAAAAGGATACCAAGCAGAAATTTTGGTTTATGTACAAAAGAGAAGGCAGAGGCACATAGCAATTGAAGTGATTACAAACCCAATTCTCAGTGATGTGGTGAAAGCTATAGATGCCATTGTTCCCTAAACTTGTGGAGAGGTCAACAAATTAAAGAATTGCCACCCCATGCACATCACATAAATCAATAGATACCACGACGCACTAACCATATCAATGCCAACAAGGAACTTATTCTTAAAGTAGATGGACTCTTTTCACTGCAAAAGACTGGAACCAATCTGACTATATGATCTTAACCAAAGCTCCACTATGCATATCTTCAACATGTGTCGCTCTCATGATTTTCCTCAAGAAAGCACATGATATTTAGAGCTGCCATATGAATGTTAGAAAATGATTGTGAACAGGTAGTAGAACTAGAAAGTATTTTTGCAAACATGTGACATCTCGATCATGTGAAGCATTCCAACAGGATATAAAATTATAGATATAGGATATCTCACATAAAACTAGCACAACTTGGGTCAAATACCACATGGAACTACTATAAACGTTTAGGGGTGAAAATGCCACCGAATGTAAAATTGAGACTGGGTCCAAAACAAAGTTAGTTATCTGCTATTATGCTTTAGACAGATAAAAGGATAGGCGCTATTACACTTGGCACATGAGTATTGGATTCTCACCTTGTTTGAACTCAAAAATGCACACAGGAAATGCATGTATGCAAGCCTTATCTATTAGCTTACAACGTTCATGTACAAACTAGAAAGCAATTGTTAGGATTTGAATTAGTGCCAGACTGCTTGTTGTTTTTACTGTTTGCAATCTACATTGTTATATCATACAGTTCCTTATTGATAGGTTTGTCTGTACACGGTAACTCTCGAGAGGGTCCTGAAAGAGAAGGTCGATGCAAAGACATAGTAAGTAGGAAGCGATGGAAGATTAGAGGGTGTTTTGTAACAAGGATGTGGAAAGGGGGGGGGGATGAATGTGTGATTTGCATGGAGACATGCACCAAGGTTTTTGTCTAATTACAGCCATGCAATGTGTATTAAATGCTATGGGGGAAATTGTTTTTCACAACTTTTCAACTGATGCTTTGTATGCATTGTAATACTCACTGTACACTGTATTGACTTGTGTGTAAAACATTGGCTGAGTGGTGATTTAGAGCACTGTAATTTTGATTCATGAGCTCTCTACGCTTTCGTTATGATACTTATTGAATTAGAACATTTGTTATGAACTTCATATGTTTATGTTTGTTTTATTTTTTTAAAAAAAAAATCAATTGTTGGCGAAAAAGATAGCACAACATGGCCAAAAAAAATTTAAAAATAAAAGCACAACATGACTAAGATCAACTTACTAAACAGTTATAAGTTATGCAATACGAAAAAAATTACAAGTCACAAAACTAAGGTAGTATAGTCTTTTTACAAACATCCTTCTCATTCGTGGAGCTGGAGCTAACTTTCTAACCAAACACCTCCTTAGACTGCTCCAACTTCACATAGAAGTGGATCTAAGAGTGAAGCTACAGTTGGAGTTGCAAAAACTTGGAGTAGAGCTATACCAAACAGGCCCTACATCTCCGAAACTGATACGTACTGACTGTTACTATATCTCTAAACTTACCTAATGCCCTTCTGGCCTCTTTGCTAACCCTCCTCCTGGATTACTCATGTGCCATGCATTGCCAATTTGCCATGCATGCTCCTGCTGCTGCTCCTGGTTCACGCCACATCACCTTGATGGTATAGATATCTTAAAATATTAAAACCCATGCCTAATAGAGCATAGGAATTGCCATTACGTATGAATTACATTTCTTTTGAGGAAGCGGCGCATCCAGAGTTGTTTAGTCACGAACTTTTTTGGACTAACAAAAAAAAGGAAGCTATTATGCATTAAAAAGCTGAAGCTATATTTCAATACAAGCTAATAGTAATAAATGGAGTGCAAAATGCTATTGAGTTTTGGATAAGCGAATAAACAATGAAACATCAATTATTGAACACAATGAGAAGCTTCCCCTCATCCTGAAAAAGAAAGAGAAACAAAAGAGAGAGAGAAGGGGAATTAATTGCAGGCAGTGTATGGACCTACTGACCTTAATTCTAGTCATTGGCTCACTAAATTGCAGTAATAGTTCAATCAGATATTGCACACAAATAATACAAGGACAGACATACATGAATCATCAGTGATACCTGACATTGCCATGGACTGAAGATTTATCCTTCCAACCCATATATGTTTCTTAACTGTATGGCTGCCAATACAGTTCTTGAATACCTACCTCTCTATGATCTAAAGGGGAATACGGACCTCGACTATGTCTGCTATGACCTCTCGGACTTCTTGCTGAAGGAACAAACATGCTCTGGACAGATTGATGAACGGCTAAGGTTACATTTGATGTCAACCAAAACCTTATCAAAGAAAAGTAACTCTAAAGCTTTTCAATAGGGATATCTGTAAAGTGTAAACTAGAGAAGCACCTTTCACCTTTTAAAAAACAACATTATGGTTCTTATTGGAGATACCAACTAATTAAATCCTTTACACTATTACAGACCTATTTTAGATACTCCCTGGTAATGAAACTTGTGTACAAGTATCAATTACTGAATTACCGCTCATCGAATTCATGGTGAGAAAACCTTAACAACATATCATCAATGCTTGTTGTACTGGAGAAAAACAAAAGTACAGAAAAATATGGTTGATAAAAAAGGGTTGCGACATATTGTATTTGTTGTAAAACTCTATTGTCTTTCAAAAATATAGATGTATATGTTATACAATTGTAATAGATATAATATCTATACATGATTAATTTACACCATTACAATCTGGCCCCACCAAAATAAGTGGGGGTTTCTTCCTTTTTCTTCTCTCAATTAATGAGAGAATTTCTAGGAATTTTGCTTTTTTACTAATTTAAGGATTACTGTGGGATTTTCTAGGCGTCCAAAGCGAAGGAGGTACCTTCAATATCACCGGTTGTTTGTAGATATATAGATAAATATTTATTTAAACTTACCTTAATTCTTTGTAGCAAACTGATCCAAAATTCCCGGTTCGGAATAACCTAGAATATAACAAGAGAGTAAGACGATAATGTAGAAAACGATCATCAATGTGCATCTAAAGAGGAATCACAATGCAGGAAACCAACCTATAATTTAACTGCTCACATAAATATCACTTTACACATCTGTGCCAGACTGCCAGCTGACGCTTAAACATCTATGGTGCAATTGCACAGGCATTTGTCATATTTTCAAAGTACGAACTATGAGCTAGTTATCATTGATTTGGATTAGTTATCTCTTTACACGTCCTTTTGGCTCTTTTTGCTCTTTCTAGTTTGTTTTACCACAGTAGTATCTTTTATGTAGTTCTTCACAAATCCAACCAAAAACGAGGGAAATATAATAGAGATGTATTGGGGCATTAAGGCTGAGTTTCCACGCGAAACAATATTTGAACAGCCGCTAATTATCGTTAGAGCTATGAGGCTGAAGTGAAGTCAGCTGAAAACGAGCTAAAACTGTTGATCCCTCAAGGCCTCAACTTGGGTGTTGCGTACAATTTAAACTTCAACATTTTTAGGGCCTATTTTGGTCTCTCAACTTCGGGCTTAGTATAATTTAGAATTTCACTTACTGAGAGAACTATTTTGTTTTCGCGACTTTGGGACTGGGTCTAACTCAACCTTCTTGGTCAAAGACTCAGAGAACTTAAATTTTAGCAGAAGATTTCCTGAAATCATTCCCATAGCTGGGAGATCAAAATAATACCCTCAACAGATTCAGAGTTCAAACAACCCAAAACTTGGGGCAAACATGGTACTTTTCCCTACAGATTGGAGAAACGCTATTCCTTAAACTAAGCACACAAGCATATATCCATGCACTTGCAGATGTATCAATTAAATGGAGGAACTTGGTTGATGAGAATTGTCACAAAACTCCAATGATTAAAAGCTATTGGGTCCAAGGATCGAAGAACCGTTACCGGGCGAAATCCCGCTCGGGGCCCGGTAACGGTTCCCGGCCGGTAACCGGAAAAACCGGCCAAAACGCGAAAGCCAAAATTTGAATTCAAAAAAATCTCGGCCGGTTACCGGAAAAACCGGCTGGAAAACCGGAAAACCGGAAATGAAAGGAAATTTGGTAATTAGTTAATAAAGATGCTAACTAGATAATGTATATACTCTAACCAAGAAGGTATATACTATATAGTATGCATATACTCTAACCAAGAAGCTTTAGAATACAACTTCAAGCTTTAATTGAGTAAATCCAAGTTAAATTCAAAATTTTTTTTAATGGTATTCCCCTCCGCCACCCTTGATGCGTAATGCGGACGATTACGGCGGGATTTCTTTCCCTGATTGGGTCAAAGCATACAGACAAGTAGATATTTTGAGAAAGTTCCAATTAGCCTCTCCAAGAAAAATAATTTGAAAACAGCAGTCTGCGCCTTCCCCAAAATAATTTCACATAGATGTGGCATTTATTCCAGGAATATTAAGCTCAAGAAGGAATTTATGTAAGACTAGCTTTAAGCCATTACCTCTACAGAATGTATGCCAAGGAAATAATATCTATAAATTGCACCAATCAAAATGTATCCTCCAAGAAGGCATAGAATTCTGCAAAACAGTTAAATATTAATCAAGTCAGAACTCAAAAAACAGTGAGAAACTTTGCTGGCAGTGCGGAATCATCAGGATAAAATGTTATACCGTAACAACTAGTTGATGTTTAGTAACTCAATAAATGAAACTCAAAATGACATACATTACGAACAAAATGCCTAACCAACCCCAGTCATTTCCAGAAGCAGAGACAGATCTTGCGCAACCAGAAGGGTGTCTAAGTGTTGTAGCCTGCGACAGACAATTGTATCAACATTTTAGGATAAAATATACTAAAGAAAACTGAACCATTGCAACAGAAAAATAATTGTATACCCACATAATCACAACTTCCAGATAGGATGAATTTATCTGATACCTGCAAAAGAAAGGGAAAAGCGCATCAAAGAAATAAGAATGAAACAGTGTCAGGAAAAAAAGAGAGGAGAAAAACATGAACTTGAAACTGGCATATGAAGGAATCTACTCACTTGGGCTACAGTTGTATCACACAGGAGGAAAACTGAAATAGAGCACTTTGATGAGAACATCTTGACAACACCACCCTTCTGAGGATTACTCTCATCTGGTTTTCAGCAAAACAACTAGTTGTAAGTTTCGTATAGCATTGATATTTGTGAAAAATGCGTTTGTGATGATCCTTACCAATTAGAGATATATGGGATTTAGATACTCTTCCAATGGTTGTGCAAACATCATACCCTGCAGAAACAGCAAAATGTAGACACCGATACCAGCAAAAAATGAAGATATAACGATTGCAATTTGCAATTTAAGTTTATGCAGAAAATTTAACATAATTAGAAAATGCATAGTGGAAACTACTTAATATTTGGCATTATTCTTGATACATGTTAAAACGATAACAAGAAAAAAAACTGGTGAAAATATATCCAATGAGGATAACAAAGCTACCTCCAATGTTATTTGACACAAGTGCACTGCATTGGGTCCCACGCCTCAATGGACCACCACAGTCCTAGTTCGGTAAAAGAAATGGTTAAAAGACAACAGAATCAAAGCAATTTATGCACACAAATTTTTTTAATGAAATTAAAATGAAGGTGTTGATGAACGTAAATGTATTGGCAAAATAATTCCAACCCAGGCAGTAACATATATCGACACTACCAATGCACCTATTAGGTTAGTTCTTGACATGAGAATTGCTCAAAGTGCATGTACAAATGCAATAGCACCCTCTGGCATGTAGAAAGGTCTGTGGTCCATGAAACACAGACTTCTTGATGCTGACTGAATATTCAATTGATGCAAATATGCAGTGCCAGTAAAGTATGCACCTCTGATGGGCAATGATCTTCTAATGAGATGAATATATGGCCGAGTCATGGCAACTACAGGAAATGGAGTTCAAACTGCAACAGGGTCCATGGATGGTAGAATAAACACAAATTAGTATGTATGTACGGATGAAAAGAAAATAACACTTCGATGGTGATGACTGGATCATTTTTTTTTGCAATTGCATTGTATGTGTGATTTGTCAAGAGAATGGAGGCTATGCTTTAAAGCAGTATTTCTTGAATTTTAAAAATAAGTGAAGTGAGGTCAAGAAGGCTGAGGGCAACTTAATATAGTTCCAGATAAAGCAACAAAGAAACAGATGCAGTGAGTGAGCAACAAACACAAACAAACATGCTTAACTGCACGTGTTAGCGCTGCTATGCTAACCCAGCAAAGGAAATTCTAGAACGTTTCTGAAAGGTTTCCAACTAGACAATATGATGGTTGGATCAAGACAAGGGAGTACCTCACAGTCAAGGCACACAGGTGGCTCAAAGTTGAATTTCATTTGATCACACAACTGCACATATCAAATCGATAAAACAGTCAGATATAGAACAAACCTCGAGGTTCATTGTGAGGAAATTCATATAATCCATTCAGCATATATGATTCCTCTGCCTATAACATAATGCTTATTCGTCTACTTATAATATAAGCTTTCCTAGATGTAGCAACTGCAGACGCAAAAACAACCACATAGAGAGAGTAAGCTGACAAAACCAACCTGGAACCAGAGCACAAAATCATTCACGGACACCTTGTAAAACCTGAAACAAGATGACCAACTCAAACACAGATAGCTACCAAAAACACGACAGTGTAAGTAATGAAAGCAGATGGATTTCGAGTTCTGTTACTGCATATTCTGTACTTCTAATTTCTAAAGCCCTCCCCCAACCGCCCAAAGAATACTTAAATCTTGGTTTCAGTTTTCAACAAGTAAGCCAAGTATGGCAATATAGACACAAACTTTAGACATCTGCTCTGATACCAAGATAAGTTTCATTTCATATAGTAATCGGTCACTCCACGGTGTTTGATGTGCAGGAAACCAAAAGGTTCCCTAAACTCCACATGGCAACGCAAAGTGACGGAATCGCCCACTTCAGCAATGACCAAACCCAACGCGAGCATTTCGTCAAACACGAGGAGCGCGTCTCCGGGAAGCACGAGGAGGACCCGAATCCACCGTGCATCACACACACTCACCCACAAAAAAGTGAAAAGGAAAAATTGCGTATCCCCATCTCGATGGAAGCAAATGGAGCAGCCAATTTAACGTGGCAGTCGGCGGGCAGTGGGCAGTGGCCAGTCACGTACGGACGTACCCGTCCTCGTTGAGAACGCCGTGGCGATGAGCCGGCGTCCGCGACGTGAGGCTGAAGCTGTAGAGCGCGCCGCCGCTGGCGACGGAGAACTCGCAGGAGCCGGCTCCGCCTTCCCCCGCGCCCGCGGCGAGGCAGAGCAGGCCAGAGCAGGAGCACCGGGTGGGGTTTCGGAGGCCGCATGGTAGCGGCGGCGTCGCCAAGGAGTGTTGAGTAGTCGAGTGCGCTGGGCGAGGAGTGAGGAGGGGGAGACGACGAGGCCCAGGCCAAAATTTGGATCCCCCCCCCCCCTTCTTCCCTTCCCTTGCACGACGGCTCGAGCGCTCGACCGTTTGTTGGATTGCTGCGCGACAGCGCGACTGCAGCACGAGTTCACGTGCCCCTGCGCTCATCCGCTGTGCCTCTCTATCGCGCGCGGCAGCAGCGGCCGGCAGTTGTGGCCTCGGCCTCCGCGGCTTGCTGCGCGGCCCACGTGCTGATGCAGTGACGCTTGCTGGCTCGCTGCCCGTGCGCGGGCCTATCTGCGCCTCTGCGGCCGCGAGCGTGACGGTTCGGTCCCCCACCACAGTTGCTCGTTCGGGGAGCCGCGATACTGATACAGTGATACGACGAACCGTCACGAGCGGATGATGATAGGATAGCCTGCGACTCACAATTGCAAATCGTTGGAGCAACATCACTGTTCAGAGTTCAGTAGTACTTCAATTACACGGTAACGAGCATCGAGTATGAACTGTCTCGTCGTGCCACTCGATGGATTCAGTTTTTCTCTTCCGACAAAAAGGTGTCTCCGAATTGTGATTTGCGACAGGATGTCAGCTACAGATTTTAGGTGTGTATTTTGTTTGGAACCTATGAATTTCATATGAAGTGCAGTACAATTTCCGCGAGAATCCTACCAAATTTCTGCATTCCAAATAGGTCATTCGCTGCAGATTTGTAAGTAACGCAACCGCCCTCAAGACAATCTCAAAATTAACTTGATTGTACCAAATTTCATTGGGTGTGTGATGTGACGGTGATTGTGTTTATTTGAGTTGATTCGCCGAAGTTACCGAAAACATGCATGCTTTTATTAGTTTTGTGAAAAGCAAACTCTGAGAGATTGTACTGGGACAGGAGGCCCAGGTCACAGAAAACCCAGAGAAGAACGAGAAAACTACTACCAACTTCGACATCGGACGTGTAGACACACACTGCAGCATGATAGTGGCAACAAGCTCGTAGCTAGCCGCCATCTAATTGTGCACCAAGCCCTTCATTCCCACCACAGCAGCGGCGCTCTCGCGGGCACCGCCGTCCAGAGCGCGGCGAGGCGGAGGCGCCGACGGCGATTGCTCGTCGCCCGCGTCGCAGTAGCCCTTGAGCATGTCCCCCTCCTCAGGGGTGAACCCGATGACGGACAGCATGGCGTCGGCGGCCCAGCAGCGCTGCTCGATGACGCGGATGGCGCGGCAGCACCCGGGGCCCAGGTACGCCTCGCCGTTGAGGTAGAAGAGGATGATCTCCCCCGTGCACGACTTGATCTCCATCAGCGCCTCCCAGCACTGCTGCGACCCCTCGCCGTCCAGTCGCTCAGCCAGGCCCGAAGCCGGTGCTGCTGCGGTCGGCCGCGCACCTGCCGCTGCGGTGGCGGCGACGGTGAGCAGCAACAGGCAGAGGATGGGGACGAAACGGCCGGAAGAAGCCATGGATGGTGATGCCATGCTCTTGACTATAGCTAGTGCTGGTGCGACTGAGCGATGTGCAAGTGTGTACTGTAGTTATGCTGATGCATGGGCTGTACTTGAGGCAGCTGCTGTATTTATACATGATGCAAGTAGTAACGTTCAGGTAAACGAACAGGCCTAAATTTCAGAATGTGGAAGTGCGTATTAATGGGTCATAATAGGCATGCTTTAATCTGATTTATACATGATGCAAGTAGTAACTAAACGAACAGGCCTAAATTTCAGAACGTGGAAGTGCGTATTAATGGGTCATAATAGGCATGCTTTAATCTGATGCATAATACTCCTAGTACGATAGTGGAGTGCAACTCATAACTCACAGAATATGGAAGGCTCCAGTAACGCAGCATATCATGGATTAATTATTACGAGCCATCATAGTTCATAGATGTAACGCAGATAGCAGTGGACCAGGACCAAAATTTAGGGGTGCTAACGGGACTTTCATCTGCTTATAGCTTGCTGAATACGAGTTGCTGGCTAGCGGTAGTCTGCCACGGCTAAACTGAGGGTGCTAGAGGTACACCGTGAGCCGGCCGTCGGTAGAGAGGTGCCAACCCCAGCTGCCCCCCTCGGTCTGCCCCTCGCAGATAGGTCATTCACAAAATTTACTTGTATTCTTCAAAAAACAAAAAACAAAATTTACTCTTGCAATTGCAAGAGTGCATTGAAAAATGCACTGAAATAGCATGTGCCAGTAGAATTTAAAAAAGGCCAATATGCCATAGCTTAATACTACTACTGTTAAAAGGCCAATATGCCATAGCTTAATACTACTACTGTTAAACTTACCAGTTGATAATTTGATGTAGTCATCCAAGAAGTATCTGAAGTTGGACTATGGATTGGAGTTAGAACAAGAACTACGCAGGTCCATAGAGACATTTTCAAGACTACATATATTTGGCCTTAACCACATTTGAGGAATTCAAACTAAGCAGACACATCAAATTATACTGTGAGTAAAAACCCACAAAACCAATATCCGCAACATGACTAACGTCAGGTGAAAAGAAGCAGCATGAGATGTGCGGATTGCAAGAGCAAACAGGCAATTATCGACGGATGGATCAACAGTGGTTATCAAACCTAGGCCATTGAAGCTGCAGCTCTCCTCACTCTGATCATGCTGCTGATAGTAATTGTTGAATGCATATGACACATTCCCGGGCCAGACAAGACCTGAGCAGGAGCCACCAGGCGACAGAGCAGTACAGTCTGCAGTAGAGCAAGCCGCAGAAAAACTGGAAGAAACATTTGACAAGTCCTTGTTGTTATCCACCACGCACCATTTTGATGGAAGGTAGTCCACATCGGGAGCATTCTTGAGAGCCTTAGGACCTTGACCCAAGTTGACACGATACTTAGCCTGGCCATCAAAGGTAAAAATTCCGTAGTGTCTCTCACAGCTTCCGCCTGCAATGGCACGTTGATCTTCGTCTAAAAGGCTGAAGAGGTATGTCTCAATTGGAAGAACTTTTGGGTGAAGTGGAGTCCCAGATTTTCTCGCCAAGTGGTTGACCAGGCCAATCATGAAGGATTGAGCAACAGTAGGAGTTGCATTCACAGCTCCATCTGTTGGCCATCCTGCTCTCCCAACCATGATGTCCATGTCACTGAAACCAGCTTTAGTTAGAGCAGTAACCAGAGCATCTATGCTTGCATCGAAGTAGTTGTCATACTTGTTATGACCATCGCTTACTGGATGTGACATTAGTTGGAAAAGGTAATAGTCCAATGAAATATTCTTCTTCTGTTGAAAGCTCAAAAACGGATTCAGCTCGACCATAAATGGTGAGCTATGATTAGCAAGAAATGGGAGGAGCTCAGCCATGGTCTTGTTAACATCTGGCCTGAAATAAGCTTTTGAAGGCAGAGTAGATGTGTTTTGGTATGCGTCGGAGCTACAAGGTACAACTACTTTCATCTTGGTGGATAACTTTGCATCATTCAAAGCTTGTTGAATATTTGCTGCTGCACGAACCACAAAAGGTTGAAACTGTTGCCCATGGTTGAGAAGAAATGGATCATCTCCAACAGCAATATACCTGTAAATTTCTTTTGCTCATCAACAAAACAGATAATATTGAAGCAAAACCACAAAACCTGAATTGCAACATAGCTGCACATACGAAACCAACATACTGAATTGTGCCTCAAATCCAGGATTCACCTCATCTACAAAGGGGTGTATTCACAATAACAGCCCTACACTTCACTACTATTAATTCGAATTTAATTAAAAAAACACATTTGAATGCAAAAGAAAACATCAGGAGTATTCAGACCCCAAGTATAGAGTATATTCAAGCATTTAGAATCTACGATTTGACATAGCAATTGTACAATCAATATCCTGTTCCTCTGCTACTTATGAATCTGGAGAAAAATAAAGAATACTCAGCCAGAACAGAAATATCCTCCTACGTTCTAAGTTGTAACTGACGAGTACAGATCTGTTCGCAACCTACCCATTGAAGACTGCAGCTCTTCAAAAGAATATATTAATTAAGTCGAGGCATCTAAAACTCAGTAGCATATACACACCTACCGGCACGTTGGTACTCACATTTAAGGAGTGTTTCGTACACCGTGGTCTCATTTCATGGAAAAAATACCTCGAGGTACTGCCGCAACATAGACACATACACCTACTGGAAGTCAAGCAAGGGATTTAACTAAAGCAATGTCTTCCATCTTCAGTTCAGATCGGTCAACCGTCTCAGCAGATCTGGTTGGTTGTAAATTGATTAATCGAGTCAAATGATGTCAATAGTGCCCATACTATGTCTAAATATAGCAACATAAAAATTCGGTCAACCCAAAACCATATTTTAGACTTTCATTTCTTTAGTCATTAGTATAGTACAGTAACTATCTAATGACCACTCCTTGGTCCCTTCCCATTTCATGATATAAGATCAGCAAAAGACTACCTCAGTATAAGATCAGGCGCATCAAATGCGCCGGCGCATACAAATCGCGCATTGGAAGGGAGAGAAGGGGATGTGGGCTCTTACTCGAACCGTACGCCGGAGGCGTAGCGGGTGACGTTGTCGTGGACCCAGGCGGCGGCGGCCTTCCTGGAGGTGGCGAGGGGGCGGAGCAGCTCGTTGGGGACCCCGACAGTGACGGCGACGCCAGTACCGGAGAGGGCGGATAGCGCGTCGGAGGAGGCGGCGGCGAGGCGGACGCGGGGGACGGAGTTGGGAAGGAGGAGGCCGCGCACGACCTGCACCGCCGGGAGCGGTTGGGAGCCCGCGAAGCCCCAGTTCACGCCCACCGCGGCGGCCGGCGGCGGCGCCACTGCGAGGAGGAGGAGGAGGAGGGCAGGTGCTAGTGGCGGCAGCGGGTGGCGGGCCTGGTGGCGACTGGGCCGCATTGCCTCGTGTTTCGTGTACACCGCAGGCCAGTAGGGCTTGTCACTTCACTTGTGCTGTTGTGCGCTTGTGCCCGTATCTCTGTTCTACCCGTGCAAGCCAGCGTAGCCTCTTTATAGGGCGGTATATCTGGTGGATTGCTCCTAATGAGCAGTATCTTAGTGTAGTTTCTTAGTGTATGAGGAGTGTTATGATATTATTTTTTTAATGCATGGTTTTTTATGATGTAGTATCTTAGGCTGTTTCATTTAATGAGAGAAAACAGCGATCACAATAAATTTTATGCGTTGGATTTCGAGACCGAACCAGTATCCAGATTAGATACTAGAGTACCCTCTCTCTTCATTAACTATGATGCCACATCATCATTTTGCCTACATGATAGGCTTAAGATACCAGCCAAGGTGGAGCACTGAGAGCAGCCTAAGCTGCTCTGCGACCATGTGGGCATAAGCTATTCGGGCGTTTTATCGCGGCGATGGTGCGCAGACGAGCGGCGCCAATTTTGGCGCACTTCAATCGAACGAGCGAGCGCACTGTAGTTTCCCTACTCTTCCGCGCTAAGGTCCACCGCCCTTGAGTCGCCACCTCCACTGCACTGCACTGCTGCTGTGCGCCACGCCGTCGACTTCGCCCCATTCGCTCCTCCTCCCGATCCATAGTCCTCCATTCACTTTCCGCCTAGGGTTCGGAGGCCCCACGTCGCAGCCCTCGAGTCGTCCCGCGCCGTCACCCAAGTCGTCTCTTCCTGCGCCGAGTTCCTCAGTCGTTTGCGCCCTACGCCAGGTCCTCCACTGCCCAGCTTTGATTTCCTTTATAATGGATTGTGTAGTCCACAATTGATATGAATTGTGTAGCACTCGAATTGTGGATTGTTTATCTTTGTTTTGATGTGCAGCCGCATGGATGAAATGAAAGATGTGAGCAACTCCGTGCAGCTACTAGCTTTGCCTAGTCCCGAAATGGTCGATGCACACTCTCCTATTGCGATATTTGTTTGTAAAACCCCTCGGAAGGCGGCTAGCATCCCATTCTACGTGAGTGTACGTACAATTTGTTAATTTGCATGATTAATATCGTTCTCGGGCTAAATCATCCTTACCGTTGTAGGGATCGTCATCCACACCGGTAGCTACTGACGATTTGAAACCTGCCAAGGGGATGATTTATCGAAACTGGGAGCGAAGGATCCCGGGGTCTCTGTGTTTCATACACTAGTTCAAGAACAGCTAGTGTACATAGTCCAACAAAAGATGATAACACGCGATTCATTCAAAATACTTCAAGTGTGATACAAAAGGGGCATAAATCCAACAAGCCAAAATACAGTGGAAGCAAAAGCAATAAAGTAGACCACACGAGTCGTCACAAGCAATCGTCTGGAAGCGCAGCCTAGTCGTCTGAGTTCTCAATCTCCTCGTAGCACTCCTCTCCTGCTCAACAATTGTATTAAGTAAGAGTGAGCACAAACAATTGTGCTTGCAAGTTACTCCCAATAACATATTATAATGCATGCAAAGATTCAACAAAGGGATGCTTATATGGCTAAATTTGTATAAAGCGATATTTTCCATTTAAATATTCAAACTAAGTTCTAAAACAGTTTACTCTATAACTAAAATTTATTTTTTATATCTCAAGTTTTATAGTCAGATAACATTCACACAAGAGTGGTGAAGAATACCCTCCTATCACATAGCTACCTGCCCAATTTTCATTTGGACAAACCATCCAAAACCATTTGATAGAGCATTTTTTAAATCAAAAACCAAAGTCTAACTTTGAGTGGCTTTGCTAGCATGTCCATGACCGTGGACACGACTATTCAAATAGTTTTACACTCTGCAGAGGTTGTACAACTTTACCCACATGACATGACTTCTCTAGTTTATTTGGCATCCGTCGATATCACTACTCACTACCTTAGGTAAGCAGTCTAAAGCACGCGTCAAGGCCTTTACAAAGCGCCATCCCACTGTAGTCCCGCCTCGCTAAAGTTTCGCTTCGTTTGGATAGAAATTCGCTAGATTCAAGCCCCCTCTTGTGCTATGTGGGAATACATGAAAGTAGGTCATAAAAGATACCCAAGCAACCAGGTGGCACGACCACGATGAAATATTGCAAATTAGTTAGCCAGGTCCTGCCCATTCAGAACATATGGTAGTACGGTAGGGCTTAGCAAAATACACTGAAGACCGGTCCTTAAGTGACTTGGGCGACTTCCAATAAAACCCTAGACCTCGATCATATAAATGAATCGACCCTGTGCATGAATTGCACCCATCCAAACATCCATTTCGCCCAAGTCCAAACTAATTTTTATTTTGTTTAACAAGTCAAATCATTTTATAAATTTGGTAAAGATAATACCATAGAATTATTTTCAAATTATAGTTGAACTTTTGGCTCAAGTTCCCCAAATCAAGATTTTTGGTCTAAGTTTTGACTAAGCATAGTCTTCCAACATGTTCTAGTTGTACTAGTGTATCAACAAGATTTTTCCACTTAGGTGACAAGGGAATGATAGCTTCAATTTTAACATTGGCTATACAACGATAGCAAAATTAACTAGTAATTTAAAACATAAATTTAAATTACTTGAATATAAATAAGCATGCAATTATAGTTTTAAACAGAATTAAGATAATTTTAAATACCGAGCTCAAATATGATCAAAGGATGTAACCTGTCTTGCTTGTATGCTTGAGGATCTAACTCTTCAAAAAGATCAGTTTCCCCGGAGTCGTCGAAATCTACACGTGAAAATGAGCCAAATTCAAATAAATTCAAATGAACTCCAAATTAAATAATAGAGATACCGGTAGCTCTAATTGATAGGCGACCCCGTCTCTTCTTCCCAAAATCTTGTATGGTCCAACAAATCTTGGTACGAGTTTTCTTTTGGTCTGGAATCTTCTTATTCCTCTGAGTGAATTACTCTGAGATAGACAAAATCTCCTGTTTCAAAGGACAATTCTCTATGACGATTGTCAATATAACTTTTCTGTCGGGATTGAGCCACTTTCAATCGTTCCCTTATCATTCTTACTTTACTCTCAGCATCCTTAATCAATTCAGGTCCAAAGAATTGGTGTTCTCCCACTTGGTCCCAAAGGAGAGGGGTTCTACACTGTCTGTCATACAACGCTTCAAATGGAGACATTTGTATGCTGGTTTGATAGCTGTTGTTGTACGAGAATTCTACATAAGGAAGATTCTGATCCCAACTCTTCCCATAATCTATAACACAGGTTCGAAGCATGTATTCTAAAATCTGGTTTATACGTTTAGTTTGTCCATCTATTTGGGGATGATATGCTATACTGAAGTTGAGTCTGATCCTCAAGGCTTCATGCAAGCTCTTCCAAAATCTGGAGGTGAACTGTGAACCTCTGTCGAACAATATCCTTTTGGGCACTCCATGCTTCCTTTGATTCAATATATATAGAGGAAACTCCATCAAAATTTCATAAAATCCTCACATATACATGAATTTCGATTCACATCTCTTTATGCATACATCTAGGGGGAGTTTTATCTCTATGGTTCTTGCTTGCAAAAATTTCAAAATATCTCTTGAAATAAAATTCTTTTACCAAAAATTCCTTTTGAGATACATTTGAATTAGTCCAAAGTTAATATCTTGAAAACTTCAAAGCTTTTGGACTTCATTTAAAAAAGATTTGACTTTTGTATGTTTTGAGCTGATTCGTGATTTTTGTATCTCCAAATAGGTTTATTATTTGAGAAAGATATAATGATGATTTTTTATCCTCTATAGTTGATATTCTATGCGAAATTTTCTCAGATTTATTGGAACTCTCTTAACCAGTTTTTCAGCTGTCTTTTGAAGCTTAAATGGAATGTCAAAATATCAAAAACCTAAAATTTTCAGTTCGCTGAAACTTTGTAATTTTTATATCTTCAAAATGGTTGACATTTGGTTGAGCCTCCCAAAATGAAACTTATGTGTATTCGTAAGTACTAGCTCCATGTTTTATCCCAGATTTTTTGGAGTTTGTTTTCATACATTTTCAAATGTTTTAAGAAAGTTTTGAGCTCAACATGATTTTAATTTTGTAAAAATAAGCATGGTATCTTCATGAAAAATGTTTATTGGGAATATTTCAAGAGTGAACTTATTTGAATGTATTCCAAATATCACTTCCTTTAGTTTAACTCCAATATGGCCTTATTTCGAGTTGTTTTGCTCTTTTCGGCCATAAAAGGGGAGTTTGTGACCTATTTTGGTTTTCCTCAAATATTTTAAAAATAAAACCTTACTTAAAAAGGGGAAGAATATTTCAATGATCAAAATAAAATGAATTCATTTGCCAAGCTCATTGTTTTACTAAAACTCTATATTGGCTTAGATTTGTTTTGGATTTTTCGTGATTAATGCCAAAAGGGGAGAATGTTTATATGATCAATATATTTTCATTTGGATGATTAATATATTCTCTCTTGTGATTTAACCTTTTCATGCATATCATTCTCACATATGTAATGACTGAAGCTTTAAATTACCTAGTGACATGCATGGATCTAGTTCAATAGCTTAATTTTTTAACTTATGTAGATTCATATCTAAATATTGCTATTGATAAAGAATTTGTCATCAATTACCAAAAATAGGGAGATTGAAGAATTTAGACCTGCCATTATGAGTTAATGGAGTATTTTGGTTATTAATGATAAATCTATTTGTGAGACTAACACTTCTATTGTTAAACCTATTGCTTAGTCTCAGTTGGATAAAAAGGTGAAAATCATGGAGGTATGCATTCGACATCATATTCTTATATCTTGTTGCATTCCTCAGATCCAAAATATAGGTTGAACTCCACTAAAAGTCTAACTTGAATATGTGCATACGTTTTTATTACACATTCGTGTATGCACACATTTAGGGGGAGTTCACTCTGTGTTTTGTGGTTTCATTAGTATTGATCCATATTTCTTTACCCATATATATTAAGGATCTTTACTTTGAAACATATCAAATGCGTATACAAAACTTGTGTAGTTCATATATACTCATATGTCTTTATATTCAATTATTTACGATTGTGATGGTTGTTATCAATTACTAAAGAGAGAAAGATTGGAGTATCTTGATCCACCATTATGAGTTAATGGTATGTTGTGTTAATTAATGACAATTATGTTGTGGGACTAATATTTTCCATGAGTTGGATGAAAAGGTTATGCCCCATGATAATAGAGACTTTGGATGACATCATGAGTTGATCATCAAGTCAAAAGAAGATGCATCATGTGTTGATGCGTATCAAGATCTCGAAGTAAAGGAAATCATCATGAGTTGATGATATTCAAGAAGAGGAGATGATCATGAGTTGATCATCACATCAAGAAAAGATCCATCATGTGTTGATGAAGGTCAAATGAAGGATGCATCATATATTGATGCATATCATGACAATGACCTGAACTTGAAGAGAAGTTGTGCGTCATCAAGATTCAAGTGTATGTGCAAGGCAAATGTATGACTAGCTAAGGCTAAGGATATGTTCCGAGTCTTTTACCGGTCTTGATGTTTGGATGGAAGACCGGATTGCTAGTATAGGTTTGTCGTACTATTAAGAGGAGTCTTGACTAGTAGCTTAAGTTAGTCATGTGTTGATAGCTCCTTGTGCTTGCTCTAGCTCTCGTTAGCATATTACTGATATTTGCGAATGTGTTTTGCAAATAGTCATGGCTCATGCATAATCCTTGTAGTATGTGACTTTAGTTTGCGAATGTGTTTTGCAAATGATCTAAGTTTATGTACCTTATTCCTTGTGGCATTGGTTATAAAAGTCGGCAAATGTGTTTTGCAACTTGTTGAGAACCTTGCCTTCATCCCTTGTGTGCATCTTGCATCAATTGGAAAATGTGTTTTGCAAATTGAATTGAATCAAGGTGTGTAATCTGTTTTTAGCTTTGTTTGCAGTGGGCGGTCTGACTGCCCAAATCAGTCGGTTTGACTGGTGGAGTGTCGGTCTAACCGCTATGTGTTAGCCGGTCTGACCGGCCCCTGGTCATCGGTGTGACCGCAAGTGAGAAGCGGTACTACCGCAGGTCGGTAATATCGATACTTATATGACGGTACTACCGTAGATCGGTGGTCCGATCGTGTGGTCCGAATGTTTTTAAGTGTTTTTTATTCTCTCTAAAAATCAAAACGACCGCATTTGAACCACGGTACTACCGCAGGTCGGTAGTACCAATATCTCTATGGCAATTCGTATTTTCCAGAGAATGCGCTTTTCTGGTTTTGGCTTGCTCCTTTGTGGAGCACTCTGACCGCCCCTCTGGCGGTCTGACCAGTTTGGTCTGGTTTGACCAGCCATTGGTTGGCGGTCAGACCGGATGTATGTCCAACGGCTAGTTTTATAGCCGTTGGAGCAAGGGCGATCTGACTGGCCATTGGTTGGCGGTCAGACCGGGGTTCCCGGATTTTTAGCAGATTCTCTCCAATGGCTAGTTTTTGTATGTGGGCTATAAATACCCACCTTGGCCCGTTGTGAAAGTAGTTGTTGCTGGTGCTATTCATTCCCTTGAGCTAAGAGCAAGCCATCTCCTCTCTTATGTGCATGTGTTGCACTTAGTGAGCTTAGAGAGCAAACCCTAAGTGCATGTGTTACATTAGGTAGTGGATTGTATATCCATTGAGTTTAGACACTTGATTAGTTCAAGTGAGCATCTTCGACTTGTTACTCTTGGTGTTTGTCGACACCTAGATGACTTAAAGAAGTTGCGTCGGTGATCTTCTCAAAGAAAGTTGTGAGAAGGCCCGAGCGGTTGTGAGTGGTTTGGTGCTCGCCATCTTCGTAGTGGAGGAAGAGCAACCCCGAGTGGATCGAGGTGTTGGTTCATGTTGGAGTCGATCCAAGTGGTTGGACTTACCTCGGAGGTGTTTGACATAATTCGTGAAGCCAGTCCAATTAATTTGGGCTAGCCTCAACATGGATTAGGGGAGACCAGCAAGTCTCCGAACACCACGGTAAAACATCATCGTATCCTTGTGGTTTGATCTCTTGTAATTTACTTTATGCAATTTACATTCTTAGAATTAAATTGCTTACTTGTCTTTGTAGGTTTGCTATCATTATTAATAGTCTAATATTGTTGGTGCACTTAGTTAAGACTAGTTGATTTAGGTTTTAATTGAGCAAAACCGAATTGATTTATAATTCCACATAAAACTCGGTTTTAGCCAAAAAGAATTTAAAAACTGCCTATTCACCCCCCTCTAGTTGGCCTCTTCGATCTTACACACCTTTACTACCGTACATGCAGAATGCGAGAGGGAATCTTAAAAAGTTTATGCATGACATAAACCAGAAAATTTCTGCCCGACCACAAAGTAGAGTGGAGGAGGTTGAAGCATATATTGGGTGTGGCATCCCTCATGACATTGATATATTGCCGCCAACCGACAATCTCGCTAGAGGGAAATGCAAGAGGAATCGGCCTGAGGAGAGCAAACAGAAGAAGTTGAAGGGAAAGGTAGCTCGCATGTGCAGGACTTGCAATGATATCAGCACCCATGACAGTCGCAACTGCCCTTTAAGAAAACAAGCAAAATAATAAGGGAAAATTAGCTCAGTGACATCGCGTTCAAACGTATTTAGAGGAATGACATTGCGTTTGTGAGGCACTACAAAATAACATCGCGAAGACATGAAATACTGCCGAATGACATTGCCGTCACATTCCGTCCGTTAGTTTACTGTTCCGTCAGTTAATTCCGTTTGGCCAATTTTTAAATATAGAAAATGAACTCAAAAAATTGTGAAATTATTTTGTGGAACATCCTGATATAGTTTACTTGCTTGTATATTTTTTTCAAAACTGTTTCCATTCTGATTTTTTTCTCAAAAATTCATTAAAGTATACTATTTGTAGGACTTTTCTAATATATAAAATTAGGTCTAAACATTATGAATTTTTTTCAGGCACATGGACTTGATTGTATAATTTTTTCAAAAGTTTTTAAAAATTAATTCATGCAATTCCATAATATTTAGACATCATTTCATAATGTCCATTGTGTAAGTTGCCCAATATAGAAAATGAGGTCTAATTGCATTAATTAATTTTTGAAAAATTCTAGAAAAATTACACAATCAATTTCACCTTGTAAGGAGCCTAGAAAAAAATCATAATGTTTGGATCTTATTTTCTATATTAGAAAAGTCCTACAAACAGTATACTTTAATGAATTTTATAGAACAAATCAGAATGGATAAATTTTTAAAAAAAATACAAAAGCAAGTAAACTATATTGGGATGCTCCACAAAAAAATTCATAATTTTTTGAGCTCATTTTCTGTATTTAAAATTTTTCCAAACGGAAGTAACTAACGGACGGAATGTGACAGCGATGTAATTCGGCAGTATTTCTTATCTTCGCGATATTATTTTGCAGTGCCTCACAAACGCAATGGCATTCCTCTAAATACGTCTGAACGTGATGTCACTGAGCTAATTTCCTCAAATAATAATGCAATGTAGCATTTTAATTTCTTTCACTTCACTTGTGGTTCCTCTTATTACATACTGACTCAAAATGTGTGTGTTTTCAGTGGACTACCCTTTAAGGTGACTGCAATGCTATAATCTGCTTGTAGTAATGAAGTAAAGTGATCTGCAATGCAGTAATGAAGTGAATTATGTTGTAATCTTCCTGTAATTCTAAATTCTGCTGTAATCTTCCTGGAGTTCTGAATTCTGCTGTAATCTTCCTGGAGTTCTGTAATCTGCTGTAATCTTAAAGTTTTGTATTCTCATTCTGCTGTAATCTGCAATGCAGTAATGAATCTGCTACAATCTGCAATGCAGTAATGAATTTGTTGTCATCTCTGAATTCTGTATTGAAATGCAGCCTGAATTGTTGTCTGAAATGCTATATGAAATGCAGTCTGAATTCTGTCTGAGATTAAGTACTGAAATGTGGGTTGAATTGTGATCTTCATTGTTGTGTGAATGTTGCTTGACTGCTGTCCAAAATGTTGTACAAATGCTATCTGAAATGCTGTTACAACTCCACTGAAATGCTATCTGTAATCTACGATGTTGACTGATTGTAATACGCAATGTTGTCTGGTTGTTGTCTGATAAAAGTGTAGGGTCCTGTGATTCCCCTAGAGTCACTTAGCAGTAGCACCACCTCAGATACGAAGGTATGCACACATGCATGGTGGAATCAATTGAAGTCATATTGCATGACTTGAGTTGCAGGAGCTTGAAAACTTGATTTTTTTTCTTTCTATTTGGCCCCGTGGTGCCATGTTAATTGCAAAAATAGTCCCCTTCGAACCAAAATTCCAAAAATAGCCTTCTCCCGAGCGCAGAAACACCGGAGGCTGACACATGGTGCTTTCTGCGCTCGGGGGGGCGTGGAGCCCAGTGAGCAGCACAGGAGGCCGAGTAGGCGCAAGACCAAGAGGCGAGGGGTGGAAGGTGGCGGGTCCGGCCGCTTTTCGCGCCACCGGAGCACAAGAGGTAGCCGGCAGCCTCCCGCGGTACCCAAGCGCAGGATGCGTGCAAAATTTCCTTTGCTGAATGCATGCATGCGCATTAAATGCAAATTTTCTTCTCTCGCAACTTTTCTTTTCTAGCATTAAATGCAAACTAGACTTTTCTTCTCTAGCATTACATGCAAACTTTGCTAGTTTGCCGAACACATGCATGCAGCTGGCCTCATGCGCTCGGGTGACATGGAAGGGAGCCGGTGAGCTCCTACACTCCGATGGCACGGAAAGCGGCCGGGGCCACCACCTTCTGCGTCGCGCCGCTTGGTCCCGCGCCCATCCAGCCTCCCACGCTGCTCACCGGGGTTCCGTGCCCCCCAGCGCAGGAAGCGCCACGTGTCAGCCTTCGGTGCTTTCGCGCTCGGGAGAGGGCTACTTTTGGAATTTCGGTGCTAAGGAGGCTATTTTGCAATTAACGTGGCACCACGGGGCCAAACAGAAAAAAACTCTAAAAACTTACATGTAGCCATTTCATCACTTTGTTCCTTGAGGAAGCAAAAGATGCATGACAAGTAGGTGTGAAGATGCTATATGAATCAATGTTCCCAGCTTCGGTGCTAGCAATGTCAAGAATCTTATCACATTATGGAGATGTATGCACAAAGGACTAAAGATCACAGAAAATGTTTAGTAGTATGTATGTCTGATCAGAAATCAAGTCGGTGGTCGACATGAATTGAAATCTTCCATGGTGGTCATGGAAATCATCAGTCAAAGCATGGACAATATTTCAGATTTTAGACAGACAGAATTGAGACAATTGAGGCAACATTTTAGACAGAATCGAGACAACTTTTCCGTACAATTGAGACAACATTTCAGTACATAATTAAGACAACATTTCAGATTGCAACAACACAGATTGCCAATCTTCCGAGGTTAGTTGCCAAACTACATATTACATTACATAAAAATACTACATAACAAAAATACATCTTCCCAATGCAAATTCCTACTAGCAAAAATAAAAATACAACAACAATCATTTTTCAACTTTTCATCTGCAGCAGTGGATTTCTCGATTGATTTGTTGATATGGTCCAATGAGGTTTTCATCACAGCTAATTGTTCCAATAAATGGTGGTCGACTTAGAAAACCATTTCCTTTCCATTGCTCAACTTCACAGGACAAACATCTCTTCTCTCCTGTTCCACTATATGCATCTCACTCAAATAGCTCATGTATTGGTCTTTTCACATGAAAGTTCCGCACCCCCTGGCATACATCTGGACTAAAAGAAAGCACCCAATTTCATCATCAAAATGCAAAAAGTGCAACCGCCCGGCAATACACAAAAGGGAGATTCGATTATTTGCCACTGTCAAACATGCGTAATCGATTATTTATCACCGATGTGAGTATGACGTATGGTCCCATGACCCACATGTCATACTCACATACAGTCGCAAATTGTAAAATTCACCCTTTTGTAATGGCAAATAATCAATTATTCCTACAAAAAACCAAATTTGAACATCAAAATCAAAAGAAAATGGAGTTTCTTACACAGTCATTTCTAGGGCATTTGTAGTACCCTTTTCTTTGATTTTTCGAGCTTCCGGATACGGCCCAGATCATCTTCATGTGGCACTTTGGGCATGGCACGAGAGGTAGCCCACCACTAGGCGCTGTCACAGTCGCTGACCACTCGGAGTGCGCCTCTGCGCGTGCTATCTTCTTATCCATGGTGCAGCAACATGCGGGGGAGCGGTGCTCAAGGGCGGAGGCGCAGAGGGTCGCCTGTTTGTTGAGGCATACCACAGGCCCTAACCCTAGACTCAATTTGGGGGGAGGGGAGCCCTGGTGGGACCGAGGCGGAGGCGTATGGAGCACAGGGGGGAGGCGGAGAGGCGCTCGAGGGCTAGAGGAGCGGCGTCGCCACAGTCGCCTCGGCCAATTTGTGACGAGAGCGAGAGGAATTGGGGATCGAGAGTGCTGAAGGCTGAGGGATTGGGGATTAGGGAATGGACTACGGTGCGCTCGCTCATTCGGAGGGGGGGGGACTCAAAATTGGCGCTCGCTCGCCCTGTGCCGTTGCTTTCGCGATGGAGCGCTCGAATGGCTTATGTCCACATGTTCACAGAGCAGCTCATGTCCATCAGATATGCCGCCTCTTTCTAGAGGGTAGAAGGTAGACACGTAATCTTAACTCACACCCTACTTATACCATCACATGTGTATACACATGCACATTCTTTCTACACACGTTAGAAATTTTACGAAACCAACGTAGCCTCTCTTGATCTTGCAGTTAACGACCAAATGTGTTTTTCACCAACGTAGCCTCTCTTGATCTTCAACAACAAAGCCACCACTTCGCTGGATCTGATAGCAAAGATTAAGGAGGAGGGTAAAACTTGGTTTCTTGCAGGGGGTAAGTCCTTGGAGCTTTTCAGCCTTCTGTAATTATAGCCTTAGTTAACTTGTAATCGGTTACTCGCGGCTTTGTCCGTCCTTCTCTATTAATACATCAGGTAGCTCTCCTGCCGGCTTTAAAAAAAAGTGTTTTTCACCTTCTTGCCTGAAGAAAAGGAAACAGGCTAATAGCGACCAAGGCTACATGGTTAAATTAAATCTCGGAAATTGTACGATAAATTCACTGACTGTACTACAGTAAGTGCGATAGAGTTTTAGTCTTTAATAAAACAACATGATACAATACCGGTTAGACTAGCGATCGATTGACCACAAGGGTAGTTGTTTAACTCGACTAAATAAAGTGATAGGCAATACAAAACATGAATATGGCAACAATGCTATTTTTTGGAACTTGGAAGTGTTTGTATTTTGTGAATGAAAAGAAAAAGTAACGAGGATTACGCTATCACATGGACTCAGAACCAAAGAATCAAAAAGGAAGGGAACGCCGAATACAAACCGGCGTCATGAACCAAAACAACACAATTTGTAGCGGATTAACATAAGAGCCAATAGTTAGGCGACACGGTATTATATGTCATATGATACATTTTCGCTTGTATAGCAATGAGCATATGTAGAAACGCTGAATAAAAAAACACGTGTTGTATAGTAACAGAATTGTGTTTCACTTCCAACCAAAAATACTACTCTCTCTGTTCTTTTTTACTTGATGTTTTTGACTTTTTGCGATCTTCGAGATGCGGCTTTGACTGTTACTTTTTATAACTTTACATTAAGATGTAGTAATAAAATTATAATATTATGATAGTATTTTTAACGACAAATCTAATGATATAATTTTTATGTAGTCAATCTATATAGTTTTAAATATATTGATAACCAAACTTTAGAAAGTTTGACGGTACGAATCCGAGGAAGTCAAGTAAACAAGAACAGCAGGAGTATGTGCTACTCGAGCGAAGTAAAAGCTTCCTCAGCAGTGGCTGAACCCCAAAATGTGAAAACGCCGCAGATAACACCGGATTGAGTTGGGCTAGAATTGAGCCGAACGGAGGCATTTCGCTCGAGCTGTTTGAATACAGATTTTGCACGGTGTTCCCTGGGCTGGTTAGATGCAAATCTGAGCAGGATGGAGCTGGCTGCAATTAAGACAATCCAATGCCTAGAATTAACCGAGTTGATGTGACACGCTCTGAAAATGAGAGAAATAGCGATGATTGAAGTTAGTTGGAATCATCTGCATTAGTATATAGAATTAGCGCTAAGAAAGTAAGAAGTATATAGAAAGAGAGAGAGAGGCCTGGCCATCTAATCAGATTAACGTAAGAATTTCACTATAATTTTATAGGAATTTCACTGAAAATAGCTAAAACTAGGTCGGAAAACGCGCTTCGCCGCGTTCGTAGAGCCGCTGTTGATAGTATTGTGAAACCGTTGAACTATTTTTGGTTATGGTAAGTTGCTTTAGCATATGAGAATCTGTAGTCTCTAAACATATGCGGGCGTAGATCCAACAAGTTATTCAGTGAGAAATTGTTGTAAATTAGAACCTGGAAGATGTTATGTAAACTGTGTATAAAGGAACATCATATTAATTCTGGCATAGGTGATGTGCATACGAATGACCGATTACTATTTTTTTTCAAACATCCGGTGGCAGGCCCTCCGAAATTGCACCTGTCGTTGTGGCCCATCTGACAGTGGAAGTTCTTAAAGAGCCATTTGTGCACACTACGCAAACAAAATATGTTAAAGAACTTATGCTTAATTTCAAATAGAATTCCCCGTGTACTTACCTCAGGAGCCCAGGTTCTCAGTGATGGTTGGTCCAGAAAAGGCAGAGGACCTCCTTGTTCACAACCATATGAGTAGGACATCCTATCAGCACCCAGATGTTCCATTGAATATGAGTGAGGTGGGACAGGTGGCCAGTTATCTTCCGTGTCAAAAGGACCTATAGGAGGATTAGTTATGAAAGGATGCATAAGATACGGAGGCATGCCTCCACTGGGATGTGGTGGAGGTAGTTCCTGTTGAGGAACCGTCGCTGGCGATTCCAGTTCGAGCGATTACCTCGTAGATAAGTATAGAATCGTAAGAACAATGCAAGAACACAAGAACATAATAGTAGAATGAACACAGAGATATAGGGGGCTTCTTGCTTCTCTTTATTCCTTCTTCAATCGATCAATCGTTTACAATGAATAGCACCCCCTATTTATAGGCTAGAGATCTTACTAGTGTTTGGGATGAAGAGCCCATACATGGGCCGGCTTATGGGCCAAGCCCATAGTTTCCCAACACTCCCCCTTGGGCACCCATCCTCACATGTTCATGCCTCGTTAAAACTCCATAAAAACCCAGTGGGAAAAATTTGGAGAAAGAGCACATGATACAAGTTTTGCTGCGTTGCACGAATTGCCTCATTAAAAACCTTAGTCGAGAAATTTTAGGAAAACTCGTTAAGGGAAAAAGAGTACAATCCACCCAATTTTATTTAATCTCCAGGATTTACTCTTTGGGTACTCGATCTTCGTGATCAAGTTTCAATAACGAGTTCGTGAAGATTCTCCCTCTGAATTCTACATTTCTCTAAGTCTCATCATTCCAATTCCACATATGCACCTTTCAAAGCTAGATGCTAGAAGTGACTTAGTGAATAAATCTGCAAGATTTTCACATGACTTAGTATGCAGTACTTTAATTTCGTTCATCTTTTGCAATTCATGAGCATAGAAGAACTTGAGGTTAATATGCTTTATAAGATGATTCTTCATATAACCCATCTGCACTTGTACAACACAAGCTGCATTATCTTCATAGATAATAGTGGGAGCTTGTGCGCTATTCAATCCACACGATTGCTAGATATGGTGAATCATCCGCCGAAGCCAAGCACATTCTCGTGAGGCCTCGTACAATGCTATTATTTCTGAGTGGTTTGTCAAAGTCGATACAAGACTCTGCTTAGACGATTTCCATGAAATTGCAATTCCACAACATAAGAGTTCATAGCCTGTAGTGGGAACGTTGTCCCGATTTTCGATGAGGATGATACAACTTGATTGGTGGAAGCTAACTCTCACGATCTAGGCTACAACCGTGCGACGACCGTTGCACCCGCAATCGCTGAACCAACTTCACGTTCGTTATTGACCTTGCCGGTAGCGAGATCGACCTGACCACGAAGGTTTTTTCCTGCATGCAATCAAGAATCAAGCAAGAAAAAATAGATCGCTGAACGAACTTCACGTTCGTTATCGACCTTGCCGGTAGCGAGATCGACCTGACCACGAAGGTCTTTTCCTGCATGCAATCAAGAATCAAGCAAGAAAAAATAGATGAAGCAACGAACTTGCCGAATAAGAATTGAAATTGTATTGAAAAGTGGGGTTCCGAAGACAAAGTCTGGTTGTACTAGCCGCACAAGCAAACGATGTATAAAGTAGCAAAGCTAAACTTTAATCTAACAAAACCCACCAAACCCTAAGGGTGGTGGCCACTATATAAAGGAGGAAGAGCGGTTGGCGGCCGTCTCACGCACGACCTAAAATCGAATCTATCTCTAACTCCTGTAGCACACAAAGATTCTTTTATAATACAGTTATGAAAAGATTACAACCGACTATATCTAAAAGATATCCTGGAGTGGTCTTGAGGAGGCCCCGAGGAGGTCCTGGAGTGGTAGTGGAAGACCTTCGGGTGGTCGTGGAAGACCTCCTGGGTGGTCATGGATGACCTCCTGGGTGGTCGTGGACGACCTCATGGGTGGTCGTGGAAGAGGTCCTGGAAGACCTCCTGGGTGGTCGTGGAAGAGGTCCTAGATGATCTCCTGGGTGGTCATGGAAGAGGTCCTGGAAGACCTCCTGGGAGGTCGTGGAAGACCTCCGGGTGGTTGAGAGGTCCTGGCGAGGAGGTCCTAGAGCAGGTCCTCGAGGGAGGTCGTGGAGAAGGTCTTGGCGAGGAGGTCCTGGAGGGGGTCCTGGCGAGGAGGTCCTGAAGCAGGTCCTTGAGGGAGGTCCTGGAGGATGTCCTGAACTCTTGCTGTCCGATCCTTGATTCCTAAGTAAAATAATATCACTTGCTTTAAGCGGCATCATAGAGTTCATAGAATATGGATGCACTTCAAGAAACGAAGTTACCTGATAATTTAGTTGGTGAGCACGTGCTCTAGTAATTGGTCCTTGCACGTCAGAAGCAGTAGGGATGGTTGTATCAGTGGAAGGGATGTCCTCATCAGCCTGTCTACGATTTGGATGTATGCGGGTTCTACAGGTACCCGGTATCTGCATAGCCATTCATAGGTAGGTCTTAGTTGTTTCTGTAGAACGGACCAAGTTCTTTGCTTCCTTGGAGGTATCAAAAGATGTCCTTCATTCCCTGCTAATTCCTTTGGTATGTTCTGCACTATACCTTGCTAGTAGGTTTACAGCAAATGCAATGGCTGATCTAGTATAGTTTGCTAAATACATGAGTGCTTCTATTGCGCTTAAGTATGGGAGTTCCGGTCCCAGGACCCACCCCCCTCTTCTTTAGGTCGATAGGGATCATTGTCTTGCTGCAAGGACCTTCTGACCATAGGCATTTTCAAAGGGTATGCCTTTTCAAATCCGAACATTTCTAACACTTTCTGAGTTTAGGTTGACTGATGTATTAAAATCCCTTTAGGGACATGCTCAAGCTGCAAGCCTAGGCAATATTTGGTTTTACCCAAATCTTTCATTCCGAACTCTGACTCCAGGTAGGAGCTTGCTTTCTTAATACCCTACAGGGTTCCAATGATATTCAGATTATCTTCATACCCTGAGATTATACAAAATCCATCATGAGATCATCGTATAAATACACATGGATAATTCTCATTGTTTGTGTAGCCTTTCATGCATAGAAAGTCGCTTCAAGCGATTATACCACATCCTGCCTGATTGCTTAACTTCGTACAATGACTTTCTGAGTTTCACACTGTACATATTTCTATTTGCTCTGTCTTGGTTCGAGCCAGGGATACATTCATGTATCTTCATATAAATGTCCGAATCCAATATTCCATAAAGGTTTGCTGTTACCACATCCATCAATTTCACTTTTAACTTTAAGTTTACTGCCATTGAGATTAAATATCTAAAGGGTGGTTCCGCCCATGACTAGGGAATAGGTTTCTTCATAAACAACTCCAGGATGTTGAGTGAAACCTTGTGCAACAAGCCTCGCTTTACTTTATTATTTTCATTTATTTTTCGAGCAAATACCCAATTATGCCCTACGGGGTGCACATAGGGAGGCGTGTGGCTTACAAGCCCAAACATCTTTCTTTTTATTCAGAGATAATAATTCTGCTTCTGTTGCCTTCTCTCAATCTTCTCAATCTAATCTTTTCTTTCATTCAGTGAGCGATACAGGCTCTGGATCAAGATCAATGATTGTGACAATTTTCTTTGCAAAATCAATGTCGACATTGGCTGTTGTCTTATTCATAGATTCTTCCGAGGTCACAAAGTTTATAGCTATTTCTTCAATGGGCGATTCTTCTAATACTTCTACTTGCTCACCGCTGCTTTCAATTACAGGGGCAAGTCCCTTTAGTTTTTTTAGCTCCGATGTGTGCGCACACATTCATGCTAATGTCTCCCTTCATGGGGATGTTCAATTCTGGTATGCCTTTTCTGAAGGTGCCATACTATTGCCAGGTCTCAACTGGCTCCCTTTCTAGTTCTGGAAAACTTTGGTGATCGACTATGTCAAGTCCTTTTTATCCTTTTTCACCAGGCGTCTTCGGTTACTTTGGATTCGAGGGGCCAAAGTTTTTGTCCTTTTAGAGTCCTTAGGACGGGATTAGGGATACCTTCATCGGTATTTCAACCCTCTCCGGTGCATTGCGTACAGGCATATGTGACTTGGTCATACTCTTCAAATTACTAAAGTGGTCAGGTAGATGATTTGCTAATGCTTGCAAATCAATTATCTTCTGGATTACAATTGTCTTCTGGACTTCTCTATTTGCTTCACTAGTGCACGGGTCATGTGCATGAATTTCAATTATCTTCTGGACTTCAATTATCTTCTGGACTTCTCTATTTCCCGACATTTTCATTAAGGGGTTGATTTCCTCCCCCTAATGATGGGAAACTAACCTCATCTAGTATACTATCAGCGAATCGGGCATTATGCAAATCTCCAATCATAGGGTCCAAATACCTGATTATAGATGTTGTCTCATAACCAACGTATATCCCAGACTTTTGGATAAGGCCCATTGCAGTTCGCTGTGGTGGTGGTATAGGGATATAAACCTTCCAACCAAATATTCAGAGATGAGAAATTTTCGGTGTTGACCTTTGGGCTAGTTGCATAGGTGAATGGATGTTATATGCTGATGGTCTTAAATTGATGAGAGTTGCTACGAGCAGGACTGTGTGTCCCCAACATGCAGTTGGTAAATTACAATTCTTCAAATGTGGTCGGGCAATAAATTTAATCCTTGTAATTAATGCCTCAGCTAGTCCATTCTAGGTGTGGACATGCGGTACGGAATGCTCAACTTTAATTTCCGTTGCCATACAATAATCAACAAATGTCTTTGAAGTAAATTCTCCAGCGGTGTCCATTCTGGTGGACTTCACATGATGATTAGGGAAATGATTTCTAATTTTAATTATCCGTGAGATTTAGCTTTGCAAAAGCGTAGTTTCTCGTAGACAATAAACATACATGCGACCATTTCGAGGAAGCATCGATAAGCACCATAAAATACCTAAAGGGGTCCTTACAGGGGCTGTATAGGACTGCAAAAGTCTCCCTGGATACGGTCCAGGAATGCAGGGACTTCATCCTTCGCTTTCCGAGAAGAAGGTTTAGTAATTAAATTCCTGGTGGCATATGCGGGGCACACAAAATCTTCCTGATTCAGAAAATTCTTTACATTGATATTATGTCACTGTGAATTGTTAATTATATTTCTCATCATCCTAAGACTTGGGTGGCATTATCTATCATGCAGAGATAGAAAAGTTCAGAGCTTCTAAATGCGGTTTTCAGGGTAGTATAGGCTGCAGATGCCTTAATATTAGTGTAGTATAGCTCAGTTTTTAAATGAAGTAAGTCGTTCTAATTCTCTTTTCCACTTTCTTCACTCTTTGTAATAAGCAGGTATTCCTTACCATACTCTTCTTCAGTCTCTACGTGGAAACCGTTAGCGTGAATATCCTTGAGAGTTCTAGTCGATTCTGGGTAGAACAAGGCTTCTTTAATGACCAGAGTTGTGCCCATCGAAAGTATAAGTGTGGCTTTTATGAGCCTATTATACAAGTATCGCTGCTTGCGATTGTCGTAAGACTACCAGCATTCTTGCTAATCGACTAAAAAATTTTCGTCTATCTCAGGATGGTATTCGTTGTGCTACTACTAGCTAAGCACACTTCCTCCAATAGGGTGCCACACGCGTTCTAATATAATGTACTTTATTAATATGCAACAGAAAGCAAGCAACACATAAATAAAATACTTCAAATATTAGAACATAACTTGCTATTATAAATACGGGAATAAGTCTTGCATGACTCATCATAAGAATTTAATGCTTTGCTCTCCTAGATCTTACAACCATCATTCCAAGAATAAAATAATTCAATGTTCTGCTTCAATTACAAACTGCAAGTTACTATAAACGATCCAAGTGCAATGCGTGCACTAGATCGAATGAGCGAAGTATTTAGAAACTTCTACCTCAATCTGTTACATGGTGATCTTCTCCTTTTGGGCAACTACGGCGGCGGCCGCTGCGATGTCCAAAAGAGGGATAATAGGGGTTACTACTAGGCTATCCACATCTATGAGTACAACTAATGGGTGTGGATCCTCCGTGCTTGCAATGGCGAGGTGTGCCTCATGCTATCATTTGCCCTTTTTTTAGACTGTAAAACATCAATAACATGTTGCGACTCACAACCTTACCCTTTTGGCCCTCTCCTTCATGAGAGGCTTCATTACCTTGTAGCCGCTAGCATTGGCTTCATGGCCAATATTGCTACTAGGTGGCTGTGAGATGTAGTTCTTCTTTAGAACATCATCTTTGAGCTTCCGCAACTTACATGGTGTCAATTAATGCGGCATACTCCCTGTAGCTATTTTGACGATAGTTGCGTGCGGATTGCACCACATTTGGGTGAAAGGTAGAGAGAGTCTTCTCAATCTTCTGCTTATCCGTGATTATATTATCACAGAGTTGAAGACTTGTACAAATTCTGTACAAATTCTGGCCATACTGGGTCAGTTCTTCGAATTCCTAATTCGTGATGCCAGTCATATTCGTATTCATGCAAAGAGTTCATAAGATTATTGCTAGTAATTTACATAAAATGGTTGCAACATTCTTATAATGCTCTTCAAACTCCCGGTTCGTGATCTCGTATTTTCTATGCATTTTTCAGGATTTACTGCTATTTTCACTTTTTAAAAGCAATATAAACAATCACAGATAATCAAAACAGTAAATACAATACATAAATTGCATAGAAATAATAATAACAAAGTTAAACATGCTTCAAATGCAAATATTGATCCAAAAAATGAACTCCCGTGGCCCTTTTCTGCTGGAAAATTAATTTTCGGTGAATTCTGCAATTTTTAGGAGTTAAATCGTGCAATTTTAGTTCAGAGAAAAATGTTCGTGTAATTTTCAGCAATTCCGAGGAGTTCTCCGCAAATTTCCTTCTTCGCGAAAAAGTTCTCGTAATTTTCGAAATTCCTGAGGGGCCTTATGCAAATTCTGTTTTTTTTTCTTTCGGAATTGGGCCGATCGGGCCGGCCTTCTTGGCCATAGCGCCAGGTAAAATGCGGGTACCCGTAGGGTTTCCAGACCCCTGCTCACCAAAAAAGGCGGCGGTGGCGATGGCGCCAAGACTATCATGCGAGGTGGTCAAGATCTGGCGGCGTGCCTCTGGCCACGACTAGCCGGCGGCCATGTGGGTGTCAAGGTCGGGCATGGGGGCCACAGATGGCGGGGCACCTCACGCTGAAGGCAAAGAGGCAGCCGACTGTTAGTGTCGAGCAGGGCCATGGTGGTGGCAGCTCGGGCCGGAGGCGAGGCTCTCGTGCGGCGGCGTTCCATGCGGCTTCGGGCCAGAGGCGGGGCTCCTGTGCGGCGGAGCTCCATGTGGCTCCCAGCCGGAGGTGGGGCTCCTATGTGGCGGTGCTCCATGCAGCTCCGGGCTGGCGACGTGTGATTTTTTAATCACTGTTCATAATGCGGGGTGGCTCTTCAAGGTGGCCGGAGGCGGCGCCGTGCACGTGAGGCAGCAATTTCAAGCCGACGAGTGGTGGTGCGCCATGCGGCTGTGGTGGAGCCGTGCGGGGCGGCCAGGGTGGTGCTGTGAGCATACGGCGGCGGCTTCAAGCCGGTGGCGTCGTGGCCGTGCGTGCGGCTCCAGGCCGACGCGGGTGTTCAGTGGCTTTGGGCTGATCGCTTCATGCGATTTTTTTGTGTGTACTGTTCATACATGCATGCTATTCATGCGATGTAGTGCAATCAACATCGGCTTTTTCGTACAACCACCGATCGGTTTGACCGGCGACTTCAAGTCGGCTCGTGGTTGGTTAGAATAGATTTACAACTTTCAATCTACGGTACAATAGACATCCAATCTTTCATGCAATCCGCCGATCGGCATTGTGCCAGCGACTTCAAGTCGGCTCGCGATAGATTAAAATGGATTTGCAATGTAGAAAATCAATCTAGAAAGCAAATTTACAGAATTGAAAGCGATCTAGAAAGAAAAATGATTCAATCTACGAGCGTCGTTCATCGACGGTTACCTTTCGATTCGAGGAGAGTCGATCGTGCTGATAACATGTTGAGAAACCGTCGCTGGTGAGTCCAGTTCGAGCAATTACCTCGTAGACAAGTATAGAATCGTAAGAACAATGCAAGAACACAAGAACATAATAGTAGATTGAATACAGAGATATAGGGGGCTTCTTGCTTCTCTTGATTTCTTCTTCAATCGATCAATTGTTTACAATGAATAGTACCCCCTATTTATAGGCTAGAGACCCTGCTAGAGTTTAGGATGGAGAGCCCATACATGGGCAGGCTTCTGGGCCAAGCCCATAGTTTCCCAACAGTTCCTATCCTGATTGGTGATGAGGGGTGTTCCCTGTTAGATATGTTAGATTCATATGTATTTACCCTGTTGTATAAGGGGTTCCTTGTATATATGCCACCCTGTACTTATATATATATTGGCCCATTAGCCTCATAATGAATACAAGCGCTATTCATAACATGGTATCAGAGCGTACCTAGGGTTTTTCCCGTTGCTTCGCTTGTCTCCGGTGTCGCCCCGCCGCCTCCTCTTGAATCCGCCGGTGTCGCCTCTTGCCTGGAGGTCGCCACTTTGTTGTCATCTTTGACATCTCCCTGGAGGTCGCCTCGGCTTGACTCGGCCTACCGCGCCGCCACCGCCGCCCCCACACGGCACGACTCCCCATCATCGTGTTCTTCCACGGCGGCGGGTTCACCTACCTCTCCGCGGCCTCCCTCTCCTACGACGCCGCGTGCCGCCGCCTTGCCAAGTACTCCAGTGTGGCCGTGTTGTCTGTTGACTACCGCCAGTCCCCGGAGCACTAGTTCCCGGCCGCCTACGACGACCGCCGCCGACGCCGTGCCCCTCGACGTCCCCAGGAACCACCCCACCAACGCCATGCCCCTCGACATCTCCCGCTACTTCCTCGCCGAGGACAGCGCCAGCACCAACATCGCCCCTGCCGGCCGCCGCCGCCGTTGCCAAGGCCGCCACCAAGGCCGAGGGTTGCCCTGTGCACCCTTTTTTTTTTGCTTCACAGAAGCGAGCAGGCTTCGGCCGGGCTTTAAGTGAGCCAGCCCAGCAAGCAAGAAAAGAAAAAAAGAAAGAAAGAAAGAAAGAGAGAGAGATCATTACGTCGTTTTAACCGCTGCGCCATCTAGCGTTGCCTGTTAGACTTCATTTCCTTGGTTGCCATGTCGTCCAACGCCGCCTACCAATGGGCACTGTTTCTGTTCCTCGTTGCCCAGTGATCTTCGATGATCTCAATTATCGGGACTGGTTTCAGCATATGCGCCTCCACATGCATGGTCAGCGCCTTTGGGGCTTTTTTACTGGCGAGTTGCCTTGTCCGCCTCACTCTGCTCCGCCTGCTGAGCCTGTACTCCTGAAGGATGCTTCCGAAGACGCTCATACAAAGGCATCTGAGGTTTTTTAGGATGCCATGGAGACTTTTCAGACTCAGTTTGCTGCCTACAAGACATAGATTGATGAGGATGCTCGTGCCTCTGCTATTTTGGTTGCTAGCATGGAGGTGCAATTCACTGGGGATGTGGTTGGTTTGGCTTTAGCACAGTTGATGTGGACATATCTGCGCAACCGCTACGAGCCGTCTGGTGATTCATTGTACCTTTCTGTTGTGTGTCGGGAGCAGTCGTTGTAGCAGGCAGATGCCACTGTGGACGAGTTCTATGCCCAATTATTTGTGGTATGGCGTCAGATATAATTGACTATTTGGGATCGGATGTTTGTCACACGTGTTAGTGTTGTCAGCGTCAGCATTCTCACTTGGAGCTTCGTCGTATCTACGACTTCTTGACCCGCCTCCGGCCGAGTATCGATGAGACTCGTGCTCGATTCTTGTCGCACGCCACCCTCGTGTGACCTTGTTGGAGGCCCTTGCATTGCTCAGGCCGAGGAGATTCACCTTCGTGTTATTGGTCTGCTGTCGTCACCGTCGTTTCCTTCGATTCTAGCAGCTCTTCCAGTTTCTACACTTGCTACATCTCCAGCTACTCCTTCACCGGTGGTGCCTTCACCAAAGGATGATGTTTGTTGGTAGGGGACTACACTCGCACTTCTCAGAATAAGGATGGACATGTACAACAGACCTGCTACAAGAAGAAGGATTTACGTCGTGGTAGCCGTCCTCCCCAGGGAACAGGTGGTTCCTCCTCTCAAAGGAGCTCTGATGCTTCTCAGGAGTTTCTCACACTACTGCGTCGCATGGCTGCTCTTGCACCGTCTGGTTCTGTTGGTTCTGCTGCACAGTCTTATAGTGAGAAACCACCTTCTACTTCTTCCTCAGGTATATCACCTTGGATTTTTGACTCTGGTGCTTCCTTTCATATGACACCTGATTCCACCAGTCTCACTTCCATTCGTCCTTTAGCTGCTCTTATCACTGTTCAAACAGCAGATGGTACCTCTCTTTCTGTCACAGGACGAGGCACTCTTTCCTATTCCTCTTTTCATATTCCTGCTGTTTCTCATGTTCTCAAACTAACCATGCAGCTCATATTTGCTGGTCAGCTCACTGATCATGGTTGTTGTGTTATTCTCGATTCTTATTCTTGTTGTGTTCAGGATCAACGCACGGGGACTCTGGTTGGTACTGGCCCTCACCGCCGTGACTCACAACATCTCTGGGAGCTTGACTAGCTTTGTCTTCCTTCCGCTGCCCCTGCCAGCCTTGTCGCATCCACCGTCGTCGTCGCTTCTGTTGCATCCTCCACTGCGTCTTTTGCTCAGTGGTATCATCGTTTGGGACATCTTTGTAGATCACATTTAGCTTCTTTACTTCGTCGTGGTCTTTTAGGGTCTGTGTCTGGTAATGTTTCTCTAATTTTTTAGGGTTGTAAGCTTGGTAAACGGCTTTAACTTCCTTATCCTTCTAGTGAGTCAGTGTCACAACGACCTTTTGATCTTGTTCATTCTGATGTATGGGGTCTAGCTCCTTTTGTTTCGAAAGGAGGTCATCGATATTATATAATTTTTATTGATGATTTTTCTCGCCACACATGGATATACTTTATGTCATCTCATAGTGAGGTTTTATCCATCTACAAGACTTTTGCCACCATGATCCGTACTTAGTTTGATTCTCCTATTCGTGTCTTTCGTGCTAACTCTGCTGGGGAATACTTGTCAAGAGTCCTTCGTGGTTTTCTTGCTAAACATGGCACTCTCTCTCAGTTTTCTTGCCCTGGTGCTCATGCCCAGAACGGTGTGGCTAAATGGAAGCATTGTCATCTTCTTGAGACAGCTCGTGCTTTTATGCTTGCTTCTGCTGTCCCACCACACTTCTGGGCTGAGGCTGTTTCTACTACCACTTTCCTGATTAATATTCGGCCTTCTTCTACTCTTCAGGGTGGGATCCCAGTTGAGCGTCTCTGTGGCAAGACTCCTGACTATTCTAGCATTTGCCTCTTTGGATGTGTGTGCTATGTTCTTCTTGCCCCTCGTGAGCGCACCAAGTTGACCGCTCAGTTTGTGGAGTGCGTTTTTCTGGGCTATAGTGCTGAGCATAAGGGATATAATTGTTGGGATCCTATTGGCCGACGGATGTGGGTTTCTCGGGACGTCACTTTTGATGAGTCTCGACCTTTCTACCCTCGTCCTTCTCCTTCCACCACTCCAGCATCTCTTGCCGAACCGCTTTCTTTCCTGACTTTTCCTGCCACCCCCATAGTCACCACACCTCCATCACAGCCTTTGGCCTCTTCGGTTCCTCCTTCACCGTCTCCTTCGCCCCCGCCACCCTCTCAAGAGGATCCTCCCGGCCTTCATCCTTCTTATCCTCTCTACTACATTTGTCATCCGCGAGTTGAGGATTCTTTTGATACGCCATCTTCTTCTGATGGTTCATCTTCTTCGGCCTCCCCTCGATATGCCCTTCATGATCGCCAGTCTATTCGGCCTACTGCACACTTTTGTTTAGCGGCTGTTGCCGAACCAACTTCTTGTCATGATGCTGCTATTCATCAGGAGTGGCAGCATGCGATGGTAGAGGAGATTGCTGCCATTGAGCGTAATGGTATGTGGGATCTTGTCTCTCTTCCCGCGCGTGTTACTTCTATCACGTGCAAGTGGGTCTACAAGATTAAGACCCGCTCTGATGGTTCTCTTGAGCGCTACAAGGCTCGTCTTGTGGCACGTGGTTTTTAGCAGGAGCATGGTCGTGATTATGATGAGACATTTGCTCCTGTGGCTCACATGACCACTGTTCGCACTCTTCTTGCTGTGGTGTCTGTTCGGGCATGGTCCATCTCTCAACTTGATGTGGAGAATGCCTTTCTTAATGGTGAGCTGCGTGAAGAGGTTAATTTATATGCAGCCACCACCGAGGTATTCTGTTCCTGAGGGTATGGTTTGTCGCCTTCGCCACTCTCTTTACGGCCTCAAGCAAGCTCCTCGTGCCTGGTTTGATCATTTCTCTTCTGTTGTCACTGTAGCTGGTTTCTTTGCCAGTGCTCATGATCTTGCTCTCTTTATTCACACTTCGCCTCGTGGTCGGACGCTTCTCCTTTTATATGCTGATGATATGATCATTACTGAAGATGATTCTCAGTACATCACTTTTGTGAAGGAGCGTCTTAATGAGCAGTTTCTCATGTCTAATCTGGGTCCTCTTCGCTACTTTCTTGGGGTTGAGGTTACTTCTACACCTAAGGGCTTCTATCTGTCACAAGAAAAGTATATTCAGGATCTTCTTGATTTTGCTTCTCTTACTGATCAACACATCGCCGAGACTCCTACAGAGCTCAATGTTCATCTTAGGCCCACTGATGGTGAGCCTCTTACTGATTCTACTCGCTATCGTCACCTTATTGGGAGTCTTGTTTATCTGGGTGTCACTCGTCCTGATATTTCGTACCCTGTGCATATCTTGAATCAGTTTGTTTCTGCTCCCACTCAGCTCCACTATAGTCATCTTCTTCGTGTTCTACGATATCTTCGTGGAACCATCACTCGTCGTCTGTTTTCCCTCGCTCCGGCTCTTCTGACTCGGGCATATTCGATGCCACAGGTTAGTGATCATTCTGATCGCTGGTCTCTCTCTGCTTATTGTGTTTTTCTTGGTGGTTCTCTCATTTCTTGGAAGACTAAGAAGCAGATAGCAGTTTCTCGTTCAAGTGCTGAGGCTGAGTTGCGAGCTATGGCTTTGTTGATTGCGGAGGTTACTTGGCTACGGTGGTTACTTGAGGATTTTGGTGTTTCTGTTTTAGCACCTACTCCTCTTTCGTCTGACAATACAGGGGCTATTAGCATTGCTACAAATCTAGTGAAGCATGAGCTTACAAAGCATATTGGTGTTAATGCTTTCTACATGCGGACACAGTCTGAGAACAGTTTGTTGCTCTTGATGTGCCTTCAAAACTTCAGGTGGCAGACTTCTTCACAAAGGCGCAGACCAGAGCTCAACACAGCTTCTATCTCTCCAAACTTAATGTTGTTGATCCACCATAAGTTTGAGAGGGGGGGTGTTAGATGTGTTAGATACATATGTATCTACCCTGTTGTATAAGGGGTTCATTGCATATAAGCCACCCTGTACTTGTATATATATTGGCCCATTGGCCTTATAATGAATACAAGCGCTATTCATAACATTCCCAACAGGTGGATATGGAGGCATGCCTCCACCGGGATGTGGCTTCGGGGGAATCATGACATCCCTAATCCTTCCAGTGATATGAAGCAATGCATCCTGAATGGATTGGAAGCTATCAGTGACCTGCAAAAGGAGCTCGAGAAGTTACAATCTCTAATTGCATCTATTCAACAATCCTCCTTAAGTGAACTCTTATTTTCCCCCTTTCTAGATGAGCATATATTTACTTGTGTAGTATGAGATCAAAATAGGAAAACAACACAACTATGCATAATCAATTACATTTTCTTAAAAGGAAGATTCAAGGGAAACAACTTGAAAGAACTGACTAATTCAGATAATATTTAACTATGAAGCATTTCAAATGGACCACCGGCGGTATAAAATAGGTTGTTAAAAATTACCACGGAAGAGTTACAACATCTGCAACAAAGCAAACCTTGTTGTTTTTCTAAACTTCACACGACAAAGATACTCTGTAGTTTGTTTTTTTTGGGAAAATTGTGCATTGTGTAGTTTGCTTTGGACCCTGTTGTACGTTTCCCCCTCAGAAACAAGTTTGAGTATCCAATGTAAGACTTTTTTCTAATCCAACTTAAAGTACACCTACTGTTATTTCCCAATCATACTATAGATGATCACTCTCAACACCTTAAATTCTTAGTGGTGAAACTCATATAAGACTCAAATTCTAGGAAAGAAAATAACAGAGGTACATATAAAAAGAATATCGAATAGAACTACTACAGCTGGATGCAACATACAAACACTCAAATTAGTAAAACTTAAGTGGTATTTCATAAAAGCTAAAAAGTGGAAAGCGACGATAATGACATCTACCTAGTATACATAATGAAAGGCAAATGGACCATGCAATTGGCATGCTTACATTTCTATTGAAGAGCGTATCTAGGAACAAATAACAAATTGAAAAATTAAATGCAGGGATATTCTTTTGCATAACAGAAGTGAGTTGTAGGATGTTGAGATCTCTTGAGTTGGGGGATATGAAGACCTAACTATGTTACTGCAGCACTAAGAGGACTGAAGTAACATAATTAGTGGCTCAGGTGTGAGATCAAGAGGATTGTACACAACCATTTCAACGAATATTTCCTAGATAGCAGAACCATAGGTTCAATAGCACTATGAAGGAAAATAATGAGACCTTTCCACAAAATATTTTTTTATTCTACAATCCTTTTTTTGGCACTTACAAGTCAATGCAAATATGGAATATATATTCATTGCTATGCCCGGGATCTAGGTATTGCAATCATAGATACATCTTGTCTACTTGAGATAGGACTAAAAAAGGCAACTGGCATTGGGCTACTTACACACTTAACAAAAGAATTCTGCAGGTAAGGAAGCTTGACATATTTATCAATGAACTTTTCCCCATTTAATGCATTCCTCTATAAATCTATGCGTAGTCATATCAAACATTGTAGCCATAACTCAGAAGACACAAAAATCCTAAACATTGTAGGGAGGAAAAGCTGGTACATAATTTGTGGTTGTAGGGTCTTAAATGCATTATTTCCTTACAAGCATTTCATAAATGTGTTTTCTGCAATGGCAATGTATACACCAAGATTGATTCAATCAATAATAATTAGAAAGACATCGTTAGGACTTAGGATGTAATGCAGCGTGTGCACCAAGATCATGATCTTTCACAAACTTCGACAAATAATGCAACTGCACAATCAAAAGCAGCTAACATTTTGAACAGAAGAAAGGGGGAAAAAGAGGCCGAATATTCCATGCTGTATCAAAAATGTCATACCTCTAAATTAGAATAACCTCTGTATCCAATAATGTATTTCCTAACATAACTAAGTAAAATAGCGAAAAGGAGAAATGGTATCACAACTGGAAACACTTATTATAAATGACTCACCAATAGAGGGGTTGAACGAATAATAAGGAAGTCAATGTAAAAGGTTATAATAAAATAAACCTTTGTCTCAATAGAATATATCAAACTCTTTATAACGTGTATAAACAAGGGTCCTCAACAATGGAATCTGAAATCTACGTAGCATGTTCTCTTAAACTAAAATAGATTTGCCAAAATAAGAACATAAATCAACTTGGTGCGAACTAATACTGGAATGCAGAAAGTACTCTCAAATTTGTGCTTTATGGGATTCTCGGATCCCATATCTTTTACAGTTAACAGTAAAGTAAATGATGCATTGAAGCTATAAGATATGAAAGAACAATTAAAAATAAAGAAAAGAGCACATCAACCAGTACAAACGAAGAAGGTAGGAACAGGGCTAAAATAAATAGCATGGTGAAAGCAATGTTGGCTGCAACGAAAGAAAAGGGCAAATGAACCAACGAAGACACATCCACTTTTGGTTTTAACTTCGATCGTACCTCTCAGTAAAACAAATGATCACCAAATCAGAAAGTAGGAAAAGATAGCTACTTACGAAAGAATGGAAACACATAAAAGCATTGTTTATACATTTTCATTCCGTTCTGTTTCCAAAATCATGGACAATAAGCTTTCATTTTCTCGATATGCAAAATCACATCTTTGACTGTTAAGTATGTATATGCATCTTTTGAATAATATAAGACACAATATATAATTCGGTATAACCAATCCTATCAATTTACCAGAAATTAGCCATCGTATATCTTTGCTATTAGTAACAGGCTCGTTCTCGTTGTTCTCTAATATGATGTGCCGGAGATGGAATTCAGCACACCCTTCGTTAGGTGCTACCTCATTGGAAAGCTCCCAGACCACCTATCATGCTGCAAAAAAAAATCCTTGTATTGTAAAAATATGCATGGCCAACCATGTGAGCAATACCACAAGAACTGCCCACCTATTGCGCCTACCTTTTTCTCTCTCTAGATGACCTAAGAAGCATTTAGTAGCAGCGTGTTTGTGTCCGGAAGCATCTTCCATGTTGATATGGCTGGGAACACGAGCATAATTGGGAAATATGCAAAATTCTCACGAATACGTGAAGTTGGAAGGCATGTACCCAAAAAAAGAGGATGTTTTATGTAACTATACACAACAAAGGGAAGCAACTATATGCCCATAATGTAGCTTGGATCTTGTCAAGAATACATACTAAAACGGTGGGGAGATTATCGTCAGGGTAGTGCGGAATCCAAACAACAAAAACAACTTAACCAAACAAGTTGGATCCAAGCCTTGTTTATCTATGAGTATGCAGGACCAGACACAACACTAAATACATACGGTAGCGAATCTAATTGATCGACAAAACACACACGAGCAGCTGATAAGAATCCATTAGCATAAAAAAACAAAATCTGTATAGCAAATTGTGCAAAAGTTAAGGAAAGCAACAGGAGAAGAGCAAACAGAACTCACTCTCATGGAGAAGGATCGATGTCCTTGTTGCGTGGGAGGGCGCAAGGTCTATAGGCGGCGGTGGCGCGGGGAGAGGAAGAGGTGGGGATGCGGACAGCAAGGGGAGCCGACACGGGCGGAGGGGAGGAGGCGGTAGTGGGGGCGATAGAGCTGGCATGGGCAAAGGGGAGGGACGGAGAGGGGAGGAAGGGGCGGTGAGGGAGGTGCAGGTGGAAGGGAAGGAGGTGTTGGCATCGAGCGCGCAAAAGATCCCCGAAGACACGCGCGCCGTCGATCCGGGCGCACGAGGCCGACCACGGCAAGGAAATCTGGAGGCCACGAGGGGGCGCGCAGTTGGCCGGGGACATCCGAGAGGGGCAGAGAGGAGTGGAATTCCCCCAGCTATAGAGAACTGCAAGATTTAAAACATTCGTGAAAATTTCTCTTATCCCAAGAGGACCTGAGCTAACTCCACAAGATGTGACCTAGCCACCTAGGATTCACGCAAGGTGAACATGTCCTACTCGGACTTGCACTCTTTCTCCTTACTAGTTGATTGGTCGTGTTTTGCTACGGATTAAAAAAATATCATAGTACTCAACACGTCAGGTCATAGTCCTCGAGCTCAGCCTGCAACACGCCCTCGGCTCCTTTGCACTTGGTCGAGCTGTGACCCCGTCGCGCCTTCGATGCCATGCTCAACCTACACCTTGCCCTTGGCTTCACCATCTCGTCTGGTTGAGCTTCATTGTGACACACATCACAATTTGTGTTGAATTTAATTTCTTTGTTGGATTTTTTTTTTGTTTTTTGTTAGATTTGTTAGGGGGTGAAAGGGGGACGTGGGAATGAAACTCGCCGTTTATAGTAAAATATTTATATGGTATTTTTTTTGTTAAAACAGACCTGAAATAAACCAAATGCACAACAAATATAACTTAAATGTTAGTACCATGCACAAAATTCCCATTGCATCTAGTTGCCCACCACTACTTCTATACTCAAAAGTGGAAGAAAAAATATAAACAAAAAAAATTGCTAGTAGACGGACCACAGCAATTCTTATCACTACTGTTCTCATGGAAATTCTAAAATTTCTAGAATTTTTCTATTTTTTTCCTTCCTTCCTTCCATTCTTTCTTTCTTCTTTTTCTTCTTCTTCCCCTTTCTTAATTTCTTTCCCTATCCTCCCTTCCTCCCTTCCTTTTTCCTTCCCCTGCCCTATATTTCTTTTCCCACCGGACTCCTCCCCTCCACCTCCCACTATCACCTCTCTTCCTCTCATTCACTAACCGTTGCCTCTCTCTCCCTCCCCTCCATCCACCAATAGATCCGAGCCAACGGCTCTTTCCTTGTCCTCCCTTATATTTCTTTTCCCACCCGACTCTTTCCACTCTCTCTCCACCGCCGCCTCTCTTCCTCCCCTTCGGCCACCACTAGATCCGAGCTGGCGGGCCTAGATTTAGTCGGATCTGAGCCGTGGCCACACGAGCGATGGATGTGGGAGGTAGGGTAACTCTCGGCGATGGGAGACGATGGTCGGTGAATTCAGGAGGCGGCGTGGCACTCAATGATGGCAGACAGTGGATATGGGAGGTGACACAATGCTCGACGACAGCGAGAGGTAGCGCTTGGTGTGCGTCGAGCCAGTGCACTTCCATCGTTCGGGTCATCCACGTCAGTAAGCCACGCGGGTGTCATCGTTGTTTCCTTAACATTAATGTCTCAGTTGTGCGGGTCGCCGTCCCCATCGCCAAGTTGGGGGCGCAGCGAGGCGACGACTGAGGGGTGGCAGTGCCACCGCGAGGTGGGAGCCCAAACCCTAGATCGTGTGAGGTGGAGTGGAGGGGTGTGTGATGGGCAAGGAGGGACAGGGCTGCGAAGGTTGGGAGCCAAGGCAACGAGGTGAGGAGCTTGGGGCAAACTCGTTTCCATCTCAGCCTTCTGCATCAGATCCAATGGCTCACATCGCAGGAAGGCAGACGGACCACCGCCACCTACCTAGACGTTTGCGTAAGTAGTAGTCAATAGATATATCTAGCAGACTATGTTGGTGAGGCTACAAGCGTAATCTAGAAATACATAACAACCTAGCCATTTGTGTAAGCTCGTGCGGTTCACGCAAGCTCCGGAAGTGTGCAGACTTGAAGAATCTAGACCCAGCATTATGTGTTAATGGAGTATTTTTGTAATTAATGACAATCATCATGTGGACTAACAATTTCTGTAAGTTGGTAAAATAGGTTGAATTCCATGAAAATGAAGACTTTGGGAGGCGTCGTCAGTTGATAATCATCAAGTAAAAACTCGGGATGAAGGATCTCATCATGTGTTGATGAGCATCAAGACAATATCCTGTAGTAAAGGAAATCATCATGTGTTGATGATTATCTAATCAAGAACTTAGACTTGGAGTGGAGATATTTGTCATCAAGTAATCACTCCAAGATAAATGCTTAAGGCAAAGATATGACCAGCATAGGCTAAGGTTATGTTCCTAGTTTTCTACCAGTCTCGGTGTTTAGTATAAAGACCGGATTGCTAATATAGGTTACCGTACTATTAAGAGGGGTCTTGATTAGTAGCTTGAGTCTCATCATGTGTTGATAGCTCAATCCCGCTTGTTCTAGCTCTTCTAGGCATGATGCTATTGTTTGCAAATGTGTTTTACAAATAGTTGAAGCTCATGCATTAACTCTTTGTAGCATGAGACTACAGTTTTGTGACGCCCCATGTCATTACCCCTAGGGTAATCACACTTAAGCATACGGATTATTATTCGTCTGCCCGATAGGACACTGCTCTAATAAATAATAAGTCTTACCAAAGTTAACGCAGCAGAACAATAAGATAGAAAATGTTCTTTATTACAGCAGGTAGCCATGCAAGGCTATGGTCTTTAATACAAGTACTTAATTACAACTGCAAAACGGGAAAACCCCCTCGCTTGCCTGCTTTGCTCCACCAGACGTATACTCGTCCCACTCATCGAATAAGATGTCTACCTCACCTTGGTCCTCGTAGTAAGCGCCCTCGCCTCCTGCGGCCTCCTCGACACCTGTGTATCCTTCATCCCACTCGGGATAATCCCCGGTTGGATTAGGATCTAACAAATGAAGTGATAGCAAGAATGAGTACTAGTGTACTCAACAAGCATTTATTAGCAAGGATGCACTATATGACTTCTTCTCTGTTGATTATCATATTTTTTAATTCATTTCTTTCTCTGGAAAATAATTCACCAAAATTAATGGCAAGTTTTAAGTTCTGAAAAGACTACTTATCACTCGGTGAGAAGATAGACCCCTAGCAGTCACCGTAGCCTCCAATCCAAGAGACATGCATGGATTCATGGTTTTATTTAGCACTGCGCAGGCTTATACCACTTTACCCATAGCTACTCTGAGCTCTCTTTAAGCTATGCCTCCCGTATTTCGTTTGATGCGGTGTCAAGTTCAGAGTACGAAACGTTTTCCATGTTACATGATTAAGTCTCCACCCATCTATTTTTCGTCGGTGTCCTGGGATGCTCATCCAGCTCTCCACCAAGTTCCAATAGTGTTGGTTGGACCGGTTATCCCTTCACCCAACACTCCACCTGCGCTAATATATGCGCCTTGGATCCCCCATTTCCGGACTTGCAAAACTGGTCCTGAGTTCGTCCATCACTCTCACACTATATTACTTACTTGATGTAGCGAGTATAGTAACATAACAAGATATCATTTTTCGCCCGCCGAAGACGGGAAAATGGTTGTTACTTAAATATGGCCCCTTATTTGAGTGAGAGTTTTGTTGGTCCTTACATATTATCTATACGTAAAGGGTACCACCTTCCCTCTCTTTCCTGCCAAGGGCCCCCTTTATCATCCTAGTATTTCTCTTATAGCGTAGCTGCTCCTCTTAGCTATACTGCTCTTTTCTCACGCTTCATCTCTTTTCTCTTATCTCTTTTATCCGATTTGATTTTGAGAGATACTAGGTTGATGTTCAAGAGAATAGGCTTGCCTTCATCACTACTACAAAACAGGCAATAGTAGACGCCGCATCACAGATGGTTCAAAAGGAACCGTCTGTGTTTAACTTATCACAACGGTTCCTTTCGAACTGTCTGTGATATGCACCTATCACAGACGGTTCGAAAGGAACCGTTTGTGATAAGTTCATCACAGACGTTTTTTAATAGAATCGTCTGTGATAGTTCACAGACGGTCTTTGTTAAGAACCGCAGATAATCTCGTATCACAGACGGTTCTTAACAAAGACCGTCTGTGAACTATCACAGATGGTTCTATTAAAAAACGGTATGTGATAGGTGCGTATCACAGATGGTTCGTAATAAGAACTGTCTGTGATAGGCTGGTATTACAAATACCTGGTCCCGACAAAACCCCCTGCCCATTCCCATTTGAGCCACCACCAGGTCCTTCCCATTGCGCCAGCTTAGAGAGGAGAAGGAAGGGAAGGAAGGAGGAAGGGAGGAGAAGGATAAGAAGAGGATTCTCAAGGGATATTTAGTATTTTTGTCATGAGCTCCGAGGGTAACGATCTATAACCGACTCCGAGAGTAACTATCTATAACCCTTTATGTTTGCTATAAGTTAATCGCTAATCAATTTAAGTATGTTTGGTCAATAGGAAGAGTACGTACTCGCGGTTTATTAATCTAATTTGACACTAATTTATTACATGCGTAGTGTAGATAGACCGAAACTGGATGTACAGTGTGAACCATGTGAGTCAAGAGTACATTAACAGCGCGTTTGCTTTTAGAAGAGCCGCTGAGCAAGATATGTTGAAGAAGGGGATAAAATTTATGTACTGTCCATGCATTGATTGCGGTAATCTGAAGATGTTTAATAACAAGGCGCAGATCGAAGTGCACTTAATTCGAAGGGGTTTCACAAAAGAGTATACATGTTGGACCAGTCACGGTGAAGAGCAGATTATAGAAGAAGTTAATAATGATGACATCGCGGAGGAAGTCAACGATATATCGGATGTGGACTGTGCTTTTGATGAGGATAGGTCACACGATGACAATCTGGATCAGATGCTACGCGATGCAGAAGAGAACTACAGTGAGAGAGAGTTTTGTAAATTCGAAGGCTTAATGGAGGACTCGGTGAGACCTTTGTTCCCTGGCTGCAAGCCGGAATACACAAGGTTGTCAACCGTGTTTGAACTGCTAAAATTGAAGGCAAACAATGGTTGATCCAACAAGAGTTTCACAGCATTATTAGGTCTCCTAGTGGACATCCTTCCAGAGGGAAATGTGTTGTCCAGCACCACCTACCAAGCAAAGAAGGTTCTTTGTCCATTGGGAATGGAAGTAAAAAGAATACATGCATGTTCGAACAATCCTGCTAAGATGTTGTGGTATCTGCCTATGATCCCACATTTGAAGCGTTTATTTGCAAACCCAAAGGAGGCAAGATTGTTGTGTTGGCACTCGGAGGAACGTAAGAAAGATGGAAAGCTAAGACACCCTGCTGATTCTGCCCAGTTGAGAAACTTCAATCAGAGCTTCGAAGAGTTCTATGCGGAACCGAGAAACATAAGGTTAGGGTTGAGTACAGATAGAATGAATCCTTTCGGTAACATGAGCAGCCGACATAGCACCTGGCCCGTCAATCTATGTATGTATAACATTCCTCCTTGGTTGTGTATGAAGCGAAAGTACATTTTGATGTCATTACTTATCCAAGGGCCGAAGCAACCTGGGAATGATATTGATGTGTACCTAGCACCATTGCTGGAAGATCTTGTGACACTGTGAAACGAAGGGGTACAAGTATGGGATGCGTACAAGCGAGAGAACTTCACTTTACACGCCATGTTGTTCTGTACCATCAATGATTTTCCTGCCCTTGGTAACCTGTCGGGTTTCAGTACACAAGGAGCCAAAGAGGAACAAGTAATATACCTTGATTCCCTAATCAGCAAAAAGTCCGTTGGCCACTGACACAGTATTAGCCTGCGCTGGTGTAGGATCAAGGATAACTGACTAGAGGGGGGTGGATAGGAGGTTTTAAAACTTTTTAGCAAATTAAAAATTTAGGACAATTATGAATTATGTCTAAACTAGATACAATTCTAGCTAAGCAAATTAATACAAGATAAATGCTAGAATTGTAAATGCGGAATAAGTAAAGACAAGAATTAACCACAAAGGAGACAATGATGTCTTCTCGTGGTATCGAAGACTTGCCGGTCTTCACTAGTCCACGTTGAGGAAGATTGAACGAATCAAGCCAGCTCTACGAATTAAGGCTTCCCTCGATCACTATTGGTTGTTCTTCCTCCGCTCTGGAGATGGTGAACACCGAACTACTCACAATCTTGGCACCGGGCCTCTTCATAAGCTTCTTGAAGAGATCACCGTGCTCCCACCACCAAGCCGTCTAGGAGTTCAGCAAAACTCCAAGAGTAATAAATCGATGACCTTCGCTTGATGACACTCAAGTGCAAATGGATCAACTAGAATGAGTGAATGCACTTGAATTGGCTCAACTACCTCACAATGAATGCACAAGTGTATTTGAGGTATTGAATGAATGCTCAAGGCTCTAAGGATGTTAAATGAAGAGTTCACCTCAGTCCTAGAGCAGGTGGAGGGGTATTTATAACTCCCACAACAAAATCCAACCGTTATGAAAGAAACCCCAGATTTTCAGCGAAATGCGGTACTACCGCTAACCAAGGTGTGGTACTACCGCTTCTCACCAACCGCTCTACAACGACTACAACAGGAGTATTAACTGCCTCTGACATAGCCGTTTTAAACGCGGCGTGGTACTACCGCCAACTATCATGCAGTCATACCGCTAAGCCCGGTCGTACCGCATAAAGGAGCGGTACTACCGTTCTCAGGGTTTTCAATCTCAGTTGAAAAGGGTGCTTCTCTGAAAATTACGTACCGCCACATAAAATTCGGAATTATCGTGGAGCGGTAGTTCCGCCATTAAAGCTCCAGTACTACCACTCCACTGATTTGAACAAGCTCACTCAAACACGCTAGCCACGTGGACAGCTCAGATAAATGGGCTGTTCGGACCATGCGTTTAAACCACACGATCATGTCATTTCCGAACAGTCTGAATGGCCCACGGTAGTATCGCCAAAGGAAGTGCGGTAATACCGCTAAGCGGTAGTTCCGCCAGGCAAGCATCGGTACTACCGTTTGCCAAGAGAGCACAAGAGCTCTAAAAAGAGGCTCTCTGGAAAATACGTTCCGCTTCAATTTTCCGAAAGTACCATAGAGCGGTAGTACCATTTAAACAATGGCGGAACTACCGTTCCAAGGATTTGCAAATTTAACCAAAATGGGATCTCTTTGGATTTTACATACTGTCAACTAGAAAACAAAATTACCGTGATGCGGTCGTATCGCTCCACAAATAAGTTGACAGGCACTTTTGAACTGCACACGTGGACGCTTCAGATTAAATGGGCTAATCGGACCACACTTATAAACCACACGATCATGTGCTGTTCGGACGGTCCGAACGACACACGGTAGTTCCGCCAACTAAAAAACGGAATGACCGCAATACGATAGTACTGCTCCAAAGGCTGGTCATACCGCATTAGTAACTAGTTGGCTGTGACGATCAGACCATTTACGTGGACATCCTAGATTGATTGGGCTGTTCAGACAACTCGTTTAAACCACACGATCATGTCACTTTCGGACAGTCCGAACGGCCCACGGTAATACCGCCAAGGGATACGCGGTCATACCACAAAGCGGTAGTTCCGCCCTTTAAACCCTGGTACTACTGTTTGTGTAGACAATTGCATAGAGAGCTTTCAAATTTAAATTCAAATGCATGCATGATCCTAAATTGATCCAAATGGCACAAGAACATGCTATCAAGCTACTAGTCATGATCCCTCTTAATAGTACGTCATTTAACCTATAATCCGGTCTTTCAACCATTTCTCCTAAGACCAGTAAAATACAAAAAAGGATCCTAGACTACTTATACCTTGTCTTTTATTCCAAAAGATTTTCATGTTGTCCTTTAGCATGCATCTTCAAGACATCAAATTCACCAATGGGATTTAACCTTGTAAATACTCAATAAAGAAGTTAATCACATATTCACATATTATCATTAATTACCAAAACCATTTTTAGGGGCCTAGATGCCTTCAGCTTGAGTAGCTTGTCAGGCTTTGCATGTCTGGTACATGCGGAAGACCCAAGAGAAGGGGTGTGATACTGGAATCACCGTCAGATACACGGAGGAGCATTTCTTCAACGAGTCAGGCCACTTCGTCGTGGGCTTCAACGACTTATACGACCTATTCAACCTCGCTGCCCTCGTCGCCTTGCTTCTATGATGTTGGACACTGTAAGTGTGTACAATCAAGTTCTACATTCACGTAATACCGATAAATATCACAACTCATTGCTTATGTATAGATACATGATGAAAAAAAGCCTGGGAATGGTCCGAACCGGTGGGTTTCCTCGACCCACACATGGTCTCTAAGCAAACCATCCTCGCAGACGCATCATTCGTCGAGAAATACATAACGACGGGATTGCTTCGTCAGGACGACAAGGACTACATAGTGGTGCCCTACAATTAGGAGTAAGTGCTTCACTACTTGCTATATAAATTTCATTTGTACTTTATACGCAGCAGCACAGACTTAGGTTTAATGACTATAGCGACATACATGAGTAGGTTCCACTGGATCCTTTTAGTCATTATACCAAAGAGGAACAAGTAATATACCTTGATTCCCTAATCAGCAAAAAGCGCGACTTCACCCTTCTGAAAGGAATACTCGACAGGTATGCTCATTTCCTCCATACATAACTTTATTGTAGTCTTCCTTCATTTGAAATAGCCGAGGATAACTTTTTGGAATCATGTAGCTCGTTCATCGCCTATGTTGCCGATGGAGGGGCATACAAGGGATCGAGCGCCACACTGTAACATAGGACACGATTTCCGGTACGTGCTACAACACAATAATCATATATCATACTTCATAATAATGCGTCTCGAACTGACTATACCTATATATGTAATTCTATTTTTGCAGTGCTGCCAGCAAAAACAAGATCACCTATGTGCATTCTACGTTTGTCATCATATGTATCAAATCATTTGTGCTAAGATGAAGGATCCCGAGGTTTGTCAATCTCGAAATAATTATTTCCTAATTATAAATTTAAATATATATGCTTACTACTTTACTCTTGCTAGCGACAGGGCTTGCACATAGAATTAGATCCACTCGTTGCGAAAGAGGTCACGGACGTTCGAGGGAAGCTCTGCGCCATCATCAAGACAGATATCATTAACCCCAATGGAGAGTTTCACTCCGTCGCCGACGCAGAGTTTCACCCCATCGACACCTCTCAACCACCTTCAAACAATTGATTCAATTGTAATCCAATTGTAACTATAGCGACAATACTTGAACAAATTCTTTTGTAATTTATTTTGAGTAATGATCACTTTCAGTTGTCAACAATTGATTATCTGTGATGTATCTGTTTTCTGCATGCTTGTTTTCAGATGGCATGGCTAGCAATTCCTGAGGCTAGCCAAAAATTTTAAAAAAATAGTTAGGTATAATGAACTATCACAGACGGTTTTTTGTTGAAACTGTCTGTGAAGGTATGCCGGTTCTATTTACAAACCATAAAATTAGTTAGGTATAAAGACCTATCACAAACGATTTTTTTGTTGAAACCATATGTGAAGGTATAGTATCACAGACGGTTTCCATTAAAACCCCTCTGTGATACGTAGGATATCACAGACAGTTCTATTTCCAAACCGACTGTGATATGTCTCAAATTACAGACGGTTTGTAAATAGAACTGTCTGTGATATCCTACATATCACAGATGGTTTTTAATGGAAACCGTCTGTGATACTATACCTTCGCAAACGGTTTAACAAAAAACTGTTTGTGTTATGCCGTATCACAAACGGTTTTTGAACCGTCTGTGATAACCGCCTATTATCGTAGACATACAAATTCAGACGGTTCAAAAACCATCTGTGATGACGGTTCCGAACTGTCTGTGATGATCTTGTATGTACTAGTGCATATTCGTAGTAAAGTTTGGCATCAATGAATCCTGGATCAACTACTCCTGCCTGATGAAAGTATCTAGGCCCCCAATAATGGTTTTGTTAATTAATGTCAATAATATTTTATGGGACTAACATGTGTGTTAAGATGTTTAATGGTTTAGTCCATGAGATTGAATGATGATATGAAAAAGCAATGCAAAGGTGATAAAGATCAACATGGCTCAAGGCAAATGTATCACATAGTCTAAGGATCTTTTTGTAGTTTTTGCCAGTCTCGTTGTTTGGAGAAAAGATCGGATTTATAGGCTATATGTCGTACTACAAAGAGGGATCATAGCTAGTAGCTTGAGGATCCATCAAAGTGTCATATTGATCAACTAGAAGTCATCCATTGTATTTGTTTTCTCTTCTGGAAATCTGTTCAGAAATATCGGTAAGACCGCAAGTGATCAGCGGTATTGCCACAAGTCGGTAGTACCGAGATCTAGATAACGGTATGAAAATTCCAGAGAGCATGTTTTTGAAAGTGTTTTTTGAAATCCCAAAATCGGTATGACCACATTTGATGAGTGGTATTACCGCAAGTCAGTAATACCGAAATCTAGTTGGGGGTATGTTTTTTTTCCAGGACACATGCTTTTGGGAGTTTCTCTTAGATTCTAAAATCGGTATGATCGCATTTGAAAAGCGGTATTACCGCAGGTCGGTAATACCGAAATATATATGGCGGTATGTAATTAACAGAGAGTATGTTTTGAGAGTTTTGATCTCCCTTGAGGATCGGTATGAGCGCAACTCTTGAGCGGTATTACTGTAAGTCGGTAATACCGAGTTTTACATGGCGGTGCATTATTTCCAAATAGGGTGTTTTTCTTGTGTTTTTGATCCTTCAGAAATCAGTAGTACCTATCTAGCCAAGCAGTATTACCGTTGTACGGTAATACCGATTTGTAGTTGGAGGTAGTACCACACCTTTTCGATAACAGCTAGCTCAGAGCATTAAATGTGACTGTTCCAACCGTTGATCAGGAGAATCGGTAATACCGGGTTTGTACGATGGTATTACCGCAAATGTTGTAAAGTTTAGGGATTTGTTCTAAACAGCTAGTTTTGTGGTTGAGGGCTATAAATACACCTCAACCTGCACCAAGCTCATAACTTTTTGCCATACTGAATACACTTGAGTCTTTGGTGCTCTCTCTTCTACTCATTTACGTTGAATTCACTTTTTGAGGTAGTTGAGAGCTATTAAGTGCATTGCATCATTAGTTGATCATCTTAGGCAATTGATAGTCTTCAAGCAAGCGCGACGATTCGTTACTCTTGGTGCTTGCCGACACCTAGACGGCTTGGAGAAGAAATTGCACAGTGATCACTTCAAAGAATCTTGTGAAGTGACCCGGTAAGGAATTGTGAAGTGGTTGCATGCTCACCACCTCCGGAGAGGAGAAAGAGCAATTCTAGTGATCGAGGGTTAAGGCTTAATTTGTGGAGCCGACTTGATTTATTCAAGTTTCCTCAATGTGGACTAGTGAAGACCGGCAAGTCTTCGATACCACAGAAAAAAACTTCATTGTCTTCATTGTGGTTTATTCTTGTCTTTACTAATTCCGCATTTACATTCTAGCAAATTACTTATGTAGTTTTTGCTTGGCTAGAATTGTATCTAGTATTGTCATAAGCTCATAATTGTCTTATAAGCATAGTTGTTCTTGTATTGTATTTGTGTTAGGTAGCTTTGTTAAGACAATTCAGTTTAAAATTGTTAATTAGTTGAAAAGTTTTAAAAACTTCTTATTCACCCCCTTCTAGTCAGTTATCCTTGGTCCTACACCTGAGTCGGTTCATCTTCTGCAATTATATGGCAGACGCATATAACAGAAATACTTAGTTGTTTGGAGTGATAATATGTTTATATTAATTTGCTGCTCCCTGTTTTAGCAGATTTTAATTTAATTAAACTTTTCGGATCCCTGCTAAGTTAGCATTTCCAAGTAGCTATTTTTCCTATGGCTTGTTAGCTCTAGAGGCTAAGGTCGCTGAACTCACACATATTCGTCCCTAGCTTGTGTTGGCTCAGAACAGAAGGGCTAGGCTACTTGTATCTGGGTCCCTGAATTTTCCTAACTTTAGGCGATCCTAATCTAACGACACACTCTCGCACTCAAAATACAAAACCGCTATATGTACTCGCAACACGCACTGCACTATACTACACGCACATGACATAAAACACTACACGCACCCTATACTACACACAACACACACTACACTACACAACACAACACAACACAGCACAGCACAACACAAACAAAACACGCAACAACACTACACACACACACGCACAGTACACACGCAACACACATGACACTCTCGCACAACACAACACACATCACAACACTCGCTCTCTCTTGCGCTTCTTCTCCTCCCCTCCTCTCTTCTCGGTGGTGGCTCTCCCTCTCCCGTCTAGATCCGACGCCACCCGGGTGCCATTGGCCTCTGGCTGCTCCCCTCCGCCAGCTTTGCTCCGGATTTGCGCCTCCTGGTTCTTGGTGCCTTCCGGGTGGTCTTTCGGTTGCTTCCTTCGGCCGCCCCTTCGGTTGCAATCTGGGGTGGCTTCTGGTCGCCTCTCCTCGTCGGCCTCTACCTCACCTCTGGCTCTCAGTTGCTACTGTTGCTCAGTTACCCGGTGGTTTCCCCTCTACCCCCTTTTACTTTTACCTAGTCCCTGTTATGCTGATTTATCCCCAATTGATTTGTGGGGGTTTTGGTGGTATTGTTGGTGGGTTTGGGGAATTTTGGGGTGATGATGGCATGTGGGCTTGGTTCGTTGGTGGCTTGGGCATGGTGAGTTGGTGGCTTCTTTGGGTTTCTGTGGTTAGGGTTTGCTGGTGGCATGCTCGGTGGTGGCTTTGTTCCTAGACATGGTGATGGCTTCGGTGGGGGTTGTGGTTTCCTGGACATGGAGGTGGGTTTTGGTAGCTTCAGTGGTGGCTTGTGATGGCATGGTGGTAATGGCTTGTGGCTTCTGTGATGGCATGGTTGTTCTGGGGGACTTTTGGTGGTGACATTGTGATGCTTGGTGGTATGATGATGGCTTGCGGCTTTCTGGGCTTGATGATGGATGGTGGCTTCGGTGGTGGCTTTGTGGTGCATGCTTCCTGGGCATTGCTCCTAGGCATGGTGAGTTTGGTGATGGTATGGTTCCTAGGCTTGGCTTCGACCTCAAACCCTAACCCAATTAACTTCTTTCCCCCTTTTCATATCTTGTCAATTTTAGTTTAGCTTCTTGTTCTATCCTTTTACCATGCATGCTTGGGGTAGCTAGCTAGGGTTGTCGTGACTGTACTCGGGGTAGGGGTGTTGCGTCGGGGAGCTCATCCCCGCTTCAAGGGCATATGGTGGCTCTAGCGGGCTGCCACTAGCAGTGTGGTAACAAGCCGAATGAGGCATGGTGCTTTTCTCTTGATCACCTTGCCTTGTCAGTTGTGGCTGTGTGCAGTGCGAGTGTTGTGTGCAATGCTAAGAGGTATGGGAATGGCTATCATATGGGCTTACCTGTTGGTTCGCTAGTCAGGGAATGGTTGGTTGGTTCTAGAGGCTTGGTCGGCCCAATGGTTGTCATGGCCTTCCCACTGGTTGTCAGTTGGTCGTTCCACTGGTGGCCTTGGTCTTGGTCATTCAATGCCTTGCTTTACCTTCTCATCCTTGCCTCCTGGTCTCCTTCCTTGACTGCCTCTTGTTGGCTGTGGGGGCTTGGTGGTTGCTTTGGTTTGCTTTCTCTGGTTCCTACCTTGTGTTGGCTTGCTTGCTTTCTTTTGGTTGTAGCTGGTTGGAGGAATGTCAACTGTATTAGATGTGAGCTAGGTTTTTATTTGGGGGCTTCAGCTGGCTTTGGCTGGGGGTCTCTCTCTCTCCCTACTGTTCCTTGCCCATATGGCCCTCACCTTATCCTTTCTCCTCTCTTTGCTGGCTGTTGGGCTGGGTAAAAGGAATGGACCATTGGTCCATAAGACACTATTTGCTAGATTTTCTACGGCTGAGGTAAATCGGAAAAGTGGGTATTGGATTTTTTTTATTGCTGGATGATGAAACCCACCCTATTGAGAGGATGCCGACTAGCCCCGGACAGTCTGGAAACCTCTATGAGCTTCACTCTTTCTAACGACACTCCTTTCTCTCCTCCACTCCACTCTATTTGGTCTAGGTTTTCTTTCGGTCTTTTGGCTTTTACTTACAAAGGACAAGAATGGTGGTAGGATCTTGGTTCGGCTAGAGAGGGCTCTATTTGCTGGTGATACACAGACAGATGACGTAATTGGTTTGAGGCTACCAAGCATGAAAGAATCCCTTTTGTAATGTACTCAAAGTTGTAATTTTTATTTTCATTCGATGTAACGAATTCTTGTAATTAATTCCGAGTCTGTATCGATGTTGTACTTTTGATTTAGAAATCCTGTTGTAAACTCTTGATAATATAATCTTGTATTAAACTATTTTGCGATGTGTTCAATATTAGTCTGTAATTTACTATTTATTATTTCTATTTATTGTTGTTTAGATTAATTTAAGTGTTCGGGTTCTTTCAAGTTTGCAAATATGTTTTGCAAATGGTTGAAGTCCATGTACCTGTTCCTTGTGGCATGATTCTAGAAGTCAGCAAATATGTTTTGCAACTTGTTGAAAATCTTGCCTACATTCCTTGATTGTATTACGTATTAATTTACAAATATGTTATGTAAATTTGAGTTGAAGCGTTTTGCAAAATAAGCTTTTGTCATCTTGTCTGGTATTTGATCGATGGAGGTAGCAGGGATGGACCGTAACCCCGATGCGAGTCGGGCGATCGAGTTTTTCCAAAGAGCTTCCTTTCTCACTGTTGGCTATCCGAACCGACCGCAGTTGGAGGGCCAGACTGACTGGACCTCCAGGTCATCGACGCGGTCAGCTTTTTCCAGTAGCATGTTTTCATGTGGTTCTGGAAATCTTTGAACCTGGTTTGACCGGACCCTGAGTGAGTGGACTAACCGGACTTGGCATAGCGGATAATTTCTGTAGCATTGATTACTGCAGAAGTTACTGTTACACAGTAGTCCGTTCTGACCGACCATATGCATGTGGTCTGACTGGGCTTCCTGTCTTTTGCACAGTTTCCTCTCCAATGGCTAGTTTTTGTATGTGGGTGTATAAATACACCTGTGGCCAATTGGAGGAAGTGGGGCTGGTGTCTTTTTCATTTCCTTAGAGCAAAGAGCAACCCCTCTCTCCTCCTTTGTGCATGTGTTGTACCTAGTGAGCTTAGAGAGCAAAATCCTAATGCATGTGTTGCATTAGGTGTTGGATTCAGTATCCATTGAGTTTAGACACATGATTCGTTCAAGTGAGCGTCTTCGACTTGTTACTCTTGGCGTTTGTCGACGCCTAGACGGTTTGGAGAAGTTGCACCGGTGATCTTCTCAAAGAAGGTTGTGAGAAGACCCGGACGGTTGTGAGTGGCTTAGTGCTCGCCATCTCCGGAGTGGAGGAAGAGTAACCCCGAGTGGATTCGAGGTGTAGGCTCAATTTGCGGAGCCGATCCAATTCATTTGGGCTTACCTCAACGTGGACTAGGGGAAACCAGAAAGTTTCCGATCACAACGGGAAAAAGTTCAAGCGCTCTTGTGGTTTGCTTTCTTGAGCTTTACTTTTTTGTAATTTACATTTATAAAATTAAATTGCTTGCTTGTCCCCTTAGGATCGCATTCTTTGTCTTAGTCTTAACTTGTTAGTGCACATAGTCAAAACTCATTGATTTAGGTTTTAAATTGAACAAAATCGAATTGATTTATAATTACGCAAAAAAAACTCGGTTTTAACCAAAAGATTTTTAAAAGTCTGCCTATTCACTCCCCTCTAGTCGGCCTCTTCGATCTTACAATACTACAGAGGAATCCGATCCGTGAGGCGTCACTGGTAGTGGTGGCCAAATGGGCGGCCCGGCCCGGCATGGGCCCATGTTGGCATGACCCGTTTAGGCACGACCCATTCTGGCCCGCAAACTTAATAGACCGTGCTGTGCTAGCCCACGTGCCGACTAAGCGACCGAACCTGACTGACGACCTTCGTCTTTGTTTGTCATACGGCCCGAGCCCGTTTAGCCCGACGAGCCAATTTCGGCCTACTTAGCCTGTTATGCGTGAAAATTCAAAAAAAATCCAAAATAAATAAAAAATGTGTAGAATTCAGAAATACATACGAAAATTATATATAAAAAATGAGACAAACATATTGTAAATGTAATAAATAATTTTATTAATGTTCCAATGGCTATCTCGTTAAAACATTTGCCATTAGCCCATAAGACATGAACAATTGAAAAAAAATGTAAAACAATCCTAGAAAATATATATAATTTTTAAAAACCAAAATAAATTTATATATACTTATAAAATGAATCATATAAAATTAAAAACCATATAAGTATTACAAATTGATAATAAAATCATATAAATATTAAGAAATGAAAATAAAATTATATATATATATATATAGGACGCCCGTTCGTACTCTTGGGAGTATGTACTCCCACTTCCAATATACCACTTAAACGAATATGTTATACTTCTTTATCACTTTTAGTATATTTAAATATCAATTATAAGACACTCTAATGTGACTTGATTGAAAAATGTTCATTGGAGCCCTTTATTTTTGCTATATACCCTTTTTCATATATAAAAGAAGTATATACACGGATTTTGGTATAAAAAGTGGATTTTTATGGAACTCACTTTAGGGTATATCTTATAATCATTATTGAGTATACTCAAATTGATAAAGAGGTATCATCATACGATTTAAGTGGTATATGAGAGGTGGGAGTACGTACTCTAGAAGTACCATACCATTTTCCTATATATATATATATATATATATATATATATATATATATATATATATATATGTGTGTGTGTGTGTGTGTGTGTGTGTGTGTGTGTGTGTGTATATATGTATGTATGTATATATATATATATACACACACATATACATACACACACACATACATACATATATATACACACACATACACACACACACACACATATATATATATATATACATATATATAATAAACGGGCCTAATGGGCCATGCCGTACCTAAGTCGTGTTGGTAGGACCAAGACTATTCGTCTTTGTCTTTGTGCGGCCAAATTGTCTTGGGGGTGGCGGCTTGAGCACGCCCGAAATGTCATGTCGTGCCAGCCCGACCCATGAACAGTGCGGACAATGCCGTGCCTGAGTCAGACCAACAGTGTTGTGCCTCGGTCGGGTTTACGTAAGATGGGCCATTTGCCACTTTAATAGTGGTGGCCAACGGGCGTGAAGGCAAACCACGGACCCGTCTGAGCACAACCCATTTTGGCCCGCAAACTAAATAGGCCATGCCATGCCGGCCCACATGCCAGCTAGGCAGCCCAGGCACGGCTCGAACCCATTTAGCCCAATAGGGCAATTCCGGCCCACTTAGCCTGTTAGGCCTGAAAATCCAAAAAAAATTCCGAAAATTCATAAAAATGTATAGAATTCATAAATACATATAAAAAAAAAATTTAAGACAAGCATACTGAAAATGTAATAAAGAATTTTATTAATGTTCAAATGACTGTCTCGTTAAAACCTTCTCTATTTAGCCCATAAGATATGAACAAATGAAAAAATATTAAAAAAAACTCCTAGAAAATATATATAATTTATATATACTTATAAAATGAACTATATAAAATTTTAAAAAATAAAAATAAAATCATATAAATATTAAGAAATAAATAAATAAAAATAGGCCAGCAAAGAGTGTCGTGCCAGCACGGCCATCTGGCCACGTCTAATCACCGGATTCCCTTCCCCTACCGCCGCCTCTTTTCTTGGAGGGGAGGAAAGAGAAGCGAAGGAGGACAAGACGCCGCGTGAGTCTGGTCGGCTTCCTCTCCACAGCCCCATTGCCTCTCGATCTTTCCAGAACCTTCCACGGGCTTGTCAGGACTCGGGGATTGCGCAGCTATATCTACCCCTGACAGGGCTGCCTGCCCGCTGCTAGGTCCGCCGCCGCGCCGCCGGGAGGGAAGGAGCTGGTTCAGGCTGTGAGATGGCCTCGCCGGAGCCATCCGCGGCGGCTGCTGGTGAGGGGGGCGGTTCCGGGAGCCAGGCCCAGGCGGCGGCGGTGGAGCCGATCCGGATGCCGACGGTGGAGGAGATCAAGGGGCAGGACATCTGGAACAACTGCGCGGTCCGCAGCGTCGTCAGTGGCGTCATGGGTAACTACCGAATACCGATGAGACCCGCCTTCATCTCTTATCTTCAGTTAACTTAGTAGCTTGTTCCCAATGGCCGCAGTTTTGGCGAGGAAATTTTGATTTGGGTACAAATTTAACTTGGGAGTGTGTGATAGAATTAGGCTTTAGGCGTGGGTTTTTGTTCTAAAGAAATTAATATGTTGCCATGATCTAGTTCAAATGTTATATCATTGGAGCTTGGAGAGACCTGGTCCTGAATCCTTGTGGGACAGGGAGGCGGTTGTTCATTCTTTAGATGGTTAATTGTTAAGATGCCGGTTTTGCAAGAGACGAAATTAACTTTTCTTTTGAGGAAGTGCAAGGGATGAACTTGATATATGCTAATACATTGATTCAGTTGTCCTCTCTTTTTTTTATGCGCTGTACTTTGTTTATTTAGAAATGTTAGGTACCCATGGTTGACTGAAAATCTTTGTAGGCGATCAAAGAAAATCTTTATGATCCCCTCTGGATGAACTTTCATGTGAAATGGCATGTGATGATTGAGAAGTATTTGTTTCAAGTGAACTTTCCTCAGAGAGCCGGGGTGCAAATTCTTGTGGTAATATGTCATGTAAAATTGATAGTCTAGGAATGTTTCTACATGTAAGATGGTCAAGGATTTAGAAAGTGGTTCAACAAAGTTTCAAGTTGGTTGCAAAGAATTTTGTAGAGTATTAGAAAGGCTGCCATTTATTTAACTGTGTGCATCCTTGATCCTTCATTTTTTTTTATTTCAGTGTTGCTAGAAGCATTGTGCAATAGATGTACAGTGTGATGTGCTGCAAATCGCAAGGCAGATATTTATTTAAGTTTGATTTTATCCATTCATTCCATGTTTTACTGTACTTTCAACGCAAGAAATTACAATGGGATCGAATGCCCTGGTGATGGCTAGCATTTTTTTTGTTTCCAAAGTTTGTTATTATAAGTGAACACTGAGCACCTGTTGTAGTCAACTGCATTTTGTGGGGATTGATAATATTCCAATTGTGCGGTGTATAGCTGTTCAAATGTTGATATTTCCTTTCAATCTAGAACATGGCAAAGGCCTGTAATGTAAAAGGATCAACTCTATGATTTTGCCAAGTGTAATGATTTTAATGCACAAGGTGTGTTTTCCTCAAATGAGTTAATATTGAAATAAGCCTCAACTCAACACGACAAGTGAATTCAAATTATAGTCACTTGCAGATTTCTTCAAATTGTTTTAGTGTAGTATTGTGGCTTTTCAGTAAAGACCCTGACCTATAAATATTCACAGCCCAGCTCATACGGGCGGACAATATTCGCCCAGAGCCCCATTGCGACCGCAATGCTGTTCTTGAAGGACCTTTCCTTCGAGCAAAAAAAGGGAATAGAAGTTAGGAAGACTACTGACGTAGGGTGTACTCCTCTACTATCTGTGTAGTCAAACTATCAGTATTTGCTTACAGTTTGGCATTTGGTAGTTGGTACCCTCAAAATAATAGGCATTCAACATTCAGTGGTTGGTTACTCCAGCCTAAGTTGAAAATCATGTTTTGTTATACCTAATGCTATACAGCCTGGACTGGAGTATCAACTGCTGGCTTATACCACCACCAATGATACTGGGGCCTAGCGACAAGTGTGTAATGGTTCACATTTTTCTTTCATCCTATGGATAACTGGTATTAACTCTGCATTCTTTCGATTCAACAGGGGGTGGTCTTGGTGTACTTATGGGACTATTTTTTGGAGCTTTGGACAACCCAATAACAACAGAGGAGATGACAGCAAGGCAACAAATAGTATACACAGCAAAACAGATGGGTAGGAGAAGTATAAGCAACGCCAAAACCTTTGCAGTCATGGGCTTGATTTTCTCTGCAGCTGAATGTGTCATAGAGAAGGTAGACATAGTGTGATGGTTTTTTCCAGTCATTAATATTTTTATAAATTTTGTACTTATTTTGACCACGAATTGTTGTGTTCTGGCAGGCTCGGGCAAAGCATGACACTACCAATACAGCGGTAGCTGGCTGTGTCACAGGAGGGACTTTAGCTGTAAAAGGTGAATTATTTTGCAACAACTCAGCCTGTGAATTAGATCTAACTTAATTTTTTTTATCCAAGGATCAACTTACTTAAGCTCCCAAGACAATTTCCCTGAAGTAAAACCCCAGGGTGCAAGTGCAACCATTAAAGTTGATTTTTCTTTTTAGGATGGGTTCAGGTGGATGGGCATATTTGACACCTCTAGCAGTTTTTTTGCCCCAACTCTCTCTGACCATGTTCTCAGAATTCAGATAGGTGAACTTATGCTGTATTTCCTATACAAGTTGCATTTCATCATAATCGGGAGTTGGGATATACTACTGCTCTTTTCTGTGTGTGTGTGTTTCCGATCACATGTACCTTGTTTTATCCCTTGATTTTCATTCCTGCATAGCTAAAATGTTTCTTTCTTTTGAATCAATTATTTGGTACTCCTGCAGTGCCAGGTTCCTATATTATTGTTCCTGATGCAGCTATATATGAAAATTCATCCCTAAGGGAATTGGCATTTTCTTGTAGGTGGCCCTAAAGCTACATGTGCTGGATGTGTGGGTTTTGCTACCTTCTCGGTGCTGATTGAGAAGTTCTTTGATCGCCATACTTGAATCAATGATGGAAGCATTGCATCACCCCATCTGTCATTAATTTCAAGTGAAGTTTTTTTTGTAGAAAGCATGAGCAGGATTCGGCATTGCCAGAAGAACCTTTGGTTATTTTACAACATTCAGTCATTGACATGTCTTCAGAGATCTTGTAACCTAAAATTTTGCTATCTTCGAGTTGTTACGCAACATTGTAGGTACAACTAGAGTAGCTACGAGGTCTTCAGAAATCGACCTTTAATACAACGACTGAGTTTGCAATCTGTTATATCATTCTCACTATCTGTAGCCAATAGGCTGCCATATTATTCTCGCAATATGTAGTCAATGAGCTGTTCTGTTATGTCATTCCTCAATTCTGCATTTTTACTGATGTAATGGCGGACCACGCAGAACTATTTTCCCCCCTTCCGTTTTTGCTCTGTGAAATGCCAAGATGACATGATATTTTAGACAGCATTTGTGGTTAAGGAAGATATATAGTTAGGTTCAAATACCTGATCCTGTACACAGCCTCTTGTTTAGTTTTACTTCGACCATTTTCTGCTATATTTGCAGTACGTAGCAGAGCGCTTCCTTACATACTTGTGACTAATCCTGCAACTGGTCTCCACAATTTCACAAAAACTTTTTGTTGAGAAATAATTCAGTACTATGTTGCGAAATGTGCATTACTGAATGCTTCAGAGAACTCTCTTAACCAGTAGTTTGATAAACCAAGATCAGTAGATTCCTCCAGTAGGCAATGTGGTTACAGTTACAGTATCAAAGGAACAACATCCTACATCTCTAATGCCTACAAGAAAACGTGTCTCTGTAGTGTTTACATGTATCCACACCAAGAGGGCACGCTGGGAGATCTAAAATCACACCCACTTTTGTTCGAGAAATGATAACCTATGGCTAGTCTTGGATAATGGCGATGAGCAGGGAAGCCTCGTCAGCCTCCGGCGCCTGATCGTCTGCAGTAAAGGCAAAAACAGAATCAGTTCGACGAATCAAAGCAAAAAAAAGAAGAAAAGGACAGAAGTATATAAAAAAATTGACAAGGAAAAAAGTATAATTTTCGCAACTCAATTCATCAGAACATGCAGCAGAAACACCTGAGGGCAGGTTGGATATGAGCTGCTTGACACCACCATTCGCTTCATCTCCTTTGTCCTCACGTTTACTCTGATCAGCAGCGTCGCCATTGCTCGCCTTGGCATCTTCCTCGCTGCCGCGACTCCCGATTCCGTTAGCGCCAGACATGGCCATGCCAATCTTGGAAGCCACGGCGCTCAGAATCCCAGCCTGCTCGCCTCCTCCATCCTGATCTCTCCCTTCCCTTTTCTCTCCATCTGCTTCTATTGTTCCAGAAAAAATCAAATAGATTTACAAAGACGCAAACTTTCCTGGTCCCGATTCACGGAGATTGGAGAACAGACAAAGCGCAAGTCCTTACCCGAGGCTGGAGTGGAAGCAGGCGAGCTGGACAGGAGCTTATCGAAGATTCCACCGCCACCATCACCACCTTTCTTGCATTCCTCCTCGCCATCAGAAGCAACCAAATCGCCATTGCCATTGCCTTTGCGGTCCTCCTCCTCAGCACCGTTGCTCCCGTTAGCGCCAGACATGGCCGCGCCAATCTTGGACGCCACGCTGCTCAGAAACCCACCCTCCTCACCTGGCTCACCATCACCAGCAGCAACCCCTGACTCTTCTTCTCCATCGCGCTCTTTCCCCTGCGCCATGGTCTCCTCCTGCTCTCTCCTCTCCTCCTCGCCCACCGAATCCTCCATCTGGAAACCGAACCTCGATCGCACTACTACTACGACTACCTTGCAAAGTGTGTACAGATTGCAACGGTACCATACGAACAGATCAGCAGAAGAAGAGTGGAGGAGCCGTGCAGCTGGAGACTGCAGATATATAGGCGCCTGCCTGGGTCTGACGGAAAATAAATCATATGGGGAGGGCCCCTCCCCCTCCCCGATCTCTATTCATTTCCCTCTTTCTCAATCCAACAACCTGGAGGAGAGGCGACCCTCCCTTAGAGAATTCCCTTCCAGCCTAACACGGGAGGAGGGGGGTAGGGCAGAAAATAAATTCTACGGTGAGGCCCCTCTCTCACCGCCGTTGAATCTGCTCAGTGCGCGAGGCTCCTCAATGGACGGTGGGATGCGTGGAGGGTGGGGGGCCTCATGGAGGTTGGGTCATATAGTATTTATTTTCGGGGGTGCACACGCGTCCTGCAAGATGGCCGCCTCAGCGAGGCGACTCCTCGTGTGGTCGTGCCTGCCTAGGGTATTGTAGCCTGGCGCGCAAGGATTGGCAAGGTGCTACGATTTTCGAGGAGAAAATTTTCTACCATGGATCCATGCCACTAAAATTTACTCTTATATCTTTTATACCGTGAAGAAAGCTTGATACCTAGTTTTTCTTTTGATCCTTCTCATATTATTTCCGTTGTCTCCGTTCGTTGGAGTCACCGTTAAACCAAAAAATCTCCATCTTACCCTCATCTTTTCCTTCTACACTCTCATCAACACGTCTCTTTTCTCTCTCCTGCTCCCACTGGCCACCACCTCCTCTCTCCCTGTTCTCGGCTAGGTACGGCTGTCCACAACCGCCAACTGCCGCCACCCGCAACATGCCCCTGCCGCCTGTCCTCCACCACACAAACAGGGTGCTTGCACCCTACCTCACCGTCACGTCCCTTGAGGACCACACCACCTCCTCCTCCCCCCTCTCTCTCCCTGTTCTCGGTCTTGCACGGCTGCTCGATCCTCGAGGACCGCCACGCTGCCCACGATTGTGACATCCTAGAGCTACTAGTCGACAACCAACACTTCGTTGCCACCCACGTTGCGCTTCAACAAAAAGGGGCAGAGGATCCAAGCATATGAGTTTTGGATCTTGTTGTGTGTTTCTTTGTTGTTCTATTCTGAGTTCGTGTATGTGATGTTGCACGTAGGTTCCTGCAGCAAAAGAGAGAGAGAGAGAGGAAGAGACTAGGAGAAAGGGAAGGAAGAAAAATGAAAAAAATAGTTTTTTCGTGTGTCAGAGAAGGTGACGGGAATGACTAAAATGGAACAAAAGAAAAACTCGGTGATACATAAGGAATCAAAAAAAATTCGGTGACATAGAAAGGAAGTAAATTTAATTGGCACGCAGAAAATTTTATCTAGCCCGTTTGGTGCTTTGCGCTTTTGGGTTTTGTTTTTGCTTCTTTTTCTGTACTTTCGGGGGGCCGGGCCCGGAGGCGGTGACATGTCGGGGGACGGTGGATCACGCCGGTTGTCGGTGCAGATGCCTGGGAAGAAGAGTGGCGGAAATTTACTAGTCTACTTTTTCAGTGGATCAAAGAAGCGTCGGAGTCTTCACGTGTCATGGGCAAGATCGCTCGCTGCTCCGTGTTTTGGTTCGAGTGAAATACTAGAGAATCAAGCTATTTGATGCTCGCAGTCGCAGGCTGTTGTTTTCGGAGGATCTCCACAATACCATCCCCCCCCACACACACACACACCCCGGGTAAACACTGTGATTCTGTGAATGGAATGCCATGCCATGTGTATCTGTTGTCCACGCAAGAGAAGCTGAAGTATGCTAGCGGCCCTGTGAATGTTTTGTTAGTTCAGTCGCGTCGGATTGGCGATTTTTCTCGTGAAGAAATCAAGGGAAAGAAAGAAACACTTGTCTCCGTCCTAGCAACAAATTGTGAACTTAAACCTGGGCGAACCTAGCACAACAAAATCAGAGTGGCACAGTGGAAGCGTGGTGGGCAGAGGCGGACCCTCCCTTTGGGCATACTCGGACGGCCGCCCGAGCTCCCCTCTGGTGCGGAGACCCCACTTCCCAGACGACGGCGGGGCGGCGGGCAAGTGCAGACTTCGAGGGAGCGCAGCGCGGGCGGCGGAGGAGGCCCCGGTGTTAGAGAGGCGGCACCCACCAAGGGCGAGGGCCTCAAGGGTGGGGCATGCAAGGAGTGGATCGGCGAGCGCGAGGTGGCACCAATCGGGAAGGCAGCAGAGGAAGACCTCCCGGGCACGCTTGGTGGCGAAATCCTGGAACCAGGCCTCGGCAATGGGCATGCAACGGGGCCCATGTGGGAGGCTAGCGCGCGGGTAACGGCGTCGGCGCGCGTCGTCCATGGTGCGGTCGAGAAGCCCGTGTAGCGGGCTGGGGCGGGGAGCTAGAGGTCGTCGAGGCGGAGCGGGGTCGCGCGCCACACATCGCAGAAGCGCGTGGAGATGGCGGCGATGCGGACCGCCTCGGCGGTTTCGAGGCGGGAGAGGATCATGGAGAGGAGCGCGTTCGGGAGCCCGCTAATGTGATCCTCTCCGCCGTTGGAGGGGACGGGAGGGGAGGCTGTTGGAGGGGACGAGAGGGGAGAGATGGCGGCGGCGATGCAGGAGGGAAGGTGGAGCGGCTGTCATCGATCGACGCGCAGCTGCTGATGCTGGTGCCAGCCAAGGTGTCGGAGGACGACAAGCTCATCGAGTACGACGCACTCCTCCTCGACCGCTTCCTCGACGTCCTGTAATCGCCTTAAGGCATTTTCAAAGACTTGGATGGAGGAGCTCTTCTACGTCCTATGGGCACTGCACACTACTACCAGTAGAGCAACTGGAGAAACACCATTCGCACTAGTTTACGGTGCAAAAGCGGTGCTACCTAATGAGATTCAGTTAGGTTCGGCGCATATAGACCTCCATGATCAAGTAAATCAAAGAGAATTACGTGAAGACGATGTCAATCTGCTGGAAGAAAGACGTGATCGAGCACTATTAAAATTGGCTGCTTATCTGCAAGAGTTGAGACGCTACTACAATCGAAGAGTTCGTCCAAGAACACTTCACATGGGTGACTTGGTCCTGAGACGAATCCAGAATTAGACCGACTTGAATAAGTTGTCCTCTAAATGGGAAGGTCCATATACTGTAGTTTCTATCACTAGGCCAGGTTCAGTTAAATTAGCCATGTATGATGGTCGTGTTCTATCTAACACATGGAACATTGAACATCTTCGAAGATTCTATGTATAAGTATCTTTTAATATATAATTAGATTATATTTTGCTGTCAAACATCTTTTTTCTTTTGTATCATTTCACATACATAATCACTATCTTTTTTGTTATCAAGTGCCTACGATCGATTAAATCCACTAATGGGTCATAATATCTTTACTTTAAAAATGGTCATCGGTATATATTTGGAATGACAACTGTTTGGGACCTCTTCTATAAGCCAATTTTTATTGCATAGGAGCCCGATAGATTGACTTCATCTTCCTGAATACATACTGTTCTGGATCATTGAATTTGTATAGATATACTGGTCCTAAAGTATTTGTTCGCTCGAAACACTTCTCTCATTGCTAGACAAAGTGTTCCAGGCGGGGGGCTACACATAACAATATAGATAAGAAATTTAAATTTGCAAAAGAAATCTAACTTGCAAAAGAAATTCAACTTCCAACAAATAGTTACAATCATCATATATCAAATGTTTTCATCATTCCACATATTAAAAATATTACATTATCATTGTTAAACACTTGAGCCAGGAGTACTTGCTGCGGCAGGAGCACTTGAAGAAGTGACAGGAGCACTAGATTCAATACTTTTGATGATCTCCACCACCACTGGTGTAATCTTAGCCTGAGCTGCAATACCTGCTTCTTTTGTTTTGAACTTGAGCGCAGGAACAAGCTTCTAGAGATCAACGGAGTCCCCATAAAGGAGGTCAATCTTTAACAAGACTCGATTCAAGGCTTGACCCATTGCTCTCATTAAAGATTGATACACAGTATTCTTCATAGCAGGTATGTGCTTTTAAATGTATTTGATTTGAATAGAGATATCATTCCTAGGGTCATCCAAGGTCATGTTGGTTGAGAGAGGAGTTACCGGAGCTTTCAGTTGCTCTGCGATTTCTCGTAGTAAAGCTGAGATTCGAGAAAAACTATTTCCTGTAGCCATAGAAATTTCTTTGCCGGCCTTCATCAAGGTCTCCACCTTCTTCTCAAGTTGATGCACGGCAGCGCGTTTCCACTCCTTTCAAGTCTTGAATCTAAAGATCTTTGTTAGAAGAGGTCTTCTGAAGATCATCTTTTTCCTTTTCTAGTTTTAAATAAGAACGAAAAAAGAGAGTAGAATTCATTCATTGCAAATAGTGACAAGGTTAAATGCCCTGATAAAAGAAAAAAGAGATTTTTTACCTTCTTTCTCCGTGATAAGCACCTTGTTCTGTTCAAAGAGAATATGGTTTTCCTTGGATTGCTTCCTTAGGGTCTCTTGCAATTTTTCATTCCTTTGAGTTAAGGAGTGGATCTCTTCTGCTTTTTCTGCCATGACCACCGCATTCCTCTCAAATCTTTTCTCCATCTCAGATAGTTTCAATCTGAGAGTGTGAAGCACAGATTTAGCATTTTCTTTTCCAGCTTATGCCAGCAAGCACTCCCTATAGTGCAAAATCATAAGTTAGTTCTTAAGTTGGAACCATATAATTGAATAAAAACTTTGCACACTTACTTCTCTTTCTCTTTTGCGAAAGTTTTGATCTCCCCTTGCATGTCAATGTTAACCTTCCAGCACTTTTTGACGGATGTCATTAGGTCCTGGAGGTTCTTCTTTTCTGTTATGGGAGGAGAACTTTTAAGGGGAATTTCCTCCTCGGAGTGGTCCAATTCAACCAAACGGAAAACTCCTCTGGTAGGATCAGTCCCGGTATCTTGTGACTCCTAAGATATTCTACGAGTCAGAGCTATACTGGTATGTTCAAAAAGGAAATTACCAAACTAGAGAATTTACCAAGATATGGTCACCTTCGTCTTGAGTTTCGATGGTCTCATGGACCACTTCCTCTGACCATGTGGTCTCGCAGTCCACTCCTGTTGTATTGGATCCACGAATCGCTTCCTCCATTTGATCTTCTTCGGAGGTCATCTCCGCTTGGACCTCCGTGTCTTGTAATATTTCCTCGAATGTCCTGGCAGTTGTTGCTGGAACATCCTGGACCACTTCCTCAGTGGTTCGAGGAGCTATCTTTGTTTACAAAATCTCTTTTGCTAGGGGCTCCTATGCTGCTGGTATAGTTGGTGGTGAATTTTGCTCTTGCGCTACTAATTGTCCTCTCTTCGGATCCGACGACAAGGAAATGCTAAAAACAAAAGATTGGTCATTACAGGTTAAAATCATGAGGATATTATTAAAGAACTTACTCAATCTCAAACCCGCTCTCATTGAAGAACGTCATGAAATCTTCATTTACGGCAAAAATGGGTTGTCCCGCTTGTTCTATTGAAGAGGGAACCAAGGTTAGGGAGGTCCGTGACCTTGGAACCCGCTTAAGAGGAATCTTCTCTTCGGACTCCTCTAATGATCCTTCACCCTGGATCACCCCAGCCACAAAAGTTGATATAGAAGACATTGGCTGGGGGTTAGAGGCATATCAATAAATTGGAGTCTTGACTTTGGTTTTTAATACCTTGCGGGTAGAAGGCCTCGAAGGAATTGAAACTGGAGTTGAAGTCGAAGCAGGAGGTTTTGGTGGAACTGAGACTGAAGCCGATGCGAGTTTCATCTTCTTTGGCGCAACAGGAGGCCTGGAGCTTATCCTTGCACTCTTTGCCAGAGAAGGGGCAGAGTTCGCACCAACATTTGAGATAGGACGTTTTTTCGATGTCATTTGTTCATAAATACACAAATTAGACATGAACAAATTTACTTCTTATGTCTAACTATTCCTACAAATACTTACCGCCGTACGATCTTTCCTAAGTGATAGGGCAGCCCCAATCAAGCTTGGGGGCTGCGATTCTAAATCAATCGGTTCCTTTTCTAGGATCTGATCCTTCAATAGAATTGAGGCCCTAGCTAGGACCTCATCATCTGGAAGAGCTGCAATATGGTAAGAGATTACTTTACTTCAACTACAAAATTCAGTTCAAGTAAAAGAAAATATAGATTATTACCATCTTCTGGGATGTCATGATTACAGGACAATACTTCTCTCTTTTGGAGGGGGAGATCTTGTTCTTAAGGAAGTTATGGACGATCTTTCATCTAGTCAAACCTCTCCTCACTAGGTCGTTGATCACTAGGACCACATTCTTCTCATCATTAGTGAGCTTGATCTCCTTGTCAGCGACTCGGTTTTTTGTTGACCACTCCGGTGGTGCATCACGACTGTAAGTGATCCTACTCTCTCTGGGAACAGCGGAATAGAACCAATCCCTACTCCATATTTGGCTAGCATCCCTGGTAGCCAAGAAGGGGAAAGCCCTCTTGTTGGCATCTTGAGGCTTAAAGTAAAAGGAACCCAAGGCACCGACAACCTTCTTGTTGCGAATGATTTGGTAATAAAATATAAACAGACGCAGACTAGGGGTTATTCCTAGAAATGCTTCAAACATGTGAGCAAAAGTACTAAGTACCAGGATTGAGTTTGGTACAAGGTGAACTAGCTCTATCCCATAGTGATTAAGAACTCCTACCAAGAAATCGCTCTCAGGCAAGCGAAATCCTGCTCGGAGATAAGGCACAAAGAGTATCGTACAGTTGGTAGGTGGGTTCGGTTCAATCTCATCCTCCAGCGCACGCCATTCAATGATGGCCTTCTCGGGTAAATGTCCATCTTGTTCCAGTCCTTCGAGTTCCTCCGCGGACAATATTGATGACTTACATCCCGCCATTGCCCTAGTTCACCGAGAGATTGGAGGACTTTGTTCTTTGAAAGCTTGAGGAGGACGAGGGGCTCTCCGTGCAATGGGAAAAGTAAAAACGACTGGAGTAAAATATGCCTAAGGAGGGGTAAAAACCCATATATACCCTCGGCGCATTAAAACCCACTACCTCAAGGATGTAACAATTGCACCTCGGCTAGTGGTGATGTAACAATTCACATTCGGTCAAGGAAGTTAGTCCTCGCGTCAGAGACATGCAAGATGAAACGGTTAAAAGTTTTTTCTTTTTCACCAAAGTTTTCTTTATACTGTAGTCATTAGAAGTATAAAACCTTTAGAAACAGAAACTACCTCAATATACGCTTTGAGAAGTGCTCACCTGATCATCGAGATTGTTTTTCTACCAATTTCTTGAAGACTTCAATCCATAGAGTAAATTGACTTTTGGTCCATCTTAAAATCATGATCCATGGATTCTATTTTCTCCACTGTAAATTGACTTTTGGTCCATCTTAAAATCATGATCCATGGATTCTATTTTCTCCACAGTGGTTGAAAGGTGGACCAAAAGTCAATTTGATCTATGAAATGTATCTTTTCCATAATCTTACCTATAGTACTCTGAGGAACGATTATTTCTTCTACTAATTTCTTAAAAGACTTTAATCCATAGAGCAAGCTGACTTTTTGACCATCTTGAAGTCATGATCCATGGATCTTGTCAAGATGGTCAAAAAGTCAGTTTGGTCCATGAATATTGTTTGTTTCATGCTCTCACTCCAAGTGGAAGAATACCAAAGCAATGTGAGGGTAGAAAGCTTTGAGGATAGAAAAGTCTAGAGACGAGAACTTTAAGAAAAAGCGAAAGTGAGAAAGATAGAACGTTTCTAAAGGCATTTTTCTTATTTATGCCCTTTTGGTGGTTATTTATAGACCAACAATTTGTGGCAAAATAAAGACGAAAGTCCAAAGGATAAGATTTTATCAGAATCTATTCCTAATAAATTGTTGGAAGCCAAAGCATGATCGTCTCTTCGTGAACTGTTTTCATAAGTAAAGACGGTTGAAGCTCCTCTTCTTATCTTCTCAAAAAAAGTAGTTATGTTTTTTACAACTCAAGTAAAATTACCTTATTGACTAAGTTTATTTCTAGTCAAATAGAGTATCAATCGGAAAGTCTTTACTTCCGACTACAATTTTACGATCTTCTTCTCAAGTAAGTCATTTTTCACTTGAAGTTGAGGGGCTAGCTGACGAGAAATATTGACTAGTCAAATTATCCAGATATACCTTTATTTATAAATAACCCAGATCTTCTACTGGGCCAAAGTTAGCTTGTTGGGCCCAGAATTAATTAAGCGGTCAGAAGATGGGCCCGAAAATCTTTTCTTCAAACCACTCTAGGACCTCTCCCCTGGGGGTCACTTCAGATCACTCCAGGACCTACCCAACAGAGGAGAGGTCCTCAAAGGCAATTATCCACATGTGGTTAATGATAACCCACGTAGAGAGAGGGTGTTGGTCGTTACATCTGGAGACATAGCAGTCGCCATGAAAGGACGCAATGATTGGATTAAAGGGACGCGACTATTGGCGTAAAAAGGTACCACTGCAACCAACTGCTGACGTTTGTAGAACTATAAAAACCTGGCCTATGTGCCTTTGTAATCATCATGTACACTGACCCTAATCCACGTTTATTTGCAGTTATTCTCCCTGTAATCAGAGTATACCCTTTGCAATATACATCACTATTTGAGTCCTTAAAAGAATAGACAGCAATCTCTATTTTCTTTATATACTTTTGTTTGTCCGCTCTGTGAAGAGAGTTCCAGACATCGACACATACATCGATATTTCACATTGCATGTTGCATTTTAAATATCATTGACTTTATTTGTGCATAGTAGCCGTCGGAGCGTTGCTACTTATTTCAATAGATCGATGGTCCGGAGAAATACGATAAGATATTCATTCAACAGAAATACATATTGAACTACGCAGTTGACCCAGAGGTGTTTACCCGGTGGAGACCTCCCTCAACTAAGAGCGGGGAAGACAAAAGAAATGTACCAATGGTTCTTGATGTCCCTGCTGCACTGAAGATTATTCTGGGCGGCGACGGGCCCGAAAAAGACCTTATAGCCGAGAACTAGGAGGCCCGCGCGAAGGCCCGCACTCGCAAGGGGGAGTATGATGTATGTCCGCAAGCCTGAGTTGATTTCCATCTGTCAAGTATTTTCCTTTCCAAAAGGTGTGTTTGTATCGTAGTTATAGTTCGGGTCCAAGGTTCGTGTATGTTGCCATTTGTACCATAGGAATAGTCAGGCAAACATATACACCCAATGAGACCCTACACGCCATGTAATGAAGGTCTAATTCAAACCTTCATGGTTAAGTGTTATGTTGGGCTTGCAATCTCATCTTCGCTGCTCCATTATCACATCGCTCAAATAGAAGCTTACAAAATATCTCACCAAATTTTATGTTCATTGTGTAAAAACTTAAAAGGGGTTCATCCACGTAAAAAATTAACACATGATTTATTTACAAACAATTGCAATAAACAAACTCCATTTTTTATCACTAACAATTATTCACAACCAACTCTTTGAACCATTTCATTTTTATAATTTAATATAAGTTTATTTAAATTATTTCTTAAAAAATTAGCCCATCAGGTTGTTGGTCGAACGCGATCGAGCTCACCATCGGTCGATCTACGATCGCCTCAATCGATTATGAACCAACGACTGTGCCTAGTACGGGCCTCAGTCGCGTCATCAACTCACGACTTAGACATATGGCAGCCCAAGGCCTCAGTCGCGTGACTAAGCCTCCCACGCCAGCTAATCGCTGGGCCACCGACTGATTGGGCCCGGTCACGTGGTGACTCGATGATTGTGGGTTATTTCTATAAAAAAATACATTATTTATTATTTTAAAATGATTAAAAATGGTTTTTTTTTAAAAAAAAACAGGCGTGACTAACATATTGGATTAACTTGGATTTTTTCCTTCAATAATACTATTGGCCAACTGATCACATATTTGGAAAGTTCCTACTTACAAAAACGATAACAGAGCAGTGCTTCGGATATGATCCCCTCCCCAGCTCCTCTCCCAGCGGGTTAAAACCGATTTCGCGGCGTCGATGTCGTGAAATCAGCACGTCAAACTTGTGAAAAAATTTGAAACATCGTCAAGCCGCTCCCCACATCACAAATTAACCTCCACTTTTCCTTTTCCCAACGACATCTCTTACACGCACATCTAGTTAATTACCCTGATTAAGCTGTTGATTTGCCGGAGGGAAGCAGTTGCGGATGCGGCGTATTATACTGCTTGTGCCATAAACTACGACAGCCTTGTGAATTTCGTCTCTAACCTAATGCATAAAAGAACCATTTCTGCTTGATTGTCACTAACCATGCCGTCACTAGTTAAATCAGAGGGGGAGCTCATGCTTTCGTCGCATGCCTCCACCACCGCAACATGTTGTTACCGTGCCTTTCTCAATATCAATCTGTCTCTCTATATGTACCACATTGCAGTGATCTCACCAGGCATCAGAGGTTGGTGCTAGTTCTTGAGCTCGATCACGATTTGGTTCTCGATAGAGAGGGTGAGAGAGATCGATGGGCCGGCCGCCGTGCTGCGACAAGGCGAACGTGAAGAAGGGGCCCTGGACTCCGGAGGAGGACGCCAAGCTGCTGGCCTACACCTCCACCCATGGCACCGGCAACTGGACCTCCGTTCCTCAGAGAGCAGGTCATGCATTTTCATGTACATTACATCTTTGTATCATCTGCATGGGGTTTTGGCTGATGAGATCAGAGGAACCGATGGTGTTTTTGCGTGCATGGATGCGGCTGCGCGCAGGGCTGAAGAGGTGCGGCAAGAGCTGCAGGTTGAGGTACACCAACTACCTGAGGCCGAACCTCAAGCACGAGAACTTCACGCAGGAGGAGGAGGAGCTCATCGTCACCCTCCACGCCATGCTGGGAAGCAGGTATGTATGTATGTTCCTCTCTGTCCTGCCATTTCATTTTTTACTGCGAGCAATGTTGCATATCTAGACTATCTAGTACTGTTGCTGTAAGCGCCGGCTGTTTAGATCTTAGGACAGCGTGTGTGTTTTCAGTACCTACCTGAGTAACCTTGCAGCTAGCACTTCAGGTTTATCTACCTTAGCAAGTTAGCAGTTTTGAAATTATCACATTAGTCGGTGTTCATGTCCGTAATTCACGTGCTGGTTCACGTAAAAGAATAAGTCCGATTGCGTGTTCATGATTCTTCTGAGCAGTAATTGTTTTTTGCTGCAAATTAGTGAGGTGCAAAGTTGAACATTGGGTGAAGATCTGAACCATGTTTCAATTGTGAGAAAATACAGAATTGCTTGCAAACAAACAACACAACTACTCGGGAATAAGCAACATGGGCGTAACGGAGGCCGGTGAGCGGTGACAAAATCTTTTGACATGAAAAGGAACAGCACTGTTCAGAATTACCTGCTGCCTTCAGTGGCCCTGCTGATGAAGTTAATCTTGTGAACGAAAATGACATGATAACATCATGCCACAGTGGCATACACAATCCATGTGCATTGCAAAGTTAATCGCAAACTTATCATCTTTCTCGTATGATCTGCGCAACAAAGTAGGAGCCTTAGCCCATAGTGTTGGACTGTTGGTAATGTTATTACTATCTTAATTGATGATTTATACTCAACCTGAAGTTTTTTTCAAGACGGCTTTTTAATTGTAGTTCCGGATGTAATTAATTGATTTAAAATTAAGATGGGGATTACGTGGTAGTGCATGCATGTAATTGATCTTGGTGCATGCGGTTGCAGGTGGTCTCTGATCGCGAACCAGCTGCCCGGGCGGACGGACAACGACGTGAAGAACTACTGGAACACCAAGCTGAGCAAGAAGCTGCGGCAGCGCGGCATCGACCCCATCACCCACCGCCCCATCGCCGACCTCATGCAAAGCATTGGTACGCTCGCCATCCGTCCCTCGCCCACCACCGCGAGCGCCGCCTCCTACCTCCCCGCCAGCCCGGCGGCGGCGGCCGCCTCCCCGCTCCACGACGTCCCGTACTACCCCGGTCCGCAGCCGCAGCAGCAGGTCATCACGCACGTCGACGCGGACGCGCCCTCGGTGGCGGCGTCGCCGGACCACCATCAGCTGAAGTGGAGCGACTTCCTCGCCGAAGACGCCGCGGGGCTCGAGGCGCCGCAGGTTCTTGGCCAGAGCCAGGAGGCGGCCCCGATGGCTGCTGGCGGAGGCCGCGCGTGCGGCGGCGACAGCGGCAGCGCCGCTGGTGCTGGTGCTGGTGCTGGTGGAGGCGGGGACGACGGCGCGGCGTCGGCGTTCATCGACGCGATCCTGGACTGCGACAAGGAGATGGGGGTGGACCAGCTCATCGCCGAGCTGCTCGCCGACCCGGCCTACTACCACGGCGGCTCCTCCTCGCCGTCGTCGGAGATGGGGTGGGGCTGTTGATTAATTGATTATTTGCTGTATTAATCGGACTGATCTTTTAGCTTTAGCTACGTTACCTACGTACGTTGATTCGATTTAAGTACGAACTTGTTACTGGTACTCCTGGAGTGATCATGAGCTGACTATCCTCTGCTTGGATGTTCTTTCTTGGTAACTTAATTGGTACGTAGGATTAACCAGGGATAATGATCGTTGATGGAATTGTGTGTTGGAACCAGGGAAACAAATTTCGTTTTTTTAAAAATTTCGTTTGGGGCCGAATTAACCGAAACCACCAAAATTTCGGAATTTCGGTGGGTTTTCAAACTGATTTGAATCAAATTTAAATTTAAAATTTAACATAATTGCAAAAAATATTATGTCAAGTGGGTTTCGATGCCTGTGGCTTCGATAGCAGCAAGAGGCCCTTGCCACCAGGCTAGCTGCGGTTTGTTGTCCATTTGCTAGTGTTTACTCCCTTGAACCCTTCAAATTCCATCCAAATTCAACCAAAACGAAAAAATTTGAACAAATTGAGTTTCTTTCGTTACCCAACGAAAGGAACGAAATTTCGGGAATTTCGACGAAATTTCACTAAAATTGTGAACCCTAGTTGGAACTAGACACAGAGGCACTTTGGTCGGCCGGACGGCACAAGACGGGCCTAATGGGCCATGTAGGTGGCCAAATTTCAACAAGACGGCCCGACTTGTCTCCAGCGAGTCCAAGCACAGCCCAGAGGCACACCGTACCGCCGTTGTGCCGTTCCGGCCTAAGCACGGTCCCGTCTCACTGTAGAAACGAGGGAGGGAGGGACCGAGGGAGGACATGTGACCCGGGCTCCGTCATCGTCGCCATCAACCTCGACGCACCCGAGGGCGGCGTGGAACGCTGCCACGACCTCCTTGCGCCCGCGTCCCGCAGAACCTACAGGGGACGTCTCCCTCTCCCGCCCCATCCTTGATGCACATGGTGGCCGGAAGCACTCAAGCGAGCGAGGGGCCCGTCGCCTCAGAGAGGCCACCGGGCGCGGATGGGTCGCGAGGGAGGAGGGCGAGCCCGAGGTCACGGCCATGAGGGAGGCAGGCGAGGGAGCCGAGCTCTGGTCCGCGACGCGAGGGAGTTGTAGGGGTGACGGCGGAGAAGGGCCGAGCCCGTGAGGAGGAGGTAGGGGGGACGGGGAGGTGCCACCGCCACTGCCAAGGAGAGAGGGAGGTGGGGGTGTGGGGCTCGTCTCGAGGAAGGAGAGAAAATCAAAGGGAGAAGGAAAAAAGAGAGGGAATGGAAAAAAACAAAAGAGGTTAGGAAAAAAGAGGAGGGAAAAAAGAAAAGGGGTTAGGAAAAAAGTGGGGGAAATAAAAAATACGATAGGAAATAAAAAAAACAAAATAAAAGTTGTTCATAACACAGCAACACATAAATATCCATGGGAATAACTAAAATTTATTCATTGTTCGGTACAATACAAATACAAAGTTGCTGCCTCGTTAAAAACCTTATCCCTAGTGTGGGGTACCCCTGGTAAGGAAAATAGTACAACAACTACATACACATAGATATACTAGTTGACGTCGAGATTCTCTAGGTCGGCTATCGCCTCCGTAATCTCCGAATCCTCAAGCTGATGTTGCGTCCGTTTATCTGTGCCCTCCAGTATTTGAGGCATGTGAGTGCATCAACCATCTTAGGTGTGAGAGACGACCTCCTTGGCTCAATGATTCTCCCTACCGTACTGAAAGTGGCTTCCGATGAGACAGTCGGCATCGGAACCACAAGTACATCTCGTGCAAAATGTGACAGCACGGGATAAATACGCTGGTGGTTACCGAACCGTCGGCCCCAAAGTAAAGCTGGGTCTGGACACCCCCCCCCCTCCTGAGCGTGCAGACAATTTAGTATAACAATATTTACATGTTGCATAAGGTACCTGATACTCGTCCTCCATTTCTATGTTGTACTCCATATGCTGCCAACACCATGCACGTCAGCCGCTGGAGCCTCCAACCGTTGCAGGTGTCGATGCACCGGCTTCGACGTCCGGCGTGAAGATGTGGGCATTCTCAAAACCCCCTATTCCGTCCATATGATGGTCATCCATGCCATAGTCTCCCATGCTAGGGGAGAGTTGGCGAGGATTGATCTCTTACTCTTGCAATTCTTCTTGTTCTTGGGGAGGAGGACTAGGAGTGCGAGGGCGTGATCTCTTGTTCCCCCCTCCTGACTTCTTCCTGCCAAATATGTTGGAAGACTAGCGAGTCGAATTTAGAGAGCACAGACAGAGAAAGAGATGGTTGTGTTGTGAGTTTGTGATTTGTGCGGAGTATGGACAGCGATATTTATAGGCAGGAGAAAGCCGAAAGTTAGCCACATTCTCTCACATCACTTTCCCAGCGTCTCTCGTCATCCACTGCAAAAACACACTACCACTCTTGCACTCTCTCTCTCGTCTGAGTCCCAATGTCTCTTGTCCCTCCCGACATCTGGTGTCCCAACGGCTAAAACACACTACCAGTCTGCCACACTGCCACTGCCACTAGCGCACTACCATTTCCATCACCATCCAGTCTTTCTCTCGTGAGTCGTGTCCCCTCCATTTCCATCGCTAGCCCACTGCCCACCCAACGCCAACGTCCGCCTCTTCCACTCCTCCTCAATTCCCTCCCTCTCCTCCTCCCTCCGTCCGCCTTAAAAGAACCTGAACACTTAAATTAATTTAAACAACAACAAACAATAATAAGAAACAATAATAAGAGGTGAATTACAAACTAATATTGAACACATCGCAAAACAGTTTAATATAAGATTATATTATCAAGAGTTTACAACAGGACTTCTAAATCAAAATTACAACATCGATACAAACTCTGGATTAATTATAAGAATCTATTCCATCAAAATAAAATAAAAATTACAACTTTGAGTACATTACAAAAAAAAGAATTCTTGCATGCTTGGTAGCCTCAAACCAATTGTGTCTTCTGTCCATGCATCGCCAGCAAGTCAAGCCCTTTCTCGGCCAACCCAAGAACCTACCACCACTCCATTCTGGTTATCAGCAAAAAGCCAAAAGACCGAGAGCAAACCAAAACCAATAAAATAGAGTTAGAATAAAGAAGCGATGCCATCAGAAAACGTGGAGCTCACCGAGGTTCCCAGACTGTCCGGGGCCAGTCGGCATCCTCTCACTAGGGTGGGTTTCATTATTTGGCAGTTAGAAAAACCAGACATCCGCTTTTTCGATTTACCTCAACCGTAGAAAATCCGAAGCATAGTGCCCTTTGGACCATCAGTACATGCCCTTTATCCAACCAAACAGCCCCACAGAGAGAATAAGAGATAAGGTGAGGGCAATGTGGGCAAGATACAGTAGGGGAGAGGGAGGGAGCACAGCCCGAGTCCCAAATAAAAACCCTCCCTCACAACCATGGTCACCATTGCATTCCCCCTGAACTAGCTGCAACCGAGAGCAAGCCACCCTGCCATCCCACAGCAAGAACAAAAGAGCAAGCCGAAGCAACCCACCATAGGATAGTTGAGGGAGAAAGCCCAAGACAAGAATATAGAGGAAGGCAAGGGAGACCACGACAACCAGTGGACCGCGCGCATTCAACAAGAAAGCCACAAGCCAACCAAGCCATCAACCAACCAACCGTCCCCAACCAACAAGTCGTTTGGTAAGCCTACCATTTTAGCCCTTCCCACTCTATCCCCCTTGGCATCGTCATTTCACACAACACTCGCACTGCACACAACCACCACTGACCGAGCAAAGTGACCAAGAAGGAAGGTGCACATGCCTTAGTCGGTATGGATACCACGCAACCGGTGGCAAGCCCGCAAGAGCCACCGTGCGCCCTCGGAGCGGGAATAATCTCCCCGGTGCAAACCCCGCCCCAAGTTCCGTCATGGCACACTAGCTAGGCTAACCCTAAGCATGCATGGTAAAGATAGAGCAAACAAAGTAAAAGCTAACCAGAATTTGCAAAGTATGAAAAAGGAAGAAGGAAATTATCTGGATTAAGGTTTGGAGCCGAAGCCGAGACCGAAGCTAACCATGCCACCAAGCTGAGGCCGAGGCCCACCATGCCCACCGAATGCCATGGAAGCCATCACCATCATACCCAAGAAACCGAAAGCCATGGAAACCATCACCATCGTACCCAAGAAACCGAAACTACCATCACCACCATGCCCAAGAAAATGAAGCCACCACCACCACCATCACCTTACCAAAGCCCACCCGGCCACCACAGAAGCCCAAGAACCGAGCCACCCCCACCCCCCCCTCATGCCACCACCGAAATCCCCCGAGAACCCACCAAAAAGATCACCAAATACCACCAATCAAATAAGGGCAAATCGGCATAAGGGGGAAAAGATAAATAAAGGTAAAGAGTAGAGGGAAACCATCGGAGTAGCCGAGGAGGGTAGCAACCGCGTAGATCCGGAAGGGAAACAACGAAGGAAGTGAACAGGAACTCACCAGGCGGCAACAGAAGCAGCGGTGAAGAACCTGCGAAGAGGACGGCCAAAGTAGACGCAGTAACCCACCTAGGAAGGCGACCAAGGTAGCGGCAGAGATCCGGAAGGGAGCTGGCGGAGGAAAGCCGTAGGGAGGTCAGTGGCACCTAGGCGGCGCCAGATCTGGACGGGAGAGCAAGAGCCACCGCGGAAAAGAGATGAGGGAAGAGGAAGAGGTTGTAGTGCGCGCGCGTGTGTGTTAAGTGAGTGTGTGCACTGAGTTGCGTGAGTTGTGTTTTGAGTGTGTGTGTTGTTGGAAATATGCCCTAGAGGCAATCATAGAAATGATTATATTTCATTACGTTCATAATATTGGATATTATGTTATCGTGTTCCTAGAATAATATTGTTAATATTGATTATCAAGTATGTGACTTGATTGTGAAACTCTATATTTCTGCGATAATTATTCTTATACGATCCCTAGTCGGAAACATATGAGGACACATATGAATAGACTAGCATATGTATTGGTCGATGACTATGTTTCACGGGTCATGGATGTGGAGATATCAAACCAATAATATGGACACATGTTAGAGAATATGATGTTGGATTAGACCCACCTTGAGACACTATTGAGATTGTTATGATTCTATGTGTCGTTAGTTGGTCTCAAGCAATGATGATGTATAATCCTTAGACCTGAGATCAGCATGGTTTCCTACATGTGTAATAGCACTCTTAGGGGTTGCCAAACGCTACACCGTAACTAGATAGTTATAAAAGTAACTTTTGGGTATGCTATAAAACATGTAGAGGAATGTGACCGGTCGGATATGGGATTTGCCCCTCCTAACATAACAGGAGAGATGTCTCTGGGCCCCTCGTTGTGATCGAATAAAGAAAGTGCATGGCCATGCCACTAGTAGTCGAAGTGCTCGACCACGTAAAGTTATCTGACACCTGATCGAGAAAGTATTGAACAGCCCATGGATGACACGACATCTCACCTGGAGTTCAACCAGACATCGTGAGGCAAAGGGAGTATACACGAGTAGGTCACTTAGTTCGGTCAGTTACGGACTAGTCGTATGGAGATACGAGCTGGTCGTAGACTGGTCGAACGTAATCACAGAGTAGTCGAATGTAACGTCCCAAAATTTGGCTTTTTAAAAATCTTTTGAGTAGTTTAGGTCCCTAAAAAATTTCACCAATTTTATTTGATTTAATAAAGCTTAATTGAGAATTTTCTAAATTAAAAATATTTAATTTGACTAATCTAAACATCAATTAAATAAAAACCTGTGTTATTTGGCTTCCTTGTGTTCCAAGGAATTTTCTGGTATTTTCTGAGATTTTCTTGGATTTGTTTGCTATTTATTTGGCCTCCTTAATTTTTGGGATTTTCTTTAATTCCGAAAATCTTCTTTTCTCTCTCCTACCGCATGCTACAGTAACCGCCGGTTACTGTTCACATCGAATTCCAGCCGATCTCTTTCGCTTCCAAATAGATTCGCTCAGACGCTGCTTCCAATTCAAACTTCCAAAAACAAACTTTCATTTTCTTTCTCCTCTCGGTTCATTCGGATCCCAACCGCCTTGTGCTACAGTAATTCGTGATTTACTGTTCGTCCGGAGCTCCAAACAATGCGCCCAAAGACATCTCCGCTTTCTAAACCCAAAACTTCCAAATTTGATATCTTTCTCCACGGTGCAGGTAAAGGTGAACCGTTTGCGCTCACGCGTCCGTCTTGATCTTCTCTTCTAATCCCCTGAATTGATTTCCTCCAAACCAATCTATTTTCATCGCAATCTGCAGGATACCGAGCTACACCCAAAAGGTCTTCTCCAGCGAGTTGCGCCTTCATCCGACATCCGTCGGCCGAACTGTCTGCGGCGTTGGCTTCGTGTCGTCGCCCTCTACGTCATGGTTCCATCCACTTCGCCCGAAGATCGCCGGAGCACCATCGGCCATTAAAGCCCAAACGTGTTCATCGCGTTGCTCATTTCCTCAGTGAGTTTTCCCAAAATCCGATCGCACCATTGCGTCCGGCTCGTCGTTTCCTTTCTGTTTTGCCCCTTCGCCGCCGCTGCGTCGCCTTCGTCCGCCGGCCACCCGTGCGCATTGTTCATACATGGTCCTGTAGTGTTTCATCTTTCCTGTAGTTTCGTTCTCGTGCTGTACAGAACGTGGAATTCGTTCCTTTCTTCTTGGCTGCGAAGACAAAGTATTCCAACCTATTGTCTAATCCTTGCCTCTCCATCTCAGTTCCAAGATTTGCTAATTCCATGCCGCCGATGCCATGCGCCAAAACCGGCTGACCCCCTCTGCTGTGTTGTTCTCTCTGTTGACTCTTTCTCCCCTTTGCTTCGCCATGGACTGCCTCCATGCGAATGAACAGGTTCTGTTATGTTGATTCTTCTCTAACTTTCTATGTTATTCTCCTCTGTTGATTGGCCTTTTGTCTAATTCTTGCCATCCAATCTCAGTACCAAGCCGCGCCGTCATGCTCCAGAACCGGCCATGCCTCTGTGCGTTCGTGCATATGTCCAGTACGTATGCTTCCTTCTATTCCCTGCCGTTTCCTTTCTCTGTTAATTCATCCTCTGGTCTCTGCTTTCCCATCTCAAGCCAGCAGCAGCAGCCTTCATCCCTCTGTTGAAGTCTGTAGTTTTTGGTTCTCTGTATTGTGCGTTCGGTTGGCTGTCCTAGTTAACTGCTCTCTAATTAATTCTTTCTCTCCTTTCCCATCTCAGTGCTAGGCCGAAGTCACCTGCTCCATAAACCGGCCGACGTCTCCTTTTACCCGTAGAGATGCCATTGCTTCTGAGCGACGTGGTTTCAAAGATGCAGGTGCCAACAAACTGATACTTTAGTCAAACCTTTGGTCAAACCCTAGCCATGAGCTTGGTCCACCGTGGACTAGCATATCTCTGTGGACCTGGTCCATAGACCAGTGGCCCACATGTTAGCCCCTAATCCTATTTTTGGGAATTAACTTAATTCTTGAAAAGTCCTTTTATCTTGTTGGTCCCACGTGTCGCTCTCTTTACCTTATTTCTAGAATTATTTTAATTCTAGAAATTCATAAATTCAGTGGGTCCCACCTGTCATCACTGTTCCTTTTTGGAAATTAATCTAAATTCTGAAATTCAATTATCCAATTGGTCCCACATGTCATTCACCACCTTGTTCTCTCTCACTTACCAGTGGACCCCACTTGTAAGTCTCCAACTCTTTTTATCTATTTTAATCCAAAGGAATATTCTTTGAATATTCTTTTCTCTCTCGATTTCATCATTTCATGTGATTCTTCCGAGAGTCATATCTTTTCAATCTGGACTCTGATTGAGTCCATTCAAATTTCTAAATTCATCTAAATTCAAGATCTATTTATCTGAGATTACTATTTAATTTTTGGAGTTTGTTTGTTCTCTGTTAGTTATTTATTTGGTTTATTTGCTTGTTTGCAAGTAGACATCGATACTGCGAGAAGTGTTGATCAAGAAGGAGCTGAAGATCAAGGAGGTAAAAGATTAAAGATTAAATAAGATCGTCATTGCTAGCAAGGCAAGTTGTACCTTTGATCATATTGAATCCTAATTTTCTAAAATTACATTGATTCAAATTATTGCATTTACTTTAAGTATTTATTTAAATGCTTTTGGGTTTAGTTAATAATCCAAATTGTTATAACATCCTTGTCTAATTGATATGCCATAATCTTTTATCACTCTAGCTTGGTTATTTAATAGTTGGTATTATTATAGCACCAACGTGAGTTGGTTAGATGCGATTAGATTGCTTAGCCATGCCACGAATTACCTTTTCATGTAAAGTTACAATTATCAACTTGACTAAGTGACTATGGAACTATGCGATAAAACTGTGTGTACTGTGTGCTATTATGGCATGTGTTGCACTTAACCAACTGGGTGGGAAAGGATTTAGACTGAGGCAAGTGGTGGAAACTGTGTGACATGGTGGCTATGTGATATGGGAATATGAATCTGTGTGTCAAAATAATCTGTGTGGCTTAGTTAGAAATTGGAAGTCTTGCCTTGGTCAATTAAGGACTTAACTTTGTGCGCCATTGAACTGGGCCTCTCGTACAACCACATGCCTGTTATGGGACGGGCCTAACTTAGTAAGTTACGGAGTCTTGACATTGATTACTCAGGTAGTAGGTTAGGCTCAGTGATGGGTGGAGGTGTGTGCTACCATGTAGTCACATCACGGGACGGTTCGCCGCTCCCCTGTCCAACGGTGTGTGTCGTACCAATCGCTGTGTATAGTTTGGTACGACGGTTCGTAAGCACACTGGGAGTGTCAATGTTGAGATGAAGTTTCTGGAAGGTTTTCTTATAATCAGTGTAGGCCACGCTGGTTATATCTTGTGGGTAAAGTGTACAAACTCTGCAGAGTGTTAAAACAATCTATTCGAATAGCCACGTCCGCGGTCATGGACATGCTCGGGGATTTCACATGAGGGGTAGATCTTCATAAACTGTGTGGGAAGGGAGCTGTGTGATATAAATCATATGATTATGTGAATAATCTGTTTAGGCCGTGTGTCTTTGTGAAATCAAATTGTTAAAATTAAATACTGTTTATTTGTTTTACTGTATGCTTTCAATCTATTATTTGTATTCAATTGTAAATGCTGTATTTCTGCAAAATAACCACAGAATGCCATTCCTTTGGAATAAGCCTGCATGTATAATTGCATTTCTGTTGTATGACTTGCGAGTACAGTTGTGTACTCATGCTTGTTTTGACGAATCAAGTAGAAGTGAAGGAATCGTCAGTCAACAAGGTCTACTTCAAGGATCGTGGAGAACTAGGTCGCGCACCCCAGCCGATTGCCTGTGGTCATATGGATGGGCTTCACTGGAGTTATCCCGTTTCGTTTTGCTGCAGCTTCATTGAGCTTTTTGCCTTCTGAGGCATTAATTGCAAGCTTTGACTTTAAGGTTTTTACTCTGATGTTTATTGTATTTGCCTATTTATTAGTTATCTTTGTATATGGAATTGATATTTCACTGATGTTGTTACTGTGTGCACTAACGTGATTCTGGACTAGTGCAGTATACACAGAGGGTCCAGAATTGTATTTTTGGGTCCCGACATCGAAACCTGGTTGTAAGGACTTACGAACTGGTCGTGACCAAATACGAACTAGTCGTATAAAGATAGGATCTGGTCGTAAGTGATGAGGACCTGATCGTAGATCATATTGCATTAAGATTCGTCCGATTTAATTTGTGTGTATTTGGGAATCGCTATGTTCTGCTAGGAGCCACTACTAGTGATCGGAAAGGGTTTTCGAGTCACAACCGATTACGCATGAACCTACAGGGCCACACACTTAACGGGTTGGAACAAACCAGTACGAATACGATTCGACAAACGTGTTCGAATAGGATCTGTCACGAGCACTATATAAGGAGATGCATGAGGTTGTTTGGGACATAAGTTTTACACCACCGAAACCCTAGCCGCCATCTTCCTTAGAGCTCTACCGTGCGACTTGGTGCTAGCACACCGGCGTTCGGTTGTTCCTTCCCTGGACGTGTGGATACCATAGAGGCACTCTCGCGATCAAGCGCTTGGGGACGATCCGTGATCTTCACAAGGAACCGCAGAGGTTCTTTGGAGGAGACGATCGACTTCGCGAGGACGCCGGACGATCGACTCGACCATCGTGATCGACCGCTTCGACGCCGGAGGATCGACTATGATCATCGATCGACACGCGTACGCCGACGATCGACTCGACCACTACATCGACGCTCTCGTTGGACCAGCCGCTCCAACCCTTCTTCCGCCGCTCGTGGCGTCGGTGGTAACGATCTGTGATTATCTACTTGCTTGGCTTCCTAGTTTGCGTGGTAGAAATTTTTCTTTGTTGCTATCGTAGCCTACCCATACCCGAACATGTATGTGTGTGTGTGTGTGCTGGCTGTTAGTGTGTGTTTAGTGTAGTGTGTATTCAGTGTTGAGTTTAGTGTAGTGCAGTGCATAGTGCGGGTACATGTAGTGTTTTGTGTTGCGAGCGTGTATCGCTAGAATTAAGATAGACTAATTTCGGAAAAAAATCAAGGGCCTGGATAAGTGCAAACCAGCCTCTCTGTTTCGAGGCAACCCAAGCTAGGAGCAAGCATGCGCGAGTTCAGCGATTCTAGGTTTTGGACCTAACAGGCAGTAGGACAATAGCCGTTGGGAAGCACTAACCTAGCAGGGATCCAAAAAGAATTTACTTAAGTTAAAATCTGCTGACAAGAGAGCAGCAAGTTAATGTAGGTATAATATTGTGGATATCATGGGGATATGCTCATGATCTTAGGATGATGTTACAATTGGCAATGGCGTTGAAGGTTTGTCGAATCACGTGTTTTCGGCAAAGTCCAAAGTGCTGTCAGGCAAGTGGCGGTCTGACCGGCCAACGCGGCGGTCTAACCGGCCATAGTGGCGGTCAGACCGGCGTTAGGAAATCGGTCAGACCGGCCTTCATGAGATGTTGAGTTTTGGAGCTGGGCCAAAAATAGAGGGTGTAGGCAAGTGAGAAGATCCTTCTACACTTGGTCTCATAATTTTTAGAGCTTCCAGGCAAAAGTTCTATTGGATTGAAAATTCCAGTAGGTTTCGGATTTTCAGGGAGGAAATATGGCTAAGTCGGTGGGCGGTCGACCGCCAGCAGTGTGGCAGTCGAGGCCAGATTAGGGGCGGCCGACCGCCAAAGTGGCGGTCTGACCGGTTTTTGGTGTGTTCATCGGCCAACTCGGTGGCGATGATTGTTTGGTTAGGTCATATTCATGAGTTTCAGTGCATATGTGTTGCATGATGCATGTTTTGACTAACGTGGGTCAAGTTACGAAGAACTTATTCCCGAAAACGATCTCTTGGTCTATTGTTGTGCAGGTTGCTTGAAGGTCAATGATAGTCAAAGGCGAGGATGATCGGGACTAAGCTTGGAGAGCTGAGGTCTAGAACGATCAGGGATGTCGGGTGAAGTCAATGGAGTCAAGCATGGCGCAAAAGGGACAAAGGTGACCGAACAGGCAGTTCGGTGCGACGGATTGGATCAAGCGGTGCGGGGGTCGGTGCAAGTGCCATGGTGGTTTCGGTGGGAGCCCGATGGGAGAGACTTGTCGACATGAAGAGAGCATGGATCAACCTACACGTGATTTAAGCATGGGAGGTGCTTCACGAAGATGGGACTCGGTCTTCGAAAAAGATCGAGAAGGGGTACTTTGGTAATTTTACCAAATACCGCCTTGGTGACCTTTTGCCAGCCCGCGGCGTAAGATGGCGTGAAGAAGCGGATTAGGTCAAGAAGAGATGAAGACGACGCTTTAAAAGGCGTGCATGTGTGACCCGTTTGTGTGTGGGCCTTAACGGGAGCCCATTAGGGTTCAATCTTCTAGAAGGTCTAAGCCTCCACTATAAATAGAGGAGGGAGGTGGCTGCACCCCTCTAACCCTTTAATTGGAAACCCTAGCTTTTGGTGTTAGGGCTTGGAGAGATTAGTGGGAGGTTAGGGTTCTAGAGAGATGGATTGATTTGAGTGCTCATGTTGTGAGCTTTGTTCTCTATGGTGGAGTGGCTGTAAACCAACAATCATTCATCTTCTCAAATCAATCCAAGGAAGATTGCTCAAAGATGTGTCTCTTTGCTTTCTTCTCTCTATTTGACGATTTTGAGTATTTCTTTGATTCACGAGTTTTCTCTCGGTTTCTTCTCTTGATCTAGCTTGCTGCGACATGTGTGAACCTATCTAGGATCATCTAGATCATCAATCAACCACGAGCAAGCTTTTGGATCTAAGTTTTGTTTTTGTCCGATTTTTGTGAAAGAAAGGGTGATTTTAGGGGGTTTTGCTCTTGAGAGTTTTTGGCTTGATTCTTCCTGTGATTGAGGATGCTAGGACGTATAGGAGACTATCCTTAGCCATCTTGGATTGATTCCTCCCACGAAATCGTCTCAATCACCGCTTTCGTATTTGGCTCGGTTTTGAAGCAACCTTCACTAAAATGGATAAAGATCAGAACTTTGGCAACGATCTTCACGATCGTTGATTAGAATAGGTTCCTGACATCCTAAGGAAGGTATGTTTCAAGTTTCGTGAAGTTTGGAGTCACAAATCAAAAGTTAGACCTTTTTGTGTTTTGGAAGTTCGGGCTGATTTCACTGTTCATTAGGCTGGAGATCAGACCGCCGTTTACAGAGGTCAGACCGCCCCATGAAGCGGTCAGACCGCTAGACTGAGAGGTCTGACCGCCCAACTCATTGTGAATTGAGTTTTTGGTAATTTTGGTTGTTTTGCTTCGGGGTTTTGATTGGATTCAATACAAGTCTTCCACTGTGCTTTTATATTGATCTTCATAACTTTCATAGCTATTGGAGTGAAATTGGTATTGAATTCAATTAAGGTGAAAAAGTGATCGTGCTCCTATTCACCCCCCCTCCCCTCTCTAGTCGCCTTTCCGGTCCAACAAATATCACCCCAAACAATTAAGTATTTCTGTTATACGCGTCTATCGTATAATTGCAAAAAACGAACCGGCTCAGACAGGAGTAGTTGATCCAGAATCCGTTGACGCCGAACTTTACTACGAATACGAAGGCAAGTCTATTCTCTTGAACATCAACCTAGTTATATTAAATGTAAAAGTTATATTTCTGTATCATTATATATATGTGCATTAAAACTATATCTCAAAATCAAATCGGATAAAAGAGATAAGAGAAAAGATATGAAGCATGAGAAAAGAGCAGTACAGTTGAGAGGAGCAGCTGTGCTGTAAGAGAAATACTAGGATGGTAAAAGGGGCCCTTGGTAGGAAAGAGAGAGAAGGTGGGACCCTTTACATATGGATAATATATAAGGACCAACAAAACTCTTACTCGGATAAGGGGTCGTATTTAAGTGCCAACCATTTTTCCGTCTTCGGTGGGTAGAAAATGCTACCTTGTTACGTTGTTATACTCTCCACAACAGATAAGTAATATAATGAGTGAGTGATGGAGGAACTCAGGACCGGTAGTGCAAGTCAGGAAGTGGGGTATCCAAGGCGCACATAGTAGCGCAGGTGGAGTGTTGGGTGAAGGGATAACCGGCCCAACCAATACTATTGGAACTCGGTGGAGGACTAAGTGAGCGTCACAGGACACCGACGGAAAATAGATAGGTGGCGACTTAATCACGTAACTTGAAAAACGTTCCGTACTCTGAACTTAACACCGCATCAAAGGAAATATGGGAGACCTAGCTTAAAGAGAGATCATAGTAGCTATAGGTAAAGTGGTACAAGCCTACGTAGTGCTAAATAAAACCATGAATTCATGCATGTCTCCAGGATTGGAGTCTGCGGTGACCGCTAGGGGTCTATCTTTTCACCGAGTGATAAGTAGCCTTTTCATACATTAAAACTTGCCACTTAAATCTTGGTAAATTATTTTACAGATAAATAGATGAGCTAGAAAATATGATAATCAACCAGAGAAAATTTATACAGTGCATCTTTACTAATAAATGCTTACTGAGTACACTAGTACTCATTCTTGCTATTACTTCCTTTGTTAGATCCTAGTCCAACCGGGGATTATCCCAAGTGGGATGAAGGATAGACAGGTGCCAAGGAGGCTGCAAGAGGCGAGGGCACTTACTATGAGGACCAGGGTGAGGTGGACACCTTATTCGGCGAGTGGGGCGAGTAGACGTCCGGTAGAGCAGGGCAGGCAAGGGAGGGGTTTCGTCCCGTTTTGCAGTTGTAATTAAATACTTGTATTAAAGACCATAGCCTTGCGTGGCTATCTGCTGTAATAAAATACAATTTTTTATCTTATTGTTCTATTGCGTTAATTTGGTAATGCTTATTATTCGTTGGAGTGGTATCCTACCGGGCAGACGAATAATAATTCGTATGCCTAAGTGTGATTACCCTCGAGGTAATGACACGGGGTGCCACACACCTCCCTCTCCTCTCCAACCGCCTCCCTCCCCTCTCCGGCGAGCGGCGAGCCCGACGTGGCCTTGCCTCTCCCAACGCACCATCTTGACTTCCTGAGATCTTAGGCCTGAGCCATCTACATAGTAACCATTTTGGGTGGTAATGTTTTGTATTCTAGATGGAATGTATCTTGCTTTTCTTTGTACTTAGTTTGATAATATTTGAATACTGATTTTTCTGGTTTTGTTTTCACATAATCCTTCAGCATCCATAATATTTGAACACAGATATGTTCTTTTTGCTCCTGAGTCTCCTGACATTGTTCTTCCCTGTTCTTCTTTTGGGTAGAACCATAGAAGTAGAGCACATACCAACAATACTTTTCTTGTTGCCCTTTCTTTCGTTTCCTAAAAGCACTCGTCTCTTTCTCCTCTGTCGCCTCCTCTTCTCTCCTCACAAGCGGCCAAGAATGGCGTGGCGGCGGCGGCGTCTTGACGGCGGCGCTTATGCGGCAATACGCCTAGCGTGTGCCATCATGCCTTGGCGCGTGCTATGTTGGCTTTGGGCATGTTGGGCCCAAATGTGCCAAGCACGGCCCGCGACGGCATGGCATGCCGTACCACCCGTCGTGCTGGAGTACTAGGCCCAGCACGGCCCTAGTCTTCGTGTCGTGCCGGCACAGCCCTAACAGTGCTCGTGTCCTGCCATGCTTTCGCCGTGCCTGGCCGACCATGCTGTGGGCCGGTCCGAAAAGCCCTGGCCAGTGCCCAGGTCTAGTTGGAACAATGGAGTTAATCAATCTAGCAGTGACTGTTAGTCTGTTACTATTAGTAGAGAATCAATCAGTTAATATTCGGCTGATGACGGAATTTCTAACACGTCTCCAGGCACCAGAAATATCACCGGCTGGACCCCAGTAACCCTGATCTCGACGTGCATCAGCCGACACCACAGAACTGAAGCACCGTAAAAAAATCCTGCGGGTTGCCGTTTACCACCCTATTAATTTCCTTGACGTATGCTTACCACCCACCAGGCCACCACTAATCAGAATTCTTGTTCTTACCCGAACCCTGAACGGAACGCTTACCCATGGCTGGTTCCCATCGCCGCCTCCTACTGTTCGTGCTCCTGTCGGCCGCCGTCGGCGCCCTCCTGCCGCCGTGGGGTTCCTCGGCCGCGGCCGTGGCCGCGGAGGCGAAGGTCTCTCTCGCGCTCTACTACGAGACGCTGTGCCCGTACTGCTCGCGGTTCATCGTCAACCACCTCGCCGGAATCTTCGACGACGGGCTCATCGACGCCGTCGACCTCCTTCTCGTCCCCTACGGCAACGCCCGCGTCGGCTCCAACAACACCATCTCTTGCCAGGTGTAGTAATTCACCTATGTGACTATGTCAATGGATCGTTCGATTCATTTCAAGCCTTTTAATCTCTTAGTTGTTGCCTTCGAGTAATTCATCGGTGTCAACGGCCCAGAAATTCTTGCACCGTTGCACGGTAGTGGTAGTGCCAGCGTGGCATGACACCAATCAGTCGCCATCATGACGTATTTGCCACTTTTTTTTTGTGGGGTTGTGGTTTGTTCCCTCAAGCTGCTTTATATGCACAATAGCATCTGAATTTATCAACAAAAAATTTGGTTGCCTTCTCTTAGACTATAGCTAAAACGAGTACCAGTACTCCAGTTTCTCAACTCTAAATGGGAGTGGGTTAATGGCTTAATGTTATACGCAAACCAAAAGAGGACATAATTTGCAACTCAATCATCTAGTAATTACTATCCTATTGCTTCACTAGCTGTATAAGTAATGGTCTAGTTTTTGGGCAAACCACAAGGCTCCACTACTGGCCGTGTTACTTTTGAAATATACTTTTGTAGGTTTTAGTTTATGGAAATATTGCTAATTCATTATTCCAAGCTAAATTCGTATGAGATTTCGTAATTTTCTTCTAGTTTTTTTTATGAATACCACTATCCACAACTAGCTAGGCAGGCATTCCTTCAGCTTCTGGGTTTGTGTATTTTAGTTGTTGAAAAGCTTGGCACACTATTGAGGCCCCCATATCTAGTGAGAGTCTTAATTTGACAGGTGCATATAGAAACTAAAGAAGTTCAATCATCATTTAATTGTGCATCAAAGCTTTGTCGTGGTAAGTATCCTGTATACAACTCTCAAACCATATGCATGTTACTACACAACATTACTATACCAATAATTAATGCACACCATTAGCACCGTAGCATCTTTGCTTACAAGCAACACACGTGATTACGGTCTCATTACCCAAGAAAGAACGAAGCCCTTGGCTTTTCCACACCACATCATGCAAAACTCTGTCGGTGAAATTTCGCCGGTAACCGTTGGTAACTGGTGGGGTTCAATAAAATTTTGACAAAAAATCGGATTTATCTAATTTTTATCAAAATTCAAAATTAGATAAATTTCATCTTTAAATGTGAAAATTTCAAAATTTTCGTCAGAAATTTTGCCGAAATATCCAGTAACAGACGGTTACTGGTTTTATCGGTGAGGTCTGATAAAATTTTCGAAACATATAATTTTCCTTGCGCCACATTCACGTTCTTCTTTATCTTCACTCGCTTATCTATATACATCCTGGAAAACACGTCAGCTTGTACGTATACATACAACACAATGTCACGATCCTTCACAAGTTCCAGCGAATACACCGGATTGGATCGAGAGATAGAAGAAGAAATCAGAAGATTTGGGGAGGAAGAAGAACACATGAAGAAGTGGAAGGAGAGATAGGTTTGGGGATAAATTGATAATCTCTCATTTCATCGATGCATTTTCAGTACATTGGTCTTGACTATATAGTCTTACGCTACTCAATCTCAAGACCTGACTCTATGCAAGATAGACCCACACTTACCTGATTTACTGCAACAAAACCCCACATGTTTAACTCACATAAGACTATAAGAGGCTCACACCTAGTATTCCTTTGGTACGTGACGCGCAGACAAATTTTTTTGGGGTGCTTGTATTATTGTACGTATATACTTTTAGATGTACGTGTACGTTTTGGGTTAGACAGTAGAGGCTCAGGTTGTTGTACAATGTACAGTAGCGGCAGCGCTTTGCCTAACGAAACAAAATTCTGTTCAGGATCCGGCCACCATTCACAACCCCCACCCCGTGCGGGCGCATAGTCACTGCACGTGGGCCCCACCGTCACCCCCGGAACCAAGCCTGCCTTTTGTTTTTGGGACAGACTAGCGTTGGGACGTCCGGAGCGAGCCAAAAAAATCGGACGCTTCGTACCACCGTCCGATCTCCCTTAAAAGACTAATCTGTGTCGTTTGATCTGTCGCTTCCCGGTGTACACCTCGGTGATTCGAGGGCTCGGCAAGGAGAAGCGCCTCGACGCCGCCTTCGTCGTCGTGGAGCATTTCAAGAGAAGGGGTGGCAGCTTCAACCAGTTCGTGTACAATTACTTGCTAAGTGCGGTCAAGAACTCTAGAGAATTTGAGAGGATTCAGGATGTTCTCCCCGAGATGGAAGCACTGGGGTTTCCCCAACTCGTTTCGAGCTTCTTTTTCGGGTAGAGGGTATTGTGTAAGTGAAATTGTTACATGGAGTAATAGGTCAGTCGTCTATAGTCATTGTCACGAGTAATAGGTCAGTCGTCTATAGTCATTGTCACGAATAGTTTTTGCTGATGTGGATGAAAAAAATAAAGAGAGAAAAAGATGATATCTACAATCCTATAGCCGACTATAGCACAAGAAACAAGAAAAATATTAAAAGATTGTGTGTTCTATAAAGACAACTAAAAAGACAAGAAATCTGCTCATCCCATCAGATTGTTTTAGTCTTTATCTACGGTGATATAGAAAGTTATTATAGAAAGCAGCTCTATACCATTGTGTATATCCTGAGAGAGAGAGAGAGTCCGATATTTTCGAGAAACACGGACGCTGTCATTACCCTTTGTTTTTCCTATTCTAAACACCGCGCTGCACACGTGGCCGCCCGCCTGACGGTGATCGCCAATCAAAAGTAAAAAGACCCCTAGCTAAGCTCCTCTTCATGTTCCATCCGCTCCACCTCCCCTCATCTCACCGCGACGACCTTCGCCACACCGCAGCTGCTCATTGACCGGAGATTCGCAGCGATCCCCATGGCGGCACGGCTCCACCCCTCCTCATCGCGGCGCTGCTCCTGGTCGGCGCCTCCGCGGCAGCCGGCGACGCGGCGGGGAAGGGGAACGGAAAGGTGGACGTGGCGCTCTACTACGAGTCGCTGTGCCCCTACTCGGCGCGCTTCGTGGTGACTGGTGAAACACCTCGCCAGGGTCTTCAAGGACGGTCTCCTCGACGCCGTTGACATCACCCTCGTCCCCTACGGCAACGCCCGTGTCGGCAAGGACGGCGCCATCTCCTACCAGGTGGACCCCCGCACCGCGCCGCGCGCCCGATCCCTTGCTCTGCTCTCCTTTCCTCTGCTACAGTACAAGGTTGTTTTCCGGTTGGGAATTCTGGGTGTTGGCTTAGTTCTTGGGTTAATTTTACTACCACTTGCCAATTTCCGTTCGTTCCTTTTCCGAGGTAGAATTGGGTTAATTACTGTTTGGTAGCGGTGCTTATACTGATACTGTTGAGCTGTTGGCTTGTTGCAGCATGGCCCTGATGAATGCTTTCTGAACACCGTGGAGGCTTGCGCCATCGACGCCTGGCCGAATTTGGTAACTAATCACACCTCATAATCTGCTCACAGCTTGACCACCAAACGTATTGTTGCAATTGCATGAGGTTCTGGATAGAATCGTGCACTATGATGCGATGATCACAATGAACTTGTTATCAACTAGTAGTAACTAATAGCATCATCCTATCGTATAATAATACCCTGTGGTGATAGTTTTCAGTTCAAATTCAGGCAATTCTGCTCCAAATCTAGAGACTTTACAGGGGCTCTTACGTATTATTTGTTGATTTTGGTTGCAGGACGTGCATTTCCGTTTCATCTACTGCGTCGAGGACCTGGTGGTGAAGCACAAGCACCAGGAATGGGAGTCGTGCTTCGAAAAATTGGGGCTTGACCCCAAGCCTGTCACCGAGTGCTACAAGGGTGAGCGCGGCCACAAGGTTCGTTCCTATGACGCCCTTCATTATGCTACTTCTTTGTACAATTTCATTGCTTACTCATACGCTAACCACAATGTCTGCATTTTGTTTGTTTGCTCCATCCAGCTTCACCTCATGTATGGGAGACAGACTGATGCTCTTCAGCCTCCCCACAAGTACGTTCCGTGGGTGGTGGTTGATGGGCAGCCGCTCTACGACGTAAGTGCCAGTGTGCCACTCTCAAGATCAGATGCACTTAAGGATGATCTCTCATTTCGCAGACTTTTTTTTTCTCAAGTTCATCACTGAAGCTTACCATCTCATCTATATATTATGCTAGTTTTTCTTTACTTGCGACGAACATGTTTCCGTTTCAGGATTACGAGAACTTCGAAGCTTACATCTGCAAGGCGTACAAGGGCCGTCCTCCGGGGGTCTGCGAAGGGCTGGGTCGCCGTCCTCCGAGCGTGCAAGAGGTAGTGGAGGCGGGCAACGGCGTCAGTTACAACTCCGGCGATATCAAGCTTGAGCATGCTGAAGATGATACCGCCGACGAGATGAACATGGTGCTGCCAGATGATAAATAATTGATAAATCTGTGCCCCGTTGGTTCGGGGGGGGGGGGTGTCATATTGAACATAGGACAGTTCTATGTCTGTTCAGGTTATTGAGATGCGGATCATCCAACAGTAATAAAGTAAGGTATTGTGCTTGTGACAGCCTGATATGGTTTCTTGAGTAGTTGACCTGTGGAATCAATCGCCTGTTTGGCTGTTGCACATTCCTCGCTTCCGTACATGATGTTTTCGGGCACATGATGCGTGAAGTCCTCTTAGACTGAAGTATAGGCCAATGCAGAGGAGTACAGTGACATGCGTTAGTATATTGTCTTCATCGTACGATCTAAGACGAACGATCTAGATCGAGCGCCACAGTACCATGTACGCTCTAAGACTATGAACAGTACCATGTACGCTCTAAGACGAACAGTCTAGATCAAGTAAGTATTTTCGATAAAGTAAACATGAGATGCTTCTACGGGTTTTGCTAAATGTTACTGCAGAGCACTGTACGTACAAAACACTGTTGCAGAGTACTGTTTATACAGCACTGTTTGCGCGCTGTTCTCTGCGGTGCATGCTCTGTTTGGAAACAGGTAAAAGGTAAAACAAGACAATCAGCAGGTCCAAGCACATCCTCCGCCGTGTAAATTGCAACCCCATCACGCACATCAAGCCCTATGAGACGGCATAAGAGCTACAACGTACTCCCAGGAAAACTAGTTCAGGCTTGTGTTGCTGCACGACGTAATCACGTAATCCCACGCCTGCCTGACGCAGATCCCAGCGTACCTCGTAACTTTGCGCGGATGACGGATTGGTACTTTGGCTTGCCCTTGGCACCGCCAAAACTAACCATCGTCGCCTTGCCGCGATTCGCTCCTCCCCCCATGAAACGGTGTATCTGCAGCTATATGCACACTTGGCTAATTCCTATCAGCTGCTTTTCCGTACGCATGATGACATGATGAGCAGCCCAATCAATGCAGCCCAGGGATGATTAGATCGATGTACCAGCCATTTATATACACATCGATCCGATGTGTCTCAATCTGTTCCTCTGCACGCAACGGAGTCGGGCTCGAATAGTCGCCGTTGCTTGTTCTCTCCTGGACCGAGAATCTATCCTTTTACTAAAGCCGGGAGAAATGACGCTCTAAGAACGCTGTCGTACGTTTAGTATTTCGCTCCTATACTGACGCACGCCGTGAACCTCACACGCTTCTTCACGCCAACCGGCTAGCGCATGTGCCATTCGGTTTCTCGGTTGCATTTTCCCCACCTGGTTGTGCGTTGCGTGTTCTCGCGAGTTCCATGCCAGCGATCGGGTCGGTGTTGGGGGCTTCCGGGAACCTTTCTGTCTCCTTCCTCTTAGCACGTCATAGGCAGGCGAGACTCGCCTGCTCTTTGCCCACGTCGCCCCCGCCTCCCCTTTGCCCCACCGTCCGTGTCTCCCCGGCCGCCTGCCTCTTTCCCTTTGCTCCTTCACCCCAGCCGCCCCCTTCGCCCGCCTTCCCTCCTCCCTTTGCCCGCGTCGCCCCCTTCGCACGCCTCCTCCCCTTCGGCCATACCGCCCCCATTGCCCCCTCCTCCCCTTCGCCCGCACCGCGTAAGCCCCGCAACCTCCCCTTCGCCCGTGCTGCCCTCCCCTTCGCCCGCCACCCAGGTGAAGGCCAAGGTGACCCGGCCGCCAGCCCCGAGCAGCACGCGCTCTATGAGAGCCACCTCGCCCACGCTCGCCGCCTCGGCCGCTTCCCCGCCTCCACCGCTGCCCTCTCCATCCTCGTTCCCAACGCCGAGCGCATCGGCTTGGGCATCGCCACCCTCCACACCGTCGCCTCTGTCGTCCACCACCTCATCTCCCAGGTCCTACCTCTTTTGGTTTATCGCTAATTTACTTGTACCACAGTACGAACCTTCTGTTTCGTTACATGGATCTTTGCTTAGTGTTAGCCAATGCATTACTGAATTGCGACTGTGTTTTTACAGCGTTCATGTACTGGGCAATGGTGTCATATATGTGGGTGGGGCAGAGCCTGGTGATCTTTATCTTTGTCGATCATGGTTGGAGCTTTCAAGAAGGCAGGCAATGGAGCATGGACAGCTGCTAATACTGTTTGTTCTATTGTTGGCTAAATGGTGAATCTCACCCATATTTACTGACTTATGTACATGCTTTCAGTAGCTTGGATGTTACTTCATCGCCTAGCAATTACAGTTCAATTCAATCATTCATATTTGATATGTATTGCACAGAACAAGATGTAGCACTGTTTGCTTGTGATTTGATTTGATTTCACGTGTGTTTTGTCTTCTGTTTGCAGATTATATACAGATTAGTAGGAATCCATACCAGACGCGGATCTTTGATTCAGGTAATTTGCCTCTCTTTGATTCCTGAATCTCCTCTTTTCTCCATGTGTTTTTATATATGTGTCTAAATTTTTTTCATCTTCACGTATTATCTTTATGCTTGTTTCGATAGTAGCTTTAGATATTGAAAGCATTATACAGATCAAGCCAAATGCCTTTTCTGTCTCCTTCTGCTATATCCTATGTTTTACGAATCATAGATGCTTAGTTGTGCCATTACTCTTGTTACTCTTGTTATATGGGATGTCCTCTCTGTATATTATGCAGCTTCGCTTCCTGAATGTGCTTTATAGAAGATGCAGCCAAAATTATTTTTCTATGTGTGCTGTGTGGTTTATCTCCTATCCTACTCATGACGTTAGCACATATAGATGGCTTTTCAGCTTTATCCTTTCAGATTTGGTTGATCTACACTTCCAGTAGTTATTCATCAATATAATGGACAAGTCCATTGTGACATCTTTTCAGTCATAGATCTTTTTGTCGTATATACAATAGCTTATTTTAATTCTTGCATCGTAGGTGTTTGATTTTGCCTACATATTTGTGGCACGTTCTGGTAAGCAGAACTTAATGGTACATTAGGATCCATTGCCTTGGCGCTAAGGATCAACTTTCATTGTTTTTAGTTTCTTTGCTTTCTTCTGTGCGTAAAGAATTTCCAAGGTAGGAAATCACATGCTCACACCTTAAAAGCTATTTTAGAGCTAGATGCAAATAAACCTAACTAAACCAACACGACAGATAATCTATTAAGATTTGTGTTATCTGCTTTTCATTTGACTTTTCTAGGCCTATTCTCCAGTCATCTTCAAACATAGGCTTGCAAATTTGGGTGGGTACGCATTTCGATGTTATTTTTCAGTTCAGCCTATATGTCATTATTTTGATAGCTATAGGTTGTACTTAATGCATTCCATATCATTTCTGCAGCATCGGTTTATTAACTAGCTATCTAATGGATGGCCTGTTATTTAACAACAACAAAAACCATTTCTGTATGATTTCATTTTACTTCTAGGCTGTTTGTGGGAGACCCACTAGAATGTCTTATAGTTCTGCAGTATTAGATATGTGAGGAGCGTGGGTTGTACTATTGCTGAGCAAACAAAGCAAAAACATATGTTATTTCTCCTAATTTAATCGTCACTATCAGTTCTTAGCTGCCCTACTGATCCATGGCTTATATTATGAGCTAAGGACATTTCTACAAGCAATATTGATCTGTACCTTATTAGCTCAACTGATTGGGACTTTAATATGATTTGATCAGCTGCTTTATAATTTTGATGTGTTAGCTAGGGACCACGGTTGTGATGAAGTATATTTTTTGGGCCTTCACAGCTATCATAAAATGTTTTTTTCCCTCTAGCTCAGGCTGTGGTATTGTCAGATAGCCAGAAACTATTTATTGTTCTACAAACATTCTTTTCGTTCCCCTGTTCTATTTATATACTCAGTTTGTTAGACATGGCTTCCTTTGACTAGCATGTTTTCCCTTCCAAATTGTTGGCAATTTTCGTAAGCATAGATCCTGAAAGTATTAAATACATAACTTACTTTCGTTTTGCACTTAATTATATTATGTAATCAATCTTTTGTTTTTGCTTCTAAGATGATCTGAAAAAAGAGGGAGGGTTTTGAATTTTACGGTCTCTATTTGTCTCAGAAGGTTGCCTTTAATCTCACCTAATGCTTTTCATACAAGGTTGCTATTCCTTTCAAGCTTCTTTGACCACAGAGACTGAACAATACATACTCTGCTGGCGAGACTTACCAAGTGTGGCATCATGGATGAAAGTCGTGTGTATTCTTGTGTTGTATATATGGTGAAGATTTTTTTTTTGTAAGAAATGATCATATGGATGCTGATCAAACATCCATCTACAAGCCTACCTAGGTTTGTAATTTAATGTTCTGAAACAGAATCTATGCCCTGTAGGATCTCTCTATGCCAAATATTTGATCAAATGCCTCTTATTTTTGTACCTACCTCTTATTTTATTCCTCATACACTTTGCAGCAGAGCGATTCGTCCATGTTCATATTCAGCGCAAGTTGCAATGCATGACCCATCGTTCTGTCAGTCGGTTCCTATATCTCCATACATGGTTTGAGTTTTCCCACTGCTTTTTGGCTATTTTCGATCTCATGCGAAGCAGCAAGTTGTATAGCCTTAGTACTTCTGCAACATTGCCTTTTGCATTGTTGGGTACAGCGTGTTTGCCAAACTTACCTTTCGGTTATTTTGTAGTCTATCTTAGCTTACGCATTGTATTGTCCAATTTATTATTATTTATTGTTTTTGCTCTATACCATACACCTTTTGTTCATTTTTCCTTTAGACTGTAAACCATCTGGATTACTTGGGTAGATACTATTTCTGCTTGGGTTGTTTGTGTTCGAAAGTAGTCTATCACTTATTATTTGTTTCTGTTCCAAGATTTCATGTTTGGGTTAACAATCATGATTATTTATTGACCCTATGTAAGCATGGTCTGTTGGTGTTACCGTTATATTTTGGAATGAACTAATTTGGTAAGATTAGTTTGTGTTTTATTATGATATGAAGACTATTTAGTCGATTTAGTAGTACGAATTGGATTCTTATTTCACTGCTCTATGAGATTTTCTCATTCATTTAGTACAGAAGCATCAGGATTTCTAATTTCCTACTACTCATCTTATGATATGGTGCAAGTGTCCCACATGTTTACCTAATAGCAATCCATATGAACATATAGTCATGCATATTTCGTCATCGAAACTACCAAGGTGTGATTTACGAATCTCTTCTTATGTCTACCAGTTTCCTCGATAACGCACAACAAAATCGGACGCAGCGTAGCGCATGAACCAGCCTAATATATATGATCTCTCTTTGTATTGGTTAATGGCCGTTCAATTCAACTGCCGTCGAGACACTGTGCACGTGCTGTAATTAACTTAAGGAATTATCAAGGATTTACCACTATAAAAAGATGTATTTGAATATTTACCTCTTTATGTCTAACTGATACGTGGTACAGACCGGAATTAAGTTTATTTGCCACAATATTGTGAAATTCTTGCTTCTGCCACCTCGAGCTAGTTGTTTGCTCGCAACAACATCTGAATTTGTCAAAACAATGTGGCCATTGCTTGATTGAGATGTTGCATTGTTTGATCGCTGAAGAGATACTATGTTCGGATGGGAGATAGGGTCTTGTTTTTACGGAGAAAAGACGTGGGGTCCAGTACCTAATGCCAAGCCAACAGTGAGCGGCCACGTGGACGGGAGCATAGAGGCGAGCCACGACGGAAGCAGGCAAAGCCACATCCGACTCGGATTGCACTCCGCGTGGAATGCGGACGCACGAATGCAATATAAGTAATTCACCTTTCGACCAGCCAGCCTCACGCATTGCGCGCACTAGCCATGGCGTGTGTCTCCGCCGTTGCGCCGGCGGCAGTCTTTCCACGGCCGCCCTGTTCGGTGCCGTCGGTGCCGCCGTACCGGCCGCCCTGCTCCACCGTGCTGCCCCCCTCGTCCCAACCGTTCCAGCCGTGCCGCGTCATGGTGAGGTGGCAGCCTCCGCGCGCCGGCTGGTTCAAGCTCAACTTCGACGGGTCCGTCTACCACGACGGCTCCGGCCGGGCCAGCGTCGGCGGTGCCATCCGCGACTGCGACAGCCGCATCCTGCTCGCCTTCGCCGAGCCGACGGAGCACGCGACGGTGGGCGTGGTGGAGGCCCGGGCGCTGATCCGCGGGCTGCGGCTCGCGCTGGAGTGTTTCGTGGACAGGCTGGTGGTGGAGGGCGACGACCTGCTGCTGGTGCAGCTCCTGCTCCGCGAGGAGACGCAGACGCGGATACCGCTGGCCATGCAGGAGGAGATCCTCGCGCTGCTCGGCTGCTTCTCCGAGTGCGAGGTGCAGCACGTCTACCGGGAGGGAAACCAGGTGGCGCACGTCCTCTGCCGGGAGGCGTACGAGCGCCCGGGGGTGTGGACGGGCGGGCTCGTGCCGCGCGCCGTCTGGGAGAAGGCCCACGACGACCGCCACGGCGTCGCGCACGAGCGACCCCGCAAGCTGCACGCGTGAGTGATTCTTGGACTTCACGAGGGCTTCTTGGTGCAAGATGTCAGGAGAGTCAGGCGACGCGCGCAAGCAGCGGCGCGGCGGCTGGCCGTGCTCTAGATCGGGGAGGTGTCAGTTGTGAGTTTCGTCCGATCAGGGTGTGCGGAGATCGAAGCTTTGTGCAGGATCGGCAATTAATTTGGTGCATACACTAGGACGATCAAGTCGAATTGACAAATGAAGTTTTGATATTTCTATGTGTAAAAATAGAATTCTTCCAGTTGTAAATATGTAGTGATGATTATCATTCTTCATTTCTTCGTGTTAATAAGATGCAAGACTTCGTCTTGAAACAAAAAAATTGATGTGCTCAAGCACCTCCTGTATTAGCGGTGCCGGATAACTAGAGCGGAAAATTGATCATTTGCCTCATCTTTGACGTAGTCTCTATCATTTATCAATATTTTCGTTGCATTTGATCATTTGCCACAAAGTTAGAGAGACATTTGATTTTTTGCCTTTTTGGAAATTGTTGGCCCGGTCTTCTTCCCCTTCCTCCTCCTCACCTCTCCTCTTCTCTTGCGCAGCCCACGCCGCCTCCGGTCGGCCTCCGCCCATGTCGTTCCTTCATCGTGCGCACGGACTCGACTGCTGCCGACGTGCATGACGCTGACACCGGGATCGGCATGCTAGAGAAGGAAGCTCATCCTCCTCTTCTCTTCTCTTCTCTTCTCTACTTGCCTGGGTCACCGCCAAGCCGCCACCTCCGCCTGGACGGCCACAATCGCCGCATCGCCCCCGCCTCCCTTGAGCTGCACCACTGACACTGGGGAAGAAGCACACGAGCGGGTATATTTAGCGGCGCGGTAGTCGGGACGACGAGATTTGGGAGCGACGTGACCAGGGACAACGGATACGGCGGTGGTGGGCTCACTAGCACAAATCTAGCTGTATTTGGTCCTTAACGGCCGCCTCTTGCCGCTAGCCGACCGTGGTGCAGAGAGATATACGGGCACGTTGGCTCACGGCTAGCGGTGAGGCGGCGGCGGGGTAGCCAAAGGGATGAGGGGGTGGTGTGACTTTAGAGAGCGGACGACGGTTGGGGTGGAGCGGTGGCCGCTTGGCCGGTATGCCATGGCCGAAGCAAAGAAGATGAGGTGGACGAAGACATGGGCAAAAATATCTGAAAGGGCAAATAATCAAATGCATCTCTAACTTTGTGTTAAATGATCAAGTGCAACAAAAATAATGGCAAATGATAGAAACCACCTCAAATGTTAGGCAAATGATCAATTTTCCCTAACTTGAAAGTACACGCGCCGAAGAGTACTACCACTAGTCCTTGGTGTTGTGCTAGATGTTGTACTAACGTATTACTCCCTCGGTAACAAAAAGAAGTCATTTTTTACTTTTCAAAGTCAACAAAATGCCACTTTGACCACTAAATTTTTTCATCACATTTTCATAAAAATTTATGAAAGTGTAATGTTATGAAAGTATTTTTCATGATAAATTTACTCATGTCATTATCATTCATCCAAACTACATATTTTAGGTAATATCTTTGGTCAAAATTGATACGATTTCACTGCACGCATTCTAGGCGACTTCCTTTTGTGACTAAAGGGAGTACATATGTAACTAAACCTCGTGCAAATAACGATTTTGACCGCCCATGAATGGTATGGTTTATGACATTTGAGAAATAATTATCGTTAAAACAAATATGTCTATGCAGCATTTATTTCTATCGATAATCACAAATAAGTGATGTTTTAGACATTGGCACGACGACTAAAATATAACTTTGACCATCAACATCGATCATAAATATACATGTGAGTAAATTGCATGAAACTGCACAAACTTCGATGAAACGATCACAAAGCTACACTTCTAACAAAAGTTATCACAAAACTTCACGTTCTATGCCCAAGTTATCACAAAACTTCACTTTTAACACACACCCATTTCAAGCAATGGGTTATGACAATCTAGGACCACATGTAAGCAACACATGGCAGTCTAAGCCACGTGGACCGAACACATTAGTGTCCGACCTGTTGAGAAATAGCGGTAGTCGTCACATTGCTTACTCGTAGATCAATCCATACATGAGCAATCACATGAACGCAATAGGAGAAGGATGAACACCAAGAGACACAAGTGTATAGAGGAGGATCCATAATATTTATTCATCTGTCTGTATGTTGTACATCGGGCCCTCATATATATAGCCCATAGGGGTGAAAGCCCTCCAGGAGTGGTTTAGCCGTTTACCCATAACTAGGTTTCGTAACACTCTCCTTGAGCAATAGACAACAATATACAAATATCTCATCAAAAACTCCATCCAAAAACTCATTGGGAAAAAAAGGAATGGAGAAAAGAGTACATTACATTCGTAAGTTGCATTACACTTGTTGCCTCACTAAAAACCTTTATGTGAGAAAGCTTTAGGAAAGCCCACTAAGGAAAATAGCACAACGTTTAATCTTTGGGATCTAATCTTCAATATTTTGGATAAATCCTCAGGATTTGATAAGGGTTATGATTTAGGGATTTACTCCCCTTAAACTCTGCAACTCTTTAAACTGTCTCATACCAATGCCATGAATGCATATTTGGAAACTAGATGTAGGCAGAGACTTAGTGAATAAATCAACTGGATTTTTACAATACTTTGTTTGTAGGATCTTTACCTCACAATACTTTTGGATTTCATGAGGATAGAAAAATTTAGGAGCAATGTGCTTCGAGATGTTGCTCTTGACATAACCTATTTGCATTTGTATAATACAAGCGACATTATCTTCATAGATAATTAAGGGGGTATTGACGGTATTAATGCCACAATACTTCTGGATATGGTTAATCACACGTTTGAGCCAAACACTTCAAGTGAGGCTTCATATAGTGCTATAATCTCTGAGTGGTTGATAGAGGTAGCTACCAAGGCCTGCTTAGATGATCGCTAAGAGATGACTGCACCAACATAAAGTAATATAAATCTATTCTGGGATTTTGCACTATAGAGATTTAACAGATAGTCAGCATATCTTTAGGATTTAGTAATGATAATCAGGATCTATGTATGATCCTCATGATCTTTGCATTGTCGACCAACTGGATCTGAATTGTTAAGTGGTAAAAACCTTTAAGATGAATTTAATCAGTAATCATCGTATCAACACCTTCTAGGCTTGACTAAGATTTTCAAAATCTCAAGTATCATGATCAGTGTTTAGCATATGCTCCCCCTAAAGACAACTTCCGCTGAAGTCTTGTTGCTCCAATGTCTTTCATACATTTTTTTGAAAATGAACATAGACAAGAATATTGTGATCAAATCTACTGGATTACCACAATGCAGAGTCATACGTACAAATATCCTATTACTCATCTGGAGATTTTACGCTAAACACTATTCGGGAGTAACATGCTTAACTTATCAAATACCACTATTTGATTATGCAATACAAGTAGATTATCCTTTCAGAGGATATGGGGGTAATACTAGTAGTAAAGTTGTATGCCTTCTGGATACGATCTATCAAAACTTTTCAGGGTCTTAATATTTTGTAACTATCTCTACGTGGTTAAAGTTCCAATAAATAGTTTGTTTTGCAGAACGATAAGTATGGTTGTACCAGTCTAGAGTAAAATATAACCAATCTTAGTTTTGGCATTTTGGGGATTAATTGCCAATATCACCAATGTATGTCGTAAAGTTTTGGCGTTTACGGGATTAATTGCCAATATCACCAATGTATGTCGTACCTTCATGGTACTAGAGGAAACCACCATTCCACTAACTTCTAGTGGAAGATGCACTTTATAAGTGCTTATATGGCACACTTCTGGTCTTTAGGTTCCTCATTACATTCTTTTGGGTCTTAATGGGTCCTTGTCCACTTCTAGGGATCATATGATCATTGGTGTGATTAAGAGATTGACTGGTAAGATAATTTTTCTTCAGAGAGATACTCTCTCTTCCGAGAGATGATCTTCCTATAGGTAAGAGACTATTGGGTATGAGTTTTTTTTATATATATTGTGTTTTTGTTTCCTTTCTTACTAGAAATTTTGAGTCCTTCGAGGATCTCATCAAGGATTTTTAGAACCCATTGATTGTATATTTTATTTATTTGTTCATGCATTTTGTCAGAATTATTATGCAACAGAACATTATATCATTCATAATAGGAGAGTAACGGTCTCTACGGAGACCTTTCAACCACAGCTTTCACCACTTCATTATATTCATAATGACCCATCAAGTCTGAACTACCTGGTTTCAAGACTTTTTTTTTAGCAATTATGGTTCAGCTCATATGCTTTCATTATGTGACCCGATATGAACGTTTCAAGCGCTCGACCATGGACTTTAGTTCCAAATCCGTGTTCTTATAAGAAAAACTTTAGCAATTGTAAAGACAAAGTGATTGTCGGCAACTTTTCTCTCGTATCCTCCAAATTGATAGTATCTCTGTGTTAACCAGGTCTTTTTCATTTCCCAAACAAAAGATTCTTGGTCGTTCTGCATTCCCAGCATTGTAATATGTGCACATCAAATTGCTGGGGCTTTCATCTTTATGATGAACCTCTTCAAGAGGTATTTCACCTTCAAGGTGAGTTCTCTTCAAGAGAGTTAAAATGAGTGATTAATAATTGTTTTGACTAGTTTCATTAGATCTTAGACCTGCAGGGACCCCCATAGATTTTAGATCAAGAACCAATAAGTCAATTTTGCAGAGGTGGGTATACTATTCAATCTAGGGTATTCCACTCTTAGCGATGTATTTACTGCAAGTAAACATTTGTGGTAACTCCTCTATAATTGGAAAGTATCTGGTAGGCTCCCTGCTTCTGGTGCACAGGAGTATCAACCAAACCTTAAGTTTAGCTTGACTAGTGTGTGTATCTTCGAACTAAAGATCTTTTCCTTCTAGAAAATACGACGACATTCGAACTTTTGGGCATTTCTCTCCCCCTAATGCCGAGATTTGATCTTTATTAATAGCATACCACAAAAATTCCCTATCATGGGCACATGATTTATTGAATTTTAGATTCAACATGATCTCCAACAGCTAGTGGTGGCCCAAAGGTATATGCTACAGTGGTGATAACATGTGGAAAATATTTGATTCATCCAACATGCACTTATTTCAATAAAGGGTTTGGTAATTTTATACAGTGAGCTAGACTTTTATCATTGCAATGGCAAGAAAACTGCATGATCCTGATATTCTATAGGATATTCTAACTTTTGATTGGTTATTAATCAGCGACGAAGGTTCCATACAGGGGTTCGAGAGTTGGCAGACTTATTCTATATACTATCTTCTTTATTATTTGCTCAAGTTTTGATCCAATTACTCATACCACATTTTAAATAATTTGGATCATTAAACTTCAAGTTTATAATTACACAACATATTTCCTTATTATCATAAGCAATGTGTTCTAATCAGCATAAAACCGCATGATGCGCTTCATGAACATAAATATAATGCTAGAACATAAAATATTTGACCATAGTTAATTTGTATAGAAATACTAGATTTTCTTCTGGACTTTAAATCTTAGTTGAATCACTCAAATAGTATAATTATTCGACGGGGATATTTATTATTCAACAGGAACACCAAATTTAATTAAGGGTGACAAACTGTGTGCCTTATTTTAATTTGTAATGCTAGGATAATCATGGCCAAATTTAGATCATTCAGGATCAACAAAGTTCAATAGGTCGTCTTTCTTTCAGGGGCTATATTTGCTTCAAGCAAGTGATATAACTTCTGGTGGTGATGCAGTTGTGGACTGCACTTACCGATTTATGCATGTGTCATTTCTGATGAGTATAGCACGCTTCGGTGCATAGTCAAACATGGCATATGTGCGACTGCATCAAGTGGTCATCGATTTGTCGTGTGCATTCCCGCATGTTGGCGGTTAACATATTGCTAAAGACACAAATCAATTGCCCTTCATGGGCAACAATTATTGTGGTTGCCAACAGCATGGGTATCGGCAATGGCATAAATGTCATTTTCCATATCGACTGGATAAGGATAATAATCATACAATCTACTTTAATTATCTCCTAAAATAAACTAGATTAATTTATTGCTTCGGGCTAATTTGCTTCTGGCTTTGACCTAGGATATGCCAGTGTGTCTACCATGACTCTTGTTTTGAACAATTTTCTATGCCTCTTAACTTCCAATAGTCCACACATGCCCAATTTCCTCCCCCTTTTCATGCCAACTGTAAAATCCCAAGTGATAGCATGTTCATCAGGCATTTGCTTGAAATCAACTCGAAATTAAAGATTTGCAATCATACTTCAACAGGAGTATAATTTTGTTGGCGTGAAACTAATATATACTCTGTAACATTCTGCTTACAAAGTTCTTCGATTAACAAAACGTTGTGGTGGAGGATAATGTTATATAGACTCCAAGTCTTATGGCTGAAGTTATTCTGTACTTATTTGAGGAATATGGTGGTTTCTAGCCAAAATGATCCATCATAGATCAACATATGACTAGGCTTAGTCTGGTGTAACTGAGAAAAATAGTTTCCCTTTTGCTATCTAGGCATCCGTGCACTACAAGCTAGTGAATTGAGTCTTATTAGATATCAAGAGCACATGTACAACATTTTGTTAGCAAAGCATGGTAATGTATTTTCAATTTCAAGGCATACGGTTTACAAATTTATTCCATACAAGATCAGTTTACTACAAGTAAGGTATGCTACTGGCAATATGTTCTATTAAATAGATTTAATCAACTATTCAATAAGATATAATACTTTAATAGAACAACTCAGACCATTAATTTAAATATGGCATCCGGGGGAGAGAAAACAATATAATGCATAAGGTTCCATTCTAAAGCAAAAGATAAGAGATGCTTAGTAGGAGCAGGGCCAAGCTCGACAGGAGCTGAATCTACACTACTAAAGCAACTCGTGCAAGAAAACGACATCTTCACAAAGTTAAGGGATAACTAGGATATTGCTACAGGTCTCCATAGAGCATAATATGGGGCTCATCATTGCTGATCTAGGACAAAAAAATGTCCACTTGGCGATGTCAAACATGTCCCACACAATTTATGCAATTTTATATATGTTTACAGTTGGTAAAACATTTTAAATGCATGAAACGAGGGCAAAAATAGTAAAGATTAATTTTATCTATTTAGTAGATAATTTCATACATTTCCCAAAAACTAATATTAATGGAATCAAAAGACCTTATGGTCAAGGTTTTTACAAAGTTGCCACGCAGGGCTTACAACAAAAGAGAGCTCGCAGCGGAAAAACAAAACACTCGTGGGAGCCATTCGACATGCCCACAGGCAATCGAGTGGAGGACGTCTCCTAGCTCATATGGTCTTCGAAGAACTCCTCTTCAAAGAGCTCGGAGCTCCCGGGTCCTCTTCAAAGAGCTCGGAGCTCCCGGGTCCTCTTCAGCGACTGATCAACCAGAGGGCATAAGCCGTGAGTATGTTGAATGTATTCAGCAAGTCGTAGGGAAATATATGCAAATAGTATTCATGCCAGGTTTGACAAGGATAGCTTTATGATTACTTTGCAGAAAGCAGAATTGACTGGAATTAGTAGATTGCAAAGCACAAGTTGAAAGATTAATACATAAGTAATCAATTTTCTTTGAAACAACTCGTGAACACTCTGTTCACTTCCCAGACCACTCAGAACTAACCACGACCACCCTTTTGAGAAAGTCTACCCCTTGTGTGAAATCACCAGGCATTGTCCATAACTGGGGGACACGGCTATTTGAATAGTTTTACACTCTGCAGAGGTTGTACAGTTTTACCCACAAGATACGAATTCTCTAGTTTGTTCGGCATATATCTATGCCACCACTTACTACCTTAGGTAAGCAGTCTAGAGCACGTGACAAGGCCTTTACAAAGTTTTGACTTGTTTCTGCCCACTAAGGTTTCGCCATTCTGGACCCCCTCTTGTGCCATGCGATTCCATCCGGTAACTCGGAGATCACGCCACCATGACAGAACCAAACCAAAACATCTGCTAATTAGTCGGCCAGGTCCACCCCATAAATAAACTTATGGTTGCACTGTAGGGCCCAGATCAATGGTGCACAAAGTTAAGTCCTTAGTAGTTGCTCAGGCAAGATTACCTCATTCCAATGTGCTTCCACACCAACCTTTGCCACCGTCCACTCGCTAGAGCACAAATCATTTTCGTTCAACCTGGCCAAATGGCAACCCTTGCCATGGCACAATAAATTTTATCAACAGTGGCTCCACCACAATTCCATAATTCATTAAGCCAAATTTATCATCATTGAAACATGTGATCGAGAGACATCGTATAACTAAAGCATGACTAAGCAATATACGCACCCATGTTGGTATCACAATAATAACCAACTAAGATTACCCAACCTATGGTGTCCAAGGGTACATGTCAACATGTCAATCACAAGTATTCAAGGAGTCATACTGTCGAGTAGGTATTTAGCTATTTCCCAAACCATTTTTATACAATTGGCCATGCATGTTGGTATAAAACAATATAATTTTGCAAACCGGGTAAGACATGATCAAAGGTCTACGACTTGCCTTCGTTGAAGAGTTGAGAAGCTTCTGTCGATGTTGTCGGGTCCAAGAGCTCTTCAGAGCAGCTGGATTCTACACGTGCGAAAGGAGCCAAATAAATACAACAGATCTAAATAAAAACCAAAAACTACCAAACTAGAATCAAAAGAAAAGGTTCTTAATTAAGATGAATTAGGAACGGGCTCTCAGGAGGAGGTCCAACTGAGAGAGAGGTCGAGGGAGGTCCTGAGGAAGAGGTCCTGGGGAGGAGGTCCTGAGGAGAATAGGACTACTCAACGTGGCCGTAGGAGAAAGGAAGAGAACAGGACACAGAGAAATTGGGCGAGAGCAAAAGAGTTAGGTGAGGCTAAAGGAGATGAAAGAGGGCCTGCTCAGGCTTTTATAGCCATGGGAGACGGCGAGAGTCGCTGAGAGACTCAGAGGCGCACGTGTTCAAGGGTAGGCAAAGGAGGAGATGGGAGCAGGTAGGGGAGGAGACGAGGGGGAACGGGTACTGCAGAAGCGACAGCATTTAATGCGACACAATGACATTTAATGCGCGAAGACTTTTGCGTCAGCAGTGACACGACGAGAGGAAGAAGAAGGTGAGCAGGGCTGATAGGTGGGGCTAGTCAAAACTCGGGAGGGTGGTCCAACCAAATGGGAGGTCGTGACCGAAGGGGAGGTCGTGACCAAAAGGGGAGGTCGTGACCAAAGGGAGGTCGTTACCGGCTCCATAACCACCTGGAGGTCTCCCAGGACCACCTTGGAGGTCTGGACAGAGGGGGATTTTAACACCAGAGAACTCCAACAGACTCAAAATAAATCAAATTTTGGATTAGTTGAAGTTTGATTAATTCATATTAAATGGCTTTTAATTTCCAAAATCTCAAGTTAAGCTTTGGCAAATCAACAAACCAAATGGTTATTTTTATTTTAAAAATTTTCAAAAAAGCCTAAAAATTGGGATGTGACAAGAGAGAAGTACATTCCCGGTGTCAGAGCAGAAGTTACTCACCTTGCACCAAATCCATTTGGTCGTTTGCTAACAGAAGAGGCTGAGATGGCGAATCATCGTGAGAGAGAGAAGTATTGTGCCCCTACTCTGGCGTTGGGAATGTACTTCTCTCTCTCGCGGCTGACTTAGAGGAGACAAGGGCGAGGGCAGCGGCAAGCTGCGACGGTGAAGCTTCGGTGAAGATGTGAGCACGATGCTTTCCCAGGCTTGCAGAATCCATTTTTGTCGGCTTAAGGTGACGGGGACGATGAACACGGCTGGAACGGGGCAGCGACGAGTCCACCGGACTCGGGGGGAATGAAGTCGCAGGCATCGCATCCGACGAACTTTGATTCAACGCAAGTTCAGGGAGTTAAGTGGCGCAACCTCGCAAGTTCAGGGGCTGAGTGTAACATCCCAAAATTTTGGTCTGTTTTAAAGTTTTAAAAGAAAAACAACCATTTGAATTTTTCTGGTGAAGTTAAAAGCTTAATTGGAATTTTCAGAGTTTAAAAAACAATTTAATATGACTAATGCCAACATCAACTGTTATCAAAATTATTTTATTTAGATTCTTTGAGCTTGGATATATTTTCTAGAATTTTTCCGAGCTCATTTGCTATTTTCTAAGTTTTATTTGGATTTTCAGCTATTTTCTAAAAAGTAAAAAGGTATTTAAATCTTAGAATAGTAGATGGGCCGAAATCCATTCCTATTCAGATCTGGCCCGCTCCTGTGTGGCCCATTTTCCTCGCTTTCGGCCCAGCTCTCGCCATGCACTCGCTCAGTTCCTCTCTCTGCTGCGTGCATGGCCCACTGCCGGCTTGCTGTGTGTCGTCTTGCGCGACGCGATCGCGGAGACGCTCACGACCTGGGACCGCCTGCCACATCATCGTCATCAACCTTAGGGACTCGTGAGTCCGTGTCGAAGCCGCTGCGCCGCCTTGCCGTCTTGGTTGCGAACTCCCTCCTCCAGTGGCTATTTGAAGCCTGCGACCGCGTCAGGACCTTCGCACTGCCCCTCTCCTCGAAAACCCTAGAGCCGCCTCTCGGATTGCGCCGTCGTTCGAGCGAATTGTGCCCTAGAAGTTCGCCGCTGCCGAGACCTTGTCCGCCGTGTTGAGCCTCCGTCGGTGAGACATCGCCTCCCTCGTCGCCAATTCCGAGATCGTCGTCGCGTGGTCTTCATGATGCGCATCTTCTCGTCTTCAGAGGACCCCCGTAGAGCCTCGCTGCCGTGAAGCGGCGCCACTCCGCTGCTCTTCTTGTTGCCGCCACCACTGTGGTCACCACCGGTGCCTTTTGACCACGTCACCGAGATCCTTGTTGCCTTCTCTAGCTAACGCGCGCATCCGCCGACACCGAAGAGCCGCCGTTTGCCAGATCCGTGTTCGCCGGAGCGTGGCTGCCATCGAACCCCCGTGGCCTTGCCATCTCAACATACGGCAAATTTCAAAGATCGCTAGGTCGCTCTCGTGTGGCGCCCACGTCAACGCCCACATGTCATGCCTAGAACCGGCTCAGTGAACTTAGTCCACCGTAAGCCGAGTCACCGACAAGTGGGTCCCACCTGTCAGGTGGAATTTCTTTTCCTTTTTCTTTTCTTTTCGGCGGAAAACCCTCGCTAACGTTAGCCATGCGTCATAATCCTGGATTTTTCATTAGGAAAATAATTCGAGAAAATCTATAAATCTGATTTTTATCAATTTATGTGATTTTAATCTTCCAAAGCCCATATCTTTTGCATCCGAACTCCGATTGAGTCCATTCAAATTCCTAAATTCATCTAAATTCAAGATCTATTTATCTGATATTTTTATTTAATTTTTGGAGTTTTCCTTGCCTCTGTTATTTATTTATTTATTTTATTTGCCTGTTTGACAGTAGACGTTGATTCTTCGGGAAGCTTTGAGCAAGGAGGAGGTTACCAAGATCAAGATCAATCTCAAGATTTATTCCAAGGAAAGCCGTAGTCCTTTGATCATATTGAACCTATAATTTTAAAAGTATATTGTTTTATACAATTGCACGATATCTTTATATAAATTGTTTTGGGATTAGTTATTACCTGTTGTCCTTATGCCTCATTTGATTATTTGAATGCCATGAATCCTTTGTCACCATAACTGGGATAATTTTAGTTGGACATATTTATATCACCAACATGCGTATCGTATAGATGCTTAGTTCAGCTTAGTTACGATGGGTTCATCTTCACATGTGTCATAATGATTAATCTTGACTTAATGAAATAGGGAATCGTGGTGGTAAGCCACTGTTGATAAAAATTTATGTACCATGATGCGGTGTGTCATTGGTCTTGGTTAAACAAAACTGTTTTAGCTCAGGCAAGTGGATGGTGGATAGTGGGGGTGTTTCATCACGTCGTGGGTTTGTGGTATTCTCACCTGAGTAATTTGTCAATGACTTAATCTTGTGCGCCATTGAACTGGGCCTTTCGTACAACCACATGCCTGATGGGATGGGCCTAATCTAGTAGGTTGTTGAGTTTTGGCTTTTGACTACTCATGTAGTATTTGGGGTGGAGGTGTGTATCCTTTTCTAAGGCCACATCGCGGGACGGTTCGCCGCATCCCTGTCCAACGTTGTACGTCAACCACGATGAGGTTTTGGGTGGCTGTAGGTACAACGGGAGGGCCAATTGTTGAGATGAAATTCCTGAAAGGTTTTGTTGTAGTCAACTCTGATCCGGTTGATTATATCTTGTGGGTAAAGTGTACAACCTCTGTAGAGTGTTAATTGATCTATTAGAGTAGCCGCATCCTCGGTTATGGACGTGTCTGGGGATTTTACATGGGAGATAGAGTTTCTTATAAAATGAGTCAGAGTGTGAATAAGATGTTCACTTGACGAATATAATGTTTGTTTGGTGAACAAATATTTCACTTGGTTGTTTGTGTAGATTGGTGAATTGGGGATTCACTTATCATTGGTTTGGTTGGGAAGTGAAGGGGAAGTTCACTGGTTGTTTCAAAGAAATTGTTTAATTATTTATTATTGTTTTCGACTTCGCATTTCAATCTATTTATTGTATTTAACGTAAATACTACTTTCTGCAAAAGAACCATCACTACTACAAAAAGGCTAATACTAGACGCATCATTACAAACAGTTGACGAAAACCGTTTGTATTAAATACAATCACAGACGGTTTTGGTTTAGCAACCGTCTGTGTTACTAGTTGCACTAAAATCCGTCTGTGAAGAAGTAATATCACAGACGGTCCGTGTTCAGAACCGTCTGTGATACTTCACAGACGGTTTTCAACATGAACCGTCTGTGACTTCCCGTCCTCATCGCAGACGGTTTGTATTAAAAAGCCGTCTATGATAAACTCTCTGATTTTACCATAGCTTGAAATTTTACCATGAATTGAAATCTCAATCCTCTGTTGCGCCCCTGTCGTGGCCCCTGTCGTGGCAGCCAATCCTTTGTCGCGCCCTTACCATGGCACCCAATCCTCTACCGCAGTAGGGTTTGGCAAGGTGACGGCTTGCCACGGCAGGGCCTGGCAAGGGCGCGGTAGAGGATGGGGTGCTACGGCAGGGGCGCGGCATAGGATTGGCTGCCCAAACCCTACCGCGGCACCTAATCATATGTCGCGGTAGGGTTTGGCAAGGCGACGACTTGCCGCGGCAAGGTTTGGTAGGGGCGCGGCATAGGATTGGCTGCCCAAACCCTACCACGGCACCCAATCCTCTGTCGCGGTAGGATTTAGTAGGGCAACGGCTTGCCACGGTAGGGTTTGGCAGGGTGACGGCTTGCTGCGGCAGGGCTTGGCAGGGGCGCAGCAGAGGATTGGGTGCCACGGCAAGGGTGCGACAGAGAATTGGTTGCCACGACAAGGATGCGGCAGAGGATTAGCATTTCAAGTCATGGTAAAATCAGTGTGTTAGTGATTCCAAGCCATGGTAAAATCAAAGAGTAAGAAAAATTCCAAGTCACAGACGGTTCTTAATACGAACCGTCTGTGATAAGTATCTTATCACAGACAGTTTTTGTATGAAACCGTCTGTGATTCGCAGCGTGGGAGTTCGAAAAATTTTTAACGTGTGCGCGGGAGGCAAAATGTTTTGCGCTATCCTTATATATTATAGCTACCCCAGTCTTGTCTTCCATCAGTCTCTCCCTCTCCCCTCCCCACACCGAGCTCCGACGACCACCCTCGATTCCCCGTAGCGGTTCGGCGAGGAGACACAGCCGACGAGGAGGAGGAGGAGGGATGCGGAGGAGCTCCTTGTCTGTCGCAGAAGGTAGACTGCCATAAGGTACATGTACATCCTCAAAACATACACAATTTGTTGGCTGTTTGTTGTAAAGAAAATTATCTTAATTTTGTGTTACCTAAGGTCGAAGCGCCGCCGAAGGTTTTCAGTCGTCTCTCCTTGCCGACAAGTTTGAGTCGAACTCGACGACATGCAAGAACATCTTGTGATATGCTGGTGAGTTGTAGAGAGGAGCTCACAAGACCAATCCAAGAAGCCGATGAGTTCTTCAGGAGCTTGGAGGCATAGATGGTTTCTAGCTAGTTTAACTTTGTAACTTTATTCTTTTTTCCCCATTCGGAGGGGACGTTGTGAAACCTTTTGGTTTCCCTTTCCTATAATGTATTTGCCATCAAAATTTTAATTGGATTTTAGTTGTCTTGCTAGAGGTTGCATATGGAAACTACTGTCTAGCAATTGATTGGTTTGGCTCAAAATCCGATTTTTTATTTTTGCAATAGAAAAAACTATCACAGACGATTCTTGTTCAGAACCGTGTGTAAAAATAGACTATTACAAACGGTTCTGAACAAGAACTGTCTATGATAGCTTTTTTCACAAACGATTCAAAAATCGTCTGTGATGACCTCATATCATCACTGACCTATAAAGTCAGACGGCTCACGAAACCGTCTGTGATGACGTTTTTGAAGCATTTGTGAAGACATTTTATGTAGTAGTGCATACAACTAACTTTGACAGGCCATGCATGAATACTATTTGCATATATTTCTCTACGGCTTGCTGGGTGTTTTATGTACTCACGGCTCATACCTTTGTTGAATCAGTTGAAGAATATCAAGCTGCTCGGGAGTTCTTTCAGAAGGAAGACTTTGAAGGTTTTGTGGATTAGGATGCGTTCTTCACTCGATTGTCTGTGGGCATGTTGATTGGCATTTTCAAGAGTTTCGTTCCACTGCAAGAGTTTATTTGTTTCTTTAGCCCTGCGTGGCATGTTAAGTAAACGTTGACCATAAGATCCAGTTATTATTACTATTTGTTACTTTAAGATCTTTTTAGTTAAATCGAATAAATGGATGGTGTTTCATTACTGTTTCCTGTGTAAGCTAGCGACTGATCTGGGACTAGTTCAGAATACATAGAGGGTTCCTGAGATGCATTTTTCGGGTCCCTACACTGAGAAAGGAAAATGCAATCTCATGAAGCTAAGTGACACAACCTCATAAGTTCAGGGGACTAAAAAAGTAAAATACAAGTTCAAGAAGCTAAGTAATACAATCTCATAAGTTCAATGACCTATCGTGCAATTTTTTCTAAAATTTACTCTATATTAGGTAAAACCTAATAAAATTATTATTATTATTATTAGATAAATATTATCAATATAAAAAGATAATGTTCAAAGTTTCTTAGTACTTTTTCTAGTAGTAGTTCGTAATGTTGAATTCAGAATCAAATCCATCGACCGTCGAGTGACTCAACCGGACTTATCCTCAAGGGCCTGTACTTGAACGGCAATTAATTAAACGAGTGAATAATTTGTTCATCATGATAATGGCTCTCCACAGCAAAGCTTCGCTCATCTACAGATTTCTATATATTTTTTCCTAACTACAATTAAAAAAAAGAAAAATTTTGTCAGTGCAATATCAATTCTGCCACCGAAAATTGGACCATGTCATTGTTACCCTGAAATTTTTAACTCCATTTCGTTTTTTGCCATGCCCGGCAGTCAAGTCCCTTTGACTGTTAAATTATATACGAAAAGACTCATTTACCCTTGTTCTTCATCTTTTCTTCGTACATTCTCTCTTTCTCTCCCCGTCTCTCTTCACTAGCGCCGCTCGGCCCCACCCGCAGCCGCCGCCCTAAAGTCAGCCCCACCCGTGTGTTCACAGGCCTCCATGCCACCACCTCAACCCCCACAAGACGCCTAAGCTCAAGCGCACTGAAAGACCTCGCCTCACAGGCGCCCACCTCGTCGGCTCCCCCGCACGCCGCCACCTCACCGGCTCCACCCACGCCTCTGTCGGCCTCCACGCCGGCTCCGCCCCGCTATGGCCTCGGCTTCGCCCCGCAGCAGCATCACCTCTGCCATGGCCTCTCACACACCCCACCACAGGCCCACCTGGCCGCCACACCATGGTCGCCTCCTCCTCCACTTGACTCAGTCTTCTAGTTGCCACCCTCTGTCAGCCTCCATGCCACCACCTCACGCCAGCTCCGCCCACGCCTCCATCAGCCTCCACACTAGCTCCGCCCGCGCACCCACCAATCACCACACCATGGCCGCCCTCCCTCCCTCCACCTCGAGGCCCCTCGCACCGGCTCCGCCCACACCTCTGTTAGCCTCCCTCAGCCATGGTCGCCGAGGGTCATTGGTGGCCCTCCCAACCGGCCACCACACCCGCCTCGCCTCTCCTTGCTCATCGCGCCAGAGCTGGCAGCGGGCAAAGAGAGGCAAAGAGAGAAACGAGGGACTAATAGTGGGGCTCATAAGCTGACAGAGGTATTAAACGTCTTTTTGAAAGAAAAAAACTGAAAGAAATAACGGTCAAACGATCTATTGTGACAGTCAAACTAACAAATACTGATGATAATGATATAACCAAAATGGAGCTAAAACAAAAACGATAGTCTAATTTTCGGTGGGTCCAGTGGCACAAACCAAATTTTCCACAAGAAAAATTGACACATCAAACTTAGCGAACAAACCTCCCATGCAAGACCATACGCAAACGGTTCTTGCAGGCATTTGGCACAAAACAATCAATATGCTCGAGTACAACCTCACCCGTGTATATTGCATCAAACCCTCCCGAATAAAAAAATTTACTCAGTAATCACAGGCACAAAAGCTACAGAAACTCTTCAGGAACATAGTTCTGACTTCAGGATTTTTATCGCTGCAAGATCCAATTCCAGCCTACTTTCATGCAGATCCCAGCATTATTTTTCGTGCACGACGAATTGACACTTTGATTTGCTGTCAACCCTGTGCATACCGGCGTACCCTCAGGCGCCACCAACCGTCATTGCCATGTCATGATTTGCTCTACTGGTGCATTCAACAATCAATACCCATGATTAGGTACATCTGCACCATCGAAACACTTGGCTAACTCCTATCAATTGCTCTTCCATATATATGAGCAGCTCAATCCCAAGATGTCACAGATAATGCAACCCAAAGATCATTAGATGTACCAGATATATACATCCGATGTGTCTCAATCTGTTCATCCGTACATAACGGAGTTGGGCTTGAATAGTGACCGTTGCTTATTCTCTCCACGACCGAGAATACAATTTCTCTTTGTGTAGGTTCATGGCCGTTCAAAAGATTTCCCATGCTCAAAACTTTCCTCCATGACTGATTAACAGTAGGGGGAGGGAACAGGTTTGATACAGCATCTCTCTCATGCATCCCCACCTTTTCTTTAGTAGTGAACTCCTAATATAGGAGATTAAAAAGAAGTCAGGAACATGGCCTTAGAAAGAATGTCAGAAAAAACAGTGGCCAGGTATTACGAAAAACCTCGTAAATTAAATTTACATTACTCAAACAATCGAAGATTCAGAGTAAATCAAAAGAAGTGATAATAAGAGCATCGCTGTGAATATATACCTCCAGCCCACAGAATCTGATTGGACAATGATAAAAACAGACTAACAGAAGCTGACAGCTCACAATTACACAATTTCGACTCGGTTGTGTCCAAACTCATAACGAGTACGACTATCACCCACCTCAGGGGAAAAGGCTATAGGTAGTAGAACAGTAGCCTATACAATAAATAAACTGAGCATCTCATATAAGAACTGTGTTGCCCACCAAAAATAAACTTAAGAAGCAAAAAAATTGAAGAGGAATGCAAGCAATCATATGAGCGGATTAGTTTGACATCTAAGCATTTTAGTTCCATCAGCTTCGTTTCTATAAATGCTCACAGAAGTAACAAACAAAAGTAAAGAATAGGATATGGCAAGAATTTACCTTTTCATAGCAAATACTTTCCAAGCTAGTTCCCATTTTTGGAAGATAGTAATTGAAGTAATCAGTAAAAATGGCTTGTGCCAGTCGTGGAGCATCTATAAGTTTTTGGTGGACTGAAGAGGCAAGAATCAGTAACTTCTCGATGTGCTCAAAAACTTGAGAAAGCCGCTTCAAGTCTCCAGCCAAATCACTGATGTCGGATTTCCCTGTAAAATAACCACATTAGTATTCAGGGTGGCAACCAGTGCTCACAAAGTCACAATCCTGGAGGTCCTCTGGTTTATGAAGGCTGGCTGACTTCCAGCCTAACCAGTTCAAATATTTTATTTGCCAGGGAACTAGTAATCCTAGCCAGTTTTTCACCCCTGACGGTACCTTCATATAATAATGCTCTTAACAGCAATGCCTCTATATCAATACACTTCATGTTTATTTGGACGGACAATTGGCTGTGTTGGTCGGCCAAATAGAAGGACATGAAAATAAAAAGGCTTCACTTCGGAATAAAGATCTCCTATGAAAAATCAAAGCACCCAATTTTTTTAAAAAAAAAATACACAATGTTTGTATACAGTTTATGCACAGTGTACGTCAAGTATGTACCGCCTTGAAGAGACTTCAATGTTGACGCCATTGTAGCATATAACTGATCCATTTTAGTCTTCATTAATTTAAAACCACCATATGTGGTCTTGTTTAGGATGTCAGCCGACGATTTGAAGGCAGTGCAGACCATTTGCTCAAGGAGCTGCTGTGGTCTCAAAGTTTCAAGGTAATGAAGTACCTGCATATCACAAACATGCAAAGCTCATAGTCATGTAGATCATGATTTCAGTTTTTCAAGTGATCCAACGACTTATACAGTTCAAAATTCCATCTGCCAGCTAAAAATGTGCTGATTAATTTCATGTGATTTTTTTACTATCTTTAACGTCTACTTGTAGGCTTCAACATACACAGTATTAGTCATTTTGTTGGCATCTATAATTGAACAACCACTTTCTGGCAAACCCCCCTGCTCCACCCTACTTAGGTACCATACCATCCTATATGATGAAGAAATCACTTGTACTAGGATAAGTTAGAGCAAACCACCTTTTCTCCTTCTCGAATAGGATCAAGCAGAGATTTCTGTTCGGAAACAGGCAAAGCTGGAGCATCATTCCAGATTTTACGCCACATATTCCCATGTTCAGACATACGCTGAGAAAGCTTTCCTTTGGGTGGCCAACCTGAATTACCATCAGCTTTGTCCTCGCTCACCCAGTCACCAGGTGAATGCCACCGAATGAAATCTTCAAAGACAGCATCTGGGTTTGCGGCTTTAAATGCAGACATATCTAAGCATGGAGTAGATCTTCCTAATTAGTAACAGGTGAAGAAATTCTAGAATAAGAGGAATCAACTAGAAAACTAGGAATGCATATTCCAAAGAAGCACTGCTCATTGTTCATACAGCACAGGAATAGAAGTAACAATTAATTAAGTGGCGGATAAAATATGGCATGGCCATTTTCAGAAAACCTTACCTGAAGATAATATATCCCTTTCCAGTTGACCAGATAGACCCTGCAGTAACAAAGGAATGATATGATATTTTACACTAATTTTCAGGTGATTTAAGTAGGCTAACTGAAGTACAATACAGTTCACCACACACAAGAACAAAAAATAGATTAAAATTAACTTCAATATAATAGAATGAGTACATGCATCTATCCCATTTACATAAGCTTACAGTAGTTTCACAAGAATCCTACCACACAAAAGAAGATTTGGACACTTAAGGCATGGTAACTGTGAGTCCAATAACTTACAACAGCATTTCCAAAAGCTTCGGCTGCATGGAGCCTTTCTTCATGCATATCTTCTGTCATCAAAGGTGCATCCTAAGAAACTGATGGAAAAATAAGGGTGTGTGTGTGCACATCTCAATATTAAATCTGAAGAAGAAAGAGGCCAAGCAGAACCTGAGTATATGGAGCATGCATTTCCTGAAATGTATTCAGGAGCATCATTGAAGGGACGACACCTGTTGATCCTTTACGAGTTTTGTTCGGTGCCTGTTCTTCACTAGAAAAGTTAGCATCAAATCATTTTTAATTTCAAATAGACATACCAAATGAATGTACATTACCGTGCCATTTGAAATCCCATCTTTATGTGCATGATCAGCACCCTTCTCACGATTCAATGATTTCTTTCTCTCAATGCATATCGCAAGCTTGCAGGGAGAAAATACAAAAGGCAAAATTATGTAAATACGCTGATCTAACAAAAACAGGTTATCCAGAAAACACAGGACCAAGTGTGGCGAGGAGCGGCGTGTTACAGAATGCAAGAGGCAACAGTGAAAACACAAATACAACGCACTTCAATAAAAATGTGGTTATCTTTGTCACTACACTATGAATATAATCCTGTTCAAAGGATGACTGGATTTGTGCGATTGAGTTTTTGGGAAAGAGTAATATACCATAAACTCCAACCACGATTTCACTTAATATTAATGGACAACATAAATTAGTAACATTTGCTCACAAACATTTAACGCCTCCTATGTGGAAAAGTGGCACTAAATAAAAACTATAAGGAAATTAGTACAAGTACCATATGTAACTTTTGGTGGATCACACAAGTAGAGAGGTCAATGTTAGAAGTGCTCTTCATCCTTGGCAATCTTTCTGATTCCTCCCAGCACCAACGAATTTCACGCACAAAATCAATCCACAGGACTGCTATTGCTGACATAACAAACAAGTTCATTATTAATAAAGCTCACCAAATTAAAACACAGACATTATAAGAAAACTCAACGCAAAACACAAACCACGTATATTGCAGTTGCCAAACCACAGTGCATGCAAACAGAACTGGGCAAATAGTGAATCTGAAGGTGCTCCTTTCATAGCGCGACCATAATTATTTTCTGCTTCCACATAATTTGAGTTTCCAAGCTCTGACAACCAGAAAATGTATGAGTTTACCGGTTTTCTCAAAATGAATTTTTTTAAAAAAAGCTGCAGAAATGAAATGAAATTTTCATGATGGCATTATAAGCAATTATTATGTATCAATTTCTCACTAAGGTCATTTCACTTTGGCTAATTGTGTTTGAGTTTGTAGATCCAGCCAAGCCAACATTATCTACAACCTCAGAAGGTAGCATTGACTTTTCTCTGTATGGCTCAGAGCGGATGAAACTTGCATATGAGTTGAAGGGCATGGAAAAACAAAAATGGATCGTAATTGCAGTCATAGGAATAGAATTAGGTGACTGTCAGATTAAGCAAGCGAGACATAGAACTAGGCCACACACAGTGCAGAATTGTGCATGCAAACTCCTGCTCCTGCCGAACCATGACCATCCCAAGAGAACACCATGAGTTCAAGTAGTCATCACCTTTCCGTGGAGGCTAGCAGATCATGCTCAGGCTCAGACCAACTGATATTCTCACTTACTAAACAAAAAATCATAGTTATCATACCCGGACTGGCTCGGCGGTCCGACCGGAAAAAACCGGACCCAAGGCCCTGGCTGGTCCAGGTGGTATCATCGGACCGTTTCTGCATTAGCCCGGCTTGAACCGGAGGAAACCAGGTTGGACCGGCCGGTTTTTCTGCAAACCAGTCAAGTTAGCCCAGGTCAACCCAAGCCCCTCCGCAATACCTCGCAGAAATGGGACAAAAAACGCATCGCTTCGAACGTTGAACCTATTGGGTCGATAGTGAAGGCTACACGTGATAACCACTTGCACCTATTGGTGGATGTGCTATTGTGCTCTAGTGAAAGTAAATTCATTTAAGGGAAATAACCATACATAGGTATATATTTTGTGCTTGTACACTTATTTCTTCATGTCATATATATTGAACATATTTTTAATAAAATATGCGGCCCGACTGGTGACCCACCGGTCTGACCAGTCACCCAATGACCCGACACCTCAACCGGGTCGACGACCGGTCCGGGTATGATAACTATGCAAAGAATATGTCCTTGTCCCCTCGGTAAAATACAACTATATCGATGTGGGAGAGGAGCGTTTCGAACTTCTGAAATAGCGTACAAAAAGTACCACACGAGCCACCTGAATTACTTGTTATACTAGTGGTCTAGTGCAGCATTGTGGATTCCTTAAATGCTCAACATTAGATTTCACAAGAGATTTGCACCATTATGCTCAGTTATATATTGGTTCATTAACTAAATTTGTAAATCAGATAAAAGGAGTGTGAATAAATACCATCACTGAAAAGATCTTTCATAACACGATCAATAATGGATGGTGGAGGCACAGTAACGGTGGATTTCGAATTGTCCTGGCCTGAATTATCTGCTGTCTAACATGACAAATTAAAATCAGAAACGAAATGCTAAAAAATAATTCATGTCATTTCGAAGGAATTCTGACATGCATGAAGTTCTTAACCTGCAACGAAATCTTCCAAAAATTGTGCCTCCGCAGATGATTCAAATGCGTTTACTAGAAGATGTAGCTGGGATGCAAACCCAACGAACTTTCCAATAGAATCATCAACCCTAGAACAAAGAGTGAACAAAAAAAAAGAATACATCTAGCAGGTGGAAAGAATATTATGGTGCGTGTACAACATATTTGCTATCAATGATAATTGATGTAATAAGCATGATGATATGGTGCTTATGTCACAATGAATTTACAAAAAGTCTTACATGTATGGGGATACAACTGGGTGAAGAAACCAACTATCAGCATCAAATGACGAAGCGTTTTCCACCTCAGCCATCTCAAGAGTCTCTTCAAACATTCTCTCTCCCCAAATGGCAGTCAACTCGAAACCTATGATAATTAAGTGGACTGTGTCTATTAATATACGTTAATTAAAAATATCTGGGAAAAGCCAAAAACATGAGATATATCAAATTAAAAATACAACTGACAAAACACTTTCCACACAAATCAATCAACTACTCACAGAAAACGAGCTGGACATAGTACACTATTATAGTTCATTTCTTCATGAGTCATGACAAATCAATTTTTTTTTTCATATCATGTAAGGTACATTATCTCTTGGTCCATGTTAGAATTTTACTAGTATGAAGGATAATGTGAAGTAAAACTATTCAACCTCCATATTTGCTATTACATGAAAGGTGGTGGGGTTTTCTAGGTTGAGATGTCGTGACTTATGATCCCTTACCAATTTCAATGTCAAACAAGTAAAATCCCGGTATCAATAACTATAGTATGTATTACCACTCTAAAAAACATGCTGATAGGTAAAAGAGGGAAGCACATCTAGTAGGAACTATCCTTCAAAAGGATAATGAGAACTCTAATCTCAGTTAATAGATCAGCCTTGGATGGTGCACATCAAAGTAGATTGTCTATGTCACTAGAAGGCGAAAGGGTATAAGTGTAAAGTGTAATTATTTAGGGAGTCTTTTGAAAAGTGTTGGTTGCTTTTGATGGTTGATCTGATCCTTCTAGATTCAGTCCATGGCTAAGGTCTTAGTTCCCATTATCCTAGTTTTTAGACTAGTTATTAACTAACAATTGTTGGAATAGAACTCAATTCTATTCTATGGGCCCAAGAGGCCAACGGACAAATAAGCAGAAAACACCCTATACAAAGAGAAACTAATACATATACTCTCAATCAGAAAAATCAAAGCAAAAGGACGAGCAGAAACAGAGTCGCAAGAACGGTAAGGGAGTTGCATGTGCTTGACAAGCTTGCAACCCATACAATGCAAAGAAGTATCACCTAGATCAGACCGAAGGACACCATGACCAACTAAGGAAGAAAGGCGTGACCCACACAAGTGACCTAGACGATGGTGCCACTGAGCAAAACTAACGGAAGTGGTGGCGGCGGAAGCAGTGGCAGTGGTGGTGGTCGACTGGCTAAGAAGCAGCAGAAGTGGAAGGAAGACAAACCCAGTCGAGCTTCCAGAGACGCTGAGAATCATGACGACGAGGGCCAACACCAACCAGAGCCCCAGTGCGCCGATCGCCCGATTCTGAATACAACACGAGTCAGGCTCAAGAATGATGTGACAATCATGATCAGCAATCTGGCTGTCAGATAAAAGTTGCATAGCAAGCCTATAGGAACATGAAACTGAGGAGTAGAAAGGGTGGCTCGACCAATAACAGAAAGGAAGGTGTCATCTGCAGTCTGAATAGAGACAGCAAGAACAGGAGGACTCAAGGAAGTGAGGTGAGCGAAGTTTGGTGTCATGTGAAAGAAAGCACCAGAGTCCAAGATCCAAGGAGATGATATACTTGAAGTGGGAGACTTTGTTGCTAGCAACTGAGTGGTAAGACTGGCAGCACCTGAAGAACCTAAGGTCGGGCTAACAACGAGACGTTGAAGGAGAGAAACCAGCTGCCGAGCGGTGTCTGGCTGGCAAGGAGCAGCAACTCCTCACAGAGCAAAGCCACGCTGAGGATGATCGCCTCGCCGTCGCTAGTGTAGCAGGTCTGCTGCGTGTGGCCACCGTGATGGCACCAAGTACAGTGAAGGCCAATAGTGGAAGCACCAACAGCTGTCACTAGTGCAACCATCGGTCTTTGAGAAGAGGCAAACCTTGTTGCCACAGTGCCCTAGCGACAAAGAAACCCAAAGTAGAACTCAGACCAAAACTCAACGGCGGTGGCCGAGGCAAAAAAAATCCCATCGACGTCGGACCAAAGCTCAGCGGCGATGGCCGAGGCAAGGAGAAGCCCGGCGATGGTGGCTGAGGGAGTGAAATGGACTCCAAACTGCTAGCGGCAGCCATCAGCAAAAGCTTGGACATATCAGCAGCCAAAGAAGCTGAAGATGGAGAAGACGAGAAGCCAAACTAGTAGAAGCTAAAGCCATAGAAGCACAGTTTGGCCGTGACGCCAAGGCCAAGTGAAGAAGCCGAAGGTGGGCCAAGAAGCCAAAGCTGCGGCTCCACGCTAAAGCCAGTGAAGAAGCGAAAGTAGCTCTTGCCGGCTTCAAGCTGAAATCGGTAGAGAAGCCAAAGCAGTTCTTGGCGGCTCCGGCCAGATCGGGAAGCCCGAATCCAGTGGCAGTGGCGTAAAATCGGGCACGCGACGGCGGGATTGGGCCGATCTTGAGCTCTGGTCGACACAAATAGAGGCAGAGGCAACTAAATCTGTAGCTTGGGGCGACGAATCGCGCTCGAACGACAAATCCAGGGCTCAGTCGTGGCCGAATCGCACTCGAGGGGCGGCGGCCGAGGCAGAGCGTGAGCTTGGGAGGCGAGTCGCGCACAGTCGGGCCGTGAGCGGTGCACGGTGGAGCAAGCGGTGGTGGCTGCAAGGAAGAACGGCAGCGACGGCTCGCACAGGGGAGAAGAGAGAAAGGGAGAGAACTCGGGTGGCGCTCAGGCGGCGGCGGCGACCTGAGGACGGTGGTGGCGGAGGAAGTGTTAACCCATGATCTGATACCATGTTGGAATGGAACCCAGTTCTATTCTATAGGGCCAAGAGGCCAACAAACAAATAAGCAAAAAAAACCCTATACAAAGATAAACGAAGACATGTACTCTCAACAACTATTAGCAAAGTTGCTGGTAAAAGATATAAGGCTGCAGTTACCTTTAACAGGATCCTCAGCAGAGTACCACTCTGCCCAAGGGCAATCATCATCCCATTGTTTTCTGGGGTGGCTCGCAACTTCACTTTCCGCTATTGACTCAGTAGCTTCAGACTCTAAAGTCTCCTCGTTATCATAATCATATTCAGGAGTCCTGTAGGTAAGCTTCATAGAGAAGTTTACCTTTACCTTTGCTGGAAAATCTGTTGAGGATAGGACCTCCAAACAGAAAAATAAAGGTTACTCGTGTAACAAATAATCCAGAACAGCTTTGTGACATCGAACTATCGAAGTCAGAGAGCAACACCATTGCTGAACAAAAGCAAGTGCTGTATTTTAAAACTCAAATGTAAGGGTTGAACAGTGGTTAGCTGGTGCTTTTTTCCTTTTTGTACTCATCCATTGCAAGCAGGATTCTTTTAGAAAATGTTGCATACTTCTGGTGCATTGAAACGAGGTAAAGTTTTTCAGATTTCAAAAACTCTAGTGCATCATATGATCATGTTCCAAGTTCCAACATGTACCTCGACTGTGAGGTTCAAATGATAATATTGTAGCAAATGTAAACAACAGCGGGACGCAATTGATTGAACTTGCTTCCAAGCTGCCACTCAAACATGATAAACTTAATTTAAGGAACAGACATAAGTTTTGTCTGCGATCCTATAAGGTTTCACCGAAGAAGAAATAGCAGTGAAAGTTTCAAGAAACACTCACAAACTTTGATAGAAATAGCTCATGTAACCCCTCCAGATGCATGAGTCTTATCGGGACATGGCTACCAATTCGGTCAGCTTCAAATCTTCGAGTAAATACAGTTCCCATATTTTGGATTCCTATAAATGACTTTCGTGAAGGGTCGTGCACCGGTACAAATGCTGGCCAATTGCTAAAATTGAAAATCACGTCAGTAAAAAAAATGACAGTGGCTGTGCTTGTAAATAAAGCAAATAGCCTGTCAACACCATCTGTAGCTGCAAAGATTGCATGTGCCATACTGCCATTACAGGATGATATGTAAAAATGCAATGTGAGTGACTCAGGGTACGTTTGGATCTTTAGCTGATTGGAGCTATAGCTTCAATGCGCAAACTAGCTCATCTCAGCTTAGCCATGCTTGCCCATGCCCGATGTTTGGATCCGTTGCTTTTGAAACGATGTTGTGGGAGACAATTGCCAAGTTTTTATCTCTGAGTGTGAATCTTGCCGATGAGGGAGAGCCGAATCGGCTCTCCTCACTGAGCGAGATTTTTCTGGCCCATTGAGGCTATTGCCCCTAAAAGTCAGGATTTTTCACCGGTTCCAAATGCACCTGGCTAGGCTAGGCTAGAAAATCCCTAGCCCAAGAACCAAATGTACCCTCAATATTACCCGCATAGACTAAATTCAGTTTCTGCAAGAACACTGAATATACTAATATCGTAAAAAAAATATGCTCAATGCACCATATTGTACAGCACAATATCTTCCAGTTCAAGAACTTAACAAGCACTTCTACTTGAATGAGTTACGAAGTACAAAGACATTTGAAAGCTATTTTGGATGGAATATGGTTGTACCAAAGAGGAAGAGCATTGACACCAAAAAATGAAATTGAACCAATTGCTTCATGAGCACAAAAAATAAGCCATCACTGCTTAAGTGCTTATATTCATGTACTACATACTTGCTAACCACCCAAGCCGTAGGATATCCGATCCAATAAACTACTCACTGTTAACTCGATAAGTTAGTCAAACCTCACTCACCTGCAACAATTAGACAGAGCAATTGCTACAGTACTCAAAAGCTTAGTTGATTCAGGATCATCAAGCACCACACCGCTGGCACTCAAGGGAGCAATTATCTGTAAGCATATGAAATCATAATGAGTTCATTTATGTAAACTAGCTTATGCATGATAACATCGCTCCACTATGCATTAGAGCTTGATGCAAGAAATTGAAAAAGGTCAGTGGCTATTAATGTACTAGAATTCAATTGCTTTATTCTGAAAAAGGATAACATCTGAGCAAGAAAATTCACAAAGTTAATCAATATGACAAAAGAAAAGTATAATGAAAAACGTTGAGATTAATATACCCAACAAAGTTGGCATCAGATGAGTATTGAATATGCTTGTGTGTATGCAACAAGGGAATCAAAACCTACCAGAAACTCATCTACTCCAAAAGAGAGTTGTGTGTTATGTGTATCATCGTCCCAGTATGATTGTTTGCCTACAGAAAGGTATTTGTAACTATGAGTAAAAAAATATTAAATAGAAAAGATTTTTAGGCAAGGATGACAGCATACAGAAACCTGTTGAATACATTAAAACAAATAATTTTCTCACCTTTTGCAGATTTCATGAAATGATACTCCATACAGTAGACTCTTTTACCATGCTTCAATTCACGCTTGACCATGTACAAGTTGTCGAAGAAAGGCACACCCTCTGCACCTTTTTGCTACAAGAATGTATGTAATTAACAAACCAAAGATCTATCGCGAATAGCATGAAATCAGATCACAGGAGGAGCAATACCATCAAGATCTTCGGGCCATCAGCAAGCCATTGACGGCAAATAGCCTCTATCTCAGATATAAACCTAGATGATCAAGAAACTCTTAAGTGCAGTTATACTTAATTGGTCCTTTGCAGCTAACTGTAAATAGCCTAAATAGTAACAACAAAATTGGACAGCGTCATTGCAGTACCTCTCCCATGATGAAGCAATGGTGAAATCATCAAACCGCTCTAGCTGCAGGTATGCACAAGTTATGACAAATCAACAGATAGTTGACAACTCAAAAAGGTTCAACAGAAACAGAATATCGACTTGTAACATCTAGGAAGCTACACATAGCAGGCCTTAAATAAAAAACATCACATTTGAGAAAACAAGATCACTACCAACCAATTACATGCTTTCAATCTAAACGATTGGGCCAAGGGTGCCAAACAAAGCAAAGAAGCTACAGTTACACAGTAGTTAGCATCTCAGCTGGCCTGCCCACATTATGCAATTGAGCATCATAAATTTAGGTTATATATGATCCCTAAAAACGGCATAACTTTCCCGCCTCTAATAACAATTTGCAGAAGGAAACATCCAAATGCACGCTCCTGCAGAAGCAAAACACTCTCACATGTCGCAAATCGGCTACAGCAACTAGTCGTGATCTGACGGACCAATACATCGAATCATCCAACTATTGCAGACTTCTAACAACCAAGCATATCATTATAATCCTCGAAAACCACAGACCAGCTAAGAACATTCAAGTCGCCAGCCTGGCAACCTCGTCACACTACCGTGACCTCGTTGCCACGGAACAACAGCAGCACCAAACACGTCTGGTTCTACAAAATTGGGTCCCCAATTGGAAGCTACCGCATGGTAGCAGCAGATAATAATCACGCCCGAGAGAGCAGCAGCCACCAGAAGCGTGCGTACAGCGTACGTACCTCCTCTTCGGCCTCCTCCCCCTCCTCCTCAGCCTCGTCCTCCTCGGCCTCTCCTATCCGGCGGTGCTTCGCGTACTTGGAGGAGGTGGAGGTGGAGGTGGAGGTGGAGGCCATGGGGGCGTTGGAGACGATACGCTCCGCCGGCGGCGATGTGGAGGCGGACGGTGGGGTGGCGTCGCGAGGAAGTCTCCCTGCCTTCCTCGTCAGATCGGTGAGGGGAAGGCGAAGTGGAGGTGGGAGGCAGGGTGATGTGCCCACGCCGCGTCGACCCGAAGAGTTCGCGTACTTGGTGGGTGGTGGCCGGAAACGCACGTGCTGGGCCATCTAGGCACGGCCCGTTCCGGCCCGCGGATGAAACGGACTGTGCCGGTCTATGTGCCTAGGCCACCCGAGGGTCTGTCATGTTGTATTTGTCGGTTAAGCCTATTTGGTCGAACGGGTTGGTTGCAGCCCAATTAGCCTGTTATACTCGAAAAAATCAGAAAAATATGTAGAATTCACAAATAGATATGAGAATTGTAAAAAATAAGACAAGCATACTAAAAATATAATAAAGAGATTTATTAATGTTCAAATAGTTGTCTCGTTAAAATATTTGCCAAGTAAAAGCTCAATATGAGAAAATCTTGGTAAAGAAAAAAGAGTACAATATATAGCTCTATATATATCCTTGTTATACGTGTCGTTGTCTAGGTACAGATTTTCGAACACCTCTGACAACTCTGGATTTTTCACAGAGTGTTGTGTTCGTGAATCAGCTTGTTCCCAACCCTTCACAATTAGAAGTATCTCCACCATCTCACTTGTGATATGTATTCTTCTCTCCTCCATCATTCTTCCAAAAAGACTGAAAGTTGACTCAGAGAAAACCATCGAGGCAAGAATAGTTAATACATCACGTGCAAGTAGGGATAGCACGGGATATGCTAACTTATGGTCATGTCACCATTGCAAATTTTTGAAGTTTTCTGAGTTAAAATCCATCGTATCACTGTCCACATATGTGGATAATTCCACACTCCGTGGGTGAGAGCTTGGTCTTAGACTTTGTTGAGAAGGTGCTGCTATAGAAGAAGAAGACCTAGACCTGGAGGAAGAGCCTGCACCCTGTATCTTAACCCACATATTTGTCTTGTTGCTTGAGGTGAATGGTACTAGAGATCGTTGCAAGCGGACTCCCTGAAACTTATTTTTGTACCTTTGGAAAACCTCATGTAATCGAGAACGAATATCTACAAAATAGTTAGAATAGTCTAACCTTGTAGCATCACTAAGAAGATCAAGAACATTAGCAAATCTGTCAATTTTAGCTCTAAGATCTAAAATAAACGTAATGCATATAGAAAAGGGATTTCTTTCCAATATTTAAGGTATTTAGTTTTCATAGCAAAAACAGTCTCTCTTAAAACTATGTCATTTTCATAGTTTTTTAAAATTACTAGCAATCTGTAAAATACTATGCACAATAATAGGAGATGTTGGATAATAAACAGCGGACAAAGCAACAGTGGCCTCATAAATTTTTTTCTAAAAACTGAAGTATCGTCTCAGCAACGAACCAATGTTGCTCAGTCAATACTATACTAACGTTAGTGCTCTGATAGTGCATTTAAATAAAAACAGAAAAATGTGCTCTTAAATGGTAAAATACTCTTAAGCATGACGTAAGTAGAGTTCCATCTTACTGGCATGTCCAAACCTAACTTTCTTGGATGTACACCCATCGCCCTGCAGAAGTTCTTTGTAACGTCCCAAAGTTCTATTACCATTTTTTAAAATAATAAAATATTATTTTTATTGGATTTCCTGAGTTTTAAAACAGTTTTATTGCTTTTCTTGAATTTCCTAAGTTTTAAAAAGTCAAAAAAAAATTATTGAGTTTACTAAGTTCTTATTGGGTTTAAAGTTAAAAAGAAAAACTAAATTAATTTCTTAATTTTCTAGATTTTAAAAAGGTTTTTCCCTTTTTTGGAAACTTAAAATAAACTATGTGCAAAAAATAAAAGCCAACTTTAAATTGGAAATAATTTTATTAAATTACAAAAATAGCACCCATATTTTAAGGCCTTTTAGAAGCTTTAAAAACAAAAATAATTGTTTGGATTTTATCGATTTAATTTAAAGCTTAAATCAAATTTCTGAAGGAAAAACATTTTAAATGGCTAAAATAAACTTCAAAAAAAATCCAAAAATATTTTATTTGATCTATTCAGGTTCCAAAGTATTTTATAAAATTTTCTTAGATTTTTGGATTTATTTATTTTTCCAGATTTTTCTTTGTTCCCTTATTTTCTTTCTCTCTCCTCCTTCTTCTTTCTTTTCCTCCCGTTGCTGTTCTTCTTCCTGGGTCCTTACATTCTTATATGTTGCTATTCTTACGTTAGGATTATTTAGGTAAGATATCGCAGGCGGCATATCCTGTGCACATGTCCCATTTGGTGGACATGTGTACATGGATCATCCTAGCCATTGCTTCAAGATCCCACGGCCTCAGTCCACCCTGTAGCTCCCACTTGAATGTTTGCGAGAACGCCCCCCGCGCAGACCTCATTCTTCCTTCCAAGCCCCCGCGTCTCCCCCCATTCTCCTCAACAAGTTAGGGTTGGGGTGCTCTGCAAGACGCCCACTCGTCGCCGCTTCGAATCCCCTTCTCCACCGAAGGTGCACCGCCGCCTAATCCCCATACTCCACCAAAGGGAGCGCCACACTGTCTTGCGCCGAGCCCAATGAGTTCACACCAAGGGTTGGGTTCCTCGCCTCCCTGCCGAGGACTCACCGCCTCCAAATCTCCCCGCGACGATGAGTTGTGCTGCCGAGCAACAGGAGGCCTTGAGATTCATCGGACAATGACTCAACGCACCCATAAGGTTAGCTCCAGTGGAGGTGGGAGGCGGTCTTAGGGGTGAGGGGCTGTGGCTCTGCGTCGCTTTCCACCCTATCAACGATCAGTTGCGCCTCCTCGCCGTGATCCAAGAAGGTGAGCCGCGGAGAATATGTGTTCTGTTGTGTCCTTCCTTTGGGCAAATGTTAGATCTTTAGCTGCTTACTGGGTTCAATTTGGTTCGAGTCATCAAATTTTAGTAGGATATTGTTCATATGTGTAACAGCCTCATTTTAAATAAACAGTAATATTATGCATTTCATAGTATATTTGTCATTTTGAAACATGTACATAAATTATTACAATTTAAAAACCTCAATTTCAAACCAAATATAAAATTTGAAAAGAAATTCCTTAAGAAAAATTTAAGTAATGCATGGAAAGAACCACGGGTAATAATTTAATCAAATACTAGATTATTTATCACAAATTAATATAATTTTTGTCAAATTTTTAGAGATCATTTTGACCTTAAGAAAAACCTAAATTCAATAAGTAAACCTATTCGGTTAAGGCTATCAAACTAGGTAATTAAATTATGAATAGTGAATTTTCAACAATTTTATGGGATCTATATCATCCCAGTAACATCTCTGAAAAATTTCATACTAGCGGAAAACCCGCGCGTTGCCGCGGGCGAAAAAATAAATCCCATGTATGACTACATGACTTGGGAGTTTCATATATATATATATATATATATATATATATATATATGTTGCAGTAGCACTATGCACACAAAGTATGCTAAAAAATTAGATCGAGAATGCTATAATATACATTTGTGCGCTGAAAGAGTAGTAAAACCTAATCTGCCTCTGTCCATCCGATACATTAATTTCAGAGATCATACATCCACCTCATGAGGGATCAAAACATTATAGACCAGGAAAAGGTAGAAATATAGCAGAGGGTACATCAATAGGTATTCAAAGTAGATAAAAAAGCTTGGAGCTAAGGGACTCCAGAATCATGCATTTCCTTTGGAATCAAAATGTTGTCTCGGTTGGTAGCTTAGAATCTTTTTACGAATAAGCATCTACTAGAAATGAAAGAGAGATCATCGGTGTGGAAGTTATCACTTATACCAGATGTAAAAGAAATATGCAAGACATGACATTTACTTTTAGACTAACGAATTAACAGGGATTTCCTCAAAATCAAAATTGCCATGTTGTATATAGTGATACCTATAGCTTAGCTCCTGAGGCCCCATTCATTTTTTCCGCAATCTTTTTCAGATCAATACCACGCATCAAGTTCATTTTTCTTGAATGAATCTTCAAGATATCAAAGCGTGATTGAAGGGGCAAAAGATTAAGCACATAGTCAGCACAAGCGATCGTGCAAAATCAACGCAAGCATTATATTTTAAGTTATGCAGCACGTACATCCTCGTTAGGATTTGGAAATTCAATCTTCCTGTCTATGTAGCCAGGCCTCAGAAGGGCTTGATCCAAGATGCCTATCCTATTTGTTGCCATCAGAACCTGCATGAAACATTTAATACATCACAATACTGCTTCTTCACATGTATGAATCAGCACACAGAAACATCGGAGATTAAGCATGCCTTAATCTTGTTTGATGCTTCGAAACCATCAAGTTGGTTTAGAAGCTCAAGCATAGTGCGTTGCACTTCACTATCACCGTTGCCGGTTCTAGACTCCATTCTAGCAGATCCAATGGAGTCTATTTCATCCATGAATATAATGGATGGTGCATGTTCCCTGTAATAAGTTAATCAAAATAATTAAGCCTACATTAAGAACAGAGAATGTACATGTGGAACTACATTTCAAGTCAAGCAAATAATGCTTCACTATAATAGAAGAAATCACGGACTCCTTTACTCGACACCTAGCCATAACAAAGAGCTCACGAACCATCCGAGAACCCTCACCAATATACTTTTGAACCAATTGAACTGCACACTCTCGATGAAGGTACGGTCGGTGTGATGAGCAATCGCACATGCTAGTAATGTTTTTCCTATGCAGAGGTCCATAAAGGAGGACACCACAAAAAAGAAGAGTAAATCTTTTCTGCTATATACAAAAATTGAGTCAATTAAGATAGTCTTGAAAAAAAAACGAACCTTTGGTTGGGTAATTCCGAGGCTCTCAAATAGCTCAGGATGTTTGATAGGAAGCTCAATGACCTGAAAATTGAGTTCATGAGTTAGAATGTGTAAAATGTGATGCAACGATAGTGCATTGAAGTTCTACACAAACCTCTTTGGTCTCTTTAATTTGCAGCTAGCGACATACCTCGCTGGCAGCACATCGTTGCCAAAGTCCAATGTAGGACTCTTGAGCAAGTTCTCATTGTTCATACCGACATCAACTGTAATAGGCAGGCATTGCAACATAATCATTTGTAGTTAGCAAAATAGCCTATTGACTTCGATCCTTTCCTGCTTTCAGAAGAAAAGGGAAACGTTGTAACAACAACACTTACAGCTGATGGGTGAACTCCTCCGAGGGTGGTCTATAGAGGTTGTTTGCCAATAGCAATCCCCATTCCCTATAATTTGGGTTGATGGCATCAGAAAAGAAGTAAACGATGAAAGATGGAAATTAACCTACATGTATAATGAGCACAGGGAAGGTGACCTGGGGGATTTTATTAATATTCTGGAAGCACATGAAAAGAGAAAGGTTAATATAGAGAAAGTGCAACACACAAAAGAGAATATAACATCTCGCGCGAGGATCAGAATAGAAGTGGGTTGATGGCAGTGTGCTATAATTCGTTTGAAAACCTGGGTACGCAGAAGAGCGGACATTGTTTTCGGTTCTTTGAGATTTTATTGGGCAGTACACAGGAACAAAATATACGTAGGCAGTACACAGGAACAGAATATACATACTATATGGGCATGTAGATTGACCATGGCATCTATTCATGGTATATGACAAGTCTATTTAATTTTTTTCATGTTCGTTCTCTATTATTGTCATATACCATGAATAGGCACAAATAATTGTACCCTATAGAACTATGGACAGATCAAATTCTCAAGAAGGTATCATCGATGATCACTGGTTAAACTCTCCTCTAACGACATGATACATTTACATGATGTTTTCATCAATGATAACAACAGAAGTAATAGAGAAAAACATACCATAAATGGAAAGATGAAGCCTAGTTTAGGTAGGCAATGATATGAGCTATCAGCAATAACCTTTTTTGTTTCCATCTTGCTAGTAATATCAACCAACCATGCGTAGCATCTGCATCAGACAAACCCAAACAGATAAATAATCAAACCTTACAATAACAAATGTATGTAATTGAAGAAAGACGATTGCATTTGCCTAATACCTATTATAGGTGTGAAAAAAAAATCTTGCCAAGTAGGAAGGTAAAAGAAGAGGAAGGAAATTAATAGAGAAATAATAATCTAGTGTACATCAGTCATGACAGTGCAGACTCTGGAACCTCCACTATGGCCTCACTTTGTACATAGTCAATTTAGGTAATTGTTTTATAGGAGCATAAAATAAAGTGTTTCTTCAAGCTGTAATTTGGTAGAATTGCTATTGTGTTGTCTCTTTTTCTGGCGTCAGCTTCTACGTTATGCGCATCAGCTTGCACTATTTTAATCTTCATAATATCTCACTGAAGTTATAGTGTGGTGTATTTTCTTAATGATGAAAATTGTACATCAGTCATGACAGTGCAGACTCTGGAACCTCCACTGTGGCCTCACTTTGTACATAGTCAATCTAGGTAACTTCTGTATAGGAGCATAAAACAAAGTGTTTCTTCAAGCTGTAATTTGGTAGAACTGCTTTTGTGAGTTTACCTCTTCGGCTGTAGGTCGATCTTTAGGATCAAATGCAAGTAAACGCCCTAGCAGACGAAGAGCCTAAGGATCAGCACTCATTCTTCCCTAGAATTAGCGGCCTTCCGGTGAGAAGTTCAGCGAATATGCAACCAATACTCCAAATATCAATTGCAGGAGTGTACTGCATACACATTGATACTTGTCACAAAGATAAGAAATGGAAGGCTATAGAATTAGCATTACAAAAGGAGTTTACAATATAGTGTTCTCTCTGAGAATGTTACTCCTCTAGTTTTCACCCTCTTGCCAACGACTTACCGACAAAAAAATTGTATGTGTAATAAACAATAACAATGAGAAATATCAATAAAAACCTTATTGTCTTTGATTCTGACTTAACTTTGTATAATAATTAAGTCTACCACAAATCTGTAGATTATAGAGTTTTTTTAAAAGAAAAACTAAAACATCAATACAGACATAGTATGTGACCCACTTCATGCATTGGAAACCTCAATATTGAACCTGCATATATAGTGCTCGAAAAGCATTAATCTTGATTGTATGAGACTATGAGTTCAAGAGTTAAAGACCTTACCCCTGGGGGTCAGTGACTTAAAAGAAGATCAGTAATGTTGCTGATTGCTCAATCTAATCATGTCTCGTCATATGAAAACCAAGACATCACCATGCTAGTAGAGGATGCTAAACCGATTTCTGAAAAATAATGATGCAAATGTAGGTGCATGGCATCCATCTATGTTTCTAGGCATCAAGCATCAATTTAGATATTCCCCATTCATTCATGCACCATCCATGAATCTACTGGTTAGAGTTTAGAGCTAGAGGTGGAAGAAGGACAAACCTGGAAGGCTAGATGGACGTCTGGAGTTGCAACGGTGCCTAGCGAAGATGCCATTCTCTGGCAACCCTGTCTCTCCAGATCCAAATCCATCAAGTGGAAAAGGGGAAGCCGGGGAAGAAGGAGCCTCGGGGTCTTCTTGGCAGGGTCATGGGCGAGGAGGCCCCGACGAAGAGGCAGTGGAGGTGGCGCCCTGCCCACATTACACGAAAGCAAGCGGCGCCAGGAGAAGAAGAGCCAGAGAAAAGCGAGATCCAAATCCATCAAGCGGAAAAGAATAAGGTCGGGAAGAAGGAGGCTTAGGTCTTCTTGGCGGGATCGCATGGCGAGGAGGCGAAGACGCAAGGCCGATTTAAGAGGCCGAGGAGGTAGCACCCTGGCCACATTAGCAAGCGACGGCAGCGGCGCCAGGAGAAGAAGAGCCGTAGAAAAGCAAGGGGGAAATCGGGCCCTGCGGCGCGGGGGCTCAGGTGGTGCTTGTACCGGCGAGGCTAGTGAGGCCAGCAAGGGCTGAGGCGGGGGCCGAGGGAGGGGAAGGCGAGGAGGGGTGGCAGAGAAAGCGTGGAGAGCTGGAGAGGATGAGGGTCGTTGCGCTAGGCGAGCAGCGGGAGCAACAAAGGCATCAAAGTGGCGACGCCAAGGTTCTCCGCACGCATAAAAAAAAAAATAATCGAATCAATGGAGAGCCCATCAGAGACGGATTGAACGACCAAAAAAAAAAGGGTGACGTGGCGGGCTCTCTCACCAATTCCGTCTCCTTTTATATATAAAGATTTTTATGAATTTATTTGCTATTTATAACACCCTGGTCAAACTAGAGTAATTTGATTTTAATCGAGTCAACTATTGGACTCGGTCCAAACCCCTTCACTATAGCGACCGGGCCTATGGACTTGGTTGGGCCGAGCGCTCGTTCGCTACCGCTTGCCGAAACGCGACTACTTCGCTCCTCCTGTCGCTGACGTCGCAGGCCCACCAATCGGTCTCTCCTTCCTCGTCTTCTTCACGCGCCGTGGCAGCTCTCGCGCGACTGAGAGCGGCGTGGCGCCGCGCCGGCTGCTCCTGTGCATGCAAGGCCATGCAGCCTAGCCACCTAGCTTGTCACTCATCCCTTGAACACCACGTGTCATCGCCGAACTAGATGCGGTGGTGAAAGGCCATCAAAACTGCTCCTCCACTCTCTCGGCTGAATTGATGCGGCACTCATTTCTTCATCCACACTGAGGCATTTCTTCTCCTTTTTGTGCCCTTACTCTTCTGTTCTCATGCCATATTCATCGTGTTAATTGGAGATCTTGATTTGGTTTGTAGCTTCGGGACCGCGGGGTTGTCTTTTGATCGCCCGGAGCGCGCACCGAATGCCATTCCCGCACCAACTTTGAGTTCGGTGAGTTTATTCCAGTTTTCTTCATGTCACATTATGTTCTTGGCTCTAAGGAGTAAAACCCTCACTTAATTTCATCTTTGGTTAAACAGGTTTTGTCGAATTTTGAAATTCCTCTTTTTCCTGCCGAAATCAGCTCCTTCGTCTCCATCGCCGGCCGAGTGGGTTATTTCTCGATTCCTTCCAATGTTAGCATCTTATGTGCCTAAGTAACCTAGTCCGACCACCCATTGTTTGTTTCCTTGCTCAGGTTATCGTGTCATCGTGGAGCCCTCTTTGCCGCTTTTCGGTCACACGCCGCTGGCGAGCTTCAGTGCATCTCCAGTCATCCTCTCGGCTCAGGTAGCTTCCTCATGCCCCCTAGTAGCATAAGCATACGTTTATTTGCTTAATGCGCCATCAAATCCATGTAACCACTTGTGTTTGCATGCATTGTCGCTTCTTCTCGTTGCATCGCCGCTAGGGCTCACCGTCTGCCAAATTTCGGCCACCTTCAGGACTGCCACGCTATTGTGATTCCATTTTTGCTCTTGGTTTGCGCCGCCGTGGACCACAGCTCTGGCGAGCCGTCGGGCAAGCCCACGGGCGCAAAATGCTCTGTTGTCGGATTACCGACCGACAACTGTAGCGTTTTAATTAACCTAATCCATGTCGATTTAGCTTTTAAGCACATATTAGTTTTGAGTTAATGACGTAGCGTTTCGCTGACGGGTGGACCCAAGTATCTGGTTAAGGGTTTGGGTAAAGTTGAGTGGTACGCTTTCTATTAAGAAAAAACACATTTCCTATACACTTAACCGGAAAGTACGCTTTCTGAAACGGAAAACGTATTTCTGAATTTACGCTTTCGGCATGTTTTCGGCTAGGCTGGGTCAAGGCTGGCCGAGTCAACCTTTGACCTTGGGCCCCGCTCGTTAGTGGCTAGGGCTAGTCTTGGCTCGGTATAAAAAGTTTTGATTACATTTTAAATCCCGAAAAGAATTACTTTTACACTAAAAATAGGTTAAACTTCAAAAATTCATAAGTAATTCATTATAACTCCAAATCAAGTGAAATCAATTTTGTTATTTTTAGTTTTTAATGAACTTTAATTTTCAATAACTTTTAAACCTGACCCTATTATAGAAAATTTCGATAATTAATTTAATTATCGTTAAAGACTTTAACCTTATAAAATTCATAACAAATTCAAATAAACTAAAATTTTCACTAAAATTTACTTAGAATTAGAGCCTTCCTACTGCAAGTTTATCATGCATTTTCTTTATTTTTGCACTTTGCTATTTTTCTCAGTATTTACTTGCTATTGTTATTTTTAGATTCTGATTTGCCCGACGTGAGTGATTTTACTTCTGAGCAACCTGAGAATGAGCAAGTGGAATATAATCAAGGCAAGCATCCTCTTGCATCATTTTGATCCTAGTTTTGGTAATTAGTATTTTTGAAATGCAATAATAATTGTGTGCATGCTATTTTTGTGTGTATTAATAATTTGTGAGCCTAGTTAGTTATATCCTAATCATTGTGGCTTATCCTTAATCATTTCATATACTTATGCTTAAGATAGAAATCATGTGTTGAAAAATATGGTCTTTAGGTAATTGCTTAGCCATGCAAGTCAGTAGACCTTGACAAGATTAACTTGTCAATCATGGGAGACACTAAATAAATTTTATATCTTGTTTCTTTGTTTAGATTCTTGAAACTGAAGTTTAAGTCTAAAATTGTATATTAAAAACATGGTTTAGATCTAGACAAGTGCTTGATAGTGATGGTGCCTTCGTGCACGAGAATTGGGTAATGTGGTAATCTTGTCCGGATCACTAAGGACCGAACTTTGGGCTGTCGTACCAAGAACTACTTGTACTTCCACAAGCTGGATTGGGGCCGGTCTGGTCAAGTAGGTGGAGGATTTCATTGGATTGGAACACAGGTGGTGTGAGGACATATGTGTTTGATCATATGTTCATAGGGATCCGATTGCAATTTAATATGTGCGAGTGAGCACAATTTTAGATTTTAATTCATTGGGTCGGCATTCCCAACACAACTTGCGTGCCCCGGTTAGCAGGCTCTATCAGTAGCTTGTACTAAGCGGGATTCGTCGCGCAAGGGTGTTTCAACTCAATAAGATGTTCTTGCTAAAAAAATACCAAATATCGATCTACCTAGCCGACATACCAAAGGAAGTTTGTCATTATCCGAAGGGTTACGAGCGGGTCGAGTCGTGTGGGTAAAGATGTACACCCCTACAGGGTTAAAACTATTCGAATAGTCGTGTCCCCGGTTATGGATAATACTTGGTTTTAATAGACATCATCGTTAGACTCTGAAATAAAATTGACATGGGCATACTTGGTATCGGTATGAATGGTTGTTCATTCATGTTAGCTAGTCAAAGTGGACAGCCACTTTGATATGTTTTGATTTATGATTATATCACAGTTACTTGTTGTTTTTAGTCCAAACTTGTTTACAAAATGGCCTTTGCAAAAATTAGAAAGTGTAGAAATAAAACTTGTTGCTTAATGAAAAACTAATGCCATTATAGCCTTTCCTTTGGACAGCCTTTAACATTTATAACTTCTAATCCTTTGGAAAGGTTCTTCTAAACACTTCTTTTATTAGTTTGTGTAAGTCTTGCGAGTATCTTCTGTACTCAGTTGAACTAACCACTTGTTACAGGTGAGGACGATTATGTTTACGACACATCCGTTAGTACTGATTATGGTGACGCTAACGAATGGTGTTGTTTCTACCTCCACTCAGTTGCCTTCGGGTGTTGGGCACACTTGGTGGTATATTTTGGTGTTTATAGTTGTTTCCGTTGTGATCTTTTGTTTTCAGTTAACCGTTGGTCACATGCGTAATTTATGTACTAAAACACTAGTCTTGTAAAATACTGTTGTGAATATATGACTTGTGTACAACTGTGTACAATGTTGTTTAGGATATGTGCACATTAGTCTTGATCCTAGGAACTAATGTGAGACACATATCCGGGAACTTGAAATTGGGATCGTTGCTTGTTAAAAATTATGCCTTTGGCATAATCTTTTAACTTGAAACGAATTCAATTTCAGGGGTCCTCACAGTATGTAAATATTCCATGTTTGTTCTATGTGATGATTAGAATGAGTCATCTATTTGGGTCACTACATGCTGGATTGCTGGTAACTAGTAACATGGGCGATTTGTAGTTTTCCCCTTTCTTTCTCACAAAGAAAGGGGAAAAAATAAGGCAGTTTTGATGCAAAGGGGTGTTCTTCTACCTGATTAATTACAGCTGTGAATGCTTAATTGTTGTTATAAATGCCTTTGGAACTTTCTTCAACTTTTATGAAGCATCCAACTTTCTTCGATTTTTATGAAACAACATGAGGCTAAGGCTCTTCAGATGGAAAAATCGAATAGCTAAATGGAAAAATAGCATGTCTTAATCTCATCATATTATCCAACTATGTTGCATAGGAATGAGCTTTATAATTTAATTAGCTCTGATATGCCTAAGACTGTCTATATTTGCCACTTGAATGGTAGCAATGCAGAAGAAACTTTAGCTCTAATTTGTTATTGCTCAACAACCTTAACTGCTCCAAGTGTGGATGTGCCCATTTGTGTTTTGCGTAGGATGGTTCAGCGATGCACACAACCAAGTAAGCTTTGTTTTCCTCATTGTTTGACAGATCTCGCCAATGTGCTTTTACGATTGGATTTCAATAAAAAGAAGATATATTTCACTATTGTCAAGAAGGTTGAAGCATGTCCGATTTTGTCATTTATAAGGTCTCATATAGTAGTTCGAACTACAGCAGTGTTATTTTCATCAAATGACAAGAATTTACATGTTCATCAAGTGCTTTTATTGTTGGAATTCTTTTTACCTTTCGTGTTTAGGCAATGATATTTGGTGATCTACCTTCATGGGCTATTAAACTTTATGTGCTCATTCATGAAGCTATTTGTGTTGGTGATGCTAATGTTGGTGTCGGCATGGAGTTGACAAACGATGATGACGAAGATACATGTCCTTTGCCATCGATATCTTTGTGGAGGAACCACTTTTGATCAACGATTGCAAATAGATACAAGCCGGTGAGGTCTTGGCTGTTCTCTCAATAATTTGGGCGTTGTGTTCAATATCAAGCAAACAAAAGATCGCTACTATGCTCTCAAATTTGTCTAGGCTATCCTTATTGTAGTTCATATTCACAACAAAGAAACATCCTGCTTGCAATTCGTATTTACAAACAAATGTGAAATTAAATAAAGAGATGCATTTCCGCTCTCTAATGTGACAATTCGTTCTTGCAATCTAGGGCATCTATGCTCATGTTGATCTAATGCGCTCGATGATGGAATCGTGATAGTCTCTCTCGAGTCGACTTGCATGATGCACTTGATCCAAGCGAGAACAAGGAGGCCTTGCACGTAGTGCGATGAAGCATGGAGAGGCGAATCTACTAAAGTCCTTGTCTCACCGAAGCCGTGCTCCCTTATTCTCATGTCGAGGATGCACGATATCTCTGGAAGCACGAGATAAACCGCAAGCCGGGGCTCACCAGGGATGGCGGAAACTTGAGCAGCATAGAAGAACTTCCGTAACTCTGAGAAAACTCCGGGCTTCTCTAATCTAAAACTGATATGACACTATTGTCAGTTAACAGGAGAGTTCTCCAGATTTTTGCAGTTCCAAGCCACTTTCATAGTTATAGAATTGCCACTATTGGACCTAAATTGTTGACACTGTTGTTTAATGTTAGAACTCTGTGTTTGGTGATGTTAGACTGATTATTTTATGGTGCATCATGAAAAATTCTAATGCGGTTGCTAAAGACAGCCGATAGTAAAAACTGTTCATGTGATGTGAGTACAATGTTCTTGATATAGAAAACTAGTGTTGAATGATTCAAGTTCAGTTCAATATTGTTGGCAGGAAGCAGCAGCATAGTTCAATGTAACTTTTCCAAAACTAAGCACACAAGAAGTTATTTGCAACATTTTCTTACTCTAATGCTCATGTAGCCTTTACTTTTAGACGCTAGATCACAATTCCAACTTTCTATTTTGCAAAGTAAGCATGGATTTCTCTTACCAAAAAAACTATCATCATTTCTTTACATTTTACACTAAAAAAGATTAAACCAAGACTTGATTCCGTGTTTCCCAAACATCATGGTTAGTAAGAAGAATATTTTTATTCTCTTCAGAGAAGGGTGTAAAATAAAATTTCCACTCTTTGCAATCTCCATACTCCAATGCAATATCACTAAGAAGTATATCATGGAAGCCTCAAACAAACACACATATGTATGAGCAATTGAGCATACTTGAAAATAACACATCAATTCCTGACATCAAACAAGAAAATGTGGCATTGGTCTTCACAACCCTGCTAATTTTTTTTCAAGTATTTGTTTAATCTCATTAGTGCTTTCATCAATCTTGCTTGTTCTACATGACAAATCAAGGTAAAGAACACCTTGATCTGCCAGAATGCCAAACAACAGTAAAGATTTTTTTTTTATCACTTCACATATCAGGCCATAAGTTCCCTACTTCAAGCAGAACATTATATTGCATACATGTGTAAAACAACAACAGATGACCATAATTAGCAATAGTAGCAAAACAATTCTATAACTGTTCAAATTTTTATGCCTTGAATTGAAAACTAATAAGACTATTCCTTCATAATAAGCAACAAAGATCTCTTACATTACAACATTCAAGATCCCAGTAGTACAACAACAAAAGAACACTAGGTAGTAGCAGCACACTGCAACACCCAAGAACGCGCCAAGTAAAGATTGAAGATTAAATCTTTTTCTTTTTCTCTGGATGGCAAGAATCCATCATAATGGTTACCAGACACCAAGTTAAGGCCTCAGCTGCGGCACCGAGTGATGCGCAAGCAGCCGCGGTGGTAAGGGTTGGCCTAGGTGCCGGGGTGGCAGTTGTAGTAGATGGCGTCGCAGATGCTGCCACGACGGAGCGTGGCGTAGCTGATGTAGCCGAGATGTAGAGGACGCGGCAGTGGAGGTCGCCGCCGAGGCCCAGCTTGTTGCTAGCTAGGCACTCGGCCATGGAGCCACCAAGACCTGTGGGCGGGCGAGAGAGGAGGTGAAGGGAGGTGGTCGCCACGGACAAAGCGGATCTTGACGCAGATAGCGAGGCGTCGAGGAGGAGGAGGAATGCGAGGGCGCGCGATAGGGCGGCGGCGCGCCCTTCGGTGGAGAATGGGGGGATTCGGGGGCGGCATAGGAGCACCCCCAATCCTAGCTCATTGAGGAGAATGGGGGAGACGTGGGGGCTCAGAAGGAAGAACGAGGTCTGCGCGGGGGGCGTTTTCGCAAAGATTCAAGTGGGAGTTGCGGGGTGGACTGAGGCCGTGGGATCTTGAGGCAACGGCTAGGATGATCCATGTGCATATGTCCACCAAATGGGACATGTGCACAGGATATGCCGCCGATATCGCATTGCGAAAAGCTTTAATATACGAATTCAACATCTTCAAACCACATTTGACTATAAGGTTAATAATATGACAAGCGCATCACTGATGTAGCAAGAAGGAATCAGTGTATGTACTCAACACTAGAGTAAGAATATCCAGGGCACTAGAGTTCGAAGCGGCATTGTCTAAAGTAATTGAGAATATTTTGTCTATAAGATCAAAGCCTTCCACGACTTTGATAATACAGTCTGCAATATTCTCACTTGTGTATGCTACACCAATTAATTTGAAACCTATAATTCTTTTCTCTATTACCCAGTCATCATTAACATAATGAGCAATTACACTAAAATAATCCTCCTAGCCCAACCACTCCATATGTCCGAGGTCAGGGCCACCGAAAATGTGAACGTACTAAATAGTTCCTTTATTTTTATTACATCATTCATTGTAGTATTTTACTAGACCCCCAGTTGTTGTCTGCCTAGAAACGGTAGAAAATCTAGGATTATGCGCAGTCCTAATGTTAGTTTGGAAAGCAGCAGACTCCCCAAAGACTAATGGTAAATCCTCAGAAACAATTTAATGACAGAGAGATTGATGGGCTACCTCAAGATCGCAATCCCAGCTACATACCATATCGTCGGGGTTGTACTGCAGCTGTGTCTGCCTCATCATCAATCATTGCTTGGCCTTACATATTGTAGCATGTCTAAGTAAGTGCCTTGTTCCACCTGTAAACCTTACAGACAATTCATTGCGACAAATTTTGCAAATAGCATATGGTACCACATTTCCCTGTGCGTCTAGCTTGGTTGTCTTATCAAAATTCTCCCACGCTCCCGATGTAGATGGCCTCGACCTCTTTGCTCCGGTGGTCGTCGACGAATATGCTACTGTGGAGCCTGATGACGAAACTCTGCCTTGCCCTTCTGGTAACACATGCGGTTGGTTTGAGGTAGCCGCAGCCTCCATGGATGCAACTTACTCCGGTGAAAGTTCGTAATCACCAAGAGCAAAGCTATCGTAATTTTTGATAACGAAAACTACAAAATTGAAACTAACACTATTATTACTTTCATCTTAGCATAACAAGTAATAACAATAAAATTATTCAAAAAAATTAGTATTGTACCTCTTTTGTTGACTTGCTGCCGGAAATTGAATTTTCTAAAATTTGGCACAATTTTTTTGAATTTTGCCTAATTATCTCACAACGAATCTGAATTTGCATAGCAGAATTTGACAGAGATGTTGAGGAATGGATGGGTGCTGAATGAGACGGTATGGTGGCTATTTATAGAAAAAATTGGGATTGTTTGAATTTTTTTTGCTATTTTTAAAGCCCTAAACAGTCAAAAAATGGTCGGATTTTTTGAAAATCCGAACGTTACAGGCTGAATGGGCCAAATGTGCCATGCCGTACTGGGTGCGGTGCCCCGTGTCATTACCTCGGAGGGTAATCACACTTAAGCATACAGATTACTATTCGTCTGCCTGGTAGGACACCGCTCCGACGAATAGTAAGCTTTACCAAAGTTAACGCAGCAAAACAATAAGATATAAACTATACTTTATTGCAACAGTTAGCCACACAAAGTTATGGTCTTTAATACAATTATTTATTTACAATGGGAAAGAATTCCCCTCGCTTGCCTGCCCTGCTCTGCCGGTGGTCTACTCGTCCCACTCATCGAATAAGGTGTCCACCTCGCCCTGGTCCTCGTAGTAAGCGCCCTCGCCTCCTGCAGCCTCCTCGACACCTGCGTATCCTTCATCCCACTCGGGATAGTTGCAGGCCGGACTAGGATCTAACAAAGGAGAATAATAGCAAGAATGAGTACTAGTGTACTCAGCAAGTATTTATAGCAAAGATGCATTGTATGACTCTTCTCTGTTCATTATCACATTTTCTAACTCATCTCTTTTGTGGAAAATAATTTACCAAGATTTAAATGGTAGTTTTAATTCTGAAAAGACTACTTGTCACTCGATAAAAAGATAAACCCCTAACGATCACCGTAGACTCTAATCCAGGAGATATGCATGAATTCATGATTTGATATATAGCACTGTGCAGGCTTTGTATCACTTTACCCACAGCTACTATGAGCTCTCTTTACGCTAGGTCTCCCGCATTTCCTTTGATGCGGTTTTGAGTTCAGAATACAGAACGTTTTCCATGTAATGTGATTAAGTCTCCACCCATTATTTTTCATCGTTGTCCTGGGGCGCTCACCCAGTCCTTCACTGAGTTCCCATAATGTTGGTTGAAATTTGGTCATCCTCAAGACCTAACACTCCACCTCAAGCAGATTATAGCGCATTAGATCCCCCACTTCCGGACTCTGCCTACCGGTTTTGGGTTCCTCCATAACCCACTCATGCAATATTACTTACCCGATGTGGAGAGTATAGCCACGTAACAATGTAGCAATTTCTTCCCATCGAAACGAAAAATGTTGGCATTTAAATACGGCCCCTTATTCGGGTGAGAGTTTTGTTGGTCCTTATATGACATCCATATGTAAAGAGTCCCACCTCTTCCCTCTTCTCTTTCCTGCCATGGGCCCCCTTTACCAGCCTAATATTTCTCTTGCAGTACAGCTACTCCTCTCAGCTGCATTGCCCTTTTCTCATATTCATCTCTTTTATTTTCTCTTCTTTCTTTTATCTGATTTGATTTTGAGACATAGTTTTCGTGCACATATGTATAATTATACAGAAAGATAACGTTTACATTTAATATAACTAGGTTGATGTTCAAGAGATAGGCTTGCCTTCGTATTCATAGTAAAGATTTGCGTCAATGAATTCCGGATCAGCTATTCCTGCTTGCGTTGGTTCGTCATCTGCAATTATACGGCAGATGCGAATAATAAATAAATAAATAAATACTTAGTTTCTTTTGGTGCTACTATGCGTACATTAGTTAGTTGATCTTCTTTTTCAGCAGATTTTAATTTAATAATATTTTTCAGACCACCGCTAGGTTAACACTCCCCAACAGCGGTTGTTTTAGTCTGTCAGCTCTAGGATCGAGGTTGCCTATACTCACGTTTTATCGTACGGAAACAAAATACTACACGTACTCGCATGCAACTAGGTCTATAAAATTTTACTCATGCAAATATGCCTAATCAATTTTACTCAGGTGTGTATATATTTATTTACTTCTCTAAATAAATTCGGTGTGCGCGTTTGTTACTAACGAATTCTGGCCAGTCCTTTTCAGGGGTGATGTTTATCGAGTGTTGTTTAATTTAATTATTATATCTCGATTAAATTATTTGTACTTATCATATTATTTGTCTAATTTTTAGGGAGTTTTATCGGTGCTTAATTTATTTCTAAAGCCTCAAATTAATTTTGCACTTTTCCCCGCTTTTATTTTCTACCGGTTGGTCTAATGCTATTTATCCTCATGCGGCTCATACATTTGTTTGGTCCAACAACTACACAGCGTCGATACTTATTACTATTGGTGCTCATTCCACTGCTAAATTTATTATTAATAATCCTCCCTAAAATTTACCTTTTCTACCCCTTATCCTTTTTAGGGGGTGATGTTTATCAGGTGTTGTTTAATTTAATTATTATATCTCGATTAAATTATTTCTACATATCAGATTATTTGTCTAATTTTTAGGGAGTTTTATCGGTGCTTAATTCATTTCTAAAGCCTGAGATTAATTTTGCACTTTTCCCCGCTTTTATTTTCTACCGGTTGGTCTAATGCTATTTATCCTCATGCGACTCATACATTTGTTTGGTCCAACAACTACATAGCATCGATACCTATTACTACTGGTGCTCATTCTACTGCTAAATTTATTATTAATAATCCTCCATAAAATTTACCTTTTCTACCCCTAATCTTATTTCTAATCTCTACCCCCTTTTCTCACATAACCTCTCTTTTCTCTCTCCTTATCCTTTCAGCCGAATGCCTTGGCCACCCCATCTTCTTTGCTTCTTCTTTTTCCTCATTCTCCGTTCTTCCTCCCTGGGCTTTGCTTCTCCCTCTCCCTCGCACGTTTGTTGCACCCTGGCGCCGTCGCCACCGCCTGCGCCCTGCCCACTGCGACGCGGCTCATGCCCGCACCTGCGCCCGCTCGGCTCGGCCCACCTGCACCCACTCCCGCCCAGCTCGCCCGTGCGCGCTCCTCCCCGACTTGCACCCGCGCCACCCTACGCCATCCCTGGCTCAGTCCTGGTGCGCCCGGTGGCGGCTCGGCCTGCGCCCGTGCGGCCGCTCAACTCGACCCACGCCTCTCCTTCTCTGGCATTTACCTCATTCCCGGCTATATGCTTGCAACCACGCTTGGCTACTTCTACGGTTTTTCCCCTCTCTTTCTTACCCACACTACTATTCCTTATTGCCGATTTATGTCAGGTTATGCCGATTTTTTCCCAAATCGGTTTGGGGTTCTTAGACATGGTGATGGGTGGTGGCTACTGTGGTTGTTCTGATGTTTATGGTTTGGGGTTCGGGACATGGCTATGGTGGGTGTTTTGAGGGTGATGTTTTGGGGGTTCTGGACATAGTGATATTGCGGCTATGGTGAGCTTGAGCTTTAGTGGAGGTTTTGTGATGGTTTGATGAACCTGAGATATGGTGGGTCTTGTGATGGTGGCATGGGTCTTGGCTTCGGCCTTGGCTCCAAATCTTCAACCTTATTCTAGAGAACTCCTCTTTTCTTCTTCTAATACTTTGCAATTTTTTTAGCTATCTTTTATTTTGTCTATTTCATCTTTACCATGCATGCTTGGAGGTAGTTCACTAGGGTTGTCGTGACGGGACTCGAGGTGGGGGTGTTGCGCCGAGGAGCTCATCCCCGCTCTCAAGGGCGCTCGGCGGCTCTGGTGGGCGGCCACCGGCAGTGTGGTACAAGCCGACCAAAGCATGGTTTGCCGTTCTTCTTGGTCGCCTTGTCTTATCGGTTGTGGCAGTGTGTGGTGCAAGCATTGTGGGTGCTAAAGCTACGAGGGTTGGAATGGAAATGTCTAACATATGGGCTTACCGGTTGGTTTGTTGGACAGGGAGTGGTTGCCGTAGTGGTTCACTGGTTGCCTTCTTCTACCTTCTCGTCCCTCTGCCTCCTGGCCTTCCCTCCTTAACTTCCCCCTTGGGACTGTGGGTGCTTAATGGCCTTTACCTTGGCTTGCTCCTTGGCTTTGTGGTGGCAGTGGGGGCTGATTTGTGGTTGTTTTGGCTTGCTTGCTTGTGTTGCCTTGGGAGGGCAGTGGGTGCTGGTGGTTGTCTCTGGCTTTCGGTTGGTTGTGGTGGAATGCCAAGTGCATTGGCAGTGAGTTGGGGTTTTATGTGGGGGCTTCGACTGGCTTGCTGTTGTTTCCTTCCTGGTTTGCCTTGCCCTATCCTCGACAATCTTAGTGGAGGCTGTTTTGCTGGGAAATATGCATGGACCATTGGTCCATGCTGCACTATTTGTGGGATTTTCTGTGATTGAGGTAAGTCGATATAACGTGAGTGTCAGATTTTCTATAACCATCGAGTGATGAAACCTACTGAAGTGAGATGTTGTTGACTGACCTAGGTCGATCTGGGAACCTCGATGATCTTCATGTGATCTGGAGGCAATCCATCGCTACTCTAAATCTTCTTTATCGCTTTTGGTTTGCTACTTGTTTGTTGGTTGTTGGCGGACGATGGAATGTGGGTGGGGTTTTGGATTGGCCGAGGAAAGTGTCGATTGGCTAGCGATATACAAACAAGGATGCAAGGAAGGTTTCGGTGATATGCATGCAAGATTTTATTTTTCTATTGTAATATACTCAAAGCTGTAATCTTTTTATTTTGATTTGTTGTAAATAATTCGTGTAATTAATTTGAGAGTGTAACAATGTTGTATTATTACTTTCAAATTCATTTGTAATTTCTGGAGATGGATTCTTGTATTACATTTCTTGGTAACGAAATCTTGTAATTGCTCCTGAGCTATATCGATGTTGTATTTTTGTTGTAATAATTCACATTGTAATTTGGGTTGATGAATTCTTGAGGATATATCTTGTATGAATTTGTTTGGCTATGTGTTCAATATTAATCTACAATTATGTTTTTTCTTGTTTTAGATAAATTTAACTTATTGCTAATTACCGATTATCATTGTTTAGATTAAGATACGTTTTAGGGTTCTCACACCAGGCATGGCCCACCGTTTCACGTGGCCCACCCGACTAGGCGATTAGCCCGTCGTGCCCCTTCCTCCCCCCTATCCCCATCCCTGCCCCTTCTCCTCCTGGCTCCCTCCCGTCCCGAGCCCGCCGCCTCGCCTTCTCCTCCCTCCGCCCGTGCGCCTCGCCTCCTCCTCCCTCTGCACCAACCACTAGCACCTTCACGCCCTCCTCTTCCTCTCCTCCTCATCGTCACGCTCGTGCGCCCTTCGCCTTCTCCCCTAGCCTGTGCGCCCTACCGCCTTCTCCTTCCTCCGCGCTGACCACCCTCCTCTTCCTCTTCCTCTTCCTCTTCCTCTCCTCCTCCTTTCCTCCTCGTCGTCGCGTTTGTGTCCCTCTACGTCGCCCCTTCTCCTTCCTTCGTGCCGGCATCGCCTCGCCCTCCTCCTCCTCCCTCCCTCTCTCGTCGCCCAATAGCTGCCAAGCTTCCTCCTCCTGGCCCCCTCCCTTGGCCTCTTCGCACGTCGACCAAACAGGTCATGTCGGCCCCATGCCGCTAGGCCTTCCTACTTATCGTGCCAGGGACGACCCAAGCACTGACATGGGCCTTCGTCTTTATCTGGCTCGGCCCATGAACACTGTGGGCCGGGCCATGCCTAGGCCGGCCCAACATTGTAGTGCCTCAGGCCGACCTGGCCGGCACGGCCCATCTAGCCAACTCTAGTGGTGGTGGTGGCACCGTACGCTGGTCGCACAATAGCTTCTAGTGCTAGGGAGCCCACGACAGAGGTATGTCTCCACGGTGCATGAAGACATGGTCTAGTTATGGTGTGATTCTATGTATCGGTACACTAGGAGCTTGGAATTGGATCGCAACCAGGTGATGGGTTTGTGTTGGGCCTGATTGGGCCTTCCATTCCTGGATGTATTGATCTATTGGATTTAAGTTCGACTACTCTACTAGACTACCGTACTGGTGGAGTGGTGCGGTGGACTCGGAAGTCAGTGAGCGTTTTTAGACTACATAAATTTTCTTTGCTGGGAGTAGGCCTAGTAATGGGCCAAGGCCCAGCCCTAACCCCATCTAGCCCTAAAAAGTTGTTATAATGACCCTAACCTCATCCCAGCCCACTAACAATATAACCCACCTCCTGGCACAAAAAACAAAAGAGCCTCAACAGCCCACTGCCCATCTTAGCCCTATGGGCCGAGCCCACTTTAGTTGTATATTAGGGATGTCCAAGCCAAATAATAAATAATAAAAAATGGGTAAATTTTTTCAGTGTCATCACAATCACTTGCCACTTGGAAAATACCAACACGAACGCAACACACTACTAAATATCATCATGAATGCCCAAATTTCTTCAAAATGCCCCTATCGTGAGGGTTCCGTCACCAGTTGTCATTTGGGGTGTGATTGGGAGATAGAAATTAATTGAGATTCTAATGTTGCCCTTCGTAAGCTCATCCAAAACCCACACCCGTGAGCCAGTGGTGCAGATAGAGTGAGTCCACCGAAGTCCCCGGCGGCACGGTTCAAGGATGCAGCGCATTACTGAAAGCATCTAGGCCCCCTAAAAATGATTTTGGTAATTAATGTCAATAATGTGCTATGGGACTAATATGTGTGCGAATATGTTTTAAAGGTTTAGTCCAAGAGTTTGAATGATGACATGAAAATGGCAATGCAAAGATGATAAAAGATCGGCATGACTCAAGGCAAGGTATTGTTTAGCCTAAGGGTCCTTTTGTAGTTTTTACCGGTCTTGGTGTTTGAAGAAAAGATCGGATTAGTAGGCTAGATGTCGTACTATAAAAAAGGATCATGGCTAGTAGCTTGAAAGATTATCTTGTGCCTTTTTTATCAACCAAATGACATGCATTGCATTTAGAATTGCATCTGGAAAGCTGTTCTGAAAAATCGATATGACCGCAATTGATGAGCGGTACTACCGCAGGTCGGCAGTACCAGATTCTAGTTGGCGGTATATTTTTTCCAGAGAGCATGTTTTGAGAGTTTTTGTTCTCTCTTGGAAATCAGTATGACCGCACTTCTTAAGCGGTACTATCGCAAGACGGTAGTACCAATCTTTACTTAGCGGTATGTATTTTCCAGAGAACGTGTTTTTAGGAGTCACTACTACAAAGCAGTTATAGTAGACACCCCATCACGCAGCGGTTCCTTTGGAACCGCTCGTGTTGGCTATTGCCGCACTCGGTGGCGCGGAAGAATATCACAAACGGTATTTTTAGAACCGTCAGCGTGATAGTCATCTATCCTGACGGTTTGTAAATAGAACCGTGCGTGATATTACCTGACAGTTCTATTCACAAACCGTGCGTGATAATCACCAATCACGCATTTCTATTTAATAACCGTGCGGTAATATCACGAGCGGTTCTATTTACAAACCGCTTTGTGATTTGGTGATTATCACGCGGTTTGTGAATAGAACCGTCAGAATATCACGACGGTTCTATTTACAAACCGCTCGGATAGTCATCTATCATGAGCGGTTTTATTAAGAACCGCTCGTGATATGCCCATCACAGATAAATTGAGCGCGACACATCCTCTCCAAGATCGCTGCCAGGTTCATCGCCAATGATCGCCTTTGTGCCTCTGCCACTCCTCTGCATGCGTTTGGATAAATATAATCAACCGCCGCCCTCTGCATTGGGCTCCACTTAGATCTGGTAGCTAGCTTCTCCTCCCCAAAGCCGTGCCACTTCCTCCCTAGCTCCTCCAACCTGCGATTTCTCCCCTAATTAAACAGATGAAGTAATGCTGATTATCCTTTTTTCACTCTAATGTTTTGTTTTCTTTGTTGTATTCCTTAATCGGAAGCATAGGGTTTAGGTTTCAATTAATACTACTTGATGGGAAAAGGCAAAACGACGTACATCTAGCTCTCAATTTGATGGACCCTATTTTTAGAAAATGAAAAGCAAAACATGTAGCCTTTAATTAATCTGGTGTAATTCCTTTGTGCAACGATGAGACAAAACGAGTAAGTACGTGCAAAGAAGTGAAAGTCTTAATCAGAACTAATTTCATGAGTAGTTTTCTAGAACAGATTAAAAAGAAGAATTTATGACACACCAAGATAAGTCACATGTGCAATGATGTATTTTATATTTCCTCCATTTATATCCATGAAGAAACGTCATCACAGTGGTTTATTGTTTCAATTATATGAAAACAGATATACAATAATCGCGCGAGACCAACTTGCTAGTTATTAATTAGGATCTTCCTCTTGTCTTTTGTCTCGTATCTAATCAACAATCATGCAGATAATCAATAATTATCCGTTCGCCACCTTAGAGAGGAGAAGGTTGAACCCTTGCCCTAAGCGCCTCCAACACCCGCCACCTCCTCCCCATTCGCCACCTTAGAGAGGAGAAGGAAAGGAGAGGAATCGATTTTCTTCGTGACCTTCGAGGGTAACGATCTATAACCCTTTATATTTGCTATGAATTAATCGCTAATCAATTTTGACACTAATTTGTTACATGTAGTGTAGATGGATCAAACCGGATGTACAAGCAGAACCGTGTGAGTCAAGAGTACATTAATGGCGTGGTTGCTTTTAGAAGAGCCGACGAGGTGATATGTTGAAGAAGGAGATAAATTTTATGTCTTGTCCATGCATTGATTGCGGTAATTTGAAGATGTTTAACAACGCGCAAATAGAAGCGCACTTGATTCAAGGGTTTCACAAAAGGGTATACATGTTGGACCATCCACGGTGAAGAGCAGATTATTACACATGAAGTTAGTAATGACGCACCGCCGAGGAAGTCAACGATCGCCGGATGTGGATCAGATCGCTGATGAGGATATGTCACACGATGACAATCTGGATCGAGATGCTACGCGATGCGTAAGAGAACTACAAGAGAGAGAGTTTTGTAAATTCGAGGGCTTATGGGAGGACTCGGTGAGACCTTTGTTCCCTGGTTGCAAGCCGGAATATACAAGGTTGTCAACCGTGCTTGAACTGCTGAAATTGAAGGCAAGCAATGGTTGGTCCGATAAGAGTTTCACGGCGTTGTTAGGTCTCCTAGCGGACATCCTTCCGGAGGGAAACGTGTTGCCCAGCACCACCTATCAAGCAAAGAAGGTTATTTGTCCATTGGGAATGGAAGTAGAAAGAATACATGCATGTCCGAATGATTGTATCCTCTACCGTAAAGAGTATGCAGACATGCATGTATGTCCCATGTGCAAAGCATCCCGATACAAGCGTCAGAATACTGCTAAGGTGAAGCAAGGACCTCCTGCTAAGATGTTGTGGTATCTGCCTGTGATCCCACGTTTGAAGCGTTTATTTGCGAACGCAAAGGACGCAAGATTGCTGCGTTGGCACTCAGAGGAGCGTAAGAGAGATGGAAAGCTAAGACACCCTGCTGATTCTGCCCAGTGGAGAAACTTCGATCGGAGCTTGAAGAGTTCAAAAGGAACCGAGGAATATAAGGTTAGGGTTGAGTACGATGGAATGAATCCTTTCGGTAACATGAGCAAAGACATAGCACCCGCCCGTGAATCTATGTATGTACAACCTTCCTCCTTGGCGTGTATAAAGCGAAGTACATTTTGATGTCACTACTTATCCAAGGGCGAAGCAACACGGGAATGATATTGATGTGTACCTAGCACCATTGCTTTGGAAGATCTTGTGACACTTTGGAACGAAGGGTGCAGGTATGGGATGCGTACAAACGAGAGAACTTCACTTTACGCTACCATGTTGTTCTCGCACCATCAATGATTTTCCGCCCTTGGTAACTCCGCTTCAAGCTTCAAGACAAAAGGAGCCAAAGCTTTGTCAAGACCGCTTAGATGCTACAGAGTGTATGGTCAACAACTCGCATAAATCGTATATATCCACCGTAGGTTCCTTCCCAGAGTCACCCATACCGCAAGATGAAAAAACAATTCGGCGAAAATAAGGAGAACGATTCAGCTCCAAGGGCTTTTAGAGGAAAGAGGTCTATGATATGGTTAAGATATCGATGTTGTGCTTGGGAAGGACGTAAATTAAGAACCCGTGAGAAGAACATCCGAAGAAGCGGTCAATTTTTGGGACTTGCCTTATTGGGAGCACTTAGAAGTTCGCCATCGCATCGATGTCATGCACGAGAGAAGAATGTATGTGATAGCTTGATTGGTCTCTTGTCAACATTAGTGGCAAAACAAAGGATGGTGTTAACGCATCGGCGTGACTTGGTTGATATGAACATAAGGATCGAGTTAGCACCGTAGAGACCGACTGAGACGAACGTACCTTCCCCAACTTGCTACACTCTATCCAAGGCCGAGAAATGAATCGTGCGAGCTTGCATGGAGTGAAAGTCCCATCCGGTTACTCCGCTAACATTAAGAACCTTGTTTCTATGCAAGATTTGAAATTAATTGGTATGAAGTCTCATGATTGTCATGTGCCGATGACACAAATGCTTCTGTTGCAATTAGAAGTATCTTGCCGAACAAGGTCCGAGTGGCAATCTTGAGGTCAGGTTATTTTTTCAACTCAATTGCTCGGAAGATCATTGATCCCCAAGGACTAGATGCTCTGCAGGCGAGGTGGTGACCACTCTATGTCATCTTGAGATGTATTTCCCTCCGTCATTTTTCGATATCATGGTCCATCTCATTGTTCACCTTGTGAGAGAGATAAAGATATGCGCCCCGTGTTCTTCGCCATATGTACCCGCTCGAGAGGTACATGGGAATTCTCAAGTCCTACGTGCGAATCGATCTCGACCGAGGGCAAGATCATCGAAGGTTATGCAACCAAGAGGTCATTGAGTTCTGCGTCGACTACATGGCTCAAGTGGAACCGATAGGTGTGCCTCTATCTCGCCATGAGGGGAGATGGATGGTATCGGGACCATCGAAGGAAATCAATAACTCCCGATCCGGATACATACGCTCAAGCCCATTTCATGGTCTTGCAACACATGACCCAAGTGTCCCGTGATATCGACGAGCACAAAGACATGGTGCGCCAATGTAATCCGCACCGTTCGGAGGTTTGGATCACGAGAGAGCACAACCGTCGGTTCAACGAATGGTTAAAGGTGCGAATCATCGGAGGTCATCAAGTGATGATACTGCCGCTATGGTTGGCACGAGGGCCACAATTTACAATTGTCACATAGCAAGGATACGACATCAATGGGTACACATTTTATACGGCACTCAAGATAGGAAGAGCATACCTCGTAATAGCGGTGTCGTGATAGATGCATTCATGACCGATGGGATGAGGAGCTCCTACTATGGGCAAATAGGCGAGATATGGGAGCTCGACTCGTGCTTTTCAAGATCCCCTATTTCGGTGCCGTTGGGTCCATCTCGACGGTGAAGGTCGATAAATACGGTGTCACTACCGTGGACCTCGAACGTGTAGGATATAAAGACGAACCATTCGTCTTGGCTAACCAAGTTGTTCAAGTCTTCTATGTAACCGAATCTGCAAATAAGAAGCGCCACGTAGTTCTTCATGGAAAAAGGAGGATTGTCGGAGTTGAGAATGTAGTGGGCGAGGAAGAATACAATCAATTTGACGAGTTGCCTCCTTTCGAAGCGGCATTAGGCTCGAGGAAGAACCCAATGAGGAAGCTAGCTATATGCGTCGATCATCACGAAGGCCTATATCTTAATTAAGAATTTACTCCAATGTAATTAATTTATTCCATAACATCATGTGTTATGGACTTGTAATCTCTCATATATTTTGATGTCAACGTGAAATTGTCATGTGTTGATGTGTTATAGACTTGTCATATTTGATATTGATGTCAATGTGGACGTACATTGTAATGTGGAGTATCAAAATTGGTTTCACTTGATTTGGAGTTGAGTTGAATTAGATATAAAATTTTGAAGTCAAATGTGTTATAAACTTGTCATCATACTTGTCACGTGTTAGAATTCATATGGACTTGTCATAATTGTCATCATACTTGTCTCAAAGAAGTTCACTCTGCTTTTCTCGTGATATTTATGTCTCACCGTGTTCGAGATGTTTTGTGAGGATATCATAAATTGGCCTCGAGGTTGTCGGCTATCACGAGCGGTTTTATTATACAACCGTGCGTGGGAATATCATCACATTTGGTTGAAATGAGAACCGCTCTGTGATATATCCTGACAGTTCTCATTTCAACCGCTCTGTGATATACTTTTATAAGGCGGAAACGCTAGGGTTTTCCTCTCACTTCTCACTTCCTCTCCGCCCCTTACTCTCTCGCTCGTTACGCCTCCTCTAGGGTTTAGGGCTGCCTTCACCGCCGACCACGACCTCGGCGCCGCCCCCCGACATTGGTGCCCCGACCTCTGCCCGCCCGACCCCGGCGGCGCCCGACCTCGGGCACGCCCCTACCTCGGCGCCCGTTCACCTCCTCCCAGTCAGAGCCCCGACGCCGCCGCCGACCTCGGTGCACGCCTCCCGACATTGGCGCCTCGACCTCCTCCTCTCTGACCGGCCTTCTCCCCTGCTCCTCCTCCCCGTGTCGACCTCCTCCCCAGCCTCCTCCTCCTCGCAGATCGGCCTCCTCCCCGCACCTGCCTCCCCAGCTTGTGCATCCTCTCTGTGAGTATTGCTCCTCCTGTGGCGATTCGGTTGATCTTTGCATATATATATATATATATATATATATATATATATATATATATATATATATATATATATATATATATATATATATATATATATATATATATATATATTGCTAGTTGCAAATTAATCAAGGGCTTTGTTGACATGCTCTGTGATGAACTCCGCCTTATAATTGAGATTGAATGTGATAGTTAGTTCATACTTGAGCTCTATTGTATTACTTACTACCACAATATGTTGTAATCGTTAATTGGTTACTTTCGGTTCACTCATAGTTCTATTGCAAATTGATCGGTTGTATTGACTAGTTTGTGATTCTTCTAGTAGTATGTATGAGCTCATTCAACTTTTCATTTGCCATCTTGATCTCTGTAGTCAACCTCTGCTTGATCGAAGTTTAATCTGTTTTTAGATTAATGCTGAGATCATTTGACAGCTAAGCAAAGTATTGTTTAGAGCTCATAGTTTGAATTTATATTATCATATTCATTTCATGAAGAGTATAGACAATAGGATTGAGATGGCAAAGACTTGTTCTTTAGCTACTCTCCTTTTGAGAGCACATAATATCATCAATCGCATTTCCTTAGTTGTAGGCTCGGACAAAAGATTTGTATCACTAGTTTCTATCTATACAAAGATCACAAGAGAAGCTGGTGGATTAAGGAGTGTTAGGAGTGTTAGAATAGAAGCTCGTGGATTAAGGAGTGTTAGGAATGTTAGTAGTCTGTATGAGCTCATTCAACTCTTCATTTGCCATCTTGATCTCTATAGTCAACCTCTGTACTTCTTCCCGAGAGCAAGTGTTTAGATGGCAAAGGCATCGTCTTTGCCACCACCGACGCAAGCAGATGGAAGAGGCGCCGACGAGGCCGCCAACACCGACCCACAGATGGAAGAGGCGCCGACGAGGCCGCCAACACCGACCCTCGAGATGGAAGAGGCGCTGACGAGGCCGCCACCGTCGGCGATAATGACACTAAGCGAGATGGCAGAGGACAATCGAAAATGCCTACGGTAGAATTTGGTCATCACGGAGGTCGGTGACTTTGGGGTCCTCTCGAGTCCCAAGAGATCGTGGCGAGATTCCGGACCATCTGCGGGATACTTGAAGGAACAGGTCCTCATCACCACACCAAGGTGGAAGGACTGACGAAAAAGCGAAGGCGCATGGGATGTAACTTTCAGAGAAGTTCACTATTCCGTAGCACATGTGGCACGCGGCGACGGACGGCGATGCTCACGATGGGTAAATCGTGGAGGACCTTCAAGAGCATTCTTGTCACGGCACGTGAACACGGTCGACGCCTTCACATATAGATTCTTGACGCGGAAGCATGGGACACCTTTGTGGCTATGAAAACATCGGCAATTTAAGGAGCAAAGTCACGGCGCACAAAGCTCTCCAGACATCGAAACACTCACCCCAAGACAGACTCGGACCACCGGTTACGCGGTAAATACGAGGAATGGGCGGCGGAGAAGGAGAACCCGTTTCTCGATGTCACGCACCCGCTTCCCTAAGTCCGTTAAAAGCGAGGGCACAAGTCTCGTCTTGGGCAAAGATCTCCTTCACAAACCCTGCAGACCAGAAGTGTCCCAACGTGTGGTAAGTATATCGAACTACTAAGTTGTTAATAAGTCCATAACTTCATAGTGTCTATAATAACGTGATGACCTCTTGCGGCGGACTTGATCGCCCAAGCTTCCCAAGGCTCCTTCCGTGCGAGCGAGGAGAAGGATATACTATCTACTACCTTGGGAAACAAGGAGCACCTTGTCGCACGCGAGGCCTTGGGGTTAACGTACCTTGGATTCATGGATTCGCAGACGACTACTACACGATAGGACTAGGAAGAGATCCAAGGCGAGCACGACAACCGGTTAGTACAGATGATTACTAACCAATTTCAAGTAGAGATGGCAAGATTATGAGTCAAATGGATATACTCATGAGCCGTGATGCAAGCCGCCCGCTAATTTGGAAGGCAGGTCCTCCTCGACGTCGGATGGCGTCGCGTCCGCATAATTGTGAACATGACGACGTCCGACACCGATAGACAACATCAAGGTAACGTACATCTATGGAATGCACCAAAGATAGACCCTAACGACGCCTTAGCTAATTGCGTGTCGTTTTGTAGGAGCCGACGCTCAGAAGCTCCAAGTGAGGATGGATGGGTCCCTTTGTATTGAGGTCACGCAGGGATGGTGTATCCATACGAGGAAGGGCAAGGTGACTGACGGTGCCCACCGGTGCACAGTTACGCCAAGGTCCGTGGATATGGTACATGTCAATTTCGAGCCATCCTGGACATTTGCCCGAACGAAGAGATCACAACACTAGGGATGCCGTCCTCTCTTTTATCCAATGGCCCAAGAAGAACATCGCCATACGAACCAAAGAAGGTCGCGATCCGACACGACCATTCCTCTCAACGGGACCCTCGATGACTCCACCTCATGTTTCGCCTCAAAAGGCCACCTCTTGATTCCCGTGGAGAAGACGCCAAGGAACAACAAAAGCGTGCCGACGATCGGTTCCCGAAGTCGCCTCACAAAAAGACGATGCCAATCGCTAAGGCCAAATCGAAATCAACGAACGCATAGCGCCTCCCAAGTCCGGAAGTCCGAGAAGTCCGGAAGTCCGCGATACCCGGGAAGTCCGCGATACCCGGGAAGTCCGCGATAAGTCCGCGATACCCGGGAAATACATCATCGGAAAACCGTTGTGTTCCGGCGAAGTATTAATGCACACTGGACATGCTTGTCAGGCTTTGCATGCCCGGTACTTGGACAAGACCCAAAAGAAGGGGTCCGACATCTGGAATCACCGTCGACACGAGGACAAGCATTTCTTCAACGGACGAGGTGCCGTCGTGGGCTTCAATGATTTATTTGAACTATTCAACCTCGTTGGCCTCGACGCCTCGCTTCTCGATGTTGGACAACGTAAGTGCGCATAATCAAGTTCTACATTCATCTAATACCGATAAATATCACAACTCATTGCTTATGTATAGATACATCTTTGCAAAATGTCCGGAATGGAAAGAACCGGGTGGGTTTCTCGACCCACACGTGGTATTGTTGCAAACCATCCTACAAGACTCGCCCTTCGTCGAAAATACATAACGAGGTCATTGCTTCTCTGAGGAACATGAAGTACATAGTGGTGCCCTACAACCCGAGGGTAAGTGTCACTACTTGCTATACAAATTTCATTTGTACATTATCTGCAAGACGAACTTAGGTTTAATGACTATAGCGACATACATGAGTAGGTACCATTGGATCCTTTTAGTTATTATACCCAAGAGGAACCATGTGATATACCTTGATTCCCTAAACCGCAACAAGCACGACTTCAAAGACTCTAAGAGGAATACTCGAGAGGTATGCTCATTTCCTCCTTACATAACTCTATTGTAGTCTTCATTCGTTTGAAATGGCCGAGGATAACTTTTTCAATCATGTAGGTCGCTCATCAATTATGTTGCCAACAAAGGAATATAACGATGGAAAGAGCGCCTAACTAACACATAGGATGGATTTTCCAAGACGTGCTACAACACAATAATACTATATCATACTTCATAATAACGCGTCTCGAATCGACTATACCTATATATGTAATTCTATTTTTGCGGTCGCCAAAGAAAAGATGATGAGTTATGTGCAATCTACGTGCGCTATCATATGCGACTAATCCTTCTGACTAAGAAGAAGGATCCCGAGGTTTGTCAATCTCAAAATAATTATTTCCTAATTATAAATTTAAATATATATAGCTTACCACTTTACTCTTAATTGGTAGCGGCAGGTCTTGGATTTACAATGTGATTCACTCGTTGCGGAAGAGATCAAGGACATTCGAGGAAGCTCATGCGCCTTTATCAACTCGAAATCATTAACGACAACGGAGAGTTTCACTCCGTCGCCAACCCGAGCATCACCCCACTAAAACCTCTCAACGCAAACAATTGTAATCTAGTTGTAACTATAGCGACAATACTTGAACAAATGCGATCTTTTGTAATTTATTTTGAGTAATGATCACTTTGAGTTGTCATGGTCGCTTGAATCTGTTATTGTGAAATCTTGTTTTTGTGATTGCTGAATCTTTACGTGAATGCTTGTTTTCGAGAGGGCATGGCTAGCAATTCCCGAGGCTAGCCAGAAAACAACAAATTGTGGGCGGGATTAGCTATCACAGACGGTTTTTGTTAAAACCGTCTGGAAGGCAAGTATCACGAGCGGTTTCGATCGCAAATCGCTCGATAGAATATCACGAGCGGTTCTATATAAAAGCCGCTCGTGATAGTCACAAATCACGAGCGGTTTTATTTAGAACCGCTCGTGATATTCTCCTATCACGAGCGGTTTTATTTAGAACCGCTCGTGATATTCTCGAATCACGAGCGGTTTTTAGTTGAAACCGCTCGTGATATTTTGACTTCACTGAGCGGTTTTTAATAAAACCGTGCAGGATATTTCGTATCCTGACGGTTTTGTACCGTCTGTGATAATATCCTGTTATCACAGACCAACAAACATAGACGGTTCAGAAACCGTCTGTGATGTTGGTTCCGAACCGTTTGTGATGTCGGTTCCTGTAGTAGTGAGTTTTTCTTTTCCCCAAAAACGGCATGGCCGCATTTCTTGCGTGGTACTACCGGAGTGCGGTAGTACCGCAACTGGTATTCGGTATTACCGACGAGCGGTAGTACCACAGTCCACGGGCGGTAGTACCAGAGTTACAGAACCGCCTAGGGCATTTGCTCAATTTTGCATCTAACATGTATTTGGCATGAAATAAATCATGGAATAGACACCACATGTCACCAAATACTAGATTTAATCATTTTGCCCAAAAGTAATTGTAACATCCCGATTTTCAGGTCTTTTTGAAAATTTTCAAAATAAAAAGAACCATTTGGTTTTGTTGAAGTTCTAAACCTTAACTTGAGATTTTAGAATTAAAAGTGATTTAAATGACTAAATCAAACTTCAACTAATTCAAAAGTTGGGTTTTCGAGTCTGTTGGAGTTCTCTGGTGTTGAAATCCTTTTTCTCTATTTGCTCCGTGTTCCCCTCGGCCCAGCTCTTTCTTCTTTACACCTCCCTCTCGTTTGGACTTTCTCCTCAGTCCAGACCTCCGGGTGGTCCTGGAGACTGGTCACGACCTCCCCTTGGATCACGATCACCTCTTTGGTCACGACCTCCCCTTTGGTCATAACCACCCCATTGGTGGGACCACCCTCCCGAGTTTTGACTAGCCCCACCTGTTAGCCCTACTTACCTTCTTTTTCCTCCTGTCGCATCACTGCTGACGCAAATGTCTGCGTGCATTAAATGCCGTTGTGTCGCATTAAATGTTGTCACTTCTGCAGTACCCGTTCCCCCTCTTGTCTCCTCCCCTACCCGCCCCCATCTCCTCCTTCACTCGTCGGCCATGCTCTGTCCTGTCGCACAACTACCCTTGATCGTGTGGGCCTCTGAGACTTTCAGTGACTTTCTCCGTCTCCCCTGGCTATAAAAAGCCTGAGCAGCCCTCTTTCATCACCTCTTTCCACACCCAACTCTCTTGCTCTCACCCGGTTGCACCGTGCTTGAAGTTTGGCCACCGTCCGCTGGAGCCTGCGCCGTCGCCTCCTCGTCGCCAAGGAGTCCGCTGAAGCCCACGCCGTCCTCGACCGCCGCCTGCCATCCTCTCCCTCCTCCTTCAGTCTCTCTCTCGGCCTTGGTAAGTTTCTCCGTGCTCTGTTCTCTTCCCTTGTTCCTACGACTACATTGCATAGTCGTATCCTTCTTACGACTATGTTGCATAGTCGTATCCTTTTGTACTCTTCGTACAACCACGTTGAGTAGTCGCATTCTCCTCAGGACCTCCCTTGACCTCCTCAGGACCCCCCCCCCTCCTAAGGACCTCCTCCTCAGGACCTCCCTCGACCACCCTCTCAGTTGGACCTCCTCCTGACCAGTCGAACCTCTCTCGACCAGGTCGTTGGACCTCCTCTCGACTCGTTGGACCTCCTCCCAACTAGTCGAGCCACCTCCCGAGAGCCCGTTCCTAATTCATCTAATTCAATGCATTGATGTTGGTTCTAGTTCGGTTTTTTTTGGAGTTCATTTGGATTTTATTTGGTCTTTATTTGAATTTGCTTCGTTCTCACGTGTAGATTTCGACGACTCCGAAGAGCCCGAGTACTTCGAAGAAGTAGACCCTCAAGCTTTCGAGCAAGGCAAGTTACACCCTTGATCATATTGAATCTCATTATCTCAAATTATTTAAGTTCTATTTCAAATTATTGTTGCATGCTTATTTAAATTCAAGTAATTTAAATCCCTGTTTTAACTTTATAGTTATTCCTAATTCCTTTGTACATCCAAACTTGATTATTAATTCGACCACCCCTTGTCACCCTAGATAAAACCTAGTTGATACGGTAGTATGAACTAGAGCATTTTGAGAAAAAATCATGCTTAGTCAAAGCTTAGACCCACAGATCTTGATTTGAGGAATTTACTGCCATAGACCAATGTTGTATAAATGATTTAACCATGACATTGGGTTGTCGTGGAAGTTTGCAAATGTTTTTGAAAAGCAAAGCAAAAAGAAAAATTGGTTTGGACTTGGGCGAATTGGTTGTTTAGATGGGTGCATGTTCATGCGGATCGAGTCATTTCTATGATCGAGGCCTGTGGTTCTCATGGAAGTCGCCAAGTCGCTTAAGACCGCCTTGAAGTGTATTTTTCTATGCCTTATCGTACTACCACATGTTCTGAATGGGCAGAACCTGGCTAACTAATTTGCAACGTTTCACCTGTGGTCGTTCCATCCGGTTGTGTGGGTGTCTGGACGACCTACTTTTATTTATTCCCACCTGGCGCAAGAGGGGGCCATGAACCCAGCGAATGATTAGTCCAAAGGGAATGAAACCTTAGCGAGAGGGGACTGCAGTGTAATGTCGCTCTGTAAAGGCCTTGTCACGTGCTCTAGACCGCTTACCTACGGTAGTGAGCGGTGGTATCGACGGATGCCAAACAAACTAGAGAAGTCGTGTCATGTGGGTAAAGCTGTACACCTCTGCAGAGTGTAAAACTATTCGAATAGCCGTGTCCACGGTCATGGATAAGCTAGCAAAGCTACTCCAAGTTAGATTTCGGTTTTGTTTTCAAAAGACTTTATGAAATGGTTTTGGATATCTATCCAAATGGGTTTTGGGCGGGTAGCTTGTGATAGGAGGGTATCCTTCACCACTTGTTGATGAATGTTATCCGACTATAAAATCGAGATTTGGAAAATGAATTTTAGTTATTGTATAACTGCTTTGGAACTTAGTACAAGTATTTGGAAAGAAACATGGCTTTATGCAAAACAACTCTATAAGCCTTCCTTTGAGATGTCCTTGCATGCATTGCAATCTGTTACTTGACGGGTGTGACTTGCGAGCACGGTGTTGTGCTCACTCTGCTTAATCTAATAACCGAGCAGGAGAGGACGTCTACGAGGAGCTCGAGGACCAAGACAACTAGGCTGCGCCCTCCAGACGATTGCCTGTGGTGAATCGTGTGGTCTACTCGCTTTTGTCTTCTGTTGTGTTTGTTTTGTTGGCTCTTAAGCCGTTCTTGTAATCAACTCTGCTGCTTATTAATAAAGTTGCGCTGATGGTTGTTACCACATTTGTTTCTCAGGTGAGCTAGCCACGATCTTGGGACTAGCTCGGTCATGCATGAGAGGATTCGAGGTGATCTCAGGTCCCACCATGATGTAAGTAGTCGCACAAGAATTGATATAATCAAGCACATTTCATTCAAAACCCTAGAATGTGTATAGATGCCAAAAAGATGAGAAAAGAGTGATTCAATGGCAACTATCTTGAGGGATGGATGAGATATGGTCAAAAGAGACCAATTCAGTCCAAGATCCAAGAGAAATCCACAAAAACCGAAAGATTTGAGATGGAGTTTTGTGGAGAAGAAGGAGTAGAGAGAGAAGAAAGGACTCGATGGTTTTTAGGAATGGGGAGCGGTTGCACCGCATGGAGAAGGAGGCCAAGGGATAAGGTTTTGATCAACTGCTTTTTGGGACCATAAGCTGATGATGGTAGTATCAAGACTTGAGGCACCAGATACGGCAAGTAGTAATTAATGATAAACCGCAATATTACCGTTTTGCCTGACAAAGCAGGAGCTGAATAGGAATGTAAATGATCCTTATTATAATACTCAAATAAATTCTTTTCAGGATCATTATACAAGAGATAGATAGTAAAAGCTCCAATTTAACATAGTTTTTATCAAATTATAGATTTTTTTTAGAAAGATTTTAAAATAGTTTTCATAAATACTTCAAGAAATCCAAATGAGAGCAAATAACATGAGGTATGAGTTTGAAGCAACATTAGAATGACCTATGACATTTAACTAATTCCTCAACTTATAAAAACGACTCTCATCTAATAATTTGGTGAAGATATCGGCTAATTGATCATCGGTTCTTATGTGGCTGATTTTTATGTCTCCTTTGCCCACATGATCTCTCAAGAAATAGTGGCAGATATCTATATGCTTGGTTCTTGAGTGTTGGACCGGATTATTTGCTATCTTCACTGTACTATCATTATCACACAAAAGAGGCATATTATCAAATTTGATTCCATAATCTATCAAAGTTTGCCTCATCCATAGCAATTGTGCACAACAACTTCCCGCGAAAACATATTCAGCTTCAGCAGTGGATAGGGCTACGGAATTTTATTTCTTGGATGACCATGAAACTAAGGATCTTCCTAAGAATTGACAATTGTCCGAGGTGCTTTTTTTATCCACTTTGCAACCCGTATAATCGGAATTCGAATATCCAATTAAGTTAATTTTTGCACTTTTGGGATACCATAAGCCAATGCTAGAGGAATGCTTTAAATATCTAAGAATTCTTTTCACGGCTACCAAATGACAATCTTTTGGTAATGCTTGAAATCTTGCACACATGCAAACACTAAACATGATATCGGGTCTAGAAACGGTAAGATAAAATAAACTACCAATTATAGATCTCTAAAGCTTTAAATCTACCAGGAGTCTTGATGGGTTTTGCGTCCTCCATTCCAAACCTCTTGATCAAATCCTTCACGTACTTTGTTAGGCTCACGAAGGTCCCATCTTTGAGTTGCTTGATTTCAAGTCTAAAGAAATAACTAAGGTCTCCAATCATGGACATTTCAAATTCTCTAGACATCATATCACCAAATTATTTGCAAAAATCTTGGTTAATAGACCCAAAAATAATATCATCAAGATAGATTTGACATACAAAGAATTCATCATCTAGAACTTGTATAAACAAGATTGTGTCAATTTTTCTAATTTTAATCATTTTGAGAGTAGAAAATTTCTAAGACATTCATACCATACTCTAGAAACTTGTTTGAGACCATAGAGCGTCTTGGAAAGTTTATACATATGATTTGGATTCTTAGGATCTTCAAAACTGGGTAGTTGTTCAACAAACACAAGTTCAGATGTTTTACCATTTAGAAAAGCACTTTTAACATCCATTTGAAATAATTTAATATCAAAGCATGATGCAAAAGCAAGTAATATGCGAATGGATTCAAGTCTAGCTACGTGAGTGAATGTTTCACCAAAATCCAAACCTTCGACTTATGAGAATCCTTGAGCGACCAATCTTGATTTGTTTCTCACAAACATTCCCAAAAACGGTATGACCGCTGTCGGTGTTTTAGAACCGAACTTACGTAAAAATTGTTTGATTCGGGGGTTCCTCTAGGCTCAAAATCACACAGAGATGGAGACACGAGGATTTTTATATAGGTTCGGGCCTTCTCTTGGGAGAATAACAAGCCTACTCCTGTGTGTATGTATTGAGTATACTGGATTATAAGATGGAATCAGAGACTAGAGTATTGTCCTTCTAATCTACTTTCGCCTCTCCCCTCTTCCTAATGATCCTTATCTTTATAATCGCTCCCGGTGCGCCGCTGATCTTCAAGATAAAGGTCACGTTAACGCACTAAATCGCGGAGCCGCACGGAGATTATTACGGAGTTGTAACGCTCCCACGCTGCGTGCAATTATCACCATAACAGGGAGAGTCGCGGCCGTTATTCCAGGAATAACAACAGAATTGATTGCTCATATCCTGGATACGGACATGAGATTTCGACGACTAGGCCCACATGTCTCGTGAGTCTTGTCGACCGAGGACCGGTCGAGAAGAGCTTACGACTAGGTGGTGGTCGAGGAGAGCCTACAACCATAGATCGACCATAGTAGAGCTTACGATCACGGATAGTCGAGAAGGGCTTACGACTATGGGGTAGTCGAGGAAGACCCATGACTACTGGGTGGTCGTAGGAGAACTTACGACTTCCAAATTTTCTCCTTATGAATATTAAGGGTATACTCAATAGTTATATGACGCCATTATTATCCATAATATGAATTATAGATATATAATAAAATAAGGATTGTTATATCCTCGCCATCTAGCCCCCACTTAAGCTTAAAATAACTTACTTGGAAAAGGAGCAAGAGATGGTCTTATGACCAAGAAGTGGTCGAGGGAAATGGTCGAAGGAAGAACTCTTCGATCGGTGTTTCATTTGACCAAATTTACTTGGTCAAGAAAGTTGTGAAATAATCTTGCGACTTACAAGGTGGTCGGGAGATCTAACGGCCACCGAGTGGTCATAGTCTTCGTGGTCGAAGCAAGATCTTTCCATTGCTATGCGTTTTGATCGAAAAAGACTTGGTCAAGGAGGTAATTTCGCTTGAGGTGTAAAACAGACCTGACTTCCTCGAGCAGACAAATTTAAGAGTCCCAATCAATTCCCTTACCCTTGTCCGTTGGAGTAGTTCCCTGCGCTGGCAACCATTGGGGTAGCCACGTCTTTTGGACTTTGGGTGTGTGGTTATAAATCTTCACCGTGGGTGAGGATAAGGTCCTTTATCTTCCCCCAAATTGTTCTTGCTGTTCGAACTCTCGAGTTCTCCGTCGCCGACCAAATCAAGCTTTCTTCTTCAATCTTTCCACATCCAAATCTTCGACTTTTGGGAGAAATGGTCGAGCCGCTTCCTGATGGGCAAAATCGAGATGGATGCGACTTAATCCGTGCTTTGGTCGACTCAGAAGATTCCAAGATGGAATTCGTGCGTGGAATGAGGTAGTCGGCAAAGATTGGCCATCGGAGGAGATTGGGCAAATCCCCGCTTTTCCAAGCATTCTCGTGAGTGTGGTCTTCGACACCGCCATCCTTTTCTCACATTGGTACTCGAATATTTCCAAGTGGAGTTGGTGAATCTTGTCCCCAATTCTACCACAATATTGGGGGTGTTCGTATACTTGTGTGAGGCCTACCTAGGAATTCCTACGATCCGAGTTGTTTCAAGATTACTACTAATGACCCGATTAAGCGGAATCGCCGGTAGTTGTAGTCTGAAGTTCCACGACGGGAAGTCGAGAGAGTACATTCAGATGTTTACCCGGTCATCGTGGCCGAGGTGGAAGAAGAGGTGGTTCTATTGGGAGATCACCAACAAGGATGCCTCTCTTTTCACCGAAGCTTCTGAGAAGGTTCCCGCTTGGGATTCAATTCCCAAGGATCTTGGCCGGATCGTCCCTTTTATTCAAGCTATTGCAGACTTGAAGGAAGAGGGGCTTATCGAATGGCACGTGGTAAAGGATTTCATCACGCGCCGCATCAACCCTCTAAAGAAGAGGGCTCATCAGATGTGGAGGTACTCGGGCCCGACGGACCCGACGAGGGACTACGCGGAGGGTAAGTAAACCTTGAGGAACCCCACAAGGGTAGTGTCTTTGTTTGCACAGAGGGCAATGAATGTAAGTACCTGTTGATTGGTATTTGCATTCATATTGTTTCTCGCTTCTAACTGTTTTTTCTTTTATGCAGAGAGCATTGGAACAAATTGTTACTGTTGTTGAATACAACAGCAACTTGTTCAATTAATGTAAAAGCTTAACTCGCAAGCGGCGGAGAAGTGGTAAGTAACTGCTTTTCGTAGCCTTTTATGTTTCGACTACTTACGCAATACTTGCGGGGGTTTGTCGTAGAAGATCTTATGACTAGGTACTGGTCGTAGGAGGACTTACGAGCGGGGTATTGTCGTAGAAAAAGTTACGACGAGGAACTGGTCGCAGAAGAACTTACGACCAGGTTCTTTGCTGACGTCTACCCTTTCCCTTTGTAGGCTTAAGAGTGACGAGAAGACCTTACCTGATTCTCGACTTCGTGCGGCTTCAACTCGCAATTAGGAGGAAATAAAGGCTTTGAAGATCAATATTCAAAACAATATTTCACTCCTGAACAACGTACTCGGTGGGCTTCATGCAGAGGGGATTACTCCTCGTGATGACACGTTGTCTGCCCAATCGAGTGCCATTGGTGAACAAGTCAAAACTTTGCAAGAGTTAGTGACTATGCTGAGAGCTAACCAATTCGACTCGATAAAGGATGCGATCCAAAAGGGAATAAGATTTGTCTTAGCAAAACTTAAATCTCATGATCCCACCCTTAATCTACAGCCTGTCGTAGATGACTTCGCCACCTCAAGCGAAGCGGAGCGCTTAATAGAGACAATGCACCGATCACGAAGTTAGTCACGCAACAGATGCAAATCGCCTCCTCCTCCGAGTAGTCTCTGTGCTGCATTCTTGTAAAGACAAATTTTTTGTTGATGTTGATATATAATCCTTTTTTCTTCCTGAAAATCATCATATCGAGTAGTTAGTAACTCATAAGATAATGAATGGAAAAAGAGCAAGACTAAGAATTGAAGTCAAGTTAATAACTTTATCCTAGCCCGACTATTTGCTTGGTTTATTTAGATAAACCGAGTAAATAGTGTTTAATGGGTTTTCAAAAAGAGAGGTTTAGCTAACTTGTAGTTTTTCGATCACGATAATCTTGCATCGGTCGTGAAGAGTAGGAAGGTCCTTCTAGTGGGCGACCACGCATGAGAGGATATAGGCTTCGACTAGGTGATGTTACCATCTCCCACCGAGTTAATCAAATCAAGAACGGTCAACTTGAGTTAGATAAACGCCTAGAGTTCCTTAAAAATTTGTCCAACTTATCTCAATGCACTCAAGATATTCGCTCTGGTAGTAAGAGTTAGAAACGAATCGATGCTAGAAATTCTTCTAGTGGGGTGACCACATGCAGAGAGGAAAGTCTTCGACTAGGTGTTGCAACTTCCTCCGACCAGTTAAAACGAACCGAGTTTATCGAAAGTAGTCGAGCAAATTTGGAAAGTGTACTTTGCTTAATTTACTTTTCAAAAAGATGGATGAAGAAATAAACTATGGTACTAAGAGTTGGCTTGACATTATTTCAACCATGTTTCGAACCCAAGCTCTTTGTGTTGGTAAAAAAGGAGGGAACGAGTCGACTCTAGGAAGTTCCTTCTAGTGGGTGAGACCACGTGCAGAGAGGAAAGGCTTCGACTAGGTGACGTTACCATCCTTTCAACCAGTGTAAAGACGAACTGGATACTGGTCGTAGAATGTCTTACGACCAGTGCATTATCGTGGAAGAGTGCACGACTTAGTAACTGGTCGAGGGTGGACCTTTGACCAGGGTATGGTTGAAAGAATTATCAAAACGCTACTCGAAGTAATACAATAAAGATAGAAAGAACCTAATGCTTTATTGAACGGTTGGTCGTTTACACGTAGAATTTGCGTAACTAGTCGATATTCCAAGAATTTGAGAGAATTCGGCCGTCTTCCATTGCCAACAGATCAACCCGGTCGCATAACTTCAACCATCGTAAGGACCTTCCCACTTGGGGAAAGCTTGTTCGATTAGATCGATTGAATTTTCCTCAATACCAAGTCACCTATAGTAAGGCTGCGAGGTTGGACCTTACGATCGTAGTATTTGCGCAGGGCTTGCTAGTAAACTGCTGAACGGATTAAGGCCTGAGTCCTCTTTTCTTCAAGCAGGTTAATGTCATCCGCTCGAAGTTGTTCTTGGGCTGAGTCATTGAAACTCTCGACCCTTGTAGACCTGATCTTTAGTTCTGGCGGAAGCATGGTTTCGACACCAAAAACTAGGAAAAAAAGTGTTTTGCCTGTTGCCCGACTAGCGATCGTGCGAACTGCCCATAATACTGAGGGTAATTCTTGTACCCAAGCCCCCAAGCGCTTGACAAGCTGGTCGAAGACTCGAGTTTTAATTCCCTGCATTATTTGTCCATTCGCTCGTTCGATTGCCCCATTGCTTTGGGGATGGACGACAGAGGCGTAACAGAGCTTGGTACCCAACTCGTCGCAAAACTCCTGAAATTTTGCACTCGAAAATTGTTTACCATTATCTGTGATTATTTGACTTGGGACACCAAACCGAGTAATCACGCTTCTCATTATAAACCATTTTGCGGTTTCCGTTGTTATCCCAGTCATAGGCTCGTCTTCGATCCATTTTGTGAATGTATCAATAGCCACAAAAAGGAACTCGAAGCCTCCTGGAGCCCTTGGGAATGGTCATAGGATGTCGAAACCCCAGGTCGCAAAAGGCCAAGATAAAGGAATTGTTGGTAATGCCTGAGCTAGTTGGTGTATTTGCCTACTATGAAACTGGCATTGTACATATTTCTTAACCAACTCTTTGGCATCGTAGAGGGCTGTTGGCCAATAAAATCCTTGTCGAAATGCTTTTTCGACCAACGTTCTGTAGGAAGCATGAGTTCCACAGATGCCCCCGTGTATGCCGTGAAGGAGGTTTAGTCCTTCTCTCTGCGGTATGCATCGCATGAGTACCCCTTGAGTACCTCGTTTATAGAGGACTCCTTCGACCAAAGTATACATTTTGGCCTTTCGGGATAAACGATCTGCTTCGAGATCGTCATCGGGTACGGAACTCATCTGAAGATACTTGTAGATGGGAACCATCCAAGTGTCCTCGTAATCTAGAGATGCTATCTCAATAGGAGATATCTCTGGTGTGTCCACTAGAGACAGCTTCTGGAGTTGCTCCAAGAAGACCCCTTTTGGCACTTGTGATCGGGAAAAAGCTATCCGAGCAAGCTGGTCTGCGAGGAAATTATCCCTTCGAGAGATAAATTGTACCTCGAAACCGAAAAAATGTTTTTCAAGCTTTCAAACCTCCGATAAGTATCGAGACATGGTCAGATTAGAGCATTGGTACTCTTTTCTGACTTGATTCATGACTAGTTGAGAGTTTCCTCTCATGAGTAGTCGTCGAATAGTGAGTGCTTTCGCAGCTCGTATGCTGGCTAGTAAATCTTCGTATTCTGCCACGTTGTTAGTGGCCTGAAAGTTTAACTGTATGGCATAATTTAAGATCCCTCCGTTAGGAGATTTCAGGACCACCCCAGCCCCCGAGCCACTTAAAATAAGTGACCCGTCAAAGTACATCGTCTACTTGTCATGGGTATCGTACTGGGGATCCTGAACAGGTTCAGGATTTGTCCATTCGGCGACAAAGTCTGCCAAGATCTAGGATTTAATGGCTGTTCGGGACATGAAATGGAGGTCGAACTCCCCAAGTTCTACTGACCATTTAGACAGGCGTCTCGCTGCTTCCCTATTTTGGAGGATCACTCCTAAGGGAAACTTAGACGGGACAATTATCTTGTGCGCTTGAAAATAATGCCTCAGTTTCCTTGAAGACATGAGGGGGGCATAGAGAAGCTTTTGGATCTGAGGGTAATGCTCCTTAGGTCCGTGCAAAACTTCACTTACGTAGTACACCGGTCGTTGAACATTTTCACATTCTACAACTAGTACTGCGCTCACTGCCTGTGGCGTGACAGCTAGATAAATTAAGAGCATCTCTTCTAGTTTCGGAGAAACCAGAATAGGGGCACTCGTAAGATATCTCTTGACATCGTCGAAGGTAGCGTTTGCCTCTTCCGACCACTCGAAACCCTCATGTTTCCTTAGAAGTTTGAGGAAAGGTAATCCTTTTTCCCCCAGTCGTGCTATGAAACGACTTAAAGCCGTCATACACCTTGTGAGCTTTTGGACTTCTTTTTTCGTGGTTGGAGAGCGCATTTGAACAATGGCTTTTATCTTTTCGGGATTTACTTCGATCCCTCGTACGGAGACCAGGAATCCAAGCAATTTTTTCGAAGAGACTCCAAACACACACTTCTTAGGATTGAGTTTCAAGCGGTGTTTTTTGAGGTTGTCGAACGTCTCCTACAAGTTCGAGACATGACCAGGCCGTTTGATGCTTTTTACGACTAGATCGTCAACATATGCTTCCAAATTTCGGTCTAGCTAAGGTGAAAAAGTCGATTGCATCAAACATTGAAAAGAAGCGCCAGCATTTTTTAGACCAAATGGCATTTTGACATAACAAAATATACCAAATGGAGTAATAAATGCGGCCTTTTCTTCATCTTCTAGACACATTAATCTGATGGTAGCCAGAATATGCATCTATAAAACTTAATGTTTCCCAACCAGCAGTAGAGTCAGCCAACTAATCGATACAAGGTAAAGGGAAATCATCTTTTAGACAAGCTTTATTAAGATCAGTGAAGTCTACATACATTCGCCACTTGCCGTTAGACTTCCTAACCATTACAGGGTTGGCCAACCACTCTGGATGGTCGACTTCTCTTATAAAGCCTGTTTTAAGTAGCTTGTCCAATTCTGACCTTATAGCATCTCGTCGATCAGGGCCAAATCTCCGTAATTTTGTTTTAAGGGTACTTTGTCGTCGTAGTTAACTCAGGTGCTCGATCACTTCCACGAGGACTCCGCATGTCGGATGCTTGCCACGCCAAGACATCTGCGTTTTCTCGGAGGAAAGTGATGAGGCGCCTTCCTACTTGGTCTAAGTATCCTCGATATTTACAGCTTCAAGGTTCCTCCCGATCCAGGGGAACTTCTTTGACTTAGTCGTTCGGCTTGGGCGCAGCTTTAGTCTTCGAGCTCTTGGTCGAAGGTTGCCCTTTTTCTTCCCGAGTTGGTATCTGACCCACCATCTCGAGGGATCGACGGTCACACGTGTGCGCCATCTTCTTATCATAATGAATTGTGATTACTCCTTTAGGACCTGGTATCTTAAGACATTGATACCCATAATGAGTTGCCATTAAGAATTTTACCAAAGCTGGTTGTCCGAGTATGGCGTTATATGTCGTATCGAAATCGACCACATCAAAGGATATTTTCTCCGTCCTGAAATTACTTGGTGAACCAAATGTTAAAGGAAGAGAAACTTGATCAATGGGTTTGGCCGAAGACCCTGATACAATACCATGAAATGAATATCTTACCGGTCTTACCTTGGTCCTGGGTACTTGCATTTCGTCCAGGGTGCTCGTAAACAGAATATTTAACGAGCTACCACCATCAATCAACACTCGATTTACTCGACAGTTGTTGATAGTGGGTTCGACCATGATCGAAAAACAACCAGGTCAGGTTGAAGGGATCGGGCAGTCACCCTTCTCGAAAGAGATGGTGACTTCCGACCACCTTGGTACTTTATTGACAAGAGAAGAGTCAATGGAGTTTACCTCACGTTCGACTACCTTAAGCTGTCGTCTTGACTCGTACGCCGATGATCCTCCAAAGATGTGCTCGATGGTGTGCTCGGGATCTTGAAATAGCATGTCCTCATTGTCATCCGACTGTGTACGACCACTGGCTTGCCCTACTTCTTCGAGGGTAGGAAGTGGCCCTTTGCCGTTGTAATAGTCTTCGAGTTTTCGTTGGAAAACTCGGTAGTTGCGGAGGTCATGCCCTTCCTTTTTGTGGAAAGGGCACCACCTAGGCTTATCATTCTTCCATTCGGGGCGCTTACCTTTGCCTCGATCGGGGTATTGCTTGTTAGTTCGTGGCTCCTTATCGCTTACGGCCAGGATCTCCTTAGAAGCATTGGCTTGAAGCTTTTGTCTCTTTGCCTTGTTCTTGGATTTCTTGGCCTTCTTATCCTTCTTTTTGCTACCTTCGCTAGTCTCCTGAGGGTGCTGGTCATCTCGATCGATGATTTTGGTCCACTCAACTGCTTCGTCAGCAGTAGTGTACCGATCACCATCTCAAGAGTTCACCTGATGAGCGGAGGGTTCAAAGCGATGTCCTCCGTGATCCTTCTGCTATGGACTCCCTGCTTGAAGGCTCTAATAACAGATGCGTCAGAAACCTCAGGAATAGAATTGCCAACCTAACTGAAACGCCTGATGAATTGGCGCAGTGTTTCGTGGTCGCTTTGTCGCATCCTGTGTAGGTTGTCCTCCTTTCCAGGGCAATGGTAGGTGCCCTGGAAATTAGCCAACAACAGATCACAGAGGTGTTGCCACGAGTAGATCGACTCGACTGGTTGGTTTAATAACCATGATCGAGCAGACCCTTCGAGCACAGTCGGAAGGTAATTTGCCATGACGTGCTCTCCTCCTCCTACTGCTCGGACAGCGGTTGTGTATATCTGAAGGAATTTGATGGGATTTTGATACCCATCAAATTTCTCCATGTTTCCTGGTCGAAACCGCGGCGGCCAGTGAACTGCTCGGAGGTCAGGCGAGAATGCCTGACATCTGGTAATCACGTCATAACACCTCCTTTATAGAAAAGAGGGGTTGACGTCGCCAGATGATCGTACTCGACGATATCCAGCAAGGGGTGAATCTGACTTATAGCAAGTCTCGATCCTACGAGGTAATACTCGTATCTTGTCTCGCTTGCAAACCTCTCGGTCGGAGTGGTGAATGATCACCTCCTAGGAGCTTTATGATCGTCGGCATTCGAGGAACTCTTTTACGATTGGGGAGCGACGCACCTTGCGGTGATCTCCATGCGGCGAAGTTATTCGATTGATCGAAGTCGATGGAGTCGCATCATGTCATGACTCTCGAATGACGCCGACGGGTCGCTCGAGTTTGTTTCATCGTATTCGCAGCCTTTGTGCGATCTCTTCGGCGAAGAGGTCGAGCAAGGTGTTTCGCAAGTTCTCGAGATGGGTTCTCGAAAGGTGTCGTTGATATGTCAAGTTCTGAGATTCTTCCAACTGGTATTGAGCGTGCCCAGGCAATTTTCTCTGAGCTGCAACTCGTTTTCGTCAGTTTATTTCAGAATCATTCATACCTGATCCTTGAGCTTGCCTCAATGGAGTGCGATGATCTCGAGAATTTCCCATATGCTCATCAGAGTATTGACTCTGGTCGTCGTAGATGGTGTCTTTGTCATTGCCACGAGCGGTCGTAGGGTGTGATCTTCGGGGAGCATCTGCAGCCTCGTCTCTAGGAGAGTTATTGCTACATGAGGATAGGACGAAGACCTCCCGTTGATGATCTCCACTTGCGCTAGAGGCCTCCTCGCTTAAGGAGTCGTCGAATGACACCATCTGGCGACTTGGAGTAAACCCCTCCAGGAAGGGGAATTCCGAGTTATAACCGTCTCTGTCGGCAAGCGAGTCCTGCATTGGGATGGTCAAACTCGCAGGAAGAGCATGTTCGATCGCATTCTTGGCTGGGCTAACCGGAGAGAGAGAATCACCAGATGTTGATGAAGATCTAGAATTACGATTTCTAGGAGTTGTCACGCCAGGTCAGACTGTCTTAGACGGACTTGGACATTTGGAGAGGGAACCCTCACCGTGTCGCGAGTCTGCCTTGGGACAACCCTCATTGTGGTCAGATTGACCCTTGTCCTCTGAGGAAGCTGGTTCCCCATCTGGACGTATAGTTGTGGGGGATAAGGATCCCTCCTCAACTCCATCGATGGTAAGGTCTCCTGGAGAAAGATCTCCGGAGGCGACATCACCATCGGATGACGTATCGCTCGGCTCATAGTCGAAACCGGCATCCATGTCGATATCTGCATAATCGGCCAAGTTGAACCAGTTCTCCTCGTTCCACTCTCTTGCTATGAGAGCATGAGAATCGGAAAGAGAAAGGAAAGTTGATGACTCAAAGATCCCCACGGACGGCGCCAACTGTCGGTGTTTTAGAACCGAACTTACGTAAAGATTGTTTGATTCGGGGGTTCCTCTAGGCTCAAAATCACACAGAGATGGAGACACGGGGATTTTTATACAGGTTCGGGCCTTCTCCTGGGAGAATAACAACCCTACTCCTGTGTGCATGTATTGAGTATACTGGATTACAAGATGGAATCGGAGACTAGAGTATTGTCCTTCTAATCTTCTTTCGCCTCTCCCCTCTTCCTGATGATCCTTGCCTTTTATACTGTCCTCGGGGTGCACCGTTGGATCTTCAGTATAAAAGTCACGTTAACGTACCAGATCGTGGAGTCGTTACCGGAGATTATTACGGGAGTTGTAACGTTCCCACGTTGCCAAGCAATTATCACTATAATAGGGAGTTAAGTCGTGCTGTTATTCCAGGGAATAACAACGTAATTGATTGCTCATATCCTTGGATACGGTACATGAGATTCCCTGATCGACTAGGCCCACATGTCTGTGAGTCTTGTCGACTGAGGACTGGTCGTTGAAGAGCTTACGACCAGGTGGTGGTCGTAGGAGAGCCTACAACCATAGATCGATCGTAGTAGAGCTTACGATCATGAGATAGTTGTAGAAGGGCTTATGACTATGGGGTAGTCGTAGGAAGACCCACGACTACAGGGTGGTCGTAGGAGAACTTACGACTTCCAACTTCTCCCTTATGAATATTAAGGGGTATACTCAAGAGTTATATGACGTCATTATTATCCATAATATGAATTATAGATATATAATAAAATAAGGATTGTTATATCCTCGTCAACCGCATTTCTTGCGCGGCACTACCGGAGTGCGGTAGTACCAGTTTTTATATGGTAGTACGTTATTTCTAGAGATGGTGTTTTTCTTGATTCTTTAACCTCTGAAAATCGGTAGTTCCGATCTAGCCGAGTGGTACTACCGCTTGTGAGTACGGTACGACTGCGTCTTTATTTAACGGTTAGTTCATAAGCATTTAATGAACAGTAGTCAACCGTTGAATAGTGGTTCCGATAGTACCGGGTTTGTACATCGGTACTACCGCAAATGCTGAATCTTTTAGAGATTTGCTTCAAACAGCTAGTTTTGTGGTTGAGGGCTATAAATACCCCCTCACCTGCACCAAGCTCAGTTGGTTGAACCTCATTGAAAACATTTGAGCCTCTAGTGCATTCTCTACTACTCATTTGCTCATATTTTTCATTTTGAGGTAGTTGAGAGCATTCAAGTGCATTTCATCATTAGTTGATCATCTTGGCATTTGTTCTCTTCAAGCAAAAAAACTTTGGTTTATTATTTTTGGTGCTTGCTGGCACCTAGACAGCTTGAAGAAGTTATTGCATGGTGATCTCTTTAAAGAAGAATGTGATGTGACCTGACAAATAATTGTGAAGTGGTTGCGTGCTCATCATCTCTGGAGAGGAGGAAGAGCAACTATAGTGATCGAGGGAAGTGCTCGTGTGGAGCCAACTTGAATCGTTCAAGTTTTCTCAACGTGGACTAGTGAAGACCAGCAAGTCTTCGATACCACCAGAAAAACATCAAGTGTCTACATTGTGGTTTTTCTCTCCCGCATTACATTTCCGTATTTATATTTTTAGCTTCTACTTGTGTAGAACTCTTGCTAAAATTGTTATAGTATAATATTGATCATATCTTTTAGACTTATGCTAGAACTCCTCCATTAAGATCATAATTATTTAAAGTTGTCAATTAGAGCACAAGAATTTTTATAACCTCCTATTCACCCCCGCTAGTTGGTCATCTTTGATCCTACAAGTACAGGCTTGTGGCGTATCCACCGCTGTCTGTGGCGAAGGTGACACCACTAACGGCCCAGCCTGCTCCAGCGGCACGGTACAAGGAGGCAACACAGTCCATGGAGGCCGCGAGTGCACCAAAGACCTTGTCGGCGCTGATAGGACAATTTCGCCATTTCAAATGGCGACAATAGCCTGGTTTTGTAAAAAAAATCGACTATTTATTTTTGTAAATTTCTTTTAAAATAATATTATTTCAAAAAAATTCCATCGTAATTGGGCAAACTATGCTAGGGGTTGATGAAGACGCGCCAGATTGGCTCATTTCTCCCTACTGCAAATGGATGGGGAGAAGATGAGGTTTAGTTTGGGGTGGAGTAAATGGATGGAGAAAAGAATGGAATGGAACGGAATGATTTTATAGACCCATTCTAGAAGGTTTTGGCACCACCACCGCCCCTAGTTTGGCGCCAACTAGTCCATTTTTCACGAGAACAGTATGGTCAAATCGCACCCAAACGGTAGCTAGTGATGACAATACTCATGATTGGGGCATTTTAAAGAATTTCGGGCGTTCGCGATGATATTTGGCAGCGCGTTGCGTTCGCGAGGGTATTTTCCAAGTGGCAGGCGATTGCGATGGCACTAAAAAAATTTACTCATAAAAAATTAATAGCCCACAAAGTTTCTTAAAGCCCAAGATCCTTAGCTTTTATCTATACGTAGTTACGTACGACTGCACCTTATCTCCACAAGCAAAAAAAGGCCCACAAACAGATGACTATGAGTCCAACCATGGCTTCTTGTCACTGTTGTTCGAATTTGTCATCGCTGCTGCTCGATTCGTCGTTGTCGCCTGTGATTTCTTCGCTGTCGACCTTCAATCACGTCTCCTTGTCATGGGGATTCTATTTGGATTCCTAGATGCCGCTCGACACCACCGCATCGCCCTGCCTCCGCCTTGTCAACGGTATGGCGTCGTCGATTTTGCCTCGCTGGTTCTAGTAAGGTGTTGTTGGCGTCGCTACCAACCGGAATAGACACCCTCTGTGAGCTTCTTCTTGCTCTCGCAATCTTGCTTTGTCCTCTCCCTTCTCTGCTCTGTTGTGCTTTGCGAGAACACTGTGCAACATTGGGCAAAACCCTTGTCAATTTTTTGTGGGCTGGCCCAAGGGCCAAACCCTTTTGCAACCCGTTTTATCAACCCGAAACTAATCCCGGCCCAGCCCAGTTTTTAGCCAACCCAACCCTACCCTTTTTAACCACGGCCCACACCAAAGTGGCCCGATGCCAACCCATCCAATGGCCCGACCCTTTAGGCTCGAACAAGCTCGACCCATTACCAGGCCTAGCTGGGAGTGCTTTTATCTCTCACAAACAAATAGTGAATTGTACAAATATTAAAGATCGTGAAAAAAATTTAAAGAATACACAAATAACATATGTTTTTAGAAGGAAATCAAGTTAAAGGGTGTAAAAGTCCTAGTTTTTTTTTATTACAAGGAAGACGTAGAGGCACACACACCACCACGCATGGACACCACACACACATACGAAAGCGCCACCTAAGCACATGCCTAGAAATAGAGAGGCTAGGGTAAATCCACGACCTTTGAAAGTTCGTACTAAAGTGCACTCTTGTATGCATAAAGGTGGGCAACATAATTTGAATCCTGATGGATGGAGTTGTGCACCCCCTAATTAGAGAAGACTAATTATAACCGAGTGTAGTTCTCCCTGTTATGGGTTATAGGTAGATAACAATTCATCGGAACCAAACACGACACTAGCAGAATAACTACTTCTTAGAGTAAATTGCATTGGAGCTCTCTAAACCTATGTGGTTGTCTCACTCAACACCCAGAAATTGCATTTTACTTATCCAACCAAACCTTGTTGAGTTGGCGGATGTGTCAGTCCGACGTGTATCCAAATGGACACACGTGTACATATTTTGACTAGTTCACATGACGAGTCATCAAATTGGCTGACTTTTCAATCGTGCATCTCCTCCTCGCCACTTCCAAGGTTCCACCCCATCCCCTCCAGTCAACCTCCTCCCTCGTTGGTAGCCGGCAGATAGTCACCACCACCATACACTTCTCCTTCGCCGCCTCCTTCCCCATCCTCCACCGCACTCCCGCCTCCCAACACTGTTAGTGTCACCGCCTCCATCCACCATCCCCTCCAGCACCACAGGCTCTCCCACTCCACATCCGCACAAGCATGTACAACATGAGGCAGCCATGGGGCTTGAGGAGGAGCAGCTTGGGGAGGCGGCTCGAGAAGGCAACCATGCATTGTCGTCCCTGTTGTTTTGGTGAGCCTTTTGAAAATCCAACCACATCACATCGTGTTCCATTCCTCCCTCCCTCACTTCCCCAAATTATTTGATTTTCCGCTCACGTTGCGCGACGAATCAACCATTTTCTTCATTGCCTCTGAGTTGGTTTCGCTTCCTCCATTTGTCATCCGTGGTGAGCCTCCTACGTCCAAACTTCTCTTTCTCCATGACAGAACCACTACCGTCGTTGCCACTCACCTCTGGCACCTCCTCGCTATTCCAAACCTCGAACCACCACTATCATAAGCTTTGCCTCGTCATCCTCGTTCTATTTTGGCCATTCCTGACAGCACACCACCTATCTCCTACTGCCGACGTGTGGAGCCTGTGGTCACCGTCACCCTCCTCTCTTGTCCCTGTGTCTCGACCAGAGGAAGAAGAAGAAGATGCCATATCTGTTTCGCCATGTCAGCATCCACCTCAACGACTTTCGTTATCTAACAGTGAAACTGACCTATGGTGCAAACAAGAGCAAGTTTAGGGAGCCTGAAAAGTAAATACAAGTTCAGTATGTTGAGTGAGAGAACCACACACGTGTGAGAGAGCTCCAATGCAATTTACTCTACTTCTTGATTTGACATGTCTATAGGCAAGGTTGTAAAAGGTAAGACATTGGGTAAAACCGAAAAAGTAAGATAGAATTGTAGTTACAATGACATGATTGAATTTTTTTTAAAAAAAATTGATGTTACTGTTTTACACTATACTTGGTACTTAGTTTACATCTTAAATTCTTAATTAAGTATTGCAAAACCGATGAACGCATCCATTTCAGACAGAAGATGGCTAGGCTTGCGCGGTCAACGTCATTCAGAAGCTCCATTTGGTCCAGAAGTCACACGCTTCACATCTCGGCACCTCGCCGCGCGGCGCGCATCAGATTCGGGAGCCGCGCCGCCGCCGTGCGTCCTCCTCACACGATAGCGCGCCGGCACGAGGGACGAGCCCGTCGCTGGCTCTCGAGCAGCCTGGCATTTGGCATGGATTGCTGACAGCTCCACATCACCACATGGCACGAGATCGTTGCCAACCACCGCGTCTGCACGCATGTGGTCCTCGCAGGCGGGGCCGTACGGACATACAAACGCCGATTGATTGGGTCATTGCTCTGCTACGAAGCCTAGGAAAAAGAGTGGAAATGCAGGCAAGGGCAAACCGAATCTAGCTAGCGGCTGCAGATAAAGAAGATCAGAGCGCTTAATTCGGTAGTAAACAATTAAATCGCCTATGATTAGGCCGTTAAGTAGGCATCAAGCCGGCGAGCTATGCCAGGGCAGGCGTCGGGAGTCGGGACGGCCGCTGGCGATCTCGGCCGGTCGAGCCGGATCGGGCGGCTGCTCCCGGGACGGCGCCACCAACCTCGTGCTGAAGCTGAACTGCTGATCAACCTCACATGCCCTTCTCCCACAAACCACGTGGATCACCGTCCTCGCGGTCTCGCTCGCGGGGGCCGTAAGTGTCGCCCTCTGCTCTTAACATCTGCGGTGGCGAAGGCGTCAAGATTTTTTTTTTTTGACATGAAAGTCGTCAAGATTTAGTTGCGAGGAGTTATGGACCTCCGAAATGCGTACGAATTTATCGAGAGGCACCGTATATCCACGGACGGTTATAGCTTTCCAAATAGGCAGCACGGCACGGACATAATCGGGCATCGACACTACATGCCCAGTTATATGGCCGTGCCGGCTTAGGCACGATTAATTTGTCAGACTGGTGCTGACCTATTTAGCTTATATGATATAAAAATTTGACAAAAACAAAATCTAAAAAATATTTATTTATTTATTTTAAAAAATAAAACAAATTTATATATACTTATGAACTAAACTATATAAAATAAAAAAACTACAAAATAAAATCATATAAATATTAATAAAATAAAATAAAATCATACAAAAAATAAAAATAAAAGCATATAAATATATATATATATAAAATGAATGGACCTAACATCTCAGCACTATTCGTGTTGGACCGGGGTGGCGACCCAGACATGCCGTGCTAGTCTGGCCTATTTAGGCATCAAGTGGACATACCGATATTACCATGCCTTGGGTCGGCCCGAACGACATGGCCCATTTACCCACCTCTATCCAGGGTGATCTTTCAGGATACTTACTGCTTAACTGTACTGTTGCTGCATAAATAATCATCCGTTTTAGCATGCATCCAACAGGACTTTCGATGAGCTTGGCGTTTTGGTACCAGCTATCCACATTCGGTCAAGCAGATCGTGATAAGGGAGACTACACCTACAGGATTAGGTCCAAAAGGGAGTCAGCAATCGGTCCACAAGAGCACAAAAAGGAACCGATCCATCATATATATATATAATAAATTAGCAAGAGTGGGTTTTTGGGTCATGAAAAGAATATCTGTTTATTGCCCAGCCAACTCCTCGACATAGTACAGCAGTACAATGGAGAGTTGCTTGGTACATATGCAAAACGAGCCAAGTCGAATGGCCGACACGGTAGCCAAATTCCAGATTAGGCTCGGTCAGGGAAGCGAACAGCATCCGATGGTTTGGTTGGCCGGACCGCCGGGGACGCATGTTTCTCCCGAGACCAGCAGGGACGAGTGACACGAAGCGAGATGACGGGGGAAAGAGAGGACAAGTGAAGGGAAATGTCCCCGATCTGATCATTAGCATACGCATTATGGTCAACTGGTTCATATTCCTACATAGAAAAACGTCAAATCGAAGCATCCCACCTCCATAAGCAAACACCGGCATGGCTACAATGCGGCGTACTGCCCCCCGTGATTCAAGCCCGATGCATGTCATGATATCCCAGCAGTTGGTAACAGTGTTTACCGACGTCATTACGGTGCCTAATTAATTATAGGATGCATGATGGTCGCTGAAACCTAGTTTCACATACGAGTTTATACTAGATATAGTATCTCGAATTAGTTAGTTTTGCTAACCAGGAGTCTAGTCGGGCCAAACCCATCCCTTCCAATGATAGAGATGCCAGTGTTTACCAGTATTGGACATGGAATCTTGCTAACTGTTCCCATGGTTGCTGTTGCTGCATTGGTGGGCATGCCAACTGGAATAGTATTCTCCCCCTTTCATGCGATATTTCTGGCGCTATAGCTCGTGGTGCTCAGCTATAGCTTTCCATAAGCAGCAAGTAACACGGATAAAACTATACGTGACATGATAATATTCTGTTCTGCGGTGGTAGCACATCAGTCACCAAGTTCAAGCAATCTGACACTTCTCTTGCTCGTTCCATGCATGCTCATGTTCTACAGAGAAGAATACTACGATCTTTGAAATGTCATGTTATTTACAGTGTGTCGTCTCTGTGTGTGGTGTCAGTGTTGAGTTTCTAATGGTGAAATAAAAGGAGAACAAGAGTAAAGTTGATTCTCCAATATCTGATGAGCCCCTCTTTGAAAGACAAGGCATAACGGCAGCAGCAGCGCCAGCTGCAGCCTGCAGCAAAAGGTCAAATGGTGATACCAGCAACTGCAGGGAAGCTGTCCTTTCTCGTGATACCATAAAGATCGAGATATAGGGAGAAATTCACCATGTCTTGTGCGAAATTTCCATGTTCGATGTATATTTACTGCTGTCACTTTGTTGCAGTTGGTAAGGGTAAGATCTCTGCAAAATGCATAACTATTCTGAACTCTGAAAAATGTCCTATAATAAGTGTTGGTTACTAAAATCTTTTAAACAATTTAGTTTCTGAGAAGAAAAGCCCTAATTCATCGGTGAGGATCTCTATGGCATCTATGGCTTCACACTTGGACCAAAATTTCCAGCTTACAGTGTGTATGCAATATGCAATGGACCATGGTCCATGGCTCCATCAAAGAGATTGCCATTTGCAAGGCATCCTTAATTCATTTTTTGTGCCTGTCCATTGCAGAAAGATCACATGAACACACCGAACCCCTCCATAAATTAATCACAGGACACCAGCCCCACCCTTCTCCATGATGCGTGTTCCATCTCTCTCCCCCCCTGTCATGGACCAGAGCTCTCACGTAAGCACGCTGGTACTACAAAAGATGGCATCATTTTTTGGTTTTTGCCTACCTCTCCTCCCTTGTCTGGGCAGTCTGGCTCCTTTCTTCTCCTCCCCTGTATGAGCTGAGAAGTTGGAAGCTGGAACCAAGAACACTAGTTATGTAGAGGGAACATCATAACCTAGAAAAATCTCTTCCTTGCCCTGAGATTCCCCACAAATCCAGCAAAAAACAACATTTTTCAAGTTGTTTCTCTTGCTACTCTATCTACTTTTTTTCCCCTTCAGATTCGGTAAACACTCTTTTTGCAATGTTTTCCTACTACTAGGTACTAGCAAATCAAGAACCAAGAAACCCAGAAACAAACCATCTTTTTCGCCCATTCGGTCCAATCACCCAAGCAGTAACAGAGCCAAGAACCACCTTTGCCGGATCTTGCTCTACTCCACTTGCATCAGTTCTGCTGCAAATATCCCCCCGGAAGTGAAGATTTAGCAGCGGAAGAAGCTAAGTGTCCGGCGATGGCGGCGGCGCTGGAGTGCTGGTCGGGGCGGCCGAGCACCGACGAGGAGATGGTGGAGCAGGTTCTCATGAAGCCCCACACTCGGTCAGACGATTCCCTCCCCACCTGCGCCGACTCCACCTGCGCCGGCGAGCCGACGTCGGTGCCGGCGGCGCCCAAGAAATGGCAGCGGCTGGGGCGCAACTTCGCCGGCGCCATCGCAGCATTCAAGAACTCGCTGAACCTAGACAGCGGCGGTCTCCCCCGCGACCCCTCGCCGCGCGCCGGCGGCGAGAAGCCGCCGCTCCTTCTCCGCGGCCTCGCACAGCTCTACTCTCGTGGCCCCGCCACCCAGCAGCTGCCGGAGAAGCTCGTCACCGACCTCCGCCGCCACTTCGACGCTCTCCCCAACAGGTCAGTGTCCCAAAGTTGCAACCTTTTTTATGTGTTTTCTTTCAGCTACCAAGTTCTGCAAATTCAAGAGACATTAGTTAGCAAAAGTTTTTGCCTCTTGGTATGAAATTTGCAACTATATAGAGATCAAACTTGCTGACTTTTTGCTGGCAAAATTTTGCTGCAATCCAAGATTAGTACTCCCTCCGATCAGATTTACTTGACGTCGTAGCATGCAGCTAGCACTTATGGCACGTCAACTATTTAAAACTGGAGGGAGTATATGTCAACGTTAGTTTGTGCCATAAAGCGGGCACTTAAACAACTTCCGTGTTTCTTAATTATAACTTCTAAGCATGAAAATCAATTTAGGAACTGGTAAATAAATGTTACTTTTTTAAAAGATTTGTACTGGTCTGTTCAATCTGAAGTGCTAAATGAAGCACATAATTTGATGTGTAAGCTGAGATGGCAGTACATTTCTTTGGATGTGCTAAATGGTTACTGACATAAAGAAGTCTCGATTTTGCAGCTATGCACAGGCAGGATTTGACATGAAAGATGTGCTCTTGCATGCCCGACTTGTAGAGCAGGCGACTGGTGAGGATCATCATGTAGCGAGCATTGAGGAAGTTCGTGGCAGCAATGTCAGAGGAAGTGATGCTGAAGGCACTATTTTTCAGCTCACTTTTGCCTGCAGTGTGCCGCTTTCTTGGCAGTCAATGTCAGGCTCACTTGATAGCCCTTTGTTTTGCTGCAAGAAGATCCAGATCTTTGAGAAGAGAGGATTGACACTTGGTGTTGTCGTGATACTTGTGCAGTCTGGGAATGAGGCTCTCTTCAAGAGCCGGGTTGAGGCTGCACTGAAATCAGCCACAAAGAAACAGCGGAAGAACAGTGGTGGTGTGAAGATCCCCTTTGGACTTTGTGGCTGTCAAGAAGAAGGATCTAGAAACTTTGATGATGAGTCTCTGTTTGATCCAGATGATGATCAGGTACTTGACAACGAGCCAGCTCGCAGACCACAGCTTCCCACTCCCCTACCACAATCATCAGTGTTTGTCTCAGTAGATGAGTGGCAAACCATTCGATCTGGGGGCGAGGAGCTTGGCCGCTGGATGCTCAGCTCTGAGGAGATTGAGTTTGTTGATTGGGTCAGCCCAAATTCTTTCAAGGGAGTTCATAGAGGAAAGAAAGTTTGGGTCAACAAATTGAGGGGTTGTGACATGGGAAGTGCATATGATGTTGAAATCCGTCAGGACTTGTTGCAATTGATGAGCTGTGGCCAGAGGAACATCCTCCAATTCCATGGCATTTGCTTCAATGGGAACCATGGGCTCTGCATAGTGACTAGGATGATGGAAGGAGGATCAGTTCATGATATTTTTATGCAGAGAAGCAAGAGATTGTCACTCCGAGACACGGCTAAGATTGCTCTTGATGTGGCTGATGGTTTGGCCTTTATGAACAGCTATGGCATTGCTTACCGCGATCTTAATGCTCGGAGGATCCTGCTAGACAGGCAAGGGAATGCCTGCCTTGGGGATATGGGTATTGTTACCCCTTGTAATAATGCCGGTGAGGTCACTGAGTATGAGACATCTGGGTATCGATGGCTAGCACCAGAGGTTAGTTTTCTTGACTTGATTTTGTATTGTCTAGAAGTGCTCTTTTTGGAAGTGAGTTGTTTAGTTCCAGCAAGCTAGAGGTTCTTGGAGGTAATTGCTCTGTTTTAATAACTAGGCATTATATGGGATTATGAAATGACCCAATATCAATAATAACAGTAATGAGAGGTTTGTGTCCAGATCTCTGTAACATGTTAGGTGGCGTTCACATACACATTGATCGGATCAAACTATGTCGTGTTCATGGAGGAGGAAACATGTTTACTTCTCATCCTGTAGGAGAACATAAATTTCCAGGACAAACTGTGAAGAAGTGCTGCTTGGTATTGTCAGCTTGATGTTTTTCTGTAGTAGATCAGCAATGAACATAAAATTCCCGTACAAACTGTGAAAAAGTACTGCTTGATCTGTTTTTTCTGTAGTAGATCAGCCTGTCAATTACCATCTCATGTCCACTCAGTATTCAGTATTTCATCCTTTTAACCATGAGAAACCAATTTTGGGCTGATATTATTTTCCTCGTTCTTCTTTGACAATCAATCACAAAACCGACAGGCCATAAAGAAAATGATAAAATCGATAGTACCTTGAGATGATTTTTTACTAGCTTATTTTATACTGAAATCATCCTTACCGAGAAGTTATTGCCATGCTGTGCACAGATCATTGCTGGAGATCCTGAAAGCGTGTCGGAGACCTGGATGAGCAACGTCTACAGTTACGGAATGGTGCTCTGGGAGATGGTCACCGGGGAGGAGGCATACTCCACATACTCGCCGGTGCAAGCAGCGGTGGGTATTGCCGCCTGCGGGCTGAGGCCAGAGATACCAAGAGACTGCCCTCATTTCCTGAAGTCACTGATGACCAGATGCTGGGACAATTGCCCTCAGAAGCGTCCTCAATTTTCAGAGATCATATCCATCCTACAAAGGCAGAATATCAGATAGTTTTCTTTTCCTTTTCTTATGCTATATATCTGTTTTGTTTGGCTATTTGCCCAATCATGCAGGAAACTGCATATGAGAAAATATAATATACGTGCAAGGGCTTGCTATATTGCTCACATTGCATCTTGCCCAAAATATCTGTCAATCTTAATGCTTGAGTTGGTCCACAGAAGTGACATGAAAATCAAAGAGCATGAAAGATTTAATAGAAGGATCAAGGTGATAAGGACAGTTGCTTTGCCCTATCCTCTACAACAAACTGTACAGTCCATACTAAAAGCAACCCCCTCCCCCACCCCCCCAAGCAAGGCAATGCTTTGGTACATTTGGATGCAGATTGCTAATCTGGTATAAACAAGGGATAAACAATGATGGATCTGCTAGGGTTGGTCTTTGGGACAGGTCAAGATCTGTTGAGATTCTTCGTTTGACCTGCTCAAGACCGTTGATTGGCAATTTGGGTCCAAAATAATGAGGAACAGGCCCTCATTTTGTCTTCTCATCTCCACATCTGGTTCTTCTCCTATTCTCCTATTCCATGACTTCGCCGTCTGTTACCATGTGCCTCCACGCACCACGGTCATCATTAGCGTCTCATTTTCAAGGAACAGTCCGTACCTACGACTTTGTCAGCCTTATTATATCCAGCAGATGATGCTTCTTTCTTTCCACAATTGTGTGTGTTTTTTTTTGGTACCGCTGCCGTGTGCCTGTCTCTGTCTTCAACACCCAGCTGAATACAGGTGTATCAGTGTATGTGTAGATCTGTGTCCATGCACGGGTAAGAGTAGACTCAGTGAACACATGACATGCATGTAGATCTGGCCATCTGCTCAATACTCTCTCTCTCTCTCTGTGTTTGTGTAAGCATCAAGGTAGACGAACAGAGCATCAGCGACCAAGATAAACCGTCGTTGTTTCATGACGACGACGAGAGGCTCGCAACAGTGACCGTTCGCGACCGAGATGCATTTGCCCTGAACGCGCGGTCCTTTCGTACGGTGCGGTTCTCGCTCCGATCTACGCCGTGGATTGCTCAATCGACGGCTCTGGTCCTGCGCACCAGGCCGCGGGCCCGACAGGGCTTGCAGGAGGCGCGCTTTGCTCACATGGAGCTGACACTGGTTGATGGCTCAATGAACGGGCAACCGGGTCGGCGCAGGACGGCAGGAGCATCCGATGAGACTGCTTTTGCACCGCAAAAACGGTCCATCTTGAACCGTAATTTTGCATAGCCCCGTTGTCCAATCATATCGTACTTCCTTCGTTCTTAAATACATAACGTTTGGCTAAACGTGCAGTTAAACTTATATAACTTTGACAATTACTTTTCATATGATTTTGTTAGTAAAGAATTACAAAATTATTATATTATGAAAATATTTATCATGACAAATCTAATGATACTATTCACTCATGATCAATCTAAATAGTTTTTCATATATTATTAGTTAAAGTTAGATAAGTTTGATTGAATGCTTGATCAAACGTCATGTATTTAAAAACGGAGGGAGTATCTGTTCTGTTGGCAACACTCACCTTGTAACCCGTGCGCGACACATACTCCACAAGACATGAGACCCACGGACTCAAAGTAAGGATCCGGGTTCAATCTAATAAAATAACAATATCCTACACGGTGATTACCGGTTTCATTAACTCATCATCTCGGGAATCAATTCTGTTGGGCGGAAATCGCGGCTTGCATCCAGCTTGGGAGGTTTTCATTCTCTTTTCTATTTTTAATAGAATGTGGATCCCACTTGAGGGAGGAGAAGCGTATTTGAACCTGAATCGATTTAATCGATTTAATACATGCCCTAAAATGGACCGGCTTTGAACCTACCATGGTTCCATTTACTTTCCTGTCGAACTGACATGGTCACACAACAGGCTGAGATACCAAGGGTACAGGACAGAAGAACCTATGGGATTACAGCAGCAATAAAAGGCTCAACCGTGATGCAGCATCCATCACGCACGTACCTTCGTATCATCAATTTCTCTGCAACCATCGGATCCTCACGCGGTTCTCGCTGAAACGCATTTACGCCTTTCTTCCTGGCGCCCATGCCTCCCTTGCGTTGGCAGCTGCGACTGCATTAATCGACGCGCTACAATTCTACAAATAAATGACGAGGCCGCAGTGCCGCACCGTCTTTACAAAGACGGCACAGTACCGGTCGGTACAGATCAGAAGCAATGTAGTACTCCATAGCTATTGACCTGTAGCAGAGCACAGGTTTGCAGGTTAACACAGAAGCAGTAAGATTTTAACAATGCGAAGTCCGCGCAATGTTGTGAACCATAACGACAGAAATACCATCACCATCTTAGGATTACAGTTGAGTCAAGTTTGGCATCCAAATCAAACAGTGCTGTTGATTGGTGAAAATCTTGCATGAGAAAGACGAGTAATTGGGATGAACAGCCCAGGGACGTGCTATTCACCCATAAAAATTCTGAGTACAACAAACATGGGAGAGGTTTGTCGGCTTTTCTCCTTATTTGTCAAGATCACTGGAAGTAAAATATGGGGGGACTACTCGGATATGGGGCATGCATTCTCAAAATCTTGCTGCTCCTTGCGACAGAAGTCGAATTCGTTGGTGTAGTAATACATGCAGCCGGCATAGGCGTCCATCTCCTTGGGACACTTTTGGTGAAGTTCATTCAACCTGGGATTACAAATGTGGTCAGAAAGTGATTTCTAAAGGCAGATGAGCAAGTAAAGGAAGGACTCACAAAAGTGATTAACTTAATGGAAGCAATATCTTTCAGATAAACAAAATAAAGTCTATAGCCTACAAAATACATGAAACACAACCAAAAGGGCCAAAACCTCTTGAGTCGGGGCCGCCGGTGGGGGGGGGGGGGTTATAATTTCAGAATTACACGGTTATTAGGAACTTTTAATGAAAATATATCCTGCTACCCCTAAATAGAGCCCCCCTCTCAACCTTCTCAGTAGCATGCCTGATTTTGGGTGCAAAAAAAGGTATATGTTGGCAATCAGTTAAAGTAATCACAAAAAAATGCATACATATATGTCTTGTAAGGTTGTTGACATTATATCCTAAAAATTAACTGGCCACAGCAGATTGGCAGCTTTACATTATATTGCATGCTGTCTGGCATCTGCAACTCACTGCTCAGCAATTGTGGATATGGCTTATCTCAAATAATGCTAGGCATAACATCATCATGTATTCATGCACTACTCTGCTTCTTACCTCTGTCTTGTATATCATCTACAAAATTATGTACTCAAGAAGCATAACAACTTACACATGCGGCATTACCTCACCAACTAAACCACCATTTATGCCACTCGAACAAGGAAATTTGCCAAAAAAAAAATGCTGATTGTAACAGCTAACAAACAATCACTAATGAGTCAATCAACGCTGAAATTTGCCAATTCTTCTAATGTTAAGTCAGCCAGGCTCATTATGGCAAGGCTGAAGGTTCAAGCAATACACCAAACCATAAAGGTAAACCATCTTTCCTCCATTTAATCTCACTTTACTACTAGATCAACATAACGTACAAAAGTAGTGGAAGTCAGAAAAAACAAGGATTCTTTAATCCCACATCATGCTAGTCTACTAGTGAGTAACATGTCCTGTAGTCATCCTGGGAAACACATATCAGCACTACTGTTGAAGAGGTGTTTTTGTCATCTTCACAACTACTCAATGTCGTAAACTCATACATATATACCTAACTTAGGCATGCATCCCTGATCCATATCTTTGTATTTGGATAGTATAGATATTATCTTATCTTTTTAGTGATTGGTTGCATTAGATCATGATACTTTCTATAATGCTAGGGGCTAACCTCATCTATATAAAGAGAGGAGCCGCACCATTCATAAGTGAGTAATGAGAATATAATAGTCTAAGTCCCAATCCCCTTCGTCCCCCCAATTTATAGTATCCCTCTCCCCTAGCGGCCGCCACCACCTAGCTATCCTCCCAGTGATGTTTATCCCTATGATCTAAGGATCATAATAACTTAGTATCAGAGCCAGCACCATGGCTTCTGCTGCAAAGAATTTCAAGGACATGAGGGCCACCCTCAACGAGATGAGTGCCGGCGTAGACTATATGAAACTCATCTTGGCAGACACGGTGGCTATGGTGACCAAGCTGATGGAAAAAGGAGAAGAAGGCACGAGCAGCAACTATTGCATGATCTACACTGCTGGAGGCATCTCTAATTTCGCCGATGACTTCTACATCGTTGACTTTGTTGCCTATGGTTGCATAAACGGTGCCCTCGTCGAGAAAGAAGGCTGTTGTCCAACAACTGTCTTCTCCACGCGCCCGACCGACGCCGTGCCTTCGTAGGTGCGGGGCGCAGCAGGTGTCAGGACCACAACAGCGTCGCGGTTTTCCCACCACTAAAGCATCCTATGGTGGGAAGAGCGTCGCTGCTGCCCCGCGCAGCTTGTCCATGCTACCGATGTCTCCTGCAACGTCAAGACATGTCAAGGGACCGCAGTCCTCACTACTGTTTATTAGAACGTTGCGGACCATCTTTCATGCGATGTTCCGCCGGCGCCACAACCTCTCGTTGACATGAGGACACCTCGGGTTGCAGCCATGGCTGCCGCCCTGCAGCTCAAGGACGAGCCGCTCGTCCGGGAGGGGTGAAGTACTAGGGACATGGGTCAGGGGGACCACAGCCCATTAGGGGCTGCGCACAAGGAGGGGCAGCAGCATGGAATCCATAGCATGCATGCATATCTTCATATTAGGAATAGTTATATCCATATCTTTATATTTGGATAGTATAGATATTATCTTATCTTTAGTGATTGGTTGCATTAGATCATGTTGCTTTCTATATTGCTAGGGGCTAACCTCATCTATATAAGGAGAGGAGCCGCACCATTTATAAGCAAGCAATGAGAATACAATAGTCTAAGTCTCAATCCCCTTCGTCTCCCCAATCTATAGTATCACTCTCCCCTAGCAGCCGACACCACCCGGCTATCCTTCCGGTGATGTTTACCCCTATTATCTAAGGATCATAACAGGCCATTCCTTGAATGTGTAACTTATTTGCTTGCATGAATCATTTGTAGCCATTCTATTTAAATTCAGTTGATCTGCTCATGGATTCACCAATGCATAGATATGGTAACTTAAGATCCTTTGAGTCTTCACTGCATGTTCTAATCGCAGAACAGGTATCTACAATGTTAACAAATGAATCCTTTGCCAAGAAATGGGAGGAAATGTTCTCTTAGCTGCAAACAGAAAACAGTATAACACTAAGTGCTTAGATCAACTAACTCAAGAAAAATGTGGCTTGTGTTTGCCTGGAAGATCGATAGACTAGGGTGGCTCTTAACATACCAGTGGAAGAGAAGGTGTGGTGCGTACAGTTTGCACTGAATGTTGGTCACTCCTCGTATTCCCAGATTGGGTTAATACTTACTAGAATTGAACCAACCATTGTGACTTGTGAGATAGTCGATGGAACATAACAAGCATAGCAGGTCTCACCTGACAAAGGAAGCAGGAACCCATTGTATCTCTATTGTGGCCAGTAAGCATTATAAAATCACATCTAATGTACTCCATTCCTCTTGATTATATTAAGGACTCTAGTAGTTTGTCTGCTGAGAACTATTTGATTATAACTGTTTAGTTACTGTACTGATCTGAAGATGGGAAATATACAGACAATAGGGTGCAAATGCAAACTTGTTGAGTAGCAAATGAATAAATCAGAAAAATTCCTATCACAGCCTCACAGAATAATTTGACATAGATAAATATTAGGACAAATAGAAACACAGACAAAATTAAATAGCTTTCACATAAGTGCACACTTCATATTCAAGAATATAAATAGGGAGATATAAGCAAGTCATGGTCCTTAGTGGCTGCATAGAAGAACATATTCGCTGTCTTTTTTGGGATGAAATTAACCTAAATATATTCAATTTTACAATTGAGTCTAAAGCCAAAATGAGCTATCTATTGAGTACGACATTGCCAGTTTATTCCTTTCTTCATAATATGATTGGGAAGCTAACAATGCATGATGTATGTATTCACGACTTCATCGGTAATTAGCTAATCATTGTAAAACTACTTATTCATGTAAGTTCTGCAGTTTGTCGCACAAGCTGCAAACTTCATTTACATGCTCATCAGAAACTGCGGTAATCACCACTAAGCTACTGGTTACCCGAAACCTGGCATAGTACTGCATAGCAATGAACCCTGCACACACTAGAAACTGCTGAGCAATCTGACGACCAAAGCCACATACTTATTACAGTATTCCCGTCACCAACTAGCTAATCACTGCACCACTACTGTTTAATCCTGTGCATAATTCAATGTTCATCGCTACCAAGTTACCATTCGCTGCCACACTACTGATCCATCCCCCAGCTCGGCATAGGCTAATCGCAGAGATTTTGCTTACATGCTCTTCAGCTACCGCTAAAGGGTAGAAAAAATTCAAGACAGCACAGACTAAACATCACAACACCGCGACATTCCAGCCCAAACTAACAAAATTGGACGCACATTAACCGAATAGAACGCATCTACCCCAACGAATCAAACACACAAGAACAGCACGATCGAAGCAACATTTCACGAATCCAAACTCCAGGAACACAGGAGGGGATCGGATAAAGCGCGGACAGTGGGAAGGAGGAGGAGATTGCATGCGACAGGTAGGTAGGCGACTCACAGGCTGAGGACGCAGCGCGTGACCTGGCGGCCCTTCTCGAGGCACTTCTCCGGGTTGGGGTCCTTCTTCTTGCAGTTGAGGAAGGCCACGTTCTCCGGCCGGCACCGCATGGCGATGTGCTTGGACGCCGCCATCAGCACGGACGACGTCGGGATCGGTTCCCCCGAGACGTCCACCGGCGTGCTGCTCGCCGACATCGCTGCGGGTGTGGGGTCTCGAGGGCTTCTGGAAGCTTCTCGCCTTGGAGATCTAGGAGGAGGAGCAGGACCGGGAGTCGAGGCCTCGGGGAGATGGAGAGGGGAGGTGGGGGTCCGGAGGTCCCGAGGAGGAGGTGCTTCTCTCTCTGTGCGATCCGTGGGCTTGAGTGTGCGCCTGTGAGATATGGGCTTTGTATATGGGCTACTTTTGCAGGGTTGCAGGGTTTTCGTGAGGTTATTGGGCTTACCCGCTTGTCCGATTGAGCTTATACTATGAAGCTATATGTGACAAAAGCCTTCCCTTACTTCTGTCATTCCTCTATATATATATATATATATTTTTAAGAATCGACTCTCTTTTCTTTTTTAGAGGAGATGTATTTTGTTTTCTTTTTTCAAAATGCACATCGTGAACAATGCATCAAAATGCACACCAGGTGAACCATCCAAGCATTCAAGGTTTTGTTCACGATGTGAATTTTTTTAGTCAATTTTTTGTTGTTGAAAATCTACGTTCCTTTTGATGCATTGACTTCGTCAGCGTTTCCGAACCGCAAAACGTATAAAAGGGAATTATATCGAGTGCGCATGTGCTGTTCTGCCTTCTCTCTCGGCTCTTTGTCTCTGTCGAGATCTGTCACTGACGAGTTCAGTATAAACGATTATCTCGTAGACAAATTTATAATTATAAAAATAATATAAGAACATAAGAACAGAATAGTAGATAGAACACAGAGATACGATAGGACTTTAGGCTTCTATTTATTGCTCTTCTCAAAACATTACAATATTGGGGTCCCCCTCCTATATATAGGCTACAAGGTGGATGAGGAGCTCACCTGGGTTAAGACTCATGGCCTGGGTCTGGTTTCTTAACACTCTCTCTTGGACACTCATCTGTTATGTTCATATCTCATCAAAACTTTATAAAAACTTAGTGAGAAAAATTTGAAGAAAGAGTACATGACATGTGTTCCGCTGTGTTGCACAATTGCCTCATCAAAAATCTTAGTCGAGAAACTTCAGAAAAACTCGTCAAAGGAAAAAGAGTACAATCCGCCCAATTTCATTTAATCTCCAGGATTTATTTTTTGGGTACTCGATTTTCATGATCAAGCTTTAATAAAGAGTTCGTGGAGGTTCTCCCCCTGAATTATGCATTTCTCTAAATCTCATCATTCCAATTCCACGTATACATATTTCAAAACTAGATGCTGGAAGTGACTTAGTGAATAAATCTGCAAGATTTTCGCATGACTTAGTATGCAGTACTTTAATCTCGTCCATCTTTTGCAATTCATGAGCATAGAAGAACTTATGGTTGATATGCTTTATGAGATGATTCTTTACATAACCCATCTGCACTTGTGCAACACAAGCTGCATTATCTTTATAGATAATAGTGGGGTTTGCGTGGTATTCAATTCACATGACTGCTGGATGTGGCGAATCATCCGCCGAAGCCTAGCACATTCTCATTAGGCCTTGTACAGTGCTATTATTTCCGAGTGGTTCGTCGAAGTCGATACAAGACATTGCTTAGACGATTTCCATGGAATGCAGTTCCACCACATAGGAATACATAGCCTGTTTGTGACTTAGCTGTATGCGGGTTCTACAGGTACCCGACATCTGCATAGCCATTCATAGTTAGGTCTTGGTTCTTTCTGTAGAACAGACCAAACTCTTTGCTTCCTTGGAGGTATCGGAAGATGTTCTTTATTCCCTGCCAATAAATTTGGTAGGTTCTGCACTATACCTTGCTAATAGGTTCACGGCAAATGCAATGTCCGATCTAGTACAGTTTGCTAAGTACATAAGTGCTTCTGTTGCACTTAAATATGGAAATTCCAATCCTAAGACTTTCTCCCTCTTTTCTTTAGGTCTGTACGGGTCCTTGTCTTGCTGCAAAGATCTCCCGACCATTGGCACTTTTGAAGGGTATGCCTTTTCAAATCTGAACATTTCTAACACTTTCTGAGTATAGGTTGACTGATGTACCAAAATCCCTTCAGGGGTATGATCAAGCTACAAGCCTAGGCAATATTTGGTTTTACCTAAATCTTTTATTTCGAACTCTGACTCTAGGTAAGAGCTTGCTTCCTTAATACCTTCCAGGGTTCCGGTGATATTCAGATCATCTTCATACACTGATATTATACAAAATCCATCCTGGGATCATCGTATAAATATATGTACAGGGATTATTCTCATTATTTGTGTAGCTTTTCTTACATAGAAAGTCGCTTCAAGCGATTATACCACATCCTGCCTGATTGTTTAAGTCCATACAGTGACTTTCTGAGTTTCACATCGTACATATTTCTATTTGCTCTGTATTGGTTCGAGACAGGGATACATTCAGGTATTTTTATATAAATGTCTGAATCTAGATTTCCATAAAGGTATGCAGTTTACCACATCCATCAATTTCATTTCTAAATTCAAGTTAGTTGCCATTAAGATTAAATATATAAAGGGTGGTTCCGCCTATGACCGGGGAATAGATTTCTTCATCATCATCTCCTAGACGTTAAGTGAAACCTTGTGAAACGAGTCTTGCTTCTTTTCATTTCTCTTTTGAACAAATACCCACTTATGCCCTACGGGGTGCACATGGGGAGGCGTGTAGCTTACAGGCCCAAGCACCTCTATTTTATTTAGAGATAACAATTCAATTTCTTTTGCCTTCTTCCAATCTTTCCAATATGATCTATTCTTACATTCAGCGAGCGATGCAGGCTCTGGATCAAGATCGATGATTATAGCTATTTTCTTTGCAAATAAATGTCGACATTGGATGTTGTCATATTCATAGATTCTCCCGTGGTCATAAAGTTTATAGCTATTTCTTCAAGGGGCGATTCTTCTAATACTTCTACTTCTTCACCGCTGCTTCCAATTACGGCGGCAAGTCCCTTTATTTTTTTTAGCTCCGATGTGTGCGCACACATCCATGCTAATGTCTCCCTTAAAGGGGATGTTCAATTCTGGTATACCTTTCCTGAAGGTTCTATACTGGTGCCAGGTCTCAACTGGCTCCCCTTCTGGTTTTGGGAAACTTTGGTGATCAGCTGTGTCAAGTCCTTCTTATCCTTTTTCACCAAGCGTCCCCGGTTACTTCGGATTCGAGGGGCCAGAGTTCTCGTCCTTTCAAAGGCCTTAGGACGAGATTAGAGATACCTTCATTGGTATTTCAACCATTTTTGGTGCATTGCGTATAGGCATATGCGACTTGGTCATGCTCTTCAAATCACTAAAGTGGTCAGGCAGTTGATTTGCTAATGCTTGCAAATCAATTGTCTTCTGGACTGCAATTGTCTTCTATACTTCAATTGTCTTCTAGACTTCAATTATTTTCTGGACTTCTCTATTTGCTTCACTAGTGCATGGGTCATGTGCATGAATTTTAATTATCTTCTGGACTTCAATTGTCTTCTAGACTTCAATTGTCTTCTAGACTTCCTATAGCTTGCCACGTTATTTCCCGATATTTTTCATCAAGGGGTTGATTTCCTCCCTCTAATGATGGGAAACTAACCTCATCTAATATACTATCAGCGAATCGGGCAGTATGCAAATCTCCAGTCATAGGGTCCAAATATCTGATTATGGATGCAGTCACATAACCAACGTATATCCCAGACTTTCGGAGAAGGCCCATTGCAGTTCGCTTTGGTGGTAGTATAGGTACATAAACCTTGAAACCAAATCTTTAAAGATGAGAAATTTTTGGGGCTGGCCCTTGCATTAGTTGCATTGGTGAATGGATGTTATATGCCGACGGTTTAAAATTGATGAGAGTTGCTACGTGTCCCTAACATGTAGTTGGTAAATTACAATTCTTCAAAGGTGGTCGGGCAATAAATTTAATCCTTTTAATTAATGTCTCTGCTAGTCCATTCTGGGTGTGGACATGCGGTACGGAATGCTCAACTTTAATTCCCATTGCCATACAATAATCATCAAATTTCTTTGAAGTAAATTCTCTGGCTTTGTCCATTCTGGTGGACTTCACATGATGACTAGGGAAATTATTCTTAATTTTAATTATCTGCGAGTTTAGCTTTACAAAAGGTGGTTTCTCGTAGACAATAAACATATAAGCGACCATTTCGAGGAAGCATCGATGAGCACCATAAAATACCTAAAGGGCCCTTACAAGGGCTGTATAGGACTGCAAAAGTCTTTTTGGATACGGTCCAGGAATGCAGAGACTTCATCCTTCGCTTTCAGAGTAGAAAGTCTAGTAATTAATTTCCCGGTGGCACATGCGAGGAACACAAAATCTTTCTGATTCGGGAAATTCTTTACATTGAGATTATGTCCCTGTGAATTGTTAATTATATTTCTCATCATCCTAACACCTAGGCGGCATAATCTATCATGCTAGAGATAGAAAAGTTCAGAGCTTCTAAATACAGTTTTCAAGGCAGTACAGGCCACGGGTGCCTTAATATTAGTGTAGTATAGCCCAGTTTTATATGAAGGAATTCGTTCTAATACCCTTTTTCACTTTCTTCACGCTTTGTAATGAGTAGGTATTCCTTACCGTACTCTTCTTCGGTCTCTACGTGAAGACCTTTAACACGAATATCCTTGAGAGTTCTAGTCAATTCTGGGTACAACATGACTTCTTCAATGATCAAAGTTGTACCCATTGGGAGTATAATTATGGCCATTCCTGAATCTATTATACAAGTATCGCTATCTGCGATTGTCGTAAGACTACCAACATTCTTGCTGATCGACCGAAAGTTATTCGTCTCTCTCAAGATGGTATGCGTTGTGTCTGCTATCCTGCTAAGCACACTTCCTCTATAGGGCGCCACACGTGTTCTAATATTATGTACTTTATTAATATGCAGTAGAAAGTAAGCAACACATAAATAAAATACTTCAGATATCAGAACATAACTTGCTATTATAAATACGGGAATAAGTCTTGCAGGACTCAACATAAAAATTTAATGCTTTGCTCTTCTAGAGCTTACAACCATTATTCAAAGAATAAAATAATTCAATGTTTTGCTTCAATTACAAACTGCAAGTTACTATAAAAGATCCAAGTGCAATGCGTGCACTAGATCGGATCAGCGAAGTATTCAGAAACTTCTACCTCACTCTGCTTCATGGTGATCTTCTCATCTTGGGCAACTACGGCTGTGGCCGCTGCGATGTCCAACGGAGGGATGATGGGGGCTGCTACTGGGCTGTCCACATCTATAAGTGCAACTAATAGTTGTGAATCTCCTGTGCCTGCAATGGTGAGGTGTGCCTCATGCTGTCTTTTGTCCTTCTTCTTAGACTGAAAAGCATCAATAACGTGCGACCCATGACCTTACTCTTCTTGCCCCTCTCCTTCGTGAGAGGCTTCATCACCTTGTAGCTACTAGCATTGGCTTTATGGCTATGAGATGTAGTTCTTTCTTAGAACATCATCTTGAGCTTCCACAACTTGCATGATGTCAATTAATTCGGCATATTTCTTGTAGTCGTCTTGACGATAGTTGTGTGCGGATTGCACCGCATTCAGGTGAAAGGTAGAGAGAGTCTTATCAATCTTCTGCTCATCCGTGATTACATTATCATAGAGTTGAAGACTTGTACAAATTCTGACCATGCTGGGTCAGTTCTTTGAATTCCTGATTCGTGATGCCAGTCATCTTTATGTTCATACAAAAAGTTCATAAAATTACTGTTGGTAATTTGCATAATAATGGTTGCAAAAATTATTGTAATGTTCTTCGAACTCCTGGTTCGTAATCCCATACTTTTCGATGCATTTTTCATGATTTATTGCTATTTTTAGTGATTAAAAGCAATATAAACAATCACAGATAATCAAAACAGTAAATACAATACATAAATTGCATAGAAATAATAATAACCGAGTTAAACATGCTTCAAAATTTCAAAATTATTCAAAAATTGAATTCCTGAGGCCCTTTTCTGCTGGAAAATAAATTTTCGGCGAATTCTGCAATTTCTAAAGGTTAAATCACGAATTTTCAGTTCAGGAAAAAATTCGCAAAAATTCCAGATTTTCAGAGGGCCTTTTTGCAAAATTCCTTATTCACGGAAGGATCCTCGTGATTTGCAGAATCCCAAATGACCTTTTTGCAAAACCTCCTTTTTTCGGTTTTCCCTTTTTTTTCTATCCAAAAAAATATCAGGCCGCCCTTCATCGGCCGGCCTTTTTGGCCCATGCCACTTGGAGCAAAAAGGGGGGCAGTGCACCCGTAGGGTTTCCCTGCCCCTATTGAAGTGTTGGCGGCAGCTCCCATGGATCCTGAGGAGGTGGCGGCTCCCATGGAGCCTTAGGAGGCGGTCGGGGTCGGCGGGTGGGGGGAACACACTTGAGCGGAGGCGGATGCTCAAGCGCGTCTGAGTCTTGAGTGGTCTTGCGAAGCGGCACGGCGGCGCCGTCGTCGCATGCGTCGTGGCTGGGCCGAGCTTCAAGCACGACGCGGTGGCGTGAGAGCCATGCCAAGACGCTGGCGGCGGCGCTTGGCGTGCGTCTTGTGGCGACACTCCTTCAAGACGCGGCGGCCGACGGCTCCCGTTCAGGGCGGCGTCTTCAAGACACAGCGGCCGGCGGCTCGGAAGCTATTTTGATAGTAACTTTTGTTCTAAACAGAGTAATCACTAAAAGTTGTAAGATTACTCCGTATGATGGATGGAAGAGGATAAAACCTAATATTAATTTTCTGCGAACTTGGGGATGTTTGGCAAAAGTCAATATACCATTGCAAAAAAAAAAGGAAAGCTTGGACCTAAAACAGTCGATTGTATCTTACTGGGATATGCACATAACAGCACGGCCTATAGATTTTTAGTTGTAAAATTAGAAACTCCTGAGATTATTGTTAACACAATAATGGAGTCTAGCGATGCTTCATTTTTTGAGAAAATTTATCCTATGAGAACTGCAAGCAGTGCTTCTCAAATTGAGGATAATCAAACTTTGAATAATAGTAATTTTGAACCTACTACCATCTCTGAACAAATGAGTGATATACCACCAGTTTGTGATTTTCTTAAGGAAGATAACAATTTAGTCGAAGAGGCTCCTCGTAGGAGCAAGCAACAAAGAGTTTAGAAAACCTTTGGCGAAGTCTTTATTGTATATCTCATGGATGATGTGCCAAACACTCTTTCAGAGGTTTCTGCATTACCAGATGCTGAGTATTGGAAAGAGACGATCCATAGCTAGATAGATTCCATCATGGCTAACGGGACTTGAGAGATCATTGAACGTCCTATTGAGTATAAACCTGTTGGATGCAAGTGGATCTTTAAAAAGAAAATGAGGACTGACGGCACTATTGATAAGTACAAAGCAAGACTTGTGGCCAAGGGTAATATCCAAAAAGAATGCGAGGATTATTTTGATACTTACTCTCCTGTTGCCAGATTGACCACCATTCGTGTGCTTATTGCATTAGCTTCTTCCCATAGTCTACACATACATCAAATGGATGTGAAGATAGATTTCCTTAATGGAGAGTTAGAGGAAGAAATCTATATGGAGCAACCGGATGGTTTTAAGATTTCTGGACAGGAAAATAAGGTATGCAAATTAATCAAATCCTTGTATGGCCTATAGCAAGCACCTAAACAATGGCACGAGAAGTTTGATAAAACTTTAACTTATGCCGATTTTTTTGTGAATGAGGCAGATAAGTGTGTGTGTTATCGTTATGGTGGGGGTCAAGGAGTGATTTTGTGTTTATATGTCGATGATATACTTATATTTAGGACAAACACTGTTGTTATTGATGATGTCAAATCTTTCTTATCTAGATGCTTTGATGTGAAAGACCTAGGAGAGGCAGATGTTATTCTGAATATCAAATTGATCAAAAATGAGGATGGGATCACTTTGAACCAATCCCATTATGCCGAGAAAATCTTGAGCCGGTTCGGTTTTGATAACTGCAAGATTTCCCCCACTCCTTATGATGCTAGTGTTAAGCTTCGAAAGAATAAGTGATTAGGAAAATATCAATTGAGATATTCACAAATTATTGGGTCCCTTATGTATCTATCTGGTGCCACAAGACCAGACATATCATTTGCTGTGAGCAAATTAAGTTAGTTTACTTCTAACCCAGGAGATGATCACTAGAAGGCACTTGAGAGAGTGTTGCGCTACTTGAGAGGCATAACCTCATATGAAATTCACTATATTGGGTATCCATGTGTATTAGAAGGATATAGTGATTCAAAGTGGATCTTTGACACCGATGAGATCAAAGTTACAAGTGGATATGTGTTTACCCTTGCAGGTGATGTAGTTTCATGGAGGTTGTGTAAACAGACCATATTGATCATATCAACCATAGAAGCAGAACTTATAGCACTAGACACAGCTATTATTGAGGCTGAATGGCTTAGAGAGCTTCTGTTAGACTTACCACGGGTTGGGAAACCAATACCGGCAATCCTAATGTAATGTGATAATCAAACAGTGTTGATTAAGGTTACAAGTACTAAGGATAACTAAAGTCCTCCAGACATGTGAAGCGTATGCTTAAATCTGTCAGAAAACTAAGGAACTCCGAAGTGATTACTGTGAATTATATTAAGACCGAGAAAAATCATGCACCCCTTTCACAAAGGGCTAGCACGAATAAGCGATTTCTTGTGTCTATGGACATGGGAATGAGGCCCATTGGAGTTACAACTCAACAGTAACCCATACCTTTTTGATCGGAGATCCCGTGACTTAGGCAATAGGGAAAACAAGTTGATGTTTGAACAAGAGAGTATATTTTAATAAAATATGTACCGTGTCCTAATAGACAAAGTACTCTCAACTGTGTAGAAGAGGATGGCTTAAAGCTTTAATGTATTCTAGTGTCCAATGAGGGGAAAAGGTATTAGCCTACAGGATACCTAGAATGAATACACCTACTTGAGCTTAACTGAGGTTGCAGTTCACGAGAATAGAGGCATTCTCTAGAAAGCTCATGAGCAGATAAGAGAGAATGACCAAATTAAAGCTCCAGTTAGACTTGGTTCTTTGGCAGTCTAGTATCAGTTGAGATTTCAAGTGAAATCTAATCACGAAAGACTGTGAATTCAAGGCATAGTCCATTCATCAGTTGTGAGAAGATGAATCTTCTTATTCTAGGTGCAAGTTCAACCCGTACGGAACTTACACTGAAAGACGAGTATATCAACAACTCTTCAGCATAGTAATCTTTATCATTTCTTTTTGCTGTTTGCTTTGGAATTAGTGGGGGGTTGTTGGAATTGGGCACATATGTGTAAATGCCCATTTATTCCTAAAATTTCAAAGCATGCAAATTCTTAGATCATAAATCTAAAACTAGTGTGGTCAAAACTGAGTGGTCGAAACACAGTGGTCGAAACTGAGTGGTCGAAACACAATGGTCGAAACTGAGTGGTCGAAACCATAAGACCAGTGTGGTCGATACTCAGTGGTCGAAGTCATATACCAGTGTGGTCGAAGGCCTAAACCAGTGTGGTTGGAATCATCTGGTCGAATCCTTCGACCAGTGTTGTCGTAATACACTAGTCGAAGTTGTAGGCCAGTGGACGAAGCTTTAGACTAGGGTACAATCAGGATCAATAAACACTACTTAATGACCATTAATTGGCTTTGAATTAGCAGTTACCAATGGTTTATTATGACAGTTACTAGAGAGTAATTGTCTCAACTATAAATAAGATCGGGAGACATCCAGACATGAGAATCGATTCATTTTCCATTTTCCATCTTCCTCTCTGATCAACTGTGCTGAGGACTTGAGCTGTCGAACCAAGCCGTCCCTTCTCCTCGGCGTCCACCGGGAAGGAGGGTGAGCGGATATCTCTGAACCATTGCCGCAGAGATTTCCTGCATGCGGCGGCAAGAAGGTTTCTGGGCAGCGCATCTGCACAACCGCTCTCTGCGCTGTATCATCTACGATCTGCATTGCTTTGACCACTGCTTCGAGTTTGCGCTGCTTCCCGATCATCATCAAACCGAACTGTAAGTTGGTCGTACGACCACTCTATTTGTCGTACAATCAGTTTTTTGTTCATTCGACCAGTTTTTCTTGCTGTAATCTTTTTCTTGAGTATGTGTAGAAGTGCAATGAGTTGCCTGTAGTTAGTGTCGTTTTATGCATCTCTAGTTATTTGTGATCTTTGCCTCATACTCAAATCTGGATTTAAAAAGTTGTCCAGCTTTCCATCAAACCAGAAACCTTATCGTGGACCTTTTTGTGATTCAGCAATAGCTGGTGCTTCTGATGCTATGAAACCTGAGAGGTTTTTTGGTTAGAACTTTCGTAGATGGCAGGCAAGGGTCAAGTTTTGGCTCATGTCTTTAGGGTTTTGGTCGGTGATCCATACACAATATCCAATTATGAGTGAACAGACCATGTGGTTTGACACAGATAACAACACAGCCCTTGGATGCATACTACCATACTAGCCGACCAGCTCTATGATGTGTACATGGACTTTAAGTCCGTCATAGAGTTGTGGGATGCACTCGAGCACAAATATGCCGAAGTTGAGGCTGGTCGGTGACTCTATATGTGCGAGCAATTCTTCGACTATAGCATGGATGATGCTAAGTTGATAGTTGCACAGGCTCATGAGCTACAGTTGCTGGTTGGAGAAATTGCACATCTAGGTTGTGTTTTGCCTCCTAAGTCTCTGAACCTACCACCATCTCTGAACAAATGAGTGAGATACCACCAGTTTGTGATTTTCTTAAGGAAGATAACAATTTAGTCGAAGAGGCTCCTCGTAGGAGCAAGTAACAAAGAGTTGAGAAAACCTTTGACGAAGTCTTTATTGTATATCTCATGGATGATGTGCCAAACACTCTTTCAGATGCTTATGCATTACCAGATGTTGAGTATTGGAAAGAGACGGTCCATAGCGAGATAGATTCCATCATGGCTAACGGGACTTGAGAGATCATTGAACGTCCTATTGGGTGTAAACCTGTTGGATGCAAGTAGATCTTTAAAAAGAAAATGAGGACTGACGATACTATTGATAAGTAAGTCAAGACTTATGGCCAAGGGTAATATCCAGAAAGAATGCGAGGATTATTTTGATACTTACTCTCCTGTTACCAGATTGACCACCATTCGTATGCTTATTGCATTAGCTTCTTCCCATAGTCTACACATTCATCAAATGGATGTAAAGATAGCTTTCCTTAATGGAGAGTTAGAGGAAGAAATCTATATGGAGCAACCGGATGGTTTTATGATTTCTGGACAGGAAAGTAAGGTATGCAAATTAATCAAATCCTTGTATGGCCTAAAGCAAGCACCTAAACAATGGCACGAGAAGTTTGATAAAACTTTAACTTATGCTGATTTTTCTGTGAATGAGGCAGATAAGTGTGTGTATTATCGTTATGGTGGGGGTCAAGGAGTGATTTTGTGTTTGTATGTCGATGGCATACTTATATTTAGGACAAACACTGTTGTTATTGACGATGTCAAATCTTTCTTATTTAGATGCTTTGATGTGAAAGACCTAGGAGAGGTAGATGTTATTCTGAATATCAAATTGATCAAAAATGAGGATGGGATCACTTTGAACCAATCCCATTATGCCGAGAAAATCTTGAGCCGGTTCGGTTTTGATAACTGCAAGATTTCCCCCACTCCTTATGATGCTAGTGTTAAGCTTCGAAAGAATAAGGGGTTAGGAAAATATCAATTGAGATATTCACAAATTATTGGGTCCCTTATATGTATCTATCTGGTGCCACAAGACCAGACATATCATTTGCTGTGAGCAAATTAAGTTAGTTTACTTCTAACCCAGGAGATGATCACTGGAAGGTACTTGAGAGAGTGTTACGTTACTTGAGAGGCACAACCTCATGTGTATTAGAAGGATATAGTGATTTAAATTGGATCTCTGATGCGGAAGAGCTCAAAGATACAAGTGGGTATGTGTTTACCCTTGCAGGTGCTGTAGTTTCATGGAGGTTGTGTAAACAGACCATATTGATGAGGTCAACCAAAAAGCAGAACTTGTAGCACTAGACACAGCTATTATTGAGGCTGAATGGCTTAGAGAGGTTCTGTTGGACTTACCACAGGTTGAGAAACCAATACCGGCAATCCTAATGTACTGTGATAATCAAATAGTGTTGATTAAGGTTACAAGTACTAAGGATAACATGAAGTCCTCCAGTCATGTGAAGCGTATGCTTAAATCTGTCAGAAAATTGAGGAACTCCGGAGTGATTACTGTGAATTATATTCGCACTGAGAAAAATCTGGCAGACCCTTTCACAAAGGGGCTAGCATGGAAGGCGATTTCCGTTGCGTCTATGGACATGGCTATGAGACCCATTGGAGTTACAACTCAACAATAACACATACCTTTTTGACAGCATAGTATCAGTTGATATTTCAAGTGAAATCTAATCACGAAAGACTGTGAATTCAATGCATAGTCCATTCACAAATTTTTGACAGCTCAGGTTAGGCTTGGTTCTTTGACAGCCTAATATCAGTTGATATTTCAAGTGAAATCTAATCACGAAATACTGTGAATTCAATGCATAATCCATTTATCAGTTGTGAGAAGATGAATCTTGTTATTCTATGTGCAAGTTCAACTCATACGGAACTTACACTGAAAGACTAGTATATCAATAACTCTTCAGCACAGTAATCTTTATCACTTCTTTTTGCTGCTTGCTTTGAAATTGGTGGGGGATTGTTGGAATTGGGCAGATATGTGTAAATGCCCATTCATTCCTAATATTTCAAAGCATGCAATTTCTTAGACCAGAAGTCTAAGACCAATGTGGTCGAAACTGAGTGATCGAAACACAATGGTCGAAACTCAATGGTCGAAACACAATGATCGAAACTAAGTGGTCGAAACCATAAGACCAGTGCGGTCGATACTCAGTGGTCGAAGCCATAGACCAGTGTGGTCGAGGGCCTAGACCAGTGTGGTCGGAATCATCTGGTCGGATCGTTAGACCAGTGTTGTCATAATACACTAGTCGAAACTGTAGACCAGTGGTCGAAGCTTTAGACTAGGATAAAATCAGGATCAATAAACACTGCTTAATGACCATTAATTGGCTTTGAATTAGCGGTTACCAGTGGTTTATTATGACAGTTACTAGAGAGTAATTGCCCCGACTATAAATAAGATCGGGAGACGTCCAGATATGAGAATCGATTCATTTTCCATTTTCCATCTTCCTCTCTAATCAACTATGCTGAGGAATTGAGCTGTCATACCAAGCTGTCCAATCTCCTCGGCGTGCACCGGGGAAGAGGGTGAGCGGATATCTCCAAACCATTGCCGCAGAGTTTTCCTGCACGGGGCGGCAATAAGGTTTGTGGGCGCGATCTGTCGCGCCACTCTGCTATTGCATCATCTACGATCTGCCTTTGCCGACCATTTGCATCGAGTCTGCTACGCTTCGATCATCATCAAACCAAACTATAAGTTGATCGCAATACCACTCTATTTGTCATACGACCAGTCTTCTGTTCGTTCGACCAGTTGTTTCTGCTGTAATCTTTTTGTTGAGTATGTGTAGAAGTGCAATGAGTTGCCTGCAGTTAATATCGTTTTATGCATCTCTGGTTGTTTGTGATCTTTGCCTCATACTCAAATCTAGATTTAAAAAGTGGTCCAGTTTTCCATCAAATACTGTACCTCTACTAGTTCTTTACAGGCACAAGAGGGCCGAATTGCTAGAGTAGTGAAGCATATATCTACGAAATCTATCCAACGACCTGATTCTCGTGCAGGTGCTTTGCTTAGTCGTTCCCGCCGTGCCGTTGGTCGTCTCGTCGTGTTACGTTTGAGAGAGATGGGAGCTAATAAGTGACGGTGGGGGCTTGGTGCGATTGGGACGTGCGGGCGTGCGTACGGGGACAGCGTTTCCGGTCATTGATCAGGGTCTCCTTGTTGCTCTCGTTGGTTCTGACCGGCCGCCGGTTTATGTACTTACTAGTGCTACTGCTGCATCTTATTTAACTCAACTGGGATAGCTAATCTCAGATGGTTAGTACCTGGAAATTGTAAGGGACTACGTGCTCTTGTCATGATCACAGTTGCATTCCGTGGCTACTACTACTAGTATGTATAGCTATGAGTTCTGAATTCTGATTGAGACTCGTTCTATGCAAGGACCAAGGACGATTGGAGATTTCAGGACGAGTAGCGAGTAAACGAGGTGGAAAGGAATCTGTAGCAGTCGTGAGGTGCATGTCAGTTACGATCGACGCCGAAGACATTCGCACAATGATTTGTTAATTTAGTGGGAGCTGCGTATCTGTCCCGCGTAAGATATCTCGCCCTTCCGCGAGGCGGTGCTTACTGTTGGAAATATGCGTAGTACTTTAGTTTTCAGATTTTATTATGAGCCAAATATCACAAATAATTAGATATGCAAACACCAATACTAGCGGTAGACAACACATCGTACTCTGAAACATACTCAAGAATAGGATTACAATAGAGTCGCTTGGTCGCACAAACAACTTACAATTAGGCTTGATGAAGAACATGAAGCAGGGCATGCTCGATACAATGCAGAACGTAGATAAAGCAACGAAGCATGCGGTCGCGTAGATGCGCTGCCCAGAAATCTTATTGCTGCCACGTGCAGGTACTCTCTACGGCAACGGTTCGGAGATAGCCGCTCTCCTTCCTCCCCGGTACACGCCGAGAAGAAAGACCGACGAGGTTCGTCACTCAACAGTCAGCACGATTCTCCAGAGAAAGAAGATGACGTTTGAAATGAATGGATTAATTTTGTGTACTTGGCATGATTCAGCGAAATAAAAAAAAAGTTGGATTTTATGTGCGAGGAACAACTCCACAGTACGGTGCGGTCATGCCTCGCAAGTCACGCGATTCTCACACGAAAATCCGCGAATACGCATGCATGTGTTTAGTCATAGTCCTTTTCATACCACCTCATGTCATTATGTCACATGTTTATATGGTGGCATGGATTCCACCATTTATATTACTCTTCTTTCACTTGCCTAAACAATATAGGGCTAAATCATGTCGTGCTTTAGAATTAGGAATGAAGGACCCTTTAGACAATGGGCCCAATTCTAACAATCTACCTACGATATTTTGGTATACCACGACGTTGTTGCAACTTGCGACTAGACTTGGAGCTAACCTCAACTATTAGTACAGCAGCAGCAGACGTAGAAATTAAACAACAGCTTGGTGATCACTTGGAGTGAAGACACGTACGGGCCATGCCGATGTATGTAGTGTCCGTGATGATGATGGCGCCTCATGGAGTGATCGAGTGAGACGCAAGGAAACCGTCGGTTGCGCGTGCGCTCGGCCCCCACGACGCATGTGCCGGGCGCAATCAGATCTTGTGTTGGGTTGGCTGGCCCTGCCTGTCCGCCGGCCGGTCCGCTCCATCGTCAAAAAAAGCAAATGCAGACATGCCTGTGCGGGAACCGCACGGATGAACTTGGTTGAATTGAACTGAACCCCAGGGCACAGGCACCGTACGTGCAGCTTGATCTGTGCACGTACCGCACACAGACACCCCTACACACACCAGTGTCACTAACTGTCGATGAATCATATATAGTGTAGCATTTACTCATTCAGGAAACAGTGTTGCCTGTAGTAGTAAGGCGCTGACTCGCGCAGCTAACAAGAAGCTTAAACTGAGTAGAACTGATGATTGCAGTGAGGTGCGAAGTAAACGACAATTGCAATCACAGACAGGATGAAATGACCACACATGTGAGATCAAAACTTGGGACTCAAAGCACCTTAATTCAATGCTCCTTTGTAGATAAGCAGCTATGATGCATTCATTCATCGAAACATCCAAGAGACAGCATTGCACACCTGCAAATAGTTGGCATGCAACAACAACAGAGCGAAACCACCCAACACAGAACGGTAAGGGAGATGCACAGCACCACGGGCTAATAATGCATAAAAGGCGCAAACTGACTAAAGAGTTTTAGGAATAGAATGTTTCAAATCTCTTTTCACTGGGATCTTCGCGTACTAATCATCTCTTTTCACAGGACGACCGTACCTATCCGAAGTAGATGGAGATAAGAGGAATGTCGATGTCGTTCCCTTTGTCATCCTCACAAGCCACAACAACATCCAAATGCCTCCTGTATGCTGGAACATCCAGCTTAGCCACCTCCTTGGCGACATCCACGATCTTCTTGTTCAGTCGATCCTTGTGCCTCGTGAACATGGTGTTGTACAGCAATGATGTGCCGCACGAGACACTGTAAGCACTCAGGCCCTTGTCACTTAACCACTTTAGGAGTTCTGCGACAGTGATGTTGCCCTCGATAGACCACCGATCCCATACGGTCCATCTCATGTCTCGATGCTTGATCACCTTGGGCGGAAGAGGTTCAGCCATGGTTAGCATGGGTAGTGCCAGGTTAGCAAATGTACTGCGATAGTCTTCAACCGGGTGGCCACCGGCCAGAACCTTGTAAAGCTCAAGGCACACAAGTCCTGTGGCCATGGCTGTCGAAGTTGCAATAGCTGGAATGATTCTTCCTGCAATGAACTTCGCCTTCAGCTTGTCAACCTCTTGAATACCGTAGTTTCTTGCACGCATATTTGCAAGACCAGCAATCAAGTCCATATGGAAATTTGTATCATCATCCTGTAAAAGTGTGTGATGTATAAGCAGAACTAGCATAATAAACAACGTCAGCCATACAAGTTCAATTACTCCTGTTTCTTACAGTAATATGGCAGAGGATTTTCTTACAGACTTCAACAAAATGCGTACGGATTATAATTGCATGGCTCATGGAGACGTGGAAATTTCCAATTTGTTCTTCATACCAGAGACAAGGAAGCAATGTACAACATATCACAGCCAACAACAGGTCAACAGCCCTTTTACGTAGTAAATCACACTATGCAAATCTTTATTATGGTATCAGAAAATGAAACAGAGACACACAAATGGAATAGAAACTAACAAGGAAGGATAGTGGTAGAAGAGCACACAATGAACTGCTAACTGGCTTTTCTTTTATGTGGCCGGGCAGAGGTGAAGAATGGATTACAACTAGCAAAAAGAGAGAAAACTGATACTAGCAACCAGGTTATATTATTCAGTCCAAAGCAGAAAGCAAATGTGACTGCATGACATAATCTCTGTTGATCTTTTTGCTTATCAAGTCTGAACATATCCGTTAGTTTATATGCACAGTTGCTTCTAATGTGAAAATATTTGCAAATAAGGATGTTTTTAAACAGCCAGGACAAAGAGAGGAAAAAAGAGAATGTCTTAACCTCAACACCTCAGAAAGAAGTTGGAAAGACTAACCTTCTCAAACTGAATAGGTTTCATTTGGAATCCTGGAGGTAGTTTCTTGGCACATGCTTCCAGCTTGGTTAAAAGATCTTCGATAACAGAAGCATCGTCAACTGAGGCACTGGAGGGGTTAGTAGCCTTCTCATCTGTCTCAATGTTAACCCCCCTCTTTGGCTCAAATTCAGGCACTACAACCTTACTTACTGCATCAACCATATCACTCGTGTTCTTTGCCCAGTCAGGTATGGGGATCCCAAAAGACATCGCTCTCAATATGGAAGCGGACAGTATGAAGTGAATGTGAGATGAACCAACAGCTGAAAATTGCAGCGGTTGAGGGAAACGCTTCGGGGCAGACCAGAAAAGAGCACCCGTGCTAGTGGCAGCATCTTCAGGAAATGTGAATGTTAGCTGCTTCACACGATTAGCGAAGTAATCTTCAAATCTGGCATAAAAGAGAGAGAGAGCTAGAGAGGTTATTACATTGTATCTGAAGTGAGTGCAAAAAATACAGCCTATTAATTGGACGACATATTCAAAGTGATATAATTTTAACTTAATAGTAGCTATAGGAAGTGAACCAAAATCAACAACGAATTATTTAATTCACTAAAAAAATGAACAAGTCGAGGAGATAAATCATACTTCAGTCTTGCCCAGGTTATGCAATCTTCAAATCTATCACATCGCTCCTTGTCAAGGCATTCACATACACGCTCAAGCAATTCCCTGGCTTGAGCATCACCTGCCTTTCTCATAGCAGCAGCATATTGAGCAGGATTAGACATAAAAGAGTTCACTTCACTTGGAGTTTTCTCTAGCAAGCCCTCAAACTCTGAACGAGCCCATGTCAGACAATGTTCAATATTGTGCGGAAAAGAATCGACTGTGCACATGGGCGCCTGCTTCTCTGGAGGATCTCGTGAAGCTCCGTAGTTTTCAGTAAGGTGAGGAATTACCATTTGTGTATTACATTTTGCACCCAATGTTCCAGATTCCAAGAGTGGTTTCTGGAAGTACAAGCATCTCATGTCCATGTACATCCTAGCATTAACATTATCAAGTGCATTAATGACAACATCAAGGCCCTCCCAGAATGCATCATGGAACACATGCTCAGTCTCTGGACAGGCACGATTCTGAAGAGCATCAATATGCAGGCTGGAGTTGATAGCGCTAGCAGCTGTAGCGGCTACTGTAGATTTAGCCTGACCAATATTCCAATCACGAAACAGAAATTGTCGGCTCAGGTTGCTTTTCTCAATGACATCATCATCTGTTATGGTTAGCTTTCCTTTACGACCGCAAGACACTCCCATTAAAGCAAGGTTCTTCAAGAATTCACATCCAAGAGCACCAGATCCCACAACAAAAACATTGGTGTCTCGCATCTTCTTCTGAAGCTTAGAACCAAAAACAGAAACTTGAGCATCGTAACGGCTATTCAATGGCTTCAAGTCTTTAGGGTCCAATGGGTAGGTTGGCAGAGATTCTACTGAGTCAAAATAGAAGAACTGCCAAAGACAAAAGTTTTTATCAGACAAAAACAAGAGATTGCCCTAAGACTAAAATATTTTACAATTCATGACACACACACCTGGTAATGAGGATGAAATTTCCCAGAACATGCCTTCATAACTTCTTGGCCAACAATACCACCAAACATTGCAGCCATTGGGTTAAGAACAGCTCTAGAACCACTTGCAAAAAGTCGTAACAACTTATCATCAAGCTCATCCATCTTGTAATCAATTGTGGCTTCATTAATAGAAGCAGCAAACTCCACAAACCTTTGAGCATCCTGGTTACAACCAGCACCAGGGAAGCGCCCAAAATCTTTCCTAAACTTATCCAGAGCTAGAAATGCAAAGTGAAGAAGTGGAGGACGCTCATACTTTGAGAAATCACTCAAAAGGAAATTCCCTGGTTCTCTTATAGAATCTCTCAGACTCTTGAACTCTAAGATCATTGGTTCTTTCACCTGTGTAACAATTCCACCTTTTGCATAAATGCCAAAGTTACTTGTATCCTCCTGGATGCAAAATGAAAATGGCCTTGCATTAATTATCTTCCTTGGCTTGCCATCATTCAATTCTGTCATCCCCTGGACCTCTGAGAATACAACAAGATCACCATCTTGGAATTCAAGGTGCTCATCATCAACGCAGGATACCATTGCAGGATTGTCATTGCTGATGGATGCAATTATACCAGTATGTGGATCTTCACCATCAACATCAAGAACAGTGAACTCAGGCCCAAAGTCACAAAATACACTACCAAAAAGACCACAGACTTCTGCTTTGATAAAGGAAATTGGAGGGTGGTGGCTGCGACAATAATCGTTAAATTCAAACGCCTTGTCTAGATTTATGTCGGTGAAAACAACAGCCTGCAGATCAGATAAGTACAAGTATGGTCAGTATATATGGTATAATAGCTGGTAAACACAGGGAGTTATGTTGACGTTTTATCATAAAACACATGCACACTGCAACAAAACATTCAGCACTGTTATCAACTAAATAGTACGTAATGGTGTCCAACTATGTAGCTTTAGCTATACACACTGGCTTCAGTCATACAAAGGTTACCAACTAAATAGCTCACATTCAGATCACTTGAAGAGTTCAAGTAGGTCAACTATAGTTACAGATTATCCATGTATCAGTCAAGCCACACATAATGAAACAAAAGAATTCTAGTAGGCCCTATAAAAGAATTGCATTTGGCACTATGAGCACCAGCACACTCAAATAAGGAAGAACAATTACTCGTCAGCGTAGAATCAGGTACTGAGCACTGACATCAAATGCAGATCAGGGGGCGGAAAAAATAAAAGATCACGCCAAAGGCCAGCGTGAATTTACCTATTACAATCCAAAACAGAAATTAACTCGGCCATATAAAAACATATAATATCATTCCACGTCACTTCGGGTAGGGTTCACAAATAAAAAGTTTTTTTTTTCTCAACCTTGACTATGGATTATCAATGGAGAGAATGGAAGTAACAAAACGGGAAGTGACAAATTATAACATGGCGAACAATTAACAGACCTGGAACTTTGAAAGGTGTTCATTCGTTAGTCCTTCCGTTAGAGCAGATATAAGAACAGCGTTGTTAAGTTCTTGTAGCTTTGCAACACAAACAACAGCCCTGTTCTTCCCAATATCATCCTCAGATAGAAAGAAATTGCCTGATAGGTCCCACATTTCCACATTTTCCGCATCATGTAGGGTCACAGACTTAACACCCGCCAAAGCAAGATTCTTCGCTGTAGAGAAGAATTTTATTAGTTTCAAAGATCACTCAATCCACATACCAATGACAATAAGCGAAACATGCATTAGTATGTGTGCACAGGCACATAGAAAAGAAGAAAAATAGCTGCCCGTTAATGGCTATGTTACTTGCCCAAGAGGACATGAAAATGCTAGACATTATTTACGTTCCTGACTTTCTGGGCTGAACAGGAGAAAAAAGGGGGGAAATAAATACAAATCACTTATCTAGTACATTCAAAGTATAATATCTGGAATTTATTCCTTTTCCCCGATCGCTTACCTGCTTGTGGACAGACTGTTATATAGCAAAATTTACTTTTAACAAATTTTATAATACACCAATTTGGTAACCAACCTTCTCTCTCAACTCCCAACTTTAAAAGCATGGTAGGAGCGGGAAAATGCAATAAATATCAATTTCATCAATGGATAGCTATTGAGAAACAACAATTCCTAATAAAACCGACAGATGTTGCAAAACGGAGCGACCAAGTACTGCCAATTTCCAAACCAAATCTATCCAGGCAGCTGGAATCGGATTAGTTGTGTGTTGTTGGCTTGTTGCTAGTGCTGCATAGTACATATTAAATTAAATCATTCTCCTTTTAACACCCAAATCTGGTTTCTATAATTTCAAAGCCAATGGGTGTCAAAATCAGTAACTGGACTAGTACATCAAGCAGCTTCACCAAAGCAACGAGCAGTCCAACACTTTGGTAGTTTGCAAAAACCAGCAAAGCAATCAGCTGTCTATACCGGTTTTCCCAGCAATTTCTAGTGATGATTACATAGAGGTATCAATATAAATATACCATGGGATCACAAGGCACATCACGCAAGAGGTAGTGAATAAAAATAGCCAGCCTTGTGTCCTATAATGAGGACAATCCTTGAAAGGCCTAAGCAACAATATTCCAATATCTGCAACTAAAAAGCGGAAAAATGACCACACCATTTACATTTTTCTAAGTTCCACCAAAAACTCGAACGCGGTAAACGACCTGACGATGGTTGTAGAATATGAAAGCAATTTTAGGCTGTCACATTGTTTGCTTGTGCATACCAGTTAGACATCACACAACTATCAAAGTTTTATTTCTCAATCTAGCAACTTAGCCTGTTGGCATACTGCATTGCACAATCTATGGGGATACAGGCATATGGCGAATGATCACAGATTACAAAGAACCAATAAAAATCTAAGAGCCGCAAAATAGACAGCAATAGTAACGCCATCGCCAACATTACAATAACATAGTACTAAATAAAGTATTAAATGTCTAAATCAGAAATCAAAGGAGGCACACACCGATCTCAGCCCCAAGCCCGTTCAGGCCGGAGACGAGCACGTTGGACGCAAAGAGCTGCCGCATGGTCTCCCTCCCGTACACGGCGAGCTGCCTGCTGTGCAGGTCCTCGTCGATCTCCGCCACCCCGTTGCCATTACTGCTTCCGCCGCCGCCCCAGCCCGGCTCCCCCGCGGCCATCGCCTCCACCTCCGCCTCCGCCGACGATTCCCCTACCCGTGCCTTCTTCGCCGCCGCGTCGCCGCTGTCCTCAGAACCCTCCGCTCTCTTCGTCGGAAGCATATAGTGCAATACCCCTGCATCACTCAACACCACCAAATCAAACGCCAAAACTCACATCCTAAAACCCCAGGAATGGCGATCGGAGCACACAGATCGAAGCATCGGGTCGATCCGAATCGGCGAGGGGGGCTTACCAGTGCGGGCAATCGGACTGGTGGCTAGGGTTTGCGCGGCGCTGGCGACCTTGGGGACGGCGTGTCGCTTGTGCGGTTGCCTCGGCTTGGAGGCTAAGCCGGTGGAATGGAGTATTTATACGCTGGCGGGCGGAGGAGCGGGGTTTTGCGGCAGGCGGTCGGTGAGCGAATTTTTTTTCCTAAATGGCGGTATTTGGAGACCAATCAGCAGAAATGGCATTCGTTCGTACCCAATTGTAGAAGTAGCCCGCACATCCGTCCACGAACGAACGGACGTGCGACGTTGTGCCACGCGGGCTTGGCTGTCAGTCCCGCACGCGAACACGCCGATGTTGTCCGTCCTGCGTGCGGACAAGCACTGTGCCACTCGGCCGACCGTCCGTGTGCGGCCAAGCGCCACGTGGCAGCTCATGCGGACAGCCCAAGTCCCCCCTGTGTGGACAGCACGCAACACCCGGGTCCACTCCTCCCCCGTTCGGATAGCCTCCCTCACACACGTAACGGGCCAGTCAGGTCCACCCTCGCCCCGTCCCACATTCGGACAGCAAGATTTGCCGTCCAGACAGCCAGTCTTTCCATTTTTCACATGGACCGGTCGTATTCATATGTGACAAGATCTGTCTCGCACGTGGTCGGACGCGCGGAAAGCGCCCTTATGTCTTCCCGGTCATTTCTGTCCCCTACATGCATGCATGCAGTCACCCGCGTGTATTTCCCTCCGAACGGACCGAGGCTCCTCACTATAAATACGGTGTTGTGAGCGAAGCTCTTCGCTCGCACTCACTCATTTCGGCCCGCGCTCTCTCACCATTTCGGTGTTTGTTTTCGCATAGGAGGATTAAGTGTTGTTTAGAGTCGTCGTTAGCAGTCATATAATAGGTGTTTTTTATCTATTGTCTTTATTAAATGTGTAGTTAGCTCATTAGTTAATTAGTCGTAATTAATTACTTGAAGTTATTTAGGCGTAATTAATTTAGTCCCCATCATTTAGGCATTATTAGATTCATGTTCCAAGTTAGTAGCGATAAATTAGGTCGTAATGAATTAGTCGTGTTGATTACGTTTGTCCGAATTAAGTGGTTGAATCTACGAGGTCATAATTAATTTGTTGGTATTTAACGGCTTACAGTTAGTTAGTGCTCACTATTTAGTTAGTGGAATGACAGTAGTTGTTAGCCTGAAGTTTTTTGTCATAGTATCGATGTACATCACCACAAATTAGAAGAACAATATTATCTTACCTGCCGGTGGATTTCTAATTTGATAAATGATATGTATTCAGTGTTTTTTTTCTGCATAATCTAGTACAAACCCTTGGATGGGGCTTTCTTTATTTAGTTTATAGAATTGATTACATCACGTGCAGTTGGTTGCAGATACATGCAAAGAGCCCTACTTAATATTAAATGACTTGTCGAGATGACAGTACAAGGTAGTCCGGACGGAGGGGCTCGATGCAATGAATATTCATGAGCTTCGAAGCTGCATCTGGAGAGAGTTCGTCATGGAGGCAACGACAAAGAAACTTGTGATCGAGGGGATCACCTGTACGAATGACAGGTGGGAGCTGGTGAAGTTGAATGGAAGCATAGCATGGAGGTAGTACACGCAGATCGCCTCCAAGCCCGAGGCAGCCATTTACGGGAAGCCGATGGTGTACGTTGATTTCGTACGCAGAGTGTCGGGAAATCTTCATGATGCTGAGGCCTCGACAAGCGGGCAACCGCAGGCGGAGCTTGGAGACGGTAGCACGGAATGTGTTATCTCAGAGGGAAGGCTCGCACATAATTTTGTGCGAAATGAGGGGGCAGAGTTGTGGTGGTCGACCCGCATTGACTGCCACGAATATCTACCAGACCAGCCTCTCGGGTTGGAGTCCGACGAGGACGCCGACCCAGGCTCAGATGGTAGCGACGAAGACGCACATTAGGCCGGTGGTCCAACCGGGGGAATTGTGTCATCGAATGCGCCTTACGTGGCATTGAGACTTGAGGATATCGCGGTGTGTTCCCTCGTACTGATGCCAGAAGAAGGGTCTCAGTGAGGGTTTGATGCCGATACCCTCTTAGTTGGGCAGCGCTTCCCTAGCAAGGTGGTCATGCAACAACCTATAGCATGATACGTCTTGTCCATCAGCCGTGTGTACCGAGTGCACTGGTCCAACCTAGGACATTACACAGTGCAGTGCGTAGTAGAAGGCTGCCCTGGCAAGGTCAGCGCTCACCGAGCAAAGATCTTCGGCTCGGTTTTCACGGTCAAGGCGGTGATCGACCACACATGCGAGCTTAGCGAGCCCCTGCGGCAACATCGGAATGTGACTTCCGCATATGTGGCAAGCCTCATCAGCCACCTAGTTGCGGCGGACATGTCCGTCTCCCCGAAGATACTGATGTCGGAAGTCGCCAATCTGGTTGGTTATCCAGTCAGCTATAGTAAGGTCTGACGAGCCAAGCAGAAGGTTATCGAGTCCATGTACGGGACATATGAAGAGCCGTACAACCTTGTACCGAGATTGCTTCACTAGATTGCCGAAGCAAACCCCGACACATACGTAAACAAGCTTGAAAGTGGAGATGCTGACAGAGGTCCCAACTGCTTCATATTGGACCGGCTGTTCTGGGATTTTGACCAAACCGTGGAGGGCTTCAAGTTCTGTCGTCCTATGCTCACAATGGATGGAACTTTCCTTACGGGGAGGTACAAGTGCACCAATCTCACCATGGTGGCGCCCGACGCGAATGACCAGCTTCTTCCGGTGGCATTGCCATTGTGGAGAGCGAGAACACATCCAGTTGGTTGTGGTTCCTGGAGAACGTGAAACAAGCGGTGGTAGGAGACCGGCGTAACGTAGCCTTATCACAGACCGCAATGTTGGGTTGTTATCGGCCCTAAACACCATGCAACATGGGACGGAACCCCCTCACCAGCAAGGTAGTCAGAGTCGAGATCCCGAGTCGGATCGATTTGCCTCCGGTAGGATCAAATCGTAGTATCGAATCGTAGAATCGGCGATTCTCTGGTTTGTAAAAATACACATATTTAACATCTATACTATAAGTTTGTATGATTGTTATATGGTTTACCACTTGCATGTTCCTTAAAAGTAGCTAGACATACTCCAGAATAAAAAGAGCTTATCATTATCAAGCTCAAGATTGCTCATGCCATAATATAGATATTTGTACTAGCATTACCACACCGATACAATATTTTGCATGCTCCTTGTTTATTTATAGTTTCATTCTCGAAATTAATATCAACAAATTTTGCTCTAAAACAAAATATCGACAAAGCTCGGCCTCTAAAAAAATTGCCCTAAGTCTCTACTGAGTAGGATCGACAATGAGATTTGGATCGACAGTCGTCGTGGGTTAAATAGAACCGTAAGACTCTAAGAGTAGGATCGCGATCCTACCGACCTTGAGTAGGATCGGATCGGCGATAAGACTTGGATCGACAGGCTGTCGTGGGTTCGTAGAGTCGTAAGACTTTAAGACTTGGATCGCGATCCTAACTACCTTGCTCACCAGTGGAATGATGTGCAAACCCGATGGTGCATGAGGCATCTTGCATCTAACTTGTTCGTGCGGTTCTGTGGTCAGGACGTTATGAAGACGTTCAAGGCATTGTGCCTGTAGAACTAGAGGCGAAAGTTTGAGTCCATTTGGATAGACCTCGAACACCGGACTACAAGGCATACAGGGGAGTCCACTCTAGATATAGTAGAGGGAGAGCAACCAAGGAGTGCCATAAGTTTCTTGCAGTGGGTTCAACGCCACGCTCCTGAATTGGAAAATTGTCCCTTCTCTATGACACAGATAGTGCGAGGTAGGGATTATGACGACCAACATGTCCGAGGTGTACAACATCCTCAAATGTGTGCGGTGCCTCCCTATCACTGCGATCGTCAGGGAGACAAGGACTCGCACTATTGGTTATTTCGTCAATAGAGCCACCACAACCAAGCGACAGATGGAGGAAGGCAAGCAATGGTCAGAGAACATGCAGATGAGCATGAACTAGAAGATGGAGAAGGCCCGAATGCACGACATCCGGGTGATTGATGGCCTCAAGAGGAAGTACGAGATCAGGCTATGGCAGAAACATGTCAACAGTCATGCCAGGGGGAAAGGAAATAGGCATGCACCCTGAGTGAAGCGGCGACATGCACCTGCAACAAGCCCAAGCTCCTACACAAGCCATGCTCCTATGTGTACGAGGCGTGTGCGCAAATATGGCAGATGTCTACGCTACGCATCTCCAAGTACTACAACATGCAGCACCTTTTCGGTACATAGAGTGTAGAGTTTCACTCATACGGCTTGGACATGAACTACAAGCATCTTTGGGCGCACATGGTGCAATGGGGCCCGAACAAAGCATTGAAGACAACAGGGAAGGGACGGCGGCAGACGCGACATTTTTAGAACGACATGGATGCTAGCCAACATACCAGTGTTAGCCTTACAATAAAGTGCAGGAGATGCAAGACGGTGGGTACGGATAGTGCTCGCCTATACCCATGCCTGCGACCCCGATTTTTGCCCACAAACATGCCCGCGAAGGACAACAGGCGAAGAACCTCGCCCATGCCTGTCGCCCGCAGGCATGCCCGTTTACCCGTGAACTTCCTAGATAATGCTAGTATCCTACTACGCACACGCCCTCGCTGCCGGCGACGGCGGCCATGTGGTCCTCATCGTCGTCGACCCACTTCCAGTAATTCCGCTTCACGGTGATGGCCCCATCGCCGCCCTCCCCCTCGTCATCACCGGTCTCCTCTGTCTTGAACTCACCGTCCTCCTACACGCCCTCGACCACCTCAGCATCCACCGCGTGCAGCATGAACTTGGTGGGGAGGCCGGGGTAGGACGCGGACTCCCACTCCTCCACGCGTGACTCTGCCTCCGCCCCTCCTGTGTTGCCCAGGATCCAGACGTGGACGCGCTCGTCGAGCTCCTCGCGGACGTCGCGGGCCGCAGCAGCCTCAGGGGACTCCCCGGGGCACATCTTCTCGGAGAGCGGGCGCGGGCCCCGACGGCGGAGCGTGCCGTCGGAGAGCTGCTGCTGGGTCTCGACGAGGTGCGTGCCGCTGCGGTTGCGTATGTAGACGGTGGCGACATGGACAGCGCGGACGACGGCGGGTAATCGGGCACAATTGCCATCCCTACTAGTAGGTCAGGTAGGGGGAAGAAGATGATTAGGAAGGTGACCAGCCCGTCGAGCGATCACTTCTCCAACTCTTGTGTCATCTCTGTGGTGTCCATCTTGTCGTTGTCCGGTTGGACGTCGTCAGAGAAGGCGGTGCCAGGAGCTAGTTGGATCTGGATTTGGCAAAGACCTCTAATGGAGAGGCTATTACCCGCGTGCCCACGAGCGAATACCCTAATAGAGGCGGGTATGGGCGTCTTTCTTTACCCACAGGCATAAAAACGGGCACAATTATTTGCCCATCGGGTAAACAGGCGTAGGCATGGGTAAGCTCTACCTATGCCCGCTTTGCCCGATTACCCGCCATCTACACTGACAGGTGGAACCGTAGGACATCCTCACTGAGTCACTATGTAAAACCCTAGCATGCTCGATCAAGTTCCCAACTCCCAGCCCAGCCGCCAGAAGCTCCCAATTCCTCCTCTCCTCCCAAATCGGCGCACACCGATGCGGCCGCCATCGCAGCTGTGCCCGCTCGCCTTCCCGACCATCAACTCCCTCACGGCGTTCCTCCTCCCGCGCCTCTCGGCCTCCACGCTTGCCTCCTAGGGCACCGCGCCGAGCACCAAGACGCTCCTCAACCTCTTCCTCGAGCTCTCCTACGGCGACTACGCGCTCCTCCCGGCCGTCGACCAGCCGCAGGTGCAACACCCCGCCGTCGTCCGCGCTGTCCATGTCGCCACCGTCTGCATCCGCAACCGCAGCGGCGCGCACCTCGTCGAGACCAGCCAATGCTCTCCGACGCAAGACGCTCATGCGTCGGGGCCGCGCCGCTTCTCCTAGAAGATGTGCCGGGAGTCCCCGAGGCCGCCATGCAGCCGCGACGTCCGCGAGGAGCTCGACGAGCGTGTCCACGTCTGGATCTGGCGACATGAGAGGGCAGAGGCGAGTCACGCGCGTGGAGGTGAGTCGCGTCCCTACCCCTCCTCCCCACCGAGTTCATCTTGCACGCGGTGAATCTTTGAGGTGGTCGGCGTCTGCGAGAGGACGGTGAGTTCAAGACAGAGGAGACCGGTGAGGACGAGGGGGAGGGCGGCGATGAGGCCATCACCGTGAAGCGAAATTACTGGAAGTGGGTCGACGACGATGAGGACCACATGGCCGCCGCCGCCGGCAGCCAGGGCGTGTGCGTAGTAGGATACTAGCATCATCTAGGAAGTTCGCGGGTAAACAGGCATGCCCGCGGGCGACAGGCATGGGCGAGGTTCTTCGCCTGTTGTCCTTCGCGGGCATGTCCGTGGGCAAAAATCGGGGTCGCGGGCATAGATATGGATGAGCACTACCCGTACCCACCGCGCCCAATTTTCATCCCTACCTACTAGGACGTCGTGCGGTACCTTCTCGTCACTGACGCCGAGTTGGCCACCAAGCATCCCTAGCCTGACCACCTCGACATCACCATTTCATCTAGATCTGGTGAGCTCTCGTCACCGCAGCCGGTGGAGACCTTCAGCTCCTCCTACCTTACCTACTCCTCACGTCTCCGCATTGACCGCGTCATCACCGACAGCGCTGACGCCGATGACGTGCTCGACCTCACCGACCCGCGCCCGTGCGTCGTCCTCTCCCACCTCCTCAAGTGGAAGACAAGGTGGATCTGGTGCTTGGAGGGGCAGGGTGGCGGAGGATGGAAGGCGAGGAACACATGAGTGGGGCACGCTACATCGAAGGCGACGACGGGGGCTTCAGTTGGGACACCTCCTACTACAGACACTATGCAAGCAGATCCATGGAGAAAGTAGAGGAAGAGGAAGGTAAGGACGAGGATGAGGAGGAAGAAGAAGGGCATTTACATCTTTTCACAGTCCAATTGATGGGAGACTAACAACATATGGACGAACGTGGCATGAGTGGGAAAAAAATTTCATCCGATGGCATAGGAGGAACCCTATTTTTTCAGTGGCATATCAAGGAAACCGATATCTTTGCATGACAAATAAGGAATTTGGCTTAGGCTATATGGTTTCACTAGACCATATTTGACTATATATACCAAAGACTTCACGATGACTGAGCTAGGTTTTGGGGCAATAAGTTAGCTTTTTTAGTTAGTTTCAAGGAGTGAGTGGTAGTGGCAGATTCAAGATTTCCAGAATGGGTGTTCGGAGTTACAAAAATGTTGTTCAATGTAAAACATAAAGGTTCACAATAGAGAAAAAAACAAAGTACAAATTATTCTCACTAGAGACAACATCTCAAATAATTTATACAATCTGACTCGATGTCCCTTCATAGCTTGGAAGCGAGATATGATGTCATCATCCTTAACTTGCACAAAAAAAAAACTCTCGCTCAAGAAATATAACAAAGCAATCATTCAAGTATTGCTCCTCCATCCAATCCCTTAGGTTATTCTTCATATAGTTCATTAAATAAAATACTCTCTCAACACTAGCAGTTGCTGCTGAAAGAATCGACACCAATTTGAGAAGCTTGTAAACATTTTTAAAATCGAGGTTCTTCTTTGTTTGAACAAGCATAACATAAAACTCAGCAAGAATTTTCACTTATCCAAACCTTTCATCTCTACACATATTAGCAATGAAGTGTGTAAGTTAAAAGGAAAGACACATCAATTATGTGCTTGAGAAATCCTTAGGATCAAACTGAGCAAGACTAACAAGGTTGTCCTTGTCATAAGTAGCGAATGAATCAATAGGATTGAATGAATACATGCAAAGAAGCAATTATGTGTTTACCTCATCAAACATGTCATTAAGCTCTTGAAGTTGTCTATCAATGACACTTAAAAACACGTCCACGTGGAAGCGATGGTGATTCTTGACTTTTTTAGTAACCTTTTGTATCTTGCAACCGGCTTATAGAAACCATCCATTTTAGCAACTTTAATGCCATGCTTCACACAAAAGGAAGTGACATCTTTAAGAAAAGTTTCCCATCTATCATCCTCTCGCAATAACTGCAATTGAGTCTTTGTCCTTCCTTTGCGTCGATGGTCGCCGCCTTCTACCCGCCTCGCCCCCACTAGTTGTCGCCGCCATGACCCCGTTAAACACGGCGTCGCACCCTCCATCCCCGGCTCGCCATGACCACAGGACTGCCCTACTGCTCGCCGCACATCATTCCTTGCGCCTTTGCCAATGGCTGCTCAACGCTCATTCGCTGCCCCGCTCCCTATCGGCCTACGCCACTGTAGCTGTGCCTGCCGCCCGTCTACGTCGCGACGTGCGTCACCGCCATAGAGAGACTGAGAGAGTGCGAGAGGAGAGAGTTAGGGTGTGGCTGGGGTGTCAGGTGTGGGTGTGGGTGTGTGACATATTCTCTTGGGTTGTTGGTTGTTTCCAGTTAGGCCGTGATGTGAACTATTTTGCTTGGTGCGGTCACAGAGATAGAGGCACCGCACCAAGCAAGCAGATGTCAGGACTCAGGCGACCTAGGCGGCTGGGTGCCACACGCCTACACGTCAATTCGGCCATTGGCGTTGGGCGAGCTGGGTGTTGCTGCCGGCAGCCACGCAGGGGAGCTGGGAGCTCATCCCTCGAGTGAAGTCCCATTTCTTTCTTTCGAGCTATGCTAATTTAGGGATTGGATTTCAGGATTTGGGCGTTTGGCCAATTAGGGATTGCAAAATTGAATGTTTCCTGTGATTTGTATATGTAGGTCAATGGTAATTCTGATTGTGTGTGGTTTTTTTCAACAAGTTTCTCACTTGCTGAATATTGTTGGAGTTTCTTGTAAGCGTCATGACATGCTTCGAGATATTAGAGCTCAGGAAATTTTGGAAGGGGTGAGATAGAAAGTGGACATGGATTAAATCAAGAGATGGGGTTAGCTAGGCCCAGTGACACTCGTTGGGGTTCTCATTATAGAACTATTTTGCACATTATTGTTATGTATTCAACAATCCGCAAAGTACTCATACAGCTTGGAAAAGACCCCCTCATAGAAGAATGATTGGCCAAAAATATATGCTATGGTGGGAGCCTTTGAGTCATTTGACTTTGTTTTCAGTGCACACTTGATGCTTGTCATACTTGGATACACAGATGAGTTATCTCAGTCTTTGCAAAAGAGAGACCAAGATGTTCTCCAAGAGCTTGACAATCGGTTTGACAAGGTTAATATGGAATTGTGTCGGTGTTTTAGAACCGAACTTACGTAAATATTGTTTAATTCGGGGGTTCCCCTAGGTTCAAAATCACGCAGAGAGAGAGATACAGGGATTTTTATACAGGTTCGGGCCTTCTCCTGAGAGAATGTGTGGGGACCCCGAGATCAGATCCGTATCAAGCTAAGTAATTACGCTGAAAGAGCATAATACTTAACATGAAACGAAAACGATTCTGAGTACCCGGATAGGTGTCCCATGTTAGCTCCCAAGGATCAGCGACTAACATGCACATATCCAAACACAACATTGTATTCACATCCATACACAATATACAAGAATAAAGGAAATGTAAATACAACATCATTGAATAGAAACATAATATACAAGTTTGCATAAGAGGGCCATTCGGCCAAACATAAATATCGCGAATAAATTGCAGCGGAAGACAAACTTAAAATAGTAGAGAATAACCGAGTTGGCATGCCCACAAACCCACAAGCAACCAACTGGGATTAAAGTCGAAGCGTCAAGAACTTTACCCAATTCAATGACTTCTCACCAGAATAACAAATTTTAAGTACAAAGTTGTACTCGCGAGACTTTTCAAGAAAAATAAGGATGCATGTAAGTATCAAAGGAAGGCTACTACACTAGTCAATTTTCAGCATAAAGCAAGTTTTGCAATTGGATAAACAATATAGATTTAAATTGCCATTTCTAAAACATTTAGAAAACATTGTATAACAGTATGTAATGATCAACAACAATATAATCTCCAAATATAGTCAATACACGAACATCCCATTCATGACACAATTCCTCCCATAACAATTTATCACGCGAACAATGCGATCAAGATATTATTTCAGATTTGAACCAACTATCATAATGACACAACATTTCCCACCATAACCCCAAACTTAACTTCCCATACTCTAACTGTGCATGCTTTCCCACAAGCGATGTCCATAACCGGGGACACGGCTATTCGAATAGATTTATTTGACTCTGCAGAGGTGTACAACTTTACCCACACGATATGCATTCCTCGTAGTGTCGGCCAATGCACTCTTCCTTTGGAGTGTGACTGAGGTAGCATAACGAGGCTGTTACAATGTCATGTCCTAACCATCAAACCACCCGAGGATCAGGATCCCATAGCAGACTACGGCCTTGCGCACTACATGTGAACCCGTTGTGTAAGTAAGTCCCTATCAATTAGAGACCTTAGGGGCAAGATAAGAAAAGGGTAACATGCCCCACAAGATTGACAACTCAAATAATTAAATAATAATAATAAAAGTTGCCAACCCAATTGTGTTTTGATAGTTAACACACAACAAATTATTAAGCCAAGCCATCGCCCATAAACCCGGCGTGTGGTTGTACGTAAGACTTGGTTCATCACACCACAGATCGGTCCTCAAATACCAGACGGGCTACACAAATCCGGGACCACCCTTCATCAACCTATCACCCGTCCAAGTCCAACACATAACAACAACCCATCAACAAGTTCATAAAATTCGAATACGAAGATCTGGACATTTTCCACAAATTCAACATAATCAAATCCATATAATCCTCAAATTCCATTAAGATTTAATTAGATCCATCGGTACCGATGGACTAGCTCCATCAACCGTTATCGACTACAACTACTAGCATAGCTAAGCATCGTTCTACAAATTAGCAAACAACCCATACAACATATAGCCTTAATCATTCAAGGTGAAAAGGGTAATCATCATTCAAAGGAGGGCCAATGCAGCAAGTAGGAAATTTAACTACTTCTACCCATGAACATATTTTTCAACATAGCATGCAATTTAGAGATTAAAACCATATAAAACATTTTAAAAACAATAGGAGCAATATGTTCAAGAGGAGGGTGCTCGCACCTTTGCTGTACCACATGTTCATTTTCGGATTACAATCAATTAGATCTCACGAATATATCGATATCGTCGAAAGACCTAAAGATAGATTTATATTGCAATAAATACTAAATAATGCTGAAAATGCAAAATACTCAAAAATGCATGAAATTTATACAGTAGGTAGATTATGATTTTAGTTGAATTTAGGTGAAATATTCATTCCATTTGGATTTAGCATGTGTGAGTTGTGATGGTTTGAAATTGGTTTCAATAGGTCTTAATTCCTATAATTAATGATTTGGCCAAAATTTGTAGAGTATTGATGAATATAAGGATTACATAGATAATTAGATAATAAAATTATAAGACCAAATTAGTTGAGTTTACTTCATTTGGAGTTTTTATGAATTAGTTATATATTTTCGAAGTTATCAGCCCTTTTCTATAGTACAAATAATAGAGTTAATGGATCATTGTTCTAAAATTACCTCTCTGTTACAGAGACATACTTGCAACCTATTTTAAAATAAAGTTTACTTAAAATGAAAATTATCAAAACTGGTTTCATTCGGTTTGGAGTTAATATGAAATAGTAATGCATTTTTCAAGTTAAAGACATTATCTAGTGTATAAATAAATAGGTTTTGGACCAATATCCACCAAATATATTTTCTGGGACAGTGGCATGTTTTAGACCAATTTTATAACAAAGTTCATTGAAAATGGAAATTAACAAAATTTGTTTCACGGTTTTTGGAGCTAAAATGAATTTGTTCTACAATTTAGAAGTTATTTACATTTTTCAGTGTATAAATAAATCGTTTTAGAATTTCTATATTCCTTCGGCACTTTTTGTACCGAGATCAACCTAGCCGCAGTCGCTTACAGGCGGGACCCCATGTCATGGGTTGACTCGGTCAACTTGACCCAGACCCTGCCGAGAAGGGTACGGAAGGCGCATTTTGGTTTTATGCCTTCTGATTGCGAAAGCGTAAATTGGATTTTAAACAACGCACCAATACGTTTGTCTTTAAGAGAAAACGTACTTTCATAATCTACACATTTACTTAAAGATACGCATGGCCCACATGTCAGAGACTCCGGACCTATTAAGACAACCATTAAATGGCCTAAGACAGATCAACGCTAACTTAAAGGAGATTTGGTTAATTTAATGACTATGGTTACTGTCGGAAATCCCGACAACACGGAGAAAGGCGATGCCGCGGCGTCGCCGCGGCGTTCCGCCGGCGACGCGGTCCTTGGAGGCGCGGAGCAAGGCCAGGGATGGACTCCTCCAAGCTCTCCGGTCCTAAGGGTGGACGGAGTAGGGCCGGGGGCGGACCGTGGCGGCGGCGCTAAGGCGAGAGGCGGGGAGCTGTGGGCGCACGAGGCTAAAACAACTCGGCGACACAAGGAACGAAATGATGCATGCATGAGCATCTACAAGGTCCAGTGATCTCACCAGAGTCCATACGATGGTCGGGGAAAGGTCGAGGTTGACCCGCGACGAAGAAGATGACCGCGGTGAAGTGGTTCCTCGAGGGGAGCTCGCCGTAGAGGAAGAAGGGCTTCGGCGAAGCTTGGGGAAGTCCCGTGGTACTCGCGCGGTGCTCCTAACGTCGGTAATTGGACCAAGTCGCACCGCGTCGGAGACGGGGAAGAAAAAGGTTCTCACGGCCGGAAATGGAGGGAACTACGAAATTCCAACGATCCTGTGAATAATCCGACCAAATAATTTAGGGGAAAAGATTCTACTACCTAAAGGCATAAAGTGACGCACAAAAACGAGAAGTAAACTCACCGGAGATGATAAATGGACTAAGGGTGGCATTCGGTGCGGCATACCGAGCTTCTAGGATCACACCTTTGCCCCTACCCTTCAAGCAAAATCAAGGGCCCCGATGAGCTAAAATGGATAAAGTATACAAGGTTAAGGCTAGAGGATGCCATGGTGTTGAGCTTACCCGAGAGGAGAGCAAGAATAGCTTCTTCTCCCTCGGCCACCGAGAGGGAGAATAGGTGAAATGGGAGAGCAAGAAGGCGGGTTAAAGGCGGGGAAGGACGCAGGAAGAAACGGCGTCAAGAAAGGATGCCCTAGGATTGGCCAACGCGGGCGGTGGGCGAACGGCGTCGCTCGCCATGGCGGAGGTGGCGAGGCGGCCGCGCCGTGGCGCTCCGGCCTGACCGAGGTTGAAGAAAGCCCGGCCGGTGGGGCCGAGCGGTCAAGGGCACAAGGCGAGGTGCGGGTGAGTTGGTGCGGCCGGACCAAAGAAAACGTCTTGCTCGGCCGGTTTCATACGGACCAAGACGATTTAAAAAGGACGGCCAAGATCACGATGTCACAAGGACAAGTCCGATCGGCCCACTCCATCTCAGCCCTCCGATCCAGATCCAACGGCCTGCATGCGAGTACGCTTAGGCGGTTGGGTGGAGCCAGGTTGGCGTCGGTCTCGGCAGTGAGCGTTGTTGAGCCCGATTTTGAATCCAGCTTGACCAAACAAAAGGAGAGTTTGACTGAGGCTTAAAAATTAGGAATAAAATTCTAAAAATTCTGAATTAATTTAGGGGTGCTCCTGGGACAACCTAGTTCCCATAAAAATTATAAAACATTACTGTTCATGATTTAATTTGTATAATTTAAATTCAAACTTAGAATAGGTTATTGATTTGAGTTTAATTTTCTTTGGGTTAATTTAAGTTCCAAAATTTTGGAAAAATTATATTAAATCATGATAATTATTCTAGTATTTGTGTAAATTATTTCCAGAAGATAATCATAAGTTTTTGTTCATGATTTCTTTTGGAGTTTAGATTTAAGTTGTATGTTCAACTTGTTTTGAGATTTTCCTAGTGCAATAAATGATGCAAATAGTTCCAAAATGTCATGCATGCTGATAAGATGCATACTAATCATCATTAATTAACTTGGGGATGTTACAGAATGATAACCCTACTCCTGTGTGTATGTATTGAGTATGCTGGATTACAATATCAAGAGAAAGACTAGAATGATGTGCCTTGTGCTCTTGATTTTCTCTCCCCTGATCCTTCTGATGATTCTGCCTTTTATAGTACTCGGAGTGTGCTGCTGTTCTTCCAGTCCAAAGGACGCCTTAATGTTCCAGATTTTGGAGCCGTTACTAGAGATTATTGTGGGAGTAGTAATGTTCCCACGTTGCGAGGCAGTTATCATCATGATAGGGAGTTAAATCGTGCTATTATTCCAGAGAATAACAATGTAGTTTACTGCCCATATCATTAAATATGGTGCGGAAGACTCCCTGGTCAATTATGCCCATATGTCTATAAGCCACATCGACTAGAGACTGGTCATAGAAGAGCTTACGACCATGTGGTGGTCGTAGAATAGCTTACGACCATAAACTGATCGTAGAAGAGCTTACGATCAAGACATGGTCGTAGACAAGACTTACGACTATGGGGTAGTCGTAGAAGGACTTATGACTATGGGGGTGGTCGTAGAAGGACTTACGACCTCCAGCTTTCCCTTATGAATATTAAGGGATATACTCAAGAACCATATGACGTCATTATTATCCATAATATGAATTACAGATAAATAATTAAATGAAGATTATTATATCCTCGTCAAGTTGCTTGTTTGCATGTCCGCTTTAAATCATATGAATTCATTTGCTTCTTATGATAGTGACAAAGTGCTTAGCCTTGCCAACTTTTATCACAATGACTTTTCAAGCATGGATTTAATGAAACTTTCTTTCCAACTTAATAACTTTATTGATGATATGCGAAGCGATGGTAGATTTAAGGGCCTAAAGAATCTCGGTGAGCTTTCTACTAAGCTTATTGAAACAAGAAAGTATGACATTTGCAAGTTGGTGTGCTTGCTTCTCAAATCGGTATTGCTCCTAATGGTGGCAACGGCGAGTGTTGAAAGAGTATTTTCAGCGATGAATCTTGTGAAGAACAAGTTGAGAAATAGTATGGACGATCAAGTATTGAATGATTGTTTAGTCACCTTTATAGAGCGAGATATCTTCTCGAAGGTTAGTGGTGATGATATAATCAAGTGTTTTCAAGGAATGAGATCGCGTCGTGTGGTATTGTGATTTCCATTAGCTATTTAGGACTCTTTTATTCATGTAAGATTTTATCTGAACTATTTGTATTGCACTATTAACTAATTTCGAACACTTTTGTGCAATTGTGGTGGACTTGTGAAATTACTTATGTATCGTACAAGATTTTTTTTCATCATTGAAGTGTGCGCCACTATTGATAATTTCTAGCTCCGCCACTACTGCGGAGTGGGTGGCAACAGATGGGTGGCAAGGTGCAAAAACCGTAGTAGAGGCAAGTGCATGGGATGGAGGTTGTTAAGAAACCGAGCCCAGGCTAGGAGTCCTGGCTCAAGTGAGCTTCTCATCCACCTAGTAGCCTATATATAGGACGAGGGTACCCCCAACATTGTAATGTTTTGAGAAGAGCAATAAAGAGAAGCCTGAAGTCTCCTCATATCTCTGTGTTCACTCTACTATTCTGTTCTTGTATTGTTTTTACGATTCTGATTTTGTCTACGAGGTAATCGCTCGGACTGGTCTCGCCAGCGACGGTTCCTCAACACGTTATCAGCACGATCGACTCTCCCTGGATCGAAAAGTAACCGTCGAAGAACGACACTCGTAAATTGAATCGTATTTTTCTAGATCACTTTCAATTCTGCAGATTCGCTTTCTAGATTGGTTTTCTACGGTGCAAATCCTCTCTAATCTACCGCGAGTCGACTTAAAGTCGCTGGTGCAATGTCGATCGGTAGCTTGCATGAAAGATTGGATGTCGATTGTATCGTAGATTAGAAATTGCAAATTCGTTCTAAACTACCGCGAGCTGACTTGAAGTCGTCGGCCAAGCCGATCGGTAATTGCATGAACGACAATTGCATCGCACGAACAATATGCATCGTATGACTCGAAAAAAAACCAATCCCACGGCGACCGCATGCGCCATGAGCGCTAGCCTGAAGCTATGCGCCGCCGCCATGGCTAGCCTGGAGTCGCCATGCACGGCCGAGCCGCCAGCCGCCGCCATGGCCGGCCTGGAGCCGCCATGCACGGCTAGCATTACCAAATATTGGTAGCAACCAAACGATAGCTAATTTTTATTGATGTTATCAAAATTTGGTTTGGTTCATGCTGGTAACAAACAAAACATACCCATGTCTTCTGAGAGCTAAGCTAAGCTGCGTGCAAAATGAACATACATGTCTCCAAGTGTGTCTGAAAATTCTTTTCGTTTGTTGGTTGCTGCTAATCTTTGTTTGTGGAATTGGTCGTTCTGTAGAAGATGTGTGACGGTTTGTTTGCCGTGCAGAATTGCAAATGGTGAGTGGTACTGTACATGTAAAAGGGGTGGTTAACTTACCGTTTCAGTGAACCGAGTTGCAAACATCTCAGCCAAGTGAGCAATGAAAGAGTTGGACATGTTCTACGGCACTTGAATTCTTGTAATCCTAACATGATCTTACAGTGAAAATACCAATTTGCAGCTCAAACAATACATTTAAAATTCGTAATGTGGATCCCTCTCACAGGGATAAGGAGCAATGTAAGAGAAGTTTTGACACATCCTGCTACGCTAGTAACGTAAATTGTTACGACTCAGAGTTGATCATGCACTAGAATTTAGAAATAGCATTTTCCAGCATAAATGCAAACAGAACCATTAAAACCGTTTGAATCCAAATTGTAGGGACCTTTAAATTGTGAGACCTTCTCATGTAGAGAAGGAACCCTGCAAAAATAGACTATGCTGCTTAGTATAGCGAACACACGGTATTCTCTAGTAAAAGGCGAAAGAATAGTTCGCTATGTGCTCACCACGCAGCTGCGTGCTATGTAACAATGGCCCTGGGTGCTATTTTAAAGAGCTCCGGGTGGGACGACTCTCAACGATCTAGCGGTACGGGACTAAACTGATGGAGTCTAATAACGCGATTGCTCAGGGCTGGCTCGGCCTGGAGATCCCTTGCCTCCTGCTGCTGTGGGACCTAAGCAATTATCTGCACTCCAACGGTAACCATTGATTAAACGGCTACTGGAGGTGGTAAGCACTTGCAGTTTTTGTCATCGGTCGCAAGTAAGACTGAAGACATGCGCACACGATTCGAAATGGAGCCAAAACAATTCAGGAACCTTCGTAGTTTTCAGTGTTAGGAAAACCTTCTCCTAAGTTTTTTTTGTGGACATGTACAAAAACTGTCTCTAATGGGTTTGTGATATCTTTACTACTTAAAAAAAATATAGTGGTAGTGAGTGATTTGTTCTTCCTCTCCTTCCTCCTCTCTAAAATTGGAGCGCCGACATGTGGGCCAACGCTCGTGTCCCTCATTCTCGCAATTTGTTCGCGATTTCGCGAGGAAACCCACAAAAACCCAAAACCCTCGTGCGCTGCCACCTTCCCACCGCCAGAGCCACACATCACTGCTGCTCCCTGCCACCAAATCATGCCGCTGCTGCCTCTATGCCGCATTGTGCTACACTCGCCACCGCCGAGTTGGCTGGCGGCTACCACTGCTCGTGCACCATCTCTCCTCCTTCCTCCACTGCTCCCAGGACCTCAAGCCCACCTCCCCACATATCCATCTCCCTAGCGTGAGGAGTTGGGGTAGTCGCTGCGCGCGACAGCTAGCGCCCGAGCGATGGAGATGATGCTGACTAGGAAGCCGATGAGGCAGCAATGGTCCTCTCGAGGCTGCTATTGGTCTACACGGCGCGGCTGATGCAAATCTTGACCCACGAGCTCCTCCATTTACTTTTTTTTAAAATGTAATGGCAGTGAGTGATACGTTCTTTCTCTCCCCTTCCTCTCTAAAATTGAAGCACCCAAGGCTTGTGTCCTCATTTCCGCTATTCGTTCGCGATTTCGTGTGGAAATCCACCAAAACCCAAAACCCATGTGCGCCACCACCTTCCCACTGCCAGAGCTGCACATCATTGCTGCACAACACTGCTGCTCCCTGCCAACAAATCATGCCATCGCCCCTCTCTGTCACGTTGTGCTACACTTGCCACCACTGAGTTGGCCGGCGGCTACCACTCCTCGCGCACCGCCTCTCCTCCTTCCTCCATTGCTCTCAGGACCTCAAGCCCGCCTCCCCACAGGTCCCTTTCCCTAGCTCGAGGAGTTGGGGCAGCCGCTGTGCGCGACAACTGGCGCCCGAGCGATGGAGACAGCGGTGGCTAGGAAGCCAGCGAGGCAGCAAGGGTCCTCTTGTAGCTGCTGTTGATTTGTAGTCACGCCTGATGCAAATCCTAACCGGCGAGCTCCTCTGTTTGATGCCAGCAAGCTTCCATGCCACCGAGCTTCTTTGTTAATGCTACACACGTATCGCTCCGACTGCTGCTCCTATTGGCGTTTCATCCCTAAATTCAGCGTGGTAATCATCTGGCCTTTTGGAACCAGAGCATTTAGGTTAGTCCATGTACACTTTGTAAAGATAATATGCCTAATTGCCTATCTTCTTTGGACCGTAATCTAGCAAGGAAGCAAATGTGTGTTTACTTAATCCATGATCACAAGTACTATGTTTCCTTTGTTCAACTTGCGGGATGGTGCTCAAAACTTTAGAACGTACAAGTTACTTAAGCATGCTGCATGCAATGCTCATACATGCATATACATAGACGTCTTTATGTTGTGAGCATCCGTGTGGTTGGCGGCGGAGGCTGCGGCCATGGCCGGGGCACCGTGGGTGATGGTCTCAACGGATGCATCGTGCGCACTTGTGGGGATGCGTCGTATCGTTATGAACCCAATGATTCTTTCGTCTGGCCATCTTGCTCTGATATTGGTCATGTTTGCTCAGGAATTGACCTCAATGTTAAGGAGGATGGTGTCCAGGTAGGTCTCAGCGGATGCACTCAGTGACGCCGGCGTAGGACTGACTAAGGTCTGTGGGGCCGCAATCTTATCTGGGCTGCCATCGCCGTCGCCGCTAGGGCTCACGATCTACCCATCGTCGTTGCCCGTCCGCCCTAGCCACCAAACGCTTGACGAAATGCCTGCCAAAGCTGTCGTGCACCCTTGTGAGGAGGAAACTCCTATCAGCGCACATGGGGCCAGCAAAATCAGTTTGTTAGGAGTTATGGTCATCTTCCACATTGTTGTTGTTATTTTTACAAGATATCTCAACAAACAATCTTATTTATTCTCTCAACATGAAATCTGTTCTGTTCCATATTGTTGTTGACCTGTTACTATATATATAGCTGAAAGGGGTTTACTGGGTCGATGTTTTGCACCATTGATCCTTGAAGCCGGAGGTGACTATAACAGAGAAGTGTAGGCATATGTACGAGTTCTTTAGTTGTGTTTGTTCTATGCGGACTCTCTCTTGGCATGTTTGGTTTCATGTGTTTTAAATTATCTATTCTATTCTATGAAATTTCAGATCATGTATGCCATCTTCGGCTTCTATTCTATCCACGCGGGATGGCGGTGCTTAGTGGGTTCTATGTTCGTTCTTATGCAATCTCTTGTTATGGTTGCTTCCAACTAATAACTAAAGGGAAAAATCAAGGGAAAGAAAAAAAAGGAAATATGCTTGGTCCATTTTACTCATAAAAGGTGACAGTAGTGGGTTGAGGATGCGGCGTAGGCTTAGCACGGTGGCGGAGGCGAGACACGGGCCACAACGGAGCTTGGCAGGGTACGTAGCGATGGAGCCGAGTGAGTGATCCAGGCTGAGCGTGGTAGCGAAGGCGCGATGTGGGCTTTAACGAAGCTCATCCAAGAGTAGCAATGGAGCCGAGGGCATGGTGCAGGTTGAACATCGTAGCGGAGGCACGAAGCAGACCGAGGTGGAGCTCGATCGGCCTCCTCGACGAAGTTGATGGTGTGGTGGAGACCGAGCTGACGACGACGATGGCTTGACATGCTGGCATGATGGGCATTCAGTGACGACCTTGTCGTTGTCCGTGGCAGTGACAACAAGGATCATGGTTGCGGTGAGGCCAAGCATGGTGGTAGAGACCATGGGTTTTCTAATCAGCTGATAATCGTTGAGCAACATAATTTCTTTGTTCGTAGCAACGCACGGACACTTAACTAGTAAATGTAAGTTACTATTGTAAAGAGAGATAGTGATGAATGAAATAAGCTCCACCCTTTCTGTCTCACACTTGTGTAATGTTGTCTATTGTGTTGTGTGTTTTGATCTACGTTAACATTGCAACTACTGCCAAAATTCAACACGTTATCAGCATGAAGCTCTTCAATTCGGTATATCATTCTAAATGTTGGCAATTAGATCGATTTTTTATTCTAATCACGTATTTATTTGTGATCTATTCGCACGATCTGGTTCGAATGGTGCAAATCAATGTCCTCGCTGCGTCCAAGCGCTGGGCAATGACCATGACAAGGAAATCTCCACCACGGAGATCGAACGCCGGCGTGTTGGATGGTGATCCCGTAAATCACCGTCCTCGCTGCGTCCGAGCGCTGGGAGACGACCATGCTAAGGAAATCTCCATCGCGAAGATTGAACGCCAGCGTGTTGGATGGTGATCCCATCCTACGTGCGCATCTACTTTGATTTGGCAATCCAGTAACCGTGAGTTATTGCCTAACTTTTACCTCAGATCTCTTCGCTCGTAAGTATTGGATTAGATCGGTATTGAATTGTTCATCTTCCATGTTCGGCTCGATGCCTTGTGTAGCCTTGTTGTGCGGTCTACAGTTTTGCTCTAGATTAATCTCGCAGATTAATTACTGCTAGTTCCCTAGGTTAGATCAATTCATGTGCTAATTAGGGCTTTTATATGGGATTATTGTTCATAGGGTGATTTGATCTGGTAGGGCAGTGGTGAAGTGTAGGACCGGAAAGGCGACTAGAGGGGGGTGAATAGGAGCACAAAATCTTTTTCACTTTGAATGGATTCAACTCGCAAATCATTCCAATAGCTATGAGAGCTAAGAAGATCAATGCTTAAGCACAGTAGAAGACTCGTATTGAATCCACTCCTAAACCCCCAAATAGCAGCAGCAAAGAACCAGAACAAAACTGCACAGACAACGAAATTGGTATGACTAGCAAGGATAGCAGCAAATGATCCAAAGCTCATAAAAATATATAATCAAAAATTCAGAACAAGAGCATGAAGATAAACAAATCAATTGCAGCACATGCTATCTAAGACAAGACAAAGCTCAAACTATCCTTAATCCACAATAAGGCATAGGAGCAAGAAAACAAGCACATAGCAAATCACACATCATATGTACAGTCATAGATAAAGCATGCTAGTGAAAGCTATGGCAAGACTCATGCATCCACAATTAACTGTAAGGCACAAAAACCATGTAAGCATAAAGCATTTTAAGAACAAATCATGAATGATGTATGCTAACATGGATATCAAGTGAACATGTGGAAACATAAAGCAAAAGTCAACAAGAGCAAGATAAATCATGTACAAAACAGCACAAGCTCATGATGACAAAACAAAGCTCACATAACCATGGAAATAATGAACAACAATATGATACATGGATATATAAGCAAGGTAAAAGCATGATGAAAGATATCAAAGGAGTATCACATGCCAATATGGTACAAGTGAGCACAGAGATAAGCACAATATGCCAAGTATAAATAATCATGAAAGGAAATACATGAAGGTAAAAGATAGCTCACCAAAACATGTGAAGACGCCGATCATGAAAGCACATGCCTCTTGGAGGCCATCATGAGGGTGGAGAACCATCAAGTGTCCCGATCTTGTAATGAAGCAAAAGAACAGAACCGATTAAGTCCATGTTCTCCAACCCGCGTTCTCGGTACTTACACATGAGAAAGGCAAGGTGTCCAAGTCTTGGATCCCGAAGGGTTAGAGATCAAATACTTGGGAACCCAAACCTTGGACACACCACCATCAGAAACAGTCGAACCATTATGTGAGTTAGCATGATGCAAATGATGGTCCATGCAAGAATATCCAATCTCATCCTTGGAGGCACGCCGCGAGTGGACAACTCGAAGAGGAAAACGAGGTCCATCTCTAGAAAAGCGGCGATGGCCTTGCTTGAAAGCACCATGATGAGAACCAACAGAAGTATCAAAAGAACTCACACAACCTCACCGTGGGTGTGTACCTCGATGAACAAAACGAGGTCCACCTCTTGAAAAACGGCAGAAATCCTGCCTCGTGGAAGCTCGTGGACTAAAAGCAAAACCATGGAAGCCAAGACCACGGTGTTGTCCAACACCACTAGAAAATGTGTCAAAGAAGCCATCAACAAAGCGAGTCCTCGTGCTTGGCTCTTTAGTGTGCATGTCATGAGAAAGACTATGCCTACTAGGAGACTTAGAAGCATGAGCTCGACGCAAATGTTTTGCACGCCGAAAGCAAAAATCCACATGATGTCCATTCTTCCCACAAAATGAGCAATGGTGTAAAGGTCTACTAGTAGACATGGTCCGAGAGGACAAAGCACTATTGTCGCTCAAAGAAGAAGTCCTTTGGAACAAGCTGGAAGAAGCAACATCATAAATCGTCCTCGTATCGGCACTAGACTCACACATGCCATGAGAAAGACTATGTGTGTTCCTAGAGGTGTGACGACGCTCATGTTTCATACGGCGAAAGCAAAACTCAAGAGTGTGTCCATTCTTCTTACAAAAGGTGGAATGGTACTTCTCTTTTGAAGCTTTAGTACCATTTGAGAAAGAAGCACCATTGTCTTTGGAAATCCCTTGGACAACACATGAAGAGTTCGAGAGAGTCGAACCTCCCAAAGAAGAGCTACTCAAAGCGATGGAACAAAAACCAACATTAAGTGACTCACTTTTAGCACAAAAGGACTCCAACTCCGAATGCAAAGATGCAAGAGAAATCTTAAAAACATCAATCTCGAAGTGAAGGCAAATACAAGAGTCACATGATTTGGCGCTCATATCATCACGTAAAGACTCAATCTCGCTCTTCAAAGAAACGCAAGATGTGCAAGAAATTAATGATGCTTTTGAATTAAGTATGCAGTTCAAAGCATCAATTTCAGTTTTTAAACAAACACAATTCTTGCAAGAGACTAAACCATTCTTAAGCAATTTTTCATGTTCTAAGCACATGCTACAAGGCCTAGCTTCAATTTCAACAATCTCAGCTCTAGCATTCTCTAATTACTCAAGATGCATGGAATTAGTCAATTTAAGCTTCTCAATTTCAGCAAGCATGCCTACACAAGAATCACAATTATTTCTAGCCATAGATCTAAGATTGCCTATTTCTAACTTAGCATTGTCAAGTTCATGATGTAAGGCAACACAAGTATCACATGGCATAGAAGCATTTGATCTCAACAATTCATTTTCAGATTTTAGGCATGCAAAAGAATTATTCAAGTTCTCCATGTCTACAAGCAATGAATCATAATAATTCATGAAGGTTTTCAATTTGGAGAGCTCATGAGACAGATCACCCTTTTCTTTTTTTAACAATTTCATTTTCTTCCTAAGAGCATGCAATTTGTATTCATATGAAATCAAGCCATCAATGAGTTTTTCTTTGCTCACCTTGCTTAGCTTGAGTAGGGGATCGTCCTTGGAAGAGTCATCATGATCATCCTCGAAACACTCTTCATCATTCTCATCCTCAATCGCTACTACACATATGCCACTAGACTTCTTCTCCTCGGGCTCTAAAAGTGACTCATCCCTGAAACTAGGACAATCAAAACAAAAGAGATAGCCACAAATATCGCAGGTGAATTACTCCTTAATAGACATCATAAAAATCTTATGTTCAAGCCTCTTGTCACGACGGACATCAATGGCAAAAGAACCACGACAAGATGCAAAGAAGCGCTCACAAGTCCTCATATTAGTCGCCATGCTCAAAAATCGATTAAGATCACAAAAGAGCAAACTTGGCTCTGATACCACTTGTAGGACCGGAAAGGTGACTAGAGGGGGGGTGAATAGGAGCACCAAATCTTTTTCACTTTGAATGGATTCAACTCGCAAATCATTCCAATAGCTATGAGAGCTAAGAAGATCAATGCTTAAGCACAGTAGAAGACTCGTATTGAATCCACTCCTAAACCCCCAAATAGCAGCAGCAAAGAACCAGAACAAAAACTGCACAGACAGCGAAATCGGTATGACCGACGGCTTAAATGCGGTCTTACCGCTATGCGGTATGACCGGCAAATCAATTGCGGTATGACCGATATTCCTGGAGGATCAAGCCGACAGAAGAGCTATGATGAACTCGAACCTCTGATTTGAATCAATCCGTAAATCACTCCATTTGCTATGAGAGCTATGGAGATCAATGATTATGCACAGAGGAAGACTTGCTTTGAATCCTATCAACACCCCAAAGCACAGCAACAAAATACCCAAAGAAGTGCTGAAGAATTCAGGAATCGGTACAACCACAGTTATATGGGCGGTTGTACCAATGTGCGGTACAACCGGAGGCAAACAGGCGGTTGTACCAATGTTTGGTACAACCACAGTTATAAGGGCGGTTGTACCGATTGTCTTGGAATAGCCCGACGATGAAAACTAAAATTGGCACAACTTTTGAACCACTTAGCCAAACTCTATGAGATTTGAAACATAACTTCTCTAGGAGGTTAGGAACCTATTCCAATCAAAGATTGAGTAGATCCACAACAAAGTTCCAACCTTTTTCTATTTGAACGAAGAATGTTTCAAGAACTGTGCAAAATACGAAAACTGAGATTGAGATGATCTGGGACTTGCTCGTGGGAGGATGATCAACAAGATGGACTCAGATGCATACCTACATGTCACAACAAGCCAAAGCACAGCAAGAGCATAGGAGAAAACTCACAGATCCAAGAAATCCCAAAACAAGAAATAGACAAAAACACAAAGGACTGATCTTGAGCAATCTGATTGGATTGATTTCAGATAGAGGAATGATTGTTGGTTACACCCACTCCAATCTAGGAGGACAAAGCTCACCGCGTGAGCACACACTCAATCCAACTCTAGAAACCCTAGCCTCTCATCTCTTCTCCTCAAAACCCTAAAACACAATAGGGCAGCACATGGGGTTTTGGCTGGCTCTCCTTGGTTCTCAGCTGCAACCACCAGCACACAACACCCCTCTATTTATATGGACGCTAGCATCTAGGGTATATTCCATTAGGGTATCCATTAAACCCTAACACATAATGGGTTAACACACGCACGCATCTCAAAGCGCTGTCTTCATCATTGATTGACCTAAACCGCTTCACCATGCGCCGACCAGCGCCGCGGCTTAGCCAAAAGGTCACAAAGACGGTATTTGGTGAAATTACCAAAATACCCCTTCTCAATCCATCTCTAAGAATCGAGTCCACAGATCGTGAAGCAATCCCATGCTTCGCCATGTGTAGGTTGATCAACGGCTCCATGTCATCAAGTCTCTCCCGTCCGGATCCCACCAGCACCACTGAGCACTTGCAACGACTCCCGCGCCGCTTGATCCAACTAGTCGCACCGAACTGTCCGTTCGGTCACACTTGTCCATCCTGCGCCCCGCTTGAGTCCTCTGACCTCACCCGGCATCTTCGACCGTTCTGGACCTTAGCTCTCCAAGCTTAGTCCCGATCCACCTCACCGCTGACCATCATAGACCTGCAAGCCACCTGCACAACAATAGACCAAGAAACCATTTCCGGGAACAAGTTCTTCACAACTTGACCCACGTTAGCCAAAACATGCATCATGCAACACATATGCACTGATGAACATAAACTTGACCTAACCCAAAATCAATTCTCCAAAATGGCCGAACTTCAAAATATAATCGGTACTACCGCCATTAAAGGTCCCAGACTACCGCACATGATCGTGCAGCTCACAACATCTTCTTGTCGTGATCAGCACCTTGGAGAATCCCAAAATCTCCAAAAATAACTCCTCTGAAAATTCCATACCACTCTCAAGTGGTCACACCGACATGCGGTCGAACCGCCAACCAAAGTCTTGATCGTCATCGCTCCACAAAAAACCAGAGCTCAAATACACCTTCTCGGAATTTTGCAACCGCCACAAAAATTTCGGTATCACCGCATCGCGCATACTACCGCAACAAACTTGCGGTCATACCGCGCCGGTTATCCGCAGCCTTCAACGCCAAGACGACCGATTTTCCAAACACTTCTTTGAAAACTCCAGATTTCAACAAACCTTCAACACTATTGCCAATTGTCTCATCACCTAAGATCATGAGCATGTCCCTATGACATCCACAATGTCCTCATGACATCCACATGAAGCTTCCCCTAGTGCTTGGGGGCACTCCCACCACACCAAGGGACCTCACCACTATCTCTACTGAAATTTGAAGAGATAGAAAGAGTGCCGCTATTTTCATGGAAGAAGAAGCTCCAAGAGCTAGATGTTGAAGACAAGCAATATTGGGCTGAATTCATCCAATTCTGTAGCAAGGCCAGGCCCAATCCCACTTGAGCTCCACTTGGTCGAGTCAAACTAGGCCCAAGAGGACTGTATCACCCCATCGGTCCATTCCCCAACCCCTAATTCCTGATCCCCAAATCCGGCGCAAGGCAAGGTGCGGCGAGCTAGGTCCAGAGGGCATAAGGAAAGGTGCGGGTGGCACGGTGTGGCGAGTTCAATGAGGCAAATATGGGCGCGATGAGGTAGGTCGCGATCCAATGAGGAAGCACGCTGAGCTCGGCAGCAAAGCGCGGCAGCACGACGAGGCAGGGCGCAACGAGCCAGGAGGTGGGCACGGCCAACGGCTCGACGATCGACAGAAAGGGTGTGGCCAGCGGCTCGATAGTCGACAGCAAGAGCGCGGCGAGCCAGGGCATGAGCGCAGCAAAGAAGAAGCTGGTAAGGGGAGCTCTCCTCTGATTCGATCTAGATTGGGGCTTGGGGTGTTTTCGATTGGATGTGGTGGCATACTGATTTGTGTGTTTTGGGTGGGGCTGGTTATCTGCAGGGGAACCGGTCGGCAAAGTTGAAGTAGAGCAAGCTCGACATGCGCCAACAGTCGTGCTTGTTGCAGCCTCGCAGGATTTGATCTCTCACTTGATTGTTCAATATTTTTTTATTATATCGTTGATTTGATTGGTTTTGGTCGATTCAGTTGAACTGGGTGTAAAAGTAGGGATCTTGGTTTGAAGTATTTATGAATTCTTATTAATCATGTATCTTTCTACATTGCTAAAAGATGGAGAAGAAGAAATACACTTTGAATAGTTATTTCTCAACCAATCCAGGTACAAGTACCCCCATATAGATGAGAGTGCAACTCAACCAAAGGATCCTCGCGTATATTTATGGGCATTTGGGACACACAACACAGTAACAGTAGCGAGGTACTATCATCACTCTAATTTGCATTTTTCTAGTTATGTATGAGTTTGGATTGAAGAAGATAATTCGATGTATGTTTATCTAATGTTAGCCTCAACCTTAGCACCCCCTCTATTTTCCTCCTGACTTCGTGTCGGGACCTAAAAATATGATTAAGGAACCCTTTATATATTCTGAACTAGTCCTAGATCAATAGCTATCTCACACAAAAAAACAGTGATGAAATACCATCCATTTATTCGATTTAACTAAAAAGATCTCAGAGTAACAAATAGTAATGATAACTGGACCTTATAGTCAATGTTTACTTAACTTGCCACGTAGGGCAAAAGAAACAAATAAACTCTTGCTGCGGAATAGAAAATCTTGAAAAGACCAATCAACATGCCCGCAAGCAATCGAATGGAGAACGCATCCTAATCCGCAAAACCTTCATAGTCCTTCTTCTGAATGAACTCTTGAGCAGCTTGATATTCTTCAACTGATCAACAAAGATGTAAAGCTGTGAGTACATAAAGCACTCAGCAAGCCGTAGAAAAATGTATGCAAATAGTATTCATGCAAGGCTTGACAAAGGTTAGCTGTATGGTTCTTTTGTAGAAAGCGGTATTGACGATAAACACAATAAATAGATTGAAATGCGTAATTAAAAACAATAATAAATAATTAAACCATTGCTTTAAAACAACTAGTGAACTACCCATTCACTTCCCAAGACAAACCACCAAGTGAATTACCCATTCACCAAACTAACATTATATTTATCAAGTGAACTTCTCATTCACACTCCGACACATTTTATAAGAAACCCTACCTCTCATGTGAAATCCCCAGACACGTCCATAACCGCGGACACGTCTATTCGAATAGTTTTATACTCTGCAGAGGTTGTACAACTTTACCCACAAGAGATAACCAAATTATAATATCCGCTCACACACTTTCGTAGGTGTGCGACTAAAAGATTATCACAAGGTCTTTACAAAGCTCTGTTTTGACCCAGCTCTACTCGCTAAGGTTTCAACACTGAATGTCTTTCCAACCAGACAGGACCCCCCTCTTGCACCAAACACAACCCAAAATAGAACCAAATCAAAACATTGCTAATTAGTTAGCCAGGTCCCACTCATATAAGCCATGTGGTTGTATGGTTAACGCCCAGTTCAATGGCGTACAAGATTAAGTCCTTGACTAGTTACTCAAGCGATCTTACCACAACCCACAACGTGCTAACCACACCCTCAATCCACCATCCACTCGCCCAAGCGAAAACCATTTTGTTTAACTAAGACCAATGACATACCATGTCATGGTACACAAATTTTAAGAAGAGTGGCTAACCACCACGATTCCATATATCATTAAGTCAAGATTAATCATTATGACACATGTGATAATGAACCTACCATATCTAAGCTTAACTAAACATCTGTACGATACCCATGTTGGTGATACAAATATGTCCAACTAAAATTATCCATGCTAGGGTGACAAATGATTCATGACATTCAAATAATCAATGGAAGCATAATGACAACATGTGATAGCTAATCCTAAAACAATTGATATAAAGATAGCATGCAGTTTGTATAAAACAATATACTTGTGAAATCATAGGTTCAATATGATCAAAAGACTACAACTTGCCTTGGAATAAATCTTGGGATTGATCTTGATCTTGGTGAACTCCTCTTTGCTCAAAATTTCCCGAAGAATCAACATCTACTCGTAAACAAAGCAAATAAACAAAATAAATCAATAATAGAGAGAAAACAAACTCTAAAAATAAAATAAAAATCTCAAATAAATAGAGCTCGAATTTAGATGAATTTAGAAATTTGAATAGACTTAATCGGAGTTCGGATGAAGAAGATATGGCTTCTGAAAGATTCATATGAAATGATAGAATCAGAATTTCAGAATTTAGAGAATTGTTTCTCAGAAGGAAAAACAATTTATTGGGTCATGCTGACATCAGCAAGGAATTTCGGCTGAAAAGATAAAAAGAAATTTGGGCTGACAAGTGGGTCCCACATTGCATTGAGAGGGGTTCATATGAACTAGTGCATGAACTTTGGCTCGTGTTAGATTTAGTCCACAACTTGGCTGTTTAACAAGGATGCCACACAAGCAATTAGCTTAGATGGCTGCTGATGTGGACATGAGGTGGTAGGGGAGGTGGCTGCCACATTAGCAAAGGGAAGAAAGCTCCCGAGAGGAACAGAACGGCGATGAATAGCTTCACAGCCACGACGGAATTGGCGAAGGAGTGTCGCCCGAGGGAACTAGGGAGGAGCATGGCGTCAGTGAAGGCACCAGGAAGTCGGGGAGGAGCTCGGAATGGCTGGAAGTGGACCATGCCGGCGGCAATGCAAAGATGAACGGAGACGAGGAAGAACCATGGTGGCTGCGGCTCGGCGACAAAGAAACCAAATAGGAGATAGGGTTTAGATGAGAAGGACATAGAGCGCAAAGTGACACGCACGAAAGGGATAGGAGCTCACCGACGGCGTGGATCAACAAAGTGGTGGTGGTCGGAGTTTGAGGAGGTGAGGCTGACTGCACTTCGGTGTTCTTCGGAAAGAGATGGTGAGCACACGGAGAAGCTCGCGACGAGGCGATCCCAACACCGGTGGTGTAACGGCCGAAGAAGCTCGGATGGCGACAATTTTCGGTGATGAAGACACGGCGGCGGCTTCAGCTCCTTTGACGAAATCCAACAACACAAAGATGAACCCAGTACTAGGGATATTGGGTTTCGGATGAGGATGGCAGCGCGGAGGATATGACGCGTGGAGGCGGCCTTAAATAGCACCCGGAGGGGAGAGTCCAAAAGGAAGTCGGCGACCAAGACGTGTTCATCTCGAACACAACTCGGGTGTCCAGGTTGAAGACGATGGCACATATCTTGACGACGCCTGGCCCCACATCGAGGGGCTGCGGTGGAGGCAAAATTGAATCCTGCGCTGGGCGACTGGTTAACCGGTGCACTCGCCGCGGCTCGGTGAGCTCATGAGCAAAAGGAAAGCAAAGGCAGCCTAGGCTTTGATCGGCTTGGTGCAGAAAGGAAAGCAAGACCAGGCCGGCTCGGCTGGGCCATGCGCTCGCAAGGAAAGAAAGAAGCGGCCAGGATTTGAGTGGGCCAGGCGAAGCGAAACAAAGAAAAAATAAATCAGGCCAATGAGGAAGAATGGGAAAGGTCAAAAGAAAAGGTTCCGGCCCAAGAAAAGATAATTGAGCCCGAAAGGAAAAGAGTTTGAGCCCAACGGATGTCCGAAATTAAAAAGGGATTTCTAAATTTAGGAAAAGGAGATAAATAAAACTAAGCTCAAATAAATAGCAAATAAATTCCCAAAAAATTCCATAAAATTCTCTGGAACACCAGGAACTTAAATAAAATAACTTTTAATTTAATTGAAGTTTAGATTATTCACATTAAATCTTTTTGATTTATGAAAATTCAAAATAAGTTGTGACTTTAATTGTAAAATTCAAATGATTATTTTTATTTTTAAACCTTCAAAAACACACCAAATTTTGGGATATTACACTTTGCCATTGTGGTAGAGTAAGGGTGGGATCAGGTAGAAATCGCGCACGCGCACCTCTGGTAGAACCGATGGCCATGGTGACTGACACCCTCGACACGATACTACCCACTCGCCACTGTCGCCACGTTCCTCATGGTGGCGAGGCGAGGCCCCAACGGACGTCCATGACACCAAGGGCCTTGGTCGGTTGGAGTTGCAGCACTGTCGTCGGAGTCCACGCTGCGCACCCGCCGTCCACCCCCCGCGCCTGACGCGCCAGCCTTCCCGCGGCTCTGTCGGCCGCATTGTAGCGTGCACCTACCGTGCGCGCTTGCCGCATGTGCTTGCACCGACCTGTCGACCACCGCCGCAGATCAGCATCGTCGTAGTTCCGAAGCACACGTTGTGAATCCCACTGTCGCGAGCTCGCTGCTCCGCTGCCGAGAGTGCCACTGCGAGGTTGTGTGCGCCCGATGCACGAGCCAGACTCTAGAACCGCCACGCGCGAGCTCGCCACCGGAGCCCCCAAGCGCGCCTGGCGCCGCAACGCACACTAAACTGCGCAACAGCAGCCTCAATATAGGGCTCGACTGTTGGACCGACTGGGCGCTAGGGTAGCGCCACGGGTATCTGGGCAGGAGGCCAAAGCCCAAAGAATCCAACAAATTTCAGCCCAGCGGCAATAACATTTGTGGTTTAACCCCTGTGTTTTACAGTAATACCGTAAATGCTTGATAAATTCTGAAAAATTCACTATATCCTAGAAATTGAATTTTTAGGTATACATGCTTCCATAAAATTGTGAAACCTTAGACTCAATATACCTTGGAAGCATAATATTTTTTATGGTTTATTTTCCTGGCATTGTGTGTTTTGGGAAATTGATTAATGGGTTTAGCAATTCTAAAAATTGCTTAAAGAGCTTAAAATTATCAGAAAATCCCAAAAATTGCTAGTAAAACTATGTGATATTAGTAATATTGTCTACTGAATAAATAAAATCAATCCTTACCATTTTGCACTCATTTCATGCATTTGAAATTATTTGCTAAATGTAAACATGTAGAAACTTACATGCGTGAATAATGTAGGATATGTTAGACTTCACTAAGCTGAAATTTGATTGCCCTGAATGACAACAAATATATCACCTGGGCTTATCGCTTTGTCATATCATTTCTGTCGTTGCAAGAAAAAGCTAGACAGTGGGTAATGAGTACCCTTTGTCTTGGAGAAGGACCGAAAGGAGGAGCTAAAGACACGTGTATGGATGGATTGTATTGAGTGTGAATGAGGGGAAGTCCCCCTTGTACATGCCCTTGAGGCCTTATTTATAGGAGGGTAAGAAGGGACATTTACCTTCTTGCCCTCACAATGTTGAGAGAGAGAGGGGGGGGGGGAATTTAGGTACATTTGCCTAAATATGTTATACAGACTAAGTCTACATATGTACAACATCCTCGACGGCACACCGGTATTCCTGACGATCCAAGGGTGCGGGGCACCCCTTGGTGCCCAACTCCCTCGTCTGTGTGGTTTGAGGTCACGAGGACAGGTCCCGCGGTCCCGAGGGGCGAGCTGACACAATCTTGTCGCCCCTGGACCCTCGGGAATCGGGATACCCCGGGAGACGTCGGCATGGAGCTACCCCGCCGAGGCATGGGCCTTGAGGCGGACGGTGCGTCGGAGCCACCCCACCGAGGCGGGCGGCGCGTCGGGGCCACCCCGCTGAGGCTAGAGCCTCGAGGCAAGTGGTGAGCAGCGACGAAGCCTGTGTGGGCGAAGTCGACACGAGGCCGCCGCCGAGGCATGGGCCTCGAGGTGGGCAGTGCATCGGGGGCCCGCCGAGGGTGACCTCGAGGCGGGCGGTGAGCAGCAGCGAGCCCGGGGAGTGGTCGACCGGAGGCCGCCCGCCGAGGCATGGGCCTCGAGGTGGAGCAACGATGTCGGGGCCCCCGCCGAGGCTCTGACCTCGAGGCGGTGCGTGGCGGGATGAAGCCGTCTTGGGGCAAAGTCAACGTGGAGCCGCCCCGCCGAGGCATGGGCCTCGAGGCGGGTGGTCGTCGAGGCTGCCCGCCGAGGCTATAGCCTCGAGGCGGTGGAGATGGTGGAGCCGTCTTGAGTGAAGTCGATCTGGCCGCCCGCCGAGGCATGGGCGTCGAGGCGGGCGACGGGTCGGGGCCGCCCTGTCGAGGCTATAGCCTCGAGGCGGGTGGTGAGTAGTGGCGGAGCCCGCGCAAGCGAAGTCGTTGCTACCCTGCTGTGCTTGATTGCTTTTTCGGTATGACCGTTTGCGTTGGTCCTGCTGGGGGCTAGGTATCATCCCCCCTTCCGCTGCTCCCTATGAATTGCGCCCGTGACTTGGAGTGGCGGGAAGGGTTGATGTTCGTTTGCCTGAGGAGGCGGCCGCTTATACTTATGATTGGGCTCGTTTGAGAGCCTAGAGCTAGCAAGGGGGAGGCGAAGCCGATCGCCGTCCCCTAACTTTCTTTGGTTGGGCTCGTTTGAGAGCCCAGCGCTAGCGAGGGGGAGGCGAAGCCGATTGCCATCCCTCAACTTTCTTTGGTTGGGCTCGTTTGAGAGCCCAACGCTAGCGAGGGGGAGGTGAAGCCGATCACCGTCCTCTAACTTTCTTTTCCCAAGGGTCTGCGCGAATGAGCGCGATGTGAGATCTCTCCGCCGGGGCGAGGCACTCGTGGCGGAAGACTCCCTAGTCGCCGAGGAGGGACCTTCGGAGCGACTAGGGCTTTGCGCGTTTGAGCGCGATGTGAGATGTCTCCCCGCTGGGGCAAGGCTCTCGCAGTTGGAGACTCCCTAGTCGTCGAGGTGGGGCCCTCGGAGCGACTAGGGCTTTGTGCGTTTGAGCGTGACGTGAGATGTCTCTCCGCCGGGGCAAGGCCTTCGCGGCGGGAGACTCCCTAGTCGCTGAGGCGAGGCCTCCAGAGCAACTAGGGCTTTGCGCGTTTGAGTGCGATCTAAGATGCCTCTCCGCTGGGACAAGGCCCTTGCGACGGGAGACTCCCTAGTTGCCGAGGCGAGGCCTCCGGAGCGACTAGGGCTTTGCACGTTTGAACGCGATGTGAGATGTCTCTCTGTCGGGGCGAGGCCCTCGAGGCGGAAGACTCCCTAGTCGCCGAGGTGGGGCCTCCAGAACAACTAGGGTGTGCCGTGTACTGGGGCTCGGGGCCATGCGCGTGGTCTTTGTTGCCACGGTGGTGAGCTTATTTATACCACCCTTGTGGGCTTTCACTGCACACTCCGGAGAGTGGGCTAGTGTGCGCCGGGACTCGAGGCCATGCGCGGCGTCTATGTTGCCACGGTGGTGGGCTTATTTATGCCACCCTTGTGGGCTTTCACTGCACAATCCGGAGAGTGAGCTAGTGTGCGCTAGGGCTCGAGGCCATGCACGGCGTCTGTGTTGCCACGGTGGTGGACTTATTTATGCCACCCTTGTGGGCTTTCACTGCACACTCCGGAGAGTGAGCTAGTGTGCGCCAGGACTCGTGGCCATGCGCGGCGTCTGTCTTCTCTCTTTTTCCTCTTTTTTCTTTTTTCTTTTTTTTCTTCTGTTTTTGTTTTTTTAATGCGCCAAAGCACCCCTCTCGGTCAAGGGCCACTTCGTGCCTGGGCCGTGGCCCATCTTCAGCCGAAGGCCACATTCGGGAGGCGCTAGTGTTGCCTTTGCGAGGCGCACAGGGCAGGCGAGGCATGTGGGGGCTAGAGCCGAAGGTGAAGGGGGGCGAAGAGGACATCGAGACCAGAGCAAGAGCTGGTGTTGGCGACGTCGAAGGTGCCGCACGCGAGCTTCAGCCAAAGGAGGGGGTACACGCGTGGAGGCTTCGGAGACGGCTTTGGGCAGCTGGAGGAGGGACGCGCGCGGAGGCTCCAGAGGCGGCTCCGGTCGGCCAGAGGAGGCACGCGGCGAAGGCTCCGGAGGTGGCTCCGGGCAGCCGAAGGAGGCACGCACGCGGAGGCTCTGGAGGCGAACGCTCACAGAGGCTCCGGTTGGCTGGAGGACGCATGCATGCGGAGGCGCCGAAGGCGGCTCCGGGCGACCGAAGGAGGCACGCGCGTGGAGGCTCCAAAGGCAGCTCTGAGAGGCCGGAGGAGGCACGCGGGCGGAGGCTCCAAAGGCGGCTCTAGGCGGCCGGAGGAGGTGCTCGAGCGGGCGGTGAGGTTGGTGCTTCGGCCCCGACTGCTCCTGCATCAGGTGTTGTTGTGAAGGGGCCCGACGGGGAGCCATTGTGTGATATACCTTCACCGGAGGGTCTCTTGGTGTGGCGATGCGGGCCAGGGGAGCTCCGCGGGAACCCAAGGTGGCCGAAAGCTTCCAGCTGGCCGGAGCCGGAGGGGGCGATGTGCACGCGGGAGCCTCGCTTCGGAGGGGCTTTGATGTGTGGTGAATGCCGAAGGCGGATCTTCGAGGGGTGGCCGGCTCAAGTGGTGCTTGGGTGGAGTTGCCAAGGTTGGAGGCGCGAGGGGGCTCCGAAGGTGTTGTTGTGAAGGGGCCCGACGGGGAGCCGAAGGAGGAGGTACACGTGCGGAGGCTCCGGAGGCGGCTCCGGTCGGCCGGAGGAGGCACACGCGCGGAGGTTCCGGAGGCAGCTCCGGGTAGCCAGAGGAGGCACGCGGGCGGTGGCTCTGGAGGCGGTGGCTTCGATCGAAGAAGTGGGAGGCCGAAGGTGGCGCACTTCAGGTTTTTCCCCGAAGGGGATTTTGATGCCAAGGTGGAGGTGTGCTGGTATGGGTGAGCTTTGGGCCTTCGGCTGTTATGCTTCGGCCGGGATGATGGGCTTCGGCTGGTATGGGTGAGCTTCGGGCCTTCGGCTGTTATGCTTCAACCGGGATGATGGGCTTCTACTGGCCTGGTGAGGCTTCGGCTCCTCCTTCTTTTTTTGTAGTCTTTTGTTCGGTCCGCACGGACGGCGCCAACTGTCGTAGCAAGAAAAGGCTAGACAGTGGGTACAGAGTACTCTTTGTCTTGGAGAAGGACCGAAAGGAGGAGCCGAAGACACGTGTATGGATGGATTGTATTGAGTGTGAATGAGGGGATGTCCCCTTGTACATGCCCTTGGGGCCTTATTTATAGGAGGGCAAAAAGGGACATTTATCTTCTTGTCCTCACAATGTTGAGAGAGAGAGAGAGAGGGTATTTAGGCACACTAACCTAAATATGTTATACAGACTAAGTCTACATATGTACAGTATCCCCGATGGCACACCGGTATTCCTGACGACCCTAGGGTGTGGGGCTCCCCTTGGTGCCCTGCTACGACAATTTCCAAGCCTACTGCTGGCATAGTTGGATCTCCTGCCGTTGAAAAGGCAAAGGCTTTGCGTTTTATGAGGTACCACCTCTACTCTGCCCTGAAGAATGACTACGTGACTGAGAGTGATCCGTTGGCTTTGTGGCTTTCTCTAAAAGGATGCTACGACTGGTAAAAGTTGGTTGTGCTCCCTGTAGGCACACGTGCTCGAATCCACTTGCACTCCTAGGACTAGAAGTTCGTACATGAGTGTAACTTTGCCCTGCACTGTGTTGTCTCTCAACTAAGGCTATGTAACCAACATGTTACTAAAGCTAATATGATTGATAAGCACGTGTATTTAAAAGCAAAGATAAGCCCATGGTATGTTGTATGGATACATGTAGTTGTCTCCTAGTTATCCCTTAGCTATGTTCAGATGTCATTTCCTACACGAGTTGAATTAGTAGTACAGATATAGCTCTTGTCGAACTTGGTTCTGCTCATGATGAGCAGCTATTATCTTTTGCTTTAGGCTAAAAAATCATGAATTAGTTAACTATTTCCCAGATGCCATAAAATAAATTAATGGTCTAAGTTGTTCTATTAAAACCTTATCCCCCTGCTAAATAGTTGATTAATTTAAATAATGCTTAATAAAACATATCGACAGAAGCATATCTTATCGCCAGAAGCATATCTTACTTATAGTAAAACAATTAATCTTGTATGGAATAAAATTTGTAAACCGCATGCTTGACAAGGAAAATAATCCTTTGACATGTCTTGCCATAAATAGCTGTACATGTGCTCTTATTATCTAATAAGCCTCAATTCACTAGTTCTTTGTGCACCGATGCCCTGCTGGCAGAAGGGAAACTGCTTTCTCCTGGTGACACTAGAACATGCCTAGTCATATGTTGATCTCTGATGGATTGATTTGGCTAGAAAACACCATAATCCTCAAATAAGTACATAATAACTTACGCCCTAATACTTGGAGTATATATCATCCTCCACCATAATGATTTCTTAGTTGAGTAACTTTGAAGAAGAAAGTTACATGGTATATAATGGTTCGGAAAAGCTTCACATACGATGCTTTTTATTACGAGGCTAGTACGATACGACGTAAGCACAATCAGTGGGTCCTAGATGAGAGATCGGACGAGGGTCGTACGAGGAGATCGTCATACGTATAGCAGTCCTAATAATGGTTTCACGCTAATAAAATTGTACTCATGTTATAGTATGATTGCAATTTATTGCTAAAAGCTCTGAGTTAATTCCAATCAAATGCCTAATGCACATGCTATCACTCTAAATTTTTATGGTTGGCGTGTAAAGGGGGAGAAAATTGCGCTTGTGAGGGATATTGGAAAGAAAGGCATACGAAAAATGTTGAAAAAACAAGAGCTACGACATAATGACATATTTTAGGTCAAAGCTAGAAGCAAATAGCCCGAAGCAATAATTAATCTAGTTTATTTTGGGAGATAAATTTAAATTGCATGATTATTGTACATATCTTGTTGATATGAAAATTGGTATTAACACCATTGCCGATATCCATCTTGCTGGCAACCACGATCATTGCAGCCCACGATGGGCAGTTGATTATTGCCTTCAACATTATGTTAGTCGCCAGTATGCGGCAATGCACATGGCAAACTGACGGTCGCCAGACGCAGATGCACGTAAGCCATGTTGGATACGCACCGAAGCGTACCATACCCATCATCCATGACACATGCATATTGGTAAAATGCGGTCCACAAATGCATCACCGCCGTAAGCCATATCATTTGCTTGAAGTGAATATAACTCCCAAAATACAAAATGGCGACCTATTGGATTATGGTGATCCTAAAAGATTTAAATTTTGGCCATATTTATTTTAGCATTACATCTAGCATATAGATTACAAGCCACTTAATTAAATATTGTCCAGTTGAACAATAAGTATTCTTGTTAAATAATTATTCAAACCGGGTGGTTAAACAAGAAGTACATTCAAGCAGAAAATATACAATTCCATGCAAGTTAATCCTCAGTCATGTTTTATGTGCATCATTATATTTATGTTCCCGTTGAGCATTCTCTTGATTTATGTTATGTTGAACATACTACTCTTGACCATACTAAAATATGTTATGTTAATATAAAAATGAAGTTTAATGATGTAAATTATTTAAAATGTGGTACGAGTAATTGGGTGAAACCTTGGGCAATAATATAAGAAGCTAGATGGTAGAATAACTCTACCGACCCTCGGACCCCTGTTCGGGCTCCTTGTCACAGATTAATAACCCAATTTTTTATGCCACTGCATTAATATAAGTCTAGCTCACTGGATATAACGATCAGACCCTTATTGAAATTAGTATGCGTTGGAGGAATCAAACATTTCCCACATAATATCACCACCGTAGCATACACCTTTGGGCCACGACCAGTTTTGGGGATATATGTTGGATCAGAAATTCCATCAATCATATGCACATAATAGGGGATTTTTTAGGTATGCTATTAATAAAGATCGCATCTCGACATTATGGGAGAAAATGCCCAAAATTGTGTAATGTCGTTGTATTTTCTTGCAAGAGAAGATCTTTAGTATTAAGATTCACACACTAGCCAAGCTAAACTTGATGTTCAGTTGATGCTCTTGTACGCTTGAAGCGAGGGGTCTGCCAGATATATTTTTCAATTTATGAAGGAGTTACTATAGTGTTTACTTGAAGTAAATGCATCGCTAAGAGTGGAATACCCCGGGTTAAATAGTATATCCATCTACACGGAATTGACTTAGTGGTCAATGATCCAATGACACTAGTCAAAACAAGCGTTAACTACTCCTTAAGCACTATTGAAGAGAACTCACATTGAAGTTGAAATACCTCAAGAAAAGGCTCATCATGAAGATCAAAACCCATCAACTTGATGCACACATATTACAATGTTGGGAACGCGGAACGACCAATAATATTTCATTTGGGAAATACTGAAGATCAGGTTAACACTGAAATACCCTCAATTATGAGGACATGGGAGAAAAGTTGATGACAACCACTTTGCCTCCACAATTGCTAAAATTTCACTAACGAGAACGCAGATCCGGAACCAAAGTCCATGATAGAGCGCTTGAAGCATTCATATCGGGTCGAATAAAGGAAGTAATTGAGGCTGAACCACAATAGCAAATGGAAGTCTAGGAGCCAACTAGTTCAGACTTGATGGGTCATTATGAAAATAATGAGGTGGTGAAAGCTATAGTTCAAATGTCCTTATAGAGACCGATACTCTCCTATTATGAATGAAATTATGTTCCGTTACGTAATAGTTCTTGCAGATGGCATGAATGAATAAATAAAACATGCAATAAATGGATTCTAAAAAAAATCCTTGACGAGATTCTTGAAGAGATCAAAATTCCTAGTAAGAAAGGAAATAAAATTGCAACGTATGTAAAACTCATACCTAATAATCTCTTACCTGAAGAAAGAACATCTCGTGGAAGAAAGAGCATCTCACTGAAGGGAAATTGTCTTACTAGTCATTTATATAAATTACACAAATGTTTATATGGTCCCTATGAGTGGATAAGGACCCATCAAGACCCGAAAGAATGTAACGAGGAACCCAAAGGCCAAAAGTGCGCCACATAAGCACTTATAAAGTGCATCTACCAACAGAAGTTAGTTGAGTGGCAGTATCCTTTACTACCATGAAGGTACGATATACATTGGTGATAATGGCAATTTGATTAATCCCCTAAATGCCAAAATTAAGAGTAGTTACATTTTACTTTGTAGTGGTACAACCATACTTTGTAGATCTGCAGAACATACCTTTGCTTATAACTTTAACCACTTAGAGATAGTTGCAAAATATTAAGACTCGAATGGTTTTGATAAGTCATATACAGAAGGCATATGATGTTGCAATTAATATTACCCCATATCATTTGCAAGGACAATCTACTTGTTGTTGGAACACAACACCAGGATCCTACACACACATCTATCCATGGGTGCACACTACACAGGGAAGGCGATGAACACAGAGACATGGGAGAATTTTTCTGATGCGAACTCGACTAGCGTCGCTTTTCTCTTGTCTTTTATTCCATCTCGTCTCAATTTGCTTAACAGGAAGTACACAGCTTAAATAAGCCTCACGCACACAGAGTCACGTGACCTACACTCCACGTGCACACACGTTCTAGCTACATGCAAACTCTAATGCATGACAAATCAAAATACAAAGATACTAATGACAAGATTAATTCCAACAATCACCCCCTTAATCTTGTCATGTCAAGCTTCACATCTGAAAGGCCGATCTTCTCCTCGGCGAGACACGGAGATGGCCACCAATGCCATCTTGTCCCGTTGGTTTGTTGATGACACGGAATCGCACCACCATTGCCTTGTTGTGGCCTCACGCGCCGCCGTTGTCGTAGCGGCCTCGCACCACCGACCGTCTTTGTTGGCATCACACCGATGCTTTCTCGCAGCGGTATCACACTGCCACCTCCACGAACACGGCCTCACACCATGGTTCATGGCCTTCACCGCGAGTGTGACATCACAGCATCCTCTCGTTGCCACATCTTCGCCACCGGTGACGTAACTTGCCGGTGACTCGCCACTTTTCCTCCGCCCGTGATGCAGCTTGACGATGATGGAGACTCGAGCCTTGACACACGAGGCATAAACTTGCACATGGGTGAGCACGGGCTAATGCAGCCACACCACGGAACTCTCCTTCGCCGGTGCTCCTGACGTCGTCGCGTCGACGTTCACTTTGCTGCCTCCGCTACCCCGATGATCACACACGCACCAAGCTCTGATACCAATTGTTGGAACACAACACCAGGATCCTACACACACATTAAATGTGTGTGTAAGATCCTGGTGTTGTGTTCCAACACTTATGCTGCACAATCAAATAGTGGTATTTGATGAGTTAAGCATGTCGCTCCCAAATTATTTTATTCTCACAATTTCTAGATAAATAGTGGGATAAATGTCTAGAAGATTAAATATTGTGGTTATGTAGTTGGTTTACTCACAAGAAGACTTCAATGGATGTTGTCTTCAAAGGGAGCATATGCTAAACTTTGATCGTTATACTTGAGATTCTGGAAATCTCATTTGTAGTCAGACCTAGAAGGTATAGACTTGATGATCACTACCTTGAATGTTTTACCACACAAATGATATAAATCCAGTCGACATTGCAAAGATCATGAAGATCATGCTAGATCCCGATGATCATTACTAAATCCTAATGATAAGTGTTGTACTGTTTTTCCCTTAGTGAGTTTTCCCCATTGGGTTTCTCACATGAAGATTTTTGATGAGGCAACAAGTGCAATATAATTTGCGTATGCAATATACTCTTTTCTCTATTTTATTTTTTCCCACTATGTTTTTTGGAGGGGTTTTTTATGAGGCATATGTATGTCGCGGTATTCCTCCAAAAGGGAGTGTTACGACACCCTTGCCTAAGGGTTTCTGCGAGCAAATACCTAAACTGCCCATAGTGGATTTAGGCTATAAATATGAGTCATTATTGTAAAGAGAGATGATGAATGAAATAAGCTCCATCCTCTCTCACACACTTGTGTACTATTGTCTGTATTGTGTTGTGTGTTTTGATCTACGTCAACGTTGCAAAGACTACCGAAATTCAATAGTCCTACACGAACATCTGGAGTCTGATTAGGATAAGCAAAGCTAGATTTTGGAATGTAACAGATGTACTTGGTCAGACGGGTGGCCTGGGCTGGTCGCACGAAGTAGCCACAAACCCATGACACTAAAACACACACACACAATTTGCTGCAAAAATAATGGGGGAGAGCATCTTGCCTTTGCTGCATCATGGAAAAGCTTAATTCTTTATGAACAGTCGTGCCTCCAAATACACACCAAAAGGCATAGAAAGGAAAAAAAAAGGAGAAAAAGAGAAAGTATATGTCGGTCTAATTAAAGGACAGTCTGTTGCTCTCTCTCTTTAGCTCTTTCTCTCTCTTCTGGAGCTGTTTGTTATCTTGATGTACATATGAAATGCTTTTGCCATTTACACACGCTATCTTAATTTACAGCAGTCATCTCCTGTGCGTGGAGCTCGCTCTTCGCGATGCCTCACTACAGACTAACACGAGTAAGCGCGTCGTATACTTACACGCGTAGACGTATGTGTGCGCCTTCCCGTGCTCCTGCCTCACTGATCTGCAGTGCCTCTGTTTCCTCCTCTGGGAGGAGGAATCGCAAAAAAGAAAAAAAAAATGCAGCTGAATCGACGATGACGATGGCAAGCGGATTCACTAGATCTTAGTATGAGGTTCAGCCTTCGTGGAAGCCTTGTTGTACAGCTCCAGGGTATCGCCATGCGTCGGGTCCAGGCATAGGGCTGCCTCGCAGTCTCTCAGGGTGTTTGCGTCGTCGCCCATGGAGTCGAAGAACGCTGCACGGAGATGGAGCAGCTGGAGGTCTGCCTTGAAAGCTATTGCTTGCGAGAGCTCTGAAATTGCCTCATCTTCCTTGTCTTCGTCCATCAGAACTGGGAGAGGGGAAAAAAGCAGGTTATATTATCGCGATCCTTAATGCATGGTTGTCAACTTGCACATGATTCAAAGAAAAGCAGCCGAACTCTAAACAGAACAAGGTGGTAGTGGCATGTACATCACTACAATTGTTGTACCAGCGTCCAGATTTTATATTGTGTACCACTGTACCATCTCATTACGTCGTTCTGATTTACAATGTAAATGATATAGATGTTATTCAAAGAGCAATAGAAAAAGTTTTACTCTTCAAGATGCAGTATTACCCCCCACAGATGCAAGTGCGGGATTGAAAGATAAAGGATCCATATTATGCTGAGATCATATAGATTGTACGATGGTATTTAAAAAAAAAATTGCGATGGAGAGCCTTCCATACTACTCCAGCTAAGAAGCTATGGGAAATTCTTCGGACTTGCATTACAAGGTCCATAATGCAAATCGCTCTGAAATTTAACAGTCGATTGCCATGTCAAGACATTTATTAAACAGAAATAAATGGATAGCAATTTGTATCACAGAATGTAAGCCTTCTAAAAACTTTGGTGTTGAAACTACTTTATCCTTCGCATAGACATTAGAATAGTAGCAGCAGTCCATGTAAATATGTTAAGTGGACTCACCAGCTGCTCTGTATCTGTAAGGGTAAGTCCTGGTAGGATCCAATAACGTCGCCATATTGAGATCACTTTTTGCAGCTTCTCGCTCACCATATTCCGACCGTTTTTCATATGCTGATGCACTGTCTTTAGCTATCTTTATGAGTGATGACATCTCCTCATATGCAGCTTTTTTCCTATTTTTCAGGTAATGGACGCGTGCCAGACCCTGATGTGCCCGTGTATGCTTTATGCTCAATGCTATACTGTAACACTCAGCTGCCTCATCCAGCAAATCACAATCCACATATATGCTCCCCATATTGTTATATGCCTGGAGAATGTTAGCTATGAGCACAAATAATTAATAGAAGTCAATGCAATGAGAGGTGATGGATGATTCTTACTTGCCCCTTCCGAAGGTTGTCAGATGCACAACTATTAGCCTGTTCTAGAAGCTGAACAACAGAAAGCGCAGATTCTGTGTCGAGGCTAGAATCTCCTAGAGCATATGCCTTTAGAAAAAAGGCTTCAAATGATCTTTGAAGTTTAATTGACTGCTCAGCCTTGGCAAGTGCTTCGTTGCGATGTCCAGTATCGTATAAAATCCATCCTTCATATACAAGTCTCTCATACTCATGAATTGAACAATTCCGTGCAAACCGCAAACTACGCATAGCAGCCTTCTGACAATTTAGCCTACAATGTATGTGAGAAACAAGAAAAATGTTAAGCCTATGAATTTAACAAATTATGAAAGACATCTCTCACATTTGTTCTCTTATGTTTTTCTTCAATGAAATCCCCACTTTACATGGGCACCAAAATTACAGCGTTACTATAGGTCTGTTGCACCTTCACACAGACATCAGAAGTTGCTCTCATTTTCATGAATTTGTTTCTGAATTGAATAAAGGTTCCACTCTTATGCATAAAAGAAAGCACTAGGCAATGATCATCTAGACAATGTAAACTTGATCCAAATAATTATGGGATGAAAATGTGAGGGAAGAGTTGTTCAATCAAATCTGCTTATGTAATAGATATGTAAATGTAAAACTTTCAGTTCAACAAGCGGGATTTGTCCTTTCCAAATTTTTAGAAATGAAAGGGAAGAGTTATAGGTGCATACCTTAGCAGGAGAAGCGATTGTCGGAACAGCAAGCTGCTGTTCCCGGGTTCCCTGGTGAGCATCTGCTGGACAACAGCTAGAGAGCCGATGTCGTCCACCGCTGACCACCGGTCATACAGCTGCATCCAGCAATCCGCCATATCCCACTGCTGCACCTGCCCTCGAAGGAGCTCGATCAGCTGTTCCCCGTGCATTTTCCCATGGAACATCATGTAATTCGGATCCAACGTCAATATCACCCGGACATCCTGCACGGCAGACTCGTAGTCTTCAAGTGCAAGGTAGAACCATGCCCGGAGCTCAAGGCAATCGGTCGCCATCTTGAAGCTGAGGACCTTGCTGATCTCTGCAACTGCCGACTCGATCTTGTCCTCCTCCAACAACACAGCGGCATGGTACTTGTACGGGTAAGTCAGCGTCGGGTCAAGCTCTGTCGCTGCCCGGAGATCAGCCATCTTCTCCTTCCCGACACAATACACCGAACGTTCTTGGTACATCCAACCGGCAGGCTCGCAGTCCCTGACGACGCTGTTCATCAGCTTGTATGCCGAGTACTTGTGCCCGCGTTTGTACTTGGCGCGTGCCACTCCGGCGAGCGAGTACACATGGCCATTGGCGACGGCATCCTCAAACCACCCCTGCGCATCCTTGAACTCGCCGCGCTCCAGCATCACACACCCAAGCTGGTGTAATGCCAACTGCTTCTGCCATGGCAGCTCCGCGCATTCGCATAGCCTCTCCAACAGCATCACCGTGGTGTTCGACCTCATATCCTCCTCCATGGCAACGTACGAGAGGAAGTAGTACAGCGCGAAAGACGCGTTTCCGGCAATGTCGAGGCGCTCCCTGCCCTCTGGGCTGCAGAGCAGACGCGCGACGTCAGGGTTGGAGAGCGACATGGGGAGCTCCCGCAGGAAGGCCTGGAGGCAGGTGGCGACGAGGAGGTGGGCGGCCTCCTCGAGTCCGAGGTCGACAAGGGAGAGGGCGTCGTCCACGCCTCGCACCATGGCGGCGAGCTTGTTGTCGCAGGCGGCCTTGAGGCCCTCGCAGCAGAATTTGTTGGAGAAGGCGAGGAGCTCGAGGATGGTGTCGGGCGGGAAGTCATCGAGGCGGCCGTGTCGGCTGTAGGCGGCGACAGCGCACATGCCGCGCGGCGTGATGCCGTCGAGGGTGAAGTCAATGCGGTCGCGCTGCGCCTCGGCGAACCCGCCGTAGAGGAGCGTGGTGAGCGGCTTGGAGAGCGCCGCGATGCAGGAGCGCTCGCACGCCACCTCCTCCTGGCCGATGACGAACCATAGGTCATTGGTCTCCTCCTCCTCATCTTCCTCGCCCACCTCGTAGGCGTTTGATGTGTTGCGCCTGAAGGGGGTGAGGGGAGGGGTGGGGGAGGAGGTGGCGGGCGGCGGCACGGGCAGACGGGGTCCACGCCGGAGGACTCCCCGGCGAAGACCGCGGCGCGGGGGCACTCGAGGAGAGGAGTCGTTGGGGTGCAGGGCCCGAGCGGCGGCGGCGTCGGGTCGAGCTCGTCGTCGCGGCGCTCGTACCGGAGCCAGGCGGCGAGCACGACGCGGCGGTGGGGGTCGGCGGCGTGGACTCGCGCAGCCCGCAGCGTCCGCCGCAGCAGCCGGGCGTCCCCAAGCGCGTGGAACAGCGCGTGCTGCTCTAGGTACACGTCGCAGAGGTCGTCGCCCTCCCCCTCGGCCGACGACATCCGCCGGAACGACGCTGCGAGCGCGGCAACGTGGTCGACGGGGCGCAGGCACGCGTTCAGCGCCGGCTCGAGCGCCGCCGCCGCCGGGAGCCCGCAGGGCAGGGGCGAGTCGGCCACGAACGCCCCCGACGTGGAGCGCGCGTGCGGGTAGCAGAGCGACTCGGACCGCAGGGAGAAGCTGCGCGGCGGGGGTGGCGGCGGGGGCCTCCCCCCGCCGCCTCCATCCCCCGAACCAGACGTGGACGTTCCCGCCCCCGCCGAGTTGAAGGCGTAGATTTGCGCGGCCTTGCACCCCTCGATCAGCTTAAGGCTCCGTATCGTCGTCAAGAAGTTGTTCGTCATAATGCCTCCCCTCCCCCTCCTCTTCTCCTCGACTCCTGTGAGGCTGTGCCTCGGTTATTAAACGACGATCATATCAGGGTGTAATTTTGGCGGAACGGCTCGCGCGCGCGCGCGCAGACGCACGCCTCGCCTCCGTCCTCCCGCGCGCCGGCGCCTTCCCACCGTGGGCGTGCGGGTTGCGTTGTGTTTGCGGTTAATGCCGTTGGTTTACGGCGGCGGTAGAGGATCGGGTGCGGAGAGGGCAGAACGGAGAAAGGGGAGGGGCGCAGATGTCGGGTGATTTTCCCGGGTCCGTAGCTGTCACCGCTAGAGGTGGTCAGATCGCCATGCCCGGCCCAAGCACGCTACAGTCATACTGTTTATAGCGTTTGGGCTGTACTCTTGACACGATGAGTCGGCCCGACACGGCACGAACGGTGTCGGGCCGAACCCGGCACGGCTCGTTTGGCTCGCGTGAGGAGAGTACGAGAGAGGGAGAAGGATAGCTGGTGCTGAGGGAGGAGGAAGCCAGCCGGCGGTGAGGGAGGGAGGAGGAGCCAAGGAGGAGGCCGGCGCGGAGGAAGGAGACGAGGCGGCTGGTGGCGCATAGGCGGCGAAGGGGAGCACCGTGCACAGGCACGTTGACGAGGAGGAGAGGCGGGCAGCATCGGCGGCGAAGGCGAGGAGAGAAGGCGGCGGAGGCGGCGGGTGCGAGCACGAACTTGCGACGACGAGGAGTAGAGGAAGAGGAGAGGCGAAGCGTGCCGTGCGAAGGAGAAGCGGTGGGGTCTGCAGCGAGCAAGTCGTTAGAGACGGCGAGGCGTGCAGCGTCTTGATGCACATGGTGGCGGCGTGTGGCTTAGGGTCAGGAAGGGGAGCCGGGGGAAGGGAGATGACGAGATGGAGGCTGGTGGCCTGGTAGGCCGCGCGACACAGGGCAGGAAGGAGACGGGGAGCCATGTGGCTTGGTGGAATTCTGCCCGTTTGGGCCTTTTTCGCACGGTGTGCCATGTCTGGCACAACACGGCATGACCCGTTTGGCCCTAATGTTTGGATTTTAAAAAAACGATCGTTTTTTTACCATTACTTTAACATTAGAAAAAAAATCCTGAAATCCCCTCATTTAGCACCCTTCCATTCCTCAATCCCTCTTTGAAATTCTGTTGTGAGTTAATTTGGCAAAATTATAAAAAAAATGTGCTAAATTTTGGATGAACAGTGCGACAAAAAGAGAAGGGGGCCAGCACATAGAAAACAAAGAAGGGCAAAGGTTGGCATGGGCGGGCTCGCCGACGGCGAGGGAGCTATGGAGCGGAAGGGGTGACCCCAAAAATGGTCCCCGCGGGGAAGAAGAACGGGGGCGGTGGTGCTCGGGTGGAAGAGGGAGGAAAATAGGGTGAGCAGAGCGAGAGGGTGACTAGGGGGGCTCACCCATGTGATTGGTCAGGGGAAAGGAGGACTGAGGAGGCCTTGCGATGAGGGCCGACGGTGGCTCAGTCAGCTCACCGGTGCGTCGAGGCCGTGGGGTAGGATAGAGGGAGTGGGTGGTTGGGAAGGAAAGGGGAGGGCGAGGAGGTGCTCAAGTGTAGAGGAATTGAAGCAATATTGATTGGACGAAAAATGGCGACCGTGGCGGCGGCTTTGGGCCGAAAACGAGGAAGACGGCGGCGTGCAGCGCTCCGGTGGGGTAATCTTGGAATTAATGGAGGGGAAAGTGTCCCTGAGTGCTAGAACACGTCGTGACATGGGTAGATTGGGGAGGAGCGCACTGGGGCAGCCAAGACGATGACGATGACACGGCGGCCGGTGCAAGAGCTTGAGCGGTGAAGTGATTTGAGGTGACCTCGAGGAGAAAGAAAGAAAGAAGAAAAGGAGGAAGGGGATGGAGGGGAGAACCAGAGGGAGGGGAAGGAGGCGTGAGCGGCGGCGTGGCTCGCCGGGGTGGAAGCGCGGCCGCCAGTGAGCGCACGCTGGGCTTCGATGAGACGACGTTGAACTACGTGAGTCTACGATCGAGTCGCCAATCTTACGAAATAAATAGACGAAAATGGCAAAGAGTTCTTGGGAGAGAATAGGATTGCTCTTTGTTACTGTAAATTGGATCTTTTGCAGGGGGTGCCCTTAACAAGGCAGTGGACTAATCCTAAATACATTGAGCATAACGCTTGCTATGCTATTGAATCAGACTTGAAATATGAATCTAATGTCGATTGTGATGCTTCAATCCGATGCCCTTGTTCCTCCGTGCTCCATCTCTAAATAACCATCGAAGGGGTGACAGTTACTTCTAGAGAAGACACCTATTGGAAGTGATGCGTCCGGCCGGAGGGTCAATTATAGTTAGTGAAATAGTAACTGGCCATCGGTTGGTACCTATGAGACACTAAACCGTACAGTGGTTATTGTCAGTGTCTTAGAACCATGAAACGTCGTGTGGTATGGAGCAAACATGATATGTGTTTCATTCATCATACAGTAAGGAATATACTTGGAGTTAGATCCAGATGCTAGTTCATCGCTTCTACGAGTAGTTATCTGGTGGGGGCTGGGTATAAGACCTCATCTGACTAGGGTACCCATTATATAACCTCTGGAATCCTTACGGCCATAGGGGTCGTTAGTCTTAGGGGTTACGACCATGAAGACATATGGTCTTTTAATTATGTATTAAAGTAACACATAGATATTTTAATTCTCGTCAGCTATCCCCCGAACTTTAAATAAATTGGTCGTGTGAACCCCTTCTTCAATGAAGTCGTATCGAACAGGCCCTCATTTAATGGTGTGAGAAACGAGATGGTCTGTATTCACTTTAAAGTTGAGAAACCATATGGGAAACCAAAAAGGTTTTCTATCCGTTGGATTTTGGATAACTCCCGATTGCAGTTAAGGAGTTACGGCTATAAAATCCCTTCAGCGTAGGGCTTTAGGGTTTTTACGCTCTCAGTTTTTCTTGAATCTCATTCATATTCTCACGAAGAATTTCCTCCAACCTCCTTACATCCTCTCGCTCAAAACCTTCTCCGACCTCCTCTCGCCCAAGATCCAACTATGTCGGACTCAATCACCAATTGGCTGGTCTCGAATTTGACCGAAAAAAACTCAATGCTTTCGAGGCGAGAGGGATGCTACCAAACAAGAATCTGGTTTCTTGGAGATCTGCGATCGGAGAACATTTTCCGAGCAGAGAAGATGAGGAAATTCCTATTTTCCTTGCATACATCGAATGCGGATTTAGGCTACCAGTGCACCAATTCCTCTCAAAGGTCTTGGAGTACTACGGAGTTGAGTTGGTGAACCTCACTCCCAATGCGATTGCCAACCCCAGCATCTTTGTGTATCTTTGTGAAGCGTACTTAGGAATACCGCCAAATCTGGAACTCTTCAAGTACTAATACAAGATGGCGAGGTTGGGGAAATCGCTGGGGTTGCATGGGGAATGCACCTTGCGCCTCCACGATGGAAAGGCCGATGAGTACATTCGTACGTTCCCAAAATCTTCGTGGTCGTCATGGAAGAAAAGTTGGTTCTATATGACGGTCACCACTGATGACAGTCTCTTCTTCGTTGGTAAAAAGGCTCAAGAAACCCCCAAGTGGCGCTCCTCCACGAAGAAGGAGGGGATAGTGGGGAGATGGATAGAAGTTATCCAACTCCTTGGTATCATAGGTCTAACTTCTTGGCACGTGGTTAGTGATTTCTTTATGCGCCAGATTAGTCCTCTGAAGTCCCGATCACTTCTAATGCTCTGGTATATTGGTCGGGATGTCACAATCAAAGACTTTTCAGAAGGTAAATTCCAAAAAATCCCAAGTGGTTTTGTTTGTTTTTGGTTGTTTATTTTGTAATCTTCAAGCCTCCCATTTATTTTGTATAGTCCTTTCCCCTGAAGAAATCAGGGAGCGGATCAAAATAATCTGTGTTAGGGAGCCCGACAACAAAGCCGATTTCCCTCAGATTTTAGCTATTGTTACTAAGGAAGAGAGAGAGGAGAGACTCAAGGTACAAGTAGCAAACTCTTTTCATCATTTATGCATTTTCCTATCAGTTTTTCATAATACCTTTTTGATGTACAGTCGGTCAGATTGAAGATCAATGAGCTCACCGAGAGTTATGAACCAATTGATCCTTCAATCACTTCTGCTTTTGAGACCACTCAAGATGGTGGTCTCTTAGAGGTAGGAAAAAACATTGACAAGGAAAAAAATACATTCCAGATGAAGCTTTTCATCACCAAATTAATCCTATGTTATTAATCTAGGCGGGGGAAAAATAAGATCAGCCGTCCAAAGCTGCGACGGTCGTAGACTTCAGAATGGTCATGGTCGACCAGACAGTTGCTTCTGAAGCAGTTGTTTCGGAGGCCGATGAAGCCACACTCTCCAATAAGATGATTGAGGATCGTATCATTGACCAACTGGTCAAGGATATTTCCTCCAACCTCATGTTGGAGGATACGAGGGGTCTAACCAACCCTACCGGTGTAGAACCGGTAAAATCGGTTGAAAAGAACAGGAAGGCTAAAGCCACGGATTTTGCTCCAGTGCATTTCAAGATCAAGACTAAGAAGATGGACAAGTATGTATACATGAAAGAGACTTATGAAAAATACATACCTTTTGTGTCTTCGGTATTCTAAAACATTGATTTTCCTTTCTTCTGTTTTTATAGATCCTCTGGTGTTCTAGTCGGTTCCGACCAGAGCACTCCTCAGGAGAAAATTCCTGAGGAAAAAGAGGTCGAGCTAGCCCCCGAGCAGGTGGCAGCGCCAGCGCCTACCCAAGAACCTGTGGTGGCTCCAACCCCGCCTATGGAGGTGGAGGTTTTTGAGGAGTTTCAGCAGGTTCCAATTACTGCTAGGAAGTCTCCTCTCCCTGGCAACTTCTGTCATTGCCCTCGGCTTATCGAAGATAAAGAACTCGATGAGGCTTGGGAAAGGATATCGGACCGTCAAGCAGAGATGAGTCATGATGCTATTTTCGCTGAATATAATGACGTGGCAATCCGGGTAAGCATCCACGACCACTTTTATAGCATTTTCCTTAAAGTTTATTAGAAACTTAATGGAGTTTACTATTTTTGTAGCATATGGTAGAGAATTTCACTGTGGTCGGAGGACTGAACCAGCAAATAAAACTCTTGGAGAAGAAGATCTCCGAATTAGAAAGTAAGTACTTTTTTCTTGGCTTCCCCTCTCCTTCTCTGCTTATCTTGCTCCTCTTCTGTTAATTAACTTCTCTACTTATCATGTTTGATAGATTCAGAGAAAAATAAATAAGAAGTCATGGCTAAGGAAGCCATAATAACCAGGCTTGAAGGTGAATGCCAAGCCAAGGACCAGTTGATCGAATATCTGATGACCAGGCACAAGGAAGTCATTGAGACTTTTGAGAAGAAGAATCAAGGTAACCGGTTATAAACTTGACCAGTGTGCTATCTTTTTTAATTATATGTATTTATTCTTTGGCCTACTCGTGCAGAGCAAACTTAAGCATTAAAAAGAGCAGAAAAAGCTCTTGAGTTCGAGCGTGGAAAGGAGGCAGTGTTTAGGTAGAATCTTGAAGAGAAAGTCAAGGCCCTCAACAAGATGCTCTTTGACATAGGGTCGGGAGCTCAATTGCCTCTCCTAGGAGATCCAACGATAGAGAAGATAAACTTCCTTGGCCTACAACTCGAATACCACAAAAGTCTGCTTGAGACTACTCGAAAGAATTACACGCAGACCATGAAGGATGTTGTGGCTAATGGATTTAGCCTTGCTTTGGCAAAGCTAAAGAATTCCGACCCCTATATTCACTTCCAAGCTATTGAAGAAGACTTCAACTGCTCCGGTGAAGAAGCGACCAAGTTACTGGAGGAAGTAATGCCTCTCGGAAACAAGGTTGCTAAAGAAATGGAGGTCGAATCGCCGGTTCGCAGCGACCAGTCTGGTGATCCCAAAGAATAGTTTGATGTAGAATATTAAAATTATAAAGACTTACCTTTTATCATCAATAAAGTCTTTGTTTATCCTTTTGACTTATAAAGTACTCATATATTTCCTAGCTCCCGACTGCTCATATAGTAGAAGAACTTTACTAAAGAAGCAGTAAGCCAAGAAAAAGAGTAAAAGTCACGACTACTGTATAAAGTATGTGCTGATTATGTGATAAAACTGATCGTATTAATACTAGGAAATCAATTTTGGTCGGAACCAGTGTACGACTTCGACTAGTTGTAGATCTGTTTTCCATAAACGAAATACCAAACAATACATTGTATGGTTAGAAGATAAGACTTGCCTTTATGAGAGAAAAAAAATATACAAGGATGTATGCAATAAACGATAAGTGGTCTTGTTTATACATATTATCCAAATTGGTCATAAAAGTTGCTAAGAACCAAAGACATTGTAGACACTTCGCAAAACGTGCTCATGCTCAAGTCCGACTAGCAACGAAGATCGTAAGAAAAGGACCGTCGCTGGGAAACTCCTTCTAGTGGGCAGGACCACATGCAGAGAGGAGAGATTTCGACTAGAAGGCTTTTCGTGTCTCGACCAGTAGTCAAACAAGAGTAGAACAGAATGTTGAAATGAAAAAAAAGCTAGTCTTTGAAGTCTTAAGTATATAAGTAACTATATGTAGTTGTTTGTGTTATGCTCTTTTACTTATTTACTTCTTTAGAAAAACAGTGTATGGTCGCGCATGATAACCATAACTGTGATGGTCACGACTAGGACTCTTATGGCTTGTGACGATTACGTCAAGGCCAGAAAAGTAAAAGAGATCCTTTTGGAAGGATATCGGAGAGAATTGAGTCTTCTCCGACCAGTTGAACAATAATAGTATGTAATCAGATTATGGGTAACAGTCATATAAACAATATCACTCATCGAAGAAAGTAAAGAAATGATAAATCTTTATTGAAATTGATAGAATGTAAAATACATTTATACAAAGAACTTACGCAATTGGTCAATATTCCAAGAATTAGACAAAACACGCCCGTCTGACATGGCTAGTCGCACCAAACCAGGTCTGGGGACTTCGACCACAGTGTAAGGACCTTCCTATTTAGGAGAAAGTTTATTGCGATTAGCCTGGCTTTGAATTTTTCTGAGAACCAGATCACCTACGGCTAGGCTACGAGGTTGCACCTTACGACTGTGATACCTTCGCATGGCTTGTTGCCAAATCACCGATCGTATACGGGTTTGTTTTCATCATTCTTCAAGGAAATTGATGTTGTTGAGTCTCCATGCATCTTGATCATTTTCATTAAAACAATTAGTTTGAGTAGAGAAAATTTTCAGTTCCGGAGGAAGCATAGCTTAAGCACCGTGAACTAGAAAAAATAGTGTTTCACCAGTCGCATGATTGGTCATGGTTTGAACGACCCATAATACAGAAGGAAGCTCTTGAACCCAAGCTCATGACCGTTCCGTTAACTGGTCGAACACTCGACATTTCACTCCTTGTATTATGATACCATTAGCTCGCTCGACTACCCCGTTGCTCTGCGGATGAGTGACAGAAGCGAAATGTATCTTGATACCTAGATCCTCACAGAATTCCTAAAAATTTCTGCTAAAGAACTGGGTACCATTATCTGTGATTATAAGACTGGGTATACCAAATCGTGTGATCACATTTTTTGTGAGGAATCTCTTAGATGCTTTAGTTGTTGTTTTAACAATTGGCTCGGCTTATATCCATTTTGTGAATGTGTCAATCATGACAAAAAGGAATTTGAAGCCCTCTGGTGCTCTTGGAAAAAGTCCTAGAATGTCTAGTCCCCATGTTGCAAAAGGCCAAGAAAGAGGTATTGTTTGCAAAGCTTGTGCCGGCTGATGTACTTGTCGACTATAAAATTGACATTGTACGCACTTCGTCATGAGCTCTTTTACATCATAGAGGCGGTTGGCGATAGTATCCTGGCTGAAGGCTTTACCGACCCGGTGTTACAGAGGAATGATGTCCTCCATAGACTCCTCCATGAATGTCAGTTAGCAACTTAATGCCATCCGTTTGATATATGCATCTCATCAACACTGCGTGAGATCTGCGTTTATAAAGGATACTTTTGATCAGAGTGTATGATTTGGCTTTTTGAGCTATACGATCGGCCTCTACATCATCTTCAGGAATAATATCATGTTGAAGATAATTGTAGATCGACGTCATCCAATTGCTACTGGGGTCGATTTGCACGAACTCCATAGGAGCATCTAAGTTCTCGGAAGGCTCGATCACTGAGGGTGAATCGAGTTACTCGAAGAAAACTCTGAGCGGAACAAGTGACCTTGTGGAGGCCATCTGCACCAACTGGTCTGCTAGAAAGTTTTCCTTTCTAGGAATATGTTGGATCTAGAAACCGAACAAGTGCTTTTCAAGTTTTCGTACTTCCGCCAAATAAGATGACATCTTAGTACTTGAACATTGATACTCTTTCCCGACTTGATTCACTACTAGTTGAAAATCGTCTTTCACTAGTAATCTACGAATCCCAAGCACTCTGGCTACTCGGAGTCCTGCCAGTAAACCTTCATATTCTGCCACATTGTTTGTCGCAGGAAAGTTTAACTGAATGACGTATTTGATGAGTTCTCTAGAAGGGGATATCAAGACAACTCCAGCCCCCGAGCCTTTGAACATCGAGGAACTGTAAAAATACATTGTCCACTCATTGTGGTGTTCGTACTCGGGTCCTTGGGTGGGTTCACGGTTCATCCATTCGGCAATGAATTCTGCTAAAGCCTGGGACTTGATTGCTGTTCATGAGATAAAATAGTGGTCGAACGCCCAAAGCTCGACCGCCCATTTTGCTATTCGTCCTGATGATTTTCTATTTCCGAGAACTTGACCCAGAGGATATCCTGTTGGTACGATCACTCTGTGAGCCGAAAAGTAATACCTTAGTTTCCTTAAAGCCATAAGGAGACCATAGAGCAACTTTTGTACCTGTGAATATCATTTTTTTGGTCCATGTAAGACTTCACTTACGTAATATACTGGTCGTTTGATGTTGTCACGCTAAACGACTGGTACTGCACAGACCGCTTGTAGTGTTGTAGCCACGTACATCAGCAGTGTTTCTCCCGATCTTGGAGATACTAAGATCGGGGCACTCATAATGTACTTCTTAAGCTCTTCAAAGGCATCATTTGCCTCTTTAGTTCACTCGAAACTTCCATGTCTCCAAAGAACCTTGAAGAAAGGTAGTCCTTTTTCACCTAACAGTGCTATGAAACGGCTTAGCGTTGTCATACAGCCGGATAGTTTTTGGATTTCTTTCTTTGTGGCCGAAGGGCGTATCTCGTCGATGGCTGATATTTTTGTTGGGTTTACTTCAATACCTCTAGTCGAAACTAGGAACCCAATAAACTTTCCTGAAAAACTCCAAACACACACTTCTCTGGATTTAACTTAAGGTTATGCATTCTTAAGTTATTGAAAGTCTCATGTAAGTTGAAAATGTGGTCGCCAGTGTTGATGCTCTTAACAACCAAGCCATCAACGTAGGCTTCTAAATTTTGACCTATCTGATGATTAAAGGTTTTTTTCATTAACCTTTGAAAAGTTGCACCAGTATTCTGAGACCAAAGGGAATCTTGACATAGTAGTAAGTGTCATATGGTGTTATGAAGGAAGTTTTCTCTTCATCATTTTTGCTCATATTAATCTAGTGGTACCCTGAATACGCATATAAAAAACTTAATAACTCACACTCAGAAGTAGAATCTACAAGTTGATCAATGCGTGGAAGGGGAAAGTCATCCTTCGAACAAGCTTTATTAAGATATGTTAAGGCAATACACATTCGTCATTTTCCATTGCTTTTTCTGACCATTACAGGGTTGGCGAGCCACTTTGGGTGGTCGACTTCACGAATGAATCCAGCCTTGAGAAGCTTGTCGATCTCCGACTGGATTGCCTCCTTCCGATCATGTGTGAAGCGCCTTAGTTTCTGCTTGACCAGTTTTTTTGTCGGGTTGGAGAGCTAGCCTGTGCTCGATCACCTCCCTGGGGACTCCGAGCATGTCAGACGCCAGCTAGACAAATACGTCCAGGTTTGCTCGGAGGAAGGAGACGAGCGACTCTTCCTATTTGGGGTCAAGTCATGCCCCGACCAGTGCCTTTTGGGTAGTTGCGTTAGCATTTCCTGACCCAGACGACATTTAGATGCTTTCCGGGGAAGCGTCTTTATCGAGTGGTACCTCCTTGGTCTGGTCGGAAGAATTCGGCGCCATCTTTGGCCTCGAGTGCTTGACCTGCATGTTAGGCGGATTAGTTTCCCTAATCGGAAGTTCATCGACTAGTTCTAAGGATTTCTGATCGCATGCATAAGTCATTTTTTGATCTCCTCATACCATGATGACTCCTTTCGGTCCTAGCATTTTTAAACTCTCATAATCGTAATACGCGGCTATTAGGAATTTTGCCAATGCCGGATGACCGAGGATTCCATTGTATGCGATTTCAAAATCCACCACATCAAATGGAATCTTCTTTGTTTGAAAGTTGTAAGAGCTGTTGAACATAACCAGTAGGAACAGTTGCCCTATCGGTTTGGTGGTAGAACAAGTAACTATGCCATGGAAGGCATATTTCACAGGTTTTACCTTTGACCTGGGAATTTGCATTTGTTCCAATGCTTCCGTAAATAAAATGTTTAAAGAGCTACCTCCATTTATCAAGACTCGATTTACTTTGCAATTATTGATTGTAGGTTCAACAACGATAGGGAACCTACCTGGTCGGGTCGACGGGATGGGACAATCTTCTTTGCTAAAGGAGATTACCGTTTTCAACCACCTAGATGGCTTGATAGTGATCGGAGACTCGGCAAGGTTCACCTTCCGCTCCACGGCCTTCAGATGACGTCTTGACTCGTACGAGGAGTATCCATTGAAGATCATATCCATAGTGTGTTGAGGCTCCCGGTACTCTATTTCTTCGTCACCATCTTTATCCTTCGTAGAGCTTGGTTGTCCGAATTCTGTTATGGAGGGGAAGAGACCTTTACTTGAGTAGTAATTCTCCAATTTCTTTTGCCAAGCTCGGCTGGTGCGCAGATCATGCCCTACCGCTTGGTGAAGTGGACACCACTTCTTGTTCTTCTTTTAGTCGCCAATCGGAGCCTTAGCCTTGTTCAGACCGAAATAGTCTTTATTGCCCTTGGAAAAAATTTCTGGAATCACAAGGACTTCCTTGTTATCAGGCTTACGATTGTTTTTATTCTTGAGAGACTTCTAGTTTTTATTTTCATGTTTCTCCGAGCCTGGTTGGAGAATTTTATCTTTCGATCAATAGCTTCACACCATTTGACTGTTTCACTAGCGACCGTATATTTGTTAGCCATGTCAAAAAGTTCGACGGTTGTTCGTGGAGAATTTATTGCAATATCCTCCATAAACCGCTGATTCCTCAACCCTGTTTTAAAAGTTTGGATGACAAAAGACTCCGCGACCCCTGGGATAGAATTTTGAACGTGGCTAAACCTCTTGATATATTGTCGAAGAGTTTCATTGGCTTTTTGCCTGATCCAGTGAAGATCATCCTCCTTTCTGGGGTGGTTGTACGTCCCTTGAAAGTTGGTGATCAGAGTATCACACAGCTGCTCCCAAGTGTAGATAGATTCGACCGGTAGATTGAGCAACCACGACCGGACAGATTCTTCAAGGACTGTGGGCAAGTAATTTGCCATCACGTTGTCATTACAACCAGCTGCTTTGATGGTGGTAGTATATATTTGAAGAAATTCTAATGGGTTCTGAGTCCCATTGAACTCCTCTATGTTGGTTAGTCGGAACCTATCCGGCCAACGAATATCTTGGAGTCCTACTGAGAATGCTCAATAGCCCGTAATGGAGTCGTGATGCATTCTTTGAAAAGGAGCCAGATTATAGTCAGTTGGGGACCGGTTCCTTAGGTTTGCATACCCAGCATCCGGTGTCCCAATCCGGTCGTAGACGTTTGTTGGAAGAATAATTCATCCCTTCATCAGTCGGACCCATCTCACAAAGTTAACACCTACTTAATGGATCTAGAAATGTAGTTACCTTATAAAGGCTGATTGTACCCCTCACTTGTATTCATAGAATAGTTCTCCCCTAAGGGGTATTTTGGTCATTTGTACAGGCCCAAAAGCCTATAAATACTCAATGTATCTCTCATTCAAGGGGGAGCTCTCTTGAGCGATAAAGAAGCATATCCAAACTGGTGAGCCCTCGGGGGCTCCCTCCCCGGAGTTAACCCCCGTTGGCTCACCGACAGGAGTAAGACGATCCTCTCGGACCCCCGAATCTACATAAGCCCTCGTGTCATTTCTTACTCTCATGGACGATGGCCCATCAGACAGTTGACGTCCATCCCCCCCTATGCGTGACACCTACAACAACGTTAGTGTTACGTCTTGGACCACCTACCTGGTTCAAATGATACCGAAGATCATCTGATCCAAGCGGTCGTTCCTCTTGACGAGGAGGAGGAGTGGTTGCTGGGAAGAGTCGTCTTCCCTCATGATTACCTGGTTGGAATCTACGAGGGGGTCTTAGTATCGATTGGTCCTCCGTCCGACCATGTTGTCCTCTATTGAAGTAGGAGCGTTGGGATGAAGTCATTGTCTGACTTTGCGAGTTCCTTTACTCCTGGTATATTTCTGTACGATGTATGGTATGTTGGAGGATCTACGACACTTGCCCTACAAGTTGGACATAACCTGGGGTTCCTTCTAGAGTAGGGTCTGGGTTATTCAGAATGTCCCAAACTCGTTGTAGGTTTGGTATTGTTACTGAAGGTCTTGAAGGATTCCCGCCAGCAGAGGGCGTTTGATGAGTCGAATGTCCTTCCAACTTTCTGTTTTGCCTCGTCCGTCCTGTTACATGTTTCGAGGTAGGAACAAGCGAATTAATTGATCGACGTCCATCAGTTCGTTCGCTCCGACAAGTGGTGCTTGAGTGCCCGTACCATTTCTATCAGTATGTGGTGACAAGTCAAGCCGTGGTGGACTATGCATGATATCTTGATGGGTATCTCCGATTGCGTTAACCTCGTGGTGCCAACAACAATTCTTCGACGAGCTCCTGTCGTAACCAAAGGAGAGCCTTCCATTGCTTCCGTAAGGAGCCTCTATGATAGGGAGCGGTCGGGGATTTCCGCTTTCGATGGGCTTTGTGGTGGACTCAGCCTGATCAAGTGAATTGCCGACCGTATATTGAGTTTGACCATGCTCACTTGGCAGAGCCTACGATCAGTGATAACATCATTGACACCCTCACAAGATGTCGGTTGGCCCTAGGAATACGTACGAGTCGCTGGCGAATATTGGTCGCCATTGACACTCTCTGATTGCAGCGTTGGGCTCCCGTCGTCGTTCTTGCTGGTCAGATGGACCGGACTTGTAGAGGCGTTCGGACGTTCTGAGCTGGTCGGAGCGACCGGTTCTTGTGGGAGCGCCATGGACAGTAGCAGTGAATCCTCATCCATCCGCCTGATTTAGCTAATCTCAGCGAATGGCGAGCCGGCGGAAGATGATGATGACGACATTGCGTCATGTTCCATGACGCGGATGCGTACGTCCATATCGAGATTGGAGTAGTCCGCCAAGTCGAACCAGTTTTTCTCATCCCAAGTCTCTGCCATGTTCGCATGAGCGATAATGGAGTGAAAGGAGTGAATGAGAAATGCTTGAGCGAAGTAATCTTTAAGAACTCAACGCCTTTTTCCTCACAGACGACGCCAGCTGTCAACGATCGAGTCACCGATCTTTCGAAATAAATAGAAAAAAATAGCAAAGAGTTCTTAGGAGAGAATGTGATTGCTCTTTATTGCTATGAACTAGATCCTTTATAAGGGTTGCCCTTAACAAGGTAGTGGACTAATCCTAAATACATTGAGCGTAATGCTTGCTATGCTATTTAATCAGACTTGAAACATGAATCTAATGTCGATTGTGATGCTTCAATCCGATGTCCTTGTTCATCCGTGCTCTATCTTTAAATAAATAACTATAAAAGGGGTGACAGTTACTCCTAGAGAAGACATGTGTTGGAAGTGATGCGTCCGGTCGGAGGGTCAATTACAGTTAGTGAAACAGTAACTGATCGTCGGTTGGTTCTTATGAGGCACTAAACCGTATAGTGGTTATTGTCAGTGTCTTAGGACCATAAAACATTGCGTGATATAGAGCAAACATGACATGTGTTTTATTCATCATACGGTAAGAAGTATATTTGGAGTTAGATCCCGATGCCAGTTTATTGATTCTACGAGCAGTCTTCTGATCCAGGAATGGGTACAGTACCTTATCCGATTAGGGTACCTATTATGTAACCTCTGGAATCCTTACGACCACATGGGTCGTTAGCCTTAGGGGTTATGACTATAAAGAGATATGATCTTTTAATTATGTATTAAAGTAATACATAGATATTTTAATCTTCGTCAGCGTGGTTCGCTCTTTTTTATCGAACGACATGATACATCATCTAAGATGAATATTTTCAAGTGTGGAACGCTTTAGTCCTAGACCGATTGGTTCCATTAACACATGAACATGTTCATTTTCCAAACCATCTAATCCAATACAGAATCACTCCATTTACTCGTCAAAACACACCCTTAAGGAGTCCACGATCTGGAACGAGACCCGCCAGGCAAAAGGTATACGTGTGGAGCAATCATGGGGCCGACTGGTGAGTGATTGGCGAGGATAGACACAGGGCGGGCAGATGGAGATATCTGGGGGTGGGGATTAGTTAGGGACTGAGGGGCGAGCTGGTTCTGCTCATCCGGTGGGGTCATTACTCATTAGGTACTGTTAAACTTAATCCTGGCATCTGATGGCCTGGCCTACACACGACGGCCACCATGTGCTATTTGTGCTAAGCTCGATCTCCATCTTTATTGCCCCAATTCTAGGCTGCAAACGGAGTCTTAACCTTTTTTTTTATCATGGAACTCTATTTTAAAAAAACTGTAAAGCCGTGATAAATCCAAGACATCTTAAAGTTACGAGTCCTAGCAGTGTTTTTTTTCACTTGCCGCTATCGACTTCAGAGCAGGTAAATTCAGATTAGCACGAGCGTGCTTGTGACTGTCCGTCCTATAGCGCTGGCGGTGACAATGAGTAAACGACACGGACGATTTCGATTTGGATTCATGTACACGGGTCCCTGGCACCGCTTTCTGATTTTTTTTTTAAAAAAATAATCTATTTTTTATTCAAAATTATATATACGACCATTTTTTTTATAGAAAATTATACGTCTATCGCCTAACCGTTGGGCGACTGACTCTAATCACCGAACGGATAAGTGACAGAGATATAGTAGATGTACCATTGGGCGACAGAGATGAAGTCGGCCAATAGTCGGACAACACATTCTGTCTCCTAACCGCTAAATATTGAATTCCTATCGCCCAATTCGTGACGAAGAAAATTTGAGGCTGGTTTTTATTATTTAATTATTTTAAAACAAATATTTAAAAGTTAATCCCTCTCGAACTATCCATAACTTAAAAGAAGAAAATATATATGTGAACCATATATAAGACCATCCTTTGAACTAAGCGTAAATACATATATGGACTGAAAATCTTTTTGTGGATTGATAACCATTAAGCGTATATATTCCCTTCATAAACAACTGCACAACATTTTCAGACCATGCCCCAGAAGTAATACATGTTGTTGGATGCCTTTATAATGAAGCTGGGAATTACACAGAAGAATTGAGAATTGAATGCGAAAAGACGAGAAGATTTGATGTTGCGAATTAAAATAGATTTTATAATGAAGCTGGGAATAACACATCACATAGGCTTTGGTTACGTGTATAAAAAACAATATCATGCACGATGCAACAAACCGAAGTACCTCTACGATACATATGTGCCTTTTTAGAATGTAAATAGATTCAACCTTTGACGAGGGACTAGTACAACATGGTCCGACTTACTACGTGGACCGGGGCCATTTTCCCTTCCTTGTTAGCTCGACATTGAACTCCTCGCCAGCCTCCTTGGCATTGGCCGCTATTTCTCTCTTTTTCTTGCGCTCCCTGCGCTTGCACGCTTCGAGGTGAGCTTTGGTCTCCCGACAGATACGCTCGTTTTGGTCATCGTTGCGGCGCTCCTCCTCTCGGATCTCGCGAACCCTTTTGGCATCCTACTCGTCGAAGTCGAGAGTCCACTCGTCATGCGGGTGGATCTCTAGGTCAATCCACTTGCGATAGCTACATAGCGGATCCGGGGACTACAGGTAGACAGGAGAGGTTATTAGTGCGTACTTTGAAAGAGAAATAGTAGGGGAACACACTGTAACTGGTCTTTACCGGCTGCCGATAGTTGCGCATGTCCCAACGTCGGTCGGGATAGTCACTGGAGTAGTCCGCGCAACCCCAGTAACGCATGTCCAGGCTCAGCCGCTGCTTAAACTTAAAGAACTTGCATAGGTCCCTGCACCAACAGAGAGGCGACGTCTCCCCCTCTGGCGAGTGTTGTGGCGAACGCTCGATTGAAACGTTCTGGAAGGGGTTGCTGCTACAGGGGGTGTCATTAAGAAGATCGGCCATCCTTGCACGCTCCTCTTGTTCGACTCGGGCCATAGCAGCCCTTGCTTGCTCTTTCCGGGCCCCGGCAGCCCTTGCTAGTTCGCGGATCTCGTCCCATTGTCTCTTCATGTTGTCCATCCTGGCGTGGTGAAGCAAGCTCTAGTGTAGTGTTGGGTTTGGTTGTGTAGTGTTCTCTCTCAGATCTCTTCCACCTCCTTTTATAAGCCCAAGGGTTAGTACGGAGTGTTGTCCTTTGATCTTCTCGCTGAAAAAGGCTACCCCGGTAAGTCTTGTCACTGTGCAAAGCTGTCTTCTTTGGCTCACTGCGCAAAGCTGCCCCGTTTGGTCTTGTCATTGCGCAAGACTATCTCCTTTAGCCTTGTCACTGCATAAAGCTGCTCCGTCTAGTCTTGTCATTGCGCAAAGCTGCCCCATCTAGTCTTGTCACTCATAAAGTCAGTCTTCTTTGGTCTTATCAACTGCGCCAAAGCACCCAGTGTAGTCTTGTCCTTTGCGCAAAGTCATCCGTCTGGTCTTGTCCTTTGCAAAATTTGTCTCCTTTGGTCTTGTCCTTTGCGTAAAATTTGTCCCATTTAGTCTTGTCTCTGCGCCAGCGGCCATTTCGTCTGGTCTTGTCATCTTCAAGCTAACACATTACCCACTTTGTTAGCCTCCTCCCGTGGGCTATAAGATGCACGCTCCACGCTTCAAAAGTAGGACCACTGTAATTTACATTTATACGGCCCTTCGCCTATCGTGAACAACTACACTACAGCATGGTCAAGGCGTCATTCGTTCTCTCAGGCAGAGGGTACAATGAACGTGTAATACACTATTCTGATTCAACCTGAAAACCGAGCACGCATGCACTGACACAACTACAATACTTCTCACAAACAACACTAATTCTCTCTCACGGACTATTTTTTTTCTCTAACTTAAGTTTTCTACCGCTGCTACTTACATATAAATTAACAACATTTGGATTTTCTACTTTTTTTTCTCTAACTAAAATTTTCTACGAGTGCTACTTATACTATTATTTTAACTACACAAACTATTTACTTACTACAAAGAAATACACTACAAGGTAAGAAAATTACCTCACGAACAAATTTTCCTCCTCTTCTTCTTCTTCCTCTCCCTCTCCTCTTCTTCTTCTCCCTCTCTTTTTTCCCCTTTCTTTCCTCTCCTCTCCCTCTCTTCTTCTTCTCGCTCAATTTCTTTGCTATCGCTCGGCTGGTGGGGCGAGTCGCACGGCCTTTATATAAGCCATCCAGTCGCCCAACAGTTCGGCGACTGAAAGGCTCCTGTCGCCTAACGGTTCGGCGATAAAACCTACCGCCCAATAGTTGGGCGACTACAATAATGTTGCCGAACGGTTGGGTGCTTGCATTAACATTGCCCAGCGGTTCGGCGACCGCATTGGTGTCGCTTGTCTATTGGGCGACTAGGGCCAATCGCCCAACGGTTCGGCGACAGGCGTATATCTTTGTAAAAAAAATATATGGCAGGTATAATGTTTTAATTTAGAATAAAAAAATAGATTATTTAAAAAAAATCCCGCTTCCTCGGCAGTGTCTAGCACAAGGTGCGTTGTCTCCAACTTTGGGATGTCATGCTCATGCAGGCATCTAGCCAAGCAAAAAGGAAGCAAATCTCGAACAGCTAGAGGGCATCGTGCGCATACGATTTTGAGTGCACCGCACACGTGGTTTCATGTGTGGAAGTACAGACAGCAGTAGATTCTGGGGTCTAAACGCAGTGACCAAGCTGGTTCAGCGGTGGAGAATCCTAAACTAATTTGTAACAAATATAATCCGGTATTCTTATGCAATCAAATTCTTAGTTTCATATATGAATAAAAGCAAAAGTGCATCCTTCAAAACATGTAAATATGGTTCCAGTAAGTAACAACGTGTACATCAAAATTAGTGATACAATAGCAAATTATACTTAAATGATCAAGAACATTCAAAATAAAAGAACCATACCACTAAGACGCTAGCTTGAATCACGACTTTCATGAGGCAAATTCATTCTGCGATTTTTCATGCCTTGGAAGGATCTTATGATTGTATCATTATAAATGGATCAAAATATGTCTCGCTCGGTGTAGCACACCATCAAATCACTCAGCCACTCATCCTCACTTCATCTCTAATTTCATTGGCAAAATCTTCTATTGGTATGTGATGCGTCATATCGGCAATAATTTCATCCAGAATAAATTCTAGTCGAGGCTTCTTTGGTTGAGTTGCGCTCTCATCGGTTGGGGGAGTACTACTTGAATTACTTATGAAATAATTACGCAAAGTTCATTTCTCCATTATTTCAAACCTACGAATTAATGGCTAATTGAGTATATACCGCACTATATCAAACTTACTGACAAATTGGAAATTGAGCAACTAGTATATACCAGCACAGGCACTGAGATCTGAGACTCTGAGGCACAACACAAACCAATCAGCACTAAGTAATCAAATCGGAAGTTCGACATTTAAGCTTCAGGCCTTCAGTAGACAGCAACTGAGCACTTGACTCCTTGACTCCTTCCTCTGATCCTATCAACACTTGACTCCTTCAGTCGTTCTCACTTTCTCAACACTTAAGCCTTCACTCTTCAACTTGAAGACGAGCAGCTCGGCGCCTCAACCTCCTCCAGCGGCGAATCCCCCACCTGGCCAATCTCCAAATCGCCTCCGGCTCCCCCTTTGGTCCTCCCAATCCCCAAATGGCCAAATCGCCTCTGGCTCCCCCTCCCCCACCTCGCCACCCGACTGCCGCCTGCGGGCCTGCGGCTGTCGGCTCCTTGCCTCGGCCTGGTGCCCTGGCCGCCCAGATCCGCCTCCGGCTCCCCCTCCCCCAGGGGTGAATCCCCTTCAACCGCTGGCTCCTTGCCTCGGCCCAACGCCCCAACAGCTTCCCTCCTTGGCCTCCTCCGGGCTCCGGTAGTCCAGCTACCGGTGACGACGCGCTGACCATGGTGGCTCACCCCAGCTCCCTCCCGCTCTGCCGCTCCGGCTGCCCTCCTCAGGTCGTCACTCATCAGGTGCGCATAGCTCGATTGAATGTGGAATTGCTCGATTGAATAAGGGAATTGAATGGGGATCAGGGAATTTTGGAATGGGAACAACAAGGGACTGCCGTTTGGACCGGTGGATGTGAGACTGTGAATTGGGCCTGGGCTTTGGCAAGGGCAAGGGCCACACGCTTTTGTTCCACTTCCGGTTGCTCTGCTTGTGCTTGACTGCTTCTTTCTTGTTCTTGTTTGGCGTAGCCAGGGAGCCAGAGGTTGAAGGACTGAAGGAAAGTTGAAGGTTGGATGGGGAGGAGGGGGGTCCGGCTGCCGGTGGAGGGTGGGCTTCAGCCTGATGAAGCCCCCCCAGTGGATTCACCCTTGTGGTTCGGGACGGAGCAGGTGTGGGCGCACGCAAAACGGCTCAATCTTGAAGATTGTGCTTTGCTAGCTGGTTATGCGTTTGTCAGGTCACGCTGATGGAACTTTTTTTATGATTTAATCTATTTCTAAAAAATATTTTAAAGATAATCTCTACCTAACTTTATTTCCAATTCTAATCCATTTAGTCACGCCACAACGTGTGGCATGACAAAAACACGTTATCATGTCACAGATCTCAGCGTGGCAAACGAGTGTTGTCACGCCGTCTCTCTTGGCGTGACAGGAGTTAGCCCAAAAACGGACGCGTGCTGGCTCGATCACGCCGTGGTACATGGCGTGATAGAGTGTTTTTGTCACCCTGCGTGTTGTGGCGTGACTAAAGGGGTCAGAATTGAAAATAAAGTTATGAAGAGGTTATTTTTAAAACATTTTTTAAAAATAGATTAAATCCTAAAAAAAGCTCCATGCGATGCTGGTGGATACATCCATTTGTTGTCTAGTTTAAAAATTCTCAAAAAGGAAAATTACGAAGAAGAACAGTAGTATAGCAAATATGATGTCCATCGGTTTAGGGGCTAAAAACATGGCCAAAGGATTCCATGACCGTTGAGCTGTCAGCTCTGTCCTGTCTCTCTGTCTTCTGTTGACAGTGGGAAGGGAAGGCACAGACTTTATCATTCAGGCCTAGACCGAGGAACCTTCGCATGCACAAGTGTTTTTAGGGCATTTTCAATGGTTAGGAATAATATTGTCTTTAGCATATACTAAATCATCTTTAGAGACAACATCTCTAATAAATAGTTTCTAGCATACTTTTTAACATTTATATTTTACAATTTTTCTTTGAACACTACTAGAAATTCCCGTTTTTCCTACAGTTTAAAACGTTCCCTAGTAGTGGAATTGTAATCCAAAGGAAAGTATCTATCCCTGGGGTGAGGTAAAAGAAACCTAAGGAACGAAATCGTTCCCTACTGTTTACATAAATTACTAAGGAAAGACTATGGAGAGAGAAATAGATTATGCTATATCAGCGCCATAGTGGCAAATTTCCCTGCTCAGATGGATAAAACCGTAGGGAACATTTTTTTTTGCCTCCAGTTTTTTTTTTGCGTCCCCAGATTTTTTTATTCGCGCGCTACTTTTTTTAAGGTGTCGCGCCAGTTTATTTGGGTTGTGCTCTCCTTGACTCGTTCCCACTGTGTGCCCTACCAAAATTCCCCAAACCCGCGCTGCCCCTAGCAGGCTGCCGCCGCTGCCCACACACAGCCGTCCTCCCCCGAGCCGCCCTCCCCTCCTCCTCCTCGTCCTCCTTCAAGTCGATGCCACCGCCCTGCTCCCCTTCTCCTCCTCCTTCCCGATCTGTGACTACTCCCCGGAGGGTCGGCCCAAGCAGCAGCAGCTCCCAAGAGGGCCGGCCCAGACAGCATTGCTCCCAAGCCGCCCGACGCCTCTTCTTGCGGCCCAGAGCCGCCCTCTTCCCCTCGGCCTTGCCCTGCCGCTAGCCTCCTCCTCCTTCCCAGGCCACCCCTCTTCCCAAGCCCGCCCCCAGCAGATCCCTCCACCTTGCCCTCAAGACATGACAAATCAGCTTGCTGCCCTCCACTGCCCCCAATCCTGACCTCACTGTTGCTACGAAACCCTAGTCCATCAAGGTTCTTCGCCCGGCGCCACCTGCTAAACACGCTGCCACCCCTTAAGCTTTTTATGTTATGCAACTGCAATCTTTAATTATGATTCTATTTTGTGGTTTCTTTGACCAATGTCTTACAATTTTTATTTTGATTTCTTCGTTTGTTGGTTCGGTGGACGTATTTGTGCTGATCCTTGGGTTGGAGAAGAACTAAAAAGATATCCAGAGAACTGAGAGAACGTTGCTAACAAGATAGAGTGAAAGTAAGTAGGATTCTTGTGTGTTATAGAGTTTATTGTGGAGGGTTAACAATAATTTTTTGCTATGTTTTGTTGATGGAATAGGGTGTCTGCTGTTTCTTGAGTTAGAGAAGAACCACAAGACACAAAGTTCATCTGCTGACCATAGATGCTTGGAAGTAAGTATGCTCATCTCCTTCCTTCATGATTGGCATGTTGCCAAATTTTTTCCAAGGTTAACCTATATGGAGGCGATGAATCGCTATGGGACAGATAGGCCTGACCTTTGGTTTGATTGGGAGCTGAAAGATGTGAGGACCTTTAACCTTTCTGTAGAATGGCATGTGTAATTGTGATAATTACTTAATTAGTTAACTACTATCATAAATTCACAACTAGTATTATTAGTACTACTATTATTCTTTGAAAGATGTGAGGACCTTTAAACTCAAAGTCGAGCAGGATAATAGCATATTTTTTATCCTTATTTGTTTGCTTGCTTTCCTTATTGTGATGATTCCTTGGATTTTGTCAAATTTCAGGCATAAACATTCTTGTTGATAACAAAGGGTGCATTAAACTTGCTGATTTTGGGGCATCTAAGCAAGTGGCGAAATTGGTAAGATTGAAAAACTATGTGCAATGTGCTGTTAAGTTCGAGTATAATCTAGATAAGTCATATGGCCTAGTTTCTTTTTATCAAACATGGAAAATAGAAGCCTTCATCTACTTGTCAAGACAACTGATTATTAAAATAGTATTTACATAACAGTAGAGAATTCTACGTTCTTGTTTGAGGAGTTTTCCAAAACAAGTCTATGAATTGTTCATAAATCTCCCATCATCCCATGTTTAATTAATTACATCTGATTATGAATTCTTAGTTATTGCACTAAACTACCGGTCGGGGTAAAGCATAAAAGAGTGAGTTTGGTCCCATGCAGGGTTACATTAAAGGAATAAGATAGTGTTTGTAGAACTACTTGCAATTTTTACGATAGAAAAAAAACATGTAAGAGGGGGAAGGGTTGGGCACAATAAGGTTATGTTGTGCTTTTAAAATATTGATAAAATGTAATAACCTCATAGGAACATATGGCCAGAGCAGAGCAAAGCCTGTAAAATGAAGTATGGATGCTCGCACATTAAATTATAAGAATAATAGTGTTTAATAATGGAAAAGTAAGCACGTTGATATGTAGCTAATGTTATTTTCATTACACTTGATACTTATCAATCATCATATTTTCTAATTGTAGTGACCTGGCTATGGTTATAGATTGCTCGTGCATATCTGCTTAGTCATCTCAGAGGAATATATTTCTCGAGTTCTACTTGTCTGTACAGCTTTCAGAAATAAGAATGCTAAAAGCTTCAATGCTATCTTAGAAAGTTTTTTTTAAAAGGAAACTATGGGCTTGATTTGGAACTGTCCACTACTAGATTTTTAGGACAGCACAAAAGGACTACTCAATAATAATATTTGTACTTCCTGAGCTACGTAAATTGTGCTAGTATGAATTGAAAATCACTTCTCCCATTTTGTAAATGACTAGTTATGTGATATTTTTTGTCCAAGCACAGAACAAGCTGAGCAGCAAATAGCAACAGTATTTCTTATTGTGAAATAATCAACAATTTTTTAATTTATCTTTTTAATATACCTGCTTGTTGTTTTTCTTCAATTGATTCTTATGGATGTCTAATTTGTACCAAGGAGGGAAGTAATATATTGTGTGTTAAAAAAACTATTTTAGAAATTAGAATCATGTCATCTCTCTTTGATCTATATGCGAGAGAATCTCTAGCTTCTCCTTCGTTCACAGTCACTTTGTCGGTGTCGTCTTGCCGTTATTATGAAGATAACCTTTGTGAATTGTTCTACAGCACTTTCTGTCACATTTGTCTGCCTCTCCTGCACTGTTGTTGTTATTTCCTGCATACATCGTTTACCATTTCCTACACATGTTGCACAGATTTTCCCAAGCACACTTGCATGCTCTTTCTTTGTGCCTACAACTTTGCTTTCGACCATTCATATAGTTCTCAGGTTTTCTTAATATGCTCGACAAAGAACTCATTAGCGGTGGTACATTGCTTCTTGGTAATAGTTACATCCATAAGGCTTGCTAAACATTATGCAGGTAATCAATTTATATGCCGATGGCCACCCGGTGCGAGAAACAAAGCTAGTTGGTTGCTCTGTACTTCCATTTGTCTTCCTGTAGTCTGTTCTTAGTGAACACAATGAAATTTTCTTTTATCTCAGCTTATAATACTCCACCGGACTGAAATTGCTTAGCTTCATCAGTTTGCTGCTTGGTGACATTATCGAGCTTAAGTAGATTTTTTTTAGATATAACATTTTCGCCACAATAGGAGTTGGCTTCTGGATATGCTGATGCTTGTCTGCCGTGATAACTTGCTCTGCTTCCTACATTATTATATATGCTTTGGATCACTGAATAGTCTATGGTCTTTCACATATGCAGTAGTCTTTTGCTCCAAAATACTAGCAATGCTCACCCCCATCTGCCTGTGCTGCAGATCATTGCTTGTGTACTGAAATTCTTAGATGCCCTAGGTCTTCATTATCATTTTATACTATTTTGTTAGTACCATTTTGCATTGAATTTGTCATCTGCATTCAAATTTGCCCCTCACTTAAATTCTGCCAGGTTTAGACGAGCAACAAATTGGTGCTCTATGTTCCTTGCAGCGTGGTCCATTTGTTGCATATTCAAAGGTTAACGTCTGTTGAGTAATACAGATGCTATATGTACATCACATATATCATGCGTAATTCTAGAACAAAGACTTGCACATACATACCATTCATGTGATGCTAATGTATCAGCACAGGCTGTCGCATTGATAATAATTTGCTTTAATCGGTTTCGTATATTCCAAAACAAATAGCCCTCCTACTGATATTTCCAACACTCCACACCAAAGTACGTTGTGGCCCATCAAACACCGTACAAACCAACCACTGCCTGACATCATATATTCATATATTCAACGGACGAGTGCAGCGGAGCGTGCTTGACCATCTAGTTTCTCTAATTTGTTCTTATTTTGTGAGCTGATCCTTACCCTTCCAATCTCTTAGCTCTGCAGATATCTGGAGTGTGGGATGCACAGTCATTGAAATGGCTACTGGTAAACCACCATGGAGCCAGCAATATCAGGAGGTAAATTTTGTCATCCTAGGCACTATTTTTTTTTTGCTATTTATTAGACTAATAAAATCTTTTCAGGTTGCTCTTCTATTTCATGTTGGAACCACAAAATCACACCCACCAATACCTGATCATCTCTCGCTAGAGGCCAAACATATTCTGCTGAAATGCCTGCAAAAGTATGCCAATAATTGTCATCTCTTTCACTCAGCTCAAATTTCGTCCAAAAGCATTACATAATTTTTGCAATTGAAAACCACAGTTCCTCATTGTCTTATCTGGTCCTTGATTATTCTTTCTTCTTTTAGGGAGCCGGAGCTGAGGTCTACTACATTAGATTTATTGAAGGTATATTTGCATTGTAGCTAGTGGTATTTCTATGGTTCAAAGTGTATGATGATGTCTGTGGTTCGAAGTATATGATGATGTTATTATTTTTGTAAATGTGACATCATAAACATTTTCTTCTGACATCCATTTATTCTGAGAGAATTGGATGACTGCGACCACTCAATTACCTTGCACACAAGGTTACTAGCATAATCTGATGTTGCCTGATCCACTTGTTTGACTTAATAATAACTTAACCTTTAAAAAATGATACATGAAACCTCAATTAATGAGCTTCCTGCACATGATATGCCAAATGATTTGTAATTGACTTCTGTAATTGCTGAGCTCACTGTATTCTCTATCATCTCATTTTCCTTTTTTGTTTATGACTTTTCAACTTATTTAACTGCTTCCAGGGTTTGAATCACTCTAGCAACTGGTCCACTATTAATTCCAACAGATCTTCAAAAATCAAACTATTGTGGGAGGGTAGCTGTGATGACAATGACATGTGTGAGTTTGCTGACAAGGATGACTACCCAGCGGTTGGATCTGTAAGAATTTTGCTTTAGATGCTGATTTCTTTAAGCATTTCATTTGAGCTTCTACTATGTGTTATTCTGCGCACCTTGAAAATCACATTGTCCTTACGGTTGCTTTCCACTCCTATCAATTCCAGAGATATAATCCTATGTTTAAGCCAAGTGATGACTGGAAAAGCAAGTTTGACATAAGCCCAAAGAAAAGTTCTCATCAATCATGTGTGTAACCTCGTTGGTCATTTGTACTTCAGTATGCATGTGTGTTGTGCACTTGTGGTGCAAGCGTGGGTGTTTTTTTTTTACTTTTTGGTAGTGCGATATTTACACTTGGATATGTTGGTACAAATGTGCCTCAAATAGTACTTGATGGTATATTGGAAATACAAGATATTGTTACGTTTATCTCCTGCATAAACTTTGTTTTGAGTGATAATGTGAATTTAGTGTCTTTGAATATAAATAAGTATTTGAATAATGTATGTATATTTAGAGAAAAAAACAATAAATTCAGTATCCCTAATGTTTAGAAATTTTTGCATTTGTGGCCCTGTAGCAACTTTTAATTTCAAAAGTAGCTCTCTTTTTCCATAATTTGTAAAATTGGCCCCTGAATAGTGCACGTACCACTGGTACCAGGCGCTGCAGGCACCTGCCCCTGGTGGCGGGCGCGGTAGGTGCCTTGGCCCCGGCCCGGGCGTGGTCGCCTCGCTCGCCACGCGCGCTCGCTTTGCACCGAAAGTTGGTTGGCTGCATTCATTTTCGTTTTTTCATCCCTTTAAATCACGTCGCTGTCTTTTGTTGTCCCTTTTTACGTGTATATAAAAAAGCAGCGTCAATTGTTCATAAGCCGCGATGCATCGAACGATTAGATTAGCTAAGCGTATTTAATTTTTTCTTATTGCAATTTTAGCATTAAGTGCGTGCTTAGATTTAAGCTAATCGTTAGTTGTTCTCTATTTGCGACAATGGCACATACTCTACCACCTCTACTTGAGGAGGCATGGGACGCCCAGCATCGCTGTCACGCTTGGATCAGTGGCGATGGGCCGCCAACTCTGGTGACACGGGGACCGAGGGAGACCTAGCCGTTGGACGAGCTGTATGTTTCGAGGCTTCGTCAATCTGGGCTGATTGCGTTCGCCTGCATGCTGAACATGGGGCAGAACCTCTTGATTGATGCCTCCCTTCTTTCCACCCTGGTTGACCATTGACAGCCGGAGACCCACACGTTCCACTTCTGGTGGGGGGAGATGACCGTGACACTGCAAGATGTCAGCTTCATTCTTGGCTTTGCCGCTATGAGGCCGTCGCGATTATTCCCCTCCAAGGTCACCGGACTAGAAGGCGCATCTCAATCATCGCTTTGGGCAGCCTATCCCCGAGAGGTCTAAGGGCGTTCCACACACTTGGCTGCGACGATTCATGCATTGCCCAAATGACACAACGGAGGAGGTGGTTCGATGCCACCAAATTGCATATTTGTTATTTATATTCGGGTAAGTCATGTTCCCTAGCACGCAAGGGGACATGGTGTACCCGAGTTATATTCACCTTGCAGAGTCCATCATAGACGCTGACGATGAGGGCGTCTTGCAAGATGCTTGGGGTTCACCATGACTTGCGCTCGTAACACGACCTATCGACGCTTCCGGCGTTACCTTCGAACAGAGCCCGTGCTCTCGGGTTACCACACGCTATTACAGCTGTGGTCGTGGGAGCACCAGCGGTCGATGGTCGTACTTCGCTCCCGATCCACCCTTACCCGCGACACAAAGATTTCTACGGTGGGGTGGGCGGCGAGATCCGTGGAAGGCCCGACCATGGGATCCCGATGGACTGTGGTAGTACTGGGGTAGGCTAGGGAGAGAGCGCGTCACATATACCCAAGTTCCACAATCAATTCGAGGCCCTGCACGAGGACGACATAATATGGGCTCCTTGGACGGATGCCTTCGTGCAATGCACGGCGCCCGACGGCTTGAGCTTGCTATGCCACTAGGATGCGGCATACTGGAGGACAACCTGTCATCTGGTGTTCTCCCACATGGTTGAGCCCTACAACCCTAGCGGGTGATGAGGCGATTCGAGCCGCACCAGGAGATCCTCCCTGCTCTAGGGTGACCGCTTGCGAGGCGTAGTCACTTGTAAGTAGATTGCATTGCTTAATAATATTGTAGGTCCTTTAGTCATATGTTATGTCGATTACCATAATTTATTTATTTTGTTCCACCTTGAGTGAGACGAAGAAGGGCCGCAAGAGCAATGACTGGCTTCAGACGCAGCAGCCGTGGATAGATGCATGGCAAATGGCCACTGATTCCATTTTGCAGGAGGCACGGCCTTACGATGAAGGAACTTAAGACACGTACTTGGAGTGGTACGTATGGCACACGCGGACGAGATTGACAGGCGCCCCCCGACCCGACATGCAGATCCTAGCCACGCCGAACGCTTGGACTTGGGGCTGGACCCACACCGTGCAGCACGCCGTGACGATTCGGTACGTTGAGCATGTAGTAGATTAACCACCCTCCAAAATAGGGTTAACTAACAAAATTTTGTTTGTTCGGTAACCATGCAGGTGGACCGTTTGCAGAGCGTTGTGGAGCGCGGCGGTCGAGAACTCGAGCGGGGTACGAACAACACAGTTGAACGCCTTTTTGCGATCATGAAGACTATTGTTGAAGATGTTAAGTAGGTCGTTCGTAGCATGAGCTATGGAAGGCCCACCGATATCGACTTGAGGCATCGGACGGAGCATCATCGCGTACCCTCGCCCCCTCTATCTTCTCGTCCGAGTGAGTCGACCCAGCGGCACATCGTGGGCGGCCGATCGTCCGTGCAGTTGCCACGCAGAGACTCTACGCTGATGCCATCCTCGTCAAGGAGGGACTCCACACTGATTCCATCGTCGCCACGGAGGGACCCTACGCTGATGTCGTCGTCGTCACAGAGGCAGGAAGAGGCCATTCCAGAGAGCACGGACGTGCAACCTGGAACCGCGGAGGTTATCCCAGATTCGCCCTCCCAGCCCCACACTCTCGGACAATTTCAAATGGGTGATACGGCGCCATGGTATCAGTCCGGCTACACACCGTACCCTGCGCAGTTCACCCCGCAAGATCAATCGTACCCTGAGTAGTTCACCCAATTTATCCCGCAAGCTGAGCCGAGTTGGTTCCCCTCCACGGATCCTAGTACTGCTTGTATCACCGATATGTTCTCAACGCCACTCCCGCAGGTGATCCCTCCCCCCAGTACGAGGACACGGCGGTTGAGGAGGCCCTTCTGCTGCGAATCGGCAGTCACTGATAGGTGACATTCCGCATGAACAGTTAAATCGAGACCTATGGCAGGAACACGGCGCGGAAGGCCACTACAGGGTCCTATGGCCCAGAGCAGCGAACAGCAGCGTGACCAGTAGTAACATTAGAAGTCTATTATATGTTGTAACTTGTACTTTAATTAGTGATTTATAATCCAAGCAGAGTGTGGTAATTGGAATGTAATTGGAGACTTGTACTTCGTTATCTATCTCAGCAGAACAATTTTATTCTCATTCATCAAGGACTGCGATGCATAGATAAAGAGTGGACAGTACAATCTCATTAAAACTGACATTCTACTTGGCAAGAAAAACATATAATAGAAGAAAGACCGCAAAACTAACTATCTTAACTAATTTCTGAAACATCTTCTCAACTCTTTCCATCCTCTCATCTAGTCTTTGAAGTCTATTCTCTTCATTTTGCATTGGTTGATCGGACGCTCAAGACACTGCATGAATTGCAGCAACACCACGAGAGTCTTGCATTGGTTGATCGGACGCTCGAGCTACTACACGAATTACAGCAACACCACGGGAGTCTTCTTGCAAGGCAGCAATTTGCATTGCAATATCTTAAACCACTGGGACAGCTTCATCAGCCCACTGCCAAAACCAATATGTTGTGTTCTACAAAAGAATTGCAGCTTCAAATGAAAGTAACAGAACCTGGTATCTACAATGCAACTCATTCGTGCTGATTTTGCAGAAGTTACCGAAAGATTTGAACACTTCATGAACACTCGGGACGGATTCGTTGGCGTATGAGAGGTAAACACATTCACTGAATCCCTGCAACGAGGGCAAACCAGCTGCTGTCGTAGTGATTGTAATTCTCTACTCACTCAAAAGTTCGATGAGGCCGAAGACATCTTGTTTTACACTGGAAGAAAGGAGAAGAGGAAGAGAAGAGTGAGGTGAATGGCAACCAAAACATCCATATATAGCGTTGGGAGCACGAAGGGGCCACTGTGTGGAAAGAAGGACGTGATCGCACAGTGTGGAAAGTAGGAAGTGACCACTCTCTCGAAAGCACGAAGTGACCACTCTCTGGAAAGCAGGACGTGACCACTCTCTGGAAAGCAGGACATGACAACTCTCTGGAAAGCAGGACACGACTACTTTGTGCAAAGCACGACGTGACCCAAACGAGGCAGATATCCGTACTTATAAATCGGTAATAACAACTTGAAGCGGTAATAACAACTTGTTACATCGTAGAAAACAGGGCAGGTTACAACGCAAATCACTACAACACTCACATCACTACAACACTCACATGACTCAATACACTGGATAGCTTACAGACACTAAGTGGCGCTGGAGGAAGAAGGTCTATTCGGGCAGTTCCTGAATGAGTGCCCATGAGTCTTGCATAGCCTACACCATTGGTCTTGGCCGATCTCCACATTGGCTCGCATCCATGTCATTGTGGATGCACCTTGACTGACGCCTCCCACGGCCTGGATGCCGCAGTGCGTCATTCAGTGACCACTTCACTGCTCCCGGCCATAGGTTCCTATAGTGGCCTTCCACGCCGTAGGAGTTGAACTCCCCGTTCCAAGTATCATACAGGTGTCGTATGTCGTAGTACTCCGACATGTACATGCTAGAAGATTGGTGAAATACAGCACATGCAGCATATACGTGCGAGCAAGGCTTGTGTAGGAGTTGAGGCTTGTTGTAGGTGCAAACTGCCACATCGCCTATGGTGCAAACAAGCTTTCGGTCACCTCTCATGTGGCCTCGAACGTACTTGTCCTGCAGGCGGATCTCGAACTTCCTCCTCACGCCATCCATTGTGATAGCTACATGGGATCGGGCCTTGGTAATCTTCTTATCCATGTAGGCAAGGATAACCTCCGAGTACTGCTTCCCTTCGTCCAAATGTTGCTTGGCCATTATTGCCCGATTGACGAAGTAACTGACCGTACGGTTCCATGTCTCGTCGACAATAGTGGTGACGGGTAGGGCACGGACCCCTTTCAACACACCGTTGTAGACCTCGGACATGTTGGTTGTCATGATGTCGTACCGAGCACCATAGGTGTCATGAAGAAGGGACCATTTCTCATAGTCGGGGGCATGCACGCTCATCCACTCAGCGAACTCGCTTTGCGGTGCGCCTGGGGCAGAACGTCCACTTGCACGCTCGGTTTCGACCTCAAGCTCCCGCCACACGGCATCGAACTTGCGCTTCTGGTTCTGCAGGCAGAGCTTCTTGAACTTCTTCATGAGGTCTCTGCTCCGGAAGCGCGTGTGGAAGTTGGCGGCTAGATGCCGCATGCACCAACGTATGCGCATGTCGTTCCATTAGAATGGAGGGCTTGTACCGTGCTGCATAGTGTGCAACACAGACAACAACCCGACATGACGGTCGGTTATGATGCACAGATTCGACCGGTCCCTTACAACATGTTGTTTTATGTTGGCTAGGAACCACAGCCAACTATCAGTGTTTTCATTCTCCACAATTGCAAAGGCAACTAGGAGCAACCGGTCGTTGCTATCAGCGGTAATAGCGGTGAGAATGGTGCCCTTGTACTTCCCGCAAAGGAAAGTACCGTCCATAGTCAAGACGGGACGACAGTGGGAGAAGCCCTAGACTGCCGGGCCAAATGTCCAAAAGACTCGATCAAGGATTAGGGAACGTGGAATGTTCGACGGGTAGGGCCTGTCCACCCTATTGACGCATGTCCCTAGATTAGCATCCGTAATTTGCTTCAGCATTCTGGAGACTAGGTCGTACGCCTCCTTGTAGGTACTGTACAACCCTTCAAGGACCTTCCGCTTCGCCCGCCAAACCTTACTGTAGCTAACGACATACCCTACTGTATTCGCTACGTTAGCCATCAGGACCTTTGGCGAAACGGTCAAATCGGCGACAACTACATGGCTTATGATGCTCGCGATGTAGGCCGAGGTTACATTCTTATGCATTTGTAATGGCTCCTGAAGCTCACATGTGTGATCCGTCACGACTGTGATGCGGAAGGCAGTTTCCGCCCCAGGGAACCTCTACGCACGGACTTTGCCAGGGCAAGAGCTAAGCACGCACTTAACTATGTAGGTGTCAGGATTAGTCCTGCACATAACGGAAGCCATATAATAGTTAGTACGACTTACTGTAGATAGTTCAAGATACAACAAACAACGTTCAAACTCACCTGTAAACTCGGTAAGTACGACTGGTCTTCACCACGAAACTCACGATAGCTTGCCTGGCGGCAGCCTTGTGTGGAAAATGTTGCCCCACAAGCAGGGTGTCCGCATCGAAGGCCCACGAAGACTCGTGCTCCTAGGCCAGAACAAGGGAAGAGGCCGCTTGGCAATCCAACCGACTTGGAACATAGTCCTTGTCAGTCAAAACAATCCCACCGATGATCCCACCCTCATCGTCGGCTTCGTCCTCGCTGGATTGTGAGTCAAAGTCATCCTCATCTTCGATGGCAGTGCCCTCGGATATGCCATCGATAATCTCGTGACAATCAACATGAGCACCCCGCCATTTATCCACACCTTCATTCGGTTGGAAACTACCAGAATCTCCATCAACTGGAGCATCCTGTCTAACGACATCTGGCACTCTCGAGACCTCTCTTGTCGTCAACAAACCGAAGAGGGGGACAAGAGCATCGCTGGCTCCTTCAACAGCACTGTAAGATCGAGGTGGCCGACTAGAGGGGGGGTGAATAGGCGTTTTAAAAACTTCTTTGGCTAAAACCGATTTCTAATGCGGAAGCTAAACAAATACGGTTTTGCACAACTAAAACCTAAATCAACTAGGTTCAACTAAGTGCACCAACAATATGAGACTATATAAATGATAGCAATCATACACATACAAATAAGCAATTTAAATACAAGTACTGTAAATTGCACAATGTAAAGCAGAAGTAATCAAACCACATGACACGGCGATGTTTTCCCGTGGTGATCAGAGACTTGCCGGTCTCCCCTAATCCACGTTGAGGGAAACCCAAACCAAATGGGCCGGCTCCACGAATTAAGCCTTCCTCCGAGGTATCAACACCTCGCTTCACTAGGGTTGCTCTTGCTCCACTCCGGAGATGGCGAGAACCACACCACTCACAAAACGCCCGGGTCTTCTCACAACCTTCTTTGAGAAGCTCACCGGCGCAACGACGCCACCATGCCGTCTAGGTGTTGGCAAACACCAAGAGTAACAAGTCTCCAATGCTCACTTAAACCAATCAAGTGTCTCAGCTCAAATGGATATGAAATCCACTACCTAAGGCAACACATGCACTTAGGGTTTGCTCTCAATCACTCACTAAGTGCAACACATGCACAAAGGAAGAGAGGGCTTGCTCTAGCTCAAAAGAATGTCTAAGGCACTTGCAACATATGCCAAGTCCTTCACAATATCACCAGCAGGCTTCCACACACGGCCAAGGTGGGTATATATAGCCCACATAACCAAACTAGCCGTTGGAAGCAAAGTCCCAGAAAATAACGGGACAATCGGTACTACCGCCATTGAAAGGCCGGTACTACCGCAACCATGGTAACGGCTATAAAACTAGCCGTTGCAAAGAGCTTCGGAACAACCGTCAACACATACACGGTCGTTCCGTTCACCGGTAGTTCCGCTCAACACAATGCGGAACTACCGCTTAGCCAAAGAGAGCAACACATGCTCAGATTTGGCTAAGGACCAGATTACACTGGTACTGGAATTTACGTACCGTCAATACATGAGCGGTAGTTCAGCGATGTCCGTCGTATCGCATCTACAAAGCGCCGGTACTACTACCGCTACTCGAGCGAGCCAAGTCCAAATTGCAACGCTCTCGAATTTCCATACTGTTTCGAACACGCCGGACCTACCGACGATGGTAGTACTCAGCGCACAACAGTAGCCGTATTACCGCTCTATTTACGTGCAGACCAGCACAAGATCTTGACACGTGGATGGCTAGGATCAAAAGGGCCGTTCGGACCAAGGGTTTTAACCGTTGGATTCAGGAGCCATTCAGACGGTCCGAACGCTCACGCTAAACTGGACCATTAGATCAAGATCTAACGCCTCATGCTTGTGATGCTCGAACGCCCTCCCAGTAGTACCGCCAAACACGGCCGGTACTACCGCTTTACGATAGTTCCGCAATATCAACGCTGGAACTACCACACCACCTCAGAGCAACACATGCTCAACAGGTGCGGTAGTTCCGCCAAGGAACCACCGGTCATACCGCAAAGAGGTAGTTCCGCGCAACACATGCCGGTACTACCGAATTTCAACAAAGAGCAAAAATTGCATTCGCTTTAACTCAATTTTGCAAAACATATTTGCCAAATTGATACGTGATGCAAACACAAGACAAAGGCGTGATTCTCAACAAGTTGCAAAACACATTTGCCAACTTTTAGAATCAATACCACAAGGAATAAGGTACATGGACTTAAACAATTTGCAAAACACATTCGCAAACTAAGTCACATGCTACAAGGACTAAACATGAGCCACAACTATTTGTAAAACACATTCACAAATATTGGCAACATGTTAAACAAGGATAAGGTACATGGACTACAACTATTTGCAAAACACATTTGCAAACTAGTCACATGCTACAACAAATAAGCACTTAGCTTAAACTATTTGCAAAACACATTCGCAAATAGCAACATCCCTTAAAGAGCATAGAACAACCAAGATGAGCTATCAACACATGACTAACTCAAGCTACTAGACAAAGACCCCTCTTAATAGTACGGCGACCTATACTAGCAATCCGGTCTCCCAACCAAACACCGAGACCGGTAAAAGACTAGGAACACATCCTTAGCCCTAGCTAGCCATACCTTTGCCTTTAGCAACTTCTTGAAGCTTGATGATGCACATCCTTGCTTCAACTCCGGGTTTTTGACTTGATGCTCATCAACACATGATGACATCCTTTGCTTGCCCTTCATCAACACATGATGAAGCTTCTTTTGACTTGATCAACACATGATCATATCTTCTTCATGAATATCATCGACACACGATGATTTCCTTCATCTTGAACTTGATGCACATCAACACATGATGCATCCTTTACACCAAGCTCTTGACTTGATAACCATCAACACATGATGTCATCCCAAACTGTCAACCACATGGAACATAACCTGTTTCACACAACTCATAGAAAATGTTAGTTCCAACAATATGATTATCATTAATTACCACACCATACCATTAGCTCATAATGGTTTGGGACAAGATATCGCAATCTTTCCCTCTTTGGCAATTGATGATAATCACTTCAATAGCAAATAATTGAATATAGATTGGTATGAGTATATAAGCACTACACAAGTTGTATATACTCATATGAATATATATAACTACACAAGTTATATATACTCAAAGGATATATGAGCACACATGTCTCATATACACACATGAATATATTAACTGCACGAGTTATATATATTCAAGGATATGTGAGTACACAAGAACTACACAAGTTATGCTATACTCATATACAAGTATATTTAGACTACACAAGTGTTATATACTCACAAGAATATGTTAACTACACAAGTTAAATGTATTCGAGGATATGTAAATTATAATGTCGAAATGCATACCTTTTTTATTTTCAACTTTATATCCAAATGAGACTAAACATGATATGACAAGTAGAAGTGTTAGTCTCATAATTAGGTTTGTCATTAATCACCAAAACTCTACTAACACATAATGACGGGTCTAGATTCTTCAAGCGCCCCCCCCCCAGAGGATTGAGCAGGATAAACAAAATGGACATACACCATGGGTTGTCGATAGATCGGAGCGTGAGGATTGCTAACGATCTCCATGTACTGTGCCCACATGGCACTGTTGGTCACCTTCGCCAGGCCCCAAAACATCTGCCCGTGTGGTGGGACCGTGGTGGTGGTGATCGCTTCTATTACTATCTTGTTCCTAGCAACGTGCCTGTCGAACAACTACCGAATGCACCATCGTAGCTCGAGCAAATCGACGCGTGCCAGGTTGGGAACGTTTAGTAAGGCGCGCTGGCAACTGGACAAATCAACTCCGTCTAGACTGGCACGCACATTACCGTGGAACACGTACAGTGTCTCCATTTCTGACGAAAATAAGATAATATTTCAACCAAAACACAACATAAAAACCATACGTACATTGCTGAAATGAACTTACCGTTACGACGTTACCGACTCTTAACCTCAGACATGGAAGACTGCAAATTCAAACGTGCATCGCATTAGTAACGACTTCAGCAAATGGTGCCAACAAGGGACAAACAAAAATGCTAAGTACGGGAGAGGGAGGCACTTCAGAAAGAGGGAGAGATTCTTGAGAGGAACGATGGACCAAGTGCAAAAATTTCCCAACTAAGACCTAAGACTTAAGAATGAGTGTGCAGCTGCGTGTTTAAATATCCGAGCATGAGAGACGCAATGTGGCAGAGGGGGTAGGTCCCTACCGCGCCAGGCAGAGGGGGAAAGTCCCCACCGCGCCTGACAGAGAGGGCAGGTCCCTACCGTGCCCCACACCGAGGGCAGCTCTGCGCGCGACGTGACCAAACAAAGCAGCTTTGTGCGGAAACGATGCTACGCGGCTCCAAGATTCGTCGTACATAGACAATGACTGACAGGTCGACACACAATGTGACGCTGCCCCCCAGAGGGTGCAGGTCACCTACCGCGCGTAGTAGGGGGCCTACTATATATGATACTTAAATTTTACACTTAATGTGTGATGCATGTAATACTTTTGTGTTCTTATGTGTACTCGTTCATACAATGCATGTCTGTTCAATGCATATGGACGCCTATAGCTTAATGCACGTGGCACATCAATGCAACATGTCAACTCGATAAAAGGCAACTGCATTGACGCATCCACCATTTAGTTACATGCTTTAGGAGATTGAACATAAGTGTGTACAGAAGGGGAGACTACCGAGGTACAAGCTTCTCCACCCATGCCTCATGGTATAAGGTGCCTCTCGGTACCCACATAGAGTGTTCTACAAGGGGGCGCCTCGGACGTGGCTAGCCGTCATTGTAGTGGCACGCACATATGCAGCTAGGGTTGGCGCAGTAGCATGTGGGATCATAGAAACTTCCTATGTTCACGACCTCCTTGTTGCCCCTCTCGCGATGCATCTGTTGGCGGAGGCCATCATTTTGCTCCTTGAGATCGTCAATTTGTGCCTCCAAATCAAATATTCGGTTCCACAATGTATCCACATGCATCACAACATGTCGTTCATGGGGAGGATCGATCCAGCGGGGTAAAGTTGCATTTCGCCATCTGCTGCAAGGGACAGTTAGTATGGAGGATGTATTAGCAGTAACATGAACAAAACAATTTACCCCAGAGTATGGGCATCGGAAGAAACGCCGTCCACCATCGAAAGGGTCGTCTATGACATGCACGATAGTGACCTCCCCATGTCCACATTTCGGCCATACCGGTTGAACACGCTTCTAAGGCATCAACCGATAGTTAGGGCCGAAGTCCTCCCTCCTTTCGAGGGGAAGGTCTTGCTTCGGCGACCCCGGTTGGACTGGTCCTTGGGCGTCTGCCATAATATGTTATTGTGCGACGGAGAAGGTTCTTCTTCATACGGTTTCAAGGGTCGAGTGGTCCTACTTTCGGAGCGTGGGGCGTGCTTTTTATAGCCCGCAGGGGGAGGCTAACAAAGCGGGTAATGTATTAGCTTGCAGATGACAAGACCACACAGGGCAGCTTTGCGCAGTGATAAGACCAAAAGAGACAGCCTTGCATAGTGAGAAGACCAGACAAGGCAACTTTGAGCAGTGACAAGACCGCATGGGCCAGCTTTGCGCAGTGATAAGACCAAAGGAGACAGTTTTATGCAGTGACAAGACCACACGGGGCAGCTTTGCGCAGTGACAAGACCACACGGGGTATCTTTGCGCAGTGATAAGATCAAAAGAGACAGCTTTGCGCAGTGACAAGACCACAGGGCTTAGGGTTAGGGTTAGGATTTTCAGATCGACTTGACAACACTGACCGCCTCCCCAGCTTTTCAGACTGAAAAGATAAGACTCTGCAAAGAAAGACGTCAGAACACTCTGCCTCGCCAGCTTTTCAGACCGATAAGACAGCACTCTGCAAAGCAAGACATGACTTCTCTCTGCAAAGTAAGACGTGACAACACTATGCCTCGCCAGCTTTTCAGATGGACATGACAACACTCTACCTCCTCAGCTTTTCAGAACTAAAAGATAGGACTCTGCATGAAATTAACCACACCATGCCAACCATGGGGCTTATAAAAGGGGGTTGAACCAAACCCAACACTACACAACACTACACAACAGATACCCAGCTATGGACTCTTCGGCAAACTTCTACACGAGGATGTTGCAGAAGCACAAGTGGCTTGCACAGAAGAGGAAACATCTACAATACCCAGATTTTTCAATGAAAGATGCTGAAGTACCACCACGTTTTCCAATCCCGCAGTGTGTGTGTGGCGAACCGGCAGAGATCATTCAGCCACACACCTGCACACCGCCTTAGGCGTATTACACGTCTGAGCACTACCTCGTAAGTGTTTCTTTTTTCACAAGATCGATTTCCCTCTCCCAATGTTGAATTCCTTAAATTTTAACTTCATCCCCACGAATGGCAGCTGAGATCTTGCCGCCACTTCTTCAAGTGGATTGACGGCCGGAGATGTACGACAGGGCATTCATCCAACAGTACATCTTTGAACTACTTCGATGCGGGCGAGAACTTCGTGCGGTGGAAACCTTACGCATCGGACCTGTTGAGGAGGCACCGGGAGCCCAAGACTCACCGGGCGTAATCCATATCGACGACGTGAGTTATGAAGAATTTACATCCTTATTATGTTTTTCACTGTACTGTGTACTTACATCATAGAATCACGAGGACATGGGCGACTTCGACATACCACCGACGTGGGCGAATCCGCGACAAGGGCAAGGGAAAGGCTCATGCGGCTGAGCCTAGCCGCCACAGCGTATCTGGATGCCCGGGCGTAATCCGTATCGACGACGTGAGTTATGAAGAATTTGCATCCTTCTTACGATTTTCGCTATACGGTGCACTTACATCATGGAATCGCAGGACAGGGACGACTTCGACACACCAACCCAACGTGGAGAGTTTGGCTACAAGGGGAAGGGGAAGGCTCCTTCGACCGAGACCGGCCGACGTCGAAGCGTATCAGGCTGACCGGCCGCACCCCGTATCGAAGATGTGAGTTATATACAATTTGCATCATTGTTACATTTCTTACTGTATGATCCACTTACATCATGAAATCACAGGACATGGACAACTTCCACACTCACCGCCACCGTGGGCAGCCCTGAGACAAGGGGCACTCGCTATGGCACCACGGAGACTAGTAGCACATATCGTTAAATATGACACTCTTTGTCAAATTATCAGTTTGTCGTGCATGATCTGTATTGTACATCAGGTCATTCCGTAGTAGTCCCCCGTCTTACCCGCTATGTTTTTTACTATCCTCTAAAGGTATGTATGCTTACATGGTCCGGATGCTTATGTCACAGTGTACCGTAGTAGTAGCAAGGATGACTAAATCAATTAGCCAAACCATCATGCCATGTGACTACTTGTAACATGCTTCTGTCCGCGGACTCTAATGTAGTTCTGGTTCCGTGTCTCCGCTAAGCCATCAAAGCAAGCCTATATTGCAAGTATGCCTCTTCTAATGAAATCCTAGAAATAACTATTCGCATCGACATCGAATCCTCCATATTTTAGGGTATCTTCATAATCACAATGAGCGTTCTCAGCCCCTTCAATCATATTCTGTATAAGCTTCATAAAGTACTCCATCGACTGCCTGTCTATATACATGTATACGTTCAGACGACTTCATCGAGGAGAGACTTCATGTTTTGGGGCATCTTCATCATCATAACGAGCGTTCTCAGCCCCTTCAATCATATTCTGTATAAGCTTCATAAAATACTTCATCGACTGCTTGGCTATATACGCGTATACGTTCAGACGACTTCATTGAGAAGAGACTCCAATAGTATCAATGCCCTTTTTATCCCACTTCTAAAAGACAATAAGTGTTTCAGCAGACAGTTTTCTTGGACGACATCCTCAAGGTTATTCCTCGTCTGATATACTTATCAATCATCCTTTCTCTGAACTAATAAAATTATACAAAAATTATAGAAGCAACAACACTATGACGGGAGGCTCCTCAAAAAGTTTCGTAATGTTCCTAAACTCATTTGCTATATTTTGAAATTACTACAAGCAGCGCTGTAACCGCGACAAAACCCTGATTTCGGAGAAAAGGAAACCCTAATTTACAAACCTCGGTGCCCATATTTCTTAATGAAAGTTTTTTTTACAAATCTCAATGCCGATATTTTTTATGAATCAAATAAAATTCAATAATATTTAAATTTTAAAATTTTCCATTTTTTTGTTCTTTTTTTTTAAAAAAATCGGAATTTGGTGGGTGGCTACCACCGCCGCGCCCACCAGGCGGCGACACCACCGCCACGGTTGGAGACAGCGCTTGCACTACCTGCAGTGGCGAGGCAGTGCTTGCCGTGTCGGTGGTGGGTGTGGGTCGTGCACGCCTCGCTACCCACTAAGACGCAGAATCGCTCAAGGCCAATTTTGCAAATTATGTTGAAAGAGGGCTACTTTTGAAATTAAAAGTTACTACAGGGCCACAAATGCAAAAATTTCTAGTGTTCATGCCAAACAGCAAGGGATGAATTTCGAATTAGCAATAGGAAAATAATGTTTATATAAAAATGTTCCCTAGGGCATACAAGAAATAACGTAGGGAATTTGTTGGATTCTTTCCCTAGGCCGGCAGAAAGGTAACGTAGGGAAATAAACTTTCCACATCAGATGGCAACGCCATGTGGATGAGATTTCCCTACCATTTAAAATCCTAGGAAACGATTCTTTCCCTAGGTTTTCCCCAAAAAACTACAGGGAACGTTTTCTTTCCCCACATTCTTTCCCCTAGTAGCCGTTCCCTACGAATGCCACTAGAGAAACCAATTCCCTATAGTTTTTTGTATGTTCCCTAGTATATTACTCACTAGGAAAAATGGGGATTTCTAGTAGTGGAAACGGTCCAACATGTTAACTAAAGTAGTTTAATGTATGTCGTAGGGGCGGCACAACGGCCCCCACAACCTGGCGAACAGTGAAGCGCGCTCGACCCTACGGCTCGGGGGGTCCGGAGGCCCCCAGTCAAGAGGCTCCCAAAGGGTTCCGAAGGCCCCAGCGTCCGGAGGGTCCCAAGGTCACGAAGGGTCCCAGGGTCTCCGAAGGGTCCTGGGGCGTCTCCGAAGGGTGCCGAAGGGTCTCCGAGGGGGGCAATCGGCTCTGAGCCACCCGGAGGGTCCCGGCGGCCCGAAGGGTCCCCCGGAGGGCCTCGAAGGATCCTCGAGCCTGAGGGGCCCGGATGGGTCACTGTACCGTTGGACTAGGCGTACCAGCAGGATGGACTAAGCCCAGGGAGGTCCACCACGAGCTAGAAGCTAGTCCTAGGGTTAGGAAAAGTCCCTGCAGCCCCTACCAGTATAGGGTCCTACAGGGGGGCAAGCTTGTAATCTCATGTACCTCATAGAAAGGCTATAAATAGCCATCTCCCCCCCCCCAAAAAAAAATTGGGAGGGGGGCAATTGTATCATTAAAACTCATTTGAAATATAAGTGCATTCACTTCCTGATAGCCGGTCCCCTCTTTCGAGGACCCCTCTGGTACCGGGGGGTCCCCCTCTTTCTACTGTTTAGTCTTTTAGCTACGACAGTTGGCGCCGTCCGTGGGGACCGACAGGAAAGCTACGAAGCGTTAGCCACCTAATACCCCAACATGGCCCCCCGAATGAGGGCCAGGCCCAAGGCTTCGGCACCCGAAGCGGTCGCGATGGCCGCGGCACCGACCACCTCGAGGGCCAAGAGAAGCCGAGCTTCAGCTACAAGCGCGCCACCCGCCCCGGCCTCGGAGGAGGAAGCAAATAACTCGGCGCACGGGGGCACAAGCCAAGGATCATACGAAACACTCCAGCAGGAGCTGACAGTCCTCCGCTGAGAGTTGGCAGACCTCCGGCAGCCACCGGAGACGACCCTCGCGACCCCACTCCGTCAAGTGCCACAGCACGGAGCGGAACCCACCCCTATGATTCGGAATGTAGCGGAACCCACACCTACGACGTAGAACGCAGCAGAACCCACCCCTGCGGCCCACACCCCGGTGCTCCGGGGTGACCCGAACTCCCCGCTTAGTGTTGGGCTGGAGACGACCCAATGGCCACCAGGCTTCAAAATGTCGGAGGTCACACCGTTCGAAGGGTCCACGGACCCCTTAGAGTTCCTCCAGGTGTACGAGACCGCCATCGAGGCAGCCGGAGGAGACGACACCACGAAGGTGAAGAGCATCACCCTAGCGCTCAAAGGCGTCGCGTTGACTTGGTTCTTCACCATCCCCCCCCCCCCCGCCCCCACTCGGCAACTCCGGGATCGCCTTCGCAACAACTTCCAGGAGAACTACACGGAGCCAAAGGACGTGGGGCACTGCTCAGCGGAAGCAGCGCTAATGAATCCTCCGCAGCCTTCTTCTTCGAAGTTCACGGAGGTCAAGTACCAAATAAAAGGCGTCAACGAAACGACCATCATAAACGCAGCTACCTGTGGGCTTCGGAACGGCCCCTCGGAGAGGCTTCGCCGCAAGCCCGCCCAAGACGTGATAGAGCTCTTTGACAAAATAGAAGAGTACGCCCGGGCGGAGGAGGACAGCGTCCGAAGAGGAGCACCCAATACTTCTACCCCAAATGTAACCCCTGCAAAGGAAGCGCTCAATGCTGCCCCGGCCGGGGCATCCGCCAAGCCGCGAAACAGCAACTATTGGTAGAAAGGGCGGGGAGTCTTCCACATGGATGGTGCACCGCAGCTTGGCTTAGAAGACGCGAGGTCATTGCGAGGCCGCAGGCGGGATGTGGACGGCGTAGGTCGCCAACCCGATAACGCGCCAGAGACTCCACGCAGCTTGCGACCTCCACAGTGAAGGCTCGCACACCACCAGTGAATGCCGCACCATCGCCGCCATGCAGGACTACATGCGCTGGGAGAAACCAAATGAGCCCGATAACAAGAGGGGAACCGACAATAGGCTTCCTGCACCACCGTCAAGACCCCGCATAGAAGGAGGCTGGCCCGAGCATCACCAGAGGGTCATCAACATGATCACCGGAGGCTCCTCGCTCGGTATGCCATCGAAAAAGGCAATGCGGCACAGACGTCCCGGCAGATCCAAAGACGCGGCAACGCATCGGTGTCTAGCCCGCCTCGCTACGCCGAGATGCCCATATCCTTCGGGCTCGAGGACGCCTGTGGGGTGTACTTTCCGCACCAGGACCCCCTCGTCATTTCTGCCAACATTGCGGATTTCGAGGTGAGGCGCGTCCTCATCGACGAAGGGAGCTCAGCGGACCTCCTATTCGCGGACGCTTTTGACAAGATGATGATCCCCAGGGATCGCCTAACTCCTCCAGGCATACCCTTGCTAGGCTTCGGAGGAAAGCCCGTGACGGCCCTAGGCCAGATCAACCTTGCGGTCACATTCAGCTACGAGTTCGCATCCCGAACCGAAGTTGTCACGTTTGACTTAGTCCAAATGGCTCACTAGTACAATGCAATCCTCAGCCGGGCCATGCTCAACACCTTCAGCGTGATAGCCCACCACAATTATCTGTGCATGAAGCTCCCCACCCCAGAGGGCATTATCACGGTCCGAGGAGATCAAGACCTCGCAAGACATATAGAGCTCGAGGCTTTATCCCCAGCCCGGCACGTCCACGACATTGGGCCGGACAAGGAGCAAGCAGAGCCACCTTCGGCAAGATGGGCACCGAAGCACAAACCGCAGGGCCAACTTCGAAGAACCCCTCTAAGGGACAGCTCACCAGAAAAGACGGTGGCCCTCGGGTCCGACCTCCAAGCAGAGGCACGCGACGCAATCCTAGAGGTGATTCACAACAATGAAGATGCCTTCACCTGGGGGCCGGAAGACCTCCCCAGGGTGGCAAGGGGAACAATCGAGCACCGGCTAGCCCTCCGAAGTGACACGATGCCCAAGAAACAAAAGCTGAGGCGCATGTCGGCTGACCGCCTGCAGGCCGCCAAGAAAGAGATTGGGAAACTGCTAAAGGGGGGCGTCATCCGCGAGATCAAGTATTCGGAATAGCTAGCCAACCCCGTCCTCGTCAAGAAAGAGATGGGTAAATGGTGTATGTGTGTTGACTTCACCGACCTGAACAAAGCATGCCCCAAGGATGATTTTCCCCTACCCCGCATCGACCAGCTGGTGGATGCCACCTCGGGTTGCGAACTCATAAGCTTCCTCGACACCTACTTCGGCTACCACCAAGTCCACATGGCCGAAGAGGACGAGTCAAAAACCGCGTTCATCACACCCATAGGAACATATTGCTGCAAGCGCATGCCCTTCGGCCTCAAGAATACGGGGGCAACGTTTGCCCGCCTCATCATGAAGGTGTTACCCAACCAGCTGGGCCACAATGTAGAAGCGTACGTTGATGACATAGTGATCAAGAGTAAGTTTGCGGGAACACACGTGAAGGACCTCCACGAAACCTTCGCCAACCTTCGGGCGAAGGGCATAAAGCTCAATCCGAAAAAGTGTGCATTCGGCGTGAAGGCGGGAAAGCTCCTAGGCTTCCTCGTGTCAAAGAGGGGGATCGAGGCCAACCCTGAGAAAATCAAGGCCATCCAAGAGATGAAGCCCCCGCATAACGCCTGTGAAGTGCAAAAGTTGACAGGCCGCATTGCCGCCCTGAGCCGGTTCCTGTCCCGCTCTGCCGAGAGGGCACTGCCGTTCTTCAAAACGCTCTGCGGAACGGAGCCGTTCCGTTGGACAGCCGAATGCCAGAAAGCTTTCAAGGACCTCAAGCTATACCTCGCGGAGCTGCCAAGCCTCGCTAGCCCGGAGCAGGGAGCGGGTCTCCTGCTGTACATCGCCGCTACCCCATCGTCAGTAAGCGCGGTGCTTGTCCAAGAACGCAACAGTAAGCGCCCAATATATTATGTGTCGGAAGCCCTGCAGAGGGCCAAAATACGATACACGAAGCTCGAGAAGTTGGCGTACACCTTGCTTATGGCTTCACGGAAACTCCGGCACTACTTCTTGGCGCACCCCATTACGGTCCTGACATCTTACCCGCTAGCATTGATGCTACGGAACAAAGATGCCTCGGGCCGGATAGGCAAATGGGCGGCCGAGCTAGCACCCTTCGATGTCACCTTCGCTGCAAGAGCGGCCATCAAATCGCAGTCCCTCGCGGACTTCGTCGCTAAGTGGACGCCACACGCGGAAGAAAACACTGCAATCGAGGCTCCATGGACGATGTACACGGACGGGTCGTGGTGCAGTAGGCCGCAGCCGCGCTATCTTGATTTCCCATTTAACGAGCGAACGCGCATCGCATGCGGCCGCCCGACTTTCCAACAACAAACAACGATCGGCACGGCATCAGCTACTTGGCCTCCGCAAGGCGAAGGCCCTGGGAGCGAAGCGCATTCTCATCAAGAGCGACTCCCGTCTTGTAGCGGGCCACTTCGACAAGACGTTCGTGATGAGGTGCCCCGAAATGACCCGTTACCTTGCCACAGTGCGTGAAGCGGCAAATTGCTTCCTTGGTATTACACTCCAAGCAATCCCCATATGCAACAACGAGGCAGCAGATAAGTTGGCAAAAATGGCAAGCACCGGCGAAGGGCCTCCCGCAGAAGTCTTCTACGAAGTACTCATGAAACCGTCCGCTGCACTCGAAGCACAAGGGACTATGCTCAAAGCACAAGGGGCCGCGCCCGAAGCACAAGGGGCTGCGCCCGAAACACAAGGGGTGGCACGCCTAGTGCTTGCCCTTGCAATGGTGGACCCAACACCCGCGGTGGATTGGCGAAACATCATTATCAGGTACCTCACCAGTCAAGAACTAGAGGGCCCGGCCGAAGCGAAGCGCCTTCGCTGTCGGGCCAGGAACTACTACATGATTTCCGGAGAGCTGTACAAGGGGGGCGTTTGTGCCCCCTTCTTGCGCTGCGTATCACAGAAGGAAGGCCAATCGCATCCGTTGGGCACCTAGAGTGCAACAGAGCCATTGAGTGAGCCAACGGCAATCTCCTCGATGGGCTAAAGAAATGCCTCGTAGGCCTTCCCAAGGGACTATGGCCTGAAGAGCTCCAGAAAGCTCTATGGTCACTACGCACATCGCCTAGCAAGGCCACAGGTTTTTCCCCATTCAAACTCCTCTTCGGCGATGAGGCCATGTCGAACCCGGGAGCGAAGAATCCCGAATTCTCTATGTTCATACACTAGTCCAGGATTGCTAGTGTACACAGTCAAACAAAAGTGATAACACAAATATATCACGTATTTTATTAATAATTATTCAGAGTTTAATACAAAGGGCCTGAGGCCAAATAAAGTAAAACACAGCGGAAGCAGAACAGTAGTAGTAGACCCAACGATTCGCCACAGGCAATCATCTGGGGGCGCAACCTAAGCATCGATGTCCTCACCATCTGGATAGAGGTCTTCTCCTGAATAAAGATTATTCAGCAAGAGTGAGCACTACTACCGTGCTCGCAAGTTACACCCGTCAAGTAACATATTGAATGCATGCATAAAGTAAACAAGGGGCATCGGCAAGGTTTATTTGCATAAAGCAGCGTTTTCAAGTTTAAATAATCATATTAATTTCCAAGGCTATTTTTTTACACTACATCTAAAATCAGATTTTAAATGACAATTTTATAGTGTGGATAACCTCCATATTTGAATGGTGAAGGATACTCTCCTATCACAATGGCTAACCACCCAATTTTCCCACAGGACTAACCATCCTGAAAACATCTGTTGAAATCACTTTTAAAAAAAAACCAAAAACAAGTCTAACTCAAAGTGGCTTTGCTAGCATGTCCATGACCGCGGACGCGGCTATTCGAATAGTTTTTACTCTGCAGAGGTTGTACACTTTACCCACATGACATGATTCCTCTAGTTTGCTCGGCATCCGTCAATGCCACCTCTTACTGCCTAAGGTAAGAGGTCTAGAGTTCATGACAAGGCCTTTACAATGCATCATCCCACCGTAGTCCAGCCTCGCTAAGGTTTTGCCCCCTTTGGACTAACCATCCGCAGGTTCAGGGCCCCCTCTTGCGCCAGGTGGGAATAAAATAGTCATGAAAGACAGGCCATGAAAGACCACCCACGTACAGACAGGATAAACTGCGATGGGACTCCACAAATTAATCAGCCAGATCCCATGCCCCCATTCTGGAGACATGTGGTTGTACGGTGAGGCATAGCCCATTATAGGCATAGCAAAGGAACGCTCAGAGACCGGCCCTTAATTGACTTGGGCGTCTTTCAATATCAAACCCTGGGCTTTAATCCTAACCAGATTAAACCCGTGCATAAACCTACACCCACCATTCATCCGATTCGCCCAAGTCCAAACCATTTTTGATTTAATTTGTAAAAACCACCTTTATAAACTCTCTATGATAAAACAATACCATAGATTTAATTTTAAACAAATTTATAATGGTTTGGCTAAATCCTCCCAAAATCAAATCATGGTCTAAGCATTTGCTAAGCATGTGAATATTTTCCATAATACTTTATCTATTGGTGACAAGGGAATGACATTTCAACAATCAAATTGGCCATACAATAGAAATTGGAATATCTAAGTATTTAAACAGGGACTTGAAATATTTGAATAAAAGTATGCATGCATTTAATAATTTAAAACTGAATTAAATGGCTTTAAAATACTGGGAACAATATGGTCAAGGGTATAACTTGCCTTCGTTGAAGTCTTGAAATTCTAATTCCTCAAAAGGATCTACCTCTCCGGAATCGTCGAAGTCTATACGCGAAAGTACGACAAATTCAAATGAAATTCAAATAAATTCAAAAAGACTATTTAAACAAACTCCAAATGAAATAATTTTATTTTATTTATCTAGATAATAATTTTCTAAGATTTTAGCAATTTGAATCACCCAATTTGGAGTTTGGATGAAAAAGATATGAATTTTACAAGTTTAAACATAAATCTGCAATTTAAACAATTTCCTGATTTATTTTTCTAAAGGAAAATCTATTTATTGCGCAATGCTGACATCAGCCCTGAGGTTTTCGGAATTTAAATAAATAAACTGAATTCTGACCAGTGGGCCCCACGTGTCATAGACACGGTCTACATGGACCAAAGCCCACGGATTTTGGCTTAGGGTTGGTGCCGATTTGGTCGCAGTCAACGCCGAGGTGGCGCCCACGTGGCGTGAGGTGGCGCCCACGGCGCGCACCACGCTTCAGCATGCGGCGGCGCTCGGCGCCGAGCTCGCCGTGAGCTATGCGCCAGCCGAGCTCGTCGAGGGGCTCAAGGCGACGACGGGAGATGGGGAACGTGTTGCTCACCACGGCGGCGCCGGACGCGACAGAACGGCGGTGGCGAACAACGGCGGCGCGAGGATCGGCGGTGTGGGCGCGGCGCCCGGTGGGTCTCAGCGAGGGCGAGGCGCGCGACCGGGACGGCGAGGAGGCGACGGTGTCGATGGTACCGGCGGCGGCGGCGAGGAGGCGGTGTCAGCGCCGGAATCAGAGAAGAAAGGGCGCTCGGTTGCGCAAGGAAGAACTCAAATCTCCGGCGATTGAGAGGGAGAGAGGGTAGAGAACTTGGGGGGTTTTGATGCGGTTGAGAAGGGGCTCACCGTGCTCCCTTTATAGGGCGCGAGCGCCGGGGAGGAGATCGGGGCGGGCGATCGTGGCGCTATGGCGGTTTTCGCAAACCGCCGAGAGGGGAGGGGTCAAGGAGGGGGTGGTGGAACGTGGGAAGCGAGGCAAGACGCGCGCGGAAAAATCGGGAAGAAAGTGGCGATTGCGGAGCTCCCACGGCGCGGCAATGGCGGTTGGCTCGCCTCTCAGCTGCAGAGAAGAAGGAGTGGGGAGAAGAAGGGCGGGCCCACGCGTCGATGGCATGGCCTTGGTGACGGCGGCCCAGCGTGTGTGAGAGGGGCGTGGAGCGGGCCATGCTAAGTGGGCCAAATGGCCAAGCCTTGGTGAATAGAAAATGGGCCGAGAAGGTTTTACCAAACAGGTTTTAGGATTTTAATTAATTTTCCGATTTAGATAATTCTAGTAATTAATTTAAGCTTTAGAAAATAACTAATAAAATCAAAAATAATTCTAGAAAAATTCACGTAAATTCCTAGAGTTGTTTTGGACTTAATAAAATTATTTCCAACTTAAAGTTGGCTTTTAAGTTTGCAAATAAATTTGTTTTGGCTTTAAAATAATTTGGAAAAAGCTTTTAAAACTCTAGAAAATTTTAGAAATTAATTAAAATTTTATTTTTCAACTTTAACTCAAATAAAACTTCAAGAACTTTAATAAATTTTATTTTTTTGACTTTTAAAACTTCATAAATTCAAATAAAGCAATCAAACTCTTTCAAATTTCAGAAAGTCCATCAAAATAATAACTTTAATTAATTTAAATTGGTAATGTAACTTTGAAACATTACAGTGCTATGACGCTAGCGAGTTTGTCACTGCTCCTACCGAGCCACGTACCAAAGCGACCTCGGGATGATAGGTCTCTCTCGGCCTACTCGAAGAGCAACGCGTGCATGCCATCTCAACCATGCAAAGGTATAGCGAAGGGGTCGCCCGCGCATACAACAGAAAGGTTCGAACCCGCCACATCGCCCTGGGCGATCTAGTGCTGAAGCGAGCCACAAACCAGGCTACGATTGGCAAATTGGAATCCAAGTGGGAAGGCCCATACGTCGTCACCGGGGTAACAAGGGCAGGTACCTTCCACATCGCAACGCCGGAGGGAGACCAACTAGGCCACACCTGGAATATAAAGACTCTTCGGAAGTTCTACCCTTAGCAACTTGTAAAACCGGCTGCGCCCGGAGAACCGCCCAATCGCCAACAATCGGCAAGGGCATGTACTTACATTTTGTCAAAACCGGCTGTGCCCGGAGAATCACCCCGCCACCTTTGGTCGGCGAAGGCTTGTGCAAAACGTGTGTGTGCGAAGCGAGTGTACCCCACGGAGTTTTGCCCTGGTGTTTTAAGTGTGTACAAACGAATCCACCACGCATGGCCCTTGACCCCAGTGCACACCGATGCCCTTCGCTGGGACGAGTGTATAAACGAAGCCACCACGCATGGCCCTTGGCCCCGGTGCACACCGATGCCCTTCGCAGACACGAGTGTATAAACGAAGCCACCGCGCATGGCCCTTAGCCCCGGTGCACACCGATGCCCTTCGCAGGCACGAGTGTATAAACGAAACTACCTCGCATGGCCCTTGGCCCCGGTGCACACCGATGCCCTTCGCAGGCACGGCGTATTAGCAGAGCCACCGCGCACGGTCCGTGGCGAGAACACATACCAGTACGAATAGCGAAGACAATGCGCAAAGCTGAACCCGGCCTGGCGCGGCCCGAGGACCAGGCCAGGCCGGGGGGGACGGCGTCGGCTTCGCCTCCCCCTCGCAAAAAAAAGAAAAAGATAGCTAGGGCTCCCTGGAGCCCTATCTAAAAAAGTATGGGGTGCGGCGCGAGACTTCGCCTCCCACTCGCAAAAACTTCGGGCTCCACGGAGCCCTATCTAAAAAAGTATGGGGGACAGTGCGAGGCTTCGCCTCCCCCTCACAAAAAATTTGGGCTCCACGGAGCTCGACCTAAAAAAGTATGGGGGACGGCGTGAGGCTTCGCCTCCCCCTCGCAAAAAGAAAAAGATAGCTAGGGCTCCCCGGAGCCCTATCTAAAAAAGTATGGGGGACGGCGCGAGGCTTCGCCTCCCCCTCGCAAAAAGTTCGGGCCCCACGGAGCCCTATCTAAAAAAGGATGGGGGACGGCGCGAGGCGTTGCCTCCCCCTTCGAAAAAAAAACATGTTATGGCTCCCCGAAGCACTATCTAAAAAAGCATGGGGGACGGCACGAGGCTTCGCCTCCCCCTGGTAAAGCAGAAGGGCCAACAAGGGTAACAACTACATTACTCATCAGAATATCAAGTACACGCTGTACAAGGCCAAGTACGGTGGCCCACACAATCACATGCTCTACAAGGCCAAGTCCCGCACAACGAAGACCGTTAACAATACAGAATACCTGCCTACATGCACACTAACCACCTACCAGCGCGAAATCGTCTGCCTCCCGCTCCCTATGTTCCCGCAACACCCATTCGAGCAGCTCCTCGTCAGACGGCTATGTGGCCATCAACTCCAAGTACTCCCTCTCCGGGTCACAGTCGTCTGACAAGTCCGAAGAGCTCGACGAGATTGTAGGGGTGGCGTGTGAGGACCCCGGTTTATTAAGCTTGTAATACTTAGTCATCCATTGACCCTAGCATCACAAACATAATAATCCGTGTCTTCGAGATATGTATACTTCCCAGAATGCAGTATACACACCCCTTTACAAAATCATGCATTAATTCCATTCAAGACACAGAACCAAAGCACGACTAGAATAAAAGACATACATAATATAGAGTTATTACAAAAGGGGCCGACCGGCCAAATACAACTAACAAAAGTGACACAGCGGAAGCAACAGGCCATAAGATGGCGATAAACAAAAGAGAGCCACAAGGTTTGCCTTTAGCCCACAAGGCAACCAACCAAGACGCCTAGCTCGATTCCCAGCCGCCACACATCTCACAAAAGTAAAGCCCTTTGGGCTCTACCTCCTCTGCAACAAAATTATTAAGCAAAGCAAATGAGTACAAAAATGTACTCGCAAGACTGACGTGTAGTATAACAGAACTATAAATAGCTACATGCAAGCTTTATTTAAGTGGATGAGGCTTTGGACTCATTTTAGCATAAAGCAAGCTTTCCTTTGCAATAATGTAATAGATTGAAAGCAATTTGACAAAGCATTTTAATTTGTGAAGAACACGATACAACAATAATAACAACAAGAACAACCTGGAAGTGACTCACCCAAGTCACCACAACAATAGCATGAATTATCCAATTCATACCACCCATCAAGTTTTAATTAAGTGTTTAGTCTAGTTATTGCGGGAAATCACCATGCGTGTCCATAACATAGGACGAGGCTATTCGAATAGTTTTAACCCTGCAGGGGTGTACCAATGTACCCACACGCTGCATCCTTTTAGCCATATGATTTAGCACACTTCCTTTGGTATGCCGCACGGCTAAGTCCTACGAGACATTTCCAATGGATGATGCTAATTAAGAGTCAAGAACCCACGGGACAAGGACACAATAGACAAACCTTAACCGTCCGCTAATGCTCCCTTCCCAACACCACACACATATTTTATTTTTAACACACCCACCGACCAGCTCATAATTAACACCTCCCAAAGTACTTAGTCAAGAGAGGTCCCATATCCCCCTCGTGTGGTTAGCACGCAAAAGTGCTTGGATCAATGGCACAAGTAACTCGGTCCTTGGGGACCTAGGCACCATTCCGTTCACACCCAACAAATCACACCAACATCCATTGTGCCCAAGTCAAACAGTTTTGTTTTCATTTTTGTTTATTTACAAAGTAACAAGCACAAGATGGACATAATGGAATAATAGTTTTTGTGTGATCAAGGTCATCGACATAATGTCGACAACCGCCCATTTCTACCGTTATCTAAGCATTGCTAAGCATTATCAACGTAACTACTAAGCGATAAGGGTCCATCCATCGAACTCTAAATCGCAGCAAGATAATCCTAGGCTTAGTAGTAGAGAAGGAACATTTACCTACAAGATATGCATCTATAGGCTCAACTAATCGATATTTGAACACAAAGTAGCATGCATACATACAAGTAAAACAAAGTATTAAACTTTAAAGTAGTGGGACAATAATGGGATATGATCAAACTGCTTGCCTTGCTAGTTTTGCTCAATATAATGCTGAGGATCACTCACGGGTTCGAAGCACTCGTCGGCACCTAACGAAAAAACGAAAAGAATCGATAAGAACGACGAAAACCACAAAGACAGCACAGCAAACAAACTCCAAATGCACTGAAATTTCTACATCAGCAAGAGGATGATTTTTAGGGAATTTAGCAATAAGAACCAATTGATTTGGATTCTCAATGCAAAAGATATGAGCAAAACAATTCTGCTCAGCCCTAAAAATACAAACTGCCACTATTCACTAATTTAATTATTAGGCAACACTTTCTAGAGAGGTGGTGATACTGAGATTTTTACAGTAAAACCAGCACCTCATGAGATGAATAACACAATTGAGTTCATCTCATTTGGAGCTATTATGCATGTTCTATAATTTTTCAAAGACAAGAACTTGAACAAAATTAAAATGCACAAGGAAGCTTTTTGAAAATAGTGACATGCCTAAATCCTATTCTAACATTTAGTGCACTAACAGAGGAAGGCAACAAAGTTGGATTCACTCAAAAACACTCTACTGAGAATTACTTATGCAATTTACAAGTTAAAAGGATTTTTAATGAGACATTTAAAGTTAGTCTTGAAACTTATTTACAAAACCATTTTCTGGAGCTGAACTGGGCTCATAACCATTTTTAGATTAGAGTCTGGTCCAAACCAGAGCTGCAAAAATTTGAATCACCCTATTTGGATTTAAATTGAATTAGTTATGCATTTTTAAAGTTCATACCTTTTTCAGTTCTCAAAATAACAGTTCTCTGGAATTTCTAAAAACCAATAAGACCGGGGAGGACATGAGCCCTAGATCTTAAATCTAACGGCTCAAGACCTCCCAGAGGACAACGCGCACGCGCGCTCGCGAAGGTCCAGAGGACATGGGCCATGGATCTTGGATCCAATGGTCCATGTCCTCCCAAAGAACGACAAGATGCGCGAAAGCAGAGGGAGGTCGTGGCCGCTGATGCCGCATCCAACGGACCACAACAATCGAGGAGGACCGAACAGTCCAGATCTAGCGAGGGAGGTCCTCAACGGTTGAGATGACCTCGAGGAGGTCCAACGCGGAGGTCTTAACGCCACGCACCTCCGTGGAGGTCCGGGCGACCAAGATTGCGCAAGCGAGGAGGTCCCGGACGCTCAAGATCTCCTGATGAGGTCTTGACGGCCCGGATCCAGCGCCATCGCGCTTCAGCAGCTTGCGCAAGACGCCGCGACGACAGAGTAAATGCGCCCGGGACACAAGGAGGTCCAGGCGCGAGGTCTTAAATGCGCGACAAAGGTAGGATTAAAGGCCGTTAAGGCAAACCAATGATTAACGAGGTTAAGCAATGATTGACGCATTTAAGGGGGGAGGATCTTTGTCTTAACGGCACGCGCTGGACGTTCCGTTCTGACAAGATCCTCAAAGCAAAGATGGGGTCATTGCCGGCGATGCAGACCTCGCCGGCGACCACCAATGGTACCAACGTGTGCGCAATAGTGTTGCGCACACCATGGACCTCCTCTCAACGGCGGCGACGGCCTTGAGCGCCAGCGAGCCGGAGAGGAGCACAATGGCCCAACACGGCTAAAATGACAACAGCAATATTGTAGAGCTCCGCAGCGACATACAAGCATGGTGCCCAACCTAAGGATTACCAGGGAAATTACCTGGAGGTCCAGAGGTGCTGAGGAGGTCGTGGAAGAGGAAGGGACCGGCGCCGGGGAAGAAAGGTGCTCCACGGCCAACGCACCAACTCCAAGCTCCACTTTGTCCACTCTCAAATGCCCAAACTAAATAAGTTAGGACTTGGTCACAGAGGACATGGCACAAATTGAAGCACGAGAAAGAGGGAAAAACTCAGGGACCCTTGTCCACCGAGGAGCTCCAAGGTGCTCCAATGGCGCCAAGAGAGCTACGGTGTGTTGAGCTCATAGCACAGAGGTGCAAGCAAGGCAAAAAGGTGTGTAAAGGAAGCCAAGGAAACAAAGGGGAAGTTTTATAGCTAGGGCAAAGAGGTCATGGACCAAGGGTTAAGCTCATGGTGAGCTTAGCCCATGGGAGGTCCACGGAGGTCTATGGCTTGGACAAGATGGAGGGACAGAGTAGGTTAAGACAGGCATGGGCTAGGGGCGGAAGGGGCCGACACGATTTATCGCGCCAAGACAGAGCCGTTGGGATGTGACTGCTCGACCTTCTCCACCGCCATAGCTCTTGCACGCGAGCCCAAGCTAGGAGAAGAACAGGACCTCAACACCACCGTTGGATAAAGAGGATGGGGAGGTCCTGGCCCTCGGATTTTTTAGTTTGAAACGGTACGTTTTAAGTGATTGGGAGGAGGTCCCAGCCACACGATTTGGATTGGGGAGGTCGTGGCCCTCCGATCCGATCACATGGATGCTTAAAGGGAAAAGGGACAGAGGTCCAAGGCGTTGGATCTAAATCAACTAAGCGGACCTCCGGGAGGACCTAAGCTGCGCACAAAAATGCCAAGGACGTGGAGGTCATGGCCTTTGGATTTAAATCCAAGGGCACACAACCAAGGGGAGGTCCTGAGCTTGCGCGTAGCGCACAGGAGGGCATGGCCTTTAGATTTAGATCTAAGGGCTACGAGATGAGCTGGGAGGTCTGAGGTTTAACAGTGAGGGGAGGTCATGGCCATGGATCTTTGATCCAATGGCACAAGACCTCGATGGGGTGGAGGACCTCACTGTGATGGTTTGCAGAGGAGGTCGTGGCCTTTGGATTGAATCCAACGGCTACGACCTCAAGTGAGTGCAAAGGGAGGTCTGACGCGCTTGATATAGAGGGGAGGTCGTGGGCTGTTGGATCTGATCCAACGGCTACGACCTCAACAAGGCGGGAGGAGGACTTTGAGGTTTGATAACAAGGGGAGGTCCTTGCGGTGTTGACCGCGGAGGAGGTCGGGACTGTTGGATCTTGATCCAACGGTTACGACCTCCACAAGGTGGAAAGGAGGTCTGATGGGGTTGGGTTCAACCCAGAAAGGAAAGTGGCTTAGCCCAAGGAACAGTGTATGGTTTTGAATTTCAAAATTAACAGCTGAGACTTGCAGAATTATTTGAGATAGCAAATCAACTCCAAATTTTATGAAATTTTAACTGGAGCTTGCTGACATCATGATTAACCTTACATAAATTTTTCAGAGGTTTTTATGCATTGCATTGTTCTCAGGAAATTCATAAAGGTTGTTCAAGAGTTTGTTTTACCCCCAAAAATTATCAAACAAGTTTTAGAACTTATGATATTTTTCAGAGGGGTCCCACATCATCTATAGGACCAAGGAAAGGTATTTCCAAGGGTTTGGCATAAGATTTTGAGACAAGTTGAATAAGGGTTGGACTTTAGTCCACAGGAGGTTTAGGTTTTTGAACTCCACACCTTTCGATAAGAATTTTAGAGGAGTTCAAGAGTTTCAAGATGTGAGAAAAAGTTTTTATTTCTACACATTTTCTTACATTTGAAACACACACCTGTTTATACATTTGGGATGTTACATGGCGCGAGGCCGAGAAGGCCCCGTGGGCGCAGTCCCAACCCCGCGACACAACCAAAAAGACCGTATCTCCTCCAACGCCTCCAAAGCTTTCTCCTCGCGCAAACGGAAAAATCTTTTCATCGGCCCCTCTGGGTTGGCTCTCTTCCAGCGCTGCCACTTGGCACCATGGCAGACGATCCCACGGTAACAAACCTTCAAGGGCCACTTGCGGACCAATGTTCGCTCTTCCTTCGTACCGCGCGAAGGGGTAAAGGACTTCGTATGCCACCTTCGGGGACAGGGGCCTCGCCCGGCAGTACGACGAGACAACATACCCTCCTGAGCAAAAAAGAACATGAAACAAGCTCACACAGCAACAAAGGAGACCTCGGTTTCTATTTCATTTAACAAAATGTCGATTACAAGCCATTGTCGCTAGTCACGCCTAGCTCGCGCAGCGACGCCGGAACAGGAAACAAAAAATGAACCCTGGACTAGGACAAACAAAATGACTCTTCATGAAAAGAAGCAGAGGGTCACACCTCACCTCCAGTACCGGCCCTCCGCTCCACTGCACTTGCGCCATCCGCATGACCCTTCCCCTTCTGCTTCTAGGCCAGGGATGCCCGAAGCGACTCCATCGTAGCGTCCCAACCGGACGGAGCCCAGAAGCCCTTGGCAAGGGCATTGCTGGCCCACCGCACCTGCTTTTGACCTGAGACGATCTCCGCAGCAGAAGCAACAGGCACGGTGCCAGCTCCAAGCTCGTCAACATGGCTACACCCAGTCCGTTGCAGAGAAACGAAGGCCGTGGTCCACGCCGCCTTCGCGCAGTGATTGTCGTAGGCACGAGTGGCCGCGACAAAAACTTCCCCGGCATGGCGAAGGCGCTCTAGGGTGGCAGCCAGCTGGTCGACAATGTGCTTCTAAGGAGGGGGCACGGCACCAAGCTATGACATAGCACCATCCATGTGTTTCAGCGCCTCCCAACTAACCTGCGCCGCAGTGGACGAAACAGACCGCTCCGTCGCAACCTCCACCTCGAGCACGGAATAGGCGTTGCACAAAGACTCCAACTCCTCCTGCACTTTACGACACTCCTCTTCCAGCTGGGCAACCCTCGCTTCCAGCACCTTCGCCTTCTCGGCAATAACCGAGCGTGCCGCAGTTAGCTGGGTGTTCTGAGCGAATTCTAGGTCAATCTGCTGCTGGATCTCGTCGTAGCCGCTCTAGATGTCCCTCCCAAGCGAGCGTGAAAGGATGATCGTCTGCCAAAGAAAAATACGATCAACGAGGAGTAAAAAAAAGGGTCATGCTTACCCGGACCTACCTTCATCGCGTTAGCCTCGAGGCTCCGGAACTTCCTCTCCGGGCTCCATTTCACAAAGAGCTCCGACACGCAAGGCGGGGCGGCGAAGCGGGACACTTCCTCACAGACAGAGGCAGCCCCCGGGCTGACCTAGAAATCGGAGGATCGAAGCGGCCCGAAATTTGCGATGCCTGCGGCTGCAAAGGCCGCAGCGTCCACCCCGCCTCGCCGAAACCGAGTCACCGCCGCCGCCTCGCCGCCACCATCCCGAGGATCCCCACGAGCGCGATGCCACTTGAGGCAAGATCACCAAGTCGACATACCGCTAACAATTGAACGAGGGCGAGCGGGGAACAGAGTCTCACCTATCGAGGTAGGGAGATCGGTACGGTCCTCCACCACGGTACCCTCCGTACCTTGACCGCAAACTTGAGAAGGCGTCCCACCGGATACCTCTTCGAGGGCCATGCTAGCAATCCCAAACGAGCTAGCCACTGCTTCGACAGCGCTTGCTGGCGTGCGAACCGCCAGGGACTCTGCGGACGAACTTGCCGCGCTACTTGTCACCCTCAGGACCTTGAGCTCCCGCGATGCCTTCTTCAGGGACGGCCCGGCCGCGTCCCCTACGGCGAGGTTAGACTTACCCGCTCCTGCGGCTCTGAGAGCATGCAGGGGTACCACGCTGATGGGATCAGGGGTTTCTGTCCTCCTCCGCCGTGGACCTGCTTTTTTCAAGCGTCAGATCCGCCGCCCAACAAGCGGACGGTCGGATCCTCGACACGCTGTTCAGCGACACTCGTGCATCAAGGTTCGCTGCCAGCGTGCTCCTCCCTCAGATAGGGTCCGAGAAGTCGCTTCCACAACAAGGCCAAATTTCAAATGGGCAAGATCAAGCAGTGTTAAAAAATAAATAAATAATAATAATAATAATAATAATAATAATAATAATAATAGTATAACGGAAGAAAACAAGCTGGAGAAAGCACCTATGCGCTCCCCGAAGTCCAAGGGAGGCATCCCATCCTTCGCCTCGCCGAGCCTCAACTTCCAACCCTGCGCCAAAGGCCACAACCGAAGCGCACAGAAGTCCTCAACAAAGTCCCGCATAGACATCCTCCGGGCCGCGCTGACCAATACCCGTAATAGCGCGTCTTCCTAAGAAGAAAGGCCGATGGTCAGCATGGAGACGAGCCGAATAGGCTCTCTGGTTGAGCGAAGGCCCGCCTCGGAGGAACACTTGTGATAGAACCAACGCCGGGTCCAATCGGTATCCCACCTGTTCCGGGCAGCAGGGGCGGGTAGGTAATGCAGAAGGCGTGCCTTCGGCTGGAAGTTGACGCTCCCGAAGTTCAACGTCTCCCCCTTGTCCTTTTTCTTCTTCGGCTGGCACCACCCGTCGTGGAGATACACGAACAGCCATGCCTCGCTGCTGGTCACCCCCGCGGAGCATAGCACCCACTCGAAAACGTCAAGCTTGACGATCAAGTTGGGCATCAGCTGAGCCAGGTCCACCCCGTACAGCTAAAGGACCTGGTAAAGCGTGGCAACGCAGGGCAGACGAAGCCCCGCATTGAAATACGCCACAAACACGACTGTTTTGTCCTCTCGGGACGTCGGAGCAACCTCCGTCCCGGGGGCGCGAACGTCGTCGAGCTTCGCAATCTTTCCCTCATTTTTTAGGGCCCATAGGACGTGGGACATCACCTACGAGCGGCCTAACTCGTCGGTGTAGCACGTGACGCCACCTCCATCCATGACCCGCTTCGTCATCGTCGAAGGTGCTAAGAGGAATGCGAGGGGTGATGGGAGCGAAACAAATGAAGCGGCAACGCACGCGAGTACGAAGAAACTCGGGCCCAAGGCCACCTATTTATAGACAGCCCCAGGAGCAGTTTCACCAGGCATAGAAATAGAGGAGCCCAACACCAAACAAAAAGTGACAAGTGGCAATAAACGGCTGTTATGGCGCACGGGAACCTAAGCGTCACGTTAAAAGACATGCCGGCCACACCGCTGGCGCGACACACGAAGTAACCCGAAACCGAAGCGCCGCATTGAAGCGCGCGCCAAGCATAAATGGCACGCGAAGGAAGCAACCCAACAGCCGACGAATTTATGGAGCAGAAAAACCAACGAGAGCGCACACCATTCGCTCGACAGTCAGCGACGAGCGGCCTGGGGTGCGCTGATAATGCCTCGCCAGGCCGAAGAGGACGGTGTACCTGTACTCTCCGGGGAGAGGCGCGGTTTCAGCCATGACGAAGTAAGACCTCGACCGCGAGGGGCTTGTCATAAGGGCGGCACAACGGCCCCCACGACCTGGCGAACAACGAGCGCTGCGGACCCTCACGGCCAGGGGTCCGGAGGCCCCAACAGAGGCTCTCGGCGGGTTCAAGGCCCCAGTCCAAGGGTCCCGAGGTCACGAAGGGTCCCGGGGTCTCCGAAGGGTCCCGGGCCGTCTCAGAAGGGTCCCGGGGCATCTCCGAAGGGTGCCGAAGGGTCTCCGAGGGGCCCAATCGGCCCTGAGCCGCCCGGAGGGTCCTGGCGGCCTGAAGGGTCCCGAGGTGTCCGGCGGCCTCGGCGATCCTCAGCCTGAGGGGCCCGAGGGTCACTGCATCACTGACCAGCGCACCAAATAGGGATGGACTAAGCCCATGGAGGTCCACCACGAGCCAGAAGATACTCCTAGGGTTAGGAAAAGTCCCTGCAGCCCCTACCAGTATAGGGTCCTATAGAGGAGCAAGCTTGTAATCTCATGTACCTCATAGAAAGGCTATAAATAGCCATCTCCCCCCTCCCCCCCCCATTGGGAGGGGGGCAATTGTATCATTAAAACTCATTTGAAATATAAGTGCATTCACTTCTTGACAGCCGATCCCCTCTTTCGAGGACCCCTCTGGTACCAGGGGGTCCCCCTCTTTCTACTATTTAGTCTTTTAGCTACGACAATGTACATGTCTTGTTTCGCGTGCACAACAGTCTCTTCAGAGCATATACAATGGGCTTATGTCAGCCGTCTATAGTCACTGTCACGTAGGATTTTTGCTGACGTGGATGAAAGAGAATGAAGAGAGAGAAAGATGTTGTCTACAATCCTGTAGCCGACTATAGCACTAAAAACAAGAAAAGCATTAAAAGATTGTGTGTTCTATAGAGACAACTAAAAAGACAGCAGCTGTCTATACCATTGTATGAGCTATCTTTAGTGTTGTCTATAGGTGACATGAAGAGTTGCTATAGACAGCAGCTGTCTGTACCATTGTACATACCCTCAGGAAGGGACGACTTGTGCTCTCTCTCTTTTACATAGAATTTTGTTGACGTAAAATAACTAAGAGATGAGAATAAGTGCACTATTGGAGATGCTTAGCCCAGTTTGAAAAGAAGGAAAGTGAACTTAGACCAACGGCTTAGCAGTTAGCACCCTAGGGTTTGATCTGGCCGTTCAAGTAACGCGCCGTCAGTCGGCGAGTGCCAAGTGACGACTCGCATTCACAGTTTCACACTACGCTACACAGCTGCCTTCGCCCTCCCGTCCACGCTTCCCCCACCTCTCCCGACTCTCTCCCCACAATTTCAATTTTCTCCCAACCCAAACCACCCCACACACGTCCCAAATCCACGCCGATCTCTTCGTCCCGAGGCGAAACCGCCTCCCGATCGCCGCCGCAGCCAGGTTGCACGGGGAAAGGAGAGGAGTAGGCTGCGGATCCCGTCGGACGGCGCTCGTGCTTCGAGGCATATCGATTGCTCTGTCCCAGCCTCCCAGGGTCCTTCATTGTCCGATCTGATGCTGCTCTTGCGTCCAAGTTAATATATGGCCGATGGGTTTAGTACGTGCCGTTATGGGCAGATTTGTGGTGGTGTGGACTGCGTAGTCGCCGTTGCTCCTCAGGTTTTCGTCGTTGCGTCGTGCGATGTTGCGGTTATTCCGTATGGAAGCTGTCGATACAGCTTGTTTGATCCACTGGTTTAGTACTGGTCGATTCGCTCTACAGTTACTTCGATGTTAATCAGTGTTGATGATAGATCCCAAAAATACAGCGAGAATTACGCGTGCGCCAATTTACTTGTGATGTTCTGCCTGTATAGACTTGTGTAGTTAGAGCATGATGCCCTACTAGTAACTTACATGTTTTAGATCACGGGCATGGGTTAGACCCTTGCAACTAAAGTGGGAGATTATTTGCTATAGAAGAGCTTGAGTCGGCAAGGCATAATTAAGGCGTAGACAACTAGGCAATACTGGAATTTTTTTGAAATAATATTAATTTAAAAGATAATTACAAAAATAAATAGTTATTTTTTTTTTGACAAAACTAGGCACTTGTCGCCGCCAATTGGAATGACGACTCAATAGTACAGAAAGCTCTTTATCGTCAGTTAAATTGGCGACATGGATAAGGATTCTAAATTTTTTAATATTAAAATTTGAAAAACTACCATTTCGAATGACGATAGTGATTTCGCAAGTTCCTATCGATATTCCAAATGGTTACACAATCTCCCCTATAAAAGACCATTGAAACTCTAAAATTTGAGGAAAACACACTTTTATTCAGAAAAAAGAGAAAGGGGGGAGGGAAGGGAAGTGAGAGGAGCAGAGAGGAGTAGAAGGGATAAGAGAAGCTAGCGAAGTGTTACCCGTTCGGTCGCCCATATTTTAGGTAATTTTTTAACTGAATAGATTATATAGTTTTAAATGTACAGTTACGTATATTGTACATAATCTTTTTTGGTGGGTAATTTAGTTTTAGATGTATGGTTAATTATAAAAATCTTATTTAAGGTGCAGTACGTTAAATATATCGGACGCCACCAACTTCAAATTTTACTACGTTCAGGAGACTATTCTTGAGAGGTCCTGAGGAGGTTGATTTGCGTTATTTCCAATCGGTGACCGTGCCCCTAAGAAGACTAGCGTACATGGGGCGCTGTGATACGGTGGTTGTTCCACTCATTCGATATGAACCATGTTGTGTATGATATGAGATTGAGTTACCTTGCCCCCCAAGCATCATAGCGCACATATTGTGAGCTAGTGCTGCTGAAGGGAATAAGATCATGGCAGCCATATGTACGCATGGCGAGGGCGGAACAATGGGATTTGGTCGTTCTGGTCCAGACATATGTCAAACCCACTCCTGCATCGGCGGTTGAACAAGAAAGGGGTGGTGATGCCGAAGAAGAAGTCAGGGACTTCAGCCATAGCGTGGCGCACACAATGGCCGAAGGTCCAGGAGTAGCTGATCCTATCGATGAAGACCCTGTGAAAAGAGCTCCTTCAGTTAGACAAGCTAGTGGGCTTACTGACGAGGGTGAGGAGCTGGAAGCCCTCGTACAAAAGATGGATCTCGAAGACTGGGACTACATGATATTGTCAGAAGATGAAGGATCCGACGATGAGGATGCTGTGGACTGGCAGGCAGTTCCATCTGAGTGGAACACATACTTGTTCGACAACCTTGTAGTTAACGAAGGCTCGCGTGTGCCGTGGGAGTACGACCAGGGCGAGGTCAGGCAAGGAGCTATATACAAGTGTAAGGAGGTCGTACAGAAGGCGGTCAAATTCTGGACCTTGTCGGTGCAACGTGCAAGCACACTCGTCAAGTCTAACTCAAGATGCTACGACATGAAGTGCGACATAGAGGGATGCCCTTGGCGAGTGCACACATTTCAACCTAAGTGGGATACCTACTGAAAGTGCTCTATAGTGATCCCTGACACATGTGTTATTACTGAGTAGTGCAGCCCCACAGGAATCTGTCATTAGGCTTCATCGCAAATCTCATGTACGGTGAGATCATGGATAATATAGATTTTGAGTCATGATCCATCATTTGGGCGATTGAGACAAGGTTCCAGTGCACAGTTAGCTATGCCAAGGCGTGGAGAGTAAAACAGAAGCCATTGGAATCAAGGTTCGATACGTTCGAGGATTCCTACTACAACCACCCTGGGCTACTCTGAGTCATACAAGGCAGGAATGCCGACACTCATGTCGTCATTCAAGATTCCACGTATCCGAAGTGGACCAATAAGAGGGTACTGAAGCGAGCATTCTTCGACTTTGGTCTATGCATCAATGCATTCCGGCACTGTCGTCCAATCTTGTGTGTGGATGGTACATTTCTAACTGGGAAGTACAAGGGCCAGATATTGACTTCAATAGCGACGAACGGAAACAATCAAGTTCTTCCTATGGCATTCACTTTCGTTGAAAGCGAGAACACGGATAACTGTTTGTGGTTCCAGAGGAATTTGAGGATTTTTGTTGTACAGGGCCATCCTAACGTATGTGTCATATATTACCGGTATGTGGGCCTACTGAGTGCAATAACTCAGCTACAACAAAGAGAGAAGGAACCACTTCCATGGGCGGATCTGCAGAGTAGGTGATACATGAGGCACTTGGGTGCAAACTTCTACAAGTAGTTCCGCAACAAGGACTTGATGAACCTGTTCAAACGGCTGTGCAACTAGAACCAACAACGAAAGTTTGAAACACTCTGGAAGATTCTAGATGAGCAGACCCAGACGCACAGAAGGGAGGCAGTGAAAAAGGCTGCCCCAAGTGCTGACCAGGCCCCCGAAGCATTGCACAGCTACCCACAGATGGTCCTAGTCTGGCGAGGAAGAGGGGAGCATAGGTGAAATGCTTCTCGGACTGGATTGAGCATGAGCCTAATGAGACGTGGTCACTGCTACATGACAGGGGTGGTGCACGATATAGTGTCATGACAACCAATCTATCCAAGGTGTACAATTGGTTCATGCACGGCACCAAGTGCCTCCCTTTGGTTGGTATTGTGGAGGAAATTCTCTGCGGTACCACAAATTACTTTGTTGATAGAAACAGCAACGCGTCGCTCGCCATGGAAAATGACAGAGTACTCTACTCCGCTACAATCACCAAGTACATGGAGGATATGAGTGCACGCTACACCGCGCTAGTTGTGTATGCACTTGCAACAAGCCTCTTCTTCTGCATAAGCCCTGCTCCCATGTCATAGCCGCATGTTCGACGGTGGCGTAGCATCCCGGCCAGTACATCTCTGACTATTTCAACAAGGAGGAGGTGATGCAAACTTGGAGTGCAGAGATGCATGGTTATAGCATGGTTGGCCATTTCACTGGCCATCTGACCTGTGAACAACTTATCTGGGCCGCGGACATTGATAAGCTGAAGGGAAAGGTTGGCCGGTGACAAGTACGGTGCATCAAGAACGATATGGACAAAGCAGAAGCCAGACGTCGTACGAAGAAGTGCTTGGTAATCGGTGACAGTTCTTGCACAAGCAACATATCTAGTTATCCACTAAATCTTTCTGTGGAGATCATGGGTAGATGATCCTAATCTTAGTGTGTTGAACAATTGACAATAGTGTTGAGGCATTTGGAAAAACTCTCGTTTTCGGGAAGTTCAGCTGACTGATAGGTTAGAGATGGTTTGGCCAGCCCTGTGGGCGGTTGGACTAGCCAATGACCGATGGTTTGACCGGCCTTGGGCTGGCGTTCAGACCGGCAAAAAATGAACAAGGTGAATTTTTGGAATTGGTCAAAAATCACTTGTGTGAGAGGATGCGTTTGCACTTAGTCTCATTGAAAATGGAGTTTCGAGAAAAAAAAAACTAGATAGAATTTGAAATTTCTAGAGAGAGTGCAAGTCTAAGACTCATGAAAATTTCCTAAGTCCCAAGCGGTCTGACCGGCCATTGGTTGGCGGTCAGACCAGCCATGGGCGGCGGTCTGACTGGCCAATGTTGTTTCATGCGTCGAAAAGACAGTGAATTTCGTGGGTAAGACCAAAGTCATGGGTTTCAATGTATAGGTGTTGCATGATGCATGCTTTGGCTAATGTGGGTCAAGTTGCGAAGAACTTGTGCCTGTAATTGATTTCTTAGTCTATTGTTGTGTAGGTGGCTTAGAGTCAACGACGAGGATGATCGGACTAGGCTAGGAGAGCCGAGGTCCAGAATGATCAAGGATACCGGGTAAAGTGGTTGGACTCAAGTATGGCGCAAGATGGACAAGAGCGACCAAATGACAGGTTCGGTGCGACAGGTTGCATCAAGTGGCGTGGGAATTAATGCAAGTGCCATGGTAGTTTCGGTGGGAGCCGGATGGGAGAGACTTGTCAATATTAAGAGAGTCATTGATCAACCTGCACGTGGTGAAGCATGGGATTGCTTCATGAAAATTGGACTCGGTCTTTGAAGAAGGATTGAGAGGGGGTATTTTGGTCTCTTCGCCAAAATATCGGATTGGTGATCTTAGAGAAACCGCGACATAAGACAGTAAAAGGAGAGACTATTTGGGTCAAAAGAAGATGAAGATCACAAAGAGACGGATTCGGGAGACCCGGTTCGTCATTCAGTTTGAGAAGTGTGCATGAGTGTATACCCGTTTGTATGTGGGCTTAACGGACGCCCGATAAGATTTTCTCTTGAGATCTAGCCTCCACTATAAAAGGAAGAGGTGTAGGATTTGCACCTTAAATCCTTCCCAGTCAAGAAACCTTAATTTGTGATTTAAGGAAAGTGAAATAGATGAGGCTAGGGTTTGAGAGAGATTGATTGATTGAGTGCTCAAGTGTTGAGCTTTTGTCCTCCAAGGTGGAGTGGCTATAAATCAACAATCTCTTGAATCAATCCAAGCGCGGTTTTGCCCCAAGATGAGTTCTATTTTATTCTTACTATCTCTTTCGTGTCTTTGGGCTTTTGTGTGTTCCTTTAGTTTTTCTTGGGTCTTTTGTTGTGATCTAAGGACCTATGAGAATTAATCTAGGATCATCTAGACAATCTTCCACCCACGAGCAAGTTTTTGGATCAAAATTTGAATTTCCTCAATTCTTGTGCCTTCTTGACCTCATCCAAGAAATTCGTTGAATCTTGGCTACGATTGTCCCGATCGTCGACTGTAATAGGTTCCTAACCTTCTTGATGAGCTATGATTGAAATATTGAGGGATTTGGATCTTAGAATCAAAAGTCAGGTCAATTTGAGATCATCGCGGACTGTTGTCCCTGCAGCCTGACCACATCTCAAGCGATCATACCGGCTCTTTGGTGGTCTAACCAGCTAGGTAGGTTTTGCCTCGGGGATTTTCAGTTTCAACGCAAGACTTCCACCGTACTTGTATTTCTGATCTTCATAGCTTCCATAGCCCACTGAAGTGAAGAAGTTGAATACCGCCAGGGTTGAAAAAGAGTATGTGCTTCTATTCATCCCCTCTAGTTTCTTTGTCGGTGGAACACTTTCTTAACTATTTAAGACGACAAGCTGAAATGACCCCATTTTTCAAACAGGGTGTATCTAGTTTGCGCAATCGGTTAGGATTTCGATTGCAGATAGGAATGGCACCAAACCTGCTTACGAACATTTTTTTCGAGAACACGCAAAAGGATTGCGCGTCATTCCATTAAGCAGAAATAAACCAAAGTACAATTACAAAAACGACGGGCCAACATCCCCCGAAACATTAAAAAAGATGAAAAGGAAAAAAACAGAGAAAGACAGACAGACAGACAACACTGAGAGACGACTAGGGACAGTGCGACCAACAGTCTAGGGGGTAAGTGAACTACCCCGAAAGTGTGAGCGCCTCCAAACAGCGAGCTCTCGCCATGCGCCAAAGGCTGAACTCCTCTAAGATACGATGAAGTAGTAGATGGATCGGTGTGGCATCGTTGTTGAATACCTGTTATTACGCTTCTTCCAAATAGCCTAAGAGAGAAGTATGATGCCAGAATCAAGTGCTCTCCTCCTCTTCCTGTCAACCGAGTTGCAAGCTGCCAACTAGTATTCCTCCAAATTATTATGACCGGTCGGGTTAGAACATCGCAACCCAACCCTCACAAGAAAGGGCGACCAAATCTGGCTAGTGACCGCACACCTGATGAGCAGGTGATCAATGGATTCCTGGGAGTAACGACATAAGACGCAAACTTCATATGTTTCGAGAAGTGAAGAATCTCAGTGAGCTCTCTATTAAATTTGTTGAGACAAAGAAGCATAATCGCTATAGACTTGTTTATCTTCTGCTCAAATTGGTGTTGATCCTTCCTGTGGATACTGCAAGTGTAGAGAGGGTATTTTCTGCAATGAACCATATGAAGAACAAGCTAAGAAATAGCATGTGTAAACAATTCTTGAATGATTGCTAGCTACATACATTGAGCGTGAGTTTTTTTCCTGTAAGCTAGTGATGATGTTGTCATCAATCGCTTTCAAAGCATGAAGGAACGTCGTATCAAGTTGTAATTTTTTAAAAATATTTTGTGATGTTGATTATAGTACAAACATGTAATTTGTCACATTTGAACTTTTCTGTTAGAATGGATGTGTCTTAAGTTCACGCTCCCATCGTCAAAATCCTAGCTCCGCCACTGGCTGTACAAATCATTAATTGATCGGCACTTCGAGCGAATTTAAATCGGTTTTAACTTTGACAGTATCTAAGTTCACACTCCCATTATAGTACAAACATGTAATCGATTTTGAATCTACAAAAGTCTTCATTATGCGCACCATTGATCATTTCACTATAGATTTGTTAGAGACAAACATCGTTGAATTGCTTGTAGTTCCAACAAACGCGTCCTAGGGCAGATTTGGTGTGGTTCCTCATGTTTGTGCAAATACATTAGCCTCATGAAATAATATTTTTTTAAAAGATATTTACAAAAATAAATAGCCGCCCCAAAAAATTACTAAAATGACTCCCAACTGGCGACAGGGACCCTGTTGGCCCCCTGTCGCCGGTTTAACGACCTGTCGCCATTTCAAATGGAGACAGGAAGCAGTCGCTAGCTTCCTATCGCCATTTGAAATGGCTACAAGTAGCTTCAATTTTATTCAGGAAAAGAGAAGAAGAGAAGACAGAGGAGTAGAGGGGAGGAGAGAAGCTAGCGAAGCGATGCCCGTCCGGTTGCTTACCTCTCGGGTAATTTTTTTTAACCGAATGGATTACATAGTTTTAGATATACGGTTACGTAGTGTAGTACATTTTACATAATATTTTTCAGTGGGTAGTCTAATTTTAGATATGTAGTTAATTGTGCAAATGTTTTTTATGGTGTAGTGCGTCAAATATGTCCGACGTCGCCAATTTCAAAATTTACTATGGTTAAGGGACTATTATAGAGGGTCCCGAGAGGATTGATTTGCGTTATTTCCAATCGGTGGCCGTGCCCCTAACAAGACTAGAGCAGCGTACATAGGGCGCTGTGATGCGGTGGTTGTTCCACACATTCCAAGTAGACCGTGATGTGTACGACCTGAGATTGAGTTGCCGTGCCCCGCGGGTAGCATAGCCCACATAATGGGAGTTAGTGTAGCTGAAAGGAACAAATTCATGGCAGTCATATGTATGCATGGAGAGGGAAGGAGGGTGGAAATTGGTCCTTCTGGTACAGGCATATGCCAAACCCACTCCGCCATCCGCGGCTGAATAAGAAAGGGGTACTGACGCCGAAGAAGAAATCGGGGACTCCAGCCACAGTGCGGCGCACACAATGGCTGAAGCTCCTGGAGTTGCTGATGTTGTCGATGAAGACCCTGCAGAAGTAGCTCCTTTGGTCAGACAAGCTAGTTGTCTTGCTGACGAGGGTGAGGAGGTGGAAGCCGTAGTGCAAAGGATGGATCTCGAAGATCAAGACTACATGGCATTGTCTGAAGATGAAGGTTCCGACGACGAGGATGATGTGGACCAGCAGGCGGTTCCAACCGAGTGGAGCACATACTAGTTCGACAACCTCGTCATCAACGAAGGCTCCCGTGTGTCGTGGGAGTACAACCAGAGCGAGGTCAGACTAGGAGCTATGTACAAATGCAAGGAGGCCGGGCAGGACGCGGTCAAATTCTGAGCCTTGTCGGTGCGGCGCACATTCATAGTCGTCAAATCTACCCCAAGATGCTACGACGTGAAGTGTGGCATAGAGGGATGCTCTTGGCGAGTGCACGCATTTCAGTCTAAGTGGGACACCTACTGGAAGTGCTCTATAGTGGTCCCCCACACATGCGTCGTTTCTGAGTTAGTGCAGTCCCACCGGGACCTATCATCAGGCTTTATCGCCAACCTCATGTACAGTGAGATCGTAGATAATCTAGATTTTGAGCCACGATCCATCATTCGGGCGATTGAGGCAAGGTTCCAGTACGCAATCAGCTATGCCAAGGTTTGGAGGGCAAAACAAAAGGCATTGGAATTAAGGTGGGGCACGTTCGAGAATTCCTACCACAACCTCCTCGGGCAACTCCAAGTCATACAAGATAGGAATCCTGGCACCCATATCGACATTCAAGACGCCACGTATCCAAAGTAGTCCAATAAGATGGTACTACAACGAGCATTCTTCGCGTTTGGTCCATGCATCAATGCATTCTGGCACTGCCGTCTAATCTTGTGCGTAGATGGCACATTCTTGACTGGGAAGTACAAGGGCCAGATACTGACTACAATAGCGACAGACGGGAACAATCAAGTTCTTTCCGTGGCATTCGCTTTCATTGAAAGCGAGAACACGGACAGTTGGTTGTGGTTCCTGAAGAATGTGAGGATTTCTGCTGTGCAAGGCCGTCCCAACGTATGCCTCATACATGATCGACATGCAGGCCTACTAAGTGCAATAACCCAGCTGCAACAAGGAGAGACCGTACCACTTCCATGGCCGGATCTGCAGAGCAGGTGGTGCATGAGGCACTTGGGTGCAAATTTCTACAAGCAGTTCCGTAACAAGGACTTGATAAACCTGTTCAAGCGGCTGTGCAAACAGAACCAGCAGTAGAAGTTCGAAGCACTCTGGAAGATTCTAGATGAGCAGACTAAGGTGCACAGAAGGGAGACAGCGAGAAGGGTCTCCCCAAGCACTGATCAGGCCTCCGAAGCATTGCCACAGCTACCCACAGATGCTCCCAGATTGATGAGGAGGACGGGGGCGCAGGTGAAATACTTCTCGGACTGGATTGAGCACGAGCCTAAGGAGAAGTGGTCGCTGCTACATGACAGGGGTGGTGCTCGATATGGTGTCATGACAACTAATCTAGCCGAGGTGTATAATTGGGTCATGCGCGGTGCAAGGTGCCTCCCTTTGGTTGGTATTGTGGAGACAATTCTCCGCAGTACAATGAACTACTTTGTTGACAGAAGCAACAATGCGTCGCTCGCCATAGCAAATGACAGAATACTCTACCCCGCCATGGTCACCAAGTACATGGAGGAGAAGAGCAAGAAGGGTGAGATGCAACGGGCATTCAAGATAGGCACAAGGGAGCTTCGCTTCGAGATAATGTGCAGGGATAAAGGACGCCACGGGACGAACCACGAGAGGATCACCCACGAGTGCACGCTACGCCGCGGTAGTTGTATATGCACTTGCAACAAGCCCCTTCTTCTGCATAGGCCCTGCTCCCATGTTATAGTGTATGTTCGACGATGGCGCAGATCCCGATCAGTACCTCTCTGAGTATTTCACCAAGAAAGCGGTGATGCAAACCTGGACTGGAGAGATGTATGGTTACATTTTAGTTGGCCATTTCACTGGCCATCCGACCTGGAAGCAACTAATCTGGACCGCAGACATTGATAGGCTCAAAGGAAAGGTTGGCCGGCGACAGGTACGGCGCACCAAGAACGACATGGACGAAGCAGAAATCGGACGTCGTACGAAGAAGTGCTCCGTTTGTAAGGAGTCTGAGAACACCTTCAAGAAATGCCCCATGAGAAATCCTCAAGACGAAGGAGACATCGGCACTCCGGACGTCGCCGCGGGGACCTCATCCAGTCGCCCGACTCAAGGCAGTCCATATGGGGGACGTTGAAGTCGTGACCACGAGAAAGCACAAACAGTAGTAATATATTATTGCCAATGTTCTGAATTATCATTTTGATTAAGTGTTATGACATTTTGCTGAATGTTATGTAATATCAGAGAGATTTATCGTAGTTTTGATAGTAATGGCAAATTCACATTTGTTTCTTTACATAATATACAGTGCATGTGTGTGAATTCTCGGACGCATAACAATATCACTTATCTTCCTACTTACGAATCATTGATACCTCAATCGTCCTTGCAAAATTCTTCAGAAATTCACCGTACTAGAATAACATACGCCGATCACAACATGTTATTGCAAGTCTAACAGATTTCGTATCGTTTAACTCTATGAAAATAAAAAATAGGGCAATTAGTTTAGGGTTTCAGGTATCTATCGTCAGTTCAACTGGCGACAGGTAGCTGAACCGGCTACAGGGGGCGATAGGGTCCCTGTCGCCAGTTCAAATGGCGATAGTTACCAGTCGCCAGTTGAACTGGTGACAGGGAGTTATTTTTATAATTTTTTAGGGCGGCTATTTATTTTTTAAATATCTTTTAAAGAATATTATTTTTCTAAAAAAAATTCCATGAATAGCCAGTATTGGCAAAAGATTGTATTTTTCGACGGGCATATGCCGCTGCAGTCTGAAAACTGATTGATTGCACAATGTCGTGAATCGTGATCGTGAGCACGAAATGGGAACGACAGGGAATCACCATACAGACCAAAATTCTATTATAGCTATCCATCATGGTCCACGCGGAGCCACTCCAGCTCAGCACACCAGACGTTAGGATTGATTGTCATTTGTACTTTATTTAGTACCATACCGCTAATCCGAGAAACGAGTTGTCCACCAGGAGCTCTTTAGAATACCCCCAAGGTGGCCCGTTGGAGGCAAGCAGCTGCGCGTTGAGTGCAGAGCGAACTATTCTTTCGCCTTTTACTAAAGAATACCGTGCACTCGTCACACTAAACAGCATACTCTTATTTTTGAGGGACCTCTCTGTGTGAGGGGATCCACAATTAAGGATAAATAACATTTTGGTAATTATTTTGTGGTAGTATAATGATAGATGTTATGAACGAGAGGCCGGGCGAACCAACTTTTCAGGGCTGGCAGAAGGCTCTTATAGTCCTTAGGAAACGGCGCGTTCAAGCCAACCCACTCGCATTTTCCAGTCCTAAATGGAAGGCCCAGTAAAAAGAAAGGTTAGTATCAGCCAGCCCATCAAGCTTTGCCCTGCATGTAAACTTCTGTCCCCGCCGTCTTGCGAAACCACCCGTCGCACACGCGGACGGCACACCATTAAGTGTCGCCACGTAGCACATAGCGCGGGCGCCGCGGGTGGACAACAACGTCACGTTACGGGCGCGTCCGCCACCTAGGGGGTGGAAACGAGTGAGCTCGGCTCGGCTCGGCTCGTTTCAGGAATGAGCCAGAAGAGGAGTTTGATTCGGGCTCGAAATGGGGCTCGAGCTGGTTTGAGCGGCTCGCCAGCCCGAGCAGCAACATCGGTTCGTTCTGCACTTCGGCAGCATGAGCATCAGTTCATCCACATGGAACATCCATTCTCAGATCTCCATCATCCATTCACAGATCTGACCATCATCCATTCAAGCAAGAACAAATCGTAAGAACAAACAACTGAACAAGCAAATCGCTAGAACAAACATTCAATCATTCATCGCAACGCAAGAACATTCAAGCAAATCGCATTCAAGCTCCTTGATCTCGTCCATCCTAATCCTCTCCTGGCGCCGGCACCGGCGGCCTGGACGGTGGCGTAGTGGAAGGGGCGGCGGTGGCGGGCTGGATCCTGGAGGACGGCGGCGCGGAGGAAGGGGCGGCGGTGACGACCGCCTCACCTCGATGGCTACCACTCGCCTCGAGGCCTCGGCGGCGGCGGCGCGGGGCGGGGAACAGGTGGAGGTGGAGGCTGAGGCGTGGAGGCGAGCACGGGGAGACGGCGAGGTGGAGGAGGCGAGGTGGAGGCGGCGGGTGGAGGAGGCGCGGTCGAGGCGGCGAGGTGGACTGGAGGCGGCGGGGTGGAGGCGATGAGGGGGAGGCGGTGAGGGGGAGGCGTCGGCGGGAGGCCGTGAGGGGGAGGCGACGAGGGGGAGGCCGCGAGGTGGAGGTCCGGAGGAGGGAGGCAACGGGGAGGCCGTGAGGGGGAGGTGAGGCGGTGGGTGGAGAAAGGCCAAGGGGATCGGGAGTTCGGGACTGGAGTTGGGGACAGACAGCGGCGCCGGCGCCTAGGGTTAGGGAAATAGGGCTGGGCAACTGGGCCTTTCATGGGCCGAGCCAAAAAGCTCGCCGAGCAGCTCGCGAGCCCGGCTCGAAATTCCACCGAGCCAAAAGGTGGGCTCGGCTCGGCTCGAAAATTCACAAGCCGAGCCGAGCCATGTCGCGCCACGAGCCTCGAGCTATTTTTTCCACTTCTACCGCCACCGGCCGTCAGACTCGCTAACTCGCTCGCTGCTGCTCATCCTCCGCTTGGCCATTAATCGTCCTTGTATTGAGTGCGCTTGTCGTCTGGAACAGCTCCAATTTTCGGAACCGTTAAACTCTTCACAACCATTCAGGGTGTGCAGTTGCGAAGTAAACAGTGTCTCAAGTAAGCTTTCGATTACAACAAAAACCAACATTTTATTACATAAGATTAAGACTTAACAGCTAGTTTTAACACTAACACGGGCATCCAACCCCAAAGTTAATATAATACATGACAAAAGAACCTCCAAACCATAGGCACGCTTGAGCGCGGTCGAAACCTAAAAACTGTAATCATCGCCGTCTGGTGATCCTGCCAAAGCCTTCTTCATCAAGATCCTCGAGGTTTTCCCATATATCCTCTGTAGATGATTTTGCAGATTATGTAAGAATGAGTACAACTTCTGTACTCAACAAGCCATATGGAAAAGCTAAATAATTACATGCAAGGAGTTCAATGGATGGTTAGGATTTACCTTAACAGGCATATGTGGATGCAATTGAATTTAAAGCAGTTTATCTTTAAAACAGTAAAACAATAATAAATAATAACAATAGGGGTTTCTCAACAAACTCAAATACCAACTTACCATCTCAAAAACTCTACTTATGCCTTATGTACTGGAATTACCCATTAACATAGCTTTATTAATCGGAAGCACGACATATTTGAATACCTTTAATTATTCACTCCGCAGAGTTGCCCAACTTTACCCACAAGATATCTCAAACTCATACTGTCATGTAATATACACGCAACACGTTAGCGTGCAACTGAGCTGAGATAACAAAGCCTTTTCACTGCTCAACCTTTCTAATCTCTACCCGGTAGGTTTGAACCTATACAGCCCTCGGGAGACTCCACCGGCTGCCGTGGATCTTGGCCCCGATGTTGACAGGACCATACCGTTGTGTAGACCAGCAAGTGTCCCTCCAAGCCCACCACTGTCCCATTCTTGATACTGTAGATATTCAATCGGAAAAACAGTGTACTAAGTCAGGGAGTAATGACCACGCATGTGGTTGAGCGATTTTCTGTGTCTGTTATTGTGGCACAAGGTTCTTGTCCTTACTTGTCTCTAGTGGGGAAGTGGACTGACAACCAATTCGTGGCCTTCCACCCTCTTGACCCCACCTTTGACTCACTTTTACCACAAGTATATTGGGTTGTCCAACTTCTTGGACACAACCCTCAACTCTCCAACTTGTCAAGGTGAATATGGCCTATAAGTGCTGGGTATTTGTCAAGGTGAATATGGTCTACAAGTGCTGGGTGGGTTTGTATGTGGTGTAATAGGATTTATCTAATTATCATGTCATTCAAAAGTATTATTTCAATATTTAAAGTACTTGGCACAAATATAATGAAAGTAATTAATAAATATATGAAAAATGAGCTCAAAATGATCAAGGAATGTGACTTGCCTTCTTACACAAAATCCTGTAGATACTGGTCTTGCCCGGTGTCTTCTAGAGTCTGGTCGTCAAAATCGTGACCTAACGAGAAACAACATAATAAAGCAAACCAACTAAAATCCGGCTCGACAAGGAATGAGTTGGAAACAACATGCAAGTAAATAAAACTGAAAAAGAAACATAAAGGAAGGTGGTGTGGGATGATAGGGATTTATCTGGTGCTTGATTGGACTGAACGGAGTTGAGATTTGGATTCACGAGCTCGAAACGGTCGAAAAGGGTATATAATGTTGAATTAGGGTTTCGGGCGAAAATTGGGTTGGATAATGAATAGTAGTAATTTACTATTCATCTACAAATATTGGATCTGAACAGTAACTAGATTTACTGTTTTTGGGTTTTGAATAGTAATTAGGGTTACTGTTTTTAGGTGAAATTGAACATTTATTTTGGTTTTTTTGGTGAACAGTAAAGAAATCTACTGTGCACTAAACAGTGTTTGGACTGAATTGGTTGAACAATAATGGGCTCGCCCCACGGCCCATGAGGCCAGGCCTTAAAGGCCCGAGCCCTGGCGGCTTTGAGCCGCACGACCATATGGCTCAAGCCGCCTGCAGAGAGATGGAGGAGGCGGCGATTCCGTGATCGTGGCGACACTGGGTGGTGCTTTGAGCACCAGCAGGCTAAGGTGAGTCCTTGGGTGGATTTGGTGGGGTTTGGGGCGGTGTGTGGTGGCTTGGCGGCGGTGGCCGAGGGAGTGCGGCAGAGAGGAGTGGTGTCGACGAGCTCCGGTGGGATTGAGGGGTGGGGGAAAAGACCAAGGAGGTGGGAGGGAGCTACTGCCGAAGTGGGGAGGGGAGGGGAGGAAGGGAGGAGGCGAATTGATGTTGGGCTCACCGGGGAAGAAGCAACGGGCGGCGGCGATTTCTTCGAAATTCACCGGCTCTGGAGGGGGAGGGATGAAGGGGAGGTGCGGAGGTGGGAGGTGAGGGAGAATGCGAGCTCCGGGAGGCCTTTTATAGGCGAAGAAGAGGCAAGGGAGGCAGGCAGCGAATGGGGCGCGGCATGCGGCGGCAGATGGCATGGGCGACCTGTGACAACGAGGTGGCGGGGTGAGGTAGAGGCAGCGAAGGCGGTGGAAGCATTGAGTGGGGTGAGGCGGCGCTGCTGATGGCGAGTGACAGAGGCGGCGCTAGCGGGATGACGAAGGCGCGATGACGACCGGGGAAGGAAGAAGGAGAAAGCGGGCGGGGAAGAAGGTGTTTTCGAAGGGAGAAAGCAGCCGGACGGAAAAGGGAAAGCGGGAAGGAGAATAAACTTGCCGAAAAAGGAAAGAAAACTGAATTCAAACAAAAAGCTTCAAAAACATTTGAATTTTCAATTTTTCAGGTTATTTCATCGCCCACTTCACCTCTCTCTGTGCACCCAAGCCGCAAGCCCCCCAAAGCCGCCAGACCGCCTCCTCTGCTTCGCCGATTCCACCCGCTCTTACATCCCCGCTAGCCTATCCAAAGCCGCCACCACCTCCGTGCACCCTCTCCCTCCGCCTTCGTGATGATGCCCTAGGGAGGAGCTCACCGGCGACAACTACACCGCCGTCCTCGGCCACTTGGGCACCGGCGGCGGTCATGCGGCAGAGAGAGCCCAGCTGCTCTCCTCCTCGTCCTCCTCCTTCACCTTGGGCATGGCAACATGAAGGGGAAACCGGGGAATGGAGGGCGAGGCGGAGGTGCGCGCAGAGGCGGTCGAGCGAGCCTAAGACCGGCGGCGGAGGCTCGGGCCCTTGGACTTGGAGCGCTTCGGCCCGAGGTTCTTCCACTACTCGACGGTCAAGGGCGCGCGCGTCGCCGACGGGTCGCCGATGGCTCGGCGAGCGGTGATGGCAAGGCAAGAAAGCGCTTAATCGACGAGGCAGAGGGTGCCGGTGGCGGCACGGACCCCAGGCGTCGAGCAGCGCGGACGGGATGGGACGGTGATGATGGCGGTTGGGAGAGGAGTTCGCTTTGTTTGGCTGGCGTGCTTGTTTAGTCATTTGAGCACTACGATACGGTTCATGGGAAACAATAATTCGGTCAGAAACAAATTGGCAGCACTTCTGAAATGTTCAATTTGTTCCTGATTCTGTGCGCTATTCTACCCTTCCTGGTTAAGGAAGACGGGGAACTTTTTTTATTATTATCTTTGTAGTTTTGTCAATTATACTACAGTAATGAACAAAGGAGAGGCAAATATGCAAAACTGCACCAGATGACCAGACCATGTTTGAAGAAGGCAAGAAGAAGCAGGCAAAATTATAGTAGCATGAACATAAGAACCAGCATTAGAGATTCCTTGAAAAAAAGAACTAGCATTGGATAAATGTATCCAAAATACCATATGTACTGAGAATATTTCACAACTGAACAGTTTGGCAGCTGGAAACAAAAGGGGGTTACAGCAGTAGTTACCATTTACCAACAAGCCTGCTTGAATCGGAAAATAAATGGTACATTCAGGTGATTAAGTCTCCCATCTTGCATTGCAGCAAACCTGCAATCAGTGAACTAAAAAATCCCACCATGTGCTATCCTATATCTGGCTAAGCTTTTCCTGTAACCTAAACCGATGTAACTTTTGGTAAGGGCATCACATCAATTGCCTTCTCCGCACTGCAATTATCTCCTGAAAAAAATAGACTGGAATCTGGATGCTACCATGGCCAGCCTATTATCCTAGTTCCTCTGCCAAGAAATAGAAGAAAGACAAAATATCAGGGAATTGTGGATCCTAAACAGAGTATTTCTAACTGATAGAAAGCCATGAATGAAATAATGAATAACATATGCATCTACACGATAAACAGATTATTTCTTAACAGTACTTAATTTTCATGGGACATGAATCTTTCAATTGGTATCCTATTGAAAACAGATGCAACAAAACATCACAACAAAGCAAACTTTGCACATGAGCAGTTTCATTAGAGACCAGCATTGCCTGTTAATATCCTATGAACGAATTCAAAACTAATTTGAAACATTCCTTTTTAGAAATAAAGAATGCCTAACCAAATTTAATGATCTCATGATCATGCATAATAAGTTGGCGTTCTTTAGTAGAGGGGAAATTTCCAGCCGTGCTGCGTCCAAATTCCAGCATGAACCAACAATCATCAGATATGGATACTGTTATGACCACCTCGTGACATGCTGTACACATGTACGCGAAAAAAAAAGACACACCAACTAGAGGACGCCGCCGCCGACAGCGTCGGTACCGGCAGAGGCGGAGATGGCGACGTCGACGAGAATCCGCATGCGCTCGATCTGGAGGTCGCGCATAGCCTCTAGGCGCCGCTCCTCCAGCCGCGCCGCCTCCCTCTGCTTCGCCGATTCCACCCGCTCGTACATCCCCGCCAGCCTATCCAGAGCCGCCGCCACCTGCGTGCACCCTCTCCCTCCGCCTTCGTGATGATGCCCCAGGGAGGAGCTCACCGGCGACAACGACACCGCCGTCCTCGGTCGCTTGGGCACCGGTGGCCAGTCGCGGGGCAGAGGAGCCCCGCTGCTCTCCTCCTCCTCCTCCTTCACCTTGGGCATGGCAGCGCTGCGGGGCGGGAAACCGGGGTGAACGGAGGGGGCGAGGTGGAGGAGCGCGCGGAGGCGGTCGAGCGAGCCCGAGACCGGCGGCGGCGGCGGCTCGGGCCCCTTGGACCTGGAGCGCTCGGCCCTGAGGCGCTTCTTGAGGTAATCCATGCGGTTCTTGCACTGCTCGACGGTACGGGGCGCGCGGCCGGCGGCGGCTCGGCGAGCGGTGACAGCGGCGGCGCAGGCGCGCCAATCGACAAGGCAGAGGGCGCCGCCGGCGGCGCGGAGGTGGCGCGGGCCCCAGGCGTCGAGCAGCGCAGACGTCTCGCCATCGCTCCACGGCTCGGGGGTCCACGCCGGAGGCGGCGGCGGAGGGCGGCGGCGGGTGGACATCGGTGCGCGCGGCGGACGGAGTTGGTTTGGGCGGGGCGGGGCGGGGCTGCCGCGAGGGGCGTGCGCTACTCGTGCCGTCGTGATCAATTGCGCTCTCCTGAGCCCTGGGCCTTCTGTGTGGGGTGCGTCTTATATATAGGGGATTTGGGTGTGGTGTGGATATTGGGTACCGCGGCACGGTGGTGCGTGCGTCGACGAGTCCTAGCGAGGGAGCTGTGGAGACTAGGCTTGAGTTACGGTGCGTCACACGAAAAGTTGGCCCGCGCGCCGTGCCTGTTCGTCCTGTGCTTGTGCGCGCGGCTCATGCCGTAAGCAGCTAGCTATCGCACGGCCTCGGTCTCCCCGCGGCCACTTCTGGCAGCGAATCATTAAGCTCTCAGGGTTTTGCTGTCTTTTCACCCGGCCGCCGGCTCGGCTATGCGTCGCCGTCGGGGTGGAATATTGGGTTGTTCGGTGGCAAGAGGCTCCGGGTCCTTTGCTTTGGCTACTGGACTGAAGCCAGAAGGGATTCTGACCACCATCTCGATCGCGCCATGACGCGGGGCCGTGGCTCGCCGTAGTCGGATTACCAGAGTATTATTTGTGGCTTAGCGGGCAATCATCCGTTGTTGTTTCATTTTCATGCTCAAAGGGAACAACGGCGGAGGCCGCGAAGGTGACCGCCAAGTTTACCATTTCGACATGCGTGATCGTCAGCATGTGGCCGTGTTCTGGGCATCAGGTTATTTGTGGCAGCTATGTATTATTGCTACTCATTAAGCATCCATGTTCTAGCAGCTGGATAAATGTTGTCTTGTTAAAACCACTAGAAGGTCATGTAGAATATATAAGTATTTTTCGAATTACTTTAATCCAGAAATATGCTAGATAAATCATAGAAATTACTCTAGCCATTTTCACAAAGCAGGCAATCAAGAACACTATAGCCATACGAATTTATAGAAGGACAGAAACTAGCATACCTATCTCAGTGTTCAAGACTACAACAGATAATAAAGCTAACCAAACAACAAGTGCGAGATAGTCATACCCAGATCCAGTGGAAGAAGCAGCAGCAGCAGCAGGAGTCTTGATGAGGTCGCCGTTCGTCATGGCGTAGTGGACGTCGTGGTAGTAGTCGTGCAATTGATGTAGACGTAGCAGAGAATCGGATGAAGAGGAAGCAACGAGCAGTCGCGCGAACGCTCCCCAAAAACTTTATTCGTCCTCGCTCGTGCAAGCCTTCAAGGACGAAAGTTCCGGAGGCCTGCTCTCCCGGTACGGTCGTACACGCGCCTCGCCGGGATGGAGATCGTCAGAGATAGCAACAAACAGAAGAGTTATGTCTTAGTCTTTCGTAGAGAGGAGAGGATTGGAGAAGAACCAATACTCTGTTCTTTTTTATAGCCAAAAACAAAGATGTCAGAGACTTTTAATTCGCCAAGGAAACGGTCGCCATTGAGTCGCCATCAACTAGTGTTAACCGCAGCCATTACTCACTAGTAACTGAACCGTTACTACCAGTCGTTCGTTAATGTCATTTACTATGAGTCGGTGCGTTTCGATTTTCGAATAGATAAAAAAAAACACGCCCGCACCCGACACGCCTGCGCATACACACACCGCACCGCACCGGGCACGACTCGGTGAGCGCACGCGTGTATTGGCTCTCTCCAATTCCACAAGGGGGGCTACCACGTTCCACCTTATAAAATGGTGTTTTAGCATGTGCACATGGGCCTCTGAGATTTTCCAGGAATTAATTAGAATTAAAATTGGGCCTAGCCCGTATTAATTCCAACATTCCCCCACCAGATCCCAAGGGCACATGTCAAATGCCTTGATCCACAGTATTGTTTTAATATACCAATGTTTTGATGGAGACCTGTTAAAGTTAAACATCCACCTAGAATAGAAACTACACTTATCCACAACTGCACAATGGACCAAGTCTTGAATTGGCAGTTTTGTGTGAATAAGTTTCACTTAAGTCTTTAACTGATACTAGGCTGCCAGGCATCCCCGCGGGTTGGAGCATATAAGTCATACTCCTGGCCTATTCATGAGCTTCCTAGAAATTACCCTATTTCATAGACTATGACTAGCAATCGGGCTCATATAGGTGTGTTCTTTCAAGACTGCTCTGTAGGACAGCAACTTTGCTTAAACAAGCCACAGAACACATTAAGATAAAAATTAACCTGTCATATAGATTTAAGAGAGAATTGCATCTCCAATGGAGTGGGTCTATAAAGGTACTCTCCTCCCAGTTAACTAATAGCTTGTTTCGTCAATCCTACTTCACAGGATCTCCGGTCACATAGGATGGGTTACCACTATGGTATAACTCACATGGGTCTCAAACCCATTTCCCTCGATGCATTGTATATCAGATTCCGTGATAAACCCTTTGTGAAGGGATCTGCCAGATTCTTAGCTGTTTGGATATAATCCAAAGCTATTACTCCGGAGTTTCTCATTTTCCTGACAAACTTCAGTCTTCTCTTCACATGTCTTGATGCCTTCATATTATCCTTAGAAATGTTCACCTTGACGATCACAGTCTGATTGTCACAGTTCATTAGAATAGCCGGTGTCGGTTTTTCAACCACCGGCAAATCCATCAAGAGCTCACGAAGCCATTCGGCTTCAACAGTGGCAGTATCTAATGCTGTGAGTTCTGCTTCCATTGTTGACCTTGTTAAGATGGTCTGCTTACAAGACTTCCATGAAACAGCGCCACCTCCAAGTATGAAGACATATCCACTTGTGGCCTTAATCTCATCAGCATCAGATATCTAGTTTGAATCGCTATAACCCTCCAGTACCCTAGGGTACCCGGTATAATGAATGACATAGCTCATAGTACCCTTTAGATAGTGCATTACCCTCTCAAGAGCATACCAATGATCATCTCCCGGATTGGAAACAAAACATCTTAGTTTGCTCACAGCAAACGAGATGTCAGACCTGGTACTGCTAGCTAAATACATGAGTAAACCAATTATCTGAGAATATCTCAATTGGTCTCTAGCTATTCTCCGATTCTTCCTAAGCAATACACTAGGATCATAAGGTGTTAGAGCGGATTTGTAGTCGCTATAACCAAAACGACTCAGAACCTTTTCCACATAATGGGATTGCAACAATGTAATCCCACCATCATCACCTCTCAACAACTTGATGTTCAAGATAACATCAGCTACTCCCAGATCTTTCATCTCAAAATTCTGAGACAAGAAATCATTGACCTCCTTAATCACATTAAGGTTGCTCCCAAAGATCAGTATGTCATCAAACATACAGATATAGAATGACTCCCTCGCCCCCACCATGGTGATAATACACACATCTGTCAGCTTCATTCAAAAAAAAGCCTGCAGATGTTAAAGTTCTGTCGAACTTTTCATGCCACTTCTTAAGTGCTTGTTTAAGACCATACAAAGATTTCAACAACTTACACACCTTTCCTTCTTGACCATCTACTACAAATGCATCTGGCTGTTCCATGTAAATTTCCTTGTCCAACTCTCCATTTAGGAAAGCCATCTTAACGTCCATCTGATGAACAAGAAGACCGTGTGAGGTAGCCAGAGATAGTAGTACTCGAATAGTGGTCAATCTAGCCACAGGTGAATAAGTATCAAAGAAATCTCCGCCTTCCTTTTGGGTATAACCCTTGGCCACGAGCCGTGCCTTGTACTTCTCGATAGTACCATCAGGCTTAAGCTTCTTTTTGAACACCCACTTACATCCTACAGGTTTACAACCATAAGGACGATCAGTGATCTCCCAAGTTCCATTAGAGATAATGGAATACACTTCACTACGGACTGCTTCCTTCTAGTATTCTGCATCTGGAGAAGCATATGCTTTAGAAATGGTACTTGGAGTATCATCCACAAGGTACACAATGAAATCATGACCAAAAGACTTTATAGTCTTTTGTCTTTTACTCTTCCTCAAAGTTTCATTGTCTTCCTCCTCAGGAATTTGCTCAGGGGTTTGCTCAAAATATTCTATTGGAATGGCAGGTTCAGGAATTGTATCAGGCTCCTAACTCGATAAACTAGGCATATCTTTCATCGGAAAAATATCCTCAAAGAATGTAGCATCTCTGGACTCCATAATTGTACTGACAAGCACGTCAGGTACTCCAGATTTCACCACTAGAAATCTATATCCAACGCCATAGTGAGCATAGCCTAGAAAGACGCAATCCACGGTTTTTGGTCCAAGCTTACGCTTTTTTGGAATTGGCACATTGACTTTCGCCAAACAATCCCAAGTGTGCAATTATGAAAGTGATAGTCTTTTCTTCTCCCATTGTTCATATGGGGTTATCTCTTTATTCTTTGTGGGAATCCTGTTTAGGACATGACATGAAGTCAATATAGCCTCCCCCCACCATGCTTTGGAAAGACCCGCTGTGTCTAACAAGGCGTTAACCAAATCAGTTAGAGTGTGGTTCTTTCTTTCAGCAACCACGTTTGACTGGGGTTAATAGGGAGACGTCCTCTCATAGATTATGTCATGTTCCTCACAGAATAAATTGAACTCATTAGAAAAGTACTCGCCGCCACGATCAGACCTAATCCTTTTGATTTTCCTTTCATGTTGGTTCTCAGCTTCTGCCTTATAGATTTTAAAGTAGTGAAAAGCTTCATCTTTAGTTTTCAAAAGATACACATAGCAGAACCTAATGGAGTCATCAATCAAAGTTATGAAATATCTTTTACCATCTTTTGTCAACACACCATTCATCTCACATAGATCTGAATGTATGAGTTCTAATGGTGCTAAGTTTCTTATCTCCACGGCCTTATGAGGCTTACGAGGCTACTTTGATTGCACACAAACTTGGCACTTAGAACCTTTGGCAAGGATGAATTTCAGGATTAACTTTAAACTGGCTAACCGCGTCATACAACCAAAATTTATGGGGGAAATTAGTTTAGTAACATCGCGTTAGAGCGTAATTAGAGGAATGATACTCTGTTCGTCTCGGGCTGAAAAATAACATCGCGAACATCGAAAAATTAAAAGAATAACATCCTGGCCAGCTAGCTCTATTTCCAAAAAAATTTAAATATAGAAACTGAGCTCAAAAAATTATCAAATTTTTTGTGGAGTCTCCCGACATAGTTTAATTACTTGTGTATTTTTTTCAAAACTTTATACGTTATGATCTGGTCTCTAAAATTCATTTAAGTATACTGTTTGTAGGAATTTCCTAATATAGAAAATGAGGTCCAAACATTATGAATTTTTTTCCAAGCTCCTTACATATTGGACTTGATTGTGTAATTTTTCTATAATTTTTACAAAATTAATTAATATAATTTCATAATGTCCTTACATTACGAAATATTACACTCCTCACACAGTGGACATGATGAAATTGTATTACTTAATTTTGTAAAATTCTAGAAAAATTACACAATCAATTCCACTATGTAATGAGACTAAAAAAAATTCATAATGTTTGGACCTCATTTTCTATATTAGGAAATTCCTACAAACATTATACTTAAATGAATTTTAGAGACAACATCATAACGTATAAAGTTTTGAAAAAAATACACAAGCAATTAAACTATGTCGGGAGACTCCACAAAACATTTGATAATTTTTTGAGCTCAATTTCTATATTTAAATTTTTTTGGAAATGGAGCTAGCTAGGTAGGATGTCATTCTTCTAATTTTTTGATGTTCGCGATGTTATTTTTCAGTCCGAGACGAACGGAGTATCATTCCTCTAATTACGCTCTAACGCGATGTTACTGAGCTAATTGCCCCAAATTTATGTGACAAAGTCATGAATGCCAAATAGTAGTCTCATTACAACTACAAACATGGTTCACAACATTATTACACAAATCTGAAAGAGATAGACGGAACAAGCCTCCACACACATAGCCTTTACCAACAAATTGTCCACACTTGGACACTACAAATTTATTGGACTCAAATACCAGTCTAAAGCCATAGATGGCACATGATGCACGTTCTTCAGTTGCACGATCTTCACCGAAATAAACTTCAGATCGACCGTGCCAACACCATGAACAGTGGCATGTGACCCGTTCCCCATTAGAACGGTTGAATCCCGAAAGTGACTCGTAAGAAGAGAATAATGAAATATCAAGACACACATGTATATTAGCACCAAGGTGTCTATTCACCAATCGGTAGATTGACATACGGAAAGAAACGAGGTAAATTATCATACCCCGATGTTCCTGCCTCAAGAGTACCAACAACAATATTAGCAGACTTGGAATTCTGCCCTTGCTGATTCTTCCTACCCTTGCGTTGGCTGCAATCCTTGGCCCAATGACCAAGTTCACCACACACAAAGCAAAGGCCATCCTTTGTATTCTTCTTCTTCTTCTTGAAGCTAGTTGTTTGTGCAGTCTTGTTCTTGCCTTTGAACTTTTGAGCTTGGCCATTCTTTTTCTGCACCACATTAGCACTAGAATGTCCCTCATTAGCTCTAGTGTGTGTATCCTTTGCCCTCGTCTTCTCTTCAACATCAAGAGACCCAATGAGATTTTCAACAGAAAACGCTTGTCTCTTGTGTTTCAGAGAAGTAGCAAAATTCCTCCAAGAAGGAGAAAGCTTGGCAATAATGCCTCCTGCGACAAACTTGTCCGGTAACACACACTTGAAGTGCTCAAGTTCCGTGGCCATGGATTGTATCTCATGAGCCTGTTCAACTACAGAACGGCTATCAACCACTCTATAGTAATGGTATTGCTCCATGAGATATGTATGCATCAACTAACTTCTCACCAAGAACACTAACCACGGCACCTTTAAAGTGGTTATCAGCAGCCTCAAACGCTTGCTCCTGTTCAGGAGTAAGTGTTTCTTCAGGCTTGCCATTTGCCACATGAAAAACGTCCATGGCAGTTAGTCAAAGCACCATCTTGGTGCGCCACCTCTTGTAATTCGCACCATCGAACTCAGAGGGTTTGAGCGCAACAGCAAAACTAGTTGACGAAAAATGCCTAGAATAAGGTTTTTGGATTGTAGAATATATAAGCATTTTTTGAATTACTTTAATCCAGAAATATGCTAGATAAATTATGGAAATTACTCTAGCCATTTTCACAAAGCAGGTAATCAAGAACACTATAGCCATACGAATTTCTAGAAGGACAGAAACTAGCATACCTATCTCAGTGTTCAAGACTACAACAGATAATAAAGCTAACCAAGCAACAAGTGCGAGATAGTCATACCCAGATCCAGTGGAAGAAGCAGCAGCAGCAGGAGTCTTGATGAGGTTGTCGTTCGTCATGGCGTAGTGGACGTCGTGGTAGTAGTCGTGCAGTTGATGTAGACGTAGCAGAGAATCGGATGAAGAGGAAGCAGCAACGATCGCTAACGCCCCCAAAAACCTTATTCGTCCTCGCTCGTGCAAGCCTTCAAGGACGAAAGTTCCGGAGGCCTGCTCTCCCGATACGGCCGTACACGCACCTCACCGGGATGGAGATTGCCAGAGACAGCAACAAACAGAAGAGTTATGTCTTAGTCTTTGGTAGAGAGGAGAGGATTGGAGAAGAACCAATACTCTGTTCTTTTTTATAGCCAAAACCAAAGAGGCCAAAGGCTTTTAATTCGCCAAGGAAACGGTCGCCATTGAGTCGCCATCAACCAATGTTAACCGCAGCCATTACTCACTAGTAATTGAACCGTTACTACCAGCCGTTCGTTAATGTCATTTACTACGAGTAGGGGTGAAAACGGATCAGATAGTTTCCGTCCGATCCAGACGAAAACGGATTCGGGTGGTCTCGGATCGGAAACAGATTCGGATTTTTTTTCCTGGAACGGAAACAAATATGGTAGGCATGATATCCGACGGATATGAATACGAATTCGGATTATCTGAATAATAGCACATCCGGAATTTCGGAAACAACATAAGCGGCTAAGGCTAAGCCCAGCACCCGGCGAGGTTCTTCACGCTCCCGATCGAATCTTCCCGATGAGGCCGCACCTGGCGAAACACAGCACGCGGAGGCACGGGAGTCCGGTGCAGACGTCCTCCGGCACCGGCGACAGGCAAAGGGGTTGTACGCAAGGAGGAGCTCACCGGAGAACACCGGGAAATCGCTAGAGAGCTCGTTCCGCCGGCCATCTCGCCTGTCCCCCGCCGGCTCCCCTGCGCCGTCACAGATTCAGGCCTCCTCGCCTCGCCGCCGACCACCTCGCCCGCCTCCGCCGACCATCTCGCCCGTCCCCCGTGAAAGCATCTAGGCCCCTAAAAATTGTTTTGGTAATTAATGACAATATGTGAATATGGGATTAACGTATTTATTGAGTATGTACAAGGTTAAGTCCCATTGGCGTTCTTGATGACCGGGAATTACACGCGAAAGGTTTACATGAAGATCTTATGGCTCAAAGGCAAGGTACAATAGTCTAGGATCTTTTCTTTTTACCGGTCTTAGGTGAATTGGTTGGAAGACCGGGTTATAGGCTAGACAGCCGTACTATAAAGAGGGTGCAAAAATTGAGTACCTTGAAAGTGAACGATGCCATAACTGCTCAAATCTTAATTGATTGTTCTTGGTTTTGTCTTTTGGTTTTGCCTCAATTTAAATTTGCTGATTTTCTGTTGAGACCGGATGACCTCGTTACGCATTCGGTCGACCGTTCTTTTTTACCAAAACGGCGGTCAACATTTTCCATGAGGTCTTTGTTTTCGATTTTGGTAAAATCCTCTGTCCCGGACTGACCGACGGCCTTTGGCCGGACTGACCGCACCCCCGGGTCTGGGACGCGGTCAACTTTTTCCAGAAAAGGTGTTCTGTTGAAAATGCCAGCCGGATCGATCACCGTGGTATTTGTCCGACCGACCGCACTTCGGGTTTTGGTTGCGGCCGACTTTCCGAGAGTTTCAAAAGGTATTCCGTTTTTCAGAGGGCCGGATCGACCGCGCTTGCTGCGGACTGACCGACCCCAGAACGGCTATATTTAAGTGCATTAAATGCGTAATAATCGATCGTTATAATCGAGGCCGGATCGACCGCACTATTGCTCATGGACCGACTCCTCATCAAAAATTGGGAATTTTGTGTCCAACGGCTAGTGGAGTGGGTGGAGGCTATAAATACCTCCCCCACTGCCACTAGAAAAGGTGTTGAGCCTCATTTAACATCTTTTGAGCCCTTTGCATTGTTTCCTACTCATTGAGAGCATTGATTTCCATTTGCAAAGGTAGTTGAGGTCCCTCTAAAGAGCATTCATTGTGTTTGATAAATTGTGGCATTTAGAGCGCTTTCAAGTGAAGAATTCTTGCTCTATTACTCTTGGAGATTGCCGTCTCCTAGACGGTTTGGAGTTGGGTTCGGTGATCTTCTCAAAGGAGATTGTGAGAAGGCCCGGGCATTTGTGAAGATTGGAGCTCGCCTATCCGGAGAGGAGAAGAGCTACCTCCAGTGATCGAGGAAAGGCTTAATTCGTGGAGCCGGCTTGAATTGATCAAGCTTCCTCAACGTGGATTAGTGAAGACCGGTAAGTCTTCGATACCACGGGAAAAACTTCCTTGTGTCATTGTGGTTATTTCTAGTCTTTACATTTCCGCACTTATAATTCTAGCTTGTTTATTGTGATAAATTGCTTGGCTAGTATCATATCTTGTTTAGTCTAAGTTAATAATTGGATAAACTTGTTAATTTGTTAAAAAGTTTAAAAACCTCCTATTCACCCCCCTCTAGTCGGTTATCCTTGATCCTACAAGTGGTATCAGAGCTTGGTCTCTCATTGATTTAGACTTAACCGTCTAAGAGAGAAAAGGATGGCTAGTGAAGGAATTGCTATAGGAAAAGCTCATCTCTTTGATGGCTCAAATTATGCTTATTGGAAAATTAGAATGTCAATTTATTTAAAGGCCATGAGTCCAAGCATTTGGAAAATCGTAAATGATGGTTATGCTATGTCTCTTAATCCACTAGAACCCACGGATCAAGATATGCGTAACTCTCATTTAGATGCCCAAGCTATGAATGCTCTTTTTGGCGCCTTGAACGCGGATGAGTTCAATAGAGTGAGCAACTTGGAAAATGCTCATGCTATTTGGACAACTCTCTCAGAAATCCATGAGGGTACATCCACGGTCAAAGAAGCCAAATTGCATAGGCTTCGGATTAAATATGAGACATTCATAATGTTGCCTCATGAAAACATCAATGAGATGTATTCAAGACTCAACAACATTGTGAATGAGCTCAAAGGCCTCGGAACTAACCTTCTTGATGTTGATGTTGTTCGCAAGATACTTAGGGCTCTTCCGGATAAATATGAGACGTTGGTGACGTTATTTCTCAACTCGCCCGAGTTGCCAAGGATGACACCAACGGGGCTTTTGGGAAACCTCATCACAAATGAGTTGTTCAAAAAGGACAAAGAAGAGCTTTTGGAGACATCATCCTCAAAGAAGAAAATTACCGCTTTCAAAGCCAAGGCGGAATCTAGTGATAATGAGGATGGAGAAGAAGACTCCGACAAGGAGTATGCACTCCTTGTGAGAAGAATGAAGAGGGTCATGAAGAGGCGCCCCAATAGAAGATATAACTTTGACAAGTTCAAGAAGGGGCAATCCTCAAATGACAAGAAGAGATATAACAATATTCGATGCTATAATTGTGAAGAAAAGGGACACATTGCTTCTCGTTGCCCCGAAAAGAAGGATGACAAGAGCAAGCCATTCAAGAAGAAGGAATACAACGGTAAAAAGAAGTTTTTCAAGAAGCTTTACAAGGATGGCAAAAATGAAGCTCACATCGGAGAGTGGGATTCAAATGATGAGTCAAGCGACTCCGACTCCGATTCCGATGAGGAAGAGTCCCCCAAGAAAAAGGGACTAGTCGGTATAGCCATCAAGGAAGATTCATCGCTATTCTCCACTCCTACTTGCCTCATGGCAAAAGGAGATAAGGTGAACTATAAGACTGGTGGAAAACATTGGGTGCTTGATAGTGGATGCACTCAACACATGACCAGTGATAGAAAAATGTTCACCACATTCGAGAATGGAAAAGGAGTAGACAAGATCACCTTTGGCGATAATAGCAAAGGAAAGGTATTAGGATTGGGTAAAATTGCTATCTCAAATGACCTTTCCATTTCTAATGTTTCTCTAGTAGAATCATTAAACTTTAACCTGCTATCCGTTGCTCAAATATGTGATCTTGGACTAATTTGCTCATTCTCTAGTGAAGGTATAACCATTTCTAACGCAAATGATAGCTCTTTAGCTTTGAAAGGCTTTAGATTTGGAAATCTTTACTTAGTTGATTTTAGTTCAAGTGAATCTTGTTTAAAAACTTGCTTAATCGCAAAAACCTCCTTGGGTTGGCTTTGGCATAGAAGGCTAGCTCATGTTGGAATGTTTCAACTTAAAAAGCTTTTCAAACATGATTTAGTTGTTGGCTTGAAAGACGTGAAATTTGAGAAAAATAGACTTTGTAGTGCTTGTCAAGCCGGTAAACAAGTCGCTAATTCTCATCCTTCCAAAAATATCATGTCAACTTCTAGACCATTGGAACTCTTACATATGGATTTGTTTGGGCCAACAACCTACAAGAGTATCGGGGGTAATAGCTATTGTTTAGTCATTGTGGATGATTACTCTAGATATACATGGGTATTCTTCCTAGATGATAAAGGTGAAACCTCCGGAATTTTCAAAAAATTCGCAAAAAGGTCTCAAAATGAATTTGATTTCAAAATAAAGAAAATCCGTAGTGATAATGGTTCCGAGTTCAAAAATACTAAAGTTGAGGACTTTTGTGACGAACTTGGAATAAAGCATGAACTTTCCACAACCTACACTCCGGAGCAAAATGGAGTAGTAGAAAGGAAAAATCGAACATTAATTGAAATGGCTAGGACAATGCTTGATGAATACAATACTTCCGATAGTTTTTGGGCGGAAGCTATTAACACCGCTTGTCATGCCATAAATCGTCTTTATTTGCACCGACTTTTGAAAAAGACTTCCTATGAGCTTATTGTAGGAAGAAAACCAAACATCTCTTACTTTCGTGTCTTTGATTGCAAGTGTTACATTTTGAAGAAAGGTGTTCGTCTTTCAAAATTTGATAGTCGTTGTGATGTTGGTTTCTTGCTTGGTTATTCTTCAAATAGCAAGGCCTATCGTGTCTTCAACAAAAACTCCGGTTTAGTTGAAGAAAGGCACGATGTGCAATTTGATGAGACTAACGGCTCTCAAGAAGAGCATGAGAATTTGGATGATGTAGGTAATGAAGCCTTAAGAAAAGCAATGGAACATATGCAAATAGGCGATATCAAGCCCGAAGATGGTCCATCATCCTCTACTCAAGTTGAACCACCCACATCTTCCACAAGTCAAGTACAAATCATTGAAGAGGATAACAAGGAAGATGATCAACCATCCAACCTACCACCAAGAATCCACAATGCAATTGCAAAGGATCATCCAATAGATCAAATATTGGGTGACGTAAGTAAGGGTGTCCAAACTCGCTCTCGTGTTGCTTCTTTTTGTGAACATTACTCTTTTGTCTCGTCTATTGAGCCAAAGCATGTAGAAGAAGCACTTGACGATCCGGATTGGGTGAATGCGATGCATGAAGAACTCAATAACTTTACCCGGAATGAAGTTTGGACATTGGTGGATCGACCCAAAGAACACAATATTATTGGTACGAAATGGGTCTTTAGGAACAAGCAAGATGAGAATGGATTGGTCATTCGAAACAAAGCAAGATTGGTCGCTCAAGGATTTTCACAAGTTGAAGGTTTGGATTTTGGTGAAACTTTCGCTCCCGTAGCTAGACTTGAATCAATTCAGATATTACTTGCTTTTGCATCATGCTTTGATATTAAATTATTTCAAATGGATGTTAAAAGTGCTTTCTTAAATGGTGAAATATCCGAACTTGTCTTTGTTGAACAACCTCCTGGTTTCGAAGATCCTAAAAATCCAAATCATGTCTATAAACTCTCCAAGGCGCTCTATGGTCTTAAACAAGCTCCTAGAGCATGGTATGAACACCTTAGAGATTTTCTAGTTTCAAAAGGATTCAAAATCGGGAAAATTGATTCAACTTTATTTACTAAAGTTTTAGATGATGAATTCTTTGTATGTCAAATTTATGTTGATGATATCATTTTTGGGTCTACTAATCAAGACTTTTGCAAAGAGTTTGGTGATATGATGTCCAGGGAATTTGAAATGTCCATGATTGGAGAATTGAGCTATTTCCTTGGACTTCAAATCAAGCAACTCAAGGATGGGACTTTTATAAGTCAAGCCAAGTACGTGAAGGATTTACTTAAAAGATTTGGCATGGAGGATGCAAAGCCCATCAAGACTCCCATGGCCACAAATGGTCATCTTGATCTAAATGAGGGAGGTAAACCTGTAGATTTAAAACTTTATAGATCCATGATTGGTAGTCTGCTTTGTCTTACCGCATCTAGGCCCGATATCATGTTTAGTGTTTGTATGTGTGCTCGTTTTCAAGCTTCTCCAAAAGAATGTCATCTTATGGCCGTTAAAAGAATTCTTAGATATTTAAAGCATTCCTCTAGCATTGGCCTATGGTTCCCCAAAGGTGCTAAATTTGATTTAATTGGATATTCCAATTCCGATTATGCGGGTTGCAAAGTGGATAGAAAAAGCACCTCAGGTAGTTGTCAATTTTTAGGAAGATCTTTAGTATCGTGGTCATCCAAGAAACAAAACTCCGTAGCTTTATCTACCGCCGAAGCCGAATATGTTTCATGGAAGTTGTTGTGCTCAATTGCTATGGATGAGGCAAACATTGATGGATTATGGAATTAAATTTGATAAAATGCCTCTTTTGTGTGACAATGATAGTGCGGTGAAAATTGCTAATAACCCTGTTCAACACTCAAGAACCAAGCATATAGATATTCGCCACCATTTCTTGAGAGATCATGTGAGCAAGGGAGATATTGAAATTAGCCACATAAGAACCGAAGACCAATTAGCGGATATTTTCACCAAACCTTTAGATGAAGGCCGCTTTTGCAAATTGAGGAATGAATTAAATATCATAGATTGTTCTAATGTCATTTGATTGCATTATGCTCTTGAATCTTGATTGAATTCGCTTTTCTCTCGTGATTCTCTTATTTCAAGAACTAAGATGGGAAACACAGTTAGAGGGAGTGCTATATAATCACCATGTATACCACAACTCAAATTGTGCACATATCAACATATATGCTAGAATGTGTCTTGAAAAACTAATCCTTTTGGTCAAAAGTCAAAATTTGGTGTTAATCAATCAAACCTCTTGAAAAACTAACTACATCTATTCTCTAGTATATTTCAAAGGTTGTTGGTTGAAAAGAACTCAAAATTATCTATCTTAAAAGAAAAATCAAGTTTTGGCCTAAGACTATTTCTTACTTATCTTGTTTTTAACCAAAAATGGATTTTCACCCAAAAGTATTTCCAAAAGGAATTTGATCTTGCTCCCAAAAGGAAAAAGGTAAAGATGGCTATTCATGACCTTTTTCGTGTTCACAAGTCTTTCAAACTCTAAACCAAATCAAAGTTATTTAAGTTTGAATCTCGCTAAAAATAGCTCAAAACCCGAAAAATTCACTTGAGTCAATTCTAGCATAAAATGAGTATTGCTATGTAGGCAATGATTTCCTTCATATATTGTCTTCAAATAGTATTTCATACTCATACATGTCCTCACAAGTAACAAATCTCGTTGTTTGCATATTTTATCTTTTTAAATCGTTTTCTTTCAAAAGTGCTCTATTTTCTTAAAAAAAAAACTCTATATTAAAAACTAATTCGTTGATCTAATCTCGTTGAAATTGCTCCAAGATAGTTTTAAGTTGTGTGCTAAGTCTCTGGAGCAAAGACAACACAAAGATTTTGCTAATTACCTCAAAGGTCTCCAGGTGCGGTCTAACCTTAAGCTTAATCATGGTCAACCCAAGAGCTTGTGGTCGGGCCGACCGGGCTTTGCCTCATGGTCATCCATGGCGCTTAATGCTTGAGCGATTTCTTCCTTATTTCTCACCAAACCGTCCACTCCGCCAGTTTTCCTCTTCATCTCCCCGACGGTTCCACTCTTCTCCTTCTCCACCGCATCGCCATCTTGGAGCGCCTCCTCTCCTCCACGCCCCTGGACACTCCTCCTCACCGCCGGACGCCCCTCCTTGCCGCCGGATCCTTTTCTTCTCCGCCGTCACCGTAAGGTCCTCATTTCCTCAATCTTCCCTTTAATCTTCGCTCAATCTTCTAGTTAGATCGTAATCGACTTGGAGTATGTCATATTTGTCATCTATACTCACCATTTTGTCGATTATTGACCAACATTGCGAATGATTCCGTCGTTTTGGCAAAACCCTAGTTTTCTTTGTCAAGGCCGAACTAACCGGCGTGTTGCAGACGGTCGATCCAGCTACTCGCGGATCGACCGCCAATCGCTCATGATCATCCGACCGACAGAGAAACTTCTGTTTTTGTCAACTTGATCATCCTTACTTCCAATCAATTCACTCCTTGATTGTCTTGACCATCTCTCCAGTGATCATGGCAAGGACCAAGACTGTTGCCGATCCCGGTGCGTCTTCGTCTCGTCCTCCTCGCCAGGCTACTCATCGTCCTCCGGTTGAGCATTCCGATAGCGACGAAGCGGACTCTTCGCCGTCCTTATCCTCCGTACCTAGCGCCAGTGAACATTTGGACGAAGAAGACGATGCTGATGTGGAATTTGCGCCTGAGCCTCGCGTGAACCTTCACGCAATCCGGAACGATGATTTCAAACAACTCAGAATGCAATCTCCCTATGAGCAGCCTAGGTCAGCCGAAGATGAGAGATTTCACACTCAATTCCAGGAAGATTGCTACCATCAAGTGGTGCTTCACAAGCAATTTGCAATCTAGAAGTACATTAATTGGTCCTATCTCAATGAACAAACCCGGTATGCGACTTTGTACACTTGTTTTCGCAATGCTGGCTTGGATGGGCTTGTTAGCATAAAGTGCAACTTCAATGAGGAGGTAATCCGTCAGTTCTATGCTACTGTTTACATCCCATCCTCCTTGGCCACTGTGACTTGGATGACAGGTTCGACACGCTACACGGCCACCAAGCGTCACTTTGAGGAGGCCCTTAATCTGCCAGCACGTGAGTATGTTAAGATCCATCTTGAGTCCGCGCTGCAAACTCCGGAGCAGTTACAGTTCTATGAGCCTAATGTTAGAGTTGTCCCTGGTAAGGTTACCGGTCTGAGGCCTCTCCCTAGTGTCATTAACAGGATTATCAGGGCCACCATCTTGCCGAGGAGTGGCAACAATGATGCTATTAGAGGACATGCATGGAATGTCATAGATTATGTGATGCAAGGAAAGAAGTTTGATATTATGCACTTAATCTTGACTGAATTGCAATCCTGCCACACTGATTTGGGAAAGAGGATGTATTATGCTCCTTACATCATGATGCTCATTTTGAGGACCACTGACTTTGATGGTACCACTCCCTTTCCTCACAAACAGTACAAGCCAGAGGGTGACCACCAGAGAGATTTGAGGAACAGGCCTCTTCACCCAGTTATTGATGCTCCTGCCTCTCCTCAGCCAGCTCCCCAGCAGCAGGGTGGACTTGATCCAGTATTGTTGGAGGTTCTGCATACTGGTATCAACACGATTGTATCTCGTTTTGATACAGTGGATCGTCGCCTAGAGGTTTTGGATCATCGCATGGATTCTCTTGAGAGCACTACTCAGTCTTTGGACTCTCGCCAGGCAGCCGTGGAGCAGTTCAATTCTCTTGTGCTTCAGCGCTTAGATCAGATGGTTGGCTTGGTTTCAGGGATTCAGTCCGACATGGCTGAGATGACCACTCGCATCACGTCAATTGAGCAGACTGTTACTTATTCTCGGCGTCGACGCTTTGATCCTCCTTCAGCCCCTACTACATCGACTGCAGCTCCTCCTCCTCCTCCTCCCCCTACTGCATAGCTTTTGGTAGTTGATGCCAAAGGGGGAGAAGTGCTAGATGGTCCTATATATATCTCTATATCTATTAGTTATGGTTGTCGAATGCTTGTTGGACTTGGACTTCTGTGGTCTTTTGTGTGTAATAATTAGAGGATAAGCTTATTGAACCTCTTATATATATGAACGCTTAATGCTTTACCGTCTATGAGCTTGGTTGAATGATATACATGATATACACTTATATGCTTGTAATCGGTTCAATGTTATCTTGTTGAAATTATTGGTTAATCTTGTGCCTTTTTACCCTCTTGAAATGCTGTCTGTAATGTTACATATTGTTGCATTTCCTCAAGTTCTATCATGTAAAAGAAACTCCGCCAAAATTCTCTAAAAATCTCTACTTGTGTTTGCAAAAATTTTCTACCTTTTATGCACATGTTAAGGGGGAGCTTTCTTTAAACATGATTTAGCAAGGAAATAATTCTCAAAACTCATTTAAGCTTATAGCAAGAATTATCTCGTTGTTAAGTCATCAATAGAATATACACTCACAGTATATTCAAAACAATCATTCTTTCACATATTAAGTGTGTTGTCATTAATTACCAAAAAGGGGGAGATTGAAAGCATCTAGGCCCCTAAAAATTGTTTTGGTAATTAATGACAATATGTGAATATGGGATTAACGTATTTATTGAGTATGTACAAGGTTAAGTCCCATTGGCGTTCTTGATGACCGGGAATTGCACGCGAAAGGTTTACATGAAGATCTTATGGCTCAAAGGCAAGGTACAATAGTCTAGGATCTTTTCTTTTTACCGGTCTTAGGTGAATTGGTTGGAAGAACGGGTTATAGGCTAGACAGCCGTACTATAAAGAGGGTGCAAAAATTGAGTACCTTGAAAGTGAACGATGACATAACTGCTCAAATCTTAATTGATTGTTCTTGGTTTTGTCTTTTGGTTTTGCCTCAATTTAAATTTGCTGATTTTCTGTTGAGGCCGGACTTACCTACATTACCTGGCCGGACTGACCGTATTGCCGGACCAAAATGGTGGTCAACATTTTCCAGTGAGGTGTTGTTTTCTGATTTTGGTAAAAATCCTCTGTCCCGGACTGACCGACGGCCTTTGGTCGGACTGACCGCACCGATCCGACGCGTCAACTTTTTCGAAAAGGTGTTCGTTGAAAAATGCCAGTCGGATCGATCACCGGTATTTGTCCGACCGACCGCACTTCGGGTTTTGGTTGCGGTCAGCTTTTTCCAGAGAGTTTCCAAAAGGTATTCCATTTTTTGTAGGCGGATCGATCGCGTGCTTGCTCATGGATCGACCGGACCCCAGAACGGCTATATTTAAGTGCATTAAATGCGATACGATCGTTATAATCGAGGCCTGACCGACCGCACTATTGCTCATGGACCGACCGCTCATCAAAAATTGGGAATTTTGTGTCCAACGGCTAGTGGAGTGGGTGGAGGCTATAAATACCTCCCCCACTGCCACTAGAAAAGGTGTTGAGCCTCATTTAACATCTTTTGAGCCCTTTGCATTGTTTCCTACTCATTGAGAGCATTGATTTCCATTTGCAAAGGTAGTTGAGGTCCCTCTAAAGAGCATTCATTGTGTTTGATAAATTGTGGCATTTAGAGCGCTTTCAAGTGAAGAATTCTTGCTCTATTACTCTTGGAGATTGCCGTCTCCTAGACGGTTTGGAGTTGGGTTCGGTGATCTTCTCAAAGGAGATTGTGAGAAGGTCCGGGCATTTGTGAAGGTTGGAGCTCGCCTATCCGGAGAGGAGAAGAGCTACCTCTAGTGATCGAGGAAAGGCTTAATTCGTGGAGCTGGCTTGAATTGATCAAGCTTCCTCAACGTGGATTAGTGAACACCGGCAAGTCTTCGATACCACGGGAAAAACTTCCTTGTGTCATTGTGGTTATTTCTAGTCTTTACATTTCCGCACTTATAATTCTAGCTTGTTTATTGTGATAAATTGCTTGGCTAGTATCATATCTTGTTTAGTCTAAGTTAATAATTGGATAAACTTGTTAATTTGTTAAAAAGTTTAAAAACCTCCTATTCACCCCCCTCTAGTCGGTTATCCTTGATCCTACACCCCGCCGGCTCCCCTGTGCCTTCCGGCTTTCGTCGGCTCCCACTCACTGCCTCACGGCCGCAGAGCCCCTCGTGGCCAGCTTGCCTCCGCCGTATCCCCCTCCACCACCTCGCGGCGGGCTAGGGTTCCAGCGAGACTAATTAATTGCCTCAGCGGCGGCGCGACGGCGGCGGAGCCGACGCATGAGGGCAGCGACACCTCGAGGAGACCAACGCACCAAGATTCCAGATCCTCTCCTCCATGAACGACGAGCTCTGCAACCCCACGCTCTGGTCCTCCTCCTTTGCCGCCGTCGGCTCCCAACACCACCACCACCACCACCATGCTACTCCCCCGCCGCCCCACTCACTGACTCGACGCCGCCGGGAGGTGCAGGGGCACGCCCAGCTCCGGCGGGTTGCTCGACGAGGCGAGGCACCGGTACAAGGTCGCTGTGGCGCCAAGCGCTTGTCCATCTCCGCCGTGTCGCCCAAGGCCAGTGAGAACTTGGTGGACCGAGTTTATGCTAGCCTAATGCCTGTATTGTACTGTGGTGAACCCAATAAGGATGTACTTCTGAGTTCTGATTATAGTGACATTGCAATGTGACTATGTGAGGGAGCCAAGAAATGGCTGTAAAATTTTGGTTCTTATGGGAGGATAGATCAATAGGGGTATCTATTTCCTTATTCATGTACAATTATTCGGGTCAATCTAACTGGTGTTGTTTTATTTTGAAAGGTGGATGAGTTAGAAAAGACAATCTCAGTTGCATCAAGGGATCCAGCATATTAAAGACAATTCGGTGCTTAATCAGTTTTATAACCTAATTGAGGTTGGTAAGGTGTACTTGATATCTAGAGGATCAATAAAACTTGCTCAGAAGTAGTTTACAAGAACTATGAAGTAACTTTGGATGCTGAAAATATGAACAATTCATGAATGTTTACATCAAACAAACTAGTTGTATGTTTTCGTTAATTTCTGGCATGCAATTTAAGAGATTTTATGTTCCGAAAAAATATCTGTGGATCAGATTCGCTTTCGATTCAGATTCGCTCCGTATTCAGATTCGATATTATTCGTGATCCGTGATTCAGATCCGGTATCCAGATTCAGATCCGCATCCGGGAAGAAATATGAAAACAAATATGGCAGAGCCATTATCCGTCCGTATCCGATCCATTTTCACCCCTAACTACGAGTCGGTGCGTTTCGATTTTCGAATAGATAAAGAAAAACGCTACCATACTGACACGCTTCACAAGCTTGTATGCTACACACACACACACACTGCACCAAGCACAGCTCGGCTCGGCTCGACTCGGCGAGCGAGTGCGCACGTTTATTGGCTCTCTCTAATTCCACAAGGGGGCTACCACGTTCCACCTTATAAAATGGTGTAACTCTCCTTCATCTCTCTATGTGGGACTAAATAGTTTTAACACGTGCATATGGACCTTTGAGATTTTCTAAGAATTAATTAGAATCAAAATTGGGCGTATTAATTCCAACAGGTCATCCGCGCCAGCTGGCACGGACGTTTGGAGAGCCGCACGGCGATAGAGGAGAACGTGGCGGGCGCAATGAACGCGCTCACAAGCGGCAACGGCCCACCAATGTCCGCATGAGGAAGCTCGAACACGCTTGCGCGCGCCTGGGCGGGGCGTCTTCCAGGCGTGAGAGGCACGTGGGCACGATCAGAGGGCTGATGTCTTTCGAGCGACGTGGCCCTAGCGAGGAGGCGACAATTCCTTCGGCTGTTAAATAAGGGAATATGGAGTACACAGGGGCGGATCTGGGCCTCGGGCAGGGTGGGCTATAGCCCGAGGCCCAGAAAAAATATCAGTGCAAAAACTTTTGATACATGGGCGAAAAAATGGGTGGAGCCTTTTAGCCCGAGGTCGCCGAGGCCCACCCACGCCGACGCCTTCCCCACCCCCTCCATCCAGTCACCAGCACCACCCTAATCCTCTCAGTGCCACCGCCCATCGCCTTCCATCGGCGGCTCGTCTCCATGGTGGTCGGCGTCCTCGGCCCTCGCGACCTCGCCACGGCCACGAATCGCCGCCCTCCCAGCTCTCCTCCGTCCTCCCCTCGACGAAGCGGCGGCGTCACCGGCCCGGGCGCTACATCGTGTCCGCGCCTCGGCGCCACCTGTCGCCCTACCGCGCGCCAAGCCATTCTTGCGCCTGCTGCTCGGCCTTCGCCTCGGCCCGCTCTGCCTGGCTGCGCCTGTTGCTGTCCCTCTCTGCTGCGTCACCGTCGGCTCGCCCGCTGGCGTCGCGCCGCTTCCCGCGCCGGCTTCGCCGGTGCTAAGGCTGCAGCAGCCACGCCACGCCTCGCCTGCTTTGGCCCTTCTCTGCTGCGTTGCCGGGCGGCGGCGCTCATCGGGTTTCACACCGCCGCCTCGATCCACGCGGCCTGAGTCTGGTCGGCGCCGCCACCTGACGCCGGAGGCCGCCCTTGAGGCGGCAACCATTGCGTCGCCGAGGACGCCCTCGTTGAGCTCCCCGCAGTCCCTTTATCTTTCTATTCTTTACCTCTTTTTATTTGCTCAATAATGTCTTCTATCTGAATGAAGTAATTGAAGAACCGCGGCAAGAACCAATACATGTTATGTGGTGTAGTTACTACTTACTAGTTGGAGATTTGGTAGTAATAAATTGAACTCTTTTTCAATGATGAACCGAGGTTATCGGTTAAATTTATTCGGTTTATTAGAACATCTAGCTTGCCAATTCCGATATTCTCAGATCAATGCAGATTTCCATCACTTCAAGACGGTAGAGAACTGTGGGTATAATATGTTAGTCATGCTAGTAGAGCCGAGGCCAATTCAAACATCGGTACAAAAGGAGGAAAACTCTAAACCTATCAAGCACTCTTTATCACCATCTTGAGAGCCGCTTTTACTTGATGTTTCAAATCTTTTGTTCTCGCTTGGTATTGTTCACTCTTATGCATACTTCAAAGAAAGTGTTTTAGTTTGGAAAAAATCCCTAACAGTGAAAAATGATTTGTAGTCGCCAGATCGATCGTATGAATGCACAGAGGATACAATTTGCTGCTGTTACACTGTACATCTGTTATTTTGTTGTTGGAATGTATATATGAATTGCTTATTTTTTGTTATATCTTGCTATGGGTAGAAATTGGCGTTAGTTTTAAGATGTTGATCTATTAAAATTTAGCCTGAGGCGTAATCTAATCCTAGATCCGCCACTGGGAGTACATACATTGATCCAACCTTTACAGCGTGACATAAACTTTTCTTAATAACTACTGGTAGTCTGGTAGTACATAGTGGATATTATATTACTACACTGCTGTTGTCGGCCACCGCGGGCAGTAAAATTAAGTATAAATTCAGATAACGCAACACTACTCTCTAGCTATTTTCAGCACACATCCAGCTATCGAAAATGTTCATCGTCATTGGCAGCATTCCTCAAGTTGAACATTAATTCCTGCCCAACAAAACAGAAATCAATTATCTCACAAGAAACTATGAAAACATGTCGTCATTAGTGGTGCTTACAGATTTCCTAAGTATGGTTAGGACTTAGGACTTCAAACTAGGAGCCCATATACATGTGCACTTTTTAGTTTTGCCGTGTATCCGTGGTACCGTAAATTTCCACCGCGTTCATTACTATTCTAAGTCCTACCCACCGCGTTCGTTAGTTTGTGAAAATATTTTCGTTCTTTATAGAACTTTTTTATTATTAATTAACCCTTGTATTTATTTATTTTTATTGTTAAACCCTTACAAACTTTATTTCTAATTCTGACCTTTTTGGTCATACCACCACCCGTGACGTGACAAAACAATATTGTTACACCGTAGGATAAATCCGCTAAATAGCACTTTTTGTCACGCCACTAGTGGTGGCGTTACCAAACAATACTGTCACGCTACTAGTGATGGCGTGACAAGAGTTTGACAAGATACAGTGACACGATAGCGTTGTTTTGTCACGCCACGAATAGTGGCGTGACCAAAAAGGTTAGAATTAGAAATAAAGTTTACGATGGATTAACAATAAAAATAAATTTAAAAAAGGTTAATTAACAAAAAAAATCTTCTTTATATTCCCACAAACGCATGCATGTTTTGCTCACGAAAGGAGAGATATTTACCTTAGTTCTCGGCGGTTTCTTCAAGTTTTCTACTCCCTCCATCTTTCACAGCTTCCAACATGGTCTTCTTCACCATCTCCATCTTCTCGTTCTCGATGTCGAGCCTCGCCAGCTCCACGCGCTCGTACACCTCCGCCAGCTTCGTCACCACCGCCGCCGGACAGCACCCCGCGGGCCCATTTCTTGGCCTCGTCGGGACCGTCCAGCTCCCCACCAACCCACTGCCGCCGCCGATCACCTCCTCCTCCTTGACAGACGACGGCACCTTGGCCGGGAAGCCAGGAGGCGGACTGTCCGAGCTGGCCGCGTAGAGGCGGGGGAAGCGGCGCCACCCCGACGGCGGCGGCTTGGAGAGCTCCTTGTACTGAGCCTTGAGGGTGCGGACGCGCTTCTGGCACTGGACCCGGGTTTGGTTGAAGCGGCTGCCGGCGGCGGCACGGTTGGCGTTGACGCAGCTGGCAGCGAGGCGCCACTCCTCGACGGGGAGGGGGCCTCGGTTGCGGTGGAGGTAGAGCGGGCCCCACGCGTCGATGAGTGCCTTCCAGCGCCCGTCGGCCCGCTGCGGCTTCAGTTTGCGGCTGGGCATGGTGGCCGACCGGGCGGCGCCGGAACTGAAGTGAGGTACTGAGGTCTGAGGGAGAATACTGCTTGGTGTTTACTACTGTATAGTGAAGGGCGGTGGTTGCACTTGAGCATGGGCGTTTGCGTCGGAGCGCAACCACGACTGCTCTTATAAGTATCTACTAACCAGGAGCCACTCAATTACAAGAGTTAATTTTTCGAGCAGAAGATAAGAAATCATTTGTGGATGGCTGATCATTCTCCCGCCGTGAAAAACGTTGTGGGTAACCATCAGTCTATCGACTGTAGATTTTATTTCTTCTTCTCTCAGAGTATCTATAATAGTTTATTTCTTAACATTCTTAAGAGAAAGATAAGACTCAATCTAATAAAAAAAACCATTCCAATGAATTATTTCTTAAACTTGTATCTAAGACTTTAATTCTTCTGAAGTTTGTTGGTAGCAAAGAGACCCACAAAATGAGTGTTTAGGTAACAACTAAGCCTTCAATAGAGTTTTTTGTTGTTTCTTATGTCTTGGTATTAACAATCTGATAGTTTCTTCATGTAGAAACAATTTCATCTTCTCTCCTCCACATCATCTAAAAGCTGATGTGACAACCTCTTAGTAACAGCTGAAGTGAATTGTTGTAGATGCTCTCGGCATCCTGTTCTTATTCTTTTTTCTGGGGCATGCAGTGGAGAACAGGAAAAGACTGGTATGGTTCAACTTCAAAAGGAATTAGTACCCGTACATAAGCGTACGGAATTTGAAAAACAAAACTGAAACCAACGACGTCTAGGAAATCCAGCCAGTGTATACGCTGCCTTGCAGTTTGCTAGAACTAACGTTTTGAGTCCTCAGTCCTAGTATCACAGGATGCACCAAAACAAAATATACTTAAATACTGTAGTTGACGGCCTCAAGTGCAATCTTACCCAAAAACAAAATCGCACAATTACAAGGTTCTTGGACCGGTCGCCTTTCTCAACCTAACTAATGCAATTTGGAGATATTGCATTCTGCACTTGATTCGAACATCAGTGCCAATCCATATATTACACAACAAATACACGGTAACGCATCACAAGTTCACAACTCACAACATTGAAAATAAGACTAGTACTAAAGCAGGTAAGAGTACATGAATGAACTACAAAATTTATTTACCAGTTCGCAGGAGTGTTCAGTAGTAACAAAGTTAATCGAGTTCCAACGCGTACGGCTGGTTACTTCCCTGCTATAAATCCTTGGCAAGCCTTAAGTAAGAGCATCTACAATAGTTTGTTTCTTAGATTGTTACTAAAGGGAGAGAGAATACTCAGTCTAATAAAAAGAAACAAGTTTTTCAATGGATTGTTTCTTACGCTGGTATCTAAGACTTTAATTGCTATAAATGTGCATGATTCTTGCTGATCAATAATGAAGTACAACTTTGTGGCCTATTTATCATATCAATAATGAAGTCAGGCTGCACAAATGATCTGGTGTATATTTTGCTTTAAGACAGTGAGACCCACAAAATACGTTTTTAGGTAACAAGTCTCTAATAGAGTATTTGCTTGTTTCTTGTGTCTTGGTATTAACAATTTGCTAGTTTCTTCATCTAGAAACAATCTCACATTCTCTCCTCCACATCACCTAAATGCTGATATGGCAACCCCTTAGTAACAGCTGACGTGGACTGTTGTAGATGCTATAAGAATGCCTAACCTTTTTCTTCAAGAATACGTAAGAATACCTAGTTTAAGATTTTAATTTGAAGATCTGACTGTAAGTTTGTAAAGCGGCCACTAAGTGGAAAGAAGATGTATGTGTTGAAATGAATCTTGATCTATTCCAATGGGCCAAAAGGCCAAATATACATGTTAATGTGTAGGTAAATATGTAGCAACCACCCTATACAAACTAACATCTAACACCCCCCTCAAATTCATGGTGGATCAACAATACTGAGTTTGGACAGGTAGAAACAATGTTGAACTCTAGTATGTGCTTTGGTGAAGAAATCTGCTAACTAAAACTCTGAAGGCATATATTAAAGAGTAATAACTTAGTCTTGCACCTGCAATCTTATGTACGAAGCATCGACTCCAATGTGCTTGGTGAGCTCATGCTTTTCAGGATCTCGAGCAATGCAGATTGCATCAGTACTGTCTGATAATAGAGGAGTCGGTGCAGAAACTGAAACATCGAAATCCTCAAGTAGCCACCGAAGCCAAGTGATCTCAGTTGTCAACGACGTCATGACTCTCAACTCAGCCTCAGCACTCAAACAGAAAACAGTAGTCTGCTTCTTGGTCTTCCAGGCAATCAAAGAGGAACCGAGGAAAACACAGTAGGCAGAAAAAGACCGGCGATTAGAATGATCACTAGCCCAGGTCGCATCAGAGTACGCCTGAAGCTACAGAGAACTGAAGTGAGGAAATAAAAGGTGACGAGTGATGATCCCACGAAGATATCGCAGAACACAAAGAAAGTGACTGTAGTGGAACTGAGTAGGAGCAGAGACGAACTGACTCAGGATGTGAACTGTGTGAGAAATGTCAGGTTGAGTGAACCCAAGATAGATAAGGCTTCCAACAAGATGGCGGCAGTGAGTAGGGTCCTCAAGAGGCTCACCATCAGTAAGCCGAAGGTGAACACCAAGCTCCATAGGAGTATCTGCCATGCGCTGATCAGTGAGAGAAGCACGAGTAAGGATATCCTAAATGTACTTCTCGAGGGAGAGGTAGTAGCCTTTAGGCGTAGAAGTGACCCCAATCCCAAGGAAGTAACGAAGAGGACCCAAATCAGACATCAAGAACTGCTCACTGAGACGCTCATTCACAAAGGCAATGTACTGAGAGTCATCTCAAGTAATGATCATATCATCCACATATAGAAGGAGGAGCGTCCAACCCTGAGGAGAGGTGTGTACAAAGAGGGCACGGTTGTGATCACTGGCGGAGAAGCCGGCAACAGTGACAACAAAGGAGAAGCGGTCAAACCAAGCACGAGGGGCTTGTTTGAGCCCATAGAGAGAGCAACGAAGGCGAAAAACTATACCATCAAGGACATAATACCCAGGGGGTGGCTGCATGTAGACCTCACGCAGCTCGTCATTGAGAAATGCATTCTTGACATCCAGCAAAGAGATGTGCTAATGTCGAACAAAGGTCACAGTAAGGAGAGTACGAACAGTGGTCATGTGAGCAACAGAAACGAATGTCTCATTGTAGTCACGACCATGCTCTTGCTGAAAACCACACACCACAAGATGAGCTTTGTAGCGCTCAATGGAACCATCCGAGTGGGTCTTGATCTTGTACACCCACTTGCACGTGATAGGAGTGACACACGCAGGTAAGGGCACAAGATCACAAGTGCTAGTACGCTCCAAAGCAGCAATCTCCTCAGACATCGCGAGCTGCCACTTAGGGTTAGCAAAGACCTCACCAGAGGTCGAGGCTCGTAAAGAGTAGCGATCAGAAGTCGTGGGCGCCAGAGGCTGAAAGTGTGACGATCATGAAGATCGTATCTGGGATGAGAAGGCGGAGCTGGACCCAGCAAGGACGGAGAAGAAGAGCTGGGAATAGGGCCCAACAAAGATAGAGGCTCAACTGGAGAAGGAGTAGGCCGATGACGACGAGAGTAGTGTAGAGAAAATGGTGGAATCTCAACAAAGGAGTTGGAAGGAAATTTCAGAGGAGAGGGAACACGTGGAGCCGGAGGAGAGGGGGCGAAGAAGGTGGAGGATGAAGCGAAACAGTAGTGGAAGGCTAAGAGTCAAGAAAAGTCAAAAAGGAGATCGAGTCAACAAGAGTATCTGAGCTGATAGTGGGGGAACGAGGGTAGTAAGGTCGGGACTCGTCGAAAGTGACATCCCGAGAGATCCTCATCCTGCGAGCAACAGGGTCATAGCAACGATAACCCTTATGCTCAAGACTGTAGCCAAGAAAAACACACTCAACTGACTAAGCAGTCAGCTTGGGTGAGCTCATGAGGTGGAAGAAGGACGAAGCAGACAAAGCCGAAACTGCGAATGTGATTGTACTCTGGAGCTCGACCATAGAGACGCTAGATAGGATTAGAACCCTAAAGAGTAGTAGAAGGCTGCATGTTGATGAGAAAAGCAGCAGTGGAGACAGTCTCAGCCCAGAAGTGAGGTGGAACAAAAGAGGCACGCATGAGAGCGCGAGCTGTCTCAAGCAAGTGATAATGTTTACGCTCAGAGACACCATTCTTAGCATGAGCACCAGGATAAGAGTACTGAGGAAGAGTACCCTGCTCAGCGAGAAAGCGACGCAAAGCAGCAGATAGGTACTCGCCAGCAGAGTCAGCACGAAACACACGAATGGCCGAATCAAACTGAGTGCGAACCATGGTGGCGAACATCTGGTAAATAAAGAGAACCTGACTGCGAGAGGACATGAAGTAGATCCAAGTATGACGAGAATAATCATCAATAAAGATCACATAGTATCGATGACCCCCCATTTGAAATGAAGGGAGCCGGACCCACAACATCGGAATGAACAAGATCAAAAGAACGAGTAGAAACAAAATCACTAGAGGAATAGGGGAGTTGCAGCTGCTTGCCAAGCTTGCAACCCATACAATATAAAGAGGTGCCCCCAGAAACAGATCCACGAACACCACGACCTTCTAGTGACGATAGTCACGATCCTCGGAGATGACCCAGACAATGGTGCCACTAAGCGAAGTAGTAGAGGACGCAGCAAGACCAGAGGTAGTGGTAGTGGCTGACTGACTGGTGGAGACAGTAGAAGGAAGATGCAGCCAGTCGAGCTTCTAAAGACACTATGAATCACGACGCCTAGGGCCAGTACCAAGCAGTTCCCGTGCGACGGTCCTGAACACAACAAGAGTCAGAATCAAGAACAACATGACAATCATGATCAGTGATACGACCAACCGACATAAGCTGCATAGTAAGCTGAGGAACATGCGAGACTGCAGGAATATGAAAACAAGAAGTGGAAAGGGTACCTCAACCTGCAATAGGAAGACAGATACCATCTGCAGTCTGAACAGTAGAAGGAAGAGCTATGTGACTCACAAAAGTGAGGTGGGTAGAGTCTGGTGTCATATGAAAGGAAACACCAAAGTCCAAGATCCACGTAGACAAGATACCTGACGAGGGAGGAGGAGGCGAGGAAGACTGCTGAGAAGCAAGAGCTAGACGAGAAAATCCTGATGAGTATGAGGATGAGCCGATACCGAGGCGCCGAAGCAGGGAAAGGAGCTGCTGTGTGGCATCACCGGAGGAGCCCTGGCCAGAGGCACCAGCTCCTGAGTGGGAGAAACCTCCAGAGCCCTTCGGTGGACGTCCACCCTGGTGACCCTGGTCCCTCCTCCGCTTGTAGCAGTCCTAGTACCTATGGCCGTCACGCTGGCAGTTGAAGAATCTAGACCCGCCATTATGAGTTAATGGAGTATTTTGGTTATTAATGACAAATCTATTTGTGAGACTAACACTTTTATTGATATACCTATTGTGTAGTCTTATTCGGATAAAAAAGTGAAAATCAAAGAAGTATGCATTCGACATCATATTCATATATCTTGTTGCATTCCTCGGATCCAAAATATAGGTTGAACTCCACTAAAAGTCTAACTTGAATATGTGTATATGTTTTTATTACACATTCGTGTATGCACACATTTAGGGGGAATTCACTCTATGTTTTGTAGTTTTATTAGTATTGATCCATATTCCTTTTTCCACATATATTAAGGATCTTTACTTTGAAACATATCAAATGAGTATACAAAATTTGTGTAGTTCATATATATTCATATATCCTTACATTCACTTATTTGCAATTGATGGTTGTCATCAATAACCAAAGAGGGAAAGATTGGAGTATTTAGACCCGCTATTATGAGTTAATGGAGTGTTGTGGTAATTAATGGCAATCATGTTGAGGGTATAATGTTTTCCATGAGTTGGATGAATAGGTTATGTCCCATGATGATAGAGACTTTGGATAGCATCATGAGTTGATCGCAATCAAGTCAAGGTTCAAGCAGATCATCATGTGTTGATGATATTGAAGTCAAGAGCTTGATATAAAGGATGCATCATATGTTGATACATATCAAGTTCAGGAAGAGGAGATGATCATGAGTTGATCATCAAGTCAAAAGAAAAACCATCATGTGTTCATGGAGGCCAAGTGAAAGAAAGCATCATGGATTGATGCATATTTAAGTCAAGAACTTGAAGTAAAGGGAATCATCATGTGTTGATGATTAATATCAAGTAAATGACCCAGTCTTGAAGAGAAGATGTGTGTCATCAAGCTTCAAGTGTGTGTGCAAGGCAAATGTATGACTAGCTAGGGCTAAGGATTTGTTCCTAGTCTTTTACTGGTCTTGGTGTTTGGTTGGAGACCGGATTGCTAGTATAGGTTGCCATACTATTAAGAGCGGTCTTGACTAGTAGCTTGAGTGTGTCTTGTGTTAATAGCTCGGTGTGCTCGCTCTAGCTCTCGTTAGCATGTTGCCAATATTTACGAATGTGTTTTGCAAATAGTCGAGGCTCATGCATAATCCTTGTAGCACATGACTTTAGTTTGCGAATGTGTTTTGCAAATGGTTTAAGTCCATGTACCTTATTCCTTGTGGCGTTGATTCTAAAAGTTGGCAAATATGTTTTGCAACTTGTTGAGAATTTTGCCTTTAACCCTTGTGTCCTTTGCGCATCAATTGACAAATGTGTTTTGTAAATTGAGTTGAAGCAAAAGCCAACTGTTGCTTTTCTCATAAAAGTCGGTAGTACCGACGTTCTCTCTGATACTACCGCCGCTGGTATGATCGGGATAGTAGTGCGATTACTACGCTAACTTCGATGCGATTGAAGATTAGTCATGCGTACTTGTTTTCTAGAGTGACACCTTTTGGAGCTTGAGAGCTCTCTTGGAAAGCAGTAGTACCGGAATTCTTTTGGCGGAAATACCGCATCGCGGTACGACCGCATATCCGGAGCGGAACTATCGCACACTGGAAGTTCCAAATCTTAGTTGGCAGTACGTGTTCTCCAGAAAGGGCTAGTGTTGGACCTCTAAGGGAAGCGGTAGTACCGCCCTATGTGAACGGAACTACCGAAGAGCGAAACTACCGTGTAATAGTTGAAGGTAGTACCGCGCCGCCTTTTCAACAGCTAGTTCAGAGGCTTTTATAGACGTTACTGTGCAATCGGTTGAAGTGCGGTAGTACCGGTCGATGAACGACGGTACTACCGCTCATGCTGATTTTTTCAGAATCTTTCCTCCAACGGCTAGTTTTTGTGTGTGGGCTATAAATACTCACCTTGGCCGGTTGTGGGTAATGATGCTTGTGCCATATTCATTCCTTTGAGCAAAGAGCAAGCCCTCTCATCTCTTATGTGCATGTGTTGCGCTTAGTGAGCTTAGAGAGCAAACCCTAAGTGCATGTGTTGCATTAGGTAGTGGATCGTGTATCCATTGAGCTTAGATACTTGATTCGTTCAAGTAAGCGTCTTCGACTTGTTACTCTTTGTGTGCGCCGGTGATCTTCTCTAAGAAGGTTGTGAGAAAACCCGGACGGTTGTGAGTGGTTTGGTGCTCGCCATCTCCGAAGTGGAGGAAGAGCAACCTCGAGTGGATCGAGGTATTGGTTCGTGTTGGAGCCAGTCCAAGTGGTTGGACTTACCTCGGAGATGTTTGGCTTAACTCGTGGAGCCGGTCCAATTAGTTTGGGCTTACCTCAATGTGGATTAGGGAAGACTGGCAAGTCTCCGAACACCACGGTAAAACATCATTGTGACATTATGGTTTGTTCTCTTGTGTTTTACTTTGCGCAATTTACATTCATAGAATTAAATTGCTCACTTGTCATTGTTTGTTTGCAATCATTATCAATAGTCTTATATTGTTGGTGCACTTAGTCAAGACTAGTTGATTTAGATTTTAATTGAGCAAAACTGAATTGATTTACAATTCTGCATAAAACTCGGTTTTAGCCAAAAGGTTTTTAAAAAACCGCCTATTCACTCCCCTCTAGTCGGCCTCCTCGATCTTACAACAGTAGGTGCAGTGGAGACCCGCAGTAAAGACAGCAACCACAGGCACACTGGGAGCTATAGGGATCACGGTCGGTGCTGAAGGAACAGGCGAAGGAGTAGGCGTTGAAGCAGACAAGACAACATGTATCTGAACCATGCCACGATAACGAGTCTCCTCAGCACGAACACCCGTGAGAGCCTCCACCAAGGTCGGGCATGGATGGCGAGTCAGGAGCTGAGCACGCACAGCCTCAAACTCAGGGCGAAGCCACGTCAAAAAGTCATAGAGACGATTAGTCTCCTGGTGAGCGCAGAACCGGACACAGCAGGGACAAGTTCGATAGACATCCATGTAGATTGATGGAGCCAGAGTAAAGTGGAAGCCGCTGGCTCCACGTAGATTAGTGGAGCCGGAGTGAAGTTGAAGCCGACGGCTCCACCCAAATCGAAAAATAGAGCAAAGGGCTGCTCTGCTCACTCCAGCGCTAGGCTCGGTGGCGACCGACGGCATTGAGGATCGAGCTGCCGGGCTACACCGGCGGCGCAAGGATTGACTGAATCCAGTTGGATTGCCATTCTGGACGCATTAATGAGCAGGAGAGAACCTTGAGTAGATAGCCAACCATAATTTGAGAGTCAAATCATCTATGGGCTTAACCTGACAAGGTAATAGTCCACTTTGCAGTATAGCTTTGCTTTTGATTGAGCATATATAGTAATACATTGGAAGATCTGCAAACTTCATTGGAAGAAAACATCAGAAAATTTATTTGTGCAGTTTGCTTTCAAAAGCCAAGCTCCATGAGCCATGTCTTAGATCCCTGCGGTAGGGTTCACCGCGTCCATGAGTTTGTATCTTTTCTCTTGAACACCAGCAACGCCCATTTGTATCTCAATTATTGTATGAAGAGGTATCTAGAGGAGCAAATAATCAGTCACGATGGGCAAGCGTAGCAATGATACTATAAGATGTTGCACGTTGGCTTACTTCAATTTTAGGAACTTCCTCCAATGGTCTGTCAGCAAAATATGCATAGAGTGCTCTTAACACCGCCTACAAGAGTTTCTTCCCTCATATATCCACAGTAGTGAAGTAACAATGTTTATAATAATGCAAAAACTGGACTTGCTTACCTGGTGGGATATGACTACAACTGGAGCACGCTGCCTTTCAAGCTCAATTATTACAGGTTCTAATCTGAAAAGAGAACTGTCAAGATTAAATGGCAAGAAAGAGAATTACAGTAGCTGAATTATGTAAAGACTAAAGAGGCAGGTGGTAATACTAAGTAATCAGGATTAACCTTTGAATGACATCGAGGTAGGATTCTCCTCTAGGATAACGATACCTCAGCTTGTCTTTGCTACGTGATCTGTAAAAGAAAGCCATATAGAGGTAAATAAAATTCTCATTAAGAAAATGGGGGGGAATTTTCATTTTAAAATGATAAGAAGAGGGTTGGCAAGCACAAGATTTGCAGACACCTGCACTGCTGATTGTATAGCTCATACTATATTCATATATTATAGTACTTCATTTGAGAAGTAAAGCATTTCATTACAAGATCATAAAAGACTTATGTGCAATATTGCAGGCCAAAATACTGAAGAGAATAATCCATAAATGAGTAAAAATGTGACTGTCAAACAGAATGAGTGATAAAAAGAAAAAAATGAGCTTTTAGATGCAGAAAAAGCTCCAATTATGGTGGAAGTGGAACCGGTATTAACATCATTGAACTGTGACTTTTCAATATAAAATTGCTCATCGTGAAACAGATCTCACCGAGCCTCTTGATTAGCTCAGCAAAGGCATATTTGTGTAGTTCACAGTTACATTACTAGGGTACATTACATAGCTGTGCAAGCTTAACATGGTAGGCTCTAATTAACTTGGCAGGACATGGAGTTGCTAAAAGAACAGGTGCACCAATCAACAACTTATGACATATGCCTTGTTTCCAAGGAAGAAAAAGGGCAAGGAAATCATTGAATTTACGTACTCATATTCTTCGGGATTATTTTTCTTTATTTCATCATATGTCATCCCATCACAGACGCCAGCATTTATCTCATCAAAAGCACGCCATTGTATCTAGAAGAAATGTGGGAAAACCTTTTAGTTTTGCTGATTAGAAGTACAAGTAGATAAATCTTGCTGGACTTTGTTGATTACCTATGACAACTGACCTTTGGAAATCCAATGATTGGATGCGCTGTTAATATTGACCTCTGAAGTGTGCTAGTCCATATCTGAATCGAATGTTGCACATAAATTTAACCAATAGGTTTCTTTCTCAATGCTAAGTAACAAAAGGCTTACAGAGGCAGTTCTCTCAGACTTAAGTCGCTTCTCTACAAAGCTTGCAAGTTTCCTTGAATAAAGCACCCCGGCCTCACTGCACACCATTTATTCCATCGGATGAAAGCCAAAGCACAAGGTTTCAAATGTAGTACACATAGAAAATCGACAAGAAAAATATGTATATAACATGTAACTACCATGATCATAGAAAAAGACCTCAAACTAAATAGAACTTACTACAGCAGCAAAAGCTAAATGACAGAATTGCAGAACAAAGAAATTGAAGACCTCAAAGATGAATCTCCACCGATTCTTCCTCTGACATTATCTAAACTTTCACCGTGTCTAGTTAGCAGGATAGGACGAGGTGTCAGATGACAGTTCACCTGTAACAACATATGTGACAGTTAACAAAACAGGTAATATTAGAACCAAAACAGTAAATTAACAATGATTTAAAGTACACCTGCACTATTTTATCAAAAATAAATGGAACTCATCCAATATAGTAAAACAGAAGCATGATATTGAGGACCAGTATTACTATATACTTTCTAGTTTCTACATCAACTTAAAAATTAAGTAAACATGGGAAGCAGGAAGTTGATATTGATCCCTAAGAGACAGTAATCAATTGCTCAAAAGATACCCAAACCGTAACCGTAATGGTTCCATGGAAGTCCCCTGAGATTTCATTCAACGTCAAATGTAAAATATTAAGCAGAGTGAGGAAAAATCTAGTTGAAACTATTCAGAAAACCATGCGACCAATTAGAGAGACCTGAACAAATAAGATGCTTATAAGTTGTAACATTGAATCAATGAAAAAAAAGAACTCATATTACAATTTGGCCTGCATTTAGATTCATCATTCATGGGGAACTATATTTGTAATGAACTTCAGAGATAGCCATAAATCTTAAGGTGTGGACAACAGTAAGTTCAGATATTCTGGATATATACCAAGAAGAAAACAATCCGTCCAGGCAAGTAACCACTTATATCATTGATCTGCATGAAAACCAAAGTAGGAAATGAGATTAGGATCTTTGGCACTAGTGGCAAAGACTGCAAGTTAATATCTTAATCATTTCAAAATAGTGTATTTGCCTGATTGCCTGCCTCTAGTCCACACATAGTATTTACATGCCTGTCACAGGCGTGGTTACTATTCACATGTGTACTGTTCATGTATTTACTGTTCGCTCGCGAATAGTTTCCTTTGTTAGGAATATCTATTTCCTTAAATAGTTAATTAGTTTCCTTGTATAGGGATTAGGTAATTGAAAATATTATCTATTAATTAGGAAGATTATCTATTAGTTAGGAATGTCATTTATTAGTTGGAAAGATCATCATTTAGATTGATTTTATCCATAATTGTTAAAAGAGCCCTCTATATAAGGAGGCATATTGTAATCGTTGGGATTAAGTAAAGATGAATAGACAAGTTCTTAGTCCCTAAAGTCCAACTGTGGTCGTTCCCTTGACCGGCTATTCTAGATCTATTCCTCCCCCCAATCGGTGCCCTCTTTCACCTAGTGCCGTTCTACCTCAAGTCATCGGCTCATCGCCGTCCGACCTCCCTCCGACGGATGTTTACCCCTATGAACTAAGGATCATTACAATGTGGTATCAGAGCCAATACCATGGCTTCTGCTGTCGAGCTATCCCTACTAGGCAACCTGATAGAGTCGATGAAGATGACATTGAAGATGATGCTCCAACAGATTTCGCCCACCCCATCGGAGGAGTTTGTCGCCCTATGTTGCAACTCGAGGACGAGCTGTTTCACCAAGAGGGGTGTAATTTTCACGGGCGTGGTCACTGTTCACGCATGTACTGTTTATGTGTTTACTGTTCACCCACGAATAGTTTCCTTCATTAAGAATATCTATTTTCTTAAATAGTTGATTAGTTTCCTTGTATAGGGATTAGGTAATCGGAAAGGTTATCTATTAGTTAGAATGATCATCATTTAGATTGATTTTATCCATAATTGTTAAAAGAGCTCTATATAATGAGGCATATTGTAATCGTTGAGATTAAGCAAAGATGAATAAACAAGTTCCTAGTCCCTAAAGTCCAACTGTGGTCGTTCCCTTGACCGGCTATTTTAGATCTATTCCTCCTCCCAATCGGTGCCCTCTTTCACCTAGCGTCGTTCTACCTCAAGTCGTCACCGTCCGACCTCCCTCCGACGGATGTTTACCCCTATGAACTAAGGATCATTACAATGCTAAACACAAAGGGAACAAGCTCTAGATTGTATGATTAAGTATGCAGTTGTTACAAAAGAAAAATAAATAGAAAATAGAATGTCCACAATGATATCAATGGGGAACCAAACTTTTGGCTCTATTTAACATATATGGGATTGACTGTTCACACCTACCTGCAATTGGCCCGCATTCCCACTAACCATATCGATCATTTTTATGTAAGAGCCTTCTTCCACCGGTTCATACACCTGCAGAGGTTTCAAGTTGTTTGCATATAACCTTTCCAGCTTCTAGACAAAAACAAAAAGAAAAAATAAAAAAAAAGTTCCTACAGAACACAATTCAGCAACTATGGACCTTTTCATAATAGGCCAATCGCTCTTTGAAATCTCGTACTCCAGCTTCAAAATCTGTCCTGGAACACAAACAGAAATTACATCCAAAATGTATTCATGGGAATGGGATACAGACAAGCAAGTAAGCAAGATTTTTCTCACTGCTCCGCATAATCCGGACTTTGTTGAACTTTCAAGCGTATATTTCTCTCGACAACATCCTGGTCATTACATATTGTTTCCAAAAAGATGATCTGGAAAGTAAAGGGGATCGTCGATATGTTAAAGAGCAGTCAATTAGATCCCAAACTGTGCAATAACTTAATATAGTGTCCCATAATGCACGTATATAGCGAACAATCTTCTTATCAGCAAATTTGGAATATGTCGTCACAAAATAAAGCATATTTATAAATGCAACTACGGAAGCCTAATTAAGCCTAATTTCACACATGCCACCACAAAAGGCGCCAAACTTTCTTCCACAGCATTGAAGTAACCCTACACTTATTTTAAAATGTTTGCACTGAAAAAACATAAATGCTGTCAGATTTTTAAAAAATGACCAAATTCCCTCTTAAGAATGCACAGTTTCCTCCATTTCTTCCCCAAAGAAATTAAATTATCAAATGGCAGTCTTCAACATGTTCTTCCTGTTATAAATATTGTGTGTGTATTGAAGAGACCCAATGTGCAATATATATAGGGTACAAAGGGACACAAGTCTAAACCCTAGAACAATAGGAAATACCACTAATATCCTTAACATCCCCCTCAAATGCATACGCCTTACATTTGGAAATGGTTGACACTACAGTAGGGAAAATCCGAAATTCGAGTCTTGATAATGTCGTCATAGCATGCAGCTCTTGGAAAATATATCGAGTATCAAAAGATCTCCCATCCGGAGTCGTGCGACAACATATAAAGCACAAGGTGCAGGGGCTGAGAAGTAGAGGCAAGCGGGAATAAAGTCGACCGCGACAACACGACGAAGAAGATGATGACACTGACAAAAATAGAGAAAGTTATCAAATCAAGCCGACAAGGAATAGATAGAAGCATGATGGCGCAGATCGAAGCCTAAGACGGCGACGGCGTGGTGCACAAAAAGTGCAACAGAGGCATAGTACAGAAGAAGCACGGCGGCCTTACAAGCTCGGGGTGGTGGCATCATAACGACTTCTATGATCTGCAACGGCTTAGAAAGAAGAGCAGCAGCTGCTGCCATACAAAAGGAATTCCTATGCTTCTATGACTGACAATAAATTTGTGGACTCGTATGACTTAGACGAACTCAAAGATAGAGTGATACGAACTTGGATGGACGCAACGACGCTAGAAAAAAACACTAAGGATAACGAGTAGCAAAGCGAGCTATAACCTAACTAGCAAGAGAAAAACCGTAACCTAACTAGCGAAGAGAAAACCGTAACCGAACTAGCAGCAGAAGATCACTGATTAAGCCATCTAAGAGCACTAGGCATCAACAGACGCAGCAAAACCAACACATCACGCCTCAGGCGCTGGCTGCATGAGCCCGGACTTGGCAATGGCTGATGGCGCTTTGAAAGCATCTAGGCCCCTAAAAATGATTTTGGTAATTAATATCAACAATGTGTTAAGGGGCTAACATGTGTGTTAAAATGTTTAAAGAATTAGTCCCGAAGCTTGAATGATGATATGGATATAAGCAATGCAAAGGTGATAAAGATCAACATGGCTCAAGGCAAAGGTATCATTTAGACTAAGGATCCTTGTGTAGTTTTTGCCGGTCTCGGTGTTTAGAGAAAAGACCGGATTTGTAGATTAGATGTCGTACTACAAAGAGAGATCAAAGCTAATAGCTTGAGGATCCATCTAAGTGCCATTTTATCAACTAGAAGTCATACATTGCATTTGATTTGCTTCTGGAAAACTATTCAGAAATATCGATAAGACTGTTGTTAGAATGTAGCTTATCCATTCCAATGGGCCAAGAGGCCAATATATAACATGTACATGGTATACAATTATGCAAAGAACACCCTACAATATGCACATATCTAACACTCCCCCCCCCCCAAAAAAAACTTATGGTGGATCAACAACACTGAGTTTGGAAAGGTAGAATATATGCTGAACTCTAATTTGTGCCTCGGTGAAGAAATCTGCTAACTGAAGCTCCGAAGGCACATACTGAAGATCAATAACTTGGTCTTGCACCTGCGATCGCATGTATGAGGCATCCACTCTAATGTGCTTTATGAGCTCATGCTTCACAGGATCTCGAGCAATACTGATTGCACTAGTACTATCTGATAAGAGAGGAGTCGGTGTAGAAGCCGAAACACCAAAATCCTCAAGTAGCCACTGAAGCTATGTGATCTCAGCTGTCAATGACGTCATGGCTTTCAACTCAGCCTCAGCGCTCGAACGAGAAACTGCAGTCTACTTCTTGGTCTTCCAGGCAATTGAGGAACCAAGAAAAACACAACAGGCAGAAAGAGACCAGCGATCAAAATGATCGCTAGCCCAGGTCGCATCAGAGTACGCCTGAAGCTGCAAAGATCTGGAGTAAGGAAAGAACAGGCGACGAGTGATGGTCCCGCGAAGATATCACAGAACACGAAGAAGATGAGTGTAGTGAAGCTAAATGGGAGCAGAGACGAACTGACTCAGGATGTGAACCGGGTGAGATATGTCAGGGCGAGTGATCCAAGGTAGACGAGGCTACCGACAAGATGGCGATAGCGAGTGGGATCCTCAAGAGGCTCACCATCAGTAGGTCGAAGGTGAACACCAAGCTCTATCGGAGTATCCACCACACGCAGATCAGTGAGACAAGCGCGAGTAAGGATATCCTGAATGTACTTATCCTAGGAGAGATAGTAGCTCTCAGGAAGTGATCTCTATCCCAAGGAAGTAACGAAGAGAACCCAAATCAGACATCAAGAACTACTCACTGAGACGCTCCTTCACAAAGGCAATGTACTAAGAGTCATCTCCAATAATGATCATATCATCCACATAGAAAAGGAGGAGTGTCCGACCCCGAGGAGAGGTGTGGACGAAGAGGGCAGGGTCGTGATCACTGGCGGAGAAGCCGACAACAGTGACAACAGAGGAGAAGTGGCCAAACCAAGCACAAGGGGCTTGTTTGAGCCCATAGAGAGAGCGACGAAGGTGACACGGAATACCCAGGGGGCGGCTGCATGCAGACCTCACGCAGCTCGTCATTGAGAAAAGCATTCTTAACATCGAACTGAGAGATGGGCCACTGTCAAACAGAAGCCACAGCAAGGAGAGTGCGAACGGTGGTCATGTGAGCAACAGGAGCGAAAGTCTCATCGTAGTCACGACCATACTCCTGCTGAAAACCACGCGCTACAAGACGAGCCTTGTAGCGCTCGAGAGAACCATCTGGGCGGGTCTTGATCTTGTACGCCCACTTGCACGTGCAGGTAGGGACAAGATCCCACGTGCCACGTGCCAGTACGCTCCAAAGCAGCAATCTTCTCAGACATCGTGAGTTGCCACTCAGGGTGAAAGCAAGAAATCACCAGAAGTCGTAGGCTCGAAAGAGTAATGGCCGCAAAGTCAGAAGGCCGAGCGGCTCGACAAAGGTGACGATCACGAAGATCATATCTGGAAGAAGGCGAAGCGAGACCCAGCAAGGACGGAGAAGGAGAACTAGGAACAGGGCCCAGCAAAGACGGAGACTCAACAAGAGAAGGAGTAAATCGAGGACGGCGAGAGTAATGCAAGGGAATAGGTGAATTCTCAACAACAGAGCGGGAAGGAAACTCTGGTGGAGGGGGAACAGGTGGAGCCGGAGGAGAGGGAGGCGAAAAAGATGGAGAATGAGGCGAAACAGTGGTGGAAAGCTGAGAGTCAGGAAAAATCAGAAAGGAGATCGACTCAGCAAGAGAATCTGGGTTGATAGTGAGGGAACGAGGGTAGTAAGATCGGGACTCGTCAAAAGTGACATCCCGAGAAATCCTCATCCTGCGAGCAACAGGGTCATAACAACAATAACCCTTATGCTCAAGACTGTAGCCAAGGAAAACTCACTCAACTGACTGAGCAGTCAGCTTGGTGCACTCACGAGGTGGAAGAAGGACGAAACAGACACATCCAAAACTGCGAAGGTGACTGTACTCTGGAGCTCGAACAAAGAGACGCTTGACAGGAGTAGAACCCTAAAGAGCAGTGGAGGGCAGCAGGTTGATGAGAAAAGCAGCAGTAGAAATAGCCTCAGCCCAGAAGTGAGGGAGAACAGAAGAGGCAAGCATGAGGGCGCGAGCGGTCTCAAGCAAGTGACGATAATTACGCTCAGAGACACCGTTCTGAGCGTGACCACCAGGGCAAGAGTACTGAGGAAGAGTGCCCTGCTCAGCGAGAAAACGACACAAAGCAGCAGATAGATACTCACCAGCAGAGTCGGCACGAGTCACACGAATGACCGAATCAAACTGAGTGTGAATCATGGTGGCGAACATCTGGTAAATAGAGAGAACCTGATTGCGAGAGGACATGAAGTAGATCCAAGTATAACGAGAATAATCATCAACAAAGATCACATAGTAGCAATGACTCCCTTTCAAAACGAAAGAGCCGGACCCCAAACATCAGAGTGAACAAGATCAAAAGGATAAGTAGAAATAGAAGCACTAGAGGGATAGGGGAGTTGCAGCTGCTTGCCAAGCTTGCAACCCATACAATGTAAAGAGGTGTCTCCAGAAACAGACCCAAGAACACCACGACCGACTAAAGACGATAAACGTGAGCCATAGAAATGACTGAGACGATGGTGACACTGAGCGAAAGAGGTAGCGGAGGACGCGGCAAGACCAGAGGTAATGGTAGTGGCTGACTGGTTGGTGGAGACAGCGGAAGGAAGATGAAGCCAGTCGAGCTTCCAAAGATGCTTCGAATCATGGCGCCGAGGGCCAGTACCAAGCAGAGTCCCCGTGCGGCGGTCCTGAACACAACAAGAGTCAGACTCAAGAACAACACGACAGTCATGAACAGTGATCTGACCAGCCGACATAAACTGCAAAGTAACGTGAGGAACATGAGAAACTGTAGGGACATGAAAAGAAGTGGTGGAAAGGGTGCCTCGGCCTGCAACAGGAAGAGAGGTACCATCTGGAAGGAAAATCTGTGGAACGCACGGAAGATGGGTAGAATCTGATGTCATGTGAAAAGAAGCACCAGAGTCCAAGATCCATGGAGACAAGATACCTGACAAGAGAGGAGGCGGAGGCGAGGAAGACTGCTGAGAAGCAAGAGCCAGATGAGCAGAACCCGAGGAGTATGAGGACGAGCCGACCCCGAGGCACTGAAGTAGAGAGAGGAGCTGCTGTGTGGCGTCACCAGAAGAGCCCTGGCGAGAGGTGCCAGCTCCTGAGTGAGAGGAACCTCCAGAGCCCTTCGGGGGATGTCCACCCCGACGACCCTAGTCCCTCCTCCGCTTGTAGCAATCCTGATACCTGTGGCCGTCACGCTGACAGTAGGTGCAGTGGAGACCCACGGTAGAAGCAGCAACCATTGGAGGAGCTGGGGGAGGGATCACAGTCAGTGCTGAAGAAACCGGCGAAAGAGCAGGTGCTGAAGCAGACAAGACAGCTTGCATCTGAGCCACGCCACAGTGACGAGTCTCCTCAGCACGCACACCTGTGAGGGCCTCCACCAAGCTCGGGCGTGGGTGTCAAGTCAGGAGCTGAGCACGCACAGTCTCGAACTCAGGCCGGAGACGCGTTAGGAAGTCGTAGAGACGGTGAGTCTCCTGGTGAGCGTAGAGCCACACACAGCAGGGACAGGTCCGGCAGACATCCGGCCCCAGAGAGTCAAGCTGACGCCACACCTCAGACAGCTTCTGGTAGAAGTCATCCACGGTGGCATCAAGCTGCTGAAGAGAATGCGCCTGGTGCACGACTGAGAGATACATAGCATCACTTGTCGGCTGGTAGTGAGCTCGGAGGCGCTCCCACATAAGCTGTGTCGTCGGCAGCTCCGCCACATCCATGGAGATGGTCACAGACATGCTACCCACCAGAATGGCGGTAGCACGAGCCTCGGCCTCCTGCCAGCGCTCGTAGGCGTGCAGCTCAGACTAGTAGAGCTCCAAGCTGGGAAGCACGGACACGCCAGGGAGTCGCCGTGTCCGTGTCGGACACGGAGACGGCTCCGACACGGCTCGGATACGTATCGGAGGCGTGTCGGAAATTGCAATCGCGAAAAAAAACAAAAACAAAATCGGACACGGATTGAACACGTATCGGACACTTGGGCCCATTCAATTCGGCCCAAAACGAACAGCCCATTCATCAGCATCACCATTCACTCACTGGTTAACCTACCCGATGGTCCCGAGTCCCGACCGACGATACACAGAGCTTCGACGCCGCCGCTTCTTGCGCCGCCATCGGCTTCTTCCCGATGGCCACCGGCGGATCCCGACGCCGCTCGCGCTCGGCTTCTTCCAGCTCCGGTTTGCTTCTTCCCCTTTTACCTTCCTCTGACCTCCAATCTTCGCCGCGACTCCTTTCCTGCGTCGCTGGCGCGATTTCCTTTCCTTGCGCCGCTTGCGTCCGCCAAGCGCCTCCTGAATCGCCGGTCTGCTTCGCCTCCAGCTTCCACCTGTCGCCTCCCAAGACAAGTGCCATGGAGGCGGCCCGAGCCTAGGACAGACGCGTGGGCTTGAGGGACTAGTGCCACGGCTGGTCGAGTGGCGGCGCTATGGGCAGCCGTGGCTAGAGGAGGCACTTTGGAACCGAGAGCAATCAGGAGAAAAAGCAAGGAATGGGGGAGAGAGAGGAGCAAGAATTGGGGAAGAAGCAGATGAAGTGAACTGGGAGCTGTTCGGCCGTAGCAAAGAGATAAAATGGAGAGAGAGGGTGGAGTAAAGAAAGACAGGGATCAACAAGAGGAAGTCTAGGTGTCAATTATTTGATGGTTGATTGGTTGTTATAATGTTAGGTACTTAGGTGTTTGCTGTTGCATTGTATTTGTTACATTGCTTACTTACATTTACTAATTAAGTTTTTTCTATTCACAGGTTAAAGGAATTATGAATTTCTTGTATTAATATGAAGTTATGCTTTATGAAGAACTGAAAAGACCAGGAGCCGAGGATCATCTTTGAGGTACATATTCCTAACATTTTACACTTTCTGTTTGATAAACACGTAGAAAAGCATTCAATAATACATATGCATATATTATTATTATTATTATTATTATTATATATACTGTTAGCGTCAGACGCCATTTTTAGAAAATAGCGTATCCCGTGTCCGATACGTGTCGTGTCCGTGCATCCTAGGCTCCAAGGCCTCCTCCAGTGCCTCGTGAGCCGCCTGATCCGCACAAGCAGAAAGAGTGGGCAGAACTGGCGGTGTAGGGCGAGGCGGGCAGGGATGCTTGCCGGTGAGATGACCCCACAGACACTGGCTGTTGAGGTAGATCCTCAGGTGAACAGCCCACCCCTGGAAGTTCGTCCCATCGAACCGAACTGGAGGGAGCGGGATGGCGAAGGAGCCTCCGGTAGAAGCCATCAGGGATGACTTGACCGGATCCGGAGTCGAAAGTCGATCGATGTGCTCCGGAGATACAGCTGGAGCCTCCTTTTTTTTAATTACCAGAGAAACCGGAGCAGATGAAAGCCGGAGCTACGACCGCTAACGATCCAATCTAATAATAACCTGTCTAACTAATAGATAATACCAAACACCTAATAGATATATTCCTAAATAATAAATCTGCGAATACGCAGCATTCTCGTTCATGGGGCACTACAAGACCTCCTCGGTTACTCTGATCTGAGCGTCTGATGCTTTCGCTTAGTTGTTGAGCCATACCATTACACCTCATGGCGCAGGCTCGTTCTCGAGCTAAAGTGGTGGCCACAGTTGAAGTCCTTGGTGACCCCATGTTGATGAGAGGGTACAATGACAACGTCGCGTCATGCAGACGAGAATCAACGAAGCTCCAATGGACAACAGTCATGTTGTCGAGTAAGACCTTCTGCTCTTCACTGGTAGCCTTCAACTTCTCCAAGAGAGATGGTGCGGCACCGGAAGCCATGGTGAGTGGCTCTGATACCAAATGTTGTGGTCATTGGTTGGATATGGGTCCGAGGACCGAGGATAGGGCACTCGCCCTCATCTAACCGCCAGCAGGGCTCTTCCCTGTCGAGGTAGCGAGGCTCTTGAGGCCTGATTAGCCAGAGAGGCGAGGGATCGTCCTCCAAGCTCGGCTGGGACTCTTCCCAACGAACAAGGAGGCTCTGATCTTTAGTCAACCGGTTAGGGACTAACTTTGTTTATTTCTTTGCTTCCTTGATAATGGATACATGTTATCCCTTTTATAGGGACGACACGACTTGACCCCTAAGAAATAATCTATAAGGAAACTTATCTCTAACGATCCAATCTAATAACTTGCTTAACTAATAGATAATACCAAACACCTAATAGATAGATTCCTAAATAATAAATCCTACCCAATACATGCGGCATCATTGTTCACGCGAGCTACAAAGACGCGGCTTACTGAGACTCATCGGCTATTTGGCCATACCGGTTCACACTGGGCTCACAGGTGCGTTAGTGGTTGGGAAATAGCGATAAGAATAGTTAGTTTCTTGCTGCGAAAGGAAGGAGAAGGTGTCATGCGCGGGAATTATTGTTCACATGCATGAATAGTACCCCCCCCCCAATGGTGCTATAGCAACGCGCACTGTTCATGCCAGGCTCGTGGGTGCATTAATAGTTGGGAACTAGATATAAGAATAGTTAGTTTCCTTGTTAGTTGGATTTACTTTCTTAGAGATATATTCCATCCATTAGAGATATGTCTTCTTAAAAATAGAGATTGTTTTTATGGCTCAAATCGAGTCATCCCTATAAAACTAAAAGGGGAAGCATGTATGCATTATCAATCAAGCAAGAAAGATGAATTAAGCTAGCCTCCCTCCCAAGGTTCTATCATCCTAGTCTATAGTCTAATCTTTCATCCCACCAAGCTAACGCTGCTTGGCCTTCTTCCTAGCGGTGTTTACCCTGTTATGAACTAAAGTTCATGACAATACACAAGAGCAAGCTTTTAGAAATTCACCCTTCTCTATTTAGATTACATTCATTAGGTGTGCACAATTATTGCTTTAGGAGCCAACCACAAGAACAAAGAAGTTAACAAGGAATGATGGAACAACATTCGCACTAGTTTATCTGGAATGTACTACCCATCATAAATGGTTTTAAATGCCATATTTTCTAAATGCAAGGGATGTGGCTGGTGATACTGAAAAGTGTAGGGGTGACAAGTATTGTTGGAACGAGACTTGGTCTATTCCAAAGGGCTAAAAGGTCAATATATCATGTACAGGGTAGGTCAATATGCAAAGAACACCCTAACCTATATACATATCTAACACCCTCCTCAAACTCATGGTGGATCAACAATACTAAGTTTGGAGAGGTAGAAACTATGATGAGGCAAGGGCGGCAGTGGCGGCCCAAGGCAGGAGCGGCGGCGGCGGCTCGAGACCTGGGCGGTGGCTCGAGGCAGGGGCGGCCACGAGATTTGCGGCGGGATGGCGAAGGAGGCGCCGATAGTAGCCATCAGTGGTGACTTGACCGAATCTGGAGTTGGGAGGTGGCGTGCCCGGGAGCAGAAGCCCCGGGAGTGGCTCCAGCTAGATCGGGAGCCGGAAAGAAGCCAAAACCGAAGAGAAGCCGGAGCCGAGGTGAAGCCGAAGCTGAATCACCGGCTCCACGTAGATCGGGGAGCCGGAGTGAAGCCGAAGCGGCTGGCTCGGCGGCATCGGGGGCGACGACCGGCGTTGAGGATGGAGATCCCGAGCGGCGTCAAAGATGGAGGTCCCGGGCAGCACCGGGGACACCGGGGACACCGGGGAGAGTATCCCGAGCGGTGGCAGTCGGGTTGGGGGCGGCCCGTCCCAGATCCGGCTGTAGGGAGGAGCGGCGGCGGCGCGGATCGAGCGGCGCCAGAGGAAGCGAGCACGCGACGGGGAGAAGGAGAAGGGCGCCACCGGGGGGGGGGGGGCCTGCGGCGGCGAAAACCCTAACCCTGCTCTGATACCATGTTAGAATGAGACTTGATCTATTCCAAAGGGCCAAAAGGCCAATATATCATGTACAGGGTTGGTCAACATGTAAGCTATATACATATCTAACAAGTATAACCAATTGATCAAAGAATAAGCTATTAGCCTATTACTGCATGGCAGACAACTGGCATGACATTGCTGGCAGGAACCGAATGGTTCAAATAACCAAGAAAATACCCAAGAGCTACATGCTGATTCAATTATACCTTACATTTTCCTTCAGCCATTTTCATCAGCATGTTTCTCCGTCTTCTTGTGCTGTTTGTCGCATCAAAAATACCAACCTGCAGACCGGCCAAAATAATCAATTATCCAAAATAATAACAGAATATAGCAAAAAACTTTTGCCCTACCTGGCCACCTTCCTGCATCCAGGATAGCATATCTTCCATTGCTAATGCTGCCACCTGAAAAACGCAAGACATAATTTACCAGAAAAAAATAAGAAAGCAGTACATGTTTGATGTTTCATGGAAAATATGCGAACCATATGTTTTCACAGAAAGTAAGTACTTCCTCCGGTGTCCGGTCAAACATTTTAGTTTAACCATCAACATATATACATAATACAAGTATCTAGAAATTCTAGATTGACCGTATAAAATTGGTGTTACCTACTCCATCGTGAAACATACTTTCATAATATATAATTTTGATTAGTGACATCATATTGTGATAGAAATTAGTTGTCAAAGTAGTACATTATACCGTGTCATTATCACATTTGGAATCAGAGGGAGTAGCATAACTCTGGCTCTAGATAAACTTGGAACTAATTCATCATAAATGGTTGTAATTTTATTTATTTGTTACTTTTGAGATAGCAACAGTAGCAATGCACTGACCTCATTACGTGCCTCCACACCCTCCTTGTTATCTCCACGAAAGAAATCAGCAGTCTGCTCAAAAGAACACGATGCAATTACAGAACTCTTCTTGAACAAAGCTCATAAATAGGATCATAACTTCTTGAGTTCATTGCGATTGAACATACTACATGAGTCAATGAGATCCTATGCTGAACTCAATGAAAATTGAAATTAGAAGTTCCACATTTCTCATGAAAACTATTAGAAATCAAGTAGCCACTTGAGAGTAGCAGCTGACTACTGTTACTGTGTTAAATACTACAAAACCAGTACCAGTAATCAGTCACATAAAAATTGTAATTACCTGATTAATTCCATGCTTGAGCCGGCGATACTACATTTGAAATGTCAAAAAAGGGCACAAAATTAGTGACTATTACCATGAATATGTGCAATTCTCTGCAAAATCAGCTTAAGCTAAATGTTCACCTTTCCAACATTGAAGTGTTTTGTTTCATGACCTAACCATCGAAGATATCTTGTAAGCTTAGCTGCCGTAAAGGTCTTACCAAGAGCTGGCAGCCCAACCTAGAACGTCAGCATAGATTACAAAAGGACTGCAAAGGTAATTGAAACAAAAGAGAGTGCTTCAATGAATTAATGGGAATGCGTACAACCACATTTAACTATATTCATATATCTTTATATATGAATATATAACTGATACATGCCCACACATTTTTTCCCTTTTTTGAGGTAGTGCGGCACATCCTTTCATCGTTACTCATTAGAATATTTGTCAAATAAAAAAATTTGTCGAAAACAAAAAAGTGGCTGAGTACTGCATGACAATATGACATGAACGTGTGAGTATTAGAATAAATAAAGTGCACCCAGCAAATTTGGGTGGTTATTGGAGCAAACAAAATTTTGCTGCGAGAAGTTCTTATACTTGTGAAACTCAGAGGTTTTAGAATTTACACGAAAAATGATTTTTCCATGGAAACAAAGGCACTTCTACTGCTTCAATTGTAAGTCATCTAAGAAAGTAATCAACACAAAAAAAAAAGCGTGGTGAATGTACTAGGTAAAGCGTTCCATTTTAACTGTGTGAAAATTACCAGCACAATGGCTAACTTGCGGTCCTCTTTTGGCCCGTACATCTGATCAGCTACAGCTGCTGCTGCAACAGCTCCTTCTGCTGCTGGCATGCCCTGATAGTTACAGCTGTCAGAACTTCTGGTCACAGAAATTTAAACAACAGATTTTGACAGGTTCAGAAACTAATATGGAGTACAAAAAATATCACTGGAGATGATTGTTTTTTTAAAAGAAAATGCCACAGATTCACAGGCGAGTGTCTATACAAATATGTAATAGCTTGAAACAAAAGAACGAATGAAAATGCATATCCTAAATATTTCTAAGCATTTAATGCAGCTAAAGATTCAAAGAAACTAGGCATAGTGTATCATCTGCTAATGCTGCAACAGTTAAGAAGTTATGAAAGTTCCACTTTGGCAGTTAAAGCTTAATACCTGTTTAGTGCATATCAAATAGCTCAATAATACATATATCACACTTGCCATAAGCCCATAATCACTAAGAATTCACAATTCAAGCATAGTATAGAACTTTGCCATGCATAATTTAGTAAATTTTGCAATGTGCAGTGCTGTGTGGTACAACCTTTGCTTCAGAATCCAACTTGATGCTGCTCAATGAAATAGTTTCATCCGTTGGTCTAGCAAACTTTGGAGAGCCAACACCTCTATCAACAAAGACCGCCCTTTGTTCTTCCTGTGATGGTGCATGTCTCCCATCTGCATCCTGAGGCATAAATTATAAATAATCTATTGGCTATTTTGTTTATAACTGCTAAATGTAGATATTGATAAAATCTCCTCTATCGAAAATGCAAGTAAAAATAAAAAAATGTTTTAGTGTTTATGCCATCTAAATAGGATGTGACGGCCATCTTGAGTAGGCCATGCTACCAGAGACATAAACCACAAAGTAATAAAAGAATAAATATAAACCCAAGCTTCTTCAATTGCTACAGAAAATAATTGCAATTTTTCAGTTATTAGGCATAGAAAGCAAGAAATCTACAGGAGAAGAAACTTGCAAAGATTAAACGAGTTTCAGCCAATGACACATGCAAATAAGTCCATCCATAAGATGCATGTCCATTATCAGGTGTGACTCAAATGGTAAGTGTCTAAGTGACTTCACGGAGAAATTTAATTGTGGTGTGACTTAAGATCAAACAAGTAAAAGAAAAGTTGGTAGCGCTTCATAACCATAAGCAGAAGTCCAAGCATGTTAGTAATCAGTCACATTTTGTAGTATAACATATATAAAATAATACAATGGAAACTTTCTTCTGGTTCATAATCACATTGAAATCAATTCAACCAAATTTTTATTATCGAATGAAAGGAAGACCTAACAGAAAGTAACTAACTTATTAGTGCATGCCAGATAGTGTTATGATGACACTATTGAATAAGTAGTAACTTCTATTACAAGCTACCTAAATTACCACACACTTCAGTAAAAGGGATAACAATTATTTCTATAATGGAATGCCTAAATTAGCAAATGTTGATGATACATGATTTTGAGCTAACAATCAATTGAACAAGAAAAACTAAGTTATACCTTCTTTATATTAGCATAGTGATTCGGGGATGCAACGCCTTTGATCAAGTTGTGCAAAATGCCCTTTGTGGTATCATTGTTTGAGGAAATCCCGGTGTGCAATAATGAGCGTGGATTTTCAGTCAAGTTAGCTGCATAAACAACACCTGAGCCCATGTTTGGTGTTGGAACTACATACTTCTCTAAATCAAGCTCCAAACCAGAAGCGAAGCCATTCTGCTTGAAGGAACAAGAGAAAATTGGCAGAATAGAAAAGGAAGCAGCACCTGTTGTGCAAATAGAAACATAGGCAGCAGCTATGCGGGAAGACAATTCTTTTGAAAGTATGGATGAACCCGCACTGCTCTTGCCTTCAAAAAGGACCCTAAAACTACTTCTTTACACTTGGATATATTTTGCCAAATGCGGGTGCCACACTCCACAGAAAGACAGCTTTGGACATGGGACTGGGGTTGTTTTCATTAGTTAGGTAGGTCAGTTTAACTTTTGGTCATATATGTGCTTTTCATACTCATTAAATATTTTTACCTTAAATGTCTTTAGTGTTAGCCTGTAGTCCTACACTTAAGAAAACTCCCACTGAGTTTTTAAAGGCATTACTCAAATTCAAATCCTCCCACCGGTCACAAATTCTTGTCAGCGTGGGAAGCATGATGTCAAACTTCTTGACATTTGACGACGAGAATAGTATACGCATACTCTTCATAATATTATACTTGATAAACTTTTTACAAATATTGTGATGGAAATTAATGGCAAAGCATCTCGAAGACCACAAAAAGTCAAAAGCGTTAAGATTTCCTGACCGGACGGAGTATACTACATTGTACAAATATACAAAAACTACAACATCGAAGTAATAAATAAGAGATACTGTCAACCAAGGTTCTGAAATCTGTTGGGTACTGGGCCAGTTTCACATTGCCCTTTCCAGTAAGCACATTACTTCGCTATATCAATTAATAATGGAAAAAATGCTCGTTGAAACAAATGAGTTTTGCAAGGTACCAGACATAATGTCCAGTTCTACAACCAAGTAGCAAGCTGCCTCAAGCCGTCAACCTCTGCCAGATTGCCACATTACTCTCTTTGGTATTGGACTGTTAACAACAAAGCGCTGGCTGGAAGCCAGGTGCTACAAACCTAGCTGTCACTGGTAAAACATTGGTTTCAAAAACCCACTTTTTGCAACATAAAGTATCACTACTGTTCATTAAAAGGTTGTTAGACGATTAGGTTTACAATTTCCTAATTTCTTGCGGTAACACCATAATATATAAAAAAAAGAAGATAAAAGCAGTGAAACAAATTCAAACCTTGGCCCTGGATTCAGATTCAGCATTCATAACAACATCATGGGCCCCTCGCACCCTTGAAGGCTGAAGGTACTCTTGATGAGCCCTCCAACTAGCAGCCAGATCAAACGCGGACAACATTTCTGTCTCAACCCAAACCTTACACTCAAGCACATCCTTCTCCCCGTTGACTTTAAAAACCGCATCCCTCATTTCCACTTCATTACTCATGCAACCTACTGGTCGGTTCGGCCCCTCCTCAACAATGCACTGTGAGCTATCGTCCTTTGGCTTCAATACGAACTTGAAATCCAGTGTTTCTAATAAAAACAACAAATAAAGGCCATAAAAGCTAGTTAGAATAGTCACAAAATTGAACAAAATCCAACTCACTGCATCTACAAATAATCTACTCAGTTAACCAGAGCAGAGTAAAGGATCACTTCAAGAATTACGTAATTTCATTTCAAAAGCACAGATCGACGTACTACATTGTTGTCCTCGGAAATGAGAAATCACTTGTTCATGCCATACTATCTACACGACTACACATTACAACAGACAATTCCAATAAAAAAAACTTCCCCAACCGAATTACTCAAACTAGCGCATCCCAACGGCATGCCACAGCAATGCAGCTCGTCCCACCCCAAATATCACCATGACGGAATCCCAAACCCACGAGGACCGATCAAATCAGCCAACTCACCGTGGTGAGAAGGGAGGACGCAGCTGAGCTCCCACAAGGCCGCCGCCCGCTCCATCGGCAGCTGCGAAAAAAAAAACCAAAAAAACCATCACTGTCCGCATGGGAAACATACACGCGGACTAGAGGGGATTCAACGCTTACGGCTTTCGACGGGTCCCACGAGCCGGCGACAGGGTGCGAGCCGAAGAGGTGCGGGGCGAGGTCGAGCGCCGCTAGGCGGGGGCTCTCCAGCTTGACGGAGACGAAGAGATGGTCGGAGATTCCGCCGGATCTCGCCGCCGTCGCCATTGCCGGGGAGGAGAGGGAGGGAGAAGTTGGAAGGTGCCGGAAGGAAGCGGGCGCGGAGTGTACGCGTCGGTATCGTGGTTTCGCGGTGCGGCTCCCCGTGCGGCTGTCGGGGCCGCGAGGGGAGCGTGATGGTTGTATACCACTACAGTCTAAGCAAGCAGTATACACTGCCGCTGACACAGCAAGTGGGCCCGGAATCATACCTGGCCCACTAGTCAGTGAAAGATGTTTTCCATAAAAACAGTGCCGCGGGCCCGAAGGTGGTTTGGTACGTGGCGGCGACTGTGAGGGACGTCTCACTGGCCTGTGGGCCCTCCCGGAGAGGTGACTCGTCTCCACGAAGCGCAGAAAACTACAGGGAAGTAAAACATCGGCGACCGGCGACTGCGCGTTGCCGAGGCGAGATGGGTTTCATTTGGACCGACCTACGGGTTGTTTCTGCTGCAAATTTGCGTCTCCTCGCTGCAGGAAGGGCTGCGTGCTCCAGGTATTTGGGGGAAATTATTACATGCCAGGAGGAGTAATTCCTTGCCCTCACTTCTGTGTGAATTCCTGTAGATTTACAAAGCAACTATATTCATGCCTGCTTGATTTGATAATGCCTCGCCAATGTCTGGTGGGTGGTTCTTTGCTCGATCTGGACTTGGTCACAAATGAATGTATAATCGTGCGCATTCTTCCAAGCCTTTTGTGGATTGTGCAAAAGATTGTGTGTTTGGTGTTTAGGGGGGTGTTGCCCTAGAGAAGCTGAAGACGTTGCTGATTCGATAGCCCTTTTTTATGGGGCTAATTCTATAGCCCGTTAATGGCTTCAATATGCAGCAATTAATATTAGAGAAATACTATACAACGCTATAGCGTTGCAACGGCATAGCATCTAACCGTTCAATCCCCTCATCCGTGACTTCATCTCTCCCACCACTCATCTCTATCTTTTGGCCCAAAAACTTCATAGCGACTGCGTGGACCGCGGGAAGCAGAGCATCGAGACCATCTGCCTGCTGCTCGCCTACAAGCTCAAGTACCCGAAGCATTTCTTCCTCCTCCGTGGCAACCACGAGTTCGCCTCCATCAACCGCATCTACGGCTTCTACGACGAGTGCAAGTGCTGCTACAACGTCCTCCTCTCGAAGCTCTTCATCGATCGCTTAATCGCCTTCCCCATCGCCGCCAGTGACGACAGGATCCTCTGCATGCACGGCATCATCTCGCCGATCTGCACAAACTGAACGGATCAAGGCCTCGCCTAAGCCCACCGACGTCTTGGGACGTCGACTTGCTCTGCGACCTACTCGTCCCAGTAGCTGCCGGTCGAGAGGTAGGCCAAGGTGAGCTCGTTGACATTTTTTGAAACTTTTGGTTCCTAGAAACTTAATGAAACTTGCCGAATATTTTTTTGCTCTTGTTTGATTTTTTGATGAAAATTGTTGAAACTTGCTTAAACTTCTTGAAACTTTTTTGTCTGAAACTTATTGAAACTTCATGAAACACATCAAAAACAAGTTGAAACTTCATGAAACTTAATGAAACTATATGAAACTTGATGAAGTTTCATCGCAAGTTTCATGAAGTTTCATCCCAAGTCTCATGAAGTTTCATCCTAAGTTTCATCGTTTTTCATCAAGTTTCATATAGTTTCATGAAGTTTCATCTTAAGTCTCATAAAGTTTCATTAAGTTTCAAGAAGTTTCATCTCAAGTTTTATCGTGTTTCATGAAGTTTCATCCCAAGTCTCATATAGTTTTATTAAGTTTTATTAAGTTTCATCCCAAATTTCATCGTGTTTCATCAAGTTTCATATAGTTTCATCCCAAGTCTCATGAAGTTTCATTAAGTTTCATTCCAAGTTTCATCGTGTTTCATGAAGTTTCATCCCTAATCTCATGAAGTTTTATTAAGTTTCATCGTGTTTCACCAAGTTTCATATAGTTTCATTAAGTTTCATCTCAAGTCTCATGAAGTTTCATTCCAAGTTTCATCGTGTTTCATGAAGTTTCATCCCAAGTCTCATGAAGTTTTATTAAGTTTCATCGTGTTTCATCCCAAATTTTATCATGTTTCATCAAGTTTCATCCCAAGTTTTATCATGTTTCATCAAGTTTCATCCCAAGTTTTATCATGTTTCATCAAGTTTCATCGTGTTTCATCAAGTTTCATTAAGTTTTATGAAGGTTTAATCCCAAATAATTGATGAAACTAATTCATAATGTGTTTCATATGTCTTTCGTGAAGTTTTATTCCAAGTCTACCGCTCGTTGAAAAGATTTGAACATGATACTCGTTTTTTGAAACTTCATGTTTTGGATGCGAAAGTTGTTGAAACTGGTTTTCAAACCTCCTGTATAGCTTTTTCAAATGGCCAACCTATACCGTTGGGTGAGCCTCCCAACGGTATAGTGTTGTGTAGCAACTCTCTTAATATTAATATTAGGAAGCTGAAAAGGTAGATATGTCTTGTTCATAAGTGCTCATGTTTGTTTCTTGAAAGAAACCTTCTAGATTTTCTGTAAAAGTTTCTAATTTGGAGGTGTTTGCCAACCGGAACACTTGCACATTTTGTCAGAATTTGTGATGATAGTTGGCAATTCTTGACTTTTCTATAGCATATAAACTAAAAGTGGATTTATATGATACTCCTATGATCCTATCTGTGTCCAGTGGCGGAGCGTGAGGCAATAACAAGAGGAGATCAATGGCCAACTAACATGCAACAACAACTTTTTTTGCAAGGATGAACAATAATAATTATATTAGTGCTAAATCAACAAAGAAGTCGTGGAAGAATTTATAATCTAGGAAGTATTAGTTACTAATTAGAGACTGGTCGTGTTCGTATTTGGGTTACAAATATCATGTTAGAGCAAATATATGGGTAAATTACTCTAAATATCATATCAGAGCAACTATAAAGGCTAAGATGTGATACTTTAGAGAAAAAAAATATACCTTCTCAATTGGTGCCAATTTTCTAACAAAGCTCTTCTCTAGAATCCAAAGCATCAATGTTCATAATACATTCTTACCCAAATTAAGACCTAATTAGCATTAGTCCTGCCTCTATCAACCTTGACTCTTCTTACATGGAACTATGGCAGTAAGAGATGAAGCTCCAAGATGCTGTTGCCATAAAATGGGAGCTTCAACCTGACAACCATCGGCCAGCCCGTCGGAGTAGTCGCCGATCCCAATTGAGAGAGTTTGGCGAGAATTTGGGAGTTCGACATGCTGCAGAGAGAACAAGTGTCGAACCCGGGTGTACACCCACAAATCCTCTGTGTATTCTACACTAGTCCCTGGAAATAGTAGCTAGTGTACACTGTAAACAAATCTGGTAACATCTATAATTTGCACAACTTTATTAATAAATATCAGAGTTTATTACAAGAAAGGCTTACGAGCCAATAATAAATAACACAGCGGAAGACGAAGAAGAAGAAGTAGAGCTCAGCTAATCTGCCACAGGCAATCAACTGGGGTAGCGGTCTAGTCGTCGAGATCCTCAGCAATTGCGAAGTCCTTATCCTCTGAACAACATTTTATTAAGCAAGGGTGAGTGCAAAAATGTACTCCGCAAGTTACACCCATAACAGAGTTACTACATGCATGGATATTATCAAAGAAAGGCTTATAGGGTTATTTGTGCAAAAGTAATATTTGATATTTTTAAATACAATAACTAAGTTCAAAAGGTCAAATTTTACAATATCTAAAATTGAGTTCTAATTGAATTAATAATGCTAGTGTAGGCACCAACCTAACACTAACTTAAACACAGGCACCAACATGGGGCTTCAACCCACAATTTTTCTCATGGACACCCATCCATGTCATAAACTGTTTTACAAAACATTTTAAAAACAAAATCAAAGTTTAATCCACGAAAAGCTTTGCTCAACATGTCTATGACCGTAGACACGACTATTCGAATAGTTTGACACTTTGTAGAGGTTGTACAACTTTACCTACAAAAGATAATCAACTTATAATGTCTACTTCACACACTTCCATAGGTGTGTGATTAAGTGATTATGATAATGCCTTTACAACGTGTCATCCCAAAGTAGTCATGCTCGCTAAGGTTTCACTACCTTTGGATTAAACCATCCGTTGGAAGCCCCCTCTTACGCCATGTGGGAATACATGAAAATTAGGTCATTCTGACACCCACACATCAACATGTCATAACTAACAATGGAACGTTGTAAATTAATTAGCCCGGTCTGTCCCATACCAGACTTGTAGTAGCACGGAATGACTTAACAACCCGCAGCTCGCAGACTGGTCCTTAATTGACTGAACGACTTACAAAACAATCCCTAGGCATCAACTATTCACTGAATTGAGTCCGTGTATAAACTTGCACCCACCAACTATCCATTTCGCCCAAGTCCAAACCAAATTTATTTTATTCAAAGTCATTTATAAACTTCTATGGCACACCAATGTTATGGATACAATTTAAACAACATCTGATTTTTGGCTGAAAATTCCCAAATCAAATATTTCAGGTCTAAGCATGGCTAAGCTTAATTTTTCCCAAACGTTCTAGTTCATACTATTGCATCAACTAGATTTTATCTAAGGTGAAAAGGTATGGATATTTTAATGACAAGATTTGGCCATACAAATGGAATTGAAAATAACTATAAATTTAAAATAGGAATTTAAATTAACTTGAATATAAATAAGCATGCAATAATTTTTTTAAAAAAATAAATAATTTAAAATATTAGGATCAAATATGATCAAAGGATGTAACTTGCCTTGCTCAATTATTTTTGTTCTAAAACGGCGCCGAAATCTGGTTCTCCGAAGTCGTCGAAATCTATACGCGAAAACAATCTAAATTCAAACAAAATCCAAATAAACCCCAAGTTAAATAATTTTAGTGTAGATAGCTATATCTTTATTTTAGATGAATTTATAAATTTGAATCACTTGAATCGGAGCTCGAACAAAGGAGAACGGGCTCTCAGAAGATTGAATTTTACATGAAATGATAGAATTGCAAATTTTGAAATTTTCTGGAATTATTTTTCTAAAGGAAAAAACAATTTATTCTCATAAGCTCAGAGTAGTTATGGGTAAAGTGGTACAAGCCTGCGTAGTGCTAAATAAAACCATGAGTTCATGCATGTCTCCTAGATTGGAGTCTACAGTGACCGCTAGGGGTCTATCTTCTCACCAAGTGATAAGTAGTTTTTTCAAAAGTAAAATCTGCCACTTAATTTGGTAAAGTATTTTTCAGAAAAAGAGATGAGCTAGAAAATATGATAATTAAACAGAGAAGAATCATACAGTGCATCTTTGCTATTAATGCTTGCTGAGTACTTAGTACTCATCATTGCTATTATCTTCCTTTGTTAGATCTTAGTCCGACCGAAAACTATCCCGAGTGGGATGGAAGGATATGTAGGTGCTGAGGAGGCCGCAGGAGGCAAGGGCGCTTACTACGAGGACCAGAGTGAGTTGGACACCTTATTCGGCAAGTGGGAGGAGTAGACAACTGGTGGAGCAAGGCAAGCCATAGCCTTGCATGGCTACCTGTTGTAATAAAGTGCAATTTCTATCTTATTGTTCTGCTGTGTTAACTTTGGTAAGGCTTATTATTTGTCGGAGTGGTGTCCTACCGGGCAGACAAATAATAATCTGTATTCTTAAGTGTGATTACCCTTCAGGGTAATGACATGGGGCACCACATAAATAGACTTCGCGAGGCACTTCTTCCAGCACTGCCAGGGCTCCTTACAGATTCCTCATCAAAATCAAATCATACCCTAATTCATTCTCAGCCACTTGATGACCACCTTTGTAAAGTCTCTCATCATTGACATGGCCATTAGAAGATGCAACAGGGGACATCTCATCCATAGATTATTTGGCGCTAAAATGTTTTGCTTAACAAATGCATACATGTGGAATGGTATGCAAATAGCATTCATGTAAGGCTTGAACAAGGAATAGCTGGTATTCGTTTACTTCATTTCACAATTTTAAAAAACAATGGTTTATTATTATTAATAATAAAGTAAATCAAAAATCACAAAGTCAAAAAAAATGGAGCGATATATAAGCCAAACAATATGTTTCTTCGATATTGAACTCTTGTTTGTGAGATGTGGTTGATCTTGAACTAGTCTACCTATAATATTATAAAATTCAATAGATCTACAAAAGTAATAACTTATAGTTACTCTATATCGGATGCAACTGCCATGGTGAGATAATCGACAACCGCACTCTGATAGCATGCACGTTCCGTTCTAATAAAAACAAATAAGCATATTAGTAAAAAATAATACAACGAAGTATCTTAGCCCATCTTTCGTACTATTGTAATTACTAATTTATTTTTATTAGTAATATAACATTAGGTGGTAAATGGGTCATAAAATTTGTAGGTTGACCTAGCAACATGTCTATTAAGTGTTGTATCGTAAACTACAAAGTGTTGTAACATACAAGTGTTGAGCATGTTTTGAGCTTTCTACACTTGGGTCGTAGCAACATGAGAATATGTGTTGCAGTTGAGTTTCCCTACAACACATGCTATATATGTTGCAAAGTGTGTGTTACAATAGATTGGTCCTTGTTGTAGTGTAATCAGCTTATAATGTCCGTCTGACACACTTCTGAAAGTGTGTAACTAAGTGATTATCACAAAGCTTTTACAATACTTTATCCTCACATTAGCCCGCTCGATGAGCTTAACCTCATGTCATGGACGTCATTTACCATCGACCCGAAGCTCACCGTTGTGGGGGATAACCTGTCTGGACATGGACGCCAATTACCATCGCTCGACGTAAGCCCCGACAGATATGGACGTTCATTTACCATCGTCTGCACTACCCAGGATATGGAAGTACATTTACCATAACGTGCACATCCCAAGATATGGAAGTGCATTTACCATAATCAAGAGAACACCTATCAACTACAGCCTATGGGCTTAATGCTTGGATTCAGTAAATTAATTAGTCAGATCCATCCCATACTGGACATGTGGTTGTATGGTATGACCCAGATTAATGGTGAGGCAACCACATCCTAAATTTCATCCCCTTTACTGTACGATCATTCGCTTGAGTATGAAACTATTTTTGTTCAACCCGACCAAATGACAACTCTTGCTATGACACACCAAATTTTAATAACAGTGGCAAATTTAACATTATTAATCATGTGAAGGAACCCATCGTACAACTAAAGCATGATTAAGCATATTTATGTCTTCCCATGTTGGTATTACAATAATGTCCAACTAATATCAACCCTTCCTATGGTGTCCAAGGATATATGTCATTCACAATTATTCAAGATGACATACTGTCAAATAGGTATTTAACTATTTTCAAAAACAATTGATATAAACTTAGCAATACATGTTGATATAAAACAATATAATTTTATAAAAATGGGTACAACATGATCAAAAGTCAACAACTTTCCTTCATCGAAGGTTGGTGAAACTTTGGTAAACTGGTCCAAGCTAGCTTAAGAAACGTCGGATTCTATACGTGCAAAGCGAGACAAATAAACAACAAAAAATAAAATGAAATCCAAAAATTATTAAATTAGTACCAATAGATATATTGAGAATCTAGATGAATTTATGAACAAGGATCGACAGAATCGGAGTTCATATGAAGGAGAACGAACATACAGAAGTTTGGATATTGCATGAAATGATAGAAAAAGAAAAAAGAGGGAATATTCCAGGGAATATACTGTTTAGATTAATTAATAAAAGGAACAGAGAATGACATGTGGGGTCTCCTTGTCAGTGGAAGGGAGAGAGAAAGAAGGAAAGAATTGTAACATTCCAAAGTTCTGTTACCAAAAATAAAAGTAATAAAGTTATTATTTTATTGGATTTTTCGAGTTTCAATAGTGTTTTCTTGATTTTCCTAAATTTTAAAAGTCAAAAAAAAAATTTGAGTTTTCTGGGGTTTTTTCTTGGATTTAAAGTGAAAAAGGAAATTTTAATTAATTTCTGAATTTTCGATTTTAAAAGGTTTTTCCTATTTTTCATAAATTAAAAATAATTTATGTGCAAAAATAAAACCAACTTTAATTTGGAAATAATTTTATTAAGTTTAAAATAAAATCCCAAATTTTAGAGTCTTTTGAAGCCTTAAAAATAAAATGAATCTTTTGCATTTTATTGAATTAATTTAAACCTTCATTTGGAATTTCAGAAAATAAAAACATTTTAAATGATTAAAATGAACTTCAATTAAATTCAAAATTATTTTATTTGATATTTTTAGGTTTTAAGGATTTTTGTGGAATTTTGTTAAATTTTTTGAATTAATTTTATTTTTGGATTTTTTTTCTTCTTTTCTTTCTTTTTTCTCTCTCCCCTCGAGAACATTTTCTGTTCTCTGTCTTCAAGACTTCAATCAAGCCAGCGCCCATGGCTGCCAAACCTTGCCGCCTTGCCACCACCGCCACCGGCGTCCCCCCGCCAAGGCCTCCCTCACTCGTCGTCGGAAAGTCGTCTGAGCGTCGTCGCCGCGTCAGCACGCATGCCGTGTGCCCAGGTGTTCTTGAACGCACTGCCCTCGCTCCGCCTTGGCCGCCGCCACCACCATTGGATATAGGACCTCGCCGAGGTTCCATTTTTCCCATTCACCGGCCGCCTCGCCACCTTCCTGTCACCATGGCCGTGCGCCTGCAGCTCTGCGTGTTCTGCTTCTCTGTTCTTCTTCATGCTAATACTTTGTCTCACTTCTAGGTGGGTCCCAGGTGACATACTCACATTCTTTTCCTTCTATTCTTCCTTCTCTCACTTGCAAGTAGGGCCATGATGCCATACTCTCTGTGCTTTTGTCCTAAACAGCAGAACAGTGCATTCCATAACAGTAATTCCACTTGTTTTCTATCATTTCATGTGAGAATAAAACTTCCGGATATTCGTTCTCTTTCATACGAACTCAGATTCCATCGATTCTTATTTCTAAATTCATAACCTTTCTTTTGGTACTGATTTGATAATTTTTGGAGTTTATTTGAATTGTGTTTGAATTTGGCTTATTTTCGCGTATAGATTTCGACGACTTCAGAGAACCAGATTTCGACGCTGTTTGAGAACAACAAATAATTGAGCAAGATAAGTTACATCCTTTGATCTTATTTGAATCCCATTATTTCAAATTATTTCAATTCTGTTTTAAACTATTAGTGCATGCTTATTTGTATTCAATTTAATTTAAATGCATGTTTTAAACTTATAGTTATTCCCATTACCATTGTATAGCCAAATTTGACATTGAATCAAACATACCTTGACACCTTAGATGAAAGTCTAGTTTATGCAATAGTATGAACTAGAACACTTTGGAAAAAATGTTTGTCTGGTCATGCTTAGACCAAAAATATTCAATTTGGGAATTTTATCCAAAAGTTCAACTATTTTTAAAATTGAGTCTATGGCATGGATGTCTTGCAAATAATTTTGAAAAGAAAAATAAAATGAAAGACTGGTTTAGACTTAGGCGAAATGGATAGTTGATGGGTACAAGTTTTTGCACGGGCTCAATTCGGGAATGTTTTGAGGCCCAGGGGTTCTTTTGGGAGTCGCCCAGTCAATTAAGGATCGGTCTGCGAGCTATGGATTGCAAAGCCCTTCTGTACTACCATAAGTATGGAGTGGGATAGACCTGGCTAACTAATTTGTAACGTTTCAATGTGGTTGTGTCATCCGGTTATGTGGGTGTTTGAGTGACCTATTTTTTTTATTCCCACATGACGCAAGAGGGGGCTTCCGGCGGTGAGTCCAAAGGAAGCAAAACCTTAGCGGGCATAACTACTTTGAAATGGCGCATTGTAAAGGCCTTGTGATAATCACTTAGTTGCACACCTACGGAAGTGCATGTGTGAGGGGACACTACACGTTGATTATCTCTTGTGGGTAAAGTTGTATAACCTTTAGAGAGTTTCAAACTATTCGAATAGTTGTGTCCACAGTCATGGAAATGCTGAGTAAAGCCTTTCGCGGATTAGACATTGGTTTTGATTTTAAAATGATTTTGACACAAAGGTTTTGGATAGTTTATCCAAATTGGAAAATTGGGCAGAAAACCTTGGTGCAAGGAGGTTAGTCCTCCCCCAAAAGTGCATCTTGCACTAACTTGAGAATTTGGAAAATTAATTTAAATTATACTATAACTACTTTGGAACTTAGTAAATGTATTTAAAATGTCAAATATTTGTTTTGCACAAATAACCTTAGAAGCCTTCCTTTGATAATATCCATGCATGCATTAACTCTGTTATGGGTATAACTTACGGAGTATATTTTTGCATTCACCCTTGCTTAATAAAATATTATTAAGAGGAGAAGGACTTCGCAACTGCTGAGGATCTCGATGACTAGGCCGCTGTAACACCCCATAGTTTCAATCTTGATTAAAAAATAAAACTTTAATATTTTCCTTAAATTTTTGGATTTTAAACAGATTTTTCCTATTTATTTTAAAGAAAAATAATTCATTTACAAATATAAATATCAATGTTAAGTTGCAAATATTTTATTTAAGTCAAAAATGTCTCAAGGATTTTATCTGAATTTTTCTAGAATTTTTGGACTAAATTAACTATTTTCTAAAAACCTTTTTAGCATTTCTGGTATTTCTTTAAATCAAAAATGATTTTAATCAATCTTTTGGCTTGGGCCGAATCTAGCCGGCCTGACTTCATTTTCTGCCGCACCGGCCCATTTCTTTCCTCTCTCCCCGGCCCGCACCAGCCCAACTCACCGCCGGTCTCCCCTTTCCTCTGTCCTGCTTATCTTCTTTCTCATCGCCCCCGTGCGCTCCATAGCTCCGGCGTCGCCACGCCCCGCCTTGCCACCGCCGCGCTATGCGCCACGCCGCCCACCACCACATAGCCACAAGACGCCACCTCGCCTCTCCCAAGACGCCACGCCGCCCCAGGCGCCTCCGCCCATGTAGAGTTCAAGGCTGCACGCCTCGCTCATGTGACGCTCATGCCACGCCGAGCCACCACTCCTCTCCCTATTTAAGCCGACGAATCCCTCCATTCTTCTCCTTTTTCATCCCCCTCTAGCTTCCATTCTTCTCCACCCAAGTTCCCCAAACCGGAGCTCCCAACCGCACCACTCTTTCTTCATCACCGTCGGCCGCACCGCCTCGACACCATCCTCCCTCTCCGGTGACGCCCCGGTCCCCGTAGCCACGTCACGACGTGTGCCCAATCCCCCTCACTCACTCCCAAGAGTAACCGAGAAGTCAGCCTTCTTTCATCTCAGCTCCTGAAATGGAATATTCCAGCAAATTCCATTTTCTATATCTTCTATCATTTCATGCGATCCCCATCTTCTGGACGTTCGTTCTCCCTCATACGAACTCCGATTCCATCGATTCTCATTTGTAAATTTATATAAATTTAATAACTTTCTTTTGGTTCTAATTTGATACTTTTTAGATTTTATTTGGAGTTGTTGTATTTATTTGGCTCTTTTCGCACATGTAGATTCCGGCGTTCCTAAATAATTCCTGGACCCGTCGACCGAAGCATATCAAACCATCAACGAAGGCAAGTCATAGACCTTTGATCATATTGAACCCATTTTATAAAAAATATATTGTTTTATATCAACAAGCATTGCTAAGTTTATAATAAATACCTTCGGGAATAGTTACATGCCAAATTGTCATTATGCCTCCTTGTATATTTGCTATTGATATGTACCCTTGAATGACATAAATCCTTGGACACCATAGGATGGTAAATTAATAGTTGGACATCATTGTAATAACAACATAGGTGTGTATTATGCTTAGTCATGCTTTAGTTATGCGATGGCCCACGATCACAGGATTCAATGATGGTAAATTTGACTTAATGATATATGGAATTATGGTGCGATACCACTGTTGTGCAACTGCGGTGCGAAATCACTGTTGTGTCAATTGTGGTGCGATACTGTTGTTATTAAAAATTTGTGTGCCATGGCAAGGGTTGCCATTTGGCCGGGTTGAACGAAAATGATTTATGTTTGGGTGGGTGATTATGCAGTAAAGAGGATGCGTGAAGCACAGTACGGGAAGTACTTGGTTGGGTGCGGGAAGCACTTATGTGCGCCATTGATCTAGGCTATACCGTACTACCATATGTCTAGGGTGGGGCGGACCTAGCCAACTAATTAGCAATATTTTGATTTAGTTCTGTTTTGGTTGTTGAATTGGAGCAAGAGGGGGCCCAGAATGGTGAATCCTTAGCGAGCAGAACCGGGTCAAAACAGAACTTTGTAAAGGCCTTGTCACGTGCTCTAGACCGCTTACCTAAGGTAGTGAGCAGTGGTATCGACGGATGCCAAACAAACTAAAGAAGTCATGTCTTGTTAGTAAAGCTGTACAACCTCTGCAGAGTGTAAAACTATTCGAATAGCCGTATTCCCGGTTATGGACAACGCCTAGTGATTTCACACGAGGGGTAGATTTTTATAAAAATGTTGGAATGGTTTGGTTGGGAAGCGATTCGGATGATGGTTGTTGGTTGGGAAGTGAACAGGGTTGTTCACTAATTATTTTAAAGAACTTGTTTACTTATGTATTAGTCTCTTTTAATTTATACTTTTCAATCTATTTACTGTCAATACTGCTTTCTGCAAAATAGCCATAAAGTTATCATTGTTAAGCCTTGCATGAATACTATTTACATACATTTTTCTACGACTTGCTGAGTACTTTATGTACTCACGGCTATACGCCATTTGTTGATTAGTCCCCGAGGTAAAATCAGGAACCGCAGAGTTCTACGAGGAAGAGTATTTTGAAGACCAGGCGAACTAGGTCGCGTTCTACACTCGATTGCCTGTGGGCATGTCGGGTGGCCACCACAAGACGTTTTGGTTTCCGCTGCAAATTATCTTTTGTTGTTAGAAGACCGACGCGGCCAACTTTGTAAGAAAATGACTGTAAGGTCCTTTTGCTACTAAATAATATTAATCTGTCTGCTTCATCGATATTTTGTTGTATGATTATGATTGTCACGGATGACATCACTGTGTGAGCTATCTACTGATCTAGGGACTAGTTCAGTTATACACAGAGGGTCTCGGGTCCAGCGATCCGGGGTCCCGACAGCTGCTACCCCAGTCGATTGCATGTGGTAGATTAGCTGGGCTCTACTTCATCTTCTTCGTCTTCCGTTGTGTTCTTTATTGTTGCCTTGTAAGCCTTTCTTGTAATAAACTTTGATATTTATTAATAAAGTTTATGTGAATTATGAATGTTACCATATTTATTTACTATATGAACTAGCGACTGATCATGGGACTAGTTTAGAAATACACAGAGGATTTGGGTGTGTTACTGCCGAGTCCGACAAGAATGCCATGTGAGACCAACATGTCATAGGGAGAGAAGCAAGAACAGAGAGCAACACAGAGAGTAAAACAGAGAAGGCTCACTGGCGGCTCGGGAGTGAAGGCGGCGCCGGCGAGGGGCAGGGCAGCTGCCGACGGGAAGGGGCAAAATGGAACCCCGTGGGGGTGTTCTACCCACGGGTGGTGGCCACGGCGCCGGTGGTGGTCCGAGGCGGCGGTGGCGCATGGGGCATGTAGTGAAGGTGGGTGGGGCAGCGGTGCCCTGGGAGAAACCGCGTGAGCACGGGCTGCGCCCGAAGGTGGCGAAGGGGAAGATGGAGAGATGGTGATAGCACTCCACGGCGAGCAATTGAACGAATTGAGAAGGGGGAAAGGTGGAGGGTGACCGGGAACGCATGGTGACACGGTTGATTCGACGAAATACTCACCGAAGCAAGAGATCGATCACCGGAGGCAATTTCGGCCTAAAACAGGGAAGCGACAAAATTCCGACGAACCAGTGCACGAAAAACGAAATTGGTTGAGGGGAAACGATCAACATGCTCGGGAACACGCCGTGACACGGTTGGGACATCAAGAAAATTACCGGATTGACGGGGACACGATTGGGGTGAGATGAACGAAGTTCGACAAAACGTGAAATTCAACATCGGGAGAGCTCGATTTGCAGAGAGATTTTGAGGGAAGGGGAAAGAGATGATTGCAAAGGTGATGCTTCCATTTATAGGCGATGCCGAGGACCATGTGGATGCGGCGCAAGTGCGAGCGGGAATCCAGGTGTCAACTTCGGCTCGGATTTGATGCCGACGAGACATGGCAGCACAATAAAGACGCAGGCGACACGGCTGGCACAAGCGAATGGCGCACGCGATTGGCGGCGCGGCTTGGGGACACGGGAGTGCACGGCTCGCTAGGATACGCAAGGGCGACGCGGCAGTAGTATGAGCAAGTCTTGTTCTTGTGACCGAGAGGTGACACTGAAATTTGGCAAGCATGGGACAGAGATAGAGGAGCAGAGTAAGGAAAAGAAATAGCAAGGAGAAAGAAAGAAAAAAAAGGAAAAGTAGGGAAATAAAAGGAAAAGGATTTTTGGTCAATAAATAAAAATGAAATGGAATTATGAGATTAACATTTTGGAGAAAATTCAAATAGGAATTTGAATTTTGATATTCGGCTGAGATTTGAAATTGAGATGAATTCAAAATAAAATTTTGAATTCATAAATGGCCGCAAAAAGATTAGATTTTCGAACAAAGATTTGAATTGAGAAATGGAATTTTGATTTTGATTTGGTGTTGCACTGAGATTCAGGATTTGATTTGAATAGAGATTATTTAAGCAAGAACTCCAAATTAAAAGCCAACACTTTGAAATAATTAAATTAAATTACATTTTACAAGAACTTGGAAAGCCCAAAAATTTAGAAAATCAAATAAACCCATTTTTGAATTTAATTTAAGTTTGATTTGTTCATATTAAATTAGTTTATTTTCTAAAATTTCAAATTAAGCTTTAACAAATCAAGAAAATTTAAATGGTTATTTTTATTTTGAAATTTTTCAAAAAGTCCCAAAAATTAGGATGTTACATATTTGAGCTTGGTCCACGGTGGACTGGCTCACGGAATAGTGTGGCCTGCTACACAAGCACACATGTGGATGCTGACTAGGAGAGAGAGGCTGGGGTGGCTTGACGTGGCGGTGCCACATCAGCTCAGGATAGCGGTAGCTCTAGGGCCGATGGCCGTCGGCGAACGGCGGTGCCCAAGGTTTGATCACCTGGGGATGCGGTGGTTGCCGACGACGAGGACGGAAACGGCGATGCGGTTCGGTCGGTGATGGCGATGGTGCTCTAGTGATCCCCCAACGGTGAGATGGTGCGCACGGCGTAGAACACGTCGAGGCAAAGCCGGCGGTGCGGCCAATGGTGGCGAAGCTCCACGGGAGGCGACGCAATCGGCGGCAGAGTCGCTTGCGGCCATTGGCGAGAAAACATCGATTGCGGTGAGTAAAACGGGAGAGATGAGGGGAAACTTGGGGGTGAGATGAGGAGAAGGAGGGGCGCACGGTGCTCCCTTTTACAAGGGTGGAGGAGCACCGGTGAAGAAGATCGAGCACGGGGTTCTTGGCGTATTCGATTTCGCAAAACGAAAGTCGAAAAGAAGGGGATAAGGGCCGGAATGGGCGAGGCGGCGGGCGAGGAGGTTGTTGCGCACATTGGCATGAAAAAAGGGGAAGAAATGTGGTGGCGTTGAGGAGCTTCGTGAGGCTGGCATGGCGAACAGGTGAGGGGAAGAAGAAGAGGAGGAAGAAAAGGGGGTGGCTGACAGTGGGCCCCACTGGCTTTGAGATAGAGGAGAGAGAGAGAAGGAGGTGGGGTGGGTTGGGCCGCGGTGGAAAATGGGAAATGGGTTGGGAGAAATTGGGTTTCGGCCCAAAAAAAGAAAAGGGAATTTAAATTGATTTCCGAATTTCATAAAATGCAACAAATTAAAAGGGCTTTTAGAAAATAGCAAATAGAGTTCAAAAATTCTAGAAAAATCACGAAATTCCCTGAATTATTTTAAACTTAATAAAATTATTTCCTACTTAAAGTTGTCTTTTATTCTTTCACCTAAATTATTTTAAAATTCTAGAGAAAAAACATTTTTAAAATCCAAAAATCAAGAAATTATTTTTAAAATAAATAAATAAATTTAAATCAAAGAAAAACCTAGAAAACTCAATAAATTTTCTTTTTCACTTTTAAAATCTAGGAAATCAAGAAAACTCTTTTAAATATTCAGAAAATCCAATAAAATAATAATTTTATTATTTTTATTTTTGCTAACATAACTTTGGGATGTTACAACATGCACTCATGGGTCGTGATCTAGTGACCCAAAAATGGTGGACATTGGGGAACAAGGGAAGAAGAAGAAGAGGTAGGGAGAGTGAGTCTGTGAGGGATCGATGAAGAAGGCAAGAAGTGATGTAGTGTTCACTGTTAAGTGCTCTGCTCAATGGTCAGAGTGAGTCAAATACTAGGATAGGTACCTAGATGGGCCATATACTTGGGTCCTAAATTTTTTTATTTTTAGAAGGGGAGACCGGAGCCCTGTTCGACCTCAACTACGTTCTGCCACTGTTGTTGTTAGTTGTCACATAAGAGAGGTTGTCAGAATCTCGATCCAAGTCTTAAGACTTTACGATCCTAGATTGAGTAGAACGATCCGATTCTAGGTAGAATATTAATATCATTACGATTCTACAAAACAAAAGTAGGGTCTCAAACATAATTTATATACGATTCTACCAATTCTAGTAATTAATTATTGAAAATTACTCAGCATATGTCCTTTTTATCGAAAAGTTTCATCATATATTCATTTAGATATAATAATTATTTGTGCAAACAAAAATATTATTCAACCTGATGGTTCTGGTTCATCATTGTCATAAAGGCAACAACAGTCTGGCTCTGTTGATTCATCATTTGGTTCATATTCTGCATCACAACGTTCATCAACTATGTTTGAGCTGCCATGAACTGGCCCAAACCCTTATCTGCTATTGCGGCCGGTGGAGGTGGTGCATTGGGATTAACACTAGCATTGGGATCCACTAGTTCACTAGAACTTGCTGAGTTGCGAGTTTGATCCATCTTAAACAATTCTTCCCAGGTTAAATAGATGAGAGGGAGAAAACACGATAGGTGAGAGGAAAAAACACAATAGATGGGAGAGAACAAGGGAGAAAGATAGAAACAAGCTAACTGGGAAAAAGTCGGTTAAACAATTAGCCAGAAAGCTAATAAGAAGCAATAAAATACGACACTCAATCAAAAAGATCCTATTACACGGACTAACGATACTAAAACTGAGAAGGACAACTCTGGTACAACACTACTAATCTATCTTATATGGGCGGTCGATTAGAAACAATCGGTGGATCTTGAAACTTCCAAGACACCCATCGCTTTTATCAAGGAAACTCGGTCCTATAGAGATTAATGAGGGGAGAAATGTCAAATTAAATTCAAAAATAAAGTTTTAGAATAGACAAGGGATAAGAACCTAATAATGATATGAGAAAAGATTAGAATAGGATGAGAAAAGAGTAGAATAAGATGAGAGAAAGAGATTTAAAAAAATAACTATTCATGTCACTTTGTTGGTTAGATTTAGAAAGTAAGTTTTGAATTTTTTTTTTACTAAAACGACCATGCTAACTACGGTTGCATCCTATAGTTGATATGGCTCTGATACCATCTTTGTCGGGACCCGGACACGTTGAATCTGAGTCCTTTGTGTATTATGAACTAGTCCCATGATCAGTAGCTAGTTCACACAGTGACATCATCGATGACAATCATATCCATCCAACAAAATATCTGAGAAGCAGACATATTAATATTACATAGTAGCAATGGACATTATGGTCTAGTTTTACAGAGTTTGCCACGCAGGGCTTAAGACAAAAGGGTAAACTTGCAGCGGAACAAAACATCTCGTGGTAACCATCCGACATGCCCACAAGCAATCAAGTGGAGAATGCGACCTAGTTCGCATGGACTTCAAAGTATTCCTCAAAGAACTCTGTATTCCCTGGTTCTTCCTCGGTGACTGATCAACAATGGCGTAAAGCCGTGAGTACATAAAATACTCAGCAAGTCGTAGGGAAATGTACATACAAATAGTATTCAGGCAAGGCTTGAACAAGGATAGCTTTATGGCTATTTTGTAGAAAGCAGTATTGACAATAAATACAGTAAATGGATTGAAAAACATAATTAAAAAGAATAATAAATAAATATACAATTGTTTCGAAACAACTAATAAACCTCCCGTTCACTTCCCAACCAACGACCGGTGAACAACCTGTTCACTTCCCAAGCAAACCATTCCAACATTTTTTTAGAAAATCTACCCCTCGTGTGAAATCACCAGGTATTGTCCATAACCGGGGACATGGCTATCCGAATAGTTTTTAACACTCTACAGAGGTTGTATATCTTGACCCACAAGAGATAATCAGCTTATAATGTCAGTCATGACACGCTTCCGTAGGCGTGCGACTAAGTGATTATCACAAGGCTTGTACAAAGTTCTATTTTGACCTGGTTCTGCCCGCTAAGGTTTCACCATTTAGGACCCCCTCTTGTGCCAATTATCAACCTAAACAGAACCAAATCAAAATATTGCTAATTAGTTGGCCAGGTCCACCCCACCCTGGACATGTGGTTGTACGGTAAGGCACCGATCAATGGCGCATAAAGCTAAGTCCTTAGTGATTGCTCAGGTGAGACTGTCTCATTCCATGTGCCTCGCGCACCCTACAATGTACTTCCCGCACTAGGCTTCATGCACCCCCTTCACTGCACGATCACTCGTCCAACATAAATTATTTTTGTTCGACTCGGCCAAATGACAACCCTTGCCATGGCACAACAAATATTAATAACAGTGGCTTCCGCCACAATTTCATATATCATTAAGTCAAGATTAATCATTTATAAACATGTGATAAAAAATCTCATCGTAACTAAGCATGGCTAAGCATGACTACGATACCTATGTTGGTACTAAAATATTCCCAACTAAAATTAACCAACCTATGGTGTTCAAGGATACATGTCAATCACAATTATCAAGGTGTCATATTGTCAAATAGATATTTAGCTACCCCCGAAAACAGTTGATATAAAATTAGCAATGCATGTTGATATAAAACAATATAGTTTAGTAAAAATGGGTTCAACACGATCAAAGTTCTATGACTTGCCTTCGTTGAAGAATAGAGTTGCTTTGGCCGACAGGTCCAGGAATTCTTCAGAAATGCCGGAATCTATACGCGCGAAAAGAACCAAATAAATACAATAATTCCAAATAAAATCCAAAAATTATAAAATTAAAACTAAAAGAAAGAGGCTAAATTTAGAAACAAGAATCGACGGAATCGAAGTTCGTATGAAGGAGAACAAACGTCCGAAAGTTTGACATCACATGAAATGATAGAAATATAGAACAGAGAATATGCTAGAATATTCCATTTCAGGATTTGTGGATAAAAAGAAATGCTAATTTGTGTGGACCCCACATAGAGGTGAGAGAGAGGAATGGGTGATTGACATGGTGGGCCACATGGAAGTGGCACAAAAGAAAGAATTGAGAGGAAGAAGAAGACAGAGAGCAGAGTTGGAGGTTGCAGCGGCTCGATGCAGCGACGACCAGCAGTGGACGGTGGCGTGGGAGGCTTGGGCGACCGGCAAAATGGAATCCCGGGAGCGAGGCGGTTCTAAGGGTGGCGGTGGCGTCGCCGGAGGAGGAGCGAGGCGGCGGCGGCGCACGAGGAGATGGTGGCGCCGATGAACCGGCGACGCTCCAGAGAAAAGGAAGGGAGCACGAGGTAGAACGTTGCGAGGCGAAGCTGGTGGTGGGGGTCGAAGGAGGCGGGGAGAGCTCCACAGTGCTGAGAATGGCAGGGGAAGGAGCTTCAGCCAGTGGTGGGGAAAAGCGAAATCTAGCGAGGAGGATGTGAGAGGGGAGGGGAAACTCAGGGGGATGGGTGGAGGACCTCCGGGAACACGTCGTGACGCGCTTGGCTCGGCAAATGGGTGGCCAAAGAGGGAGATCGAGTGCATGGAGCAGTGACCGGACTTGGGGAGGAAAGAAGAAGCTTCAGGCGTGGGCTCGGGGGGGGACAGAGGAGGGAGGGGAGGAGGAGGAGGAGGGGCTTTGCTTGGCTTAAATAGAGAGGGGAGGGCAGAGCGGCATGGGTGAAGCAAGGCGTCAAGAAGAGCGAAGCGTGGCTCATCGAGCGATGCAGAGGAGGCGCCAGGATGGGCGCTCTGGGCGTGGCGCAATGAGACAAAGCGTGGCGATGGCATGGGCGAGAAGGCATTTACATGGGCAAGAAGGCGGCGCATGGGCATGGGCAGCTGACACGGGAAGAAAAACGGAAAAGGAAAGAAAAAATAACAAATAAAAGGAGAAAAATAAAAGAGAAAATAAAATATATTCGAAAAATTCAAGAAAATTTCATAAAAATCCTTGGGATCTGAAGAATTCGAATAAAACAATTTTATATTTATTTGAAGTTTATTTTAATCATTTAAAATGTTTCCATTTGATGATATTTCGATTTAATCTTTAATTAATTCAATAAAATTCAAATGGTTCATTTTAATTTTTAAAACTTCAAAAGGATGCCAAAAACTGGGATGTTACAGCACATAAGAGCTTCATCGATTTGCATACTGAGAGCAACGATACAGTTTTGGAAATTTTGAAACTAATGCCTGTTTTCTTTTAACAACCCTAAAAAAATCTCCCGGGACAAGGAAAAATGCATTCAATATTGTGCCCTAAGCCCCTAACAGTTGTGAATATATTCTCTTTAGGAATAATAAAGGGCACCTACTGACTGTCTTCATGTACCCATAACAGGGTGATTCGTATATCGTGATGTTGCCACATTATTGCTTCATGGTAAATTTTCCTCCTAATAATCACAGGGAACTCTTTTTTATCTAAGCAAAACAAAGTAGTAGCAAATAAGTTGAAAATTAGTCCCTCTAATGAAATTTTAGAAATGGTCCTGAATAGTGTACTTAAATTAAGGGTTGTGTGTATATGCACTTAGAATTTCAGAGCTTCAACTTGTAGTATCCAAGAGATCTGCAACTTGGATGCAGAATAAATTAAGTTTAATAGAATTGTTTACAAAATTATCCTGAAGACGCGGAGTCGACTTGGAGCCAACCTCAGCAAAACTTAATCATGTATTTTGATCCCACTGACTTTTATTTGAACCCATGTAAACTCTATCTGATCACTCTGACTTGCTTGCATATGTCTTCAGTTCTTGAAACGCTTTCCGGCAACCTTCATCGAAGCCACCCGCAAGCTGCGTATTTAGTTTGTTGCAATTAGTTAATTTGTTTGTTGGTAGCGATTCGCAATACCATTTCAAAGTAATTCATGATTGGGACAAAACTACCTGATGTATGCGGAAGGCAAAGCGGACGCCTTGCAGAAGCAGCTCCTCATCATTTGCGAATGGATCTGACTTAAGTGCATTCACAACGCGGTTCATGTATTCTTTTGCGAGCTTCAATGAAGCCATCTTCAGCTGTTTAAGGTAGGAAGAGGATACATCATCTATGTTATGTCTTTGAGAGATTTAGATATATACCACTCTAAAGTTCACACTTTTGAGATATGTGATATGCGATTGCAAAGTGACGCCTTTGAAATGTGTCACTGCAAACCCATCTTACTCTCGAAAATACCATCGCCATCGCCATAAGTATTTAGCACACATTGGGCCAAATTACCCCTACCTTCTTTCTGCTTGGTCCTAAGTGTTCATCTCCTACGTGCCCCTTTTCTGAAAGCAACAGAGGGAAGTAGAAGAAAGGAAGGGCTCGAGCGCAGCTGTCTCGGAGCGGTGCGGCCACTGCGGCAGGCCAGAGCAGTCGCTGCTCGTGCACCTGGACAAAGGGGCTGCCACGACGTGGAACCGTGGCGGGGTGAGGCGAGGTTCGCAACGGCGCCATTGCGAATGGGTCCTCGGTGAGCAGCGGAGCAGTCCCAAGCGTTGGCGACAGCAGCCACATGGACCAAATTGTTTCGATCTCTTAGCTTTGCTGGATGCTCTCCCATGGGGATTGATGCCAAATCAATCTGATTTCTGGATGGTCGATGAATAAATGAATAAAATTTTGATTTTTGGGGTATTTCGGTTTCAGGAGAACTTTATTTGATTATATCAATGGTACTTGGATTTGAAGGAAAGAGAGAGACATTATGATGTCCCACAGTGACTGGCGGGATTGGCAGCCATGGATGGAGATGGGAGGTGGAGATGGGAAGAAGACAAGGGCAATATTGTTCAATACATGTGTAATATGTAGAGGAGTGACATTTTTCTGAATACGGTGAATTTCCCTATGTCTTTTAACTGGAATCTATAGCCGGGGGAAAAAGGTAATGGGATAGTTCCACCAGGACCATGTACCATCTAAGAGCTTGTTTGGATATATTGTGATCCGACACAATTTCTTCGGAATTTGAATTAAAATCATTTCCAATTCGAAGGGATTGGTTCTAATCTCTCCCTGTCCAAACAAACCCTAGGGGTTTGCTCGAGTTGAAGACGAGTATGTAAAATGCAGTTAACTATCTCTTCTTTATTATTATCAGTCTACTGTGAAAAGCTGGGAATTAGAAGTTTGGAACTACATACTTGGCTTATGATTCCGGAGTCAAGCATCCATTCCCATGGGATCTTAAGATCCCTGTATCTTCGACTTGCACTGTCCCTTATTTTTTCGGTATTGTGAATACCTTGTTCAATTCTACAACAAGAGAAAGTATGAATCGTGTCAGTGTTCAAAATTTAGGAATGCAACAATTCCTTCTTTTTTTTTAAAAAAAATGCATTCTACTCATCTACTCACTTATCCTGTAGAGCTTGCATGCGCTTGAGAGCCATAGGTGTAGCCACTCTCCTGTCATCGTGGAAAGAGGATGCTTCTGATTCCAGGTTCTTCAGATCCCGGTAGGTGAATGCTGCTTCTCTCATGGCATCTGCTTTCTTCTCAGGCCAGCTAGTGAAGTGCTTGAGCACTGCCCTTTCGTCTACCAGGTATGATAATTCCCCATCAAGCCACTTCACAAACTCTTCAACATCGGCTATTTCCTTGTATGCTGCATTCTGAACTTCCCTTGCCAGGAAGTTGATGAATTCACCCTGATTTTCTACATCTGATTTAATCTGTTGGAACAACAATTGTAAGGGAATAATTTTGGCTTGGTTTTGAAAAGCATTCACGAGAGGAAGTCACTAATCTGTACAAAATAATGTAAGAATAAAGCATAAATGATAAGATTATTTGTAGAAAGGAACTATCCACCACTACATAATTTACTAACACTGGTGCCACTAAAGAGTTATGTGCTATTATCAACTGTAGGAGGAACGAGACAAAATTTGTCTGAAGAAAATTTGTTGTGCTTTCAACATGGAGTGACCTTTGAGATGTAAAGAGAAGATATAATATGTTTTGATGGATCCATGAGTTTTGAATGATGAGGGTACATGATATGCAATAAACTGACTTTCCTTATTTATGAAGTGGAAGAGATATTTAGAAAGTAATTTCTCTGTTTCAGTGCAAAACTTGTCTCTAGTCCTATAAAGAACTGGTAACTAACATATAAGAGGAAATATTGTGCAATTTGTGAGGCCCAAGTTTGCAAATGTTGATTTGACAAAAAAATATAAATTGAATTAGCAGCTAGTAAACAAAATTGTGTATGTGCATCTTTGAGAAAGAAAATATATGCACTTACAGCTAAAACATAAGCTGATCTGTTCTCTATCTCACCGATCATCTCTCGGCTGTTAGTAGCTACTGGAATTCCCATAGATCCAGACTTCGCTTCGTTTTTGCCTTCTCCTCTTACTAACAACCGGTATAACTCGATTACCTCTGGCACCCTTTGCACTGCCTTAGTGCTCTTCAGAAATTTGGAAGGTAGGGGAGGTGGCGGCGGCGGCGGAGTCATGCATCCTTCCTTTCTTGCATTTACCGTCGGTTGGATGCACGTCGCGCTTGGTGGTGGATTTGGAACCCTTGGTGCTCTTGATCTCACTAGCGGTGTCCTAGAGAATTGCTGCCTACTGTAACACGCCGAGTTGTTCAGATCCATGGCTTCCTTTGCATCGTCATTGCTGTGAACAAACTGCTTTTCCTTGGAGTAATTATTGCTGGTGGCAGAATTCTCCAGCTTCTTCGACAGAATCTTTCTATCAGTATCCTGCCCTTCGAGTGAGGAAACTTGGCCTTTTAGACGGCTGACTTGATGTCTCAATTGTTTGTTCTCCTCTTCCAGTGTGCGGTTCCTCTCAAGCAGGCCATGCAGCTTGCTTCTCAGAAGCGCAACACATGCATCGCCCTCCCTCATCATCTCTTCTTCATTAGAGGAGGTGATCTTTCAGTATGGTGGTACTGATTCCTCTCTTATAGTTTATATATGCCTCCTACTTCCTCAATCCTCACTCATATAATTTATGGAGCATTAAAGGAGATGTTTTAAAGTGAGGTTCTGTACAGTTGTGTTGAGTTTAGGCAAGAGAGGCTTAGAGCATGTACAATGGTATAGACAACTGCTGTCCATAGTATCCCTCTATGTCATCTATAAACAGCACTAAAGACAGCTTCTACAATAGATTGTTTCTTTACATGTCTCTATAGACAACTCCTCTATGTACAATATGTCTTGTTTCTCATGTTACAGTCGACTACTGCATGAGAGACGGCTCAATTCACTATGCACCCTCTCTCTCCTCCACATCATCTTGTGTCCTACGTGGCAAACCTTACAGACAGCTGACATCATACCATTGTATATGCTCTTACAAGTGTGCAAGCAAGAACTGGTGGAGCATTAAGTTAGGTATGAGCTGTTGCTAGTCTAATTACTTGTCCTTAAAGTAATTGCTATGGGATAGCTGTCTCTTCTGTGGAACGTCACTAAAGAAAATCCAGTCATACAAGCTTACGTGTTTTTTAATCCTTTTTTCGACTATGTTCCAATTCTATCATTGAATTAAATTGCCGCTACCTGTTTTCCTGGATCAAGTTGGATTTCAGTTCTCTGGGTAAGTATTTTTTAGATTTTAACTTCAGCGGTCGGTGAGCAAAATCGGTTTGTTCTCTGCTTTTTTTCTGAAAATATGTTGCTTTCCTGGTTCATGGTTGATTTCTTCTGAGTGCGAAGCTTGATTATAAGCTTTCTTCTGTCTCAAGTTGTGTAAAAGGAACTCAGATGGAACTCCTTTACCAGCGAGAGGGACATCTTTGGCTAATAAGACCAAGTGGAAAAAAAATAAAAGTACAGGAAGAAAAAGAAATAAAGGGAAAGCCGACAAAAAAAAGAACAAAAAAGGAAAAGGAAATCTGAATGTGTTTATCTTCTAAAACACACAAGGATGTTACATTCATTCGAATTGTAGCTCTTATTGCAGTAACCGCAAGCCTTGTGGAAGTAATGATTCTGATTTCTGAATTATTTTTGTTATTGCAGTAAGTGCAAGCCTTGTGGAAGTAATGTTTCTGGTTTCTGAATTATAATTGTAATTGCAATAAGTGCAAACCTTGTGGAAGTAAATGCTTCTGATTTCTGAAGATTTCAGCTGAAGCTTTTTCTACCTGTGTCTGAACAGCGTTGGACATCTGTTTATGTCACCTAATGTAGGCGATAACAGAACTCTGTCGTTGCGTATCAATAGGTTTAGAAAAAGGAGTCCCTACGTATTAGATTCTGAAACTGTTATCAAAGATGACAACACAGCAAGAATATTGGAGTACATAGTGTAAAGAGAGAAAATAGTTAGCTGACATCAAGAAGTTGCCCTCTGTAATGTGAGGTACAGTTCTTATTTAAAGTTCCCTGATGCGTGGGGAATTGCTGCCACATTGAAGGGGTTCATTTATTTCATTGTCTCAACTTCCACGCTTGGATTGAATGTAGCAGAAGGAACTGGGTGAGCATTAACCAAGTCCTATATATTTTCATCATTTTTTTTTCAGCACTTGATTGATGAAACTTCTTCATATTTGCAGTGCGGTGCATCAACTGTGAAAGATGCTTCATCAAGGTCTGTGGATGGACCCCCTGATGGCCTGATTGCATGTGCCCGTGCTTAATGGTGTACCGACAGCGGCATTCATAAATGTGAGGAGCTAAAGTCGTCTAATTGGAGGTATTGCAACTGTGACTGGGAGCAATCGTTTTCAACTATTCTCAATGCAAGCTACAGAAAAACTTAGCATTGATGAGGTGATCCAAGGCCCAATTATCCCCAGGTAAGCTCGCTTTCTTGAGTTTTCAGTTATGAAGTGCCGACACAAAAAGTTCCTACTTAATGCTTTCTACCCCCTATTTAATTCATCTGAAATGGACAGTTAATAATTAGCAACACATTTTGAAGGTGTTTTGCACGCTAAGATGGAGTATATTCATTCATCCAGAGATGATTCAGCCACTCAAGCTTCCATACAAGGTGATACGTTGTCCTTCGTTTCCTAAACGTTTTACCAAAACATAATTACATTAGTGAAGGCAACTTATACTTGCCACGGTGAAAGCGAGTTTTACAGCCTGTTTGGTTCGTAGCCAAACGTGTGACGCTTTGCCATGCTACGAGTTAGGCAAGTTTGACCTAGTTAGGTGTCTGCTTGGTTCGGAGCCATACCTGTGGTAAATATTCATTTTCTGTCACTCGGGTCTCATGTGTCAATGACTCAAAAAAGTATGTCAATATTCCTTTTTGCTAGCCAAAGTGTGACGCCGAATTTCATAAACTAATATTTTGCTAGTTTGGCGAAAAATTATGGTAACTTTAGTATATAAACCAAACAGACCATGCTCCAGCCATTGGCACTGCTGCACTGTACTCTGGATGGCAACCCGTGTAGAAATCTTGGCAATGTGCGCATCAGCATCAATCTTTTCTGGTGAAGTTTGGGCGGTGCTTGATCCGACGTTTGTACTGGACTACTGGTGCATCGTTGTCAGCGGTACAGAAATAGACCAGATTTCTTCACGAAAACTGACACCCTTGAATGGCATCAGCACGCCTGCTTCTTTCGGTGAGTCATCCCATCACACGATTTTAGATCACAAAGATCTTGTTTTACTTGCTGTCATCCGATTTAGGTGATAAAGAAATTGTTGCCCTATACTCTGCCTAAAATCTAGAAGTAGTTACCGTGTTTTCAAAGGGCTTGGTAAGAATAAGATACTTCTATAAAACAGTATAAAACACATGCACACCAGGTTGTCAAATAATCCTACTTTGCTTGACAAACACTACAATGCTGAATGTTAAATGGAGCCTACACCCCAGCTACACTCTGTTGGACACCCAAGCAGTTTCTTTTGCTCGCCAGTTGTGCATCCTACCTGCTGTTCTTAGATTCTAAGTTACTGTTTTATCCTGTTATTTTTCTTCTTCTTCACAATCTAGCTTTTCCCTTTTGTCATAGGTTGTTTGGCCGCTCCAACAGCGACCTAGACTCTAGTGTGACCGAACATACCACCACCTCATATACCGCAAGTACCCCTCAAACTGGCAGAAGATCATTCAGGCAACCTTCATTACTGAAATTTGCACGACATATAATTTGAATATTTTGAGCTCTGGTCTCGAGTCTCAACTAGAGGCAGAGCAACCCAGATATCTAACTAGACGGTTTGTCCAAACAAAATGAAAATTTCTAGCGTGTGCAGGTGTTGGTCTTAATGAAGGCGATGCCGGTTTGGTGACCTCCGCTGGCGGCTGGGCCTAGTAACAAAAAGAGGGAATGATGTCGCCGTCCGTCGCACTGGCAGAGCAGGACCTGTCGCCGGCCGGCCTTTGCCTAGACGCACGCCCGAGTCCGAGGTGGGACAACAACAGCAGCAGCAACGCGCCCTGTTGTTTTCTAAGCCCGCCGTGGTTAGCCTACCGGCCGACTCCAGGAGCAAAATTTCTCCATGGTTCTCACGTTGTTTCAGTTGATCCAAACGAGATTAAAATTCGTACCGGTTCAGAAGCAACCATGTGTTTATGGGTGGAAAACGTGCAGCACATGCACAGTAAGGAGATTCCTGTCTCAATAATAAGGGAAAGGAAAAAAAGTCTATTATGTTTACTTAACCCCCTAAACTACAAATGGTTGTCTATTGCACAATTGTCTGAAATTCTTTTAACTTTTAGTCAACTAGCAGGGTGCCCCGCGTATTTGTGTGGCTAGATTTGTTTCGAAGTTTGTTTAAATGTTTGATAATATATTCATGTATCTTGTAGGCTATTTAAACTTTTAAGATATCATAAACATTAGAAACGACAATAGAAGCTTGATAGAAATTACAACCTGTGGAACGTAATTGAAGTATGTACAATAGAAGCTTGATATAAATTACAACCTATGGAACATAATTGAAGTATGTGCTTTGATGGAAAAAAATATTGAGCATAATAAGTTGTTAGGGTTCTTAGAAACTAGTCACTCTTCATCATGCATAGATCATGTAGTTGCATACCTCTATTCTTACTCTATTAGTTTTTTTTTCAAATTGTATGCATACACATGTACCTCTATTTAATCTCAAACAATACGTTGATTATGTGTACAGCAAATTATCTTATTAGTTTACATGAAATAATATAATATATTATAGTACCTTACTCACGCATACACTGATACATCATAGACGACCTACCTTGAATTTATCTTCCCTCACACGCTAGTTACCCCACCAAATCATGTGATTTCTATCTCTTCTTGTCGTTATAGTTTTTTTGCTTCAACCTCCAACAGCAAGCTCAAATCTTGATCAATCTCTCTCAGTTGCTACCTCTTCCAATGCAATATTTTACCGCATAGTTATTTTCTACTTCTCTCCAATTATTGCTTAATGCTAACCATTATGACATCCACGCGCATACACATGCAACCATCGTCGATCCCAGCTGAGGACATATGTCACGCTCTCTCCGGTGACCCCAAGCATATTCCCTATGGCTGCATCATCTCCACTCCAAACTTTTTGCTCATCGGCCTCTGTATGCCCGCGCTTCTATTCGTACAGATGCATACATGTACATATGCATGCATGATGTTATACATGCTCGACGTCCTCTTCTCTCGTATCAATCGCTCATCTACTTTGACGTTGGCCAACTCAACGTTGTGGCTTCCTCACTAATCGTGGCGGCCTCTCATCTTCACTAATGTCGGTATGTCTGCTTTACTCGTTGCCTAACGATATAGAGAATCTTTTTACTATCGTCGGCGACAATGTACCCCTCACCAGTGAAGGCACGCTCCTAGCATCGAGCTTCTTTGGCTACTAACTTCTTTAACAATGCCAACACTAACCACTTGTCATCGTGGCATTTGGCTCCTTCAATACTAGACTTTCTCTTCAATGGCTCCAACGAGCAGCATGATATTGTCCTCATCTCCGTCGTCGCCGCTTCGGCTCTTCGCTTACCCATAGATCAATGTCTTCTTGCAGGACAGATCGATGCTATTACACTCTTTTGTGGTCTCCTCCGACATCATCGTGTTATTCTCGTTATAACTTGTATTTTTTTTTAATCAAAATTTCAATTATTTTTTATTTTTATCCCATAGGAAGCAACAATAGAAACACGTGACCTTGAGAGCGAACATGATGACTTCTTTTGTGTCTCCTTGGACACTATTCGTGTCATTATAGTTATAAATTTTATTTTTATTCAACATTTCAGTTATTTTTGTTAGAGTTCGTATACAAATCAAATTGCTAAATTTATTTGGAATTTTAGTTATTTAGGGATTTTATTTTGGAATACGTATGAAAATCAAATTCCAAATTTTCGTTTATTTTTTATTCCGAATTTCAGTTCTTTTTTCTTGGAATTCGTATCCGAATCCAATTGCTAATTTTTATTTTATTTTTATTCCGAATTACAGTTATTTAGGGATTTTACTTTGGAATTCGTATTGAAATCAAATTGCTAATCTTTTTTTTTTGGAATTTCAATTTTTTTTGTTGTATTTCGTGTACAAATCTAATTGACAATTATTTTTTAACTTTTATTTCAATTATAAGTATCCGAATTAGTATCGAAATCAAATTGCTAATTTTATTTTATTTTTATTCGGATTTTAGTTATTTTTGTTAGATTTTGTATACAAATCTAATTTTCATTTTGTGTTTTGTTTTGGATTATAATTATTTATGGATTTTACTTAGAAATTCATATGGAAATCAAATCGCTAATTTTATTTTATTCTCAATTTCAGTTTTATTGTACTTGATATGGACTGTTTTACTTTTACTTATGAATTCGTATAGAAATCAAATTGTTGATTTTTATTTTATTGTTTATTCCAAAATTTAGTTTTATTTTACTTTACTTGGACTTTAAAAAATATATATATAGACCATTATAATCTGAACCCACTACAATCGATGATGTAGATCTTTATCTTTTTTCACCGATTAATATGGGAATTTATAGCCCTTGAGAGCGAACGTGGTGGTTTATTTTGACTATGTTTTAATAAGACAATAGATTTTTTAGCCATTGGATCAAAATCCAACCACCCACGTCACTCCCTCCCTTTGGGGATCCCGTGAACCTAAACCCTAACCGGTGAACTCGAGCCCTTACCCGGTAGTGGCGGAGCTGCAGAGGAGGAAGATGAGTTCGTCAAAGCACGAATCTTAATGCAAGATCCAAATGTTAGAAAATCGACTGAAACTTAAACAATTTTCAGGTGACTATGCATTAGCAATTCCGAACTACACAACCGAATATCATACACCATAGACTTCTAAAACCGATGTAAATAACTCCTAGACCGGTTTTAGAGACGGTTTTACCACGGCAGATGATTTTCGATGCTGACATGGAAGTCTTAAGTTATGACTGAGCAAACAAATAACTAAAATATATTTTTTTAAAGGAAATCAATATCTCTCTCTTTCTCTCTCCAAATCGGTGGCATCCATCTAAAAAATTATGGTGGCATCACTCCCAGTCCAGCAAGGCGGCAACCCAACAGCCTAATGCCACATCTTATCCCACCATCATCCAGCAAAGCAGCAGCAGCCGCCTCCTGTCCCCATCTTGTAGAAGAATCGGTTGATGGAGTGGTTGTCCGTGCTGGCGATGGATCTGGCCATAACCAGAACGTCCCGTTCCTTGGGGACCCAGTAAGCCAAGAACTGCATGCCTAGCTAGGCTTGGGCTGGACTGGTAAGCCACCTGATTTGCGCTGAGAACCAAAATTGGGGAGCAATTAATCGAATTTTTTTTAAAAAAATAATATTAATTTAAAAGATAATTAAAAAATAGTAAAAAAAAAAGGCCAATGTCGCTATTTCAAATAGCGAAATGATCATGTCGCCATTCCAATTGGCGACAGTATCCCTGTCGCCAATTGGAACAATGCCGAGAGGGTCATGTCGCCAATTAAACTGCCGAAAGGTTCATTTTGTCATTTCACATGGTGACAAGAATCTGTCGCAAGTTCAATTGGCAACAGGAACTTATCGCCATTTAGAATGGTGACAATGCCCTATATTTATTTTTTTTTTAATGTATATGTAGAGAATTCAGCCTAAAGTTTTAGTGTATTTCACGAAGTTTTTTTTGTAATACATTGAAGTGTCCGCGCAGTTCGAAATCTAAAATTGGACATAGGGGGCGAAATGTGCGCAATTTGGAACGCGAATTCGGCGGCGCAATAACACAAACAACCCTATTCGGAGCGAAATGGAAAATACATTTGGGTTTAGGGTTTCCATGCGCGCTATTGTCCCGATTGTATTATTTGTAGAACCGATTCCTTTGGGAAAATATTACGTAATATTTAACACTCAAAATATTTTGGAAAAGAGATGTAAGTTTGAAAGACTTCATAATTTAATTGTGAATTACATGTCGCGTTGGGTTGGGTTACGTACATTAGAAACGCCAACATGCATGAATCAACAAACCGAATTACACATACGATACATGTGCGCCTCAACATCTACCATGTCGATTGCCTCGAGTGGGGCGGTCAGATGAGGTCCCTGCAGCGCCGTCCAGACTGTCAATGTCTCATTTATCCTATGCATTTCTCGTAGGGTATTTCTTGAAGGTGTGCCCAGACTCCCTGCAAATGGAGCACTTCTTCGTACGACGCCTGGCTTCTGCTTCGTCCATGTCGTTCCTGATGCATCATCGTACTTGCCACCGGCCAACCTTTCCATTCAGCCTATCAATGTCTGCGGCCCAAATAAGTTGTTCCCAGGTCAGATGGACAGTGAAATGATCAGCCACGTCATAACCATACAGCTCTGCACTCCATGTTTGCATCACCTCTTCCTTGTTGAAATAATCAGAAAGGTACTAGGCCAGGATGCTGCGCCACTGTCGAACATGCGGCCATGACATGTGAGTAGGGCCTATGTAGATGAAGAGGCTTGTTGCAAGTGCATACATAACTAGCGCGACGTAGCATGCACTCGTAGGTGATCCTCTCGCAGTTCATCCCGCGCCATCCTTTATCCCTACACAATATCTCGAAGCGAAGCTCCCTTGTGCCCATCTTGAATGCCCAGTGCATCTCACCCTTCTTGCTCTTCTCCTCCATGTACTTGGTGATCATGGCGGAGTATAGTACTCTGGCACCATCTTTTCTCTCCTAGACGGTTAAGCCTAACTAAAAGAGAGACCAAGCTCTGATACCACTTGTAGGATCAATGATAACCGACTAGAGGGGGTAAATAGGAGGTTTATAAAAAAAAAACTTGTGCTCTAATTAACAATTTTAGCAAGTGTGGTCTAATTAAAGAATTCTAGCACAATACAAGAGATATATTCTAAGCTTTCACTAAGACACCTCAAAGCTATGTCAAAACTAAATACAATTCTAGCCAAGCAATTCTATACAAATAAATTACTAGAAATGTAAAACCACAATTAAGACATGCTATATTTTTCCCGTGGTATCGAAGACTTGCCGGTCTTCACTAGTCTACGTTGAGATAAGCCCAAACGAATTGGACCGACTCCAGTAATTAAACCTCAAACGCCTCAATCCCACTAGGATTGCTCTTCCTCCACTCCAGAGATGGTGAGCACCGAACCAATTACAATTGTTGCCAGGCCTCTTCACAATCTTCTTGAAGAGATCACCGCACAAATGTAACAGCCCAAAATTTTAAATTTGGTTAAAGTTTAAAACTTATTTGAATTTGTGAATTTTCTGAAATTTTAAAAACATTTCTTTAAATTGCTTAGAGCCAAAACTAATTAAATCTCAAAATCTATTGTCAACTTTAACTTGGAATAATTTTATTTAAGTCCAAAACAATTCTAAGAACTTATGTGATTTTTCCTAGAATTTTTGGGATTAATCTGCTAATTTCTAGAGCCTAAATGAATTAATCTGGTTATTTTAAATCGCAAATCAATTAAAAATCCTAAAGCAGTGTTTGGGCCGAATTCGTTACTGTGTGGACCAGCCCACAGCTCTTTCCGGCCCACAACCCCAGCGCTGCCAACCGTTGGATCTAAATCAGCAGTCGACCTGTGTGTGACCTGCAAGGCCCTCTCTCCCGGTGATCGTGGCCCATAACCCGTCCCTTCCTCGCCTTCGTCTCCGCGAGGTGGTCAAAGCCGCCACCACCATTTTCGCGCACGGGCGAGCTTCGCCAATGGGCTGCTCCAACCGCCCACGCCTCACGCGGGCGTGCGCACGAGAACCGCGTCCGCCTCCGCCACGATCCCCACCTTTCCTCTCTTCAAGCGCGCGGCCCTAATCCTTTAATCGCGCAAGACGACCTCCACCTCCTCCACGCCGCTCTGGAGCTCCCCGGCCCCTATAAAGGGCACCCCCGGACGCCCCTCTCTTCACCGGTCCCGACGCCCCCACCCACTCTCGCTTTTCTCGCGTGTGCTCGCCGGAATCGAAAATTCCTCGCCGCCGGTCCCGAAGCCTTGGAGCTTCAATTTCGCCGCCGCCGTCGACTCTAGGTCCTCGCCACCGCCACCATCTTCAACGCTGCGACCCCGCGAAGCCAGTGCGCCCACGCTCGTCGCCAGAGTACCCTCGTAGCGCCATTTCGCCGTCAACCTGCACTCGCCACGCCACCTCGAATCTCTCCTCGTCACGTGGGTGAGCGCACTTGACTCGTCGTCTCCCTCTCTTCTAGCGCGCCCTCGCCGCTTCAAGATCAGAATGCGGCGACCCGGCGATCCTCGACGGCGGCGCCGCCGCCCGGCGTGGCATGGCGTGCAGGCGCCACCGGGCGCCACCCCACGCTTATGTGGCGACCACGCCAACGCGAACGTGCCACATCACGCCACCTCGTGCGCCAAGGCCCGGACCAAGTCCACGTGAGCCGTGTCGCCGACACGAGGGCCCCACATGTCGATTTAATTTAAATTGGAAAACCTCAAGGCTGATGTCAGCATTATGCAATAATTAGATTTCCTTTAGAAAAATAATTGAAAAATGGATTAAATTGCGATTTAGGCTTTAAATTTATAAAATTCATATCTTTTGATTCCTAACTCCAAATTAGGTGATTCCAATTTCTAAAATCTTATAAAATTAATATCTAGCTAAATAAAATATAAAAATTTGATTTGGAGTAGGTTTAAACTGTCTGTTTGAATTTGAAATAATTTAAACTACAAATTTAGATTTAAACTTGTAAAATTCATATCTTTTGAACCCTAATTCCAAATTGAATGTTTCCAATTGCTAAAATCTTAGAAAATTATGTTATAGCTAAATAAAATAAAATTATTTTATTTGGACTTAGTTAATTTATCGTTTTGAATTTATTTGAATTTCGATTGATTTGTCGTATTTTCACGTTTAGACTACGACGATTCCAGGGAATTTGATTCTTCCGAAGATTTAGAATTTCAAGACTTCAGCGAAGGCAAGTTACACTTTGACCATGTTGCACCTACTATTTTAAAGTTATTTAATTCAATTTTTAAATTTATTATTGCACGCATATTTTTAGTCAATTATTTTAATATCCTGTTTAAATGCTTAGTTATTCCAATTGTTATTGTATGGCCAATTTTTGAATATTGAAATGTCATCCCTCGTCACCATAGATAAATTGTTTGGAAATGCTTAGCAAATTCTTAGACCATGATTTTGATTTTGGGAGGATTTAGCCAAACCATTACAAATTGTTTGAAATTAAATCTATGGTATTGTTTTACCATAGAGAGTTTGTAAAGATGGTTTTCACTAAATAAAATTAAAAGGGTTTAGACTTGGGCGAAACGGATGAATGGTGGGTGCGAGTTTATGCACGGTTTAATCTGTTAGGATTAAAGCCTGTGGTTTGATTTGAAAGACGCCCAAGTCAATTAAGGACCAGCCTTTGAGCGTTCCTTTGCTATGCCTTACCGTACCACCACACGTCCTGTATGGGCAGGACCTGGCTTATTAATTTGGGATACCTCGTAGATATTCGTGTCATTTGTATGAGTGGGTGTCGGTTAGACTATAGTCCCTTTGGCGTAAGAGGGGCCCCGAACTGCGGATGGTTAGTCCAAAGGGGCGAAACCTTAGCGGGCATGAGTACTTTGAGGTAGATCATTGTAAAGGCCTTGTCACGTGCTCTAGATCGCTCACCTTAGGTAGTGGCGGTGGCATAGATATATGCTTGATAAACTGGAGAATTCGTGTCTTGTGGGTAAAGCTGTACAAACTCTGCAGAGTAGAAACTATTCGAATAGCCGCGTCCACGGTCATGGACATGCTAGCAAAGCCACTTTGAGTTAGACTTGTTTTTGGTTTTAAAATGAATTCAACAGATGTTTTCAGGATGGTTAGTCCTGTGGGAAAAATTGGGCGGTTAGCCATTGTGATTGGAGGATATCCATCACCTTTGTTGGAGGTTATCCACATTATACAATTGTCTTTTAAAATTATGATTTTAGATATTGTATGAAAATGACCTTGCAATCTATTATGATTATTTAAATTAAAACTACTGCTTTATGCAAAATAACCACCGCCAATGTCCTTTGCTTACCTTAGGCATGCATTACAATTCCATATTGGGTGTAACTTGCGAGCACGGTAGTTGTGCTCATGCTTGCTTTATGCAACAAAATTTCAGGAGAAGACTACTATCAGGACGGTGAGGACACCGACGCCTAGGCTACGCCCCCAGACGATTGCCTGTGGCGGATCGTTCTGGCCTACCACTACTATTCTTACTTCCGCTGTGTTATTTACTCTTTTATTTGGCTTCATGCCCAATTGTATCGAACTCTGATTTACTATTAATGAAATGCGAGATTTGGTTATGTTATCATTTTTGTAACTGTGTACACCGGAAATCCTGGACTGGTGTATGAACACAGAGGGTTCGGGATCTTTCGCTCCCGGGTCCGACAACAAACTTCCTCCAAGCCGTTTAGGTGTCGGCAAGCACCAAGAGTAACAAATCAAAGCTCTTGCTTGAAGATTATCAAGTGCTAAAGAGATCAACTAATGATGCATATGCACTTGAATGCTCTTAACTACCTCAAAATGTGAAATGTGAGAAAATGAGCAGAGGAGAGTGCACCAAAGGCTCAAGTGTATTTAATAAGGTCCAAGGTTCCGAGCTTGGTACTGGTGAGGGAGTATTTATAGCTCCCAACCACAAATTCGATCGTTTGAAGTCATCCCCTAAAAAATTCAGCAGGTGCGGTACTACCATCGTTGATTGGCCGGTACTACCGCACCTACTGTTCAACGGTCGATTGCTGTTCATTTAATGCTTCTGAACTAGCCATTACAGAAAGCAGAAAGGTGTGGTACTACCACACTCACAAGATCCGATACTAGTACCGCTCGACTTAATCGGTACTACAGATTTCCAGAGAAGGAAAAACTCCCAAAAACATGCTCTCTAGAATTTACGTACCGCCAACTAGAATTCGGTACTGCTATTTTGCGGTAGTATCGCTCATCAACTGCGGTCATACCGATTTTTACTGAAGATTTTCCAGAAGCTAGACAACTACCTGATGTGTTTTTTCTATCCACTTTGCAACCCGCATAATCAAAATCTAAATATCCAATTAAATCGAATTTTGCACATTTGGGATACCATAAGCCAATGCTAGAGGAATGCTTTAAAAATGTAAGAATCCTTCTTCCGGCCACTAAATGGCACTCTTTTGGTGATGCTTGAAATCTTGCACATATGAAAACACTAAACATGGTATCGGGCCTAGATACGGTAAGATAAAGTAAACTACCAATTATTGATATATAAAGTTTTAAATATACTGATTTACATTCCTCATTAAGGTCAAGATGCCCGTGGTAGCCATGAGAGTCTTGATGAGCTTCACGTCCTTCATGCTAAACATTTTGATCAAGTCCTTCACATACTTTGTTTGGCTCACGAAAGTCCTATATTTGAGTTGCTTGATTTGAAGTCTAAGGAGATAGCTAAGTTCTCCGATCATAAACATTTCAAATTCCCCAGACATCATATCACCAAATTATTTGCAAAATTCTTGGTTAGTAGATACGAAGATAATATTATCAACATATATTTGACATACAAAGAATTCATCATCTAAAACTTTTATAAATAAAATTGTGTCAACCTTTCCGATTTTGAATCCTTTTGAAAATAGAAAATATCAAAGGCAATCATACCAAGCTCTAGAACCTTGTTTGAGACCATAAAGTGCCTTGGAGAGTTTGTACACATGATTTGGGTTCTTTGGATCTTCAAAAATGGGTGGTTGTTCAACAAATACAAGTTCAGATATTTTTCTATTTAGAAAAACACTTTTAACATCCATTTGAAATAATTTAATATCAAAATAATAAGCAAAAGCAAGTAATATACGAATGGATTCAAGTCTAGCTACGAGAACGAAAGTTTCACCAAAATCCAAACCTTCGACTTTTGAGAATCCTTGAGCAACCAATCTTGCATTGTTTCTTACAACCATTCTACTTTCATTTTGGTTGTTCCTAAAGACTCATTTTGTATCAATTATGTTATGTTCCTTGGGTCTATCCACCAATGTCCAAATGTTGTTTCGAGTGAAGTTATTTAGTTCTTTATGCATTGCATTCACCCAATCCAGATCGACGAGTGCTTCATCTATATGTTTTGGCGCAAAAGAAGAGACAAAAGAGTAATGCTCACAAAAAGAAGCAACACGAGATCGAGTTTGGACACTCTTACTTACATCACCCAATATTTGATCTATTGGATAATCTTTTACAATTGCATTGTGAATCTTTGGAGGTAAGTTTTGCGGTTATTCATCTTCCTTGTTGTCCTCTTCATTAATTTGAATTTGACTTGTCGTGGAAGAGGTATGAGGTTCGACTTGAGTGGAAGATGGTGAGTCATTTAAATCTTCTTTTGGCTTGATATCGCCTATTTGCATGTTCTTCATTGCTTGTCTTAATTTTCTTGCTTCTCATGAGAGTCATTAGTTTCATCAAATTGTACATCATGAATCTCTTCAACTAAATCAGAGTTTTTTTATTGAAGACACGATAATCTTTACTATTTGATGAATAGCCAAGTAAAAACCCAACATCATAACGACTTTGGAATTTTGAAAGACGAATAACATTCCTCAATATGTAGCATTTGCAACCAAACACACGAAAATAGGAGACGTTCAGTTTTTTTCCAACAAGAAGCTCATAAGAAGTATTTTTCAAAAGACGATGAAAATAAAGATGATTTATGGTATGACAAATGATATTGATTGCTTCCGCCCAAAAACTATCGGAAGTGTTATACTCATCAAACATTGTCCTAGCCATTTCAATTAATGTTGGAATTTTCTTTTCTACAACTCTATTTTGCTCCAAGGTGTAGGTAGTGGAAAGTTCATACTTTATTCTAAGTTCATCAAAAAAATCTTCAATTTTAATGTTCTTGAACTCGGAACCATTATCACTACGAATTTTCTTGATTTTGAAATCAAATTCATTTTGAGCCCTTTCAGCAAAACTTTTGAAAATATCGGGGGTTTCAGCTTTGCCATATAGAAAGAAAACTCATATATATCTTGAGTAATCATCCACAATGACTAAACAATAGCTATTTCGCCCGATGCTCTTATAGATTGTTGGCCCAAACAAATCTATATATAAGAGTTCTAATGGTCTAGAGGTTGACATGATACTCTTAGAAGGATGAGAGTTTACAACTTGCTTTCTGGCTTGGCAAGCAATACATAACCTATTTTTCTCAAACTTCACATTATTCAAGCCAACAACTAAGTCATGTTTGAAATGTTTTTTGAATTGAATCGTACCTACATGAGCAAGTCTTCTATGCCAAAGCCAACCCAAGGAAGTTTTTGTAATTAAACAAGTTTTCAAACATGAATCATTTGAAGAGAAAGTTACCAAATAAAGACTGCCAAAATGAAATCCTTTGAAGTCTAAAGAGTTATCTTTTTCATTTGAAATGGAAACACCTTCTTGAGAAAAAGTGCAAGTTAAACTAAGATCGCAAATTTGAGGTACAGATAGCAAATTAAAATTAAGTGATTCAACTAGAGATACATTAGAAATTGAAAGGTAATTTGATATAACGATTTTACCCAAACCAAAAACCTTTCCTTTGCTATTGTCACCAAATGTGATCTTGTCATTTCCTTTTTCATTCTCGAATATGGTGAATATTTTTCTATCCCCGGTCATGTGTTGGGTACAACCGCTATCAAGTACCGAATATTTTTCACCAGTCTTGTAGGTCACCTACAAAACAAGAATCAAATTCTTTTAGGTACCAAAATTTATTTGGGTCCTTGGAAGTTAGTAACAAAGACTTTGGGCACCCAAATAACATTCTTTTTTGCATCTAAAATTAAAGTGCTGATAAATTTAGTTACAATCTTACCTTCTTTAAATTTTCTAAGCATGTAGTATGAATCATAAATGCCATAGAATTTAGTTTTAGCAATGGAGTATGAATTTTGTAAGTGTCCTACACTATGCCATGATACTTTTGAAAGGATGAGAACTTGCGACTTGTTTTCCAGCTTGACAAGCACTACAAAGTCTATTCTTTTCAAACTTCACATCTTTCAAGCCAACAACTAAATCATGTTTGAAAAGTTTTTTGAGTTGAATCAAACCAACATGAGCTAGCATTCTATGCCAAAACCAACTCAAAGAGGTTTTGCAATCAAGCATGTTTTAAGGCATGAATCATTTGAGGAAAAATCAACCAAATAAAGATTTCCAAATCTAAATCCTTTGAAAGCTAAAGAGTCATCTTTTTCATTTAAAGTAGAAACACCATCTTAAGAGAATTTGCAAGATAAGCCAAGATCACATATTTGAGCAACGGATAGCAAATTAAAATTAGGTGATTCAACTAAAGACACATTAGAAATGGAAAAGGTCATTTGAGATAGCAATTTTACCCAAACCTATTGCCTTTCCTTTGCTATTGTCACCGAAAGTGATCTTGTCATTTCCTTTTCCATTTTTGAATATGGTAAACATTCTTCTATCACCGGCCGTATGTTGAGTGCACCCACTATCGAGCACCCAATGTTTTTTACCGGTCTTGTAGTTCACCTACAAAACAAGAATCACGTTCTTTTAGGTATCCAAATTTGTTTGGGTCCTTGGAGGTTAGTAACCAAGGTTTTGGGCACCCAAATAGCATTCTTTTTAGCGTCTAAAATTGAGGTGTCAATAAATTTTGCTACAACTTTGCCATCTTTGGATTTTCTAAGCATGTAGCATAATCATAAATGCCATAAGACTTGATATTAGTAATTAAGCATGTATTTGACAAATGTCCTACATTATAGCATTTATCGCAATATTTGCCATTTTCTTTTACAAACATTGCGGGCTTGTAAACTTGCTTCTTACCTTTTTTAGGAATAAACTCAAATCCTTACTTATTGAATGAGCACCTTTGCTCAATCAATAACTTGTCAAGGGTTGCCTTACCTTTGAAGCATCTTTCCAAACTTTTGCTCAATTTTGTGACTTGCTCTTTTAACTCATGATTTTCAACAATGAGCAATGGATCACATATTTTAGCCATGCTTGTATTTGAATCAACTTTAGAGTAATATGGCATAGATACAAATCATCGCAAGAAGTAGAAGTACTAGACATAGAAATAGCATTTCAAATAACTTCTACTCTATGCATCTCATTCATTAAATCACATGTAATTCCAACATTTGAATGAGATTTTTCAATATCCTTTAGAAGGAGAGAGTCATGGGCTTCCTTTATCTCCTCATAAGAGTCTTTTAGAGAGATATACTCTTTCTTCAGGACTTTAAATTTTGACTTCTCTTTTCCAAGATATTTATTTAATTCTTCAAGTATATCTATTAATTCATCATATGAAGGTTCATTATCATTAATGGATTTTACCTTATCTCCTTTGCCATAAGGCAAGTAGGAGAGGATAATAGTAACAGCTCTTCCTTGATGGCAATACCTACAAGTCCTCTTTTCTTGGAGGACCCTTCATCATCGGAGTCGGTGTCTGAATACTTCTCATCGGAGTCCCATTCTCTAATATAAGCTTCATTCTTTCCATCTTTATGAAGCTTCTTGAAAAGCATCTTCTTGTCATTGTATTTCTTCTTCTTTGATGACTTGCCCTTATCATCCTCCTTGTTAGGGCAATGAGAGGCGATGTGCCCCTTCTCATCACACTCGTAGCAACGAATATTGCTATAGCGCTTGTTGTCGTTTGAGAATTGCCCCTTTTTTGTTCTTGTCAAACTTAAAGCTTCGATAAGGGTGTCTTCTTATGAATTTCTTCATTCTCCTTACAAGGAGAGCGAACTCATCTTCGGAGTCATCTTTTTCTTCCTCCGTTTCATCACTTGATTCCGCTTTCGCCTTGAAAGCGGTAATCTTCTTCTTGGAGGAAGATGGCTCCAAGAGCTCCTCCTTGTCCTCTGTCGGGACAAAAAAAAATGCAATCCTGGACCCTCTGTATATAACGCACTAGTCTAGGATCACGCTAGTACACACAGTGTCAACATAGATGAATATCGATCCACATAAGACGAAATAATAGAATAAACGAGTAATTTGAATAACATATAATTGGTGTGACCTTAAGGTCGAGTTTACATTTATTAAGCCTTGCAGGGCTAGCAATAATGAATTAAGCAGCAGCGGAACAAAATAAACTTCAACGGAAACCCATTGATTCGCCACAGGCAACTAACTGGAATCAAGACCTAACGATCAGCACCTTCGTAGAACTCCTCCTCAAAAGTGAGCGAAGACTCCTCCACTTCTGTTGATTGATTATAGCAAGTATGAGTACACAACCGTACTCGCAAGTCATACCACAGAATGCAATGTATACATGATAGCTTATTTCAAAGGAAAAGGTTTATGTGGTTCTTTTGCATAAATGCAACATTTGCAATTGAATATGAATAATAGATTAAAACACAATATAAAAAATAAACAATATTAATTTAACAGTTGTTTTCACAAATGACACAAAGTCTAATCATATTATTCATACAGCCATATGACTTAAATCACACAGTTCCCTTCCCAAGTGTTTTATGAAAATCTAACCCTCATGTGAAATTCCTGAGCATGTCCATGACCGCGGAAGCGGCTATTCGAATAGATTGTTTAACACTCTGCAGAGATGATACACTTTACCCACACGATATAACTAGTGTTGCAAGCACTAATCATAACAAAATATTTTAGAAACTTCATCTCAAACATTGACACTCCCGGTGTGTTTTACTGCCGGAACCAACGCCCACAGAGGAAATTGGTCCGACGCACACCGTTGGACAGAAAAGCGGCAAACCGTCCCGCGATGTGAGTCACCACAGAGAAAGAAACACACCTCCAGCCTGACATAGAGCCTAACCTACCTCCTGAGTAATCAATGTCAAGACTTTATAACTTACTAAGTTAGGCCCGTTCCATACCAGACATGTGGTCGTACAGTTGTGGCTTAGTTCAATGGCGCACAAAGTTAAGTCCTTAATTGACCAAGGCAAGACTTCCAATTTCTAACTAAGCAACCAATATTCAAATCCCACACACTGAGCGCCACCATATCACAGAGTTTCCACCACTTGCCTCAGTCTAAATATTTTTTCACCCTGTTGGTTAAGTACAACACATGGCATCAACGAGTAATAGCACACAGCGTACACAGTTTCATCACAAAGTTCCATATTCACTTAGTCAGATTCATATTTGCAACTCACATGAAGTGATGACTCGTGGCATGGCTAAGCAATCTACTCGTATCTAACCAACCCACGTTGGTGCTACGATAATACCAACTAAATAATAACCAATCTAGAGTGACAAAAGATTATGACATAACAATAGACAAGGTGGATATAAACAATTTGGATTAATAACTAAACCCAAAAGCATTTAAATAAATACTTAAAGTAAATGCATTAATTTGAATCAAAGTAATTTTGAAAACTGGGTTCAATATGATCAAATGTACAACTTGCCTTGAAATAGATCCTGGTACTGATCCTGATCTTGGTGCACTCCTTCTTCTTCAAAGCTCCTTGAAGAATCAACGTCTACTCGCAAACAAAGCAAATAAATAATAAAGAGAAAACAAACTCCAAAAATTAAATACAAATCTCAGATAAATAGAGCTCGAATTTATATGAATTTAGAAATTTGAATGGGCTAAATTGGAGTTCGGATGAAGAAGATATGGCCTTTAGAAGATCTAATCTGAAGAAAATACTCAAAAAGGAAATTCTGGAATATCCGAATTATTTTTCTATTGAAAAATCGAAATATGACGCAAGCTGACGTCAACCCTGGGATTTTCTGAATTAAAATAAATCTGGTAAAAGCTACAGAGAATGACAGGTGGGCCCTCGGTCTATAGACCGGGTCCACGCAAGAATCTAATGGTCTACGGGCTCAGGATTCTACGGAATAGTGCTCCTGACAAGTGGGTCCCATGAGTTAGAGACTGGGTCTACCGTGGATTGGATCTACGGGCTTTTGGATCTGGGTTAGGGTTGGATTGTGCCACGCACGTGCTGACGCGGTGTTGACTGGACCGCCACGCACGCAGCACGCACGCACGAAGGCTAATGTGGCAGTTGACGTGGCGGGCACGAGGGTGACACGTCGACTTCGACGGCGGCGAGGCTCGGGTTCCAAGGGTTTCGATGAACGGCGGTGCTTCGTCGGCGATGAGTGGTACCGGGAGGTAGAGGGTGACACGGGCATCTCGTACATGTGCTCACGGGTGCTCAAGTACGACTGATTGCCCCACTTCAGATGCGTGGAATCTTCAATGGCTATATGAGTACTGGGATTTCTATTTTGTATGACCCGGAGTTGGCCGGACAAGTTGCGGTAGGAGTCCTCGAACGTACCGAACATTGATTCTAATGCTTCTGTTTTGCCATCCACGTCTTGTCATAGCTGATTGTGTACTGGAACCTTGCCTCAATCGCCCGAATCATGGATTGTGACTTAAAATCTAGATTATCCACGATCTCACCGTACATGATGTTCGCGATGAAGTCTGATGATAGGTTCGTGTGGGACTGCACTGACTCAGTGACGATACATGTGTGAGAGATTACTATAGAGCATTTTCAGTAGGTGTCCCGCTTAGGCTAAAATGCATGCACTCGCCAAGGGTATTCCTCTATGTCGCACTTCATGTCGTAGCATCTTAGGTTAGACTTGACGACTGTGAATGTACGCCGCACTGACAAGGCCCAAAATTTTGTCGCCTCCTGCATGGCCTCCTTGTATTTGTACATGGCTCCTTACTTGACCTCGCTCTAGTCGTACTCCCACGGCGCATGAGAGCCTTCGTTAACAATGAGGTTGTCAAACTTGTATGTGTTCCACTCATATGGAACCGCCTGTTGTTTCACAACATCCTCGTTGTCGAATCCTTCATCTTCTGACAATGCCAGGTAGTTCTGGCCTTCGAGATCCATCCTTTGGACTAGGGTTTCCATATCCCCACCCTTGTTAGCAATCTCACTAGCTTTCCTGACTAAAGGAGCTCCTTCCACACAGTCTTCATAGACAGCATCAACAACTCCTAGACCTTTGGCCATTGTGTGTGCCACGCTGTGGCTGGAGTCTCCGACTTCTTCTTTCGCATCACCACCCCCTTCTTGTTCAGCCGCCGATGCAGAAGTGGGTTTAGCATATGCTTAGGCCAGAAGAACCAAATCCCATTGTTCCTCCCTCGCCTTGCGTACATTTGACTGTCATGACCTTGTTCCCTTGAGCTGCACTAACTCCCAATATGTGTCCTGTGATACTCGTTTGGCGAGGAAACTTAATCTCAGATCATACACAGTATGGTCCAAATCGAATGTGTGGAATAACCACTGCATCACAGCGCCCAATGTATGATGCTCTGGTCGTTAGGGTCACGATCACCGATTGGGAATAACGCAAATCAATCCCTTCAAGACCCTCCATAATAGCCCCCTGACCGTAGTAAATTTTGAAAATTAAGTTGACAATATTTTAGTTCAGCTCTTCAAAAAGTATTTTCGGCATTAACAAAATATTAATCGTGTACAAATGGAAACACAAATTAAGTTGGGATTGTTTTGATTCAACTCTACGTAGCCTATTTAGCTACTCTGCAATTTTTATAGGTTTATTGCTATTTTTCTTGTTTAAAAAGTATCTCCAGTATTTACAAAATATTTACCAAGTACAAATTGAAACAAAAATTAAGTTGACAATATTTTAGTTCTACTCTATATACCTTATGTACCAACTCTGGATTTTTTTAATAGAATTTTTAGAGGTGTCTTGCTATTTTTCTAGTTTAAAAAGTATTTTTGGCATTAACAAAATATTTACTGTGTAAAAAATAAAAACCTACAAAGTTTTCTTATTATTTTTGCGTATTTATTCTAAATCATTCGAGTACTACACCATAAATAATATCTACACGATGAACTAAACTATACACGTCTAAAATGATGTACTACACTGCAATACTGCTAAAATTATCTAATCCGCTGAATTCTATGTCGCTATTTTATTTGCTAACCTACTAGGTTTCGAATTTATGTACAAAGGTGCAAGAATATTTACCTGCAAAATGGATGATCAGATTCGCTTCTTTCTCTCTCTCTCCTCCACTATGAACCAGCAGGGCTTCGCTACGTCACTTCTCCCCCTCTCCTCCTCTCTCTTCTCTTTTTTTCAGAATTAAAATGACTTTTCATCCTATTTTTGTTGTTTATATAACCGGCCTCTGTTGCCAGTTCAACTAGCGTCATTTGAACTAACGATTTGCACACTCTTCGAAGCAAATCGCCAGTCCAAATGGCGATGGAGTTGGAACGGCGACCGACGGTAAATGGTATCCTATCGCCATTTGAAATGGCAACATGAGCATGTCGCCATGTGAAATGATGACAGTGGCATGTTTTTGTAAAAAAAAAAATCGACTATTTATTTTTAAAATTATCTTTTAAATTAATATTATTTAAAAAATCGCAATTAATCCATCGCTTTGGGCAGGTTAGCTCCAAATCAAGGCGATGTTGTAAACTTAGCGATTTTTGTAAATATTCATAAATTATTTCAGCAATAATTATGATCATAAAGGCATATTTCCATCAGCATATAAACGACATAAATGACCTAATACATATCATTGTGCTTCTCTGCATTAGCCCATACTAGTGGAGGAAGGAAGCAGACACACTACAATAGTTCATGGCGCCAAATAGACTTTTTTTCTAATGGAAAAAAGTTCTACAATTCGCATGCATGTACGGCTCCATCCCCAAACCTAACAAATAGAGATTCGGTGGAAAGGAGGAGCAGGGAAACAAGGAGGAAAATAAGAAAACATTTTGGGCCGCGCGTGGCAGGGCCGAAGCGTTCGGGACCGCGCGTGGCGGGGTTTTGGGCGGCCTTCGATCGCGCGTCCCGTCTGTTTTTAAGCGGCCCCATCCGTCGTCTCAGAGCCTCAGCTCCCTTTCAGCCTCTTCGTTCTGCCCGTCCAGGCCTGCTTTTGATCGGCCTGCCCAACTAATAATTCAACCGGCCGGCCGATCCAGAGCTGGAAAAGATCGGTAGAAAGAATGCAACTTAGTATATTGATGCATTATACATGTAGCCGTACGAACTGGCTACGGTTTTCGTCCAACGATTGAGCCAGCCGAGCCCAGTGGGTTTGACGTTTGAGTCGCACGGCGACGCAAAGGGGCAACGCATACAAGTTGGGCTCAGGAAAGCAGCTTGGGGCGTCCTCTGGTTGGCAACTAGCTAGTTTTATGATTCAGGTGATCATCGCTTGTTTCGTCTGTGGCGGATCCTTCGTTGATTAATCACGCTTCAGCTAAAAAAAAGCCTATAAATCACACCACATCAAGTTTATTTCTGCATCATGGATCAGGATCATGGGCGTCGGCCTAGCTACTAAAAAAGAGATTTTAAAAAGAAGCAAAGTGCAATTTCCATATATTAACGATACAGAGAGATTACACATAACGGTGCCGACCTACGTACGGATTATCGTGACGCCGGAGTCGTTTTCTGGCAGGCGGCTGCATGCTGTCGCTGCAACTCCTTTCTCTTGGAGCGAAACATGCGAGGAGGCCTAAGCTCAGGCCGAAACCCAAAACCGGTGGGAGGTTTGGGTTTACATACATAGGGGGACGCTGTTTTCGCGCTAGCTGCTGCTGCTTTCTCTGCAGCTTGTTGGTAATCGTATTCCCACCCCAGTGGACGCGTTTATTATTAATAGAGTAAAGTCCATTTTACAATCATGAACTTTTCGAAAAGTCCAGAAATCAATCTTAAACTACAAAAATGGACATCCTACACTCTTAACTATCAAAACCATTCATTTTACCCCCCTTAACCCAAACAGAGGTAGTTTTGAGTGACGTGGCGCCACGTGGATGGTGGTTTTTGCTGGGTAAGGTGGGACCCACATCTATTGGTGGGTCCAAATAATAAATATTCTCCTTCCCTCAATCTTCTCTCTCCCTCACACCGACCTCCCCTCTCCCCCATCGATCCATCCGCCGCCGCCCATCTCCTACCCTGCTGGCCGCGTGTCGTCCCCGAGCATCGTCTCCCCCACCGGCCAACACCACCTCCGAGCCCCACCACCTCCTCCGCCCATCTCCTACCCCGCTGGCCACCGCTGTCCCCGAGCGCCGTCTCCCCCACCGGCAAACACTACCTCCGAGCCCCACCACCTCCGCTGCCGCCGAAGCCGCCTCTCTCGCCATCCTCGAGCACCGCCCACCTGCTCTCCTTCTAGATCCTACCGATCTGCGCTAATAGCATCCAGATCCGACCGACCGAGACATTCATGGGCGGCTATGACAACGGGCGGCGATGGCGACGACAACGTGTTCATGAAGGCGACCATGGCGACAACGACAGTGACGACAATCAAGGCTATGGCGGTGACGCGAGCAGGCGGTGCACCGAATGCTTGTTGGTGGGGAGACGGGTGACGACGGATTGCTGTGGCGGCACTGCAGCAGCGGCGGCGATGATAGCTTGCCATGGCCACGACAAGCGACAGCGAGCGACATAGCGGCGTTCTCGAGCTTGGTGAGGCTGCCGTCACGATCGAAGGCGCGGAAGGGCTCGACAAACCGCGCCTGGTCGACGGTGACGGCCGTGCGCGTCCCTCCCTTGCACCACGCCTCCCTCCACGGTCGCCACTTCCTCGGCTTCGTCGCCGCGCTCTCCGCCTCCGTCCACGGCCGCAAGCTCTCCGACCCGCTTCGGTCCCTGCCGTCACCCGCTGTTAACGCACTTCTCGACCTCATCTCCGTGCTCTCCCGCCGTCGTTGAATCCACCCCTCCACTCCCGCACAACTCCCACTACGGTAACCCTGTCTTCCCCCTCTGGCACGAGAAGCTCACCGACTCCACCAACGAGCCGATCAAGACAGATCGCGGCGTCCCCGGCCCCTCGCTCGCCGCCAAGGTCGAGCTAGCGCCGTACCTCCTCGACTCCTTCGGCAACGCCACCCGCATCGAGAATGAGAGGAAGAAGAAAGGAACTGAGAGGATGAGATGTCTGACATGTGAGGCCCATTGACACATCAGCGTCACGTCACCCAAAACCACATCTGTTTGGGTTGTGGGGGTAAAATGAATGGTTTTGATAGTTAGGAGTGTAGGATGTCCGGTTTTGTAGTTTAAGATTGATTTCCAGACTTTTCAAAAAGTTTATGGTTGTAAAATGGACTTTACCCTTACTATTAAGACTCTGCTGATGAGATGGTCGTCTTTTGGTTAAGATCGCAATACATGGGGATCAGCGATCAACCGATCTGTCATCACTGGATCTTGGTTTCGCACTTGTATCATTTTGTGGATTTCTTTGGGATCTTGAGAGAATCTACATGTTACTTTTGGTAAACTTGCAGTTGTCATATACTCCATATATATAAGGGGTACGAGTATAGAACTGTTGTGCAAGTTTGTTTAATAGTTTAAGCTACACTATTTTCGTACAAACAAATGGGAGTTCGATGTAAATGTAGATGTACAACGTGTTACCTGAACAAACAAAATTCAGCAAAATCTACTGATCATATATATGACAACTTCATGAATATACATACAGCTATCGCCGAGTGGGAAGACTGACGAAGCTTGCAATTAAGGCCTGTTTGGATGTGGCAGTATTTGAAAACCACAGTTTTCGAGATATCAGGCTTGAAATACCATAGTTTTTTTTTACGGTTTCAAGAAAATCCATGACGTGTTTTGTAATTGCAGTCTGAATACAATATTTTGTTTTTAAAAACTAGCTCTCTTATGCTAACTAATTGCTATTACCGAAATTTATCAAAATTATATACATGAATTGTAACTAGTTGATCTTTGGGTGTACATTTTTATTGAACGTATACATGGTCACATGCATGATAGCTATAACTGCAACATTATGTCTCAGAAAGCTTATAGGCCATGTTCTTCAACAACCAGATATTAAAACAAAAATTACATAAATAATTTAATATAATTTATGTACAATGGAGCTGTAAATGAACTTTCAAAAAATGTCAGTTTTTTACAGAGAAAACATTCGAATTCCATATAGACAAACTCATATTTTTATTTTTACAAGCTAAGAAAAAGTATTAATTAGATGCACATCAACATGCCCAAGAAGAATTTACGTAGCACTCATACAAGAGGTTGACGTGAAACGCTGCACGAGAGTAACTCACGAGACGTGCATGACTCCGTTACGTTTAGAAGAAAAAAAGAGGCCGGGAGTAGATCGTTTAAAACTCCAAAAATATCATGGTATTAGACACACTTTACAAAACTACAGCTTTTGTTGTATCCAAACACCTCAAAGTTTTTGATACCATAGTTTTTTTTTTCTGGAAACCATGATATTCTTCAAAAACTCCAAAAATACTATGTATCAAACAGGCCCTAAGCTTTTGTTCAGGTTCTAGTCCTCTAGAGGGAGGCTTCGCTCGGCTAGCATTCAAGCAGGACGGTGTGGCGCAGAGTTATTGGCTCATTTGATCATTTTTTGGAACGGAATAGCCAATTTATCTCTCTTGTGTCCGAAATAACAAATATGACATCCTTATTGTGTTCTCCGTATGCAGCACCCCTATCCCACTCCCCGTGCGCAGCACCCCTACAGTGCTCCTTGTGTGCAGCAGCCCTCTGCCGCGCACCCCATGGCATGCTACCGAGGACAGGCACACTCCTGCTTTTGACGGTATCGTCTGCCTAATCTGTCTCGTTGTCATTTCGATTACAAGAGGCTAATTTTACTATTTTGTTTCAAAAAGAGGCTAAATGAGCCTCGTGCAGGGTGATCCATTCCCTCGTTCACGTGGGCTTGGGCGTGGGCTTGGGCTTGCGTACTCATCACAATTCATCAACGCCAGGTAGCCAGGTAGGTTCCCATCACTGCTGAATCGAGTCCAATGCAAGGCTGCCTTGGGCAGCAAACAAAAACTAAGTAGACAAACCTAGGTCATGACCAAATTTTTGCTAGAGATGTTTGCATTGTAATCATGCTAATAGACAAAAAGATTGCTAAAATTTCTGTAGTTGTCGGTATGGCATGGCCCCCCACATGGCATCTATTTTTTGTAACAAATATGTTAATATGGGTCTTGTTTTGTTGATTAAATAATAAGAAATACAACGGATCACAAATCAAATAACGGGTTCAGAGGATATGATCACCTGAAGCTTGTTAATAAAAAATTGATACATTTAATGTAGCCATTCAACATATGCCACGTCATGGAAGCAAGGGCCTTGCGTTTTTTTCTCCTTAAAATAACTCACTTTTTAATTAAATATAACAAAATAAATAGCCAATAAAAAATACAAAAATAATACTCTTCACAAGACTCACCAAGACTTGCTTGTCGACCGCCATTTGTTTGGGTCTTGCGACAGTTACACAACCACCGGGCTAGAGCTCGCCACACATCCTACTATGGTCTGAATAAACGGCAGGTGGCCTGTTGCGATATTTTGATATAGGTACCATTTTTGTAATTTCAATGGCGGAAAGAGAGCTAATTTTGCTGTTTTACTTATAAAAAAACGTGTCATTCAGGCCAAAGCTCTACTGACACTACCAAATATTCCCTAAGACCGCGACTTCGCCCCAAACCAAAAGCCACCCACCCTCCCCGGATCGCGACGAAACCAAAAAATCCCACCCGGCTGCTAACTCGTCCGTCCTGCAGATACCGACTTGTGCAACTGACATGTGGACCCGGGTACGATTGCGCCCCCACGGAGCAGTGACAGTGAAGGGCGAGCGCGGCGAGCTCACCCGGCCTTCCCACCGCGGCCCGTGGTTTTCCCCGAAAGAGGACATGTTTCGCACGAACATCCCCCTTATTATATGGAAATCTCAAGTCGCGCCCCATGTGCCACCTTGCCGCTATAAAGGGGGCCACCTCCCTCGGATCGTCGAATGAATCCACCAAAGACGAGACACACGTCAAAGCCAGAAAACTACACAACTCTAGGAAAGTGTATTATATTTGCACTCCACTCCTCTGCTCCGCTCCCACTCCACTAGCGCTCCCTCGTCTTCGCCTGCGGCTTATCGGATCTTGATGGACACCCATATCGGATCCGTGGACGGGCCGTCGCCGGCGGCGGACAACGGCGCGGTGGGCTGCCCGGCGTCGGCGCCGGGGTGCCCTATGACGTCGTCGCACCCCGCGGCGGCGGTCGTGTCCGCCGGTGAGGCGTCGCTGGGGCGGCACCTGGCGCGACGGCTGGTGCAGGTGGGCGTCAGCGACGTGTTCGCCGTCCCTGGGGACTTCAACCTGACGCTTCTCGACCACCTGATCGCCGAGCCCGGGCTGCGCCTCGTCGGCTGCTGCAACGAGCTCAACGCCGGCTACGCGGCCGACGGGTACGCGCGCGCGCGCGGCGTGGGCGCCTGCGCCGTCACGTTCACCGTCGGCGGCCTCAGCGTGCTCAACGCCATCGCTGGCGCCTACAGCGAGAACCTGCCGGTCATATGCATCGCCGGCGGGCCCAACTCTAACGACTACGGCACCAACCGCATCCTCCACCATACCATCGGCCTCCCGGACTTCTCCCAGGAGCTCCGCTGCTTCCAGACCGTCACTTGCCACCAGGTACGTGCCCTATTGCTTCTTCTTGGATTCCTTTAATTTCTTGGGTTCGATCGGGCGGTTCGTGATCTGGTTGGCTGATGGTTGGTTTGCTTGTCTGTGGATTCAGGCGGCGGTGACCAATCTGGACGACGCGCACGAGCAGATCGATACGGCCATCGCGACGGCGCTGAGGGAGAGCAAGCCGGTGTACCTCAGCATCAGCTGCAACCTCCCCGGGCTACCTCACCCAACCTTTAGCCGCGATCCCGTCCCCTTCTTCCTCGCCCCCAGGTGCCTTTCTCTCCTTTTGATTCACGGGCTTTTCTTGGATCATGAAACTTTTCCCCAAAATTTCCAGTAATTGCTACGCTGTTTCTTGATTCAAGTTCTATCTACTGTGATCGTAAGATTTCTTTACCAATAACGTGCCTGGTTAAATCGGTAGTATTGAGATAGTGTAAATTGATACTTCTTTTAAGTCATCTGATGAATTGAGTCTGTTAATATTGCATTGCAATCTGATGCTGTTTGAAGTCATCTGATGAATTGAGTTTGTTGTAATATTGCCCTGTAATTTTAAGCTCTTTGAAGCCATCTGATGAATTGATTTTTTTTTTTTTGGTAATATTGCGCTGCAATTTTGAGCTATTTGAAGTCATCTGACGAATGGAGCTGTTGTAACAATGCAGACTGAGCAACAGTATGGGGCTAGAGGCTGCAGTGGAGGCAACCGTCGTGTTCCTGAACAAGGCGGTGAAGCCGGTGCTAGTCGGCGGCCCCAAATTGCGCGTGGCGAAGGCTGGAAAGGCCTTTGTCGATCTTGTAGATGCCAGTGGCTACGCCTACGCAGTAATGCCATCGGCCAAGGGCCTTGTGCCAGAGACGCACCCCCACTTCATTGGCACCTACTGGGGCGCCGTCAGCACTGCCTTCTGTGCCGAGATTGTTGAGTCAGCCGACGCCTACCTCTTCGCAGGCCCCATTTTCAATGACTACAGCTCTGTCGGCTACTCGTTCCTCCTCAAGAAGGACAAGGCCATCATCTTGCAGCCTGAGCGTGTCATCGTCGGGAACGGCCCAGCATTTGGATGTGTCATGATGAAGGAATTCTTGTCTGAATTGGCTAAGCGTCTTAATAAGAACACAACCTCCTATGAGAACTACAAGAGGATCTTTGTGCCTGAGGGTCAGCCGCTGGAGAGTGAGCCGAACGAGCCGCTGCGTGTCAATGTGTTATTCAAGCACATCCAGAAGATGCTGACAGGTAACAGTGCGGTTATCGCTGAGACTGGTGACTCCTGGTTCAACTGCCAGAAGTTGAAGCTGCCCGAGGGCTGCGGGTGAGCATTCTGACTCTACACTGTTGTCATGGGGCTTCCTTGTTTTATGCCTTGTACTGAGCAGGGCTGTTTGCACACTGCAGGTATGAGTTCCAAATGCAGTATGGTTCAATTGGATGGTCAGTGGGGGCATTGCTCGGATACGCCCAGGGGGCTAACGACAAGCGTGTGATTGCTTGCATTGGTGATGGGAGCTTCCAGGTGAAGTGCCGCGTTGCTTGATCAAATCTGTTGCTATCTGCTGCAATTTGGTGGATGATGGTGCCTTTATAATGCCATCTTGGGGTAACTTTCTGCAGGTGACAGCACAGGATGTGTCAACAATGCTGCGGTGCGCTCAGAACAGCATAATCTTCCTGATCAACAATGGCGGGTACACTATAGAGGTGGAGATCCACGACGGACCTTATAATGTCATCAAGAACTGGAACTACACTGGCCTTGTGGATGCCATCCACAACGGGGAGGGCAAATGCTGGACCGCCAAGGTAAGCAATTGTTCATCGGCCAGTGTTAACCAGGTTTGCTCCTACAATTGGGGAATTGCTGCTGATAGATGCTGTGATACGTTGCGCAGGTGAAGTGCGAGGAGGAGCTGACGGCGGCGATAGAGGCGGCGTTGGGGGAGAAGGAGGACTGCTTGTGCTTCATCGAGGTGATCGCGCACAAGGACGACACCAGCAAAGAGCTGCTGGAATGGGGCTCCAGGGTTTCTGCGGCCAACTCCAGGCCACCGAATCCCCAGTAGACTAATCTTTCCTATCTCTGTAGTCAGTAGTAGTGGCACACGTTGGGCGTCATCAAATAATGTGAACTCGTTGCCCCTGTTTTATGCTCTGCTTTTGTCTAGCTTCTTGGTATTTGTTCTTCTATTCTGTGGCTCTATCTACTTGTGAGTTGTGACTATCTCCTGTGTCTTGCATGTCAATGCTACCAAGATTTTTTTTTCTTTGACGTAAGAAGGTAGAGAGAACTCTACCTTATGACTATTAAATTGCAATGGTTGTCAAACAAGACTTTACAAAAGTAAAGAAAAGAAAAGAAAAGAAAAGAAACGAAACGAAAGAAAGAACGAACGAAAATAATGCTGAAACGTAAAGAGTTACAAAAAGAGCTGGCACCACTGCCGTATATTTAGCCCGATGCATCCAAAGAGTGATCAAGCTTTGAATCTTCTGCAGTAGGATCTTCACATTGTTCTTAAATTATTGAAAGACCCGGTTATTTCTCAGAATCCATAATATATGTGTGCACGCAGCAAAACAAATTGGCCAAATTTTATGGAAAATTTTATCCTTTATCATAACCTTTTCGAGAAATTGCAGTATGTTCTGAGCTGAGTTTGCTTCTTCTGTAAGACCTATTCTTCTCCATAGACTGTCTGTAAGCTGGCAGACCTATTCTTCTCCATAGACTGTCTGTAAGCTGGCAGCGCAAGATAATGTGATCAATTGTTTCTGTTGCAGGACATATATCGCAATGCGGGTCCTGTGTCCAATGTTTGACTTTCTGCTTGCATTCGTCGTTTTGTAGCTATCTTCTATGATCAATGAACATAGACTTGTGGTCTGCGGTTATAAAATTACAGCCTTAGTTATAGGGAACAACCAATTTGTTAATATGGTCGGTCGTGCATAGTGTGACCCCTCTCATCTTGAAGGGGTTTACCCGCACAGCGGGAGGAATTGTCCCACTTTCATCGTGCACCGCCAGGTGGCTCTAACCAATTGCTTCTGTGGTTCATGACGCGTTGAATCAATTCTGATACCAAAATTGTCTGTATGCCTACGATCTCCTACCTCCCCATCTCCCAAGTCCCAATTGCAACCTATAGTCTGCTCACCTACCTCCTCAAATCCCTTCCCTCCTACATCCCCCGCACAAACGCAAACCGCCATCCTCATTGGTCGTCATGAAGATTTGGTACTACCATCCTCCCCTACAGTCGTGCAGATCTGGTGCCACCGGCCTCCATGCTTGGGTCCCCCACAATACTTGTCGGCGACGCCTGGGGGAAGTGGAGCACGCGAGGGCAAGGGCAACTATAACATGTAGTACCACAAGGGCATCAGATGCTAGTGGTAGAAGAAATGCAAGTATTGGTAGTAGTGTACCTCCATTGTGGCCTTGATTAGCTTCCTACTCGTACTGGCCATTCCTTGTTTTGGCAGCATGACCTTGGGCGGGAGAGGGGTTGAGGTAAGATGTTATTGTCCATTTTAGTAGGCAATAGTGGAGTTCTTGTGCATCGGCTTCCTAGGATCTAAACGCTGGGAGCCTTGTTAGATCATGTTGTTGTCTCCCATTTTGGTTGGATCAAAGGAGGTTTTGTCAACATTTTGATCACAAACATGTTGTGTTCTAGCATCGATCAACGAAAAGGGCATGGTTGTATGAGTACTAGATTTCTTCTTCTTCTTTTCACTACTAATAAAAGAAGAGGTTTACCTTCACGCAACGAAAAATCCTCCCACCCCTTCCTCCCCCCGCGACTCGTGAGTGTGTCCATGTCGGCGACGGGAGAAGGTATCAGGGAGGGGAGGCGGCGGCACGGTAAGGCAGCGTCGGGGACGGGAGAAGGCAATGGGAGGGAAGGGAGGAGAGAAGGTGGTGCTGCGGAAGGGAGGGGGCAACAACGGCGCACGAGGAAGAGGCAGGGACGAAGGCGTCCTTCCTTGCCATGCTATCGTCTAGAACACGCAAGATGTTCTAAAGGATAGACTATATAAAGGAAAGAGTCGTGGATGCTATAGTCGAGAGCACAAAACATGGTTTTTTAGAGTACAGGATAAGTCTAGAACACGCAAGATGTTCTAAAGGATAGACTATATAAAGGAAAGAGTCGTGGATGCTATAGTCGAGAGCACAAAACATGGTTTTTTAGAGTACAAGCAAAAGACAAGTCGTATTGTCGCAACAGCACTCGTTGGATGGCATGTGGATAGACAGATTTCGAGCACAACCAATATATGTTAGAACCCCCTTCAGTAGAGATGGGTAGAGCGCACAAGTATTGGAAGGAAAGTTTCACCCTTCTTAAAAGAGAAAAGGTCTGTATCGAACTATGATTTGAATTACTTTCTTATTAGTTTCCAAGTGAAGAATGTTCATTGAATCAGCATATAGGTTTCTGATGAGTAAGAAATTAAATCGAGATGTCTTTAAATGATGATCCATATAACATATCTACAGATGGCTGCTGCCTTCTCCATCTTGGCGGCTCTTTTTCGTATGCTCGGAGGGAGGAATGTCCTTGGACGATGCAGATGTGCTGTAAAATAGGTGCGAAGACTGAGGATAGAGTATGAGCATTTTTTTATATATAGTTTAGGAGGTGTGTAGCAATAGGTAAAAAAAAATGAGCAGGAGCAGAGGTAAACAACAATTAATCGCTTTACTGCTTTTTTTTGGGAAGAGCATACTATGTGTTGTTTTAAGGCTTAACCAAAAATATGGTCATGGATATGTAATAGTATTATGTAGATACTAAGGAAGCATCTCTTAACAGGAAGATGTTATCACATAGGTGGAGGATGTATATACTGATCATGACTCAATCAGGTTGAACTAATACGATAATCTTGATAGGATGTATATACATCTTCTACAAAGTGGAGGACGATATACATTACATCAATCTCTATTTAGGACTCAACAAAGCATACAAGACTGCTAACATAACTTAGTACATATGCAAATGTATACATAAAAGATCTACATACGTAAGAATTCGGGAGAAAAGGGAAGGAATAAATATGTATGCATTTTTATCTCGAATTACCTTCTCATCAAGTTCATGGATAAAGCTTTACGAGGGATCGAGGACTATTCCAAAAGGTAGAGGAACAAAATGTTACCCCAACTGCACATTGAAAACAAAGTGGTCGGTATGATCAAGATCGAGATAAAGAAAGGGATCGTGACTCAATCGATTGAACTAATACATATCTTGATATGATGTATATGCATCCTCTACAGGTGGAGGATGTATATACATTACATCAATCTCTATTCCGGACTCAACGAAGCATGCAGTACTCCGTTAACGTAACTTAGTACATATGCAAATGTACACATAAAAGATATACATACAGAAGAATTCAGGAGAGAAAAGGGAAGGAATAAATATGTATGCATTTTTTTCTGGAATTACCTTCTCATCAAGTTTATGGATAAAGCTTTCTGAGGGACTAAGGACTCTTCCAAAAGGTAGAGGGAACTCAATGTTACCCCACGACGTCCTTGGATTCTGTAAGTAAGACCGGAAGCCCGAATCATACTTCTTTAAGTTCTTGAAGGCAGCTGTGTCATCCAGGTGTTCTCTCATGTCCAGAGGATACGGTTCTCCATTTACCAAGGTGAATGGATTCATCTCAAGAAATGAAAAATCCAAGGCTGCCTAAAGAATTTATGAGTATAACATGGTGTCAATGGCAAAGAAACAATTTCAAATTATCTTCTTTTGAAAAGAAAGTGTGAGGTACCTTGGAAAACCGAAAATATTCTTCTAGTGAAACCACCTATTTTTGTGCAGACCTGAAATTCAGACAGAAATCATGACTGAACTAAGCACACGACGGTTAATGCATAACTAAAGAATTATCTGAAATAACAAGTTGTAACCTATGAAGAACATAATAAATGGCATAAGACAAGGAAGCACAGATAGATTAGAGAACAGTTCTAATTATCAAGCTCGATCACATCCCCCGAACACCCACAATGCCCCAGCCCAAAATCGCAACCCCTAATTCCTAATTCTCACCACACCATATGCGCGTGTTGGAATTTCTCTATCGAGCATCGACCAGCCCACAACCGCGCCACAGGAAAAAAGGAGTAAAAGGAACCGCCTTTCAAGCTTGGCATCACCGCTCCGCTTCCACTTCGCGGGAGCTCCACTGTGACCACCTCACGACACCTCGACGACCTCGGGTTGTCCAATATAAGCTTCCCGAAGGACAACTCTGCGGACAAAACCAAAAGCCCAAAACGAAACAACACATCGAATTTATTCACCCAAACCGCATAAGGGGAGCGCGAAATGGCGCAGAGTGTGCGGCGGGTTGATCGGAGGCAGGCGTTGCACTCACCTGGAAGATCCGTCTGCCATGGGAGGGGGCGGACTTTTCACGGGGCGTTGAGGCGGATCGAGGTTCTGCCCCTCCGTCTTGTGGCGACGATGGTCCTGCCGCCCATGGCGTGCTCGAAGGCCACGTGCGTGACGCCGGACCCGGGCACGACGACCTTGGGGCCGTCCGCGACGATGTAGCGCGTGATGTGTCTTCCCACGCAGTGCGCCTCCAGCGCCTGCCGCGCCGCCTCCACCTCAGGCATCCCCGCGATCCCCTCTCTTTTTATCTACCTCTGTTGGTGGTGGAAGGAAGGGCAGGGGAGGGGAAGGGGGAAGCGGGGAAGGGGAAGGGGAGGGGAGGGGGAAGAGGGCGTGCAGACCTCGTGGAAGGAAGGAGGAGGAAGATCTCGTGGGGACGACGAAGGAGGCGGGGGTGTGGGGGCGAGTGGCGAAGAAGGAGGAGGAAGTTGAGCCATCGGCGAAGAATCGAGAGAGAGGACGACGTGTAGGCTTCGTGGCGAGCGGAGCGAAGGCGACGAGCACACGCGTCGCGAGCAGAGCCAGCGCGCGCCGAAACGACGGTCAGATCCCATCGGACGGCCACGGACGAGCCGAGCTGAAATCGAACGGTCCAAACAAAAAGTGTGACGTGGCCACTCTCCTCACATCTCCTTTGTGCGCCCTTTTATATAGGGAGATTGGCCAAGTAGAGTAATCTACTTCAACTTTTGGAGCAAGAGGTCACAAGAACTTGCCTTGGCGCCTTGTCGACAGATGTCCACGTGCATGCATCTCAAGACACAAGACAGATGCAAAGAAGACTTCAGCTATTTTGATAGTGCCATCCTCTGTTGCGGAGAAAAATTCTATGGGATAGGGTTTTACTGTGAGGCTCAGCCCATCCACCGTCCACTCTCTCCCTCCCCCCTGATCTAAAGGTCCAGAGGGGGTGCCTCACAGGGGGCGTGCCCCAGAGAAATATTTGCCCTCTGTTGTCACCCATCCTCTGTTGCTTTTGCCGGCTAAGGTGGTCACCGTGTAAAGTGCCATTACCTAAAGCATATCCTTTGCGCGTTTAATTAATCTTGGTTATATTAAGATCAACGATGTGCTTACGTGGAGACTGCAAATCAGAAGTTACTTTGCTTAGAAAAGATCTTAAAGGAGATGAAATAAGAGAAGTCTTTTGAACATTCCGCAGAAAAAGCGGGCACCCATGTGAAGATGACATGATACAAAGTATTAGTATCTGGCACTACGTGGCAGTGGTGGAATCAGGAATTCGAAAGATCTAGGACGGATTTATACTTAAAAAAATACCGAGGCACAATGTGGTTCAATAATCAATATAACTAATGATGTTAAATACATTTAAATTGTCAAGATCTAACCGATACAACTAAACAAACATAGATCTAATTGATACAACCAAACAAACATAGAATACAATATTAAGAGCTCATATAAAGTACTAACAAAGGCTCCTGATGCGTGTGCATATCGATGGATGACACAAGATATCCAAAACATCGGCACTCCAACAGTTACCTACAACATGTAAACACAACAAAATTTATAAGAACTTAAATTCAATGCAAATGCAATAATAATTTGAAACTCAAGATAGGAAAAGAATTATACCACTAAGTTAAACGAGGTACATGAGGTAAGTGGTTTCTACGCTTCTTCATGGCTTGATAGCGTCACATAATCTTATTGTCATCAATTGCCGCAAATATCTCTCGCTCAGCATAGCATATCATCATGTCATTCAACCATTCATCATTTATCTTATTTCGTAGGTCTGTCTTTATGATATTCATGGCTGAGAAAACTCTCTCAACTGATGCGGTTGCCACAGGTAATATCAGTGCAAGTGTGATAAGACGATAAACCAATGGAAAGATCAAATGTTGTCTAGTTTCAACCAACATGACAGCAAGCTCAGGAAGGCTACCACAACTCAAAAAATCATGACTTCTTTTCGTGACATCAATGTATATGTTGAGTTGATCATTCAGCAGATGACAATCTTATAGAGAAAAGTCCACAGAGTAAATATTTGCAAGCTCAATTAGCTTCTCATGATCAAAGCTTCTAAATGAATCTCTAGGATCTAAACATGCAATGCATTTCAATAGCTCTGTCGAAGTTTCACTAAATCGACTATGCATCTCAACTAAAATTTTGTCAAGCACCTCATTAAAGACCTCTCGCATTATAATGATGGAAGCAACTAACCATTTTGCGTGAACGCCTTGAATAACCTCTAGCCGAATGTTATCATTCATATTTGGCATCGAATCTCTTTAGCAACACGTAAGGTAGTGACATCATCCAAAAGTGACTCCCATCCATGATCTCTCAAACGTTGTAGGAGACTTTTGATGAGACACAATCATAGTCATTGCACTAACTATGTTCTGATCCTTTTGTTGCAATGCTTGTAACAGATCATTAGTTAAACCAAACACCTTAAGCATCAAATGTAAGATAAGAACAAATTCAAAGCTTTCCATAGATTTTATCAAACCTGATGCTTTGCCTTTGTCGTCGGGACATGACCCATCATGAGAAATAGCCACTAGCACATCCAAAACTAAATCCCACATTTCGTAGAGACGGATTAGAGTTGTATGGTGTGAACCCCAACGTGTATCACCAGGTCTTGCTAAAGTTGTCTCTTGATTTTTGCCTCTTCCTGAAGAAATCTCACCATTCTCTAGTTTCTCCACGGTCTTGTCATGATGGTTTTGCAATAGTGCATCTTTTCGCTCTGACAGAAGCACATGTCATGGTCACAATCATATTGGTATAGCAAAAAAAATCACTCACACTAGAATACCCTTTGCAACAAAGAACCACCACCAATTGAAGTCAGGGCAAAACAATGCATATAAAAAGCATGAGGGTTTTCATCTAGCACCAATTTCTTTAAACCATTTAGTTCTCCACGCATTTTTGAGGCTCCATCATATCGTTGTCCCCTCAATCTTGACATGGATAAGCGATGCCGAACAAACAATTCATCTAAAGATCTTTTCCATGATGCGGATGTAGTATTAACAACATGCTCAAAACCAAGTAATCTTTCCAAAACCTTTCCTTGAGTGTTCACAAACCTACAAAAGAAATATGAATTTTGATTTGTACGAGGATAGAGGACTGAATAGTTTGAAAAAAATTTCAAACTAAAACTAAAACATAAAACTACAATCACAGCCATTTGCTCCCTAATTGACGCATCACGGGACTCATCAACAAGTAGAGAGAAATGACCATCCCCAAGCTCGGCAAGAATGACTTGTGTAGTATCTTGTGCGCAAGCTTTCACAATTTCTTTTTGGATCTTTGGAGAAGTCAATTGATGATTCAAAGGAGCATTATCATTAATCACATCTCCTACATCCTTAACCCTTTCACCGTACCAGTTCAATAACTCGCAAAAATTTCCCTTATTGATTGAAGTAGAAGACTCATTATGCCCACGAAAAGCAAGAGCTTGCATAAGAAGGAATCTTACAGCACCTACAACAGCAGTCAAACGACTTTCATATGCAATCTCTGACTTGTTGCTATGAGAAGAAAACGCATAAGACACACTTTGCTTCTGATTTTTGAAATCATCACAATATTTTCTTGCATTGTTGTGAAAGTTGTTTGGTCCTCCTACATGAGTTTTGAAATATTCAACTGCTCCCTTCCAATTTGTAAAACCCGTCTTCGAGAAGGCATCACCCCCAAACTTTTCAGCAATTGCCGGCTTTTTGAAAAGAAAACAATACAAACAATAAGCTGCATCTTTGGCTACACTATACTCCAACCAGTCAAACTGATCATACCACGCTTCTCTAAATGCCCTCGCGTTATTTTTACGGGAGAAAACATGACCTCGCGGCTGGCATGGACCTTTCAACAAATACACCCTTTTTACTTCATCTCTAATTTCCGGGGTAGCATATTCTTCAATTTGTTCTCGTAGGCCCGGATCAACAACAATGTCATCTGGATTAAACACATCACTAGCACGAGCTCTCTTTGCGGTTGCGGTGCCGGTGTTGTTGGCAATGGCATTAGATGTTTCAACTGCGTCCGCTTGAACTGGGGAATTGTCATCTACTATTGCTTGAACTGGGGAATTCTCATCTACTACTGCGGTTCTAAAATAAGTCTGCATTGATTTCATTTTGTTATAGAATTCCTACAATAAATTTTTGGTCAGTACAGAAGCAATAAATCTACTAAACGTAAAACGTCTAAACATCCAAACTCAATTAAATGGACAGAAGTCACAGAACTGAAAATGGAACTATGGAATCAACAATCAAGCAATCAAGCATTGTCATCTACTAAGCATAAGCATTCAAGCAATCAAGCATAGCATTAGCATTTGTTGCCGTCTCGGACCTCGTCACCTCCGTGGCTGTGGCCTGTGGCTCGTCGGCTCGGTGTGCTTGCCCTCTTGGCATGGCCACACCTGCCCTGGCCACATACCACTGGCTCGCCTCTACATGGCTGCATGGCCACACAGCGTCAGAGTTCTCACAAGACTGGCCATGGCCCAGCTATTGCATTGCACATGACGACGTGAGGAGGAGGAAGAAGTACCGAAGAAGAGGATTGGGGAAGAAATCAGAAATGCCAAATGGGGAATTGGGGATTCTGAATTAGGGCTTAGCTCCTTTAGGGTTGTTGGCTTGGCCCTTGGGCCGCCTGCCTCGCTTGACCCGGCCCACGGCGCGCCTGCTGCAGCTGCTTGCTCAAGCGGTCAAGCCTCACTACCTCAGCCCTCATGGAGATGCATGGAGATGGAGGTTTTGCCGGGGGCGCCAACGGTCGGCGGCCGGGGGGGCGCTCGGGAGACCTAGGGCAGCCGCCCCGGCTTGTCCCCCTGGTTCCGCCACTGCTACGTGGTGTGGTTTGTGGTTGATATGCTGCGCCTGTTGTTTTCCTGTACGGAGAACTGCATTTTGTTAAGAGGAAACTCACAATTTGTAATTTTGCATCAATTTTAGCTGGTTCGTGTTTGTTTTAACGGATTTGCTATTTTCACATGCGTATGAAAAATTTCAATATCACAATCGATTTTCTCACCTTCGGATTGGCACTGAGATTCGTGCTCCAACGAAGTCATCCTCCTCTCCGGAACCCAGCGACGGTGGTGGCGGAGGCCGACGGATTAGGGTTAAGGTTCGGGATCGCCGGTGCCCCCCTCCTGATGGTTTAGAGGGAGGCTAGGGTGGTGGCGGACCGGCGGTGGGCGGCGTCGATGGCACCACTGGAAGTGGGCGAGGAGGAGGGCGGTGGACGAGGTTGGTGGAGGACGGTGATGACAGAAGTGGTTAGGAGGCGGCGGATTTGGTGGCTGTAGCCGTCGGAGACGAGGAAGGAGGTGGCGTGGGGGATCTCGTCGGAAAGGAGGAAGAAGGGAGGCGGTAGCGACGGGACTGAGAAGCAGTGTGGAGGAGGGGGCAAGGCGGAAGGAGCTTGCTGGCGGGTGTGAGAACCCGCGTAATTAAGTTAAACTAAACAACAATAATCGGTAATTAGCGTCAAAATAAAAATCCATCAAGCATTGATCAGCACATAATTAACACACTTGACTTTATAAATTGTGGTATCAACATTTCAAAACATCAAAGAATATACAAAGGTTTCAACCTCAAAGACTTTACAACAGTCCGTTTACAAAGCAGAATTAAAATTTTACAACCCAACAATGGATACATGATTAATTTTACAACCAATTGCAATGTAAATTACAAAAGATAATTAAATTACTATTTAATGTTCCTGTATTCATTTCATTGAAGCCCTCCTTGCCATCTCATCCCGTCATCCTTCACCTTCCCATTTCGTGCAACCTAAAGCTTAGAAAGTAGTTAGCAAAAACCGAAAGCTATAATTGCTAGTTAGAATGAAGAAGAGGTTGCCGTCAGTTCCCTGAAGTCTCGTAGGATTCCCATGTCAACCTAGGTCAGCCGGTCCCTCAATCACCAAAGTACCATGACCAACCGAAGTTAATCGGCCTTTGGTGATTTAAATATCCAAGCCAACCTAAGCTAATAGGCACCTATGACTTCCGAGGGTTTCATCATACGGCGTCACGAAAGCCCAACACCCACTTTGTCAAATTACCTCAATAGTTCACAGTGAGGGCATAAGAGATAGGAACATGGTAAAAGTGAATAGGAGCTTGGTAAAAGGGTTTTGCACAGCCAAGGGATAAGGGCAACCGAGTGCCCCTCCCCCAGCAATGCCTTCCCCTTGTAAGCCCTCTCCTCATCTCACAGCAGCACAAGCTCCCTCACAAGCCAACATCCCAAACCCATTTCTTCCTTACAACCAAGAACAAGAGCTCAAGAACACTGCCACTGGAGCAAAGCCATCCACAAGCAAGGCATCAAGGCAGCAAGGGACCCAAGGCAAGCTCAGCATCTTCAACATCACAGCTTGCAAGCTATCCACAGCCAGGGAGAAGAAAAGAGCACCAGCACGAAGCCGGCACTGTCATCCTCTTCCCCCACCCCAAATCCTAACCAGACTACCAGAGGTAACCCCAGTTACACCTCAGTATGCTCCACACATACAGATCACTCAACCATAGATCATCTCACAGTAGTGTTCATGTATAGCTCACAATTCATCACATCACATAGCAGGGGGGGAACTAGAGAGGGAGTAAGGTAGTAGTACCTCAGTGCAACCACGATAGCACTCACCACCATCGATAGCTCATCATCCTTAACAAACCTCAATAGCCACATCCAGCACCCCCATGATTCATGCATAAGCACAATAAACCCACGTCAGTAAAAGGAAATCCGCATAATTAGATGAACCAAAGCAAAACAAGAATAAAAAAATAAGAAGGGGGGTAGAGGGGAATATAGGAGGCGACGGCCTGAGCTTGGGGCCAAGCCAGGGAGGGGGTAGGAGGAGAAGGCGAGCCGGAGGGAGAGCCGAGGCAGCGCTGGCCTCCCGGCCGCACCAAGGAGGCTAGGGGCGAGTCGGCAGAGGCGGCGACGCCAGGAGCCATCAGGGCGGCGGCGGCAGCCGAGATAGAGTGGCGGCTCAAGCCGGCAAGCCGGCGGTGGCCAGAGGCCGAGTCGCCGGACCACCGAGCTAGGCCTAGCCGGAAGGAGGGGTAAGCCGACGGAGCAAGAGGGCCGGTGGTGGTGCCAGAAGAAGAGGAGGGCGAGCGGTGGAGACGGGCCTAGCGTCTGCAGCGAGGCTGGGCCAGGAGCGAGGCGGGCAGGCGGCGCCATAAGGGGAGGTGCCGGAGGGAGTTAGGCGCAGAGGAGGGCCACGGGTCGGGTGTGGTACGGACCGAGGGCGAGGCGACGGGCTGAGAAATCATAGGTGGCGTCGGCCAAGACCCGAGAGAGAGCGGCTTGAGGCGGCAACAACGGGGAGGAGGAGCCATAGGCGGTGGTGGCCGGGCGCTAGATGCGGCGGCTACGGCGGGGAAGTGGAGAGAAGAGGAAATGGGGGAGGAAGGAAGTGAATGGGAGGGAAGTAGGCGGCTGTGCTGGCTGGGGTGAAGGGAAATGGAGATAGGGATTAGGGGTTAGGTGAGGAGAGGGGTAATTAGGGATTAGAGAGATTAGGGTGATTAGGTTTAGAAAAATAGGTTTAGGAGAGTTATTGTATAATTTCTAATAAATTGTGGTAATTAATGTTTGTGGCAATAGAAATTAGCAATTAAAATAAATAAATGATTAGTACGACGTAATTATATGATCGAGCGAACTCATTTAGGTCGCATCGGGCTAAACCGTCTTAAAATCAATCCGTTGAGTAATTATTAAAATAAGATAGGATATCATTATTTCTGTTAGTTAAAAAGTAAAAGTGCGTGCATAATAAACCTGTACCTCGTTGGTGAATAGTCGGGTGGGTTGAACATTTTAATCATGCTAATTTAATTAATTTGAAGCGATCCCGAGTATTTGTAGAAAATTAAATAATCGTGTGCTGATTTAAGTAAAAAAAATTAATTAGGAGTTTTGCCAAGTAAAATTTAGTAGACTCAACGAAGTGTGAGGGTGAGTAGTATTTCAGTTCTCGTTAGTTTAAACGCGAACTTAGCCATTTTCGGCCCTAGAGTGAGTAATGAGTAGAACGACCATAGTTGGGGAGTGCTAATTTAACGGGGGTTCGAAACATATTATTAAATTAAAATTCACTAACAAAAAGAATCATCTGACTAATGTACATTTAGTAGCACCAAAATGCCACTAAGTATTTTATTAATTATTAATTATTCGCTCCGTTGCATAATTGCAGCAGACGAACCAACGCATGCAGGAGTAGTTGACGCAGATTCCATCGACGACGGTCTTTTCTACTTTTCCGAAGGCAAGCTATTCCTTTGATCATGAACATAGCTATATTAAGTGTAAAACGTATATTGCTCTATTTTATATGTATTGCATTAAAACTATTTCTCGAAAATCAAATCGAATAAATGAGATGAAGAAGAAAAAGATAAGAAAGATGAAAAGAATTATGGAATGAGGAATGAAATGAAAACAGAGTAATATTATGGCTGGTAAAGGGGGCCCGTGGCAAGGAAGAGAGAGGGCAAGAGGTGGGACCCCTTTACATATGGTTATAATATAAGGACAAACAAAACTCTTACTCGGTCGATGTCAGAATTCGGTGACAACCATTTTCCGCTTCGACGCGTAAAATGCTACCTTGTTACGTAATTATGCTCTCCACACCGGGTATGTAATATATGTGAGTGTGGTGTAAGAAGTATGTGCTATAACACTAGGCGGAGTGTTGGGTGCGGAGGGGATGAACCGGCCCAACCAACATTACCTGAACTCGGTGATGGCTAGGTCAGCACCGACGGAAAGTAATGGGTGGAGAAATTAATCACGTAACCTGAAAAACGTTCTGTATTCTGAACTCGAAATCGCATCAAAAGAAATGCGGTGGACCTAGCTCAGAGAGAGTTCAGAGTAGCTATGGGTAAAGTGGTACAAGCCTGCGCAGTGCTATCACATCATGAATTCATGCCCGTCTCCTGGATTAGAGTCTACGAGAACCGCTAGGGGTCTTTCTTCTCTCCGACTGATAAGTAGTCTTTTCAGAATTAAAATTGCAACATAAATTTTGAAAATTATTTTCAGAATAAGAGAAGAGGTAGGAATTTGATAAGGACAAGAGATAGAGTCATCAGATGCATCTTTGCTATTAATGCTTGCTGAGTACACTAGTATTCACCCTTGCTATCTCTCCCCTTGCTTAGATCATAATCCAGCCAGGAGTTATCCCGAGTAGGATTAGGGTTTTGCAGGTACCGAGAAGGCTGCTAGTGACGAGGGCGTTGGTTACAAGGAACAGGGCGAGGTGGTCGCCCCATTCGACTCATGGGACAAGTACTGTCGGAGAAACCTAGCAAGAAATAACGAGAAGTGTTTTCCCCTTTGTAAATAAATAATTGTATTCAGAACCCTAGTCTTGTGTGGCTACTGTTGTAATAAAGAGCAGTTTTTATTTTATTGTTCAGTTGCGTTAACTCTGGTAAATGCTTGCTATTCGTTGGAGCAGTGTTCTAATGAGCAAACGAATAGTAATCCGTATGCCTAAGTGTGATTACCCCTGGGGTAATCACACGGGGCGCTAGAGCGAGCATTGTTGACGCTCAAGACGGTACGGGGGCGGGGCAGGGGGTGGCAACGACGGCGGCTAAGTGTGAAGTGAGTTAGTGTTAGCATGTGGGGTCGTTTATATAGGTGAGAGAGGGAGATATATGAGTCACAAAATCTTAATCCAACGTTGGGAAAAAAAAAAGTGAGCATGATTTCCTAAAATTTCAGGCGCTCTAGACGTCCCCTTGTTTTAACTGAACCACTTAGCGTACTTACTTTAGCTGAATTATTCAGTTTTTTTAACAATTGTTTTGTCGCGCCCTACATGACCCTGCCGAGTTACACGGATCATGGACTAAAAGGGAATTTTAAGGCGTGCGTTTCTCACCTATTCCCTGTTCTTTCTTCATTGCAGGATACAGAAAATACGACGTTTAGGAAGTGAATGTCCATAACTGAAGAACTTTCTGTGAAAACCTCGCTGCCCATCGACCATGACAAGTGCGTGTGGTTCACTCAATCACTCGTAAATATCTGAACTTTATTCGACATTGATTAGCCTAGTTTGTACGTTTGAGGGAACACGTGCCACGTGTCAATGTCAGCCCAATCGAACAGCATTTTGTAACCGAATCCAACGCACTGCTCTCTCATTCTCTTCGAGGGGAAAAAAACTAGTCTGGCCTTTTGTGGTGTTCCTTCTAAAAGCACAAAATGCAAAATGTGGTTACAATGATCATTCGTTGTTTGAGTTCTAGGTGCAATCCATACACAATGTCGAAGCTGACAACAGCTTGTCTTTCTGCAGAAGATGGGACTACGGAAGGGGAACGAGGATTTACAGGTTGCATTGTGGGACTTGAGCTTTGGGGTTTTCGGGTGGGCGCTCCTGCATCTGTGGCACCTTAGATCCATTGCAAGAGGCCATCGCTGTTGAGGTGCTGATGGTTCCAGATGCATGTTGGTCAATCTCCTCCATGACATCAACAGTATCACGGAACAACAACAACAAGGTTCTCCAAAACAGAAGACAACGACTTTTTTTTTAATCGTGATAAAAGAAGATAAATTAAGGCTCTCCATATTTCGTAAATAAATCAACTGAAATGTGACATAACTAGAGTATAATTGTGTGACGAGCATTGCCAATATATCAAAACTCGACTTGAACGTGATAATTTACATAATCATGCTGTTAACTTCAAGGCAGGATTCTGCAACATTGTTGGCATCAAAAGGTAAACCTGGATGAAGCCTACCATCTAAAAGCACGATATGCAAAATGTGCTTACAAGGACCATTGGTTACCGAGTTCTAAGTGCAATCCATATGCATTGTCGATGACAACAGCCTATCCTTCTGCAGAAGATGGGAGGGGAAGGAAGATTTACAGTTTGCAATGTGGGATTTGAGCTTTGGGATATTTGGATGGGCACTCCTGCACCTCTGGCACCGAAGCTCCATCGCAAGCAGCTTTTCATCGCTGCTGATGGTTGCTGATCCATGTTGCTCAATCTCCTCAATGACATCAACAGAATCACAGAAAAATGCAGTGGTAAAAGAGTTCCAGTGTTTCTTATTTTTCAAGCTGGCAGAGTTCAAATCCTGGCTTATGACATGAAGGTGCAATTGCCGCATAGATGGAACCTGTAGAAACCAAGACACACAAGGTTGCTCTTGCTCATGCCATCATTAACTTTGGAGAAAGGTAGGTAATAGACTTGAGTTGAGATGGTACCGAATGGTATCCGAGTCTGAATACCAAAGATGCATCTTCCTCCAGGAACTTCTGTGCCCACTTCACCCCCGCTGAATGCATCCTCCTCAGCAAGGGTAAGTGTTCTTTCTTGACATCTGTTAGAGAGTCAAGGCCATCCATCCTAGATATCACCAAAACATGCTTTTTGGCCTGCAAATATGTAGAGCTCTGCTAAGATGTCAACCGGAACATCAAATATCATTAAGAACAAGGGGGAAAGGGTATTTAAGTTGACAGTAGACCTTGGGATAGAGGTCCTTCAGGACAACAAATTCATCAGATATCTCCAGGATAGAATCTGAGTTCTTGTATTTCTCCGGGTGCATGGCAAGCTCATAAAGAGCCTGGGCCCAGGATCCCCAAGTTTTATTGGTGACCGCACCACTCTTCTTGTTGCCTCTCTCTCTAGCTTGGTTCAAAGCATCAGAAGACCCCATGGAGTTACCATGATATTGCCTGGAAGTTGAAATGGGTTGAAGCAACTTATGTTTTTTGGTCCTTTCAGAATCATGGTTGCCCTCTCGCTTCATTTTTGAATCATTGGGTGATGTCAGTCCAGATGCTGACTTCTTTGATGAAGACGCATTTTTCTGCTTCCCCGTGTGGCTCTGTACAATGGATGCAAAGTTCTTAAAAAGTGAATTATACGCTTCACGAAGAATTGTACACCCTTTGGTATAGTCATTCTTCAGACAATCTGATCGCATTGGGTTCATGTTTGGCCCGAGAACATGTATTACATGGGTCACCCCTTCCCTTTGATGCAGAGGAGAAGTCGATGGAAGTGGGACAGCAACAGAGCTCCCAGGTCTCAATGTGTCAGCACATTCCTTCGTTGCACGTTGTAAAGCTTCTCCAGCAGCATTAAATATTGCTGCGTTGACCCCTCCACCTCCAGGTTTTAACCTCCTGCATGAAACACTGACAGGTATTATCTCCTGGTCCGTAACGGAGAAGGGTCCTGACTGTTTTTTTTCTTAAAACGACAAAAAACAAACTGCCAGTTTGACTCAGAACCAGAGTAACACAGGAGTATTAAAAATAGTAGAATATAATCTAGAAGCAAATATGCATTTAGTAGAGTCAGTGCTTACTAAGTTAAGAGACCAAAATAATTACCAGTTGGCAGCATTAGCAATCACATTGCATTGAAGACCTCCTTTTGAGTGCAGTTGAGTGATATCTCCCACAAATGTGAAAAACCTGCTGGAGTCAATGCTCTTCTTAGCAACCTTGTCCTTGACCAATGACAATATTCTTGATTTCTGGCTAAGGTCTACAAGAACTAGTCTTACATTATCAAACTTCTGCAAGAAATCAGCAGCTGTATCTACTACAATGTCAGATGCTCTTTCAAGATCGAACTGGAAGTCAGCAGTAGAAATAGATGGAAATGCCAGAGTGCGAGAATTGATGTAAGAAGAAACACTGTCTTTACTTTGCTCTTCATTTTCCTTCTTGTTACTTAGCTCCTTTTCAACTTCCATAGAGGATGTAACACCAGCTTCAAGGTTTTCCTGTTTTGATAAAGCATTTCGCTGGCCTGGCTTGCTTCCACTCGATGTAAGCTTAGTTTCGCTGGATTTCTCAACACTGGAAGTATCTGCCTTCTTTAGAAACTTCATTATACCAACTTGTACAGGCCCTTCGCTCTTCTGACCAAATATTCCTGATGGAAGGCTATCTGAAGGCCCTAAAGAATTATACGTATCAACTGCCTTTTTAATGTCATTGTCGTCCTTACAGAACATGATCCGACTGAAACCTTCAGTCAGCAAGGGCTTCTCCTTCTTCTGCAGCATGCGGTTCACAACCATGGCAGCCTTCCCACCCTGCAGATTCCCATCATGGCCCGTTCGGTTCACTGAGCGTGAGATACAAACCTTCGCAGGGAGATCCAGGACAACAGCATGCACATCTGTATGCAAGGTTCTTCCAAGCTTCACAAAATCAGCACGCTGTTCACGATCCAAGTTGCAACGGTCGATGAGAACCCTCTTGCCCTCCTTCAAAGCATCCGCTGCAGCCTTCAAACACTGTATTTTCGTCCCAGCTTTGCCGTTCCCAATTGTATCCTGGACAACAATAAGCACGCACCACAAAGTTTACTCACGTGTGATGAAATTTCGGTTGACTTACAGGGCTCGCAAAGTGACACTAACTAAAAAAATTCGACTCAAATCACCCCAAGCTGCTCAGGAAATAGGATGCAAGCGTTTAAGAATGTTTCTGCTTCACTAAGCGATACCATTCTTGAAAGTATTCCTACCACTAGATTGACATTACAGTTGTGATCCAGTAAAGAATTGAGCAAACAGATGCAATTTCGAAGCCAGATCAACCGGACGGACTCGAGAACACAAACAAATCGATCCCATTTGGCTTTTGCCAAGTACGATCTGGCAATTAGTTGCGGCTTGCCTTTGAAAGTCGACACATCAAATTCACAAGGGAGGAGGAGAGCGCTAGCACCCCTCAGCAAATCAGCACATAGATAGGGTGCAGTGCGTGGGGGCCCACCTGGCAGACGCGGGCCCAGGGACGGCCGGCGGCGGAGCCGCCAAGGACGGCCTCGGCGAACGTGGACTTGCCGCTGCCCGGGGGGCCCACCAGAATCACCATCATCTGCTTGCCACCGCCCTCCTTTGCCTCCGGGCCTGCATCGAATGGTTGGAGTCAGCACGCGCTAGGGTTTTAGCGGCGAGGGGCGGCACCGATCTGATTGACCACACGAACAAAATGGGCAAAAATCGCAGAAAAAAATAGTTTCGGGCGCACCTGGTGTTGACGCGGGAGGCGATGGAACGGAGGTGGAACCGCCCGCGTCGGGATCCATCTCGCGAAACGTAGGTATTCGAGGGGAGAGAAGGGGGGAGCTCTCGTCCCACGGGCACGGCTATGGCGTGTGGGATTAGTGCGGAGGAGGCGACAAGGTGAATGTCGGAGGGTGGGGCAATGTGGGAACCGGTGGATTCTGGCCGTCCGTGCCTCAGCATGATCTAATCATAGCCGTTCATTTTTCGTCATTACCTGATCATCTAATCGGAAGCGTTTAGTAATAATAATAAAGGTTAAAAACTGCGAAAAAACAAAAGACTATAAAAAACGAATGTGTGGCTGCTGGGATTCGAGCCCAGGTCTCCACGGCCACAACGTGGAATTCTCACCACTAAACTACAGCCACTTTGTTGTTAAGCAATGAAAATACTATAATATGATAATTCTTGTGCATTTTGTGATTTAAGAGAGCAGTAATATCATAGATAGTAGCAACAACATATTTAATTCGTACAATCACATTGTATTTGTGTGCTCAAAATCTGCCTCAATATAGTACAGAACCACGCATTTCTCTCATGTCTCGTCATCATCAAGCACTGCAGTCTGCAGCTACGCTACGAACCCATTGTGATCCATCACCCAAGCTAATCTAGAGAGGCTAGTACTCGTTGAAATGTATGGCGCCGAGCTTCCACACCAGATAGGTGGTGCCGAACATGAGGATGGTGATGAGCGAGAAGGAGACCACGATGACGAGCACGTCCGTGCCGAACGGCAGCGCCTCGAACGTCCACCCCTCCTTGGGGAGGCCGCGCTTGCTGTCGTCAAACATGTTGCTCGGCGCCTCGGGCAGCCCCGACCGCTTCCTATCCGCCCTCTTGCCGCTGTCCGTCTCCCGCAGTGCGTCCAGCACCCGGCTCCCGAACTCCGGTTTCTTGGGCGAGGCCTTGCTCGGCGGCGGCCTGCCCCCCGGCTCCGCGTACTTGCCCAGCACGCGCGCCGCGCGCAGCCGCTCCCGCGCTGTCAGGGGCACCCGCTTCGGCGGCTCGCTCGGCTCCTGGGGCGGACTGCCGTTCGCGCTCGGCTGTGGCTGCTGGGCGTTGTTGACGGACGTCACCGGGGTTTTGTCGCCGCTGAGGGCCGCCGGAGGAGGCGTGGTGGTTGTTTCTTGTGCCGCCGGCGCTGCTTTGTCGTTGTCCGTGGCCGGGCAGGTTCTTGCATGCTTATTCCTCGCTGGCGAGAGTAGGAGGAGCTCGGGCTGAGGCTTGTGGAAGGCTGTAGTAGCTGCTGCCTTTTGGAAGGGATGCCTTGAGCAGAAGGTGAGCTGGGTGTAGGACGAGGTAGATCTGGAGATGCCTCCTAGCTGTGTAGATATGCAGTTGCAACAAGAACCAAGATTCAGCTAGCAATTTAGTATGTTACTGAATCGTGCAACGACTGACAACGCACCGGTTAGGATCAATTCATGCCTAAACTGGAAAACAGCGTCAACATTCAAACTGTAGAACTGAATTTAAGTAGCAGATTTAAATTCCTCGTGAAACTCGTTGCGTCAATAGGCATAGTTCTTGTTCTAATTCAAACGACATGATTCCTAGCAAGTAGCAAACAAGCGTCGACCTGCAGGTCCTAAAGAAGCACGTATTGAAGATGGAGCTAAGGGAGGAAGGGATAAGGAGGAACTGGAAGCTTACTTTTGCAGTGGTAACCTTGGAGGGAGAGGAACTGAGGCTGGCGGTAGCCATCTTCCTCTCATCTGCTTGGCCACAGCATTTTGTACTCGAGGCCAATGGAGATAGGCTTCGTGAGGCCATCCACCAATCGGATCCGATAGGGCGATTGCCTGGATCCGATAACTCGTTGGGCTGGGCCGGCTGCCCGGCTGTATGGTGCTAATCATGAACCCGTGTAAGTTCCAGCCCGAAGGCTAGGTGTTCAACGAAGTCCTCTAAAAAAAGGCGTTCAATGAAGTACGCGCCACTGGGGGGAGTAGACGAGTAGTAACGGTAGCTCTAGCGCAGTGCATATCAGGATTCAGGGTTCATCATAGAGGTTGATAACGAGCCAGTTAGTCTCGTTAAAAAAACGAGCTCAGCTCGGCTCGTTAAGATAACAAGTAAAATAATAGGCTCGGCTCGGCTCGTTAAAAAGCTCGAACTCGACTTGTTAGGCTCGTTAAGAAAGTCAAAAGCTCGTTAGACTCGTTAAGCCCGTTAGGCTTGCTAAAAAGGAAAATTAGCCTAATAATTTTTTTAGAAAATCAAGAGATCATAGCTTGGGACTTGTGCCTCTCTGGACCGTCTAAGGGTTGCTGGGTTGGACTGGCTTGGTACTACTGCTCTACTGTGCTAATTTTTTAACAAGCTAAACGAGCAACTCGCGAGCCAACTCGAACTCGGCTCGTTAAGAAAACGAGCTAAATTGCCGGCTCGACTCGTTAAGGGACTGAGTTCGAGTCGAGTCGAGCCGAGCCCTTAACGAACCAAGCTGGCTCATGAGTTTCGAGCTTGTTTTCCACCCTTAGTTCACGATGAGTTCACACGTCAACTCAGTATACAACAAGTAACTTCTGATGAAAGCTCATGTTAAAAACGAGCAGAGGCAAAGTTACTGTGTGTTTCCATTTGAAACTCTCTTTCCACTCGCATGCACAGTTGCACAGTTAAAGTCGAGTCTTTAACTCAGAAAGGACATATGTCAAATGCATTTTCCGCATCTTAACAGGACAATAGTCAACAGCATGCACACAACAACAACATTGACAGGGATAAGGAGATAGCTGTAGTCACATTTCTCGTCAGTATATATTCCAGTTCACCAAACAACAAAACTGCCCAATTGCAGAGGGCGTCAATATAAATTTTACTCTCTTCATCCTTAGCAGATTCAGCTATGTACAAGCCTTCCGGATAATGCATACTATAATACTTGCAATCATTTCTGGGGAACAATGCTTGCAATCGTAGCCTCTACCTAAGGACTGGCTTTTGTCTGGTTGCTGACAGCTGGACATCTCCATTCAGAACAGAAGCCACGAACTTTTCAGCTTCTTCCATCGTTACCTCATTGTTATATACAGCAAACCTCCCCCGACGAGGCTTGTAGGCAAGGAGAAGCTTATCAGACGACTTGTATCCTGACTCGTCAAACGAGGAAAGGAATGCAGACTGTTTATTCCCGTCCGACAAGGCGTAGACGATTGCGGTTCCAGAGTTGTAGTTCTGCCCCCTGATCAGAGTCTTCTGAGATATCTGGATACAGAATTACAAGCAGGACGACAGGTGTTAAACAGTGGCTAGGGAGGAATAACACACGACGACCTCCTATCTACCATCAAATGACCCTTAAGACAGGAAACACAAACCTCGGACAGGACGGCTTCAATCTTTTCCTTAGCTTTGTTTGATTTAAAAACACCAATGATACATACTGAGGTCTTCTCTCCACAGATTTCCTCGAAGGTGGAAGCTGTGAGGAGAGGAATTTTGTTTTCCTTCGGTTGACTCGTCTGGGAAGGTTTTTTATTAGCTGGGTTCGACGCTAGCTGCTTATTCTTCTTTTCAAAACTTTCGAGCAGAGTCTTCAATTCCTTGATACCAGATCTGAGATCTTTCACTGAAATACCATCCTTCAGAAGGTAATCCTCACCATTAACAGTTCTACCAATAAGAGCTGGAACATTCTTTACACCAAACCGTCTGAGCAGTGGAAGAGAAGTATCATGAACCTAAAAAAGAAGCATCATAAATTCATTAAACCGGTGTGCTTCATAGAGTTCTAATAGCAGTATAGCACAGAGTATCGTTGCCATTCTTGATTGTTCGCTGACATGGCCAGTCTACAAAAATTTTCTGGAGGAAGGCCATATAGCAGAATTATCAGTTCCTTTTTTTTTGTAACAGCACAATTAACAATGCTTACGACCTACAAGTAAATTACCCCCTACAACCATTTGTTTTTTTAAGTTATCCCTATATCACAGCATAGTACGTTATGCACAAAGTTTTCCAATAAAAACAGAACGCTCAGTGATTACCAAAATTTCTAAACCTGATAAGCAATTGGAGTAGTGATAACAGCAAGGTAAAGTTCTTACCTCTGCGTCATAGAAAATTAACCGATTGCGGAACATCCCACTGACAGCACGCCACATCGCTGGTGTGTCCTTCTTAGTTGTCAGTAAGAGCACTTGAGGAAGGTTTGGTAAGGCATTTGAAGGGAAGCTTAGTTGGCTAATGTCTACCCTTTTGGAGAATCTTGGCAGGTGTTCTTGACAGAATGTCTTCAAGCTCTTAGAATCATAATCTCCAGAGTACTCATGCAAAGACCCTCTTTCTGTAGTGGTGTACGAATAAATGAAGAGTCGGGCTGACTTTCCAACTGAAACACCAGCCTTTCTGCACAGAGCTTTTTCATTATCACAGTTTACCTTACCAGCCTGCATCAATAGAGAGTTACTATATAAATTCGTTCTTGCTATATGTCAACTGTTAAAGAGCAGCATTATACTTACCCTCAATGCACCATCCAATGAACGGGCAACATCCTCCACAGCACTTTCTAGCACATATTGACCTTTTGTGTGTGGTGTATAGAATAGCAGAAGCCAAGTAATTCCTTGATCAACTAATTCTTTATTGAAAATTTGCATCGTCACATCCTGAATGCTGACAGAGCTAGAAGGCTGACTGGAAGTTCTTGCACTGGATCTAGCTGAGCCAGCGGATCCACCACGCTGGCTACCTCCCATTGATCCACCAGCAAAGAAGTTGGAAAAAACATCACCAAGATCAAAGCCAAATGGGTTTCCACCGCCGGCCCCAGGGTTGCCACCAAATGAAAAGGAAAATGTTTTAGCATTTCCCTGACCACCCGTTGTCTGCCATCCATCACCAGATGTGAAATAGCTGGTCTTGGGGCCACCACCAGTGAAGTATGTATAACCCTCATCATTCCCGAAATTTCCACCATCAAATCCTGAGCTACCTTTCTCGTCTCCGTAGAGATCATAATTTTTCCTCTTCTCTTCATCTGACAGAATCTCATATGCTGCAAAGGCAACACCAATGCACTTTAAATAATTCACTGTTACAGAAAAGGACACTCTCACTGTTGCTCTTACTTAGCAGTTAGCAAATAACCATGGAATGAAACTAATTCACCAACAGGAGAAAAACTCCTTGACGGCTTGATTAATCAGTGTAAGTAGAGGTAGATTAAACATAGACCACGAACAGGTACTGTTACACAATTTTCTTCAACTAAACAAATTCAAGAGGCAAGATGCAACACTTAGAAAAGCACTTCAGGATAGATTAACTGCAACAAGCCTGCTCTACGTAAGAGTTAGCACATTTGAAACCGACCCAAATCAATGCAAAATGTCTTGGCCAACATGTGGATGTGTTGGCCATGATCTTCCATTGAGATTACATAACATCACATCTATCCAAGATATTTATTAGTACGAGGAGGTAATTCCAAATGAAGGATTATCTAATAAACCAAGGAACAAAGAACCGGAGCACTGCAGCTTCCCGGTGGCTGGCCGAGAACGGTAACCGACTGGTTACCAGTTTTCTAGGGAAAAATCCGGTTGAAATTCGTTTGAATATGATTAAAAACCAGTCGAAATTTGAAATTTAGAAAACCCGGGAAAGCGGCCGGGATTTTGTATCCCGGACCCTGGCCGGGAATTGTTTTCCCTCTAATAAACACCATTGCTATCCGGAAAATGCAAAATGTATATAGATAGCAATACCAAATCCTTTTGTGGACTGAAGTTGGGCTTCTTACCGTTGTTTATTTCCTCAAATTTTTCCTGTGCACCCTTGCCTTTATTCTTGTCAGGATGATATTTTAGAGACAGCCTGCGGAGATCATAAATTAGAGAAGATTGTGGACGCTAAACTATGGTCTGAAACTAAATCGCATTGTCTTCTGAAATCGAAAAACTGGGAATGTAATTCGTTCAAAACATACTTGTGAAAGGCCTTCTGAATATCACGTTGGCTGGCACTCTTGTCAACCCCAAGAACCTGAAATAAAAAAAATGACGTTAAGAGATATCAATGGACAATAGTGACAGCACTGCCATCATGAAGAACTAAAATTGGTGAAAAGGCTCAATTGGTGACAACCTAGAAAACTTTCAACACATTAACAACCATACGCTGGACATCTAATTGGTGAAAAGGCTCAATTGGAGGTATGCTTTTCTGATCAATTGCAAATGTGGCTGTGCACATTAGCGTGGCTACTACCTTACAGTTGGTTCTGACAATTACGCAATTATGAAGGGAAATTGCTAATTGGTACTCAAGTGTTTTGTTGTTTGTGGACACTCATTTTTGTGGTCATTGGATGTGGCCATACTATTTGTGTTTGGGCAGGCACTTAACCGGGTGCGCAAATGCGTTTTGTTCGAACCCGGGAAGTCTCGACCTGTTTTGGTAGTCGAAACAGATTGCTTTGGATACTGTAACGCCTCGGATGCCGCGACTTTTTAATTTTTCCTCTTCTTTTTCTATCTGCTCATTTGTGTTTGGGGAGGAGAGAGCTCTCTTCATATTTGTTTATTGCTGCTATATCAGAGAGGAAATGGGAGAGAGTGTGTTTCAGTGCTGCTGGTGAGCACTTTATTTGAGCAGTCACTCCATCGTTTTTTACTCGAGCATTTTGTTTCTTTTGTATGTGTTTTGTTTGCCACAATCTCATGTTAACTTAAGTACATACTATTTTTATATTTTTTATTAACTAAAATTATATATCTATATATAAATATTTTAAGTGTGTGTAATTTTAATTAATAAAGCATTTTTTTGTTTTACCTGTAAGCCAGAAAAAATGCTTTGGTTGTAATCCACGAACTTGATGCAACGGGTTTGTGTGAATGAATCATGCCCCTGTAATTGACTCAAAAAATATATCCTTACCATTTCAAACTGACGATAACGATAACAACGACATGTGATTTTTTTTCTGATTTCATGTACTTTTGTGTTTACCTAGAAACCCTCTTAAGTTTGCACCGAGATAATTGCTATTTTTGTCAACAATTTTATCATCAATCATCATACTCTGTCCAAACAAAATGGTAATATAATTATATATATGATCTAATTCGACACAAGTAATATTGTTTATTTTTTACCTCTAGTGCCAAACATACCTATTACCCTTTTGTATTTGGAAAAATAATTTGCGGATAGTATTGTCCTTGTGCTGTCCATTGGAAGTTTTCCTACATTTTTACATACAAAACATATTTTACATTAATTTTAATCATTGTACGATAGCAATGCCTTTTTAACAGTAACTGTGTGCAAAGTGGTGTCCTCACCAACACTAGATATGGATGAACCACGTGGAATCACCCTGAATGAACACAACAAAAGTTTGTAGTGTACTGACCTTATTCACTCCTTCATCCATCTTCTTCTTCGTTCTTTTTTCATTCTTCTTCTTTTTTTACTACAGCAACCTCATGCATTCCTCTGGATTGTTTTTACGAGCCTCTTCCCAATTGTCTTTTTTAGTATTTTCTTATTGTGTCGACAGCATTTTTACCTTGCAAGTAATTTTTTGTATCTACGGTCTCTATGGATATGTCAGATTACAATAGCTTGGGTCGTTGTTCTTGGTTTTTGCCATGGTTATTAAGGCGGTAAGGCGAGACGAGGTGACCCACCCCCCTCACACCTTAAGCGCTAAGGCGCGAGGCGAAGCGGCGCCTTACACCCATCCTAAGGCGCCAAGCAACAAGCTACATGAGCCGGGCTAAATTAGAATTTCCCACTTCTTTTTTATAAAAATGGTAAAAATTATTGGAAACAAAGAAGTGAAGTGCGTGGGCCATAACTTAGGAAGGCCCGTTCCATTTATTTATCCCTTGGGAGCTCAAAGGCTTAGGATCTGACCTTAGATCGGACGGCCAGGAGGCCTCGCATCCTGATCAGGTGGCTCACCGGAGCCCACACGGTGCTGCCTTTATATCCCTCAACTCCCACCGCCGAGCCCTAGCTCGCTCCTCTTGCCCTCATGCCGCTAGCCGACTCTTCGCCGCTCCTTGCTCCTAGCTACTCCCCAGCCCGACGCGTCGCCGGGCCTCCCCTGCTCCCCCGACGTGCCGCCGAGCCTCCCCTGCTCCCCCCTCATGCCCGGCTCCAGCTCCGGCTCCCCGACGTCGCCCTGAGCTCTCTCCGCTGAATCTGGCGCTCATGGCATCGCCCGAGCTGCCGAGAGGTCTCTCACTTTGGATCTAGCGCCACGGGCCTCCTCTCTCCGCCTCACTTGGGATCTGCTCTCCAACGCCAAGACGGCAACAAGACAAGAAAAGCGAGCGACGCTTGCCCTGGCCATTAGGCGACGCCTTAATAACCATGGTTTTCCATTTGTGTTTCTTTAGCCAATAAGTGTAATGGGCGGGACAACTTTGTTATGAACCATAGTGGGCCGGACAACAAATATTAACTCACAAACGCGAAAAAGAATACAAATCCGACCCACGGGGCGGGAATACAAGCCCACGAAGCGGCAAGTTGGAGATAAAAGGTTCTATATCTATTTTTTGCATGAAGACGGATGGTAACCATATCAGAATTTGGGTACTCCCAAACAAATTAGTACTCAAATGCTCCTTAGAGCATCTACAATAGTTTGTTTCTTAGCTTATTACTAAGAAGAGAGATAGTAATCGGTCCAATAAAAAAAAACAAGTATTCAAGACTTTAATTGCTACAAGTGAGCATGATTCTTGATGATCAATAATGAAGTACAACTTTGTGACCTACATGTTTTGGCTTATTTATCATATTAATAATGAAGTCGGGTTGCACAAGTGATCCGGTAGATATTTTGCTTGGAGACAGTGAGACCCACAGAACGTGTTTTATTAACAATTTGCTGGTTTCTTCATCTAAAAATAACATCACATTCTCTCCTCACTTTCTCTCATCCATATCACATAAATGCTGATGTAGCAATCCCTTAGTAACAAGTGACATGGTGTTGTAGATACTCTTAGACACCTCCAAGCATCAAATTAGCAAGAAGCACCCAGCCGCTCGGAACATTCGCGCTAATAATTAAGATGGCGGTTTATGTTACTCTGATGATGTACGCACGCATCAATTAGCACACCGCGCAACCAATTCACGCTGGAGACGCCACAATTCACTGGTTGGGATCACATTAGCTAGAGAATTGCAAATCACGGGAAATTTCAACGTATCCACTCACCTTGTAGGGGTCCAAGGTTTTGGCCGCAACATGCAAGGCAATCGAATTGAGGACGAGCGAGGCGACGAGGAGAGATCGGACGGAGATTCCCATCGCGCGCTGCTTCGATCAGGGGTCGCTTCTTCGCAACGAGCTTCCGGGGCTAAAATTTTCGGCCGGATTCGCTTCTTTGGAGGAATATTTGGTTTAAATTTTGGTGGGATTTGGAGGGAAGCAGAAGAGGAATAGGATTTGGCCATGGGCGGATGCCGCCGTTTTTAGGGAGGAGGCGTTGCTTCGGGGTCGAGATGTTTCGCGACCAAGTACACGTGGCGCGCGGAGGCGCCTCCAGCGAATTCGACCAATGGGATGCGAGCTTTCGAGCCGGTTGCGTGGCCGTCACAGTGTTAGATTCGAACAATGTGCCACGTAGGATGGCGTTCGTTTAATTCGGACCCGACCGGCCAACCATCTTCCGTGCGGAGATCAGTGTGAAATGGGAGGGATCTCGGGCCGTGGAGAATGTGCCTCAGATAGTGGATTCCTGATACATCTCTGATTGATTTTTTCCCTCCGAATAATTATAATAACTAGATGGGAAGACGCACGATGCTACGCCCGCTTGTTACATATTATGTTTCCTCATGAAATATAGATTTAGTAATGTGTCTAGATATAGTAGCAGTTAAAGAAATAAATTTTGTGGTACATTGAATAGGTTTGTACATAAGTACATAGTGAAAATAGAGTATACTATCATATATCTTGTATAGCTAGTTTTCGCTATTGTGAACCGTATGTGGCCTTGTAGGAAAAAACCTAGTATAGTCCAGGATCATTAATATTTGATGCCATGTTAATAAATAAAAAAAGTGTCGTTGTAAGTACTAAAAGTTGAAATATGCTAGTATATGTTGAAAAAGTTTTGCTAATTCCTGAGCTAACTGGGTATATTACTCTTTTGATGGGATAACAGGAAGGAATAAACAAAGATAGCAGTTATATGATCTATATTACTGGAAATATAAAACAACAATTTATCTAGGCAACACATGATATTTTTAGGTTCTAGTTTGAAGATAGAAGTTTGCATAATTTTTCCTGTCACTGTTTTTGTTCCAAACATAATAGGTACTATGCATAATAGATGTAGTGCCTAAGTCTACGGCATGGATGTTTAAGTTATGTACATAACAAAATGTAGTCTGCCACATGAGTTCCAGCTTGGATGCTTGAGTTATGTACATAACCCAATGTAGTCTGCTACATGAGTTCCAGTGTGAAGGCCGCATCTTTTTTTTTGGCACTATCTTGGTTCTGAACATACCAAGTAGTATGCATAATGGATCAAGATGGCAAAGTCTCATGACATGGATACTAAGATATGTACATAGCAAAATGTAGTGTGCTACATGAACAAAAGGCATTCTTTGTAGCATTGCATTTGAAAGTAGCATGGGCTCGTGTGTTGTCCAAATTGTTTGTGAATTTTATTTTTATGCTTTATCCCTGCAACATGAATAGCAAACTCTATTTATTTTGTGATAGGACACTTGGGAGTAAAAAATGTGTATATACTGTTTGTTGTGTTTCTGCGTCTTAACAAAGAGAGTAAGAAAATACTCTGAAAAATATTTCTTTGCTTCTTCATCCATCTGTAGTTTTTTATGGCTGATGGCCTGTTATTCCGATGTGGATGAAATGATAGAACAATGGTATTAACAAAATAATGTATTAAGAAAAGGAGTAGAATGGTAAAGTGATAACATATTTGTTGGACCTTTTTGCTGCACGGGAATCTGGTGCAAGGACCGAATCTTCAAGTGTGCTGCGTTTAGCAGGGACTAAGCTAGCTGTCTCTGCCTGTGCATGAATAGGAATAAAAATGGTTAGTGCAAATATATAAGGAGCAAGTAGCAAAAGTGATAGACATTTGTAGACAGAGGTAGTAACCTGTTCGACATCTGTAGGTGTCTCTTGAGTGGGCTGAAAATATTTAGGACAAATAGTTGTTACTATCAAATCGAACAGAACAAATTTTTTTTCTTTTGGTGAAGGTGTTTTATGTACATCGATAACAATCAATACCTTATCAGAATGTTTTAGTGGAGATGTATGAGCTGATTGGTCACTTGCTTGAATTGGAGTACTGACATTTGTTGAAGGTTGGATATCTGGACTTTGGATTGCAATCATCGATGAGGAAGCAGCTTGGGTAACTGTTTTGTCTGGTGTTTTTAGAAGCAGTGGCATCGCAAGTGGTGCTATGGAATCAACATGAAAAGAAGGTGTACGCCTTTGTAAAGCTCCACGTGAACCACTAACTTTGAAATTGTATTGTCTATTGTATAGATGTGTTATCTGTGGTGGGACTATGTTATCTATTGTTGATGGTGTAAAACTAAACACAAGTAAGAGGGCGGACGTCGGTCGTGCTACGGGTCTACGTCCACGAGAGCGAGCGTAACACAAGGATTTATCTGAGTTCGGGGTCCGGAGGACCGCCTACTCTGTCGGTGGCTGCGGGGTTCGAGGATCCCTCCGAAGGCTCACCTAGTGACTTGCTTGTATGTATTGCTCAAGAGCCCTCCCCTTTGAGAGGAGGGATACATGGGGTATTTATAGGCTCCCAAGCCTACACAAATGACCAAAATACCCCTTAGGGTTGACTACTCTAAGAATACAACTAGGGGTATTACAGTCTTTTATAGGTACAAGCAAGGGATACAGATGGTCTTTGTCAAGCGATTACATTTTCATCTTCGACGAGCCGGTGTTCACGACATGGAGCGGGTCCCACTAGCAAGGGGATAGAGTATTCCTCCAACATCTATATTTGGAGCTAATGATGTTAGAGCAAAAACAGGAGCACCAATTAATCGTTCAGCCATTGCACCAAATAAAACAAACTCTGCCATAGGTGCATCTTCTTTAGAAATATCAGATGGGTCAGTTGCAAGGAGCGCCAATTTATATCTGAAATGTATAAGAATATTGATTGAACGTAAACAGATGACAAATGTGGTAGGCTATGTGGCAACATATAAAGAAGTATTAATAGAAGGAGGGAATTGCCTTGGTTCTGCAGTCATATTTGGGCATCGTTGGCAGATATATTCATTGTCCACTTGCTCAGCTGTTCTTTTACAGGAAGAACAACTCATGTACCACCAATTTTCATGTGGGACAAAAAATTTTATAGAGACATCTACAATATAGGTAAGTCCCTGTGACAAGGCAAAGCATCCTTAGCAATAATTGATGACATGTGTGTGAGAGTAATGTAAGGAAATCTGCACGCACCACAACATTATGCGCATTTAGTGTGGATAAGGCAGCGACAGTAGTTTTTTCAGGTGCACTGGTCATTGGCTTTTATCCAATCCATGAGATCTCATGAGGTATACTGGTGAAGCTAAAGAAAAGATGGAATATGAAAAGTATGTTTTAGTTTTAATGGCATATAGTAATCAAATAGGTTCTATGAGCAGACCTATTCTTTAGAGCAACAATTTCTGGAATAGCAGGATCTGTGTACCACTGGCAGATTGTGCTTCCTTGAAGGGATAACTTTCCTAGTATGGAATGAAACAAAACACTATAAGTTTTTCCTGTAATAGAAGCAAGGTTGTATGTAGGTAGTAGGCAAACAATGAGGCAATGCATCTGTAAACACTAAAGGATACCGTCATATAGTCCAACTGTTAGGCCCACAAATAGGATAGCAAATGGATCATCTAGGCTTGATGCTTGAATCCCAGTTGCATCGAACTCTTCTGCATGCTGTCCCCATAGTACAACAACAGCTGTCTCTCTTTAATTTTCCATGCATGGCATTTAGAGGATATGAGAAAAACAGGTAATATCTAAAAAATGGAAGAGAAATGGGTTGATGTACTGTATAGCCATGTATGGATATGTTACATAGTCTGTGCAGCAAGGTGACAAACTAATTTATGTGATAGTATATACCTTCCATCACTAATATGTATGTTGTGTACAAACTTTTCAATGCCTTTTGGATAGAGTGCTTTCACATGTGCTATGGCTGTGATCACACCAATGGTATCTAGTAACAAAATAATGGAAACAAAAATTAGCATCTGAAGGTAAATGATGAAAAAGACTTTTTTAAATGATCACTGTCTTGTATGTGAGTATTTTTTTTATCTGTACATAGTCTATAACTGTATTAGGTGATTGTCATGTATTTAAATTGTTGATCTCTAAAGGAGTATGCTATAAATAGAAAAGAGAGTTTTTTTTCTCTAAATGTTTTAGTACCTGCACAGCTTGGAATGTATAGCATTTGTTTAGAATATAGAACCTAACAGAGCAGCTAGTCTGACCGGCCTGAAGTTGTAGTTTTATTTTTTAAAAAGTTTGGAATGTATAGCAGTTCATATAGAATATAGAACCTAACAGAGTAGCTAGCGTGATTGGCTCATAGGTTTTTTTGTTTAAAAAAAACTCAATGGGATAAAGTTTGAAATGTATCTATCTTGCAATAGAAAAGTACAGAGGTTGAAAGAAATCACCTGAGAGAAAAGTTTTATGGCCTATATGGCTTTTTAAGACCTCAAATGAAGCAAGTGTGTATGCATATTTAGGAAAAGTGTCTGGAACAGGTGTGATCTCTTTGATTGTAGTGTATCTGGTGAATCTCGCCATAATTGGTAGATGAACAGCCTGGTATGTTCTTTTGGCCTCAGTAACCTCAAAGTATTCGATGTAATAAACATGGTTGTCATGGAGTTTTCCTTTAAACTGGGCTACATGGTGGTGCGGTATCTGGCATTCCATTGTACCACCCTGAATAAAACATTTAAGATAAGACATGCGTAAATTAGAACTGTAGTGAGCATACATAGGTAGATAAATTTTCTGGAAATTTACCTCTTCATCAAGCAGAACAAAGCTAATTCGTAGGATCCTTTTTTCTGCCCCATCATCAATATATTCATTAGTTCTTGTAACTCTAACACGGACACACCATCGGTGTGACTCCTGTGTCACATTCTTTAGCAAAGAGTATTCCATCTGTTTAAACACATGCGAAGTGAACATGAATTATGTGCAGGAGCAAGCAAAAGCACTACCAGTAGGCAAAAATGTGTGGTTCCTCTGAAAAACATATAGTATAGGGGGGGGAATAGTGTGGTACTGGAAGATGTATACAGAGCGATAGAACTATTTGTAAGAACCAGGAACTAAAGAAACTAAATACATTTGAACATAAGTATGATTATCCAACAATAATGGTAAGCAAGTGTGGTATTTCTGAACAACATTGCCTCTATGGGATTCTGGGGCATTGCATGCCATGTTTACGTATAAAGGACAGATGGTAATAGTCAATAATTAAGTAGACATGGTACTGTGTAAACAAATGACAAGAAAAAATAACAATGCACACGAGGTAGATCATAGGTCTACAGGATGCTTTATAGTAGATGAAAACATACATATGGAAATCTATATAAAAGCTTCGTACATATATACATAACACAGGTTTTGGTGACTGTGATCTGAATGTACAAGAAGTTTGGAAGAAGGTATTAAAAAAGATGACAACCAAAGTTCTTTATTTTTTACAAAGCATAATGTAGTTGGCCTGTCTTCGGTCAGCTGTTCTCTATTTTGAGGGCCACAATAAAGATCTCATAGAAATCTAAGCACTCAATCATAGACAATATTTCTTGTTTCTGACCCACTTGATCCATCCTCATTTTCAATCAATATTTTTAGTCCTTGCCTGCATGTAACTCTTGACACTGCAACATATAGCTGACCATGGGTAAAGACTGGATTTTTCAAATATACTCCAATTTTTTCTAGAGTCTGGCCCTGGCACTTGTTGATAGTCATGGCGTAACAAACTCTAATAGGAAATTGACGTCGTTGCAATGTAAAAGGCCATTTTTGACTCTTTGCATTTAGGATAATCCTTGGTATGCAAACATCTTGGCCTGCATGTGTCCCTGTTATTATCTTTCCTTCTAACACATGATCCCCAAGCCTAACCAAAAAAAGGCGAGTACCGTTGCAAAGGCCTATAGATTGGTTGATATTTCTAAGAAAAACAACTGGTATGCCAATCTTAAGACAAAGATTGTGGTTTGGGAAATTATTGATTACAACGGAATGAAGAAACTCAGGCGGATAGAGAACATCCACATTGGCTGGTTGGTCCAATGGATCTGAAATAGTGTCATAGCTTAAATATTCTTTTTCAATTGCTGGTACATTGGAAAAAAATCATATCATTGATTTCATCAACAACGACATTAACTGGACAGACAATGGCACGGCTTGCTAAATATGGAATAGAGTCATAATTACTAGGGAAATCATCATAGATAGCATGTACTATCCCAAGGATATTATCACTTGCAGGTTGAACCAGTAAATCCTCTGGAATCTTTATCCATGTTGCCTTTGATTCCGAAGGTCGCATCTATGCTGGTACACGTGCTTCTCCAATATCAAGTACCCATTGCGCGAAGGATGCAAGGACATGTTGTTGTTGAGTTGATATGCCGGGTGTAAGGAGGCGCATGTTAATAGTAAGATGTAGTATCGAACATGGTTCGAGTGGACTTGATAATGAAGCGCCAATTATTTCATTATGTCCACCACCCCGCACCACCGTAAAACATCTAAAATCTCCACCAAGCACAATGGGTTTGCCACCAAATGGTTTGTTTGCATTAGCAGCATTCTCGGCAGATAGAATATCACGCATAGTTCTATCTAGTGACTCGAATCATCTTCTATGTGCCATAGGAGCTTCATCCCAAAGGATCAATGAGCACTTTTTAATGAGTTCTGCTAACATGCTACCACGATGCACAGCACAAAGGCTTTGGTCATCGATATCAATTGGAATACGAAACCGAGAATGAGCAGTACGACCACCAGGTAACAATAATGCAGCTACACCTGATGAGGCAACTGCGAGAACAATCTGACCTCGTGATCTTAACTCGGTTATGATTGCATTCCATAGATATGTTTTTCCAGTACTGCCATGGCCGGAGACAAAATAGAAGCATGATTTGTTGTATAAGACAGCATCAATGATTGTATCATAGATGATCCACTGTTCAGTATTTAGGCTAGGCACGGTAGACAATAATTGTGACGAAAGTTGATGAGTATCATATTCTAACTCTTCGACAATTAATCTATTGGTAAGAGCAATCTGAGACATGTTTGGCGGAACAGGCAAATTGTATGATTCCAATGAAAAGCCATTTTTGGCAAAAAGTGTGGACAGTTGATGTAGTAGTTGAGTCTGTAGCAAGCTGTCAGATAATGCACATGACTGAAGAGTTGATGAGCGACGCATGCTATATGCGATGTCATCAGCAAGGTACTTCCAGTAGTTGTTAAATAGCATTCTAACATCACCAATATGACAAAAACAAGACAACAGTCATGAACATGTTTCTCAATTGACTTGGAGATGCCCACACAATAGCCTCATCAAAAAGATTGGACCACTCAGTATCATCACCAATAAGACCACGAGCCTGGCATGCCTCACGAAAAGTTGCATATGTTGTGCCCTGATGAGACATTAGATCTTCATAGCACAAGGCACCACGTACAACCATTAGCAACATACGTAGGTAGTAAGGCTCGCCACTGTTAGGATGAATCTGAATCATTCTACCAACTTTGGTGCCTCTCTTACGTTTAGTCCAATATTTTTTGTCAGCATGCCATGTCCATTGGGTTGGAAATTCACAGTATGTAAGATTCCTCGCAGAAATGTGTCGTTGATTTGCAACGAACCATTCTGTCAACATACTTTTTTGAATATCTGGCTCATGAAGAACATCTTCGAGAATAGACTCATCAGTAAAAGTGACATTGTTCATGCCGGGCAAATGAACAGGCAGCTCTCACATGCAATTCAAAGCCAAAGAGACGCCACGATGCTTCACAAGCGGACAGATATCTGGATCGTTTGTATTCAGAAATCTCATCACTACCATGTTGTGTACTGGTACTACTGGTAGTGCCATCTGTTTTTGGATTTGTGAAGGACATGGCAGTGTAATCATAGCCTTTTGTAATATATTTGAAAAGGTATTTCACAAGATGTGTTTTGTTGCACCATTCGACATTGATATGAGCCTGGTATTTCTTAAGCAACATTAGGTTATGAGGAACAACCCATCTATTATCGAGACGGATGCCATTTTTCATAACAAAACTGCCATTGTCACGTCTTCGATAAACTGGGAAACCATCCTCACTGATAGTTGTCTCTGCACAGAATTTTTTGGGATAAAACTTTGAACATTTGCCATTTTTCATGCAAGGACATCTTGGATTAAGGTCTCCACAAGGTCCATGGATAAGAAATTCTTCAACAAGGGAATATCCTAGAGGGTCAATTGATGGATCATGTAACTCAGCCGAAATAAGGTTATCAATGAATGACGGTGAAGGGTCACCTCCACGTGTTGCAAGCCAGACAAGCATGTGAATGTGAGGTAGTCCCGTTTTTTAGAACTCTGTGCTATAGATAACTATGATTAAACACAGTGTAAGCAATTGATCTGACCCTTTTAGTACATAGGGTAAAGGAAAAAGGCAGATACAGAAAGAAACAAAGGTACCTGCACGTATGGTACCAAAAGACGTACCATCCTTAACATCAATGTAAAATTCTTGTACTTTCATATGGTAGACCCGACTAACAATGTCGGCTCTATCACAGGAACGTTGACCAGGCTCCATCCTAAGTGCATCTGTAATCTCGGGCCATTTTGGATTACAAGTGAGTGTGATGAACAAATCTGGAGCACCATAGACACGACAGAGCGCCATAGCATCATGGTAATTCTTTCTCATGTAACGTCTGCCACCAGTGAAGCTAGCAGGAAATATCTTTTTTATACCAATATCTTTGCCTGTATCAATGCCCCCAGCAACTGCATCATCTATTCTTTGATAGGAGTCCAAGTGCAGCTTGTCTTGATTAAACAAAAAGAAATCCAAACGGCTTGCCTCCACACAAGAGAAAGAATTTACCAATAATTGATCAGATAGTTTTCCAAAGCATGTGTATGGATTTGGTCTGTCTTTGCGATAATGGCATTGGTAACAATGATATTCAAGCATGAAAACATTCTGACGGATCCCAGGAGATGTTGTATCAATCTCCACATATTTGATACCAGTGTGGAAGCCTTTCTCACCGTATGGAAACAATAGAGGATATTGGAGGGCCATAAGAGCTGGATGTATTGGAGAAATGTTTTTTAGATCTCCAGCATTGGTTTGGACAATAACATCAAACCTTGAAGATTCCATGGTGAGGTCGCCGACGATATTAGCTGCTAGCTCTGAACAATTGTTATCTGATCCAAGAAGTCTGATAGATATTTCAGGTGAATTGGGAGAAAATAATCGATCACGAGCCATCCTGAATTGCCTGACCAACGGATTATGCTCATCAAGCATTGCTATGAGAGCAGAAACAATTGAAGGATCAGGTTGTTCACGATGTCTCTCGACATTTTGAAAGATATCTAGTCTATTCTGTAACTCATTTGATGTGTCATATATATATAGCTGTGTATACTGAGGTTGTTTTCCATGTGCTGGTAATAATGAGCCATCGATGGTGCACGACACCATTAATCCTGAAGACATATGGACCGTCACCAGTGTTGATGCTTTTATCGACATCGACACCAAGGGAGGTAAATGAAAAGAGAGAGTTGTACTCTCTGATAAGGCGCATGAAATGTTTAGAGCGCGGGGTACCGTCAGGTCGCATCAAAGCATTTAACAGTGAAGGCACCGGTCTATAGGTGGGCAAAGAAATTCGGCCACCACGGCAGCACAAATGGTAAGCAATCTGGTTCTGTGTGAATGCGCTCTGTGTACGTATCCTTTCTTTGTACCAGAATACAGCAGAGCACTGAGAACAAACATAGTCTGGGCCACCGTAATAGGACCGGGCTGGATATGCAGCTGTGGTGAAAACATTGGAGTTTAGATGTGAAACACCTCAAACATGTGATGAATTAATATGAAGTGAAATGAGAACTTCAAGTGGGGTAAGTGACCAGAGATATTAGGCATAGAAGAGAAGGAAACATAAAGCTAACCTTTAAGAGCCGCAATGTATTCAGGGTTAAATGGTAATATACTGGATACATGTGGGCCACAGGATGGTACATTTGCTTATTTGTAGAGAATTGACCAAAAAAAGGGAAATAGAATGAGCACGCTGTGTTAGAACTGGTGTATAAATAATGAACTGGACGGAACAACATAGGAAACATTGTCAGATGATAGAAGATAGTGAAGGCAACCTTGTGCAACCAACAAACGTTGTCTGTTTGCGAAAAGACGTCGACGACGATTTTCACTGGCAACGTTACGTTGGACAACAGGGCAGAAATGGTCTCCTATGATAATGAAAAGAAAACAGCAGCAATGAATAAAGAGAGTCCATGTCCATGTTGTACAAGGTATAACAATCAGATGGAAGAATTCCCAAGGAAATGGGTAGGACGCATAACTGATCATTTGGCGTCCAAGAAAAGCTGAAGCACCAGGATGTGCTGTTGATGTCATGAAAACAGGAGTCGGGGATCAGAAAAAATTGTAGAAAGAAAGGAATATATTTTCTTCTGTGTGAAGCGCTCAATGTATGGAGCAAGCATGGAGCAATACATGGAAGTGTAGGGCCGAAAAGGGTAGTCATTTTGTGCTGGTGATAGCAACAACTGGAAAGTTAGGGACAACATATGATTGAATAGGTAATTAAGAATGTATGGTATATGCATGGCACATAAACATACCAAGTGGTACTATAGATAGTCCATGTACATCACCCGTGTCATCTACAGGAGAAGTTTCTGCCGAGAGGGAACACAAAGAACGAAGACAGAAAGAAAAATAAGACGATTATAGAACGAACAGATCTGGCAAGCATCTAAAGAATGAACCTAAAATATATTGCTAACCAGAGGCAGAGAGATGAGATGGTGTTCTCGGCATCTTGCCTGACGGATCTAAACACATAATCCAATTAGTACACACAGAAGTAGGAAAAAAATCAGGATATACATACATCCTGACACAAGATATAGCAATACAGATATCCATAAAGTTAACAAACAAATTAGGATGTATACATCCAAACAAGCAGGGAAAACTTAGGAAACGCATGTCACATAATAGAAGATGAAAGGGTACTAAATCAAATGCATATCATGTAATAAAATCTGAAAGGATACGAAATACCATACAAATACGTGAACAAAAGAGGTAACTAAAATGAACACATGGTATTATGAGGTAGCACGAATAGAGACAACCACATGACAGGATGTGAACAAATATTCGGATAATACCACCAATAGCATTATATGATTTTTTTTTTGGATCTGTCATTACTAAGTTGGATGAATTTTTTAAGATGAAGAAAATTTTTTGACCACTAAATCTGTATACAGCTTGGTGTGGCATGTGATTTGATGTTGATCTAATGGCGAAAAAATTATAACCTACGATTAAAACAAATCTAGTCACAAAAGGATCTTAATCATATAAAGGTACCTTGTATGTGGTCTTCTGATAACATGCACGTTGAAATCACATATATGAGATGGGAAATATTGGTGAAGGCAGTGGGACATACAAGCTGGATAAACAGTTGGCAGAGACAGCTCTCCTACAGCAGCATAACAAAATATAAAGATTTTGTACACGAGCAAGAATATACCCATGAAACAAAAAAGCATTCACGCACCAAGAGCTAAAGCTAAAAGCGAGCGCTCCTCAAAGGATAGACCTAACAGAAGATGAGAACTACTAAAATATTGTGCAGCTCAACGCGAACATAGAAGGCAAAGCACAACCGAACCATGATGGAGTACAAATTAGATGACCAGCATAGAGGGTACTAATAGACAGTCGAAAACCAAACCTCTTTAACAATGTTTCGGACACTGTGCGCATTGAAATCACAGAGAGGAAGCGGATTTTGCTGACGAATACCGGGCTCCTGCAGCAGCAGAACAGAACTAAGGCACATAGGCATGAACAACATGCGTAGCATCACAAACACAGTAACATCATAAAACCTATGCACGCGCAATAATAAATACAGTAAACGAAATGCAGGGGTCTCAAACAGCACATCCTAAAAAAAGATCCCAGGTTGGTGTCAACTAGTATATACAAAAAAAATCGATCCCAGGTGCGTCGACGGCCGGGGCAAGGTGAGGTGCTTTGGCGACGACGGACTAATCGATCGGGCATGGCGAAACAACACCGAGGCGGCAAGCGGCGGAGGCGACAAGCGAGGATCCAAAGATCGGCGAGGAACCTCACTAAAAAAACAAATCAGACTCTACGCATAATCCCGTTGCCGCACATGCATTAGTCCAAAAAAAACACATCAGAGAAAAAATTGCGAACCCAAAATTAAATCTCAGTAAGGGAAGTGGGGGGAGGGGGAGAAGGAGTTCCGGTCAGGCATGCAAACCGCCGTAAGCAAACAAGCGAGGAGCTGCTGCTGGCGCGAGGACGGGCGATCGAACGAAAGGGCCAAGTGAGGCGAGGTCAAGGAGAAGGCGGCAAGCAACCAATCAGGGAGCCGGTGGCGGTGGGACTGCGCCATGCCGCTATGTGCGGTTTTCCTGGCCGGAGCAGCAAGCCACAGGTGGTGGCGGAGGAGGCGGCAAGCGAGGATCGGCATGGCGGTCTTTGGGCCATCGTCTTTGTGTGTTTTTGGTCAAGGAGCAAGCAAAGGTCGAGAACAAACCAAGGAAAGCAGTGAAGAGGAGAGAGGAGGTGGGGAAAAAATGAGGAAGAAGGAATCTAAAGGGATGGTTCTGGCATAATACCAAATAGAAAAATCTGCCGTGACCCAAAAGCCGCAGTACATTCCAAAAAGAAGAAGACACCGAAAAAGCGAAGCTAAACACACAGCCAGCGGCAATCCTTGTAAGCATGGAACGAGACGTCTGGAGACTGCGAAGGAACGAGACGTCTGGAGACTGCGAACTTGAAGAGCAGTGGCGGCGCTTCCGGCGTAACCGGCCTGACGCGGCGTCCACGGAAAGCAGGAAAGAAAGGGCCAAAGAATGCACAGCGAATCGGTGGGACGCCAAAACGGAGCAAGAAATGTGCCGCGCCGATGGAGACGATGCAAGACACAGCCCTTCAATCGAGGCAAGGACAGCCAACGCGTCTGCGTGTCGCCTCGCGAAGAGCGTCGTCAACAAACGAAATGCCATGAGTCCAAAGTAAAACAGAGCGACGGGGTCGATGTAAAAGGCGCGACGCAGATGGCCCAAGGAACCGACATGCGGGTCCGCGCGGAACGAAAACAAGACGAAATATTTGTACGAACGCAGGAGAGCGCTTCAAATCTCTCGCGTATAGAGATAAGATAGATTAGAGGTAGTCTGATTAGGCCTGTTTTGTTTAGGCTTTTTTTTGTTTAAAAGCAAAAAAGTCTAGACATTGTTTGTTTAGACTTAGGTTTTTTGTCTTATAGCTTAAAGCTAGTTTTTTGGTTTAATCGGTTTATAAGTCTTTTAGCTTTTAAGTTAAGCTCTGGTGTTTTGTAATCTAGCTTTTATAGGATGTTGATTTATTGAGTTGTGTGTGAAGGATAAAAAGTCTAAATTGTTCTTAAGGGTTTAAAGGATCTTTTTAATCATGTATGTAAACTTATTTTTTTCATGAGATTTGAAAATATGACGATACGTACAAGTGTACATATGAAACAAAATATATTTTGCTCGTACGTGCATGCGTGTGTGTACCATGGCTTATCCAAATAAATTGCAAATCTCGACATGTATGTATTAATTTTGGACATTGTGTAACGAAAGAAGTAAACAGTTCTGGCAAATCAATTGCTCCATGATTCTTGGAGTAGCTCAGAGATACCCAAAAAATAAGTAAACAGCTTTTTCACAAAGAAGCACCTTTATACTATCGATAATGAATCAAAAGGAAATCCTTCCATCAACAATGCTAAATACAAGATTGATGACTTGGAAGAGTTATCATCATTCACACACACAAGTATAAATTTGATCAATGGTTTAAGATTTATGCATAGCTCAAGATGATACACAATGCGCATGCAACCTTTCGCAAATCGAGAGGTGCAAGAACTTTCCTGGCGGTGCTACGGTCTTTACGGAAGAAATAGCCGATTAATTAAATAAGTTGAAGTTTCGGGTTAAGCATAGCGCATCTAAGAAACACCATAGCTCATAGAATTTCCAAGCAAAGGAAATGGGGATGGAAAAGGTTCTCGAGTAAGAAGGCTTTTCCAATTCATTCCAAGCAAAGACTTGAGTAGGCAGCCATCATAAAAGTCTTCAAGGCTTGAATGGGAGAAGTATACACAGGTTGCTAGACAACTACAGGAGAATTGTCACCACCATATTGTGAGAACTTGAGTTTTTAGACCTAATCGCGTAGTAGTAATCAGTAATTAGTAGTAATTAATTACGTCTTAGCAGTGAGCTAACTATAGTGTTAGATCGTTATTAAGCAACTGAATTAATAATAACTCGTTAGTATTTTTAGGTTCTTTTCGCAAGCATTGCATTAATAGTCATTAGAACCATTACATTCCATCATCAATTTCAATCTCATCATTCATTATACGAAATTGTTGCATTCACCAGTAAAACAGTAAAATCAAAGTCATAACTAAATTGCATTCTCCATTTCCATTAGAGCAATAAAGCAATAAGTGAATTGTTTACAAGAGCATTTTACAGCAAATGAATTTATGAGCATTTCATCATTCAAATGGGCATCAAGTAGCATCTCTACCTTTCCCTCTCTTCCCTCTTCTTCAATGCATAGTATCAAAGACATCTCCCAAAGATGGTCAAGCCACCAACCCATCTTTTATGCATACCATCCCTTGCCTTCTCTGATCCTTCACTAAAGAAGAAGAAGACTGACTCTCCGTCTTGAGCCATTCCCCCTTGCTCATGTCCAGCGTTTCCTCCTGTTTCTTCAAGCACATTCATCCCCCTACGCCCCTGCTCTGCATTCCCTTCCCTGTTCTTAAAAGCCCCATTCATTTCCCCCAATCTCAGAAGCCACATTCATTCCCCTCACCATTCACAAGCCATACAGCTCCCAGCTCCCAGAAGCATTCATAAGCCACATTCGCCCACCCCCTCCCATTCGCAGAGCTTCCATTCATCCACAACCACATTCATCCTCCCTTCACAACACCCACCACACTGTATCCACATCCCCAACTAGCCCCTTCCAACCCAAGCCAGAGGAAGAAGGAGCCAGGGAGGAAGACCAAGGAGCACGGCGACGCCAAGGCCGGCAGGAGAGCGACCACATCCTCACCACCAGCACCATCCTGCACATCGCCGACCACCATTGCCAATCATCAACCCCAAATCAGCTTAACCCCCATCCCTCAGGTAAGATGCATTTGCATATCGAGCTTTAGATTAGTCGATACCTCAGTGGCAGCTTCCTCTAGTAGCTAAGTCCACTCCAAATCCACCATCAAGCCCTGCATTCATACATCAATATCAAGCATCATCATTTCAATCATCTGTGCATATTAGAGGAGCCAGTGGGGACCAAGCTGAACCAGGAGGCGACGTTGGCCTTCCGGTCGCGCCGGAGGGAGGAGGAGACTATGTGGAGCGTGAGGAGCCGGGGGAAGGCGTCGTGGCGACTGGGCCTGCAGGAGACCGGCGGCGACCGAGCTAGGAGGAACCGGAGGCGACCGGGCTAGGAGGAGCCGGCGGAGGCGGCTTGGACCGAGCCAAGCGACGACGGTTGAGCAGTGGGCACGCGTAGTGAAGCAAGGCCGCGGCGGCGTCGGGCCGAGGCGGCGGAGGAGACGAACCAGCACCGACGGGAGCAGCTGACCAGAGATTCGTCGTCACCGACCTTTCCTACATTTACGAAGGCAAGCGATCCTCTTGAACACAAACATAGTTAATTTAAATGTAAACCGTATATTGCACTATTATGTGTATTGCATTTAAAATTGTTTTCCCAAAACTAAATCAATGATTGAGATGAAAATGATTAAGATGAATATGAAAGAAATAAGAATGATGAAGGAAAGTGGTAAAGAGAATATTATGGCTGGTAAAGGGGACCCTTGGCAGTAGGGGTGCAAACGGAGCGGATAGTTCCCGACCGACCAACCGACCGAATAAATGTGGGCAAAATTCAGATATTTTTCGGATATCCGGTGGTTTTTTCAAATCCAGATTCGGATATTTTTCATCGGATACTGATTCGGATTCGGATAGTCAGCTATCCGGTTTATTCGGAACTATCCGGAATTAAATTCGGATATATCCGATGACTATCCGAATTTTTCACGCGCAGAGCTCGTAGTCGTAGCCCATTTCTCCTCCTCCCATGGCGCTCACACGCACCTGCAAGCTCCTCCTCCCGCTCCCCAAATCCCTTCCCAACCCTCACCCCTCCCTCGCCACCGCCTCCTTCCCTGCCTCGCTTCCTCGCCTCCTTCCCCTCATTTGTCACCGCCGCCTCCCTTCCCTCCTCCTTGCCGCCTCCCGCCCCCTCCTTCCCTGCCTCGCCGCCGCCCTCCTTCCCTCATTTGCCGTCACCGCCTCCTTCCCTCCTCGGCGCCACCGCCTCCCTTCCCTCCTCTCGGCCCGCCTCCCTTCCCTCCTCGGCCGCCGCCTCCTTCCCCTCCTCGCCGCCGCCTCCCTCCCTCCCCTCCTTGCCGCCAGCCCAAAAACTCATGAGGCGATCTCACAGCTCCTCATCTACCGCGACCGCCACCTAGAACTCCTCTCGCCTCCATCGAGCGCCACTCCCGCAAGCTCGACTCCATAAAGTTCGGCTCAAGAACGGCCCCTCCTCCAACTCCAACTCCTCCTCCCGGCCGTCGCGGGCCAAGAAGATGGACCGCGTCGAGACCAAATTTCAAGGACGCCCATGCTGAGCCGCCGCCGCCAAGCTCAAGTCTGGTGCCATCGTGGCCGCCGTGCTCTTCGTCAGATTCGGCCGCTCAACTCGCTCTTCGAGGGTCACGCCGTCGCCAAGCCGCCTTTCGCGCCGTCTTTGCTCGTCCGGTGTTGGAGAGGAGCTCCTCGAGCAGAATCATGAGCCGACATTGCGAGTAAATCATAATGACGCAAAAGCCGATGACACCATGTCCTCTGTTGGAGAGGGATTACGTGCTACCGTAACCATGAACCTACCATGACACAGAGAATCACAAGGTCGAATACTGCCTATGCAAATCGAGGAGCGTTGGGATGTCGAGAATCTAGCGTGGAGCTTGACATGCACAGACTTTATGAAGCAAAGCTCGTAAGTGGTTCTCAGAAATTATAATTGCACTATTTTGTTGTGCATACAATTCTTAGGTGAAATAACTATTTATTGCACTTGAATTGACAATTTATTAATAGCATCACTTTGTTTGTCGGTATGTTACGGTAGTAAGTTTGTCATCACCGGTATAAGTGGGTCATGTGACTTTCTTTTAGTCAGACTTCTACTCTTGGACAAGCCCTTTTTGCATTTCCAATTTCATATATCTGCACAGAGCATTCATTGATTCTCGCTTAGTGTGTATTATTCTCAGTAAGAAGAATGCTTCCATTGCCACTTTTGCAATCTTGTTGCTAGACGTGACCCTTTGTCATCGCTTATCATTACTTGGACTCCTTGGTTTGTTGTTTGCATTTTCATTTCAAGATTTTTCTCATTTGGTTCCTTTTCGTTGTAGCGCTGGTCATTCAACTCATACATCAAGATTTTTTTTTGTGTTAAGTTTCTCAATCATATGTTCCTCTTTTAAATATGAATATTGCCATTGCAGGATAAATTACATGAGACAATAGACCAGTTGGAAGATGAGAAGAGTTCATAGCTTCAAAAAGTGGTATGCATAGCCGCGCTTGTTGCTGACATACATACCACAATTATGTATTTTGTAAGTAGGGTAACTAAGGAAAGGGGTTATGGATCAACAGATATGAAGCATGTTTGCTGTCTACCTATTGATCTGAACCATATGTTTGATACCTCAATAGTTAATAATTTGTAAAAAATAGTATATGGGCCAGCACTTAGTCTACCTGCTTCCATAATGTAATTGAGAAGATCTATCTGAAGCAAAATTAAATTTACCACTTTCGATATTCTAACAAAATTTCCCCTGTGATATATGCTTGGCCATTACCTTCCTTTTGTTTGGTAATGCAGCTCAGTGTTTGATGTCACAAAAGGAAGGTCAAATTATGGTCCTGGAGGAGGTTATCATCACTTTGCCGGCAGGTTACCATCTTATACTTGGAATTCTATTGTTGTAAACTATATAAATAAGATTGTATCTGTTTGTGTTGCACTTCTACAGCACTAGTGTATTTTCATGTTAAGTTATTGTTATTGAGTCTGGACGTAAATAATGTATGCACAATCTCTTGCTAGAAACTTGAGGAGGTTCTACTTCTGTGAGGTCAATAGATTCCAAAATGTCATAACAGGCTTGAAAGCACTATTTGAATTGTTTATGTCATACAATTCATTTTCACTAGGAATATGAAATAAGCTATTCAACTTTTGGCCCACTCTAAATTTTTGACAAACTTCAAAGAGCTTATTTTATTTTCCTTGAATTTTTTCACATGCTGATATCATTTCACTACTTAGAGGAGCGAACTATCTTTGAAATATTATATGGATAGTTAGTTGCTAGAACCATCTATTTTCATTTTGTAACAATATGATTTATGTTTTCTTATTTCTTTGGTACATGATCATTTTGTAACAATATGATGCACATCTTCATACAACATAATTTATGTTTTCTGGTTTCGTTGGTACATTTTCCACATTGCTTCCTATCAAATGAACCCGACTAGCAATCTAGCATCAAACGACGCCATGTATGACTAAGTATCTGTAATTCTACAAAGATGCCACCGAAGTTTAACATAGTTATTGCGATAAATATTCACCGCCTGACATATGTGCTTCCTAATTATATCTGCCCAACTTACATGTCAGCTTAATGAATGTTTTGTAGACACTGTATGCTTGTACTTAATGAATAATCTATCGGAAGACTGACCCTTTCCATTCTGCTCATCCAATATATTATATGCAGCCAAATCTTCAGTCCAGATTGCTGAAGGAAGGATCTAATATGATCAATTTTGGAAGTTACTTGGAGTCAAGTCTGAGTACCCCAGACTTTTCAAAAACATGAGAGGAAACTACATCCTTCAGAGAGTTTTTTGAAGCCTCTAATACTTTTATCTTCTCCCTTAGTGCATCCATTTCAGCATTTGCATCTGAAAGTGAGTTCTCTAAGAGTGAATATTGGTATAATGGCATATTGCACAATTCTCGTAGGAATTCCAATAAAATCACCTAATTTATTGTGTTGTGATGTCTTTTTGGTGTATCAATTTCATTTTCAACATCGTCAGCCTTTGGAGCTGCTTACATGCTGTGATAATTGGTATAATGGCATATTGCACAATTCCCACACCTTATACACACTGTCTAGTCCAATGATTGTTTGCAATGTGGTTCAAGGAGGAAACGTTGGAACAAGAGAACCAAGAGGAACTACTGTTCTTAAGATGATTTGAAATAACATTCATCTATCTAGTACTGAAACCTGAAACTAGAATTTGTTTTTGTTTGTGTCAATTATACTTGTTAGCTCTTGCTGTGATGTGCATGTTTTTATGTTCTTTTGGATATCTTCTTCACAAAAATTGAACAATTCTTTTATCGATGTAATCTCAGCTATCTAAAACGAATCACCAATCGACTGCTCATGTTTACTCTACTGCAGTCAGTGAGCGTAATAGTTCAGGTACTCTCTTGTGTTAAGTAATATATAACTATTTACCTGACCTTTTGGGTTTATCTTACATTTTCAAACCCTTTGGTCAAGATTTCGATTGGATTGCTTATGTGTCCATTTCCCTCGGATCTTGTTTTGTTGCTGTGTTCTTGATTGGAACAAAAGAGCCAGGGTAAGATCAAAACCTTCTTAGCACTTCTGGGTTTTATAATTCTAATGTCATGCTCTTTCACTATGTGATTATGAGACCGAAATCACCTTTTCTTTGAGAAATTCTAAAGGCGTTTCTATTTCTTTATTCAAGTTACGTTGTCGCCTTGTATTTTACTTCTTCCTTTTTTCAAGCCTATGATTATTCTGTGTTGAATGCCATGTATGGCAAAAGACATCTGTTACTGATTACAAATAATTGTACTCTAGAGTAAATTGCCCTGTAAATTGTATGCCATGGCACGGCGAAACTTTGCAAAATTTCTTTCATCTAATTCCAGTCTCACACATTGATTATTAAACAACATAATATTTTAGATGATTTAGGATGAAATTTTGATCACCCATTCTTACATCTCGCCGTTAGATATTGCATATATCTCAAATATTTTTTGACTAGTTTTACAGTCAGTAAATATTTTATGATGACATTTGTTTCAACTTATGTAAGATAACAATAAAATGTACCAATTTCAGAGATACTAAAGATAACACATTCTCATTACATATTAGTATATCCATATATTACACCATGTATAATTGAATCTCAAATATGTTTATCGGACAAATGACAAATGCATGTTTTGTCATATCGTGACTTAATTAGTCTGCGTGTTTACGAGGAAAGTTGCCTACCAAGAATGCAGATCAAGGTGGTCCAATATAGGCAAATGGATTTGACCGTGCTTCTATTACAAATCAATGGGCTATAGGTAAATACAATGTGCTTTTATAGAGCTTTATCTTATCTTATCTTTTTTTTTAAAAGAAGGGCTTAATCAAGTCACTAATACTTAGTTAAATATAATCTCTTTGATACGGGCTATAGGTAAATACAACGTGCTTTTATAGGGCTTAATCAAGTCACTAATACTTAATTAAATATAATCTCTATGTGAACTTGTGACTTGCTAGTTAGTAGTTACACTTGTTTACTTAGCCCCTGTCATGTACTTGCTACTTGCTAGTTAGTAGTTACTATGTATTGTGTGATACCTTTAAATTTGTTTGTTAAACTACTAATCTAGTTGCATTTTGGATATATAGTATTGTTGATTGATCTTTATTTGTGCGATATATATGGTTTATGTTTTCGCGCAATATCTGAATAAGTATTCGTGACCGAGACAATCCGTATTCGGCTCGGCATGTATTCGTGACCGAGACTATCCGCATTCGTATTCGTATCCGGCACTGTCCGTGTCCGATTCCGAATTCGAGAAAAAATATGGAAAAGGATACGAGATTAGCGATATCCGTCCGTATCTGCTCCGTTTGCACCTCTATTGGCAGGTAAGAAATGAGGCAGGAAGTGGAACCCTTTACATATGGTTAAAATATAAGGACCAACAAAACTCTTACTTGGTCAGAAGCCGTAAATTCAGTACCAACCATTTTCTCGTTTCGACGGGCAGAAAATACTACCTTGTTACATGACTATGCTCTCTACAATGGGTAAGTATTATGTGTGATGGTAAATGGAGGAACCCAGAACCGTGAGGAGAGACCGAAAGTGGGGGATCCAAGGCGCTATAGCGCTAAGGTGGAGTGTTGAGTGCGGGATAGAAGCTACCTCAACCAACATTACCAGAACTCGGTGGGTGAAGAGGTCAACACCGACGGAAAGTAATGGGTGGAGAAATTAATTCACGTAACCTGAAAAACGTTATGTATTCTAATCTCGAACCTGCATCAAAGGAAATGCGGTGGACCTTGTTCGCAGAGAGTTCAGAATAGCTATGGGTAAAGTGGTTCAAAGCCTACGTAGTGCTAAATAAAATCATGAATTCATGCCAGTCTCCAGGATTGGAGTCTACGGGAACCACATGGGGTATATCTTCTCTCCGAGTGACTAGTAGTGTTTTCAGTATTAAAATTTGCCACCTAAATGTTTTAATGAGTTATTTTCATAAATGAGATGATACAGAAACTGTGATAGCAAACAGAGATAGTTCATTCAGTGCATTCTTTGCTATTAATGCTTGTTGAGTACACTCGTGTACTCAACCTTGTTAGTATTCTCCTTTGTAGATTCTAGTCCGGCTGGGAACTATCCTGAGTGGGACGAAGGACTTGCAGGTACCGATGCAACCGCTGGAGGAGAAGGCTTTGACTACGAAGACCAGAGCGAGATGGGAGCTATATTTGACATGTGGGACGAATAGGCGGCCGGTACTTCAAGGCAGACGAGAGAAGCAGAGAAGTTCTATTTGGTAATTGTATAATACTTGTATTAAGAACCACAGTCTTGCATGGCTATTACTGAAATAAAGATGTACAGTTCTATCTTATTGTTCTGCTGCGTAACTCTTGTAAAGGTTTACTATTCGTTGGAGCAGTGTTCTACTGAGAAAACGAATAATAATTTGTATGCCTAAGTGTGATTACCCTTAGAGTAATGATACGGGGCGTCACACATATAAGGAAGGAATTTGGAAGCCAAGGACATACGAGTAGACATCTTCCATTGTTAAGATATTAAGAAGAACTTGTAGCTTTTTAGATAATTCAGTGGCCACCTCCTCTCTCAATTCTCAAACATGGTGAAGCATTGAGGAAGTGCAAAAGAACAATAAATTCAGCTAGTAAAAGTGCTCTATTTCTATTATCAACATCAGAATCCACAGGAAAAAAAGTGCTCTATTTCTATTATCAACATCAGAATCCACAGAAAAAAAGTGCTCTATTTCTATTATCAACATCAGAATCCACAGAAAAAATGCAACCCAATGATGCCAAATTTATCTCTCTATGATCACCTTATCCCATGTGAGCTGGGCTAAAAGCTTCGTCGTTTTCTAAAAAATACTGTACAAGCTGGCATTTGGACTCTGGTCTAACTTCTGATGACTTCATAAGTGTGTCTAGTAAAAGAAAGGAATTAGGCTCCAATAATTCAACAAGTGCCTCATTTGTCGCTTTCAACCGGGGATCTTTCTTTGAATAAAATGCTCAAGGATGAGATCACCAATGCACACCTAATTACGTTCTTGTATATAGTCAGAGCTTCGGATGGATATACAGAACAAATCCTTACAGTATTTGTTAAGAAAAACTTGATTGGTAAGAATGCCCTTCTAGCTTCAGAGGTACCAAGGACTTCTTGTAACGACGTACACCATGTCTCAGTAGCAACCCTCATAGATTCGATGGCAACGGCGGTGTTGGGGGAGGGAGGAGGTGGCGGCGTTGGGGGAGGGGAGCGGTGGTGGGGGGTGGGGGGAGAGGTGTGGAGGCGGTGGTAGAGGTGAAAACGGATCGGATACTGACGGATAATAACTCTGTCGTACTTGTTTTCATATTATTTTTTTCCGGATCCGGATACAAATACAAATACCTCGGATACGAATAATATCGAATACGAACAAAAACGAATACGGTCGCGGATATTTTTCGGAACATGAAAACCCCTTAAATTGTATGGCAGAAATTAACGAAAACACATAACTAGTTTATTTGATGCAAACATACATGAATTGTTCATATTTTCAGTAACCACGCATAATATTGGCACTAGCAAGCTGCATTAACTAGTTCATCACAAACATAACACTTAGTTTACCATATTTAGCTTATAAGTCATAACTCACAAAGTCACAAGTCATCACGCATTCACACTTAGTTCATCACAAACATAAAACTTAGTTCACACTAACATTGCTCAGGCTGGATGGTTAATCTATGCACAAATAACTATAACATCCCAAAGTATGTTACCAAAAACAAAATTAATAAAGCTATTATTTTATTGGATTTTCTGATATTTAAAAGAGTTTTTTGTTAAAAAGAAAATAATAATAAAATAAAGTCAATTATTTAATTTCCTAGTTTTTAATGTCAAAAATAAAATTTATTGAGTTTTCTGGGATTTTATTGGATTTAAAGTGAAAAAGGAAAATTTAATTAATTTTTGGAATTCAAAAAGGGTTTTCCTATTTTCAGAAATTAAAAATAATTTATGTGCAAAAATAAAAACCAAATTTAAGTTGGAATTAATTTTATTAAGTTCAAAATAATTCAAGGAGTTTTTGTGATTTTTTCTAGAATTTTTAACTCTATTTGCTATTTTCTAAAAGGCTATTTGATTTGTTGCATTTTCTTAAATTCAAAAATCAATTAAAATCTCTTTTTATCTTTTGGGCCGAAATTTGGATATCCGAACTTTGTCTTATCCGGATAATCCGTATTCGTATCTGCATCCGCCGGATAGCATGCCTACCGTATTCGTTTCCATTTCCGACAAAAAAAATCGAATCTGTTTCCGATCCGAAAATTATCCGAGAAAAATCCGATATGAGATAATCTGAATCAGTTTCCGTCCGGATCAGTTGAAAACTATTCGATCCGCTTTCCCCTAGGCGGCGGCAAGGGCGGGAGGCGGCGGTGTCGGGATGGGAGGAGGCGGTGTTTGGGCAAATGGGAGGTGGCGTTGGGTGTGGGAGGCTGGGAGCTGAAGGGGAGGGGACGAACGGGTGGAGAGGAGGAAGCGAGATGAAAAAAATGAAAGAGTTTGCACTTATATATGAATGGCATTTTGAGGGTAATTTTAACGAAGTTCAATGACAAATGGATATTCCATTCCGCAAAAGCTATAAAAAAATATCTCTCTCATGGCTTATGGCTTTTAGACTTAAAACGGTTTAAGCCTTTTTATAAGCTTGATGAAAAAGTCACCCTTTTATTTAGGTTTTACTGTTTTTACCCCTCAATACTTCACTTACCGTATTGAATGATCATGACTCCTGAGGGGGGGGGGGGGTAACGCCAATGTTTTCATCTGGCGTCTTGAATCGAGGCGCGCAGCAGAGACCGGATGGCGAGAGGAAAGAATGTGAAGGCCTCGCAAGCACGCAAACTAAAAAATAAATCGGACGGCCGAGGAACCAAGGAAAGGCGATCGGACGGTCCAAACAAACAAGATGACGTGGCCACCTGGCTGAGCTTGCGCTTGGAGTTGCAGGACCATACTCTCTTGCTTCCTTTCTTTATTCCTTCAACCTGTTTTAGCGCTTCTTCGCTCCGCTCACCACGCCGTCCTCTCTCGATTCTTGGTTGCTTTTGTCTCCCGTCCCACTCCTCCAGTGCTCCTGGCTTTCTCCGTCACCGCTCCTCCCCTTCCCCTCCCTACTTCACTCCGCTCGCCACGCCATCCTCTCTCGATTCTTCGGTTGCTTCGGTCTTCCCCGTCCACTCCCTCCTGGGCTCCTGGCTTTCTCCGTCACCGCTCCTCCCCTTCCTCCCCTGGCCCCCGCCCGTGAGTTACTATGTAGGTGGTGGTGAGGCAAAACCAAACCAAAGACACGTGCCTCCTCCTCATCGCCGGAGCAAAGAAGAAATAAGGTCAGGACCGCCAAGAGCAAGAACCGCAAGGAGATGGATGCAGCGATAGCGACAGCGCAAGCGTGGCCAGGGACAGACGCGCCTAGGTGGGACGATGCGGCGTACCGGCGGCGCAGCCTGTGGGAGCGGGCCCTCTCCTGCCGCACCCTCTTCCACGCCGTCTTCTTCGACCACCACAACGACTCCGACCCCGAAATCCTATTCGCCGCCTCCTCCAGCGACGGATCCCTCGCCTCCTCCACCCAAACCGCTCTCCAGGTTCGTCTCCACCCCCCTCCCTCGTTCCCTATTCCATTCCATGTATATACCCCAGTGCACCAAGAACCACTTCCAAGAACGGCCGGTGTTTGAGTTATTGATTTGATTCAGTCGAAGCTTGGAGCTTATAAAGTTGTTACTAAAGTCAAGAACATATTGATATCATGGATACGAGATGTTGATTCAAGCTCTGTATTATTTGATGAAAAAATCCAGTATCACTATGTATGGGCTCTTGTCCTGATCTCCCATCTGTCGTAGCTTTTTGCCAGAGACTGCAGTTACTGAATGATGACTTAGATGCTTTGTTCAATCGCTATACTTCTTTATCTACCGAGCTCCTGAACCTCAAGAAATTTGGAATTATCTTTCAGAATTTATTGATGGCTATCTGTATTGGTGCTAGATCTTTATTGTGTTGCATATTGAAAAATGGGGCGCATTCTATGAAATTTACTGATGTTACAAATTTTCTTGGCACTCTTAGACATATGGATATGCATCCATATCCTCCTCTTCTCCATTTGGGAGGCATGTTTGGTGTTGTCAATGCTTTCGGTGCAGGTGCTGGAGACCTCACTAGGATGTGTTGGCAACCCATGAATACACAGATAAAGCATGAGAAGGTACCTATCCTTGTCTGCACACCCTAACAATTTACTTCTCTGTAACCGTTAGAGTAATTTGTTTCTTTACGCAGGAGTCATCTTTCGTGAGAGGTCTTGTACTCACAAGTCCTGTTGGTGAGACTCTTTCAACTTCAGTGGTTCAGGAAATATTTCTTCTTGATAAGGATGCTGACGATAACCACATACAAAATTACACTGCATGGGCTATTTGTCGGGACCCAAAAATACGATTCTGGACCCTCTGTGTATAATGCACTAGTCTAGGATCACGCTAGTGCACACAGTGTCAACAAAGATGGATATCGATCCACACAAGCGATTAATAACATAAACGAATAATTTGATTAACAAATAAGGGTTGTGACCTTACGGTCGAGTTTACATTTATTAAGCCACGCAGGGCTAACAGAGTAATAAAGCAATGAAAGCAAATGGCAATACATCCCATCAATTCACCACAGTAACCGATCGATCAAGACCCTACGATCGGGCACCTTCGATGAACTCCTCCTCGAATGCTGGCGAAGACTCCTCTTCTGTTGCATGTTTTACAACAAGCATGAGTACACAACCGTACTCGCAAGCCATACCACAAAAATGCAATTATACATGCAGGCTTATTCCAAAGGAATGGCATTCTGTGGTTTTTTTTTTTTTGCAGAAATGCAACATTTGCAATTGAATACAAATAATAGATTGAAAGCATACAGTAAAACGAATAAACAATAATAGTTTAACAATTTGATTTCACAAAGAGACACAACATAAACAAATTATTCACATAGCCATATGATTTAGATCACACAGCTCCCTTCCCACATATTTTATGAAGATCTACCCCTCGTGTGAAATCCCCAAGCATGTCCATGACCACGGACACGGCTATTCGAATAGATTGTTTAACACTCTGCAGAGGTTGTACACTTTACCCACAAGATACAACTAGTGTAGTGAGACTAGTCATAACAAAACGATTCAGAAACTTCATCTTAACATTGACACTCCCGATGTGCTTACGTCATACCAAACTATACACAGTGGATGGTACGACACACACCGTTGGACAGGGAAGCGACGAACCGTCCCGCGATGCGACTACATGGTAGCACACACCTCCACCCTTTTCACATAGCCTAACCTACTGCTTGAGCAATCAATGTCAAGAATTCGTATCTTACTAAGCTAGGCCCGTCCCATAGCGTGCATGTGGTCGCATGTAAGGGCTCGCCTCAATGGCGCACAAAGTTCATCCTTAATTGACCAAGGCAAGACTTTCAAATTCTAACTAAGGCACACAAATTATTTTGACACACAGATTCATATTCCCATATCACATAGCCACCATGTCACACAGTTTCCACCACTTGCCTCAGTCCAAACCTTTTACTACCCAGTTGGTTAAGTGAAACACATGCCATAATAGCACATAGTACACACAGATTATCACAAAGTTTCATAGTCACTTAGTCAAGTTGATAATTGCAACTTTACATGAACAGATGATCCGTGGCATGGCTAAGCAATCTAATCGCATCTAACCAACCCACGTTGGTGCTACAATATTACCAACTAGGGTGACAAAGGATTAAGACATATCAATTATACAAGGAAGGTATAACAATTTGGATCATTAACTATACCGAAAAGCATTTAAATAATTATTTGAATTAAATGCAATAATTTGAAGTAAAATAACTTTTGGCAAACTGGGAGTCAAGATGGTCAAAGGTATAGCTTGCCTTGGAACAGGTCTAGAAATTGATCTTGGTCTTGAGGTGCTCCTTCTTCAAATCTCCCAGAAGTGTCGAAGTCTACTCGCAAACGAAGCAAATAAACAAACTAGATAAATAACAGAAGCAAAACAAACTCCAAAAATTAAATAAAAATCTCCAATAAATAGATCTTGAATTTATAGGAATTTAGAAATTTGAATGGACTGATTTGGGGTTCGGATGCAAAAGATATGGGCTTTGGAAGTTTGAATCTAAAGAAAAACCTATTTTCAGAATAATCCGAATTATTTCTTAATAGAAAAATCGGAATATTGCACAATGCTGACGTCAGCGAAGGGATTTCGGAATAAGATAAATAAAAAGGAAAATCTGACGTGTGGGGCCCACACGTCAGCGACTGGGTTCACGGTGAATTTGGTTCACCGAACCGATCTGGATCTGGCTCAGGTGAGGTGGCACACACGCCAAGACGCTGCATACCGACGCCAGCGCCACATAGGACGACACGCATGCACGGTGTTGAGGTGGCAGCTCACGTGGATGACGGCGAGGGCGGCGGCGCTCAGATCCCAACGGCAACGGCGAGCCGCGGCATCTCACCGGTGGTGGGTGGTACATGCGTGTAGCTCGAGTTATTACGCACCTGGTGATGCGCTCCCAGGTGGTCGAGGACGTCGGTGGCGGCCGGCGGTGAGCTTGAGGCGGCGGTGAGCTTCGGTTGTTGTCGGACGAGGGCTCCGGTGGTGCTCTTGCGATGCGAAGGGGCTCTGGAGGTAGAGGCTGCAACGGCGGACTCGGCGGTGTGCTCCATGACGACATGACGGCGATGACGGCGGCGCAATTCGACGGAGACGAAACGCGGCTGAAAACCCTAGATGGGGAAATGCGGCGGCGCAAGGGCTCGGGAGGGGCAATTGGGTGAGGGGTTTTGGAAAGGGTGGCAGGGCGATGCTTGGGGGCTATTTATAGGTGTCGGGGATAGCTGTATGCAGAATCTGCGCCAGAGATCGAATCAACCCAAAACGAAAACGCGATTTTAATAGAACATTGAGGCGGATTTGAAATTCAAATTCATTTGAATCGGGTGCGGGAAGGATAGAGCTTCTAGAAGGGCTCGTCTGCGCATGAAATCCGGGTGGTTTGCGATTTTGTCGGACGAAGCTTGGCGCACAAACATGGCGGACGCGGGCGCTGCGTTGTGCGAGGAAGAAAGCGCCGCGGAGATGACGACGCTATAGCGGGTCCACCGGTCAGCGAGACGGGAAGCGCCCACCGTAGCGAAGCGGAGGGCGGTGTGCAGCGTTCATGCATGAAGTTGTCACAAGGCAATACCGGCCGGATGAACAGGGATGGGCCGAAGGAAATTCGGCCTGAAGCCGAATGGAGATTTTAAATAGCTTTTCCATTTTAGAAAATACTAAGAATTGAAATAAGTAATAGAAATTAGCAAATGAACTTGGAAAAATTCTAGAAAAATCTAGAAAATATATCCAAGCACATAGAATCCAAATAAAATAGTTTTGGCCATTGTTCATGTTGACTTTAGTCATATTAAATTGTTTGTTACTCAAAGTTCATATTTAAGCTTTTGAATTAAATTCAAATAAATCCAAATAGTGAATTTTCTCTCTACCAACTATTTAAAGGATTTTTAAAGCTCAGAAAATTGGGATGTTACACTATTTCACTTCTTAGAAGTAGGTTGTTGTTAAAGAATCAGAGTCTTTATGACGACGATTGTTCTCAAAGAAGTTCCATTGATTCCAGTCAATCTACAAGTTTTCCTGGTGAAAGCTTAGTGTGGAATTTAGGCCTCTGGTTGAGGGATCTTAACTTTGAAAAGGTTTGATCCGAATCTTCTAGAAGAGAATGACTATGGTGATGTTGTTTGTTGAAGACAGCCTTTTTGGCTGTACATTTGTTTCAAAAACTTTTTAGAAATAGAGACTACATTTTATTCAACTTTGCAGTTTACATAGGCTAAGATGTGCATTTAAGAAAACAGGCTGGTGATTTCGAAACATGTACCATTATTTGCTGGAATTTGGCATAAATGTACATCTTAAAACATCTAAGCACATTAGGAGTTGTGCTTCACAAGCACTGCACTTAGATGTTCCTCCTTTTCTTTTCCTGACACTTGAGTGTGGTTTACATACCTCTACTGCTGTAGTCGGTGAACTGGGAGATATATTTTACTGTTGTGTTTTTGGATTTGAGGTAAAGTATCCCCTACTAATGCACCAATCTCGAGGCAAGTTTGATGGTTGGGATAGTGGGAGCACCTGCCCATACAGGCGGTTTTGCATTTCTCTTAATGCACATGCATATCTTATATATATTTTCTTTTTTTTCTTTGATGGAAATATCTAATAATGCATATGCTCTTCTACATTATAGATGGTAGCTTTGGTTCTTGGATATTAATTTTCGAACTCCACATATAATTTGAGTCATGGTGCATTGATTTTTTTTATCGAAGTAGAGTACAATTTGTCATTTTGGGCGAGTCACCTTGCTACTTATAGGGTTGTTGAGTTAGAAGAGTAATTCTTGTTTTGATAGCTCTTTTCTATTGGCTTTTATTACTTTCCTATCTATAACCTGGTGATATGGTGCTAGTAAGTACAGTTGCAACTGTTTTGAAATGCCTTTCCAAAGCTCCTAGACTGCCAACTATAGACTGGGGAGTTATTATTCGGCGTTGCATGAAAGTTGAGGCACAGATTCCTCATAAGTCAACCAATCATCGAGATCCTAATTTATTAAGGGAAGAATGCTTCTATTTTTCTCTAGCTCATGTTGATCATATCAGTCCCCTTCTGCAGTTTTTGGATGATCTGACAAACTTACCCAGATTCAGGAGATTAGAAATAAACATACAGTCCATTGTTGCTCCAATATTTGTCACTCCTAATGAAGCTCTTCTCTGATTCAATATTAGAGAAACTGTACGATGATTTTACAGCCTACTTTTATTCGCCCACATCTTCATACTTGGATTACTCATCTGAGCAGAGAAACATGTTAAGAATGTCATTTTGGAAAGGCATTTGTAGGTGCCTACTAGAGGTTGTCTCTGAAGAGTTTGGTGGTTTCTCATATATTAAGAAATGCATTGAATGTTTGTTATCTCTCTTGAGTCTATGTAATGATGGTCAACCTGTTCACGGAGGAGTGGTCTGCTGCTATCAAGGGTCTTACTGTTGCCCAGAAAAGTTGGCTGGTTACTCCCGTCTGCATCGTCCAAGCGCGTAGTGGCCCTGCCTATGATGTCAGGTTCTATTCTGATTGGCAGCAGTCATTGCTCTTCAGGTGAATGCTACTTCTCTTCTCTGTGACCATTTTCTTCTAGTGACATGAAATTGGCGATGTAATGCATTCTCATAAAAGGAAAATATATGATAGTATAATCATTCCTGCTTTGTTTTGCCTATACTTATGCTTCTAACTGATTTGCTGATGGCTGCTATCTAAGAATGATTTAGCTTTCTAATTTCCCTTCCTTACTGCAGAATAGGTTGCATCATATATTTCTATACAGTTTCTCATGTCTCAAATATTCTTTACCAAAGTGTTGTACTGAATCAAGTACTTTCTTTTTTCTTTTGCTTATTACAACTACATATTTTGAGCCGATTACCAATTCATAGCTTTCTATGTAAGTCGTTTGCATTGGCTTTAGCCAAAGCATATGTGCTATATAAACACCACGTGAGGTCAAAAACGGTGGGTGATGGTATATTGCTACAAATAAAAATATTGCTATGATCATTGTGAACATTGTTGTACTGAAGATGCAAATTATCGCTATATACAACATGGTAATTCTGATTTTGAGGAAATCCCTGTTAATTCGTTAGTCTAAAAGTAAATGGCGTGTCTTGCATATTTCTTTTACATCTGGTATAAGTGATAACTTCCACACCGATGATCTCTCTTTCGTTTCTGGTAGATGCTTATTCGTGAAAAGATTCTAAGCTACCAACCGAGATAGAATCTTGATTCCAAAGGAAATGCATGATTCTGGAGTCCCTTAGCTCCGACCATTTTTATCTACGTTGAATACTTATTGATGTACCATATGCAATATTTCTACCTTTTCCTGGTGTACAATGTTTTTATCCCATCATGAGGTGGATGTGTGATCTCTGAAATTAATGTATCGGATGGACACAGGCAGATCAGGTTTTACTACTCTTTCAGCACACAAATGTATATCATAGCATTCTCAATCTATTTTTTTAGCATACTTTGTGTGCATGATGCTACTGCAACACACACACACACACACACACACACACATATATATATATATGAAATTACCAAATCATGTAGTCATACATAGGATTTATTTTTTCGCCCGCAGCAACGTGGGTTTCCCACTAGTATGATTAAATCCAGACATTGGCTTCCATTGCGTCACTATGGTCTGTTGCTGCCTTAGTAGTACTGCCTAGTACATTTTCCCTTGCCTTTTAACACTATACATCCTATAGCCTTGTAGAGATAAATGTTAGAAAGTTCAAAGTTAATGTTTAGAATCCGTTTGAAATACGAGAATTTTGTATGAATTTCATGTGAAAATCAATTGTTCCCAAACAAGACCTTAGTTATGTGACGGTTAGCCAATATACTCTTGGTCCATTTTGAGATACATGAGATATCATGGTTGGCCAATTACATTTTTTCTATTTAATCTTAGTTTCTTTTGAGATCATACTGTCTAATTAGTCAATCTTGACCTACGTGATTTGCCAATGTCTCATAGCTCATGAAATCAGAGTTCACAGATAAAAAACATGTACCAGATCAAACATGCTGAGAACCTAATTCACATAAATTGAAAGAAACACCAATACAAAAAATATTCGTGCTAGAGAAGAGGAACTCAACTTCTACGGTTGAAGAGAACGGCGTCGATATGAGACATCTGAGAGGAAAAATGGTATCATTCACATGAAACAACTCCACAATCAAGTACAAAATGCAGATGTGAACATGCAGAAGCACAGTACAAATATGTACTTTAGGTCGGTACTATAGATGCATTGTAGCATACTAGCTCAGTCCCCGTACTTTACTACAGAAAAAAAAAACATATCACTCTAGCACATCGAGTCGTTGTTATTGAGATCTACGTCAACCTGCGTTGTGTCTCCACATGTATTGTCGTGCTTAGCGCCTCAGCCTACAACACAGACTTGGCTCCGACACGACACCTAGTTGAGCTCTGATACAGAGAGGGTGTAAGAAAAGATGAGTATACTACTGCTTGTTCTGTATTCTATTAGGGACGTCTCCCTCTGAGATATGGTTTTCAACAGTAACTGAAGCTCTCCACATTATACGAAGACTCGTTGAGTTGTTGCCGTGATTTGAGAGTGGTTCTGTGAATATTGCTTGGTATGGCATTAATGCAAGTAGTTTCAACAAAAGACATAACAAACTTAGCCGGTAAAAAAACATATTACCCCAGCACATCGCGCCACCGTTGCCTGCCTTGGCTTGCGCCACGCTGTCAACCCATCAAGACATATGGCTAAGCTCCATTGTGGTCTGGGTCACGCCTCCGGCACTATGTTCGTCTTACGCCGCACCCTTGGCTGCGTCTCCACGCTGAGGAAACAAATAACAAAAGTTTAATTATTTGTAATTGAATATGGTCAGATGTTTACCACACAAGGGAAATCAATAAATTACTGAAATGACAATAGGCTGGGTTTGCAACAAATTGCATAAATAGTAAGCAATCGCTTGACCAAACTCGTTCTATTTAACACTGTCAATAATTCTTTATATGTACAACCCAAAGCATTGTTTTTAAAATACCCAAAGCAGATTAATAAACTCTTTTGAGGCAGATATAAAGCTAAAAAAGCGAGGGCAACATCACTCGCATTAAGTGTAGAAGATCAGTAAAATCAAATGCTTCTTAATCCTCAGTTCGAGTCCAAGGCCGCTTTTATCGCTGTGTTGATTAGAAAGAGATTCTAGCACGAAGAAAGCTGTCGCTTGCTGTCATAGGCATTTTGCCCAAGCAGCAGTTCATAAGGCTTCAATGTAAACTTATTTTTCTCCCGAACATCTTGTAGGCAGGATTAGTACAATTCACTAGTGACAAACTTTGTGCTATTCACAGGATGCATTGACGGAAAACAATCATAAACAAATAATGTCTATCAAAGAATAAAATTAGATGGAGGAATTGCTTACTTGAACCAAAGCATCACCTACTCGATAACTTTGCTGTGCATGGCGTAATGGAGCTAGAGTACTAGCGTCGCATTTGTCTCCTCTTCGCAAGCCGCGTGTTGGCACTACCTCGCATCATCGGGCGCTAGGCAACCACGTTGGCCGCCAAGGGTTGAGACCACATCACGTTGGCCTCGTTTATGCCAAGAACCGGGGATTCATCCAATGATGGGGCTATTTCTGGGGAGGTGAAGGTAGACGAAAGGGGCGGCGCTGATTGGGAGGGAAGACGAGTTGTTCGGATTTGTTTGGGAGAAGGGGCGTCGCGGCGAGGAAAGCAGGGGAGGCTGTGCGACCAGAAGTAGCAAAATTAGAGTAAGGGTTCGCGAGGGATTCGGGAGGAGGCGGTACGCTCATATAAATTTTTCCAAAGAGAAGGAGTCGCGATGGATCCGGGATGATGAGGCCGATCCACACGTCGACACATGATTTCTCAAGGGGGTGAGAGTTGCGACTTGCGAAGATTGGAGGGGATACAAAGAACGCATCACTCACCACCGTTAGAATCTTTTAAAAGAATAAATAAAACATTGTATTGATTTTATTGTAGAATAGGATTGTAAAGAAAACATTGTAGTGATTTCACAATACGTGAGAATGATGGATGGTAAAAAGGGTGCGGTTGTTATTCTCATGTTATAAAAAGCAGAAGTCAAAATCCCATCCCAAGACCGGTGTACAAAATCTTTATTATTATAAAAGAATTTGATGGTGGTGGTGAGTTTGTCATCTATCACCTTTTGAGTTGTGAGATTTTTTTGTGGATAAATATGTGCACACATGTTTAAGATATTTGAAGAAGTTTTGTTGATAATTAGATTATTTGTGTTAAGATTTTATAAAATATTAAGGGCTAAACAGTACCCCACAAACCACATAAAGTACGCAAAAGTGCCACACCGACATGCGGGCCCAAGCGCCACGTCAGCCTAAAACCCTCTCTCTCCCGCAGGCCGCAGCCATCTCACGCTCACACCAAAACAGAAGCCATAAATCAGAGAGAACCCACTCCGCCATTCGCCATACGCATTTCCACAACTTCTCCTCCAAACCCTCACCCTCACCCGCCTCTCCGAGACGCTGACCAGTCCCCACCACGGCACCACCGCCTTCCGCCTCCACCACCGCATCCCGCCGCTGACGCCGTGGGTGGCGGCATGGCGCTTTCCGCCGGCGACGTGGGGGCCATCTACGGCTGCCTCTCCAACTCGCTCAGCGCCGACGTGGCGATTCGGCAGCCGGCGGAGGCCATGCTCGCGCAGTGCGAGACGCGCCCCGGCTTCTGTTCCTGCCTCCTCGTAATCCCCTCCAACTTCGCCACTCGACCCCACGAGCCGCAGGGCTTGACGAGAATTGCTCGAAATTTTGCGCTAATCCGAGGCGGTTTTGGTTTTGGTTTTTCAGGAGATCATCGCGGCGAGAGGGGTGGCGCCCCTCGAGGACGTGCGGCTGCTTGCGACGGTGTACTTTAAGAACTGCATAGCCTGCTACTGGCGTTATCGCGTTGATTCCCCGTGAGTCTGTTATCCTGTTCCACGTATTAATTCTACGTTTATGTATCTGTGTGAACGATTGAAGCGTGGCCTGTAGCAGTGAGCAACGTTAGTATGCAGTAGCGAAGTATAATGTTTAAGCCTTAGGCCGTCGCTTCAGATGGGCTCGTTTGTATCATAGCGGTGAATAATTTACAGCACTAGTCAATGGTGATGCGCAGAAGGAAGAGTCAAATGCCAACCGTTACCTTTACGGTGTTCGTATGTAGTGGCTGTATATTTTTGTATGAATAGGAGGCAGCGTTGATTTTGACACTGTTGAGTATGGTTGATTCGAATGCTAGGACTACTAGGACTTGAAGATGTATTCTATAAGGATTTCTATCCTAATCCTAATCTTCCCACTTCTTTTTGGAGAAGAATTAGATGCACTATATAAAGCTACGAAAGGTGGTAAGAAGACAAGCCATGAACCAACTCATCCAAAGCTAGTGGTGCACGAGAGGATTAGAGACTAGGTTATTCTTTAGCACTAGATTTTTGTATAGGGCTAAGGGGTTGTGAGAGAGCGACAACCTCTTTTACTCTTTTGAGGTTGTGCTTAAGGAATTTATGGTCGGCTTTGCCAAATCTTTCTCTCTCGTCGTGATTATTTTGTCACCGTTATTTGGTTCTCTCTACGAGATTTATCTACTTCGTTCTTGATACGGTGCACGCTCGTGCCGTATCTCGCAACTCTGATCCGATCTGGGGCTGTTGGGCATAAGAAGGGGTGTCAAAGTATAACATATATTATTTTATCTAGAGTGAGTGATTTCTGCTATGCTTGGCTAGATTTATTATCATTAGCTATAAAAACATCAGTTGCTATTACAATTCTGTTGCAACGCCTTACAAACTACACTTAGTTTTGCTGTTCATGCGTTCTTTGCTATTGTGTATTAAGGAAAGTAGTTTGATTTGGTAAAATATACAGGCATGCTACCTTTAGATTTGCTTGGTTGTAATGACTTGTGCTAGACTATGTGTAAAGTGTGTTGTCTGTGCACTGTGCTAGATTGTTGTATTATTTTAGAAGGACACCAACTTCTACTGGAGCCACTAGCAGAGTTCTCTTGATTTATACCTGCAGCTTAAATGTGCCTTAGGGAGATCTATTATTAACTTTGGTGTAAACACCCAACAAGCTGCACTGCCTGTCTATAATAATAGACTCCTTCTAATCTCCCCCTCTTGGAGCAACTATACTGACTTAGACCTGCATTGTTGTCTAGCAAACCAAGCTCTGGACTTGCCTGTTTCTTTGCTACTTCTAATTTTTATCCGTGTACTAAGCCCTGCATCTTTTCCACTGCTAGAACATTTATAAAATGCCTGCTTTAATTTTCTGGGGGTAATTTCGTATTGTTACTATCAACTTTGTGTGTCTCTCCACCTTTGATAGTAATGTTTGGCTTCTCCTCAACTAATGAGCTGAGATTATTTTGTGCAGTGCCATAAATAATGAAGAGAAAGGTTACCTTCGAAAAAATCTTCTGCTAAATATGCGAGAAGAAAATGGCAAGGTGCGCATTGTTAGGCAATACATATTCAGCATTATGTAATGAACACATACTGATACTAATGGCAGTGTCTTTTTCTTAACAAATAATATAGTGTAGATTGCACTTCAGTTGGCTGTACTAATATCCAGGATTGTCCGCTTCGATTACCCAAAAGAATGGTATGCCGTTATACCACTTCCCTCACTCGCTTTCTTGTCTGATGTTACTGCAACTATTGAACTTGTTCCTGAAACAATCTCACAATCATGGTTATTCAGGCCAGATGTTTTTTCCGTGTTGGCACAGCAACTGCAGATATCTGATGTCCTCGCTTCACATCGAGTGCTTATAGTCCTATTCCGATCTTTGAAGGAACTATCAACAAAACGGCTTGCTGTTGACCAGAGGAACTATTCTGAGGTATCTTCACTTTTTAGAAGACATCTTCATGTTCATCACAACACTGATGCCTCTAGTTATTAATCACATTAAACTTCTAGTTGATGCCTCTACTGTTTTCACTCTACCTCTTGATAATATCTGCTTTATCCAGGTCAGGTCAAATGCACAACAACAGACATTTGCAAACTGATGTTGTCCAGTTCAATTGACAAACACGAAACTTGTCACTAATAGCACTTATTTGATTGCTTCTATTATTTGCTTACACAAATTATGGATACACGCAGTTTTCTTGGCGCCTCTGGCTTATTATAAACACAATATGTTTAAAGTAGCAATATTGTGGTAGCTGTTGGGGTACGAGTCTGAGGATCGAGGGTAGGGCACTCGACCTCATCTAATCAGTGACATGGCTCTTCCCTAGCGAGGTAGAGAGGCTCTGAGGCCTAACTTTAGAAGGGGAGGAAGACTATAGACTTGTTTGATTGTTCATTGCTTAACCATAACTGATATAATGTTGTCCCTTTTATAGGGATGGCTTGACTTGGCCTCTAAGAAACATATCTCTAATATAGGAAATATATAATCCTAACAATCCAATCTAAATGATATGGAAATAACCAAAGGTAACATCTCCTAAACTTAAAGGATAGACGAGGGGATTTCCTTGGCCGCCAAGACCAAGGAATGTTGACGTACAACCCGAGCTACAGTGCTTGCCCGTATCGTAGACCATAACATTACACCCCTCGCGGTGAGACGGCTCATCCTCGAGCTGTTAGGTAGTGGCCATTGACGGAGACCTTCGCGTCCCTATGTTGATAGGACTATCCGGTACTGGCGTCGGGCCACTTGAGAGCAGGTCAGCGGCACTTTGACATATGACGCCCAAGAAAGAAGCGCCTTAGCATGATGCGGCATCGAGGAAGACGCCGACGGCATGGACAATCGGCTTAGGGAAGCAGTGGCGTCCGCACTGCCACGGAGCGTGATGATGGCGGGGAGGACACAACGGCGGCGCTGGCCCCTCAGCCGTTGTGCTCCGCATCGCCTAGGACACGGTGTTGGCCGACCACGCGGAAAAGACCACTGCTGGATAGCAGCAACCCCCCTCCTCGGTGAACGCACCAGGGGTGCAGCCAAGGGCAGCGTTGCCCGCTGAGGAGGCGTTGGTGACGACGGTCGGGGTGGCATTGTTAGCGGTGCTGGTTCTGGAGGTGATGGAAGTGGTGGCGCAGCCATGTTGGCGACGACAGGTGTCACCTCCTTCCGCTCCTCCATCTTGGCCAAGGTCGTAGTCGACGGGGTTGCCGTCAAGGCCAGTGGATTGCTGGCTTTGGTTGGGTACAAGTCCGAGAACCGAGAATAGGTCACTCGCCCTCATCTAACCGCCAGCAGGGCTCTTCCCTGACGAGGTAGAGAGGCTCTAAGGTTTAGTTGAGGAAGAAGAGGGGGAGAGACTAGGAACTTTGTTTATTCATTGCTTGATGATAATGGGTACAATGATGTCCCTTTTATAGGGATGGCTATACTTGACCGTAGGAAACCTATCCCCATATTAAGGAAACTAATCCATAATAACTGGAAACTTATCTCTAATACATAGAATATATCTAAAAGGAAACAAACCCAAATAAAAAGGAAACTAATTATTCTTACCCTAAACTGCGATATGTTGCCAACGCTATGGCTTGTCACGCCATAACATCACCCCTCGCGGCGAGACAACTCGTCCTTGAGCTGTCAGGCAGCGGCCATGGACAGAGACCTTTGCGTCCCTATGTTGACAGGAGTATCCGGTACCGGTGTCGGGTTGCTTGAGAGCAGATTAGCGACACTCCGATGTATGGTACCCACGGAAGAAGCGTCTTAGCATGGGAAACCGACAAAGGGAAGGAGTGATGCCCGTACTGCCACAGAGCTTGATGATGTCGGGGATGATGTGACGGCGGCGCTGGCCCTTTAGCCGTTGTGGTCTGCATCGCCTAGGGCACGGTGTCGGCCGACCGTGCGGAAAAGACCGCCGCTGGATTGCGGCAACCCACCTCCTTAGTGAACGCACCAGGGGTGCAGCCAAGGGTAGCGTTGCCCGCTGAGGAGGCGTTGGTGACGACGGCCGGAGTGGCATTGTTGGCGGTGCTGGTTCTGAGGTGATGGAAGTGGCGGCGCAGACATGTTGGCGACGGCAGACGTCACCTCCTTTTGCTCCTCCATCTTGGCCAAGGTCGCAGCCGGCGGGGTTGCCGTCAAGGCCAGCGGATTGGTGGAACATTCTTTGCTCCCGGCGTGGCTTCTCTCCTCCTTCGAAACACCAAGCATCTTTTCAAGCATCTCAATTATGTGACCCGGCATGTTGTTGATTGTCATGGAATCGAAACCCTCACTGCCCGACATGGTGGAAGGGGCAACGATTGGCTCTGATACTAAATGTTGTGGGCTTTCGTTGGGTACAAGTCCGAAGACTGAGGGTAGGGCACTCGCTCTCATTTGACCATCGGCTAGGCTCTTCCTTGACGAGGTAAAGAGGCTCTGAGGCTTAGTTGAAGAAGAGGGGGAGAAACTAGGAACTTTGTTTATTCATTGCTAGATGATAATGGGTACAATGCTGTCCTTTTTATATGGATGGCTAGACTTGACCTGTAAGAAACCTATCCCCATATTAAGGAAACTAATCCCTAATAACCGGAAACTTATGTCTAATGCATAGAATATATCTAAAAGGAAACAAACCCAAATAATAAGGAAATTAATTATTCTTATCCTAATCCGTGATATGTTGCCGACGCTATGGCTTGTCACGCCATAACAAGCAGTGATAAATTACATATTGTGATTTTGGAAGAACCACTATGTTATGCAGATCACTGCCCACTTGTTTAACTATACGTGGAGCCTATGGAAGAGCGATGCACAGATTATACTTCAAAATCTTTCTGAACTTTCTCAGCAGAATGATATAGATCCCACTTTGGATCAATCAAACGACGAGCTGTTAATATGTGAAAGATGGTTAGTCTGTTTGAAGATCTTTCGCCAATCGATCTGTTCAGGTTATGCAAGTGACTCAATATCTGTGCAGGTAATAATCAAAATTCATGTTCCCATAAACACTTTTTTATTGTGCTCATCACCTGAGGCATAATTTGGAGTTTAACCTTAATGTTGCATTTTGTAGGAAGTCTGGCAGGTCAAGGAAGTCTGCCCAAAACTTCTGGATGCTATTCAATCTCTTCTTCCATATTGTATGCTGTATCTGTTATTCACAACCTTTACTTAACTATTCTTTCTTTTGGTCCTAGCTCGATTTTATTTGTGATTCTTGTTCTGATTTGTCAGAATAGTAAATTATCCCGACCAGTGGAACTCTCTATATATTATCACTGAGCAAAAGCTATTACCTTGTATGGCTAGAGAATGTCTCTACGAACCAATTGAAATAAGAACTTTTTGCTCAATACTTTGGAACTATACTGAAACAGTGGATTTACCCTATTCAGTTTCTTTATTTGATTATGAAAAGTACAAGAGAGGCCTATGAGCTAACTATTCCATTTTTCGCCTTTTTTTTCTGCCCTTTTGAATTGTAATCGAGAAGCCATAACATAAAGGTATACCATGTCCAGTTACATGTCTGAATAGCGAATAACGGTACTAAACAGCAAAACAGTCAAGCTTATATATATATATATATATATATATATATATATATATATATATATATATATATATATATATATATATAATTTTATTTTACTACAGTTTAATCATTAACTAGATCGAAACTTGAAATTATAGGTTCTGTAGGCATTTTGTTGTCATGTTGTCTTATTATTTAAGGTCTTAAGCATCAAAGCCAAATGGATAGAAAATGCTGTCAGACTCTCTCTCTCTCTCTCTCTCCCCGACATTCTGGAGTTCAACTGAGAATCCGAGGCCCAATAGAAACACCCTTTTTTATTAGTATCATTAAGTTAAAACTTTGTTTTTCACTCCCCTCTGTGTTGATTTGTAGGAGTTCAGGTCTTATCTTCTGATTGAATAGTTTTCACCCGTAAAATATTACCTTTTGACATTACAGACTCTATCTTCAAAGAGAGGCAAGCTAAGCTGTGGGACTTCGCAAAAAGAGCATGCATTAAATTGATGAAAGTTCTTATTACATTACAAGACAAGCATCCTTTTTCATTTGCTCACGAATCTGTGCTTCCAGCAGTAGTTGATTTCTGCTTGACTATGATCACAAATCCTGAACAGGCAGACACATCTTTTGAGGAATTTCCTATCCAGTGCATGGTTTTGGTGAAATTAATATTAGATTGTGGAGAATACAAGCCAAGCCGAACAGGTCATGTAATAAGTGAAAGTTCACAACCTGTAAGTCTTGATCAAATGAAGAATAGCCTTTCAGCTGCCGCCAGTGGCATGTTGATGTCTGTTCTTCCTGCTGACCGCATTGTTTTGCTGTGCAATATTTTGATAAAGAGGTATTTGAATTCCTAGGACAGCTGCACAGCTACTTGTTTCTGTTTGCATTCCTATGTTTTGGTTTCTGGTTAGCATAACACATGTGAACCATCTCAAGAGTCAGTAAAATAGAACTTTTGGGTTCTCTTTTAATTAAACTGAAGGAAATGTGCTGTTATTGCTTACTACGCAAGCTAATCTTTGGGCCAATCAAATAAAGTACCATTCATTCCGCAAACAAAAATAAATGCTTCAAAGTGCCCTCACTGAAAAACACTTGCTTGTAGTTAGTCCAAGTAACTGCTCTTTTTGGTTCAACTACTTGATCATTTGTAAAGCAATGCAGATTACTAGCTAGAGAGTAGAAGAAATTATCAATATCTGAGTTCAGTTCCATAAATTGCATGGAATGTTTTACAGCAGTTTAGCTTTTAGCATGTCATAAAACCTGTAGAATGACATAGTGAATGGCATGTGGAAGCTATACACATTTTGATTGCTGTACAGAGAATGTGACGCTGCACTCCATGTAGCCAGAGGAGTGTAAGTGTGTAAATAGTCTAGCAAATTATGTCGGGTGATATTTTTAACATAATCTTTTTTCTACATTAGCTCGTTTTCCCTCATGTTCCATCTTGGTGGGCATTGATTTCTTTCTTTCTCCTTTTGGCCTTATTTTCTAGGACTCATCAATGCCGGGTTTTAATTTATCTTCAGGTACTTCATTTATACCGCAAAGGATTTGGATGAATGGCATGCAAATCCTGAATCCTTTCATCATGAACAGAATCTGGTACAGTGCACAGATAAACAACGACCATGCGCCGAAGCCCTTTTCATTGTTTTATTTGAAAACTACCAGGAGGTACATGCACATTTCAATGTTCTTTAAGGTTCTAAATCATGTGTGATGTAGAATGCTCATGTTGTTTTGTGTTGTCCGGTCCCAGCTACTTGCTCCTGTTGTTGCCTCCATTATCCATGAAGCCATGGCTGTTTCGCCTCCACTTGAAATAGCTGTTACTACTGGAATGCTTTTAAAGGATGCTGCTTATACAGCTGCTGGGCATGTCTATTATAGCCTCTCAAACTACCTTAGTTTTGATGAATGGTAAGTTACTTGGCAGGCAATTGTGTCTTTTGTATTTACTTGTGCAAGATGTTATGCACTGGCCTAGTAGAGCCATTCAACCCTAATTCTAATGTGGAAAAATCACACATTATATTAATGAATCTAAGGCTTTTGTCGATGTTCATTGGCGTCTGTGTTTGCATGTTAGCAGAAGTCTGTGTCATTATCTTTGCTCTTGCTCCTTTACACAGGTTCCGTGGATATCTGTCTATTGATCTTTCAAATAGCAACCCCAACATGTGCATTATTCGTCGGAGAATTGCATTGTTACTTGGACAATTGGTTTCTGAGGTTCAGTTCTTTACCTTTTTTGCCCCTCAGATAAAAAAAAATAGCAGCGGACAACATGGTAAATTTAGTGCCTTAGTGTATACTTTAACTTTTAATCATAACAACTCTACAGATAGAGGGTGTCACTCGGAAAGCGGTCTACCATGCATTGGTTGGATTGCTTCAGGATAAGGACATAACTGTTAGGGTATGTTTCATGCCCACAACCCCTTACCATTAGAAGCAGATGTGCATTTTCTTTGTCTTACTAATTCTGTTGTCAACTTTCAGCTGGCAGCATGCTCATCTCTGTGTAATATTTTCCAAGAATCTAGTTTTTTGGAACTAGATTTGTTTGAGTGCCTTCCTACATGTTGTGCAATGTGTTTCAAGTTGACGGAAGATGTTCAAGAATTTGATTCAAAGGTTTGGTTCCATTCGGTTTATTCTAATTTGCTTCCACCTTTCCTTTTTCTTCTGGTATACTTTCTGGAGGCTATGAAATGAGGCGGTGATAAAATATGACAATTGTTTTCTAAATTATTGGACACTTGTATTGTAAGATGTTATCCCACTGCTTGGTTTGTTATGCTCTTTAGAAAGCTCTAATCAGGTTTTTAGGAAATGCTAATTGAGATTCTCAGTTCTCACCCTGCCATGCATCAAAGCTTGTTTGAGAGCTGTCTAAGGTCATAGTTATTGTAACATAATCTTCTTGACAAAGATATTAGAAGCAGTATGTTAGTGTCTGAAATGCTTCTTGGTGTTTACCTTAGTGTCTTGAAACATAAAATGCTAAAATTGATTACCTTTTTTGCTTCTTTTTGCTTAATCCCCCCCCCCCCCCCCCAAAAAAAAAACATTTTCTGCTTTGCGGTTGCACTTGTCTTGATTGTTCCATCATTTTGTACCTAATCTGATTTTTTTGTGTTTATAGGTACAAGTCCTGAACTTCATTTCGGTTCTCCTTGAAGATGTTGGAGACAAGATCTTTCCATTTGTGAACCAGCTATCACATTTTTTTCAGAAGGTATGAGTTGGAGTGTTTTAGACTATTAGAATCGTTCCTATTAGATACACTTTAGGCACCATTGATTCGTCATTGTGACTATGTACGTGGGGAGTTGAATGAGGAACTTTCTGACCGCACTGCTTGCTTCTTTTTATGATCTCATCACTAACAGTGTTTTCCAAAGTCGTGGGCATAATCTTTGAGGAGTTCTGCCATGCTTCCATTTATTTAAGTAGTCAAACTGTAGTTTTCCAGCTGCTCTGTAGGTTAGCTGATACTCGAGTCAGTTGCTTACTTGCTTTCACCCGTCCAATATCCCACTGAGTTAGAACATTATATTCAAGAAAAAAGCATCCAATCTTTTTTTCTTTTTCCCTAAGGAGTTTAATACCCATGCCAGTTATTTTCCTTTGTATAATTTCAGATCTGGGAGGAATCAGCTGGTGAAAGCTTACTGCAGATACAACTGCTAGCCACAATTCGAACTTTTGTTTCTTCTCTTGGACACCAGTCTCCCCTTTGTTATGACATGGTTCTTCCTCTAATCCAATGTGGCATAAATGTTGATAGCCCTGACGCTCTTAATCTTCTTGAGGACACTGTTTTGGTAAGCAGTTCTGGTTTATTATTCCTCCTTTCTACCTACTTTCAAAATCCTAGCAATCTCTGATGTCAATATCCATCATGTAGTTGTGGGAAGCAACTCTTTCTAATGCCCCGTCCATTCCACCTCAAATGCTGAACTTCTTCCCTTATCTTTTGGGCATAGTGAATAGAAGCTTCGATCATTTGGAGGTAGGCTCCCTTTTCTAAATTCTTGTGAACAATGTTGCTGAATTTCGAATGTTGATTTGACTATTTGTTAAAAAAGGAGAAACAATGTTGATTGTACAACAACAATATGAACACAACTAATTCCATGTTGGTGAATGCTTCCTCGGTTTCAAAATATGAGACCTATCCCCCCCCCCTATTACGGACTGTGAGACTAAATCTTGACCGTTGATTCATATTGCAATATGTTAGCAACAACTGTAAAGTTATGGTATCATGAAAGTACTCCTAAACATGTATCTAGTGGGGCTGGTTACTCTTGGATGTTGGAATATTTGGTTGCAGCGAAATAGGAAAATCTTTGATACCCCCCAAAAAAAAAATGTGTAGACTATAGATGGAGGAAGTTCCTATTTCAGGACCTGGAACTTCTCAAAGAAAGGGCAACCCAGAAAAGATGATAGAGGCCTTTTTGTACATGGCTAGGCTAATGTTTTGATTCAGAAAGCAGTCTTGTCAAGTTCTTTTAACAGTTCGAGTTGTATTTCCATAGTTGAGAAATCACTTCAAATCGTAATGGTTTTTAGGTTGGTCTTGTGTTGGTCCTAGCCTTGTTAGCTAGGGGTGAAATCGATCCAAGTCTGAGTATAATTGAGCTTTGTTCGAAATTGACTCATTTTGATTTAGTATCATCTTATTTGTAGTTTAGAAGCAATTTTAGAATCGAGCTAACAAGCCAAGCTAAGCCGAGCCCAAGGTTAATTGAATTCCATCTGAAATCGACTCATTTCAATTTTGAACTGAGCCCATGTTAGCCTTGTTAGTAGTCCTTTCTCCTTTGCCCTTTCTCGGTATAGTTTTATATTGTGCTCTATTTTATTTCAATATATATTCCAGTAGGGTCCTCCCTGCGTACATGGCCTTATATTTCGAAACAGATGAGCAACAATTCTTCTTTTTGTTAACTTACTTTCGTTTTGTAGATTATTTTTGTTTTCTGGGCATGCTTTTTATTATTTAGCCGTTAGTTAACATGCTTTTTTACGAATGAAATGAGTAACTGGTACACCTGTATTTTGATATGTTAACTAGCTCAACAAGTACATTTGTTACACATTTTCACTGAGTTCAAGCTCACACCGCCAGACTACCAAGAAGATAACTATTATATGTATTTACAGTCAAATTTGATGAGAAAGTTGCCCTTTGTTTGGCAAAGTCATATTGGTTTGCAAGTATTGTTGCTTATGAACTCTGGCTCTACAATTCAATGATTGGATTTGCTGATTTGCTGCGTAGTTTTTCTTATTAGTTATTGTTAGATATGACTTGTATAGGTTGTTCTTTGCATATTTTCGCACATATGTAACTGGTATATATTGGCCTTTAGGTCTATTAGAATAGACAAGGGTTCATTCCAGTATGGTCCCAGAGCAAGGTTAGGGTTCCACACTTGACCGTCGCCGGCCGCCTCCGCCGAGGGCCGCCACCGCCGCTCTTCTTCTTGGCGCGCCCTTGCTCTGCTTCTCCTCTATTGTCACTGCTGCCGGCATCTCCGCCAGTGATCACGACCCTACCCTTTTTGTACACACCTCTCATCGGGGTTTGACGCTCCTCCTTCTCTATGTGGACGAGAAGAGAGCTTCTCTCGGTGGGTCAGCTTACCGATCTCGGTTGCAGGGTTGGTTTTGACTCTCACTCCTGTTTTGTCCAGGACCGACAGACAGAGAAGGTACTTGGAACTGGTCGGCATCGTGGATCGTCAGAGTCTCTACATCCTTGACCGCCTCCATCTTCCGTCAACTCCAGTCGCTCCTATCACCTTTACGTCTACTTTCATCGCCACTGCTGCCACTTCCTCTGGAGTTTTTGCGCAGTGACATTATCGTTTAGGTCACTTGTGTGGGTCTCGCCTTTCTTCATTAGTTCGTCAGAGTGTTCTTGGACGTGTTACTATTGACACGTCCATGTTCTGTCAGGGCTGTAAGCTGGGCAAGTAGCTACAACTTCCTTATCATTCTAGTGAGTCCTTGTCTTCTCGTCCTTTTGACTTAGTTCATTCAGATGTATGTAGACCTGAGCCTATTATCTCTAAAGGCGGGTATAAATTTTATGTGATCTTCATTTATGATTATTCCCGTTTTACATGGATTTTCCCTATGTCTAATCATGGTCAGTTTCTTACGATCTATTGTAGCTTTGCAGCGATGGTTCGTACTCGGTTTGATTCTTCTATCCGTACTTTTCGCTGTGATTCTGTTGGCGAGTACTATTCTGGCATTTTTAGACAGTTTCTTTCTGAGCAGGGCACTCTTTACTAGTCTTCTTGTCCTGGTGTTCATGCTCATAACGTAGTTGCTGAGCGCAAACATCGTCATCTGATTGAGACTGCCCGCACTCCTCCTTGCCTCACGTTCCATCACAGTTCTGGGCTGAGGATGTTTCTACGGCTACATATCTTATCAATATGCAGCCTTCCACTGCTCTTAAGGGTGTCAGTCCTATAGAGCGTCTCTACTCTCGAGCCTCCCAGTACACTCACCTTCGTATTTTTTGTTGTACTTGTTTTGTTCTGCTGCAGCCTTGTGAGCGCATTAAACTATCGGCCCAGTCAGTTGAGTGTGTGTTTCTTGGTTATAGTTCTGAGCATAAGGGTTATCACTGCTATGATCTTTCTGCTCGACGGATCAGGATTTCACGAGACGTTGTCTTTGACGAATCTTGACCTTTCTTCTATCGAGATTCAGCTCCTCCTCCTGTTTCCACCGTTGAGTCGATTTCATGGTTGTCTCTTTCTGACTCTTCACCCATTTCTCCACTATCACAGTCTTCCTCTGAGTGCATCTCCGCTCTGGTTCCTTCATACCTCGCCTCGGTCTTTGCCTCTGCCGCCAGCCGCCTCTTGTTCTGCAAAGACACCACCATCTCGTTTCTCTAATATTAACTACTCCGGGCGTCCTCCTTCTTCAGCAGTCTCATCTCCTGGTATCTTTCGACACAAACATCTAATCCTCCTGATGATGCTCCTCGTTACGTCCTTCGTGACCGGACATCCCTTCGACTTCCTGATCGTCTTGGATTTGCTCTGATAGCTTATGCTCTCTCTGTCACTGAGCCTAGTTCTTATCGTGAGGCTGCTCCTCATTCCGAGTGGCAGCTTGTTATGGCAAAGGAGCTTGATGCTCTTCGACGTACGGAGACTTGGGATGTTATACCGACACCTGTGCATGCTCGTCCGATCACGTGCAAGTGGGTGTACGAGTTAAGACTCGGTCTGATGGTACTATCGAGCACTACAAGGCTCAGCTTGTGGCTCGTGGCTTTCAGCAGGAGTACGGTCGTGACTACGATGAGACTTTTGCCCCTGTTGCTCATATGACCACTGTTCACACTCTTGTTGCGGTTGTTTTTGTTCGCCGGTGGTCTATCTCTCAGCTAGATGTTAAGAATGTTTTTCTTAATGGTGTTTTGCATGATGAGGTCTACATGCAGCCACGACCTGGGTATGTTGTTCCCGATGGGCACGTCTGTCGTCTTCGTCGTGCTCTTTATGGCCTCAAACAGGCTCCTCGTGCCTGGTTTGTGCGTTTTACCTCAATGATTATTGCTGTCGGTTTCACTGTCAGTTCCCATGATCCTGCTCTTTTTGTCCATGTCTCATCTCGGGGTAGGACACTGCTTCTTCTATATGTTGATGATATGCTTATCACTGGTGATTCCTCATTCATCACGTATGTGAAGAAGCGTATCAGTGAGCAGTTTTTGATGAGTGATCTTGGTTCTCTTACGTACTTCCTTGGGATTGAGGTCTCTTACGTGCTCGAGGGCTACTATCTCTCTCGCCAGGTATGTCCGGATCTTCTTGATCGATGCGGTCGACTAACACTCGCCTTCTTGAGACTTCCATGGAGCTATCCCTCTGACCGTGCCGCGATGGTGATCCTGAGGATCCCACTCGATATCGTCATCTTGCTGGGAGTTTGGTGTACTTTGTGAGCACTCGTCCTGATATTGCTTATGCTGTTCATATCTTGAGTCAGTTCATGGCTCGTCTTACCCATCTTCACTACAGTCGCATTCTTTGTGTTCTTTGCTACTTGCATGGGACTATCTCTCGTCGTTTGTTTTTCCCTAGCTCCATCTCACTACAGCTTCAGGCGTACTCCGATGCGACTTGGGCTAGTGATCATTTTGATCGTCGTTTTCTTTCTGCTTACTATGTTTTTCTTGGCTTCTCCTTGATTGCCTGGAAGACAGAAGCAGACTGCGGTTTTCCGTTCAATTGCAGAGGTTGAGTTGAGAGCTATGGCAGCAATGACAACAGACGTTACTTAGTTGAGGTGGTTACTTGTAGATTTTGGAGTGCCTGTGATGGGATCTATGACTTTTTTTTTTGATAATACATGTGCTATCAATATTGCCTGTGACCCAGTGAAGCATGGGCTTACTAAGCACATTGGTGGGGATGCTTCATACACTCGCTCACAGGTGCAGGATGGAGTATTTGCTTTACAGTTTGTGCCATCAAAGTTACAGATTGCTGACTTCTTTACGAAGCCACAAACTAGGGTAGAATATTTGTATTCTCTCCAAACTCTGTGTGTGTGATCCACCATGAGTTTGAAGGGGGGCGTGTTAGAATAGGAATCTTTTTTGTATTTCCTTATCTGTATATGAAATATTCCCATTGTACTCCCTATATATATTGCCTATTGAGCCTCTTGAATATACACACAATATTCATAACAAGAACATCAAGAATTCAGGCTTATGCTCATCAGCTCATGCTAACTTTGTAATCTTAAAACCACCTTTAGCATGCTGAAGCTGATAGGGGTGCCATATGGGATTTATAAGTTTTCAAGGACTTAATCTGGTTTAGTCAAAGAATTTGAAGGCTCGTATAATAGGCTTAACAGCTAACTCATTATGCAGCCAAACAGGCGTATGATATAAGAAACCAAAAATCTATGATTGAACTGGCTATTGTAATTTTCCATTTTAGGGCCGCCTCATCTCTTGATCTTGAAGAACTTTTGTATAGTTTAGCTTCACTCCAAATTGAACCATTTCAACATTTTGATCTTACAAGCACTAGTTATTCTTATTTCATTAACATGGCATGACTACACATTTGGAGAAATTTGACTGGCCGACTCTGAGAGAGATGATTTTATGGTGTAGGTCATCATCAATATAATAGAGAACTACATAATTTTCGTTGGATCATATATTTTGCTAAGCCATGCTACAAGTTTAGCGAACATTCTTGATACTATTGTGGAAAATGTCAATGACAAGGGTCTTCTCACAGCACTTCCTATCATTGACCTTCTTATTCAGGTATATTTTTTCCTTGCGAACAAGCTGAATTTCTTAATTACTTTCGCTGACCTTTTCTATTTGGATAACTTTATATCACTGGACATTTATTTCTTCACCGCTAACGTGGTGCCAGTTAACACTTTCCATGTTAGCTGGTGCTAATTATGGTAAACTAATCAAAGTTTTTAAATGCAGATGTTTCCTCAGGAAGCTCCCCCACTGATATCTTGTGCTCTCCAGGTACTTTTGCTGGGAGTATTTTGAGTCTCGGGATGCTTGAATGGCTGTTCACCCCCGTTTATTTCTATTTCATTTTTATGATTCTAACGATCCAACTGTGCCAATTTCCAGAAACTTGTTTTCATATCATTGAGTGGCAGCGATGAGTGTAACCCTTCTAGGACTACTGTTCGTGTCACTTCTGGAGCAATTCTTGCTAGGCTTCTAGTGACGAATACAAACTTTTTAGCTCAACTATTATCGGAGCCTGTACTTGTAGCAAGGTTCCAACAAGCAAGGATTTCTGTAAACCAGAATCTACTTCTTTGTTTGGTTGATATGTGGATTGATAAGGTATGTGCTTCGTTGCAATTCATTCTCACACAGAGAAATATCAATTAACGTATTGCTGCTAGTAATTTTTACTAGTTGTTCTATCCAATATGTTCCATTCTGTGACTAACTAATATTGGGCAGAAGAGATTTGGCATGTCACTTATTTTGAATTTGTTATTCTGATTTCACTAGTTAGTACATGATCTGACAAATGAATAGCTCCCTTGGATTGGTCATATTTTATGGTCTACATGATAAACAAATGTGTTATGGTAGTTAAATTTCTTGCATATAGTACATGCACAGATTTCAAAGTATGGTCAAGTTAATTTTCAAGTACTAGCTCTTTACATAATTCTGCTACCTTGGGTGGCTAGCCTGCTCTTGCCTTTCGATGTCTATTTCAATCTTTTGTAAGGAACGCTGTATTTTCTCTTAGTATATAAATCGTTAGTTTTTATTGTGCCAGATCACGTAAATTGTAGATCATCGTGGCCTCGTCCTGGCCTGCATTTTTATTCTTTGTAATCATGGAAGGCACTCCCTCAATTTGCAAATAGACGTTGTTTTGACCTCTAGCACTAGAAACAAGGCTGGAGTTGAAGGAGAATAACCATAGTAACATAATGCTTGTATCACATTATTTAGTGCATTTCAGAAGCCCCCAAAGTCAATTGCAATGTTCGTTTAATGCATTTACTCACCAGTTCAGAACATTGGATAGGGAAAATTTCTTGGAAAAGTAAACTTCAATTAGCGATCTTAACATTGAGGGAAGGGTATATAGGGGCAAAGTATCGCAGATTTACCTCAAAATTGTAGAATGACATGCTTCTATAAACTAAGCAAGAATGCTAGAATGACATGTATTTTGAAACAGAGGGTGTAGCTTATATCATTGATGGTTGTCCTGAATTCTGCTTCGCAAATGATGGAAGTCCATCTCCCCTGCAATGTGCTATGTACAGTTGTATTTTCACGTGAATGGTTGTTTGGTCTTTTGGAGTAGTCCCTTGGATAGGCACCTGACTCTAATGAACAAGATGCAAATGCATCTTGAGATATTTCCAATACTTCGTAACTTGGGTCCTTCGTAGTGGACTAGTGGAGTTCCAGTTTCTCGTAGTCTTCCACTTGGTGACTTGGATCTGTGTTTTAGCAAAATCTCTGATAGATTCTTGGAATTCATGAAGTTAGTTCTTGGTTTATCAGTTCTTCTGACCAGGTGTAGTTATCAAGGGGCAGGCCTGTGCATTTCATATTGTTGAAGTCCTTTCGCTGTGGAAACAGTGTAAAGTATGGAAGATATAGAATATATGCTGCATTGGTGCTTGACAGAAATTGTCACATTTACATTGTGCAGGTAGATGATGCAAATTCTATACAGCAAAAGGAATATGCAATGGCTCTTTCGATAATTTTGACTTCACATGAATCTGGAGTCATTGAGAAACTTGGTGATATACTGAGGTAAAACATTTCAAACAGATAAAATGAATCGTGTTGTACTCTTGGCACTGTTAGATGTTACATATGTCTTTTGTATAGGGTACTCTTTGCATATGTTAGATATGTCTCTTGTATAGGGTACTCTTTGCATATTTACCTACATATGTAACTTGTATATTTTGGTCATTGACCCACTGGAATAGATCAAGGGGCTCATTCCAACATGATATCAAAGCCTATAGCTCTCTCCTCCCAAAAACCCTAACCCTAGCCTCTCATCTTCTTCCTACGTGACCACCGCCGCCGTCCGGGTTGCCCCTGCATCGCCAAGCTCGACACCGCCGCCGTCCGGGTTGCCCCTGCATCGCCAAGCTCGACACCGCTGCTCCTCTGCTCCTTTCAGCTTTGTTTCTGCTCGGCTGTGCTCTGCTTCCCGCCGCCGAGCTCGACACCGCCTCGACTATCGGTTCCTGCCGCCCTATGTGCCTCGAATCCCGAATCCTGCCGCCGCCGAGGCTCCCGCCTCCCTCCGCGCCCTAGATTCATAGTTTGTTCGTTTTTGCTCTCACTCAGCTCTACTACAGTCGCCTTCGTGTTCTGCGATATCTTTATGGGACCATCAGTCGTCGCCTTTTCTTTCCTCGCTCCAGCTTTCTGCAGCTTCAGGTGTACTCTAATGCGACCTGGGCTAGCGATCCTTCTGATTGCCGATCTCTTTCTGTCTATTGTGTTTTTCTTGGTACCTCTTTGATTGCATGGAAAACCAAGAAGCATACTGTCGTTTTCCGTTTGAGTGCTAAGGCTGAGTTGCGAGCTATGGCGGTGTTGACAGCTGAGATCACTTGGTTTCGGTGGCTACTTGAGGATTTCGGTGTTTCAGCTTTTGCACCGATCCCTCTCTTATCAGACAGTACTGGCGCGATCAGTATTGCTCGAGATCAAGTGAAGTGTAAGCTCACTAAACACATCGGAATAGATGTTTCGTACATGAGATCGTAGGTGCATGACCAAATTATCGCTTTTTAGTATGTGCCTTCGGAGTTTCAGTTAGCTAATTTCTTCACCAAGGCACATACTTGAGCTTAACACAGCTTCTACCTCTCCAAACTCAGTGTTGTTGATCCATCATGAGTTTGAGGGGGGTGTTAGATGTTAGATATGTCTCTTGTATATAGTGTTCTTTGCATATTTACCTACACATGTAACTTGTATATTTTGGGTTTTGGCCCATTGGAATACATCAAGGGGTTCATTCCAACAGGCACTTACCATGTTTTTATGCAGCCTGTGCGCTACTGTTATCATTGGAGGACATGAAAGAAAGACCGGTGATGATTCTATTTCTAGGTGCTTTTACTGTCAGATTATGCTTCTATCCTGACTCTATTATAATTCCTTTAATCGGCATGTACAATTTTAAGGCCTCTACTGCCCCTATTCATGGTTATTGCTAAAATTATTTGCAGTGGTGGTGTTACAAGCTATTCCTTGCTTTTCAGTGATGATCAAGGGTATACCAATACAAGCAAGGAATTCAAGAGGGCACAAGTGAGTAAATGTTCCTGGGAGATGCTCATTTATGCAATCTAGTATTTGGCCTCATTTGTGATTGTTCTTATTCCTGATCAGATAAGGGATTCAGATCCCATCAAACACGCATCGCTCGCTGACATGCTAACGGAGAACTTGAAAATATGTGCAGCTCTCCATGGGGATGCAGTTTTCAATGCAGCTATCAGCAGGATGCATCCAACAGCACTTGCACAGTTGCAGCAGGTCCTGAAGATTGTGTGATACGTGCATAACCTCACGTTGATTCTTTCGTGTTCTTTCGCTGTTACTGAAAGAACACACTATTCGTCACAAGCCACCGTTGCGTGGATGCATCACGAGTTCACAACTCCAGCGTGGTACGTGGATACTGCAGCATTCTTTACATTGACGTTGCGCTTTGATCGCGCTCCTTCGCAGATCGTGCTTCGGTGAAATTTGAAATCCACCCCCCTTTGTTTCCTCTCGGTGGTGATATAGAGTATAGACAACGACCATGCAGAATACCGACAAGCTAGTGCATGAAAAAACGTTGTGCAGCTGCTCCGCATTTTTTTCATCGAGGTTATTCTTTTCTGGTGAATGTAACAGATACAGCATATTCAGGAATAACTGTCGTCTTGATAGTGATATAATTGTTGTTTTGTCAAAGAAAACCCTTTCAGAAGAGAAAAGGCACAGGAAAGAGAAATGAGAGCCTTCGTCTCGTTCTGAACTGTCGCAACAACTTTTTACATTCCGCTCTTGTGCTTTGTCAGTTCTACTTCTACCGAGAGAGCTTTGTGCTCTCACAATATGAATCGAAATAACTCAATGTTAGCCTGTTGTTCTCAGTGAGCAGAAGTTTCTACTCTGGCATGTCCAATGGTCGACGAATTGATGTGCTGAAAATGGGATTAGCTTGAAACTGATCGAGTTGTGACCGCATGTTCGAGTAATTGACCTTAATGTACCGATCTTTTATCAGAAATCTCAGAAGCGTTTTTGCGGGACACCACAGCACATCTTAGCCGTAGATAGCCAGATCATAGATCAAACCCACATCATCAAAATTCAAACCAACACCCTCATAAATACGGGCCAAGTAGAATCCCGGCACGTCTCGCGACTCGCAAGTCGTAACGCAACCCTACAGCAGTGGTGGGCATTGGGCCGGGCTTCGGGTCGGGCTGTGTCGGCTTGGCCTAGTCGCCCCGTTGTGTCGTGCCGGCCCACTCGCCTTTGGTTAGGCCTAGAAACGGCCCAAAGCCTATTGTGCTGGGATCGTGTCGTGCCAGTCCAAGCTCAGCCTTAAGTAACTATAGACGCCTCGAAAGACGGCAACTACTCTTGTCCCGGAAGACAAAGACACTCGTGCGCTATCCACACTTGCTCCCCCTCGCTATAGCCTCCTCCTCCTGGACGTCAATGAAGAACTCCGCCCACCTCAGCCGCGCCACGCACTTGTGAAGGAGGTGGAAAGGACATCAACGAGGAGGTGGCTGGAGGGAGGGTAGCGGGCGACAGCGTGTGGGGAGGGAGAGGGAGGGAGGTGGCTGGAGGAGTGGAGGAGAGGGACCAGCGGCGTGTGGGGAGGAGAGGAGGGCCTTGGCGATCGGCATTTCTCGTGGGAGGGAGGCGGCTGGAGTTGGAGGGAGGGGAATCAGAGAATGTGATTAGGGATTGAGAATTTGGGAGCCAGGGCTTGGGATTAGGGGTTGGGGATGGGGGTTGGGGGAGGCCGAGAGGGATGTTGGGCTAAGCCGGGTGGCAGAGGGGATTATTGGTTGGGCCAGGGTGGGGTGGGGAATGGTGGGCGGTCGAGAGGGAGGGATTGGGCTAGAACGGGAAGATTGGGTCTATTTCAGTCTGGCCGCCCAAGCACGCACTAACCGATCGTGTCATGCCACCCAATGAGCCGCATTCTCAGGCCCAGCCTGGCCCGCCGTTCGTGCTGTACCGACTCGGCCCACCACGTGCCGTGCCGTGCTTAGACCGTGCCGTGCTGATCGTGCTTCGAGCCGGCTCGAAAAAACACGGCCCAAGTCTTAGCTCTACCCTACAGTCCTACTACTGTACTCTACTTTCCCGCAAAGCCGAACACTTTCGGCCGTGGATTTTTTTTTAAAAAAATAATCTATTTTTTATTCGGAATTACAGAAATAATACTACCTTATTTTTTTGTCAAAAATAATCATCAGTCGCCGTACCGTTGGGCGACTTACTCCTAGTCGCCCAACCATTGGGCGACTAGTCATAGTCGCCCAACCACAGAGCGCCAAGCGTTAGAGTCACCTAGTAGTTGAGCGACTTCACTAAGTCTCCCAGTAGTTGAGCGACTAAGTATAAGTCGCCCAACCACGAGGTGATTTGAAGTATTAAATCTGCTATTTAATAAATCCGGTTGGAATAATTATGTGGGAATAAATGTTACATTTTGTAGGTATTATATTTAGGAAATCCTATTGTAGGATGTTATTTTTTTGGAAATAAAAGGGTGGTGATAAGGTTGGTTGGTCCGTTTGTGATTTTCGTAGAATCTGAAGGGTACGAAATTTGTGAAACTCGCAATAATATTTTGTGATCGTCGTATGTTGTTCTAGTGCGCTAAATTTCTGAAGAATTTTGTGAGGACGATAGAGGTAGCAATGATTCGTAAGTACGAAGGTAAGTGATATTGCGATGCGCTAGGAAATTCATACACGATGAACTTTGGAGAAATGGTGCAACGATAATAATACAACATTTGATCCGACAAGGGGTTACATGGCAAGAAGGCTAACGAACCAAGGACGGTACATGTCTGCCGTTAGGGAATTAGAAATACATGGGACACATAAACGAAGAGGGTCGGACTACTGCGTGGACCGGGGCCATTTACCTTTCCTTGCGAGCTTGGCGTTGTACTTCTCGCCGGCCGCCTTGGCCTCGGCCGCCAATTCCCTCTTTTTCTCGCGCTCCCTCTCGCGCTCCCTGCGCCTGCATGTCTCTAGATGTTCCTGCGTCTCCCGCCGGATACGCTGTTTGTGCTCTTTGGTGCGACGCTCCTCTTCTCTCCGCTTGCGGTCTCTGTTGGTATCCCACTCCTCATAGTCAGAGTCCACTGGTCATGTGGGTGGATCTCTAGGTCGATCCACTTGCGATAGCCACATAGCGGATTCGGGGACTATGGGTGGACGGGGGAGGTTGTTAGTGCGGATTTTGAAAGAGAAATGGTAGGGGAACATAATGCTACATGTCCTTACCGGCTGTCGATAGCACCTCGTGTCCCAACGACGGTTAGGATAGTCGCTTGAGTAGTTTGCGCAACCCTAGTACGCATGCCCAGGCTTAGCTGGTGGTTGGACTTGAAGAACTTGAAGGGATACGGGTAGGCTACGATAGCGACAAATCAAAATTTCTACCACGTAAACCAGGAAGCCAAGCAAGAAGATGATCATAGATCGTTACCACTAGACTCGCAGGGCAGCGGAAGAAGTGTCGGAGCAGCCTGGTCCGACAAAGAGCGCGTCGATGTACTGGTCGTAGTTGATCGTCCAGCGTCTTCGTTGGTTGATCGTCTCCTCCAGCACCTCTGCAGTTCCTTGCGAAGATCGCGGATCGTCCTTAAGCGCAACAACGTAGAAGCGCCTCTATGGTATCCACACGTCCAGGGAAGGAACAACCGTACGCCGGTGTGCTAGCACCAAAATCGCACGGGGAGGCTCTCAAGAAGATGGCGGCTAGGGTTTCGGTAGGGCAACTTATGTCAACTCATCTTTTCCAATAGCCTCATGCATCTCCTTATATAGAGCCCGTGACGGATCCTATCCAAACACGTTTACGAATCGTATTCATACTGGTTTGTTCCAACCCGTTAAGTGTGTGACCCGTTAGGTTCATGTGTAGTTCGGTTGTGATTGGAAACCCTTTCCGCCACGAGTCGTAGCGGTTCCTAGTAGGACATAACGATTCCGAATACACACAAATTATATCGATGAACCTTAATGCAATATGATCTTGACGAGTTCTCATCACTTACGACCGTGTCCTATCTCTATATGACCGATTAAGATTCGATCACGACCAACTCGTAACTCCTTACGACTTGGTTTCACCACTCTATGATTACGTTCGACTAGTCTCGACTTGCTTGTATCTCCATACGACCAAATCCGTGGTCGGGTCGAACTAAGCATTTCTCTCATGTATTCTCCTTTGCCTCATGATATCTGGTTGAACTCGGGTGAGATGTTGTGTCATCCATGGATATTCAATGCTTTCTCGATCGAGTATCGGATAACCTTATGTGGTCGAACTCTTGACCACCATTAATATGGCCATGCACTTTCTTTATCCGACCACTTGAGGGCCCGTAGATATCTCTCTGTTATGTTAGGAGGGCAAATCCCATATCCCACCAATCACATCCTCTCGCATGTTTCATAGCATACCGAAAGCTACATTTATAACTACCCGATTCATTTAGTAGCGTTTGGCAACCCCTAAGAGTGCTATTACACATGTAGGAAACCATGCCGATCTCGTGTCTAAGGATTATACATCATCATTGCTTGAGACCAACTAACGACACATAGAATCATAACAATCTCAATAGTGTCTCAAGGTGGGTCTTATCCAACACCATGTTCTCTAACACGTGTCCACATTATTGATTCAATATCCTTATATCCATGACCGGTGAAACATGGTCATCAATCAATGCATGTGCTAGTTGTAGAGTCACTAGTGTTCTGGCCAGTGACTTTCGACCAGGGATACTTTTAGAACGACATCATCATAAGTTAAAAGAGCTTCACCAACAAGTCACATACTCGTTAATCTTCATGGTGATGATTCATTCAAGGAACATATTATCAAATATTGTGAACATAATGAAATATAATCATCTCTATGATTGCCTCTAGGGCATATTTCCAACATCTCCCACTTGCACTAGAGTCAATCATTTAAGTATCTAATCTGATAGCTCTTGTGTGCGCCTCATGCTTTGGTCAGTGAGAGGCTTTGTCAGCGGATCGACAACATTTAAATCCGTATGAACTTTGCATATCTTAACATCTCCTCTATCCACCAATTCGCGAATGAGATGATAACGCCTGAGTATGTGCTTGGATTTCTGATGGGATCTAGGCTCTCTAGCCTGCGTAATGGCTCCATTGTTGTCACAATAGAGATCCATTGGGCTTGAGGCACTCGAACCATACCCAACTCAAAGAATAAAATTCCTTATCCAAACACCTTCTTTTGCAGCTTTCGAAGCCGCAATGTACTCGGCCTCTGTTGTGGAATCAGCTATCGTTTCTTGCTTGGAACTTTTCCAGCTCACCGCACCTCCATTCAAAATGAATACAAAACCAGATTGCGAACGATAATCATCTTTGTCGGTTTGGAAGCTTGCATCGGTGTAACCATTTACAACCAGCTTTTCATCACCGCCATAAACTAGGAACGCATCTTTAGTCCTTCCCAAGTATTTAAGAATGTTTTTCACAACTGTCCAGTGACCTTCACCGGGATCAGCTTGGTATCTACTCGTAACACTTAGAGCATATGATACATCTGGTCGAGTACATATCATGGCGTACATGATAGATCCAATAGCTGAAGCATATGGAATACCATTCATGCGGTCTCGCTCATCGATGGTCGAAGGACACCGACTCTTGCTAAGACTTATGCCATGCGACATAGGCAAGAACCCTTTCTTGGCATTTTGCATGTTGAACCTAATCAACACCTTGTCAATATAAGTACTTTGGCTTAATCCAATTAGCCTTTTCGATCTATCTCTATAGATCTTTATTCCCAAGATATATCTTTGCCTCTCCTAGGTCCTTCATAGAAAAACTATTTTTCAATGATGCCTTAACAGATTCGAAATAGGAATATCATTCCCAATCAATAATATGTCATCCACATATAAGATTAGAATTACAAGTGCGCTCCACTAACCTTCATGTAAACACAATGTTCTTCTTTGTTTTTGATTTAAACCAAACCTTTTGATCTTCTCATCAAAACGTATATTCCAACTCCGAGATGCTTGCTTCAATCCATAAATGGACTTCTGAAGTTTGCACACTTTACTAGCATTATTTGGATCAACAAAACCTTCAGGTTGTGTCATGTACACATCCTCACTTAGGTTTCCATTAAGGAAAGCCGTTTTGATGTCCATTTGCCATATCTCATAGTCGAAATATGCGGCAATAGCTAGAATGATCCGTATAGATTTAAGCATCGCTACCGGTGAGAAGGTCTCATCGTAGTCAACTCCTTGAACTTGTCGAAAACCTTTTGCGACTAGTCGAGCTTTATGAATGTGAACATTTCCATCCATATCAATCTTTTTCTTATAGATCCATTTGCACTCAATGGTTTTAACGCCATCAAGTGGATTGACCAGGTTCCAAACTTGGTTGTCTCTCATGGAGTCTATCTCGGATTTCATGGCTCCAAGCCATTTCTCAGAGTCTGGGTCCATCATCTCTTCCTTATAAGTGTTAGGCTCATCATTATTCAATAATAATCGTCATGCCCATACCTTATAGGCATTTGACGTGGCCTTTTAGATCTCGTGGGTCGATGCCTCATCTACTGAGTTCAACAATATTTTGTTCATCCCGTAGAGGTTCAATAGGAGTTGAAACACTTTCGGATGTTTCCGAATTTCTTCGAGTTGCACCTTTCTCCCATTGTTGTTTTGGAAAGAAACTCTTTTCCAAAAGACACCATTTCGACAACAAACACTTTGCTCTCCTCTAGGTTGTAGAAATAATATCCTTTGGTTTCCCTAGGATATCCTATAAAGAAGCATTTTTCCAACTTAGGTGTGAGTTTATCAGACGTCAGACGTTTAACATAGACATCACATCCCCAAATCTTTAGAAAGGACAAGCTAGGACTCTTCCCAGTCCATATCTCATATGGTGTCTTATCTACTGATTTAGATGGTACCCTATTTAAAGTGAAAGCGGTTGTTTCTAGAGCGTAACCCCAAAAATACAATGGCAGATCAGATTGGCTCATCATCGATCGAACCATGTCCAACAAGGTCCTATTACGCCGCTCGGACACCCCATTCCATTGTGGAGTACCCGGTGGCGTAAGTTGTGGAACAATTCCACATTGTTTCAAATGATTGCCAAATTCCTGGCTCAAAAATTCACCTCCACGATCAGATCGCAAAGATTTGATTGTCTTGCCAAGTTGATTCTGTACCTCATTCTGGAACTCTTTGAACTTTTCAAAGGATTCCGACTTGTGCCTCATTAAATAGATATATCCATATCTACTATAGTCATCGGTGAAAGTAATGAAGTACTGAAAACCACCTCTAGCTGTCGTGCTCATTGGTCCACACACATCAGTATGTATGAGTGCCAACAAGTCGGATGCCCTCTCATTCCGACCAGTGAAGGGTGTCTTGGTCATTTTCCCGAGTAGGCAAGACTCGCATGTTTCAAATGATTCCAAATCAAATGAGTTTAGAATTCCATCATCATGGAGCTTCTTCATGCGTTTCACTTATGTGACCCAAAAGACAATGCCGATAAAAGTGGAATTCATATTATTAGGTCAAGCCTCTTTGCATTAATATTAAAGATGGGTGCATCATCAAGATTTAAAATAAACAACCCGTTCAAAACAAGAGCATAGCCATAAAACATATCATTCAAAAATATAGAACAACCATTGTCCTCAATAATGAATTTATAACCTCTCGCCATCAAACATGAGGTTTGAGATAATGTTTCTACTCATGGTCGAACGTAATAACAATTATTTAATTCCATAATAAATCTCGAAGGCAAAACCAATGGTAAAGTCCCGACGGCTAATGCAAAACCTTTGCTTTATTTCCGGCGTGAAGATCCATCTCGCCTCTTGCAACTCTCCTATTCTTTGTTAGACTCAGATCGAATTGCAAATATGAGCAACCGACCGGTATCAAATACCCATGAGTTAACGAAGAATCAGCAAGTAAAACATCTATAACATTAATACCTGAAGTGGAAGGTTTAGTCCCACCATTCTTTTTCAGATCAGCCAGGTATTTCTTGCAGTTTCTCTTCTAATGGCCTAGCTCTTTGCGAAAAGCATTCATTCTCTTGAGTCGGGCGGACTTAGTCTTGGGTTTAGGTTTGTTGGTTTGGATCTCATCCAAACTTTAGCCTTGCCCTTTTTCTTGACCCAAGTCTTAGCCTTCTTCTTGAAGCTTGTACTCTTTTGCACCATCATCACATGACTATTGCTTTTCTTAATCTTTGTCCTCTGCGGTCTTAAGCATCATATGTAGTTCGGTGAGATTCTTGTCTAAGCCATTCATATGGAAGTTCGAATGAATCGACCATAGCTTGCGAGAAGCGAAGCAAGAATCAAATCTGTAGCCAACTCTTGACTCGATGGAAAACCAAGTTTTTCCAAGCTCGTGTGTAACCAACCATTTTGATCACATGTGGGTTCACGGACTACCCTCGGCTAGCTTACACGCAAACAAGTTCTTTGAGATATCAAATCTCTCGGTTCTTGCTTGTGTCTCAAACATGCCTCTGGCGCCACGATCATATCGTGGCCTCAATGTTCTCAAACTGCTTCGAAGGTCTCGAGTTCATCGCAGCAAGCATGAGACAGCTAACATCAAGGATTCATAACATGCCTTTTTATAGGCGGATTTAAGAGTAGCAAGAAATTATCGTGAGCACATCTGGAATTGGTTCCTCTAGAACATATTCCTTTTATCTTGCCTAAGAACAATTCTTAGGTTATGGACCAATCCATAAAATTTGTTCCATTCAGTTTTTCCTTTTCAAGTATCGAACGTAAAGCAAAACTGGATGTTGGTACTGCGATTGGTGCCATGATCTACAACATAAAATATGCAAAACTAAGACATATGTTCAAGAAAAGTAACTTCTATTAAACAATTTAATAAAGATACTCCCACTAAATACCATATCCCTCTTATGACATTTAGTGATTCAAGATCCACAATCAGGTAATCTACTAGTGAGCTTTGGCATCACTGCTAGAAGATTAATGAATTCGTAAGCAATCCTTTGCTAATCATATCTCTATATGACTCTTGTTGTTGGGCAAGATTCTATGCTTCGCACCCAACCCTATGCCCCAAGGTCCATAACCGTTATGATGACCTTGTCAAGTTAAACCAATGCAATACGTGTAAGTGTCCGACACAAACCCATCTAGTCAAGGAAAGTTAATGGCATTCCGCTTTAGCAAGACCTACCATTAAAATACAAGACTTTTGATGGTGCGACTTATTGGAGGGCATCAATTTTAACTTAACATTATGTGAGGGAATTTTAATTTTATCATGTTAAAAGCATCTAATGAAAAACATGACTTAATATCATGACAGAATAAACACAAACATTCACAGATAATCATATCACGTGAAATAGTATGGCCCTTAACATGACGATCTCCATCAAGATGCTTCCTATCCTCCGACCACCATGCTTGAAGTCTCCACCGCATTCATCTACTAAGCAATTACTCCTAAGAGCTAGTAATGAATTACATAGGATAATATCAAGCATCACATGTCGTCGCAGATCAGTTATACAATAATATGTAGCTCGATGGTTATCTCACAACATGACACACAGTCATGAAAATCCATACATGCATCACATACACAATGGGCCATACTATTCACATCAATCCCTGCAAAAACAAGTTACGCATAGAATTCAATTCTGTCGGACGACATGAACACATATTACCTATAACGCGATGCGATCGATCACCAAGATTTGCGGTCCCGCTAGCCGGTTAGCGGGCGGGGTTCGAAGGGGTAGCGCCCCTCGCTGGTCGAGGGACATGAATCTTATTCACGTTTCCGAGCTTTGGAAATCATCAGATTAATCATATCATATTAACCCTATTCCGAGCCAATCTGATTACTGCCTTGATGCGACCACATAATGCGACATACTCCGATGGCGGAATTCCGACCGGTAGGAGTATTATGCAAGGTAGTCGAAAAACAAGTCGAGTGAATCATCTAGTGCTCTTAACTTGTACCTCCTCCTATACCCATCTACTACCATCAAAATCGACGATCTAATCGACCAGGGCCTAGGTTTCCAGATACGACCAGTAATAGATCCAATCTACTACTACCACATATCAAGTTTATGCGACCGATCTAGATCAAAAACTACACAGGATGGCTCTGATACCACTGAAGGGATACGGGTAGGCTACGATAGCGACAAATCAAAATTTCTACCACGTAAACCAGGAAGCCAAGCAAGAAGATGGTCATAGATCGTTACCACTAGACGCCAGCGGCGTGAAGAAGTGTCGGGCGGCTGGTCCGACAAAGAGCGTCGATGTAATCGGTCGTAGTCGATCGTCCAGCGTCTTCGTTGGTTGATCGCCTCCTCCAAACCTCTGCGGTTCCTTGCGAAGATCGCGGATCGCCCTAAGCGCAATAACGTAGAAGCGCCTCTATGGTATCCACACGCCCGGGGAAGGAACAACCGTACGCCGGTGTGCTAGCACCAAATCGCCCGGGGAGGCTCTCAAGAAGATGGCGGCTAGGGTTTCGGTAGGGCAACTTATGTCAACTCATCTTTTCCAATAGCCTCATGCATCTCCTTATATAGAGCCCGTGACGGATCCTATCCAAACACGTTTACGAATCGTATTCATACTGGTTTGTTCCAACCCGTTAAGTGTGTGACCCGTTAGGTTCATGTGTAGTTCGGTTGTGATTCGGAAACCCTTTCCGGCCACGAGTCGAAGCGGTTCCTAGCGAGACATAACGATTACGAATACACACAAATTATATCGGACGAACCTTAATGCAATATGATCTTCGACCAGTGTCCTCATCACTTACGACTGTGTCCTATCTCTATCGACACGATTCAGATTCGATCACGACCAACTCGTAACTCCTTACGACTTGGTTTCACCACTCGGATTACGCTCGACCGCCCACGACTTGCTTGTATCTCCATACGACGGTCCGTGGTCGGTCGAACTAAGCGACCTACTCATGTATTCTCCTTTGCCTCACGATATCTGGTTGAACTCCGGGTGAGATGTTGTGTCATCCATGGATCGCTCAATGCTTTCTCGATCGAGTATCGGATAACCTTATGTGGTCGAACTCTTCGACCACCAAAGGGCATGGCCATGCACTTTCTTTATCCGACCACTTCGAGGGCCTAGAGATATCTCTCTGTTATGTTAGGAGGGCAAATCCCATATCCCACCAAATACATCCCTCGCATGTTTCATAGCATACCCGAAAGCTACCTTTATAACTACCCGCCATTTAGTAGCGTTTGGCAACCCCTAAGAGTGCTATTACACATGTAGGAAACTATGTTGATCTCGTGTCTAAGGATTATACATCATCATTGCTTGAGACCAACTAACGACACATAGAATCATAACAATCTCAATAGTGTCTCAAGGTGGGTCTTATCCAACACCACGTTTCTAACACGTGTCCACATTATTGATTCGATATCCTTATATCCATGACCGTGAAACATGGTCATCAATCAATGCATGTGTTAGTCGTAGAGTCACTAGTGTTCCACCAAAGACTTTCGACCGTGGATACTTTTAGAACGACATCATCATAAGTTAAAAAGAGCTTCACCAACAAGTCACATACTCGTTAATCTTCATGACTGATGATTCATTCAAGGAACATATTATCAAATATTGTGAACATAATGAAATATAATCATCTCTATGATTGCCTCTAGGGCATATTTCCAACAGAACTTACATCTGTCCCTGCACCAACAGAGGGGCAGCGTCTCCCCCTCGGGCAGGTATTGCGGCGAACGCTCGGTTGAGATGTTGTGGTAGGGGGTTGCTGCTACGGGGGTGGCGTCATTGCGAGGTGGTAGCCTCTTGGCACGCTCCCTTTGTTCCTCCTGGGCCACATACTCCCTTTGCATTTCGCAGACCTCCTCCTAGTACTTGTCCATCTGAGCGAGATTATGTTGAACTCAGGATGCAGGAGAACCCGGCGTGGAAGGAGTAGTACTTATATGTCGAGCCAGAGCTGCGTACGCGATTGAATTGTAATTCAGTTGAAAGAAATTTGTGTCCGCGAGGCAGCGTCCCTTAGGAGATTTGTTGGGTCACGTCGTCCTAAAAAGCTGACTCGTCGGGTCACATCGTCCTTAAAAGCTGACTCATCGGGTCACATCGTCCTTAAAGGCTGCCTCGTCGGGTCACGTCGTCCTTAAAGGCTGCCTCGTCGGATCATATCATCCTGAAAGGCTGCCTCGTCAGGTCACGTCGTCCTAAAAGGCTGCCTTGTCACGTCACGTCGTCCTAAAAGGCTGACTCGTCGGGTCATGTCATCCTGAAAAGCTGTCTCGTCGGGTCACGCCCTGCTTTGTAGAGAGTGGTCACGTCTTGCTTTGTAGAGAGTGGACACGTCCTGCTTTGCAGAGAGTGGTCTCGTCCTACTTTGCAGGGAGTGGTCACGTGGTGCGCTGCTGAGCGAGGTGACGTCGTGCATTGCAATTAAGACGAGAGATTGACACTTCAAATAAAGTTAAAATTTGTAATTACGATACAATTAGTTTCATAGTGCTTACAACAAGCAAAGTACTGACTGAAGTACAATTTACAACACGCTGAAGTATAAGTCGGTGTTCCTACGTGTCGGCAGGTGCCTTGCAAGTTCTCGTAGTGTGGCCTTCCTAGCGACAGTGGCCACAACGTCTACCCGCCGCTCTAGCTTCCCCTTCGTCCATATCGTTCCTAATGCGACGACTCTACCGACGGCCCTTCCCCCCTTCAACAGGTTTAGATCCAGAATCCAAGTCCTCTGTGCAATATCCAACGTGGCGAAGTTGCCAACAACCCTAAAGCCCCTTAGCTCGCCGCATCACGCCTGCTGCACCCTCTTCTTTATGAAGTACTCCGATATGAAGTTTGATGGGTCCATATGGATGGTGCCACACGCGGCGAGGACATGAAAGCATGGCTTGTGAAGGAGCTTTAGCTTGTTGCATGTGCAGTTATGTTCATTCACATGGTCTCTAAGGCATACCTCGTGGGTAACAAGAGACCGAGCCGTCCCAAATCCGGCTCTGTCTCGAAAGACCACGTCGAATCGATGCTTTGTATTGCCCATTACGAAGACCGTGTGCGACCGAGTCTTCTCGGTCTTGGCCTACATGTACGCTGTAATCTTCGAGCAGTACGGTGTATGTGGGTTGGCTGCATGAAGTGCCACATTTGTACTCCTTTTCCTGAAATATCTGATTGTACCGTACAGAACGCCTTCCACGATGGCGACGAGAGGCTGAGAACGGATGCCCCTAATAACCCAGTTGTACACCTCTGTAAGGTTAGTGGTCATTATGTCGTACCTTGCACCGTCCGTGTCGTGCAACAAGGACCACTTCTCTAATGGCTCGACCTCAATCCAATGAGAGAAACACCCGATGTCCCTCGAGGTTCTCTGCGTCAAATGGGGAGGGTCGAGCTCCCGCAGCGGCGTGATGCGTTCGGGCTGCGCCGCCCCAGGAATGAGGGGACGCTTGTTCCTCTCGACGACATGCTTTTTGGTGTGCTCGTCCAACATCTCCCACAACGCATCAAATTTACGCTGTTGGTTCTGCATAGCAAGCCTCTTGAATAGCTTCATCAACAGTTGCTGCCTGAACTGTTTGAAGAAGTTGGCCCCCAGATGGCGAATGCACCATCTGTTCCTCATGTCTGACCAAGGGAACGGCTCATCAGGGTATTGCTGAAGTTTTCGGATGGCCTTCATCATCCAGGGGTGGTGATCATGGATTATGCAGACATCAGGACGTGCCCCAACTACTTCCTCCTTCAGATGTCGAAGGAACCACAACCAGCTATCAAAATTCTCACTTTCGACGAAATCGATGGCTATGAGTAGAATATGATTTTTGCTATCAACGCCAATTGCTGTCAGGATCATGCCCTTGTATTTCTCAGTTAGAAACATCTCGTCCACTGAGATCACGAGCAACATGTGTTTGAATGCATCGATGCAAGGACCGAATGCTAAGAAGGCCATCTGCAATACCATAAAACCTAGCGGCGGTCTTTTGGATGGCTTTTCCTTCACAGCAATATATGTGTCCGGGTTCCTGTCCTGCAACACTTGGAGCATACGAGGAAGGTTGTCGTAAGACGTCTCGAAAGAACCAAACCTCCTTTCCAAAGCCTTCTGCTTAGCACGCCATGCCTTCGCGTAGCTAATCTTGTACTTGAATTTCTACTCGATAGACACCATGATGTGCTTGGCCTCCAGGTCCGTCTTCTTCACTATCTCTCCGTACATTACATTGGCTATGAAGGTGGACGTTAGGTTGTGATGCCTCGACAAAACACTACTGAGCAAACAGGAGTGCGCCTCCACCTTGGAGACAATCCAGTGAGTCTCGTACTTGGGTCTCCGTACGTGCACATGCCAAGGACACCCAGCCTACTCGCATACCACGGTGTACTGCTCCTAACTGGATTTGAGTACACGAAATGGCCGCTGCATAGACAAGGCCCACAGCTTAATGGCATCCTGCAGTGATCCCTTGTCATCAAACATTGCATAAAGCCGAACCTCCATCCCATGGTACTCCCACGGTGATTCGTCCTCGTCGTGCACAATAAGACCCTCAACGTCCACTCTATTCCATTCATGTGGGATGGGACCTTCGTCCTCCTCAGAAGAGTCATCACCATCCTCTTCTAAAGCTTCCCCCCTTCGCCCAAGCTGTCAAGTCATCAATCTCCATTTGACGCACTATGCTGTCGACATGCTCCCTCAGACCGCTGCGGCACGTATGAGCGTCGGCAGTGCGATATTCCTCTTCTACCTCAGCGACATGGGTCACCGCCTCCTCTTCTGCCTCCGCAACATCGGTCACCTCATCCTCTTCTGCCTCTGCAACATCGGCCACCGCGTCTTCTTCGTGAACCACGCACTCAAGTCCCGAGCCGCTCCCACCAACTCGACGATAGTCGCGGAAGGGCCTCCGATGACTCTTCGGACATGGTTGCCGAGTAGCGCCTTTCAGAGCTACTTCCCGCGCCGCAGCGACCTTCTAGAAATCCCTTCCATGCAACCGTGCGCATCAGTCTGGTCAACTCCCATCGAATGTGCGTAGCATACCGACTCCAAAGCCTTTGTACGACGACACTCCACACCTCGAGGGTCCAAGGAGAAGCTTCCGTCGGCGATGGCCCTTGCGTACCCCACGAGATAAGCGTCGATGGAGTCACTGTGGCTACTGGTAAACCGTACCCAGCCGAAGAGCCACAACAGATACGCCTCGAGGTACCTCGACACCGGATTGGCGGTGGGCTGCGGGACCATCCGTTCGACCTGCGCACAAACGAATAATTAGTACGTCCGTCATATGGCTAGGATAGTGCATCGCTAAACATAGAAAATAGGTAGCATACGTACCCGGAACTACGAAAACCACCACAGGGGTGGGCCATGCCGCTGTCGCTCTGAGAAGTCATTGTACGGTGGCGCGACCTCCACCACAAGAACCCCAAACTCGCCAGCAGGCGTGCTGCCAACAAAGCGCGTCCGGCGGAATGCAGGGCTCCGCGATAAGCGATCCCGAGCAAAGATCGCGACATCCTGCAGAGTAGGGGCCATCTCCCCGAATGGGAGGTGGAAGGTGTGCGTCTTGGGCCACCACCACCCACTAGGGTCGCCAGAGCGATCGGTCGAACAGAATCATCGTGACCGCCTGCATCGCTCGACCTCCCGTCGTCCTCAACCGAGGCGCCGACCTCTTGGTGGCCTCCACCATCCGCTCGAGAGGTAGAAGGCCGGCACGGCTCAGCCTACAAAGCACGAAGAAGTAAGTACATAGCGGTATATGACACAAAACAAGTGGCACAACTTATGACAAACTGTTTACTCGGCGTGGGTCCGGCTCTAAGCCCAATGGGTGTCCGCAGATGAACCACCCCAAAGTCGACCGCGTCGTCCCTCGCTAACAGATCGCGGACACGACGGCTTCACAAGGTCTTTGTCGGCCGACCGATCGATCCAAAGAAGTTTAAATACCAATCCGAACCACCGGGGTCGCGAGCCATACCTACTAATCAATTTCCAGTTAGCAATTACGACGCAATTACTTTGCTCGAACACAAGTCCTAATTAAACGAGATATAACATAGGTGTGTTAGTAATAAAGTAAATAACAAAGAAATTAAAAGAATTAATGTTAATTCATCATTTAAATTATATTCCAATGGCAAATGAATCATATTTGGTATGTTCTTAGTGGCACCAAAACACTTTGCTCGAACATAGTTGTAATAAATATGCAATTTCATGAAACCCAAGTGGTAAACACATAATTTTTCCTACAAAATGCTATATTACGTTAACACCTGTACAGGCTGATATGGATTGCGAAATACTTAAAACATTATCGTTACTATGCATATCTATAATGGGTGAAGCTTAGGAATTTTTTTTTCAAAATTTCACATGTTTTGGAATCCTATGGGTTTGGAACTATGTATCTGTGATTTTTGTCTTAGTATTTTATAATTCCTTAATCCAACCAAAACTATAAATAAAATGTTGTCAATTCTTTATTGTGCAAATAAATACATGTATTTCACATTCTATAAACTAGCATTTTGCGAATGCACGGGTTATCGACATGTTTCTAGAATACAAAAGTAACACATTATCGTTCATCAAGCCAGGGCGTAATTAGCGCAGCACGCGAACTAGTACAACTGAATTAATTTTCACTGATAAAATTTTCCTTCATACGAACTTCAAAACTAACTGTATTAATAATGCTATCTCCAAACTAAGATTTTTGAAGCTAACCTACCATTATTTTATTTGCTAACAATATGTCAATACACATGATGTTACTTGCTAACCCACCATAGTTTCAAAAATACGTGCATACAAAATAATGCTAGAGACTCACCGTCAATAAGCCGCCGATGCTTGAACAAACTTTTTTTTTTCCTCTCCTCTTCCTTTCTCTCTTTCCTCTCTCTCTCTCTCTCTTTTTCTTCTTCTCGTAGTCACTCTCTCGAGTGACGATCGTTTCACTGCACATCATGGGGGTATAAAAAGACCCCAAGTCGCTCAACGGTTGGGTGACTAGGGTCCAATGTTTGAGCAACATGTGTCCTTATCGCTCCACCGTACGACGACTAGGACCGAGTTGCCCAACCGTTTGGCTACTAGGAATCGAAAGATCCAGTTGCTTCACTGTTAAGTGACTTGGACATATATCGCTCACTTGTTGGGCGACTAGACCAAGTCGTCCAACTGTGAAGTGATACATGATTATTTCTGACAAAAAAATTAAGTAGTATTATTTCTGTAATTTTGAATGAAAAATAGATTATTAAAAAAAAATTCTTCGGCCGCGCACGCCCCCACGAATTTTTTTAATTAATTAACCCTTTTTAAATTTTATTTTAAAGTTAACCCCCGACAAACTTTATTTCCAATTCTGATCCTTTTGGTCACGCCACCACCCGTGACGTGACAAAACAACACTGTCACGCCAGTCGTATCTGAGCGAAGCTCTTGTCACGTCATAACCAGTGACGTGACAGTGTTGTTTTGTCACGCCACGGGTGATGGCGTGACCAAAAGTGCTATTTTGAGGACTTATCCTGTAGTATGATAATATTGTTTTATCACACCATAAGTGATGGCGTGACCAAAGAGATCAAAACTAGAAATAAAGTTTACTGGGTTAACTTTAAAATAAGAATTTTAAAAAGAATTAATTAATAAAAAAAAAGTTCCGCCCCCACCCCCACTCAGCTTTCATAACCCTCTACCCCTCTCTCTCTCTCCTCCCCCGCCCCCGCGGCCGCAAACGGTACTAGCAGAGCAAGCAAGCGCAGCCGCCCCCAGCCCTACTGCTACCTCTCCCGCTCCTGCCATGGCCGACCCGGCGGAGCACCGCGAGGAGGAGGAGGCTGCGGCGGCGGCCGAGGATGAGGACACCGGCGCCCAGGTCGCCCCCATCGTCAAGCTCGAGGAGGTCGCCGTCACCACCGGCGAGGAGGAGGAGGACGTGCTCCTCGACATGTAATCCGCCCCGCTCTCGCTCGATCCGGCCCGATCCGATCGTTCTCGGTTTTGATCTGAAGATGCGTTGGATTCGGTGCTTGTGTCCGCAGGAAGGCAAAGCTGTACCGGTTCGATAAGGAGGGGAACCAGTGGAAGGAGCGGGGCATGGGCACCGTCAAGCTGCTCAAGCACAAGGAGACCGCCAAGGTCCGTCTCGTCATGCGCCAGGCCAAGACACTCAAGATCTGCGCCAATCACCTCGGTGCCCTCATCATCTTATGACTTTTTTGGCGAATTTTTGGGGGAATTTTTTGGTGGCGGTTTCGATCTGGATGGATTTTGACATTTGAGGGTTTTGTTTTTGTGTTTCCTCGTGTGCAGTGGTGGCCACGACAAAGATGCAGGAGCACGCGGGAAGCGACAAGTCGTGCGTCTGGCACGCGCTGGACTTCGCTGACGGCGAGCTGAAGGAGGATATGTTCGCCATCCGCTTCGGATCCGTCGAGAGTGAGCACTCAGCGCCCTACCCTGCCTCCCTTATCCTCTTTGCAGCTTGCGTGTTTAAGTTTTATCGTGCATTGTTCAAAGGAGTCGATCGACTATCTGGTTATGGATCTATGAATTGTGTGGTTCACTACGTACTATTTCAGGTTGATCTAGTGTGGTACCACCCAACTTTAGACCTTAGGCGCCAGCTATTCTGCAATGAACAGTCATTGGCGTAGCACTGCCTTTGTACCAAATTACCAATCATCGACATAGTTTCATGGCATGGTTTTTGCATTTTCTTATCCTCAGTCTTGTATAGCACTGCCTTCTTGATGTCTGCACTTCCTTACAAATTTCTTTTGTAATTCTGGCTTGTTAATTTTGGGACAATTACAGGCTGTCTGCTGTATTTCAAGTGTTTTTCATAGTATGACATTCTGGGAGGACATACCTATTCGCCTTTAGCAAAAAGGATTTTGTGTCCACTTTCCACACAATACAGTAGTATTGTTGCTTGTAATAGTGGGAACCCATTTGATGGATTTGAGATAGCACCAGAAGTCCCTAAACTTGTAGCAAAGTGCCACTTAGGTCTCTAAACTTGAAAATTAAGTGTACATGCCCTAAACTTGTAAATTGTGTGACATAGGTCATTTCAGCTTTTAAAATAGCACAAGTGCCAAGGTGGCTGTGGACTAAAGATATGAAACTGATCGACATCATCATGTAACTCTCATATTGCCGCATGTATCATCACACTAAATAATTGGCATTGATTTCACACCTCCATTCAGCTTCGACGTCAGTGCTTTTAGCTAATTAAAGTCACAATATCCCCAAATTGCTGCATGGATCATCCATCTAAATGAGCTACATAGTTTTGCATATCCATTTTGTTTTCACATCAGCATTTTTAGCTAATCAAGTGCAGTAACCAAAGTGACACAACCTGCAAGTTTATGGACCTAAGTGGCAGTTTATTACAAGTTTAAGGACCTGATTAGCTAATTATCAAGATTAAGGGCCTAATTGGCACTATGTTAAAAGCTTAGGGGCCTCTGGTGCAATTTTCTCAACAAGATATGTTGTCTAGTGATAATATGCATGTTAGCATTGTGTGATACTTTTGATTGATATCTACACATTTATAACCGTATCGCTAGTAATGTACTGTTAGATGCCAATTAGTTTGGAATTTGTGAGCTTACAAGTTTCTCCTGTACGTTATCATGGCGTTGCCTAGTCGACACCAAGTCGTCCTGTTGGCTGGTGGCAGACACCGGGGGCCTTCGCTCAGGCAGCCAGACTTAGGCAGGCGGCTGGGAGGACTATGCGACGCCATGGTTACCTGGGCGTCGTCTAGGGAGGATGTGGCGGGCGACTGGAGGCAAAACAAACCCTTCAAGAGTAGCGTATCACGCGATAGGAGGTGAGAGAAAACAGATCTGGGCTGGGGGCTGGGAGAGCTTGGAGTGAGGCTGTCGCCACCCCTCTCCAGCTCACTTCTGCCGCCTTCTCCCTGAAGCTTGTTGCTGTCGCCCCCTTGCAGTCTTGGTCGTCTTGCGCTCCATACCATCACCGTCACGTCAGCTCAGGCCAGTCTCCTTCTCCCTCCTTTGTTCTTCTTCCTCTGCTCTGCTTCTTGCTCTGATTTCGCTGCTCTATTTTTTTGCTCTGGTCGTCGATCCTCTCCAGCTTGTATCCGCCGCTACTGTTCGCAGCTCGTCATCGCCTCTCTGCTTTATGCCGCCGCCTCGCAAGTGCTCTTCTCTCCCTCCTTTCTTCTCTGCTCCTCCCTCTCCCTCTCCCCTGATCTGATCTGCTGCACGTCACCCATCTCGCTCCGATGCTCTCTGCTTTTCTGCTCACCTTTGGCTCTGCTTCTCACGTTGCTGAATGCTGCTGCTAGAGGAGGTGGCGGCTGGTGGTATTAGTGCACGGGGGAGGGAATGCATGTCTTAGATGGGCTTTTGGGCTTGAGTAGTGTTGTCGGCTGAGTGGGTAGTGGGCCATCTCTGATCTATTCTCCATTTTTCTCTGTTATATGTTGTGCTATATGTGCTGTTTAGGCTAATTTAAGTCATCGTCTAATCACTGCCCAGCTGGGCACCTTGGTGTCCTGGCCCCCTCAGGTCGCCGCGACTGGCCAGAGCGCCATGACAACTATGCCTGTACCTGAGATTTGAAATCTTTATAAAAATTGAATTTTACGCTGTTTTGTCTGGTTTAGTGCTGCACCTATTCGAGATATTAATTACTGCAAGATGATGCAGTTTTAGTCAACTGCCTAGCAAATATCCGTTTACAGCGTCCTCATTTCTTCTGCGTTTTTTGTCTTGCTGTTTTATTGATTCTATTTCAGATTGCAAGAAATTTAAGGCTACTGTAGAAGAGATTGCTGAGCAGCAAGGAAAGAATGAGAAAGAAAACGAAGAAATCTCCTCAACTATTGGGTTGGTAGAGAAGTTAACGGTGACCGAGGCCAAAAAGGAGGAAAATGTAGAGAAAGATGAGACTCCTGCCGCAGATGATAAGAAGGATGTCAAAGAGTGAAACCACTTGCTATTGCATCTTTTGCTGTAGGAGCATTGGTAAACTCGAACGAGTGAAGTGTCGGATGAGTGTCATTCCATTCATTTTGTGTTCTATCCTCCTTTCACAAAATTTCATTGTGTTTTCTTTGGGATGAATGTTTGTGTTAGACAAAGTTTGAGTTGTGTCGGTCATGTGTTTGGGGTTCTCAGTTAATAGACAGCTATTTAAGCCTTTGTTTATCTGGGATGGAGTGGTTGGCTCGGCATGTGTGTACAATTATTTGGAGTTGCTTTTGGAATGGGCATGGTTTGAGTTGTCCAATATTTGGGATAGTGGTGTCTTTTCAGTCACGCATCTTCTCCATGGCAAGCGCTGCTGCGGCCCAAGCGACGCGCAAGGCACGTGTGCAGGTGTCGGCAGCTGTGGCAACGCGCTAGGAGCATGGGTTTATATTAGTCGTTGCTATATAAGATTTTTGCTAACGTGGATGAAAGAGAAATATGATATCTATAATCCTGTAGTCGACTGTATCATGAGAAATAAGAAAAGCATTAAAAGATTATATTAGTTGTCTTTAGTCTATCTCTACGCCGATATGAAGAGTTCTTTATAAACAAAGATTGTTTGTATTATTGTACATACCCGAACGGTGACGAGCAGCATGGACGACAGAGCGACGAAGCAGTCGGTCCGAGCGTCGACGGCGCGATCTCATAGCGCGGAAGCATACGATTGATTGAAGGACTTAACGTACGGATTGTATCTGGAGGCGCCATTTCCTCCGGCTTAGTAATAGGTAAGATACGATATTCTAAACTTTTTGGTGATGCATTATTTGTTTATCTTTTTTTTTGCTGTAAGGCGATGTACAGTGTACTCCATGTGTACTGATGGGAAAATGTATACGAAGCATAGTACTATATATCATGGCAGTAGCACTAAACTACTAGTATGGTACACAGGGGCCACAGGGCATGACGCCTCGTTAGTTCGTAAATTGCAGCAGTGAATGCTTGCCAAGTCCTTGTTGCCGTAATGTTTGTACCACATGTGATCGTGCCTGCTTGTCGCCTTGGCGGATCGGATGAAGCATTCAAGCCTTTATCATGGCGTAAAGTGCGCATGTAATATGGCGATGTAGCCTATCTTGCCGCAAAATTTATCCCTTGTGATACTCGACACGGCCGCAATACCATGCTGTACCCATGGATCTGTCACTTGCTGTCTGGATATTGATTGATACGGCGAATTTATTATCATGGTAGGCAGGGCATGATGCCCCATTCATTTGCAATAAAAACTGATGCTTAATTCTTCTTATTCCGTAGTAACTTGCGTATCTTCCTGATTGCCGGAACGTGATGTACGCACGGATCGCTGTGTACGCATGTTGACGCCCGTGGTACTGGTAGATCGGCATGAAGCCTCTTGCCGTGTGGTAGTGTGCTACGGATGTGTGATCCCAAGGATCCCAAGTCCCAACGCAGGCTGATGTGCACTACAGCTTCAGTACAGGCTCCGCGGCAATGTGTGATTCTTTGTGCTTGCGAGTATTCAGAGAGTGGCTCGGCCCACGGAGATACTGATGCATCTCTGATGCCGCGACAAGAGAATATCACGAAGATTTGTTCCAGGAATTCCTTCTAGTTGTGAGCACGACCATTTAGCTCCTGCAGCCATTTCTCGTATCCGCTTTTCTGAACCTGGGCCAGTTTTGTAGGCCAGAACCCCCTCTAGTTCATTTTTTTTCATCGAAACGGAACTTCCAGAGCTGATAGCGTACTGCAAAAAGGTACAACCTCGATGATGAACGGATGAGACCAATTCATTCCAAGATCGCTTAATTTTGTCAAATCGATTTATTTTCCGTTTTGTAGTTGCAAAATGGCCTGTCTGCACATGGATACCTGATCACGTGACCATGTATGTATAATGCCTCAGAGCACGTACAACAATGTGACGTTAGTTGTCTGTAAATTTTAACACGTAGGATATAAGATGATGTAGAGAAAAGAAAGGAGTATAGAGGATTAAGTCGTCTCTCAAGCAGTAATCAATTGTATCGTGACATAGAGGATTGAGTCGCCTCTCAAGCAGTAATCAATTGTATCGTGACATAGAGGATTGAGTCGTCTCTCAAGCAGTAATCGACTGTATCGCGATAAACAAGACATACATAAAGAAGCTATCTATAGAGACATGTAAAAAGATAATTCATTGTAGAAGTTGTCTTTGTGTTGTCTATAAATGGTATGGAAAGAAATTATAGACAACAGTTGTCTATACCACGCTCTTATCCACTTATGGAAAAGGCACATTGGTTTTCCATAAATTGTAGTTAGTCAACTAGGAATTAGTACCATTTATGGTATGGTTAGGCTTCGCTCTCAAGTCTCAAGCCTCGTACCGACATGCCAAAGCATCAATGAGCCCTAAAGCCAGGCGATAGGTTGCACTCTCCGTCTCGCGGTCGCGGCACGGCAAAACTGGCACGCAAGGAGAGCGAGCAACCACACCACACGCCGCGGCCGCGCTGACCAACTAATCTCGGCCGGCTCACCCAATCAGCAGCATCATCAAAAGTCAGAACCAACGAGGAAAAAATAAACCAAAACCGTACGCGAATCAATTCACCGGCTGCCTGCTTAAAAACAAACTTTGATTGAATCAAACGCGAGAGAAGAATACATGACACCAGCGCGGACACAACGGCCAAGGCCAACGGCGCCCAACCGAGTCCTACCACTGCAAACCTACATTGATAGTACGCACAGTGGCTGTCACAGCAAGAATGGCCGTGCACACGGCAGAAGCCGCCGCCGACGACGAGGACGCCGTCACGGTCGCCGCCGCCTACGGCGGGCCCACCCGCGTTGCCATTTCCCGCGGCAGCGCTGGATGGGGGTGGTGCATTCGTTGACATCTCGGGGATGGGCCGTGGGGCCCACGTGTTGGGCCCCCAGGTGGGGCCGCCCTCCCACTCCCGCACCCAGCTTGCGCGCGGGCCGTTTGACGCCAATTCGGCGACCCTCCCCTTGGCGCGCGCCATCACCTCGGGCTCGCTGTCGGCCTCCGGGCCATCCGACGATGCCTCGGAGTCCGAGTCCGACGCGGCCGTCCAATCGAGAACCGCTCGAGGGGACGGCGATGGCAACGGCTCGCCGGCATCGTGAGGGTCCGCGGAGAGGAACGGGTGGCGCAGAAGCTGCTCGCAGCTCCAACGCTTGCCAGCGTCCCGGCGGAGGCACTTGTCGAGGAAGTCCCGGCAGGAGTCTGACAGGCACGCGGGGAGCTCGGGGCGCTTCCCGCCGAACCCGATGAGGAGCAGCAGCTCGCCGACCTCGAAGGCGCCGCCGAGCTCCGACCACGGCCGCTTCCCGGTGAGCAGCTCCACCGCCGTGCACCCGAGTGACCAGACGTCCGACGCCGGCGTGGGCGCGCCGCCGCGGGCCACCTCCGGCGCCATCCACGCCGGCGTCCCGCGCGGCCCGCGGGGCCCCGCCGCGTCGGAGACCAGCCTCGCCGCTCCGAAATCCGCGAGCTTCGCGCCGCCGTACCCTCCATCGTCGCCGCCGACGAGCACGTTCCTCCCCTTGACGTCCCCGTGCACCACGCCGGCGACGGCGTGCAGGTAGTGCAGCCCTGCGGCCACCCGCCGCAGGACACCCCGCGCCGCGCGCTCGCCAAATCCGGCCGCCGCCGCCGCCGCCTCCGCGGCACTTCCGCCGGGGACCAGCTCCATGTGCAGGTTCCTGGACGCCCCCGTCGTGTCATCCCCGAGGTACGCCACGACGTACGGCGAGCTCAGCCGCTTCAAGATCCTTATCTCGCTCTCCAGGCACGCCAGCGCCGCCGCCGGCGCCCCCTTGCCGTCCACCGACTTCACCGCGAAGGCTCGGCCGCTCTCCCTGTCGACGGCCACGTGCACCGTGCCGAAGGCCCCCTTCCCGATACATTTCCCGCGCAGCCACTCCATATCTACGAGCTCGAGCCTTCGAGGCGAAGAGCAGAGCACACCGAGGAGTGAGAGGTGAAAGTGAAACAGAGAGAGAGAGAGAGAGAGAGAGAGAGAGAGAGAGAGAGAGAGAGAGAGAGAGAGTGGTGGAGTCAACAAAAGGAAAGGAGCAGACGGTGTGAGGAGTGCAAGAAACGGGGAGGCGTGCTGGTGGCGTATATATAGGTGTGTCCGTGTGCGGGGTTCCGGTGCCGCAATTTCTGTGGGTAAAGGAATTCGGCCTCTGAGTTTCTCTTTCCTCGGATTTCCTCTCGATTCGCATGTTGGGCGGATGGGATATTAACTCGGACGAATATTTATGGGATATCATGGAATAAATCGAGTGTATGTATTGGTTTTGCGTTGGGGAGGGAGCGCTGCGCAACTTGTGCTGCTGTTATCTTCGGGGTGCCGCTACGTTGAGGCCACATGGGCGACGATTTGGATGAGTTCGATGGATTGGGGTTCGGTTTGGATATATGGATGGATGGCATTTACTTGCAAGGTTTGGTTTCCCTCACCACAATTCAATCCCTGGTTGTGAGGGCTAACTAATTTCTTACCGGTGTTTTTAAGTTCCATTCATTTGGTCCTGCGATGTTGTGGCACAAAAGCCTACTATTATACTAGCGAGTACTTAGTTGTAGTCCAAGGCTCCAAGCAAAACTGAACTGAAACATTTCTTTACATGCCAACAGGATATCAAACAACACTATGTTAGGCATCACAATATTTTAGCGCCCCGTGTCATTCCCTCAGGAGTAATCACAGTTAGGCATACGGATTACTATTCGTTTGCCCAGTAGAACACTGCTCTAACGAATAGTAAACCATTTACCAGAGTTAACGCAGCAGAACAATAAAATTGAAACTGCTCTTTATTACAACAGTAACCACACAAGACTAGGGTTTTGAATACAATTATTTAATTTCAAACAGGAATACACTTCCCGCGATTGCCTGCTATGTTCCTCCGGCCATCTACTCGTCCCACGAGTCGAATAGGGCGTCCACCTCACCCGGCTTCTCGCAACCATTGCCCACGTCCCCAGCTGCCTCCCTGGTACCTGCAAAAATCCTCATCCCACTCGGGATAGCTCCCGGTCGGATTAGGAGCTCAGCAAGGGGAGAGATAGCAAGAGTGAGTACTATAGTGTACTCAGCAAGCATTAATAGCTAAAATACAATTGATGACTCTAACTTTTCGTCCTTAGCAAAATTCTTATCTCTTCTCTTATTCTGAAAATAGACATTAAACTTAGGTTGCAATTTTAATTATGAAAAAACTACTTGATTACTCGGAGAGAAAATAAACCCCCAGTGATTCCCGTAGACTCCAATCCAGGAGACTGGCATGAATTCATGATTTTATATAGCATTGCGCAGGTTTTGTACCACTTTACCCACAGCTACCCTGAACCCTCTTTAAACTGGGTCCACCGTATTTCCTTTGATGCGATTTCGGGTTCAGAGCACAGAACGTTTTCCAGGTTACGTGAATATTTTTCTCCACCCATTACTTTCCGTCGGTGCTAGCCTGGCAACCACCGGCCTGGCCACCACCGAGTTTAGGTAATGTTGATTGGGTCGGTTCATCCTCTCCGCACCCAACACTCCACATAGTGCTATAACACCTCTTCTTACACCACACTCACACATATTACATACCCGGTGTGGAGAGCGAAATCATGTAACAAGGTAGCATTTTTTGCCTGTCGAAACGGGAAAATGATTGGTACTGAATTTACGGCCTCTGACCGAGTAAGAGTTTTGTTTGTCCTTATATTATAGCCATATGTAAAGGGTTCCACCTTTGGCCCTCTCTTTCTTGCCACAGGCCCCCTTTACCAACCATAATATTACTCTGCTTTCATCTCATTTCTCATTCCTCAATTCTTTTCATCTTTATCATTTTTTTCATCTCATTTATTTGATTTGAGTTTTTGAGAAATAATTTTGATGCAATACATATACAATAGAGCAAAGTACTGTTTACATTTAATATAGCTATGTTAATAAACAAGGGAGTAACTTGCCTTCAAAAGAGTAGAAAAGATCACTGTCGATGAAATCCAAATCAACTATTGTCGTCTGCATTGGCTTGTCTGCTGCAAATATGTTGTTGAAGGTTGAGATAGGAATTATCTTGTTGAAGGTTGAGATAGGAATTATCTTTGAGTTGGACGTCAATATCACACCACAAGAAGCAGAAAAGCGAAAATCTTGTCATGTCCTTAAGCACGGGTATCTCCATACACATCAAAATATAGATCGGATTCCGGTGTCCACACAAATTGCACTAGCATCCAAGAACCCAATCAACCATTGCCCCAAAATATTTTCCTGTCTGAGATGAGATGCCTCCAAATATTACCAAAAGGATAAATAAACAGAGAACACCACACTGCCAGTACCCTACACATCTGGAGCTCGATCCCAGCTGCTGACATGGCAGGCGAGAAGGCGTCGGCCCCACAAAGCCGCGGTGACATGTCAGGACACTAGTGGCCCAGCTGGTTCGGGCGCGGCACAAAGGCAGCCAAAAAGAATAGGCGAAGGAAAGAAAAACACACGAAGTATTGGAAATGGAAAGTAGTGGCCTGAGATACGAAGCGTGTGGGATTGGTGGCTCGTGGGATCGCGTCGCGGCATTTATCGCGCGAATCGCCATCCCCCTCGCCCGGTTCTCCCCGCCCATCAGCGCTGCCGCGGCGGACGTGCGCGCGGCCGAGCCACACAAGCGCAAAGGCACAACACTCGCTGCAAAGGCCACGGGAACCTACCGGTACTAGTGCGTATCCTCGCCGGAAATGTGTGACTCGCATCGCAGTCTTTTTTTTTGGTGCAAATTTTGGCCGTACGGCGCTTGTGTCTGGACCATTGAGGTGGTTAAATTTGACGGCGGTGGTTTCACGTACGGGTTGATGGGCGTGTGTATTTCCTCTATGCTCTTTTTTGAGATTGTTGGCGTGCACAAGTGTGACTTGTAGCGTCACAAATCATACACGGCCGCACGAGGGTGGTGCGACTGTTTGTGCTGGTTGGACGACTGGTAGCTATCTAAACTTAGGACATGTACAATAGAGTGACATCAATTGTCTGTCTGTAATCCTTGTCACATAAGATTTTTGGTGATGTGTATGACAGAGAACAAGGAGAGAGAAAGAAGTCGTCTGACATGCAACAGACAATAAGGCCCTTATAGATAATTTTTTTTGTATCAATGTTGTCTGTATAAATTATAGGATCAACTTAGAGACGACCAATTATATAAGTTGTCTTTAATTCTGTCTATATATAACATGTTGAGTACTACAGACAATAGTCATATGTACTATTGTTCATTCTCTAACCACCGAGAGGTAGTGAATTGGAGAAGCGGTTTATAGTTAGTCAGTACTGTAGATCGTTGCAATTATTTTGCTTTCCACTGGATGGCCTAGGTGGATAGGAGTTGGTAGTTTGCCTTACCTCCTACTAATTCCTAGTTCGTCGTCGATTATAGAAGTCATAATTGGATTGAACGTTAGTTGTGATTTACATATGACAAGCTGGCCATCATTTGCAGCCAGTATCTCCTAATCCAGACCAATGATGTGGAGTGATTAGCAATGATTGGAAGGGACATTCTCTGTATTCCCAACCGAGCACAATATCATGCGCCCCATTTGTGAAGTTGGGGTTCAACATTGCAAGCTTATACTAAATCCCTTGTGCCAAGCTTAACGTTGGGGAGGACACATTGGCACGATGCCGAGGCATGTGAGGATTATGAGGCCGGCGTTCGTGTATATCTCCTTATCTACGGATCTGGAAGATTCGGGCTGTGCGAGATAACAGTTTAGTTATTACGGGCGTATATGCCCAACCGATGGGCCCAAACATTGGGGAGTCCCTAAGATGCCTAGGGAAGAAGGCATTCATTCGTTCCTGATCTTGACTTTTCATGTGTTGCAAGCTTAGTTGATGCGAACTTCCCCATGCTCGCCGTATATGTAGGATAAGATCTGCTTTTGATTCTTGTTGCACGGTGAGAATGTCCAGCAAAGGTAGCACCAGATCGGCCATAATTCAACCCCCACTGCAAAATGTAGGAAGAACATCACCGTTCAGGTTTTTACTTCTCTATCCCTTTATTGTACTTGTACGCTACCTATTCTGATGCTAGATACCATCCCGGTTCGGGGGGTTCTTCTTGATAACCTGATCAAGTCATCAGTCTAGCTAGAAACTGGGAAGGCTGGCCCACAACTTGCAACTCTCACAAAGTCATACAGTTCCTCTTTCCTGGTCAAAATCCTTTAATCCTTTTTCGCATCACTTTCTGGCGAAGCTGCCTCCATTCCAGGACAAACCAAAGCCGCTAACAGGTGCATAATTAATTAGCTAATCCAGGGAAAGAACAGCTGTTCTCATTAAACAATACCGTGTGTTTGTGTAACTTAAAGCATTGCACGCACCCATGACCACAGCCAGATTCTCAGCACTAGTCCAGGCCAAGGATACGGTACACTGGACCGGGTAAAACGACCGGGGGCAGACTGCGTGACTTGTCCTTTCCACGTCGGGGGGAGTCCAGCCAGATCCTTCCCACAAGTCGGCACGACGCGAACATCCACCGCACCCGCACGTACGTACCGATCGGCCGGCACGGGGCCGACGGGCCAAAAACCCGGGGATCCCACCGAAACGCCAAAAACGTTGCGCGGACGGACGGGGAGACGTGTTGGGGTGCTGTGGTCTCGTTGCGCCCCCGCCCGCGCCGTGCCCACGGCGTCGGCGTGAGGGCGCCGAGGCAGTGAGCGAGGCCGCCCGCATGCATGCGCTGCCCAGGATTGCTGCGGCGCGGTGTCTTGGGACGGCGGGGCAGCGGAACGTGGGGTGGCGGGACAGCCCGGGACCAGGGTGCTGGCCGCGCGGATGAAACCGAGAGAAACCACCGGGCGGTGCCGCGCGATCGTGCCCGCCCGCCCAGACGGCCCAGTGCGTGCCGTCTTTCTGGTTCACCGCCCGGTCGTTTTCGTGCCAGTTTTGGCGCGGGTTCTGATGCTGATGCCGATACGGCATGTGCGGCCGGAACGGAACGGCGCGGCGTGTGTGGACTGTGGCGAATCGGGGCGTCACGCAGGCCACAGCATTTTTTTTCTTGTACACACAGCGCCCGATCTGCTAGCGCTTAAGAAAGGCGCCAGATAGAGCGCAGCAGAAAAAAAATGATCATGTTGCCGTCGGCATGGATCTACAGTAACATAGCAAGGTGCACAGAACTCCGGTTCTAAAAATCAAATTTCTTTAGGTATAATCATATATATATATAGTGTGAACACCCCTAGCTCAATATAGAGGACATATTAAGTCACAGCTCAGTCGAACGTGGTCTATCTTATCTTAGAGACCATCGGTCATTTTCGTTCTGGTTCCGTGCTTCATGGTGAAAGCAAGATCTCTCGTGCCGTGTTTGGGATTTTGGCCCCCTGTCTCTAGCCATGTTCTGATAACGATGCGTAAACTGTGACTCTTAGAGGAGCGAGAAATGGTCCCAAGATTAATTGATTATACTCGCCACTAAGGTCACATGATTGCCCAATTTAACCTTAGGACCGTAACAAGAGCACCCCAGAAAATAACACATAGAATAACATAGTGTCATAACAACTCGCTGAGATCAAACAAATGGGATGCTTGGTTCGTGGCTTAGAGAGCATGTTTGGCAGCAAGACGTGCCAGAAAGTTGTCCAATATCACGAGAATTTCGCTTATGTGGCGTGCTTCAAAAGTAGTACTACAAGTAAACACGAGGATTGATCCCAGTCATTTGGGACCAGCAGGCATGCTCAGTGTAAGGCGTGCGTGTCTAGGTATGTCAGTCCAGAACACCCCGGTCGGCTCTAGACAGGGGCAGTTTTATACCACCAGACTACCAGAGCAGCAAACCAGCCCTCGCATACCGGCGACAACTACTCCATTGTGCAATCCGTTAGGAAAGAGCGCGTGCGACATCCATCCACCCGCGGCGCAACTTGCCGTTGGAGGCACGGCCCGTGAACCGTGAGACGGCTGATCTTTCCGGGGGACGGGGCGCGCCTACGCCTATGACGAATCATACGCTGGGAGCCAAAAGGCCGGGGTCAACTTGGCAGACCGAAGCTGTTGCGAGTGCAAGGTGAGATGCACGGCACCGGCCAGCCGCAAAGCCGCTGTCCAGAGCTGCCTCCCTCGCCTTCATGCATCATCCGTCCATCCCACGACGATTTTTTTAGTACTAGACTGTGACATCTGAGTCGTCACTTTGCCCGATAAATTTACAGGTCATGCGAAGACATTGCAGCAATTAGGTTAGGTTAGTGGCAGCGGGACCCCCGGGGAAATGCTACTGCTACTAGTAGAGATTTTTATGATACCTCGGCGAATTTTTTTTAATGTAACCTCTTGCGAATTTTATTTCAAATTCTGACTTTTTTTAAGTCAATCTTTCGCGAACTTTATTTCAAATTCTAACCTCTTTGGCTACGCCACTATTCGTGGCGTGACCAAACCGTACTGTTACGCCACATACCTCGGCGTGACAAAACACATCACGCAAGCCCTCGTCCACCCACCGTGCCAACGTGGAGGCTTGCGTGGCAGTAGTCACGCTAGATCCTATGGCGTGACAATCTTACCTTGTCATACCTTGATATGTGGCGTGACAAGGCCTAACGTGATTCGCTTTTGCATGCGTGATTACAGGTAGTTTTCTAAATTATGAATTAAGCTCATGGCTGAATTTAGTTCGGACTTGATTTATGGATTTGGAACCTTAGGATTTGGTGATAAGATGGTAACAAATGGATTTTCTTTTGAAAGATCAAAAACAATTTAAGCTACGGTGATGCATAACACCATGTATACGTAACATTTAACAATCCATAACTTAAAAATAAAGAATCTATCTGTGAACCAAATATAACACCATCTTTTTAACTGAAAGTAAATACATGTATGGACCGATAATCTTTTTGTGGATTGATATTCTTTGACACTTGAGCGTATATATATCCATCATAAACACCCGCACAATATTTTCAGGCCGTGTCCTAGAAGACAGGCACCCAAAAAAGACAAATATTAGAACATTGATAATATAGAGCATGGCATATATGTAGGAAGAAAATATAGGGCATGGCATAGAAATGTATTTGGTAGAAGTGATACATATTGCATTCAGGAAAAAAAAAGACTAATATGTGGACTGTGTGGTACAACATGAGGCCCAAGGATGAACATATAGTAGACAGTACCACTGATGAAAGATGTGTAGACATCCTACTGGAATGATAAGTGGTGCTCGTCGTCACTTTGGGGTCATAGACCATTTTGTGCCTACTCCTAGAACAAGTAGTTTTTTTTTAATGTTGTTGGATGCCTTGCTACGTGAAGAATGGAATGCGAAAAGATGACGTGATCGGCAGTTGCGACTTAAAATAGAATATATAATAATGCTGTGAATTACATGGCACACAGGGTTTGGTTACATGGATAAGAAACAACATCTTGCACGATGCAATAAACCAAAGTACTCCTACGATACATATGCGTATTTATGGAATGGAAATAAATTCGACCATCGGGGCCATTTGCCCTTCCTTGCGAGCTCAGCGTTGAACTCCTCGCCAGCCTCCTTGGCCTTGGCTGCCATTTTCCTCTTTTTTTCGTGCTCCCTGCGCCTGTACGCATCGAGATGAGCTTTCGTCTCCCAATGGATACACTCATTTTGCTGTTAGTTGTGGCGCTCCTCCTCTCGGATCTCGCGGGCCCTTTTGGCATCCCACTCCTCGTAGTCGAGAGTCCACTGGTCGTGTGGGTGGATCTCTAGGTCGATCCACTTGCGGTAGCCACATAGCGGATCCGGGGACTACGGGTAGACGAGAGTGGTTGTTAGTATGTACTTTGAAAGAGAAAGAATGGAGGAACATACTGTAAATGGTCCTTACCGGCTACCGATAGTTGCTCGTGTCCTAACAGCGGTCAGGGTACCCACAAGAGTAGTTCGCGCAACCCCAGTAACGCATGCCTAGGCTTAGCCGCTGCTTGGACTTGAAGAATTTGCATGTGTCACCGTACCAACAGAGGGGCGGCGTCTCCCCCTCGGGTGGGTGTTGCGGCGAATACTCGGTTGGAACGTTCAGGATGGGTTGCTACTACGGGGGGCGTCATTGGGGGGAGGTGACCTCCTGGCACTTTCCGCTTGATCGTCCTGGGCCGCAGTAGCCCTTGCGAGTTCGTGGTTCTCGTCCCATTGCTTCTTTATCTTATCTCATTACTTCTTCTGCATCTTGTCCATACCGGCGTGGTAAAGCAAGCTCTGGTGTAGTGTTGGTTGTGTAGTGTTCTCTCCGAGATCTCTTCCACCTCCTTTTATAAGCAACATTGTTGGCATGGTGTGGTCAATTTCATGTGAGTAGCCTGCGGGACAGAGTGTTGTCTTGTCTTTCTGAAAAGTTGCTGGCGAGGCAGAGTGCTGTCATGTTGTACTTTGCAGAGTGTTGTCACGTCCTGCTTTGCAGAGTCCTATCTTTTCGGTCTGAAAAGCTGAGGAGGTAGAGTGTTGTCATGTCGATCTGAAAAGCTAGCGAGGCAGAGTGTTGTCACATCTTACTTTGAAGAGAGTGGTCACGTCCTGCTTTGCAGAGTCTTGTCTTTTCAGTCTAAAAAGCCGAGGAGGTAAGTGTTGTCAAGTCGATCTGAAAAGTTGGTGAGGCAGAGTGTTGTCACATCTTACTTTGTAGAGAGTGGTTACGTTCTGCTTTGCATAGTTCTGTCTTTTCGGTCTGAAAAGCTGAGGATGTAGAATGTTGTCATGTCGATCTGAAAAGCTAGCGAGGCAGAGTGTTGTCACATCTTACTTTGTAGAGAGTGACGTCATCGTTGCAGTCAGTAAAAAGAGCTGTTGGTTAACCGGAGAGATAGAGGCTAGAGAGAGAGGGATAGACATTTTGTGGACTTGTCCTGTCACCCTAAAACCCTAAACCCTAAACCCTAAAAACCCTAAAACCTAAACCCAAACCGAAACCTAAACCATAAAACCCTAAACCTAAACCTAAAACCCTAAACCCTAAAACCCTAAACCCTAAACCTAAACCAACCCTAAAATCTAAAATAACGTATGACATGTTTCAAAGTGGAGACCCGCAAATTGGGGGAATTTGTGCCTACTTAGTATTCACAAGTTATGAAACTGCAAGAAAAGATACTAATTCTTGTCGTTAACAGAATTCGGAATAGAAAGATTCAAAATAAAAAAATAACGTATGACATGTTTCAAAGTGGAGAACTGAAAGTGGCTGATTTTTTTAGGTACATTATGCATAAATCAAAGGGGCTAATTGAATAAAAGCCCTTTTAACTCAGTGGTAAATTAACGCCATGGTACTGTCACGCCAGGACTCCTGGCGTGACAGGTCTTCTTTGTCACGCCAGTAGTACTGGCGTGGCTCTACCATGCTGCCATGCTAGGATTTGGTCTGTTCTAGAGGGGTTGCAAGAACGTCGTTGTGCTATGGTGCTAAATTCTGTCACGCCATGAGTCCCGGCGTGACATAACCGTGCTGTCACACCTAGGTATTTGCTGTTCCAGAGGGGTTGCGAAAAACGTGGACGCGCTCTAGTGTTAAGTCCTATCACGCCATGACGCCCCGCGTGATAGAACCGCTTTGTCATGCCAGTATCACTAGCGTGGCCTAACCTAGCTGCCACGCCAGTTTTTTTTTTGCCGTTCTAGTGGAGTTGCAATCCTCGGCAAGTGCCAAGTCCTGTCACGCCAGTTCCCCTGGCGTGACATGACCATAGTGTCACGCCAGGTTCCCTGGCGTAACAGTAGCTGCAAACATTAAAAATCAAACTTGCACTGAACCATTTGCAAGCATTTCATTCAAATACAATCATCAACAAAGGGGTTAATTCGAACACAATAATCCATTCAATCAGTTAATTCAAGCACAACCATCCATTCATCTCATTTCATTCAACCACAATCCATTCAATCAGTTAATACAAACACAATCATCCATTCATCTCCTTTCATTCTACCAAAAGAAATTCATCTCATTTCATTCAATCAGGAAATAGCATGTACAGATACATATGCATATATTCAAGAAAGGCGCCATACATCCATTCATTTGCACTTCGGTGCACACCCGACCTCGGTGTGAACCTCGCTGCTGGGTGTTGGCCTCGCGTGCCCTCGATGACGCTTACCAAACTAATGTTCACGTGATCACGCCGTTTACGGCGCGAAGGCGTGGCCTAAGTCGGCTGCGTGGGGGCCGATGCACCAACGAGGTCTCAGAGGACCATCTCGTCCGAAAGCATAGCATCCACATCCTCCTCATTGTCCTAGCCTCCGTCCTCGTCCGCGCCACCCTCCTCCTTGTCCGCGCCACCCTTCTCCTCGTTCTCGCCGCCGTCCTCGTCCTCGCCGCCCTCCTCGTCGTCCCCCGGGTCCTCGTCACGTGTGGCCGAAGCGGATGTCGTCGCTCTCGATGTTGTAGCACACGAGGAGCCACTCCGAGCCAGGGCAGGTTGCACGACGGGGCCCACAGCCGCCGCGCAGTTCATTTTCGCGGCCAATTGCCGGCATCAGTGTCGAACCATCTACAAGGTTTACCAAAAAAAGATATTGAAGTTTAATACAACAAAGGAAATAACATGGGTACTAAAACATTAAGTGCTATAAATTGTAGTACAAAAATGAAGAGCAATACAAACATAAACAAATTGAAGCGCGTGTGTGTTAATTCAAAATAGTGAAGGTTACCTCAACAAAATCCCTCAAGCGCTGGAAGCTCCCCTCCGAACCCTTAGGTAGCCTGAGGGCCTCATCGGCCTTGTTGCTTATACGTGCGAGCTGCGTTCCCTGCGAAAGGGTTCAATAAAGTAAATTATTTTGCTCACCCTGAGTTCACATAATAGTAGCGGGATTAAATGTACTTACGTAATAGGCATTGATGGGGCCCCTCTCCGGCTGCGTGCTCGTCCGTGTGAACTCGTCGTAATCGTCCACGATATCCTCCTCGGATGAGTGCCCCTCCTCTATGTCTACATCGGTCATGGCCGATCAAAACCGGAGGTGCGTGACGCCGTGGAGCCACCAGAGGTACCGAACGAACTGAGCCTTCTGATGGACCGGCGGCGCGTCCTTAGACCGATTCACCTGGTTCTCTCACTCCAACAAGTAGACATGGTGATAGGCGCCCCAGTCGGTGTGGTGGTACCTTTGCCTTCGGTTCATCCTGCAACATCCAGAATCTAATTGTTAGCATTAAAATAGCTACAGAAGCTGCAAAGGAATGGCGGTAGGTACCCTTACCCGTGAAGATTCAGATCTGTCGAGAACACCATTGGCGTCGTGGCCTGAAGCTTTCCAAACTGCCGCATCACCCAATGGGGCAAGTGGTACTCCACCGCATGGAAGAAGATCAGCAGTGAGAGTGTCATCCACAAGGTGATGTCCCGCTTGCACATGGGTTTAGCTCCATTTCGATGACCTCGTCGCGAGTGTATGGCAACCATGTGACCTGCACCAGATGTATAAGATAGTAGCAATGAAATCATAGTTCAAAGATAGTAGCAAGCAAAGTAGCTTATGAGGTATGTACCTGGTCTTGCATGATGACATCAAGCTCGTTTGTATACGTGATGTACCGCGACCTCGGACGCCCAGTAGGTGCAACGATGGAGCTCCAAAGGTAGGCTACCGTCGGTCCAGACGCAGGGTCGTCAAGGGGCCATGCCTGCAAGGAGATAGATTTCAATTATATTTTTGGTGGAAGGTGACATCTATGACGAATGGAATAAATGGTTACCTGCAAGGGAGCACAAGTGGGCCGACCCACGGGCAAACGCTCCCACATCCATACTTGTAGGAGTTATGCGCATCCACCCAAGTTGCCGTCCGCACTCCTTGATCGACACACGTCACACAAATGCCGGTAGAGACACGCCAGTGTGGCAGAACCCCAACTGTAGGTCCATGTCGTCGCTAAATCTGCCAAAATCGGCAAGTAAATCCAAGAGACGATGTTGTTGGTACCATCTGGGAACAGGAAGGAGCCGAGAAGATGCCAAACCCATGCCCGTGCAAAGCACCGCACTGTTTCCACATGTGCGTTCAGCGGGCACACGTTGAAGTGCACGCGCAGCCAGGATGCAAGCACCGTGGATGGCCGGTTGTCCCTCGAGTCGGCAGGTGGGTCCTCCGGTCAAACTCCAAGCCACTCTCCCACCCGGTCTTGCCAACCCACGCTGTTGATGTCCCCAGTCACTGGAAGGCCATCTATGGGGAGGTCGAGAATCATGCCAACGTCCTGGAGCGTGATGGTCATCTCGCCTGACGGTAGGTGGAAGGTGTGAGTCTCCGGGAGCCACCGGTCCACCAGTGCGGTAAGCGCAGCACCGTCCATACGGGCGAGCCCATTGACGACTGTCCGCGCCAAAGCAAGTAGACCGACCAGACGGATGTGTGGCTCGTACCGCTCATCCCAATGTAGAGTGGTGTGGGTGCGAGGACGAAGCGGCAGGAGTACCTGCAGGAGAGGTATGCAAATGAATGAGTGAAACAAGCACATGGTCAACAAGTTGGAAGCATGACCGAATAATATGTCAGCAAGTCTCACCACACCATCATCGGCTATGTAGTACACGCAGTGGTCGTCATCGTACTCCGAGAGGAGCAACGCGTATTTTGGGTGCTGCGGCATCCCGCATTACAGGAAAAGATTTTCATTATACACATGACGTACAAAACAATATGTGAAATGCAAATGAAAGTACTGTATACGTAAACAACAACCATTTTTGCGGAACAACAATATTGGATACCTCAAGCAGGGGGAGGGGAGACACGTGAGCGTCGCTGCCTTACCCTGCGTGGTTGGGAATCCCTACTCACGTGCTTTTCCCTAGTGTGTCCGTGCTCGTGACACTCCGAGCACCTGTTGGTGCTGTCGGCGTTGTTGAAGTTCCCGAGAGAGTACATGTCCTTACTGCCTTGCTGTGAGAGGTACATGTCATTACAAAGCCTCTTCTTCTTCCTTCGACCACATCGCTTGTTCATCATTACTGTCGGGAATGTATCCCCCCCTCCCACGTACGGTGGCCAATGCAAGGGATCAAGGTAAGGCACGAATTTCTTGCACAATGAAGATGTCAGAAAGGTAACTTACCCCACGCACGTGACAAGCGGTGACGACGTGAGAGCATGGGACATGTAGCAACGTCGAGACCATACAAGTACAGTCTCCCGCAGTCAGGTTCACTCTATGGTTTCAGCCACCATAATGCTCGCGCCCTGTCGATGTGCCCCCGGCTGCCCTGATGGCGTATATATGCAAAGTGGGATCGTATTCCTCCGCCTCCTGATTGCATGACTCTGCCTCCACGATAGCAAGGTGCTTGGCAGTAGCCGTCCCCAACGCTGTCCGGTGTTGTACGCATCCCTTGCTTGGGTCCACTAATCCACAAACTACGAGTTAGTCTTTCGAAATGAGTACTCTAAGACAATCGATACTGGCATCGCACGGATGCCCTTAATAACATTGTTGAACACCTCCGAGATGTTCGTTGTCATCATACCATACCGACAGCCACCTTCATCATATGCCTGTGCCCACTTCATCTTCTGCTGCAAGACCTCGTCCAACCACAAGTTACCCCATTCGTTGGTCAGTCCCCTCAGCTCCGTCAACTTGACCTCAAATTCCCTCTTCTCCAAACATCCGCACAACAGCTTGAACTTTTTTATGAGATCTTTCCTACTACATTGCTTAGAGAAATTAGTCGCTAAATGATGCATGCACCACCTATGCAGCACATCCGGGTGTCCATCAAGTCTGCTCTTCATAGCGTTCAAAATGCCGCGGTGCCTATCCGAGACGATGCAAACCTGTTGTCTAGGCCCAACGAGGCATAGACGAACTATATCCAGGAATCATTCCCAGCTTGCATTGATCTCACCCTCTGTCAATGTGAATGCTAATGGAATCAGCTGGTCCTCCGCATCAACACCCACGACGAGCATCAAGGCACCATAGTACTTTCCGGTCAGGAATGTGGTGTCAACTAACATGACATGCCTACAATATTTGAAGGCCACTATGCATTGCCCAAAGGACTAGTACACCCTCCCAAGGACATGTTTCATAACCCCTCCATCGGGTTTCATTTGATTGCCGTGCCAAGGATAAAACTCCATGCCTAGATTCTTGGCCTGCATAACAGTTAGGATTCGAGGAAGTAAGCCGTAAACCGCTTTCCAATCACCCCACAATAACTATATCGCTTTCTGCTTTGCTCTCTATGCTTTCTCGTACTTCATACGGTACTTAATGAACCCAAAGATAACCTCGATGAGGGTGGCAACGGTCACATCAGAATCGACAGCCACAACCGCGGTAATACACCTTGCAATGAAATTAGCGGTCACCAGAAGGTGCTCTCCGGGCACTTGTGCGGTCTCACAAGAGTGAGGCTGCTTGACATTCGCTATTTTTCATTGCGCCCCATACCTTCCATCCGCACCCCCTTTCATACTTCACGGTATACCTCTTGTTTACATCGGAGTGTTGGATACGAACAGACAATGGTGCCACACTGAGTATTCTTGCAGCCAAACCTTCATGTCATCTATGCTTGGAAACAACATGTTCTTCCGTATTATGTCATTCTCCGAGTCTGCAATGCCATTACTGCTCGCCAACCCATTAGCACAAACCGCCTTATCATCTATTCTGACATCATCGAATGTATGCACCGATGGGACCTCACCCATTACACTGCAAAGATCTGGGCCTTCCTCAGAGGAGAAAAGCGGCGCGGGAGCCTCATTTTCGGTTGAGCTCCATCCTCTGTCGGACTCCACTTCACGGGGTGTTCCATCGCAGAACAACTCCTCCTCATGCTCGTTGTTCATTACAACGCCATTGAAATCAGTCACGGGGTCAGTAACATGTTGCGGCAAAGATACAAGAGATGACACACTAACGCTAACGAACTCTTCAGAAGGTTGGTCCTCCATTGGGGGGTCTCGCGAAAGATAGAGAGTGGGGTCTAGTTCCCTCGTGTTGCCGTTCAGCACATCCAAATTATTTTGCAAATCCTCAGCAACGATTGTCCTCTCCACCGTCACTTCCAACAACCGGACCTGAAATACGAACACAATATCTTTGTACATGTCCTAATTATCGGTAGACAAGATTGGCACCAAACAGGCGTGCACCTTAGAACCCACACTAGCATCATATCACTCCTGTATTCTGAGAACGACCTCGGGCTCATCCCATGCAAAGGTCAACTTAATCCTAGTCAGAAGAGTTCAAGAGTCTGGTAATTCGCGAAACAAAAGAACGGTCGTTTCCATGCCACCAAAGTCGACAGAACTACCCGTTTGGCTGATCGACCCACCAGTAAATACACATACAACTTTGTTCATCTACATCCAACAAGATATTGCAAAGTTAGTACTGCATGCCATATGTACGAAATACAACAAGTACGAAATATCACAATCAACTTTGTACATAAGAAAAGCTGTGTTTCAGTTGACACATGCTAGTAGTTTGAAGGTACAAATGTATGGTTAATTACAGCTGGTTTCCTCCATGTTTTGTACTGTAACAAACATGATGGTTTACAGTAATAATGGAACAGTACATCTTGTTAAATGAAGTTTTCAATGGTTTACAGTACTTCTTGTACGAACATGATGGTTTACAGTAATCATGTGAAACACATACTCCATAGTAGTCGGGTTCATGTCAATTTTCAATGAAGGGGCAATTGTGAAATGTAACTGTCATATTTCTCTGGCAGAGATTAACCCTTCATTAAGGTGTGTCAGGCCATACACAGTGAGCGAATAATACCAAGAAACAATGAGAGGCAAAAGATCCAAATCCTACACTACATGAGTCTCTCGTGCTCAGTCACGCTCGATATTCCGTTCTCGAGACTGCCCAAACCACGTGTTTGGGACCGCTCAGAGCTTGCCTTTAAGTGCGACCTACACTACCCTAGATCTACGTGCCTAGGTACGCTCGAGATCTCATTCTCAAGACCGTCCAAACCACGTATTTGAGACCGCTCAGGGCTTATTCGTGAGTACGCCCAGGACTTCGCTTCTGAGTACGCCAAATTTACACGCTTGGAGTGCCACGAACCACTTGTTCGGGAAATTTGGTATTCAGAAATGAGGTAAGTCACATTTTTATGCCTTCAACCTTTATTTCAATTCTATAGAGGTCGTTTCATAATTTATTTTCGATAAACTAATTCTGTAGGACATGAGGTCAGAGCTTGAGCACAATGCAGATTACTTCTTTTCAGTGGCCCATTATATCTTGAATTACTCGAGTAATATTAACATAGGAGAAACTTATCAACTCCTGCTCTATAGAGGTCCTTTCATTATTTATTTTTGGTAAACTAATTCTGTAGGACATGAGGTGAGAGCTTGAGAAAAATGCGGATTACTTCTTTTCAGTGGCCCGTTATATCTTCAATTACTCGAGTAACATTAACATAGGAGATCCTTGAGGATCTATTTACACATATAAACACATATGTTCAGTAGTACCTATTGCACAAAAATCATTTTTTCTCACACAGAAACAACAACCGATAGCACCCACATTTCAATTCATGAATACGTAACCATAATACACAAAACAATCACATTTCCAAATGGAACAAAGAACTAGGCCAACATATACGGTTTTATGTAGCCATAGATCTACAAACAAAATAATAAAGTCAATGTGATTTGTGCCACCCATTTTTTTACATTCCAACTCAATTACATGTATTAGTTATGAACTTATCATGTAGTGCACCAAATGGGAACCTTCAAAATGGACATAGCAGACCAATTATTCAAGTAGGGGATCGACACATCTTAATATAATAACTCGTATCATTTGAAATGAATATGCATAGGCACTAAACTAGACTGTAATTACTCCAGTATTTGCCAGCACCCTTGGTTTATTGTGTTGGACTATAATTACTCCAGTATTTCACTAGCTAGTTAGCACTAAACTAGACTGTTGTCTTGTTTATAATTTTTAGCAAACACGTCCCTGCTTCATGACAATTATCCAAATGATAAGCTTGTTAGTTTTATCACTAAGATACAGTACTATTGTACTGATTAAGAATCAATGACACAAATTATATTAACAAGTAATGCTTGAAGTGTGAGTCATGATTCATGACGCATTTTGCCATCATGCAGTGAGGAACAAGTTAGGCAGTAAGGCATAAAGCACTAACCACATTATGGGTTTATGACTTCACGATTAACAAAATAATATAACACTAATCACTAGCTAGTCTTAAATATTACACATTAAAACCCCTCAAAATCAAAACCCTTCCACAACATCAGCATTGCCTTCCTAAGTCCTACCATGGTTGATTTGTTCAAATTGCGATGTCCAAATAAAATTGAACTCATAGGATTCTCCTAAGTGCTACCACTAACCGAACCAAAACATCATCACACATTCACACATTCAACAAGCAATGTCCAGATCCGACAACATCATCAGTGGTGGAGGAAGCAACATCATTAGTGATTCTCCTAAGCACAAGATGATGAGAGACGACTTGTGGCTTACCATCTCTAGTGGTGGAGGAAGGGAGGAGAGTCCAGATCCGGTGCTTGATGGTGGAGGAGAAGCTGACTGCCAAACCCGGTCACGACGTCGGTGTGGAGGATGAGCAGGGCTGGACGAGCAGGCTGACACGGGGAGGACGACGTGCAGGAGGCCGACGCGGGGAGCAGGCCGGCGGAATCCGGTGACGGCGATGACGAATTTGGGGAGGTAGGAAGAGGCTCGGGAGAAAGAGAGGGGTCGGGGAAAAAAGAAGAACTAAATCGGCGACCCCAAGTCCGCAACTAAGTCACCACTATCATGCCAACTCTAATGGCGTGACAAGGCAGGATTGCCACGCCATGAGTGAGGGCGTGACATGTGCCACGCAAGCCCTCCACGCTGGCACGACGCACAGATGAGGATTTGCATAACATGTTTTGTTATGCCTAGCTTAGTGGCGTGATAGTACGGTTTGATCACGCCATGGGTAATAGTGTGGGCAAATAGATCAGAATTAGAAATAAAGTTTGTGAGGGATTAACTTTAAAATAATTTTAAAAAAGGATTAAATAAAAAAAAATTCTAGCTCGGCATGGCATCCGACGTATCACGCCATGCCTGAGTGCCCAATTCGTTCGCTAAATAAAGCCGGAAGTCGGCGCAATTCTGATCGTCACTGTCACTGTCAGTCACACTCAAGATATTCGGTACCATGGGGCATGGGATGTATAGAGAGATATCCTGTTAGTGATGATACAGAGATTAAGGGGTTGTTTGGTTCTTGTTTCAAGTGAGTTAAGCTAAAATCTGGATAAAGCTAAATATTGGTAGAAAGAACGTTGCTTAAATTATGATCAAGCCAATTTTTTAGTGTTACTAAAATTTTGGTAAATGATTTTATCGCTCTTGGATTGCGCACGTGTGACATTATATTTTATTAACGTTACCAAATTTTGATAGCAAATAAAACAACAGCCAAATTTCATTACTGTTATCAATATTTGATTTGATTTGCAAGAGTAGCAAACCAAACAGCCCCTAAATCAGCTATGCCGTAGATATCAGCCTGATCATTTTTTTTTCAGTATACTATTCCACAGTTCGCACGTCTGTCTAGTACTGTACTACTACATAATTAAGGATTGAAATACTTTCATCTGCTCCAAGTTGACGAACTGAATTCTAGTAAAGAAAAGGGGGAACGGTTGAGGAGCCGATTGCTCTCGCTCTCCAACGCACTTCCCAACGGAATAACGAACATGAGCTGAATGCACTGAATTTATGGGGCCATTGGAAGACTGGACGCCAGAGCAGCCAATGAGAAGTTGGTTTTCAGCTACGAATTTCAATTTACAATGAACAGTGCTTGCTTTTTTACTAGGACACCTCTGTTGAACGTGGATGAGAGCTGTTTGGTTATCAAAAACTACTGGAGTACAATGATTCCGGTCAACTATGAGCCGACCTAGTTTGGTACTCCTGTAATGCAGGCCGCTGGGCTTGGAATTTCAGAACTTGTATCCAAGTCGAATTAAGTGTGACATACTAGTTTGATTATGACATCTGTTAAAATAAACAAGTCAACTCAGCCTAATTGCCTTTTTTTTATAAAAATAAAAAATAAAACTCAGCCAAATCTATCTATCGACTATTATCTTACTAAAACAAAGCAAAATGAAGCCACCACGTTTGCTCTCAAGGACTAGAAATTCCCAAGTTAATTGTAACATCCCAATTCTGAAAATGAGGGGAAATTAAAACTTTTTATTTATCTTTAGGTTCTTGAACCTTTTCTGTAATTCTTGTAAAAGAATTATGGGAATAGAAATCAAATCCCCAATTTAAACTCCAATCAAAAACCTCCTGGATAAAAATCTTTTGTCCAACACTTGTAAATATTTTTCCTGAGTTCTAAGGAAGCCTTGTGACCCTCTGAATTTTCTTACAATTTTTAGAAATTGTTTGAATAATTTTAGAGGCAAGTCAAACCTAGTTAAACCCTGGTCAAACCTCACTATCCATCCTTCTGGAATTTCCTAGAAAATTCATTGCACCAACTCTTCTGGAAATTTTATGGGAGGTTAATATGTTAGTCATAAAGCTCCTGTAAAAATTTCATAATTTTTGGTGTTGATTTGATACCCCAGTTAAATCCCCAAAGTCTGCTGTTCAATTCAAACTCAACTTTGGATTGTCTTGTTCCACGGCTTGAACCCGAGCCCGGCTCAGCCACTTGACCTGGTCAGACCGCCTAGCTGCACTAAGCGGCTGCTGGCGCTGGCGATCTCTTTTGGGCCGTTGGATTAAAATCGGGCGGCCCATTTTCGATACCCCTTCAGCGAGGCATCTTCTTTCTCGGCCCTTGATCTAAATCGTGCGGCTCAATGTCGTCGTCCTCCTCCCGCACCCTCTCCTCTCGCGTGTGCAGCGGGCTATGGCGATGGAGTGGGGCGCTACGTCGTCGCGTCACTTGAGGCGGTATTCAACGGGTCTCAGTGCAAGATTTAATGCTTCTACGTGCTCCTCCCGGAAGTCCCGCGCCCACCGCTCCGTCCCCTCTCGAGCTCCCTTGGCGTTGAAAGGACCCGAGGCTCTCCTGCCGTTGCTCTCTTCCTCCCTGGCTACTTTAGCCCTTTGGCCTCTTTCCTTGGCTTCCATTAGCCTCACAGATACTCTAGCGAGCACCCTCAGTCTTTGTTCGTGCTCCACTCGCCTTGTCACCGATTGCCGCCATTGCAGCCTCTGGAGCTTCGGTGAAGGCAAGGCTCGATGGCGCCCTCTCCTTTCTCTCTACTCGGCTTCTCTCTCTCACCTCTGTGGTGGTTAACCCTCTCCCAATTTTGGGTTTCCCTGCAGGAGTGAGGTGAATCGAGGATTTTGTAGCTCATGTCATAACGCCCCTTTCGTCTCCACCTCGGTGAGTCCACCTCCTCTCGATTCCCTCTCTGGCGGCATCGATGGGGTGATTAGGGCCGATTTGATGACCCGGTCGCGTTGTCTTCTCTCGGTGGCTTCTCCTCGTCCGCCAAGATGCGCCGCCATGTTCTTCGTCGGCAACCTTTGCTCGCCACCCCAGCCTCTCCGCGTCACTCGGGTGAGTCATCGGTAGCATGTAGTTACCCGAGCACCGCTTGTATGACTGGCGGAGCTCCTCCTCGCGTTGTCGCTTCGTAGAGTCGCCGCCGCCGCTCGCCGCTGCCGCCGGCTGTGGACCCTCACCGGAGGGTGAGTGGTGCTGGCGTGACCATGATGCTATTGTGCACCAGAGGTGCGCTTGGTTCGCGCCGCCGTCTTGCGTAGGTCGCCGGCGTTCGCCGGTAAGCCGTCGGTCGCGTGGTAATCATCGGGCGCCGCTTTCGTTTTTGGTCGATGAGTGTGAGCCGTCCATTTGCGAGATCGTGGCGGAGATCGATCGTAGTTGGCGTGTGCCTTTGTGTCGCTTCCACTATGAGCCGCCGATCTTGATCAACGGCCCACAATCCCGCTCCATTTTCGCGCGTGAGCCCAACCTCGCCGACTCGATTCAACGTTGGCGTTGGATTCTCCATCAACGGTCCACGCTGCTAGCTTCGTGGTAGCGGCCGCTGTTGACCTGATCGTGGGCCGCACGATCCAGGATCTACGGTTCACAATAGGCCACGCCTTAATGGGTTTATGAATTTCGAGAGCTTTATTTTTGAACCGAAAAAGGTATTAATCTTTGTCAATGCATATCTTTTTCATGGGAATTCATTTTAGATGATTCCACTTCTGTTAATTCAGTTAGGATCTAAACTTTAATCTAAAAATGTTTAGAAGATTAATATGACTCCAGAAAAGCATGAAATTAGATTTTAAACATTCTCAGCTTTATTATTGCAATGAAATTCCTGTTAAATTGAAAAATACATAACAAATTCAATATAAATCCTTTTTAGTTAAACTCAACTTTGTTAATTCTGTTATTACCTATACTTTAATCTAAAAATACTTGTAATCATGTGTTAGTTGCAAAAATGTCCAGAATTAACTTTGACTTTGCATAGGCTTTAATTGTTTACTAGAAAACATTGCAACTTGTAAAATGCATAACTAATTCTCTGTAAATGATTTTTGAGTGAATCCAAGTCTGTTGGGTTCCTCTATTAATGAACTTGCTAGGAAAAATAGTTTTGAACATGTTACTGTTTCTAGGAGAAATAATCATGCATTATAATTTTGTTCAAGTTCTTGTTTCAAAAGTTAGTAGAGAATGCAATATAGCCCCAAATGGGATGAACCCTATTTTGCTGTTCCTCTCATGAGATGCTTGAACTACTGTAAAATTTTCAGGTTCCTACATGTCTAGAAATTTTGTCGATGAATAGTAACCTAATTCTAATTACTAGGCTGAGCAAAAGTGTTTTCATCATAACTTTTGCATTAAAGATCCAAATCAGTTGATTCTTGTTTCTATATTCATGTTAAATCAATACCTTGCTGCTATAAAATTTCAAAACATTCGGAGAACTTTTGCTGTTGGGTCTTGTTGCTTTTCTTTATTCTTATCGACTCTTTATCGCCTTTTCGTTAGGGTTCGACATTTGTGGTAATCCCGAGAACGATCCTCCGCAACAAAGTGACCCTCAACAGCCAGGCAAGCAGTTTGACCATGATTCATCCTATAATTGCAAGTCTATTATGTTGTTTAAACTCTATGTATGCATTGCTACTTTGTTTTAATTATGGTTAGTGGATCCTATAGTTGCATAATCTGTAGGAATACCATGTCTTTACTACCATGAGCCTAGGTTATTTGCTGTGGTTGGAGTTCGTGGATGAACTCCTATCACTTAGTAGTTGTGATTTCAAATGCTTAGCAATGCTTAGATAACGGTAGAAATGGGCGATCATCGGCTTAGTCGATGGTCTTGATCACACAAATCTAAATATTACTCCTTTATGTCCAGCACTTGTGCTTTGTTAATTTGTAAAGTAAAAATCTGAAAATAAAAGATTGTTTAGACTTGGGCATATTGGATGAATGGTGTGGTTTTTGGATTGTGGAAGTATGCCTAAGTCCCTAAGGACCGAGTTACTTGCGCCTCCGTCTTGAGCATATTATGTACTAACCACACGAGGGGAAATGGGACCCTCTTGACTAAGTACTTTGGAGGTGTTAATTGGGGTCGCTCGGTTGGTGGTTTTAAAGATAAAATGTGTGTGTGGTGTGGGAGGAGCATTAGCTTCCGGTAGGTCGCCTAATGTCTCCTTCTCCCGTGGGTTGTGCGACTCAAATTAGCATTGTCCATTGGAAATGTCTCGTAGGACTTAGCCGTGCAGTAGACCTTTGGTCGTGTGCGTAAAGGAAAGGCGGTCGGACGTGTGGAATGCAGTGGTACACCTGCAGGATAAAACTATTCGAATAGCCTCGTCCTAGGTTATGGACACGCTCGGATACGCCCCGTGAGAACTAGACTACAACATTTAATTAAAAACTTGACTTGGTTGGTATGAACAGGGAGTTCATGCTATTGTTGTGGTGACTAATGGGTTAGTCACTTCTAGGTTGTTCATGTTGTTGTTATTATGTATTATCACGTTGTTATTTCAACAATTAAAAATGCTTTGCCAAATTGCCTTCAATCTATTATGTTATTGCAAATAAATGTTGCTTTATGCTAAATGAGACATACAACCTCCACTTACATAAAGCTTGCATGTAGCATATGTTATAGGCCTGTTATCTTACGTAAGTCTTGCGGAGTACTTTATGTACTCATCCGCCCGTGGTTGTGGCATTTTTGTGGCTTTTGTTGCAGAGGAGAGGGTGAGATCCTAGAGCCTCACTTTTGTCCCACGTGTTGCGGCTTCTTCGACGGCTAGCTTGGCGGTCGGTCGAGATGCCTAGGGTTAAGGCACACCGATTGGCTTTGTGTTATAGCCATCTTTATGGCACTTTTGCTTCATTGTTATCTCTTTAGAATTGTTGCTATTTGGCCTTAGGGCCCCTCTTTTGTAATAGCTATTCCATATTAATATTAACTTCTGGTTTGTTGCTTATGTACTATGTGTTGTATGGAATTGATACATTCTTTTGTTGTGAGGTATGTATACTGCATTCTGGGAAGTATACATCTCTCGAGACTGGGTTTATTTGGTTGATAATACTAGGGTCAATCGGATGACTAAGTATTATGAGCCTAATAAACACCGGGGTCTCACAAAAGTTGGTATCAGAGCCGTTATGACCGTAGTAACGCAAGCTTGGTCGTCTTTAGGATATTTTGAAAACCTATTTTCAAAGTATAAATGAGTTTTGAAAGCTTAAGTAATTCTCGGATTTTACTCCTTACCTATCTTAGCTTTCTCTTCTCATCTCACTCTAATTTGAGTTTTAAAAGTTGTTTTCCTCTCTTCCCTTCTACACAATAGTTGTTGTCGACTAATTCGGGTTTTGGGAGAACCAATGAGATTGGCAAATTTAAGTGTGAGCTGCCCACTACAAGGTTTTGAAGTTCTGGAGTCGGTGATTCGACGAGGAGCTTGGATGCGAAATCTGGACAGCAAGCATCAAATTTCCGGACAGCAATCTCAAAGGTTTCTAATTAGGATAAATAATGAGAGGTTAATTCAACTAAAACTTGTGGGAATGAAAAAGGGTAAGATGTGATACTAGTTAGCTAAGTATCTAACACTTATTTCGCTGCAATAACCTTGCTCTCTAATAGTTTTAGATCTCATCTTACAATCTGAATTTTAACCTTCTCGGTCAATTACTCGTTCATTCAATACGGGTTAGTTGAGTTGAGAAGTTGAGCCTTCCGTTTGGTGTTTCTTGGCTGTTTTTGGAGTCTTTTAGAAGTTTCTAAAGTTGATTTACTCGCTGTTTTGGCTTTCGATTTGGGTGAAATTCCATTCCCCTAGTCGATCGCTTTTTGCTTTCTTTAAGGCTTTGGTTTCGAGTCTAGTTGCTAACCAAGGTTTCTTGTAACAGATGGTGGGCCTTTTCGTAGCGGCCAAGGCGATCCACTGGTCCGGACGAGGAGCTTCCTCCTCCTCCGACCATGGCCGAGGTTCTTCTTCAGATTGAGCGCAACCGCGCGGATGACAGAGAGTTCTCTTGACGCGTCGCGCGCAACACCACCGCACTTTCCGGAGCTTCGTGGATCCGGGCAAGGGAATGCCCATCGCCTCGTGGGGGTCTTCTTGAGTTCCTTCGCACCCCTACCTTTTCCCGGTCCCGAGGACCCGCTTGATGCGATTTATTGGCTTGTCTGTGGAGCGAAGCTCAAGATAGCGCAGATGCCAGAGCACGAAAAGGCGCTGTCAGATCGCACCACCGGAGGGTGCAGCTTTGTCATGGTGGGAGAATTTTCGCCATGCAGCCCATAGACCACACCGTCTCGTGGGAGGAGTTTCAGACGCCTTCCGTCGGGCTCACATCCTCGCCGCTTGATGGAGATCAAGAAGGGAGTTTCTTCGCGCTCAAGCAAGGCGTAGCTCACCATGGAGTATGTATACGAGTTCAACCATCTAGCTCGGTATGCTCTCGAGGATGTGGCCACCGATATGGCTAAGGTGCCAAGTTCAGCGTGGCTTGTCCGAGGAGAAGGACAAGCTATCCATTGTCGACTTTCTCGATTTCCGGACCTTGGTCGACAAGGCCATCGTCGTGAGCATGCGGCTCGAGAGCTTATGGATTCCGTAAGCGCAAGTGGAGACTTACAAGTCTTCCAAGTCCAGATTCCTTCCGTCCTCGCTTGGGCGGTCTTGAGGTTCGATCTCGATCCTCGGTACCCCGAGGTCACCTCGCCGTGTTCGTCGTTCGCAGTCCGTGCCCCTACCACGCATACTTTGCCAATCACAGAGTGGCCCCGCATTCCGGCGGCCAATGTCACTTGTTTCTTCAGAACGTAAGGGCCATTATGCAAATAAATGCCCTAAGAAGACGGGCGCCCCGCGTCCTAATGGAGGACGCGGCGAGAAGTGGATCTTCGCAGGCCGAAGATCGCCCCGCTACCCAAGGCGTGGGTAGTGGTCGCGTCAACGCCATCACCGCGGAGGAGGCTCGGAGGCACCCGACGTTGTGCTAGGTACGCTTTTGTTAACTCTCATCCTCGCCATCGTCTGTTTGATTCAGAGCATCACATTCCTTTGTTTCGAGTCTTTTCTTTGTTGTTGGGGAGCTTCTTTTCTCTCCATTGTCGGTCCCGCTACTCATTCGCTCTCCCGGTCGGAGTTGAGAGCCGAGCTTGAGTGTAGGGATGTCCCCATCGAGATTGAGGGAGTTGGATTCTCGGAATCTTATTCTCCTCAAGTCTGCGAAGTCCGACGTGATTCTTGGTATGGATTGGTTGTCTCGTCATATGGGACAAATCGATTGCGCCAAGAAGTCCGCTCTCTTTCTAGTCCCTTCGGCGTTAGCGTTTCCTTCTCGCCAAAGTTGCTAGGTCCACATCTCTTAGCCTCGGCGAAGTCCGTTCTAGATATTAATGAAGTCCCAACAGTTTGTGACTTCATTGATGTCTTTCCCGATGATCTTCCAGGGATGCCACCAGTTCGAGATCTCGAGTTTGTTATTGAATTGGCTCCCGGTACGGCCCCTATTTCTAAGAGGCCGTATCGGATGCCTCCGAACGAGTTGGTAGAGCTGAAGAAGCACTTAAGTGAGCTGCAAGAGAAGGGTTTCATCCGCCTAGCTCATCTCCTTGGGGTTGTCCAAAAATCTTCGTAAAGAAAAAGGATTCGATTATTTACGATGTGCGTTGATTACCGCCCGCTTAATGAAGTGACGATAAAGAACAAGTATCCATTGCCCGCATTGACGATCTCTTCGATCAATTAACTGGAGCTCGAGTTTTCTCCAAGATTGATTTGAGAGTGGGATATCATCGAGTTCAGATTCGACACGAGGATATTCCAAGACGGCATTCTCTACTCGCTTCGGCTTGTACGAGTACAAATCATGTCATTCGCTTAACCAATGCTCCCGCCTTGTTCATGAACCTCATGAATTCGGTATTCATGGAGTATTTGGATAAGTTTGTCGTGGTCTTCATCGATGATATTCTTATCTACTCCAAGAACGATGAGGAACACGCCGAGCATCCTGAAGCTTGTGTTGAGCAAGTCATGGAGCACCACCAGACGCTGAAGTTCAAAGAAGTGTGCATTCGGTTGAAGGAAGTAGCCTTCTTAGGCCATGTTCTTTCACCGGGAGGCGAGCTGTTGATCCTAGCAAGGTCGACGATGTTCTTTCTCGAGTCCGCCCGCCTTTCTGCCATCGAGGTGCGGAGTTTTCTTGGTTTAGCGGGATACTATCGCCGCTTTATCGAGAACTTCTCCAAGATCGCGGGCCGATGACGGAGTTGCTCAAGAAGGACCGAAGTTCTTGTGGTCTAAGGCTTGTATGGAAAGTTTCCAAATACTCAAGAAGTGTTTGACCACCGCTCCCGCCTCGTTCTTCCCGATATCCATAGCAGACTTCGATATCTATTGCGATGCTTCTCGTCGAGGCCTCGGTTGCGTCCTTATGCAAGAAGGCAAGGTAGTGGCCTATGCATCAAGGCAATTGAGACCTCATGAACTCAACTACCCTACTCATGATTTGGAGCTAGCACTGTGATTCATGCACTTAAGATTTGGCGACATTACCTAATCGTGTCGCTGTGAAGTGTATTCGGATCACAAAAGCTTAAAGTATTTGTTCACCCAACCCGACTGAACCTCGTGCAAAGGAGATGGTTGGAGCTGATCAAGGATTATGATATGGGTATTCACTACCATCCGGGCAAGGCTAATGTCGTTGCCGATGCGCTCAGTCGTAAAGTGCATTGTAATGCCTTATTGCTCCAGGAGCGTTCGCCCACTCTTCAGGAGGAGTTCCAGCGTCTTAACCTTGGGTTAGTTGAGCATGGTTCCCTCGCTACCTTGGTTGTGCAACCGACCTTGGTGGATCGGATCAAGTCCGCTCAGCAGTCGGACGATGGTGTGAGCCACATCAAGGAAAATGTCAAGAACGGAACAACTAAGTGCTTTTCTGAGGATGAGCATGGTGTTGTGAGGTTCGGGCAACGCCTTGTGGTTCCAAAGGACATGGAGTTGCGGAATTTGATTCTCCGCGAAGCCCATGATTCGCCTTTGTCTATTCATCCCGGGGCCACCAAGATGTATCAGGATCTCCGCCAGAGATTTTGGTGGACTCGCATGAAGAGGGAGATCGCGAAGTTCGTTGCCGAGTGCGACGTGTGTCGTCGTGTCAAGGCCGAGCATCAGCGTCCAGCAGGACTGCTTCAGCCTTTGCCTATTCCTGAGTGGAAGTGGGATTCGATCGGTATGGATTTTATCACCGGTCTACCCCGAACACCCAGGGGTAAGGATTCCATTTGGGTCATCATCGATCGGTTGTCCAAGGTGGCACATTTCTTGCGGTCGCGGACTAAGATTTCTATTAGCCAATTGGCGATCTCTATGTTTCTCGTGATCGTGTGCTTGCATGGTGTGCCCAAGACGATCGCCTCGGATCGTGGTTCTCTTTTCACCTCTCGCTTTTGGCATAGTTTGCAAGAGGCTATGGGGACCCGTTTGCCTTGAAAGACAAACATATCATCCCCAAACCGATGGTCAAACCGAAGGGTTAACGAGTTTTGGAAGACATGCTTCGTGCGTGTGTCCTTTCCTATGGGAAGCATTGGGAGAAATGCTTACCATTCGCCGAAGTTTTCTTATAACAACAGAATTTTCGAGGCCGGTCTCGATGGCACCTTTCGAGGCCTTATACGGAGAAAGTGTAGAACCCGTTGAACTGGTCGAGACCGGTGAGAGACCCTCTTGGGCCGGACTCGATCAATGAGGCCGAGCGCCAAGTCCAAATTATTTCGTGGCGTTGCGCGCACACTCAATCCAGCAAAAGAGCTATGCGGATCGCGGCGTCGTGAGTTGAGCTTTGTGCCCAATGACTTTGTTTATCTCAAAGTCTCTCCTTTGAAGGGCCATCAACGTTTGGCGTCAAGGGCAAGTTAGCTCCTCGATATGTCGGTCCCTACCGCGTTATCGAGAAGAAGGAGCTCATACCTATAAGTTGGAGTTGCCATCTGCACTTGAGGGGTACATGATGTGTTCCATGTGTCCCAGCTTAAGAAGTGCCTCCGTGTTCCAATCGAGGAAGCTCGTTGGAGACTCTCGATGTCCAACCAGATCGACCTATCGCGAGCACCTGCTCGCATACTCGATGAGTCTGAACGAAGGACAAGGAATAAGACCATCAAGTTCCTTAAAGTTCAAGTGGTCGAACCATTCGAGGATGAGGCTACTTGGGAAAGGGAAGATCGTCTGCGTGCGGACTATCCTCTTTCTTCCCGAGTGAGCCAAATCTCGGGACGAGATTTTTGTAAGGAGGGAGGTTTTGTAACATCCCAATTCTGAAAATGAGGGAAATTAAAACTTTTATTTATCTTTAGGTTCTTGAACCTTTTCTGTAATTCTTGTAAAAGAATTATGGGAATAGAAATCAAATCCCCAATTTAAACTCCAATCAAAAACCTCCTGGATAAAAATCTTTTGTCCAACACTTGTAAATATTTTTCCTGAGTTCTAAGGAAGCCTTGTGACCCTCTGAATTTTCTTACAATTTTTAGAAATTGTTTGAATAATTTTAGAGGCAAGTCAAACCTAGTTAAACCCTGGTCAAACCTCACTATCCATCCTTCTGGAATTTCCCTAGAAAAATTCATTGCACCAACTCTTCTGGAAATTTTATGGGAGGTTAATATGTTAGTCATAAAGCTCCTGTAAAAATTTCATAATTTTTGGTGTTGATTTGATACCCCAGTTAAATCCCCAAAGTCTGCTGTTCAATTCAAACTCAACTTTGGATTGTACTGCTCCACGGGCTTGAACCCGAGCCTGGCTCAGCCACTTGACCTGGTCAGACCGCCTAGCTGCACCAAGCGATGCTGGCGCTGGCGATCTCTTTTGGGCCGTTGGATTAAAATCGGGCGGCCCATTTTCGATACCCTTCGCAGCAGCATCTTCTTTCCCAAATTCTTCGATCTAAATCGTGCGGCTCGGCGTCGTCGTCCTCCTCCGCACCCTCTCCTCTCGCGTGTGCAGCGGGCTATGGCGATGGAGTGGGCGCTACGTCGTCGCGTCACTTGGCGGTATTCAACGGGTCTCTGGCAGCATTTAATGCTTCTACGTGCTCCTCCCCTAAGTCCCGCGCCACTGCTCCCGCCCCTCTCAGAGCTCCTTGGCGGTGAAAGGACCCGAGGCTCTCCCGCCGTTGCTCTCTTCCTCCTCGCTACTTTAGCCCTTTGGCCTCTTTCCTTGGCTTCCATTAGCCTCACAGATACTCTAGCGAGCACCCTCGGTCTTTGTTCGTGCTCCACTCGCCTTGTCACCAGCTTCGCCATTGCCGCCTCTGAGCTTCGGTGAAGGCAAGGTGCTCGATGGCGCCTCTCCTTTCTCTCTCCAGGCTTCTCTCTCTCACCTCTGTGGTGGTTAACCCTCTCCCAATTTTGGGTTTCCCTGCAGGAGTGAGGTGAATCGAGATTTTGTAGCTCATGACATAACGCCTTTCGTCTCCACCTCTGTGAGTCCACCTCCTCTCGATTCCCCTCTCTGCAAAGATCAGGGGTGATTAGGGCCCGATTTGATGACCCGGTCGCGTTGTCTTCTCTCGGTGGCTTCTCCTCGTGCCCAGATGGCCGCCATGGTTCTTCGTCGACAACCTTTGCTCGCCACCCTAGCCTCTCCGCGTCACTCGGGTGAGTCATCGGTAGCATGTAGTTACCCGAGCACCGCTTGTATGACCGGCTGCGGAGCTCCTCCTCGCGTTGTCGTTTCCGTGAGTCGCCGCCGCCGCTCGCCGTCGCGCTGGCTGTGGACCTCACCGGAGGGTGAGTGGTGCTGGCGTGACCATGATGCTATTGTGCACCAGAGGTGCGCTTGGTTCGCGCCGCGTGCGTGGAGGTCGCCGGCGTTTACGCGTGAAGCCGCTCGGCCGCGGGTAATCACTGGGCGCCGCTTTCGTTTTTGGTCGATGAGTGTGAGCCGTCCATTTGCGAGATCTGTGGCGGAGATCGATCGTAGTTGGCGTGTGCACTGTGCCGCTTCCACTATGAGCCGCCTGATCTTGATCAACGCCCACAATCCCGCTCCATTTTCGCGTGAGCCCAACCCGCCGACTCGATTCAACGTTGGCCGTTGGATTCTCCATCAACGGTCCACGTTGCTAGCTTCCGTGGGCGCGCGGGCGCGCTGTTGACCTGATCGTGGGCCGCACGATCCAGGATCTACGGTTCACAATAGGCCACGCCTTAATGGGTTTATGAATTTCCCGAGAGCTTTATTTTTGAACTGGAAAAAGGTATTAATCTTTGTCAATGCATATCTTTTTCATGGGAATTCATTTTTAGATGATTCCACTTCTGTTAATTCAGTTAGGATCTAAAATTTAATCTAAAAATGTTTAGAAGATTAATATGACTCCAGAAAAGCATGAAATTAGATTTTAAACATTCTCAGCTTTATTATTGCAATGAAATTCCTGTTAAATTGAAAAATACATAACAAATTCAATATAAATCCTTTTTAGTTAAACTCAACTTTGTTAATTCTGTTATTACCTATACTTTAATCTAAAAATACTTGTAATCATGTGTTAGTTGCAAAATGTCCAGAATTAACTTTGACTTTGCATAGGCTTTAATTGTTTACTAGAAAACATTGCAACTTGTAAAATGCATAACTAATTCTCTGTAAATGATTTTTGAGTGAATCCAAGTCTGTTGGGTTCCTCTATTAATGAACTTGCTAGGAAAAATAGTTTTGAACATGTTACTGTTTCTAGGAGAAATAATCATGCATTATAATTTTGTTCAAGTTCTTGTTTCAAAAGTTAGTAGAGAATGCAATATAGCCCCAAATGGGATGAACCCTATTTTGCTGTTCCTCTCATGAGATTCTTGAACTACTGTAAAATTTTCAGGTTCCCTACATGTCTAGAAATTTTGTCGATGAATAGTAACCTAATTCTAATTACTAGGCTGAGCAAAAGTGTTTTCATCATAACTTTTGCATTAAAGATCCAAATCAGTTGATTCTTGTTTCTATATTCATGTTAAATCAATACCTTGCTGCTATAAAAATTTCAAAACATTCGGAGAACTTTTGCTGTTGGGTCTTGTTGCTTTTCTTTATTCTTATCGACTCTTTATCGCCTTTTCGTTAGGGTTCGACATTTGTGGTAATCCCGAGAACGATCCTCCGCAACAAAGTGACCTCAACAGCCAGGCAAGCAGTTTGACCATGATTCATCCTATAATTGCAAGTCTATTATGTTGTTTAAACTCTATGTATGCATTGCTACTTTGTTTTAATTATGGTTAGTGGATCCTATAGTTGCATAATCTGTAGGAATACCATGTCTTTACTACCATGAGCCTAGGTTATTTGCTGTGGTTGGAGTTCGTGGATGAACTCCTATCACTTAGTAGTTGTGATTTCAAATGCTTAGCAATGCTTAGATAACGGTAGAAATGGGCGATCATCGGCTTAGTCGATGGTCTTGATCACACAAATCTAAATATTACTCCTTTATGTCCAGCACTTGTGCTTTGTTAATTTGTAAAGTAAAAATCTGAAAATAAAAGATTGTTTAGACTTGGGCATATTGGATGAATGGTGTGGTTTTTGGATTGTGGAAGTATGCCTAAGTCCCTAAGGACCGAGTTACTTGCGCCTCCGTCTCGAGCATATTATGCGTACTAACCACACGAGGGGAAATGGGACCCTCTTGACTAAGTACTTTGGAGGGTGTTAATTGGGGTCGCTTTCGGTTGGTGGTTTTAAAGATAAAATGTGTGTGTGGTGTGGGAGGAGCATTAGCTTCCTGTAGGTCGCCTAATGTCTCCTTCTCCCGTGGGTTGTGCGACTCAAATTAGCATTGTCCATTGGAAATGTCTCGTAGGACTTAGCTGTGCAACAACCTTTGGTCGTGTGCGTAAAGGAAAGGCGGTCGGACGTGTGGTACAGTGGTACACCCCGCAGGATAAAACTATTCAATAGCCTCGCCCTAGGTTATGGACACGCCGGATACGCCTGTGAGAACTAGACTACAACATTTAATTAAAACTTGACTTGGTTGGTATGAACGGGAGTTCATGTTATTGTTGTGGTGACTAATGGGTTAGTCACTTCTAGGTTGTTCATGTTGTTGTTATTATGTATTATCACGTTGTTATTTCAACAATTAAAAATGCTTTGCCAAATTGCCTTCAATCTATTATGTTATTGCAAATAAATGTTGCTTTATGCTAAATGAGACATACAACCTCCACTTACATAAAGCTTGCATGTAGCATATGTTATAGGCCTCGTTATCTTACACGTAAGTCTTATGGAGTACTTTATGTACTCATCCGCCCGTGGTTGTGGCATTTTTGTGGCTTTTGTTGCAGAGGAGAGGGTGAGATCCTAGAGCCTCACTTTTGTCCCACGTGTTGCGCCTTCTTCGACGGCTAGCTTGGCGGTCCCACAGATGCCTAGGGGTTAAGGCACACCGATTGGCTTTGTGTTATAGCCATCTTTATGGCACTTTTGCTTCATTGTTATCTCTTTAGAATTGTTGCTATTTGGCCTTAGGGCCCTCTTTTGTAATAGCTATTCCATATTAATATTAACTTCGGTTTGTTGCTTATGTACTATGTGTTGTATGGAATTGATACATTCTTTTGTTGTGAGGTATGTATACCGCATTCGGAAGTATACATCTCTCGAGACCGGTTTATTTGGTTGATAATACTAGGGTCAATCGGATGACTAAGTATTATGAGCCTAATAAACACCGGTCTCACAAAAGTTGGTATCGAGCCGTTATGACCGTAGTAACGCAAGCTTGGTCGTTTTAGGATATTTTGAAAACCTATTTTCAAAGTATAAATGAGTTTTGAAAGCTTAAGTAATTCTCGGATTTTACTCCTTACCTATCTTAGCTTTCTTTCTCATCTCACTCTAATTTGAGTTTTAAAAGTTGTTTTCCTCTCTTCCTTCTACACAATAGTTGTTGTCGATTAATTCGGTTTTGGGAGAACCAATGAGATTGGCAAATTTAAGTGTGAGCTGCCCACTACAAGGTTTTGAAGTTCTGGAGTCGGTGATTCGACGAGGAGCTTGGATGCGAAATCTGGACAGCAAGCATCAAATTTCCGGACAGCAATCTCAAAGGTTTCTAATTAGGATAAATAATGAGAGGTTAATTCAACTAAAACTTGTGGGAATGAAAAAGGGTAAGATGTGATACTAGTTAGCTAAGTATCTAACACTTATTTCGCTGCAATAACCTTGCTCTCTAATAGTTTTAGATCTCATCTTACAATCTGAATTTTAACCTTCTCGGTCAATTACTCGTTCATTCAATACGGGTTAGTTGAGTTGAGAAGTTGAGCCTTCCGCTTGGTGTTTCTTGGCTGTTTTGGAGTCTTTTAGAAGTTTCTAAAGTTGATTTACTCGCTGTTTTGGCTTTTCGATTTGGGTGAAATTCCATTCCCTAGTCGATCGCTTTTTGCTTTCTTTAAGGCTTTGGTTTCGAGTCTAGTTGCTAACCAAGGTTTCTTGTAACAGATGGTCGGACGACTCGTAGCGGCCAAGGCGGCCACCGGTCCGGACGAGGAGCTTCTCCTCCTCCGACCATGGCCGAGGTTCTTCTTCAGATTGAGCGCAACCGCGGATGACAGAGAGTTCTATCGACGCCATCGCGCGCAACACCACCGCACTTTCCGGAGCTTCGGATCCGGGCAAGGAATGCCCATCGCCTCGTGGGGGTCTTGCTGAGTTCCTTCGCACTCAGCCCCTACCTTTTCCCTTCCCGAGGACCGCTTGATGCGCATTTATTGGCTTCGTCTCGTGGAGCGAAGCTCAAGATAGCGCAGATGCCAGAGCACGAAAAGGCGCTGTTTCGCATCGCACCACCGGAGGGTGCAGCTTTGTCATGGTGGGAGAATTTTCGCCATGCAGCCCATAGACCACACCGCCTCGTGGGAGGAGTTTCAGATCGCCTTCCGTCGGGCTCACATCCTGCCGGCTTGATGGAGATCAAGAAGGAGTTTCTTCTTGCGCCAAGCAAGGGCGAGCTCACCATGGAGTATGTATACGAGTTCAACCATCTAGCTCGGTATGCTCCTCGAGGATGTGGCCACCGATATGGCTAAGGTGCTGTTCAGCGTGGCTTGTCCGAGGAGCTGAAGGACAAGCTATCCATTGTCGACTTTCCTGATTTCCAGACCTTGGTCGACAAGGCCATCGTCGCTGAGCATGCGGCTCGAGAGCTTATGGATTCCCGTAAGCGCAAGTGGGAGACTTACAAGTCTTCCAAGTCCAGTTCCTTCCGTCCTCGCCGGGCAGTCTTGGGTTCCAGCCTCTCGATCCTCGGTACTTCGAGGTCACCCGCCTCGTTTCGCTCCTTCGCAGCCGTGCCCCACCACGCGCTTTGCCAATCAGAGTGGCCCCCGCATTCCGGCGGCCAATGTCACTTGTTTCTTCTGTAACCAGAAGGGCCATTATGCAAATAAATGCCCTAAGAAGACCGGAGCAGCCCCTCGTCCTAATGGAGGACGCGGGCCAGGAAGTGGATCTTCGCAGGGCCAGAAGATCGTCCCGGCTACCCAAGGCGTGGGTAGTGGTCGCGTCAACGCCATCACCGCGGAGGAGGCTCAGGAGGCACCCGACGTTGTGCTAGGTACGCTTTTTGTTAACTCTCATCCTGCTACTGTCCTGTTTGATTCAGGAGCATCACATTCCTTTGTTTCTGAGTCTTTTGCTGTTGTTGGGGAGCTTCTTTTCTCTCCATTGTCGGTCCCGCTACTCATTCGCTCTCCCGGGTCGGAGTTGAGAGCTGAGCTTGAGTGTAGGGATGTCCCCATCGAGATTGAGGGAGTTGGATTCTCAGCGAATCTTATTCTCCTCAAGTCTGCGAGTCCGACGTGATTCTTGGTATGGATTGGTTGTCTCGTCATATGGGACAAATCGATTGCGCCAAGAAGTCCGTCTCTCTTTCTAGTCCCTTCGGCGTTCGGCTTCCTTCTCGCCAAAGTTGCTAGGTCCACATCTCTTCGCCTCGGCGAAGTCCGTTTAGATATTAATGAAGTCCCAACAGTTTGTGACTTCATTGATGTCTTTCCCGATGATCTTCCAGGATGCCACCAGTTCGAGATCTCGAGTTTGTTATTGAATTGGCTCCTGCATCGCCCCTATTTCTAAGAGGCCGACGGATGCCTCCGAACGAGTTGGTAGAGTCAAGAAGCGCTTAAGTGAGCTGCAAGAGAAGGGTTTCATCCGCCTAGCTCATCTCCTTGGGGTTGTCCAAAAATCTTCGTAAAGAAAAAGGATTCGGTACTTTACGCGATAAGCGTTGATTACCGCCCGCTTAATGAAGTGACTAGAAGAACAAGTATCCATTGCCCGCATTGACGATCTCTTCGATCAATTAACTGGAGCTCGAGTTTTCTCCAAGATTGATTTGAGAGTGGGATATCATCAAGTTCAGATTCGACCGAGGATATTCCAAGACGGCATTCTCTACTCGCCACGGCTTGTACGAGTACAATCGTCATGTCATTCGCTTAACCAATGCTCTGCCTTTGTTCATGAACCTCATGAATTCGGTATTCATGGAGTATTTGGATAAGTTTGTCGTGGTCTTCATCGATGATATTCTTATCTACTCCAAGAACGATGAGGAACACGCCGAGCATCCGCTTGTGTTGAGCAAGTGCGTGAGCAGCACCACCAGACGCCAAGTTCAAAGAAGTGTGCATTCTCGTTGAAGGAAGTAGCCTTCTTAGGCCATGTTCTTTCACCGGAGGCGAGCTTGATCCTAGCAAGGTCGACGATGTTCTTTCTCGAGTCCGCCCACTTTGTTCTGAGGTGCGGAGTTTTCTTGGTTTAGCGGATACTATCGCCGCTTATCGAGAACTTCTCCAAGATCGCTGGGCCGATGACGGAGTTGCTCAAGAAGGACCGAAGTTCTTGTGGTCTAAGGCTTGTATGGAAAGTTTCCAAATACTCAAGAAGTGTTTGACCACCGCTCCCGCCCTCGTTCTTCCCGATATCCATAGCAGCCTTCGATATCTATTGCGATGCTTCTCGTCGAGGCCTCGGTTGCGTCCTTATGCAAGAAGGCAAGGTAGTGGCCTATGCATCAAGGCAATTGAGACCTCATGAACTCAACTACCCTACTCATGATTTGGAGCTAGCCAGTGATTCATGCACTTAAGATTTGGCGACATTACCTAATCCAGAATCGCTAGAAGTGTATTCGGATCACAAAAGCTTAAAGTATTTGTTCACCCAACCCGACTGAACCTCGTGCAAAGGAGATGGTTGAGCCGATCAAGGATTATGATATGGGTATTCACTACCATCCGGGCAAGGCTAATGTCGTTGCCGATGCGCTCAGTCGCAAAGTGCATTGTAATGCCTTATTGCTCCAGGAGCGTTCGCCCACTCTTCAGGAGGAGTTCCAGCGTCTTAACCTTGGGTTAGTTGAGCATGGTTCCCTCGCTACCTTGGTTGTGCAACCGACCTTGGTGGATCGGATCAAGTCCGCTCAGCAGTCGGACGATGGTGTGAGCCACATCAAGGAACATGTCAAGAACGGAACAACTAAGTGCTTTTCTGAGGATGAGCATGGTGTTGTGAGGTTCGGGCAACGCCTTGTGGTTCCAAAGGACATGGAGTTGCGGAATTTGATTCTCCGCGAAGCCCATGATTCGCCTTTGTCTATTCATCCCGGGGCCACCAAGATGTATCAGGATCTCCGCCAGAGATTTTGGTGGACTCGCATGAAGAGGGAGATCGCGAAGTTCGTTGCCGAGTGCGACGTGTGTCGTCGTGTCAAGGCCGAAAGCATCGGCGTCAGCCAGATCGCTTGACCTTTTGCCTATTCCTCGAGTGGAAGTGGGATTCGATCGGTATGGATTTTATCACGGTCTACCCCTCAACACCCAGGGTAAGGATTCCATTTGGGTCATCATCGACGGTTGTCCAAGGTGGCACATTTCTTGCGGTGCGGACTAAGATTTCTATTAGCCAATTGGCGATCTCTATGTTTCTCGCATCGTGTGCTTGCATGGTGTGCCCAAGACGATCGTCTCGGATCGTGGTTCTCTTTTCACCTCTCGCTTTTGGCATAGTTTGCAAGAGGCTATGGGGACCCGTTTGCCTTTCAAAGACAAACATATCATCCCCAAACCGATGGTCAAACCGAAAGGGTTAACCAGTTTTGGAAGACATGCTTCGTGCGTGTGTGTCCTTTCCTATGGGAAGCATTGGGAGAAATGCTTACCATTCGCCGAAGTTTTCTTATAACAACAGCTTCAAAGCCGGTCTCGGCATGGCACCTTTCGAGGCCTTATACGGAGAAAGTGTAGAACCCGTTGAACTGGTCGAGACCGGTGAGAGACCCTCTTTGGCGGACTCGATCAATGAGGCCGAGCGCCAAGTCCAAATTTTATTCGTGGCGTTGCTATGCACAGCTCAATCGAGCAAAAGAGCTATGCGGATCGCCGGCGTCGTGAGTTGAGCTTTGTGCCCAATGACTTTGTTTATCTCAAAGTCTCTCCTTTGAAGGGCCATCAACGCTTTGGCGTCAGGGCAAGTTAGCTCCTCGATATGTCGGTCCCTACCGCGTTATCGAGAAGAAGGAGCTGTTGCCTATAAGTTGGAGTTGCCATCTGCGACTTGAGGGGGTACATGATGTGTTCCATGTGTCCCACTTAAGAAGTGCCTCCGTGTTCCAATCGAGGAAGCTCCGTTGGAGACTCTCGATGTCCAACCAGATCGACCTATCGCGAGCACCTGCTCAAGATACTCGATGAGTCTGAACGAAGGACAAGGAATAAGACCATCAAGTTCCTTAAAGTTCAGTGGTCGAACCATTACGAGGATGAGGCTACTTGGGAAAGGGAAGATCGTCTGCGTGCGGACTATCCTCTTTCTTCCCAAGTGAGCCAAATCTCGGACGAGATTTTTGTAAGGAGGGAGGTTTTGTAACATCCCAATTCTGAAAATGAGGGAAATTAAAACTTTTATTTATCTTTAGGTTCTTGAACCTTTTCTGTAATTCTTGTAAAAGAATTATGGGAATAGAAATCAAATCCCCAATTTAAACTCCAATCAAAAACCTCCTGGATAAAAATCTTTTGTCCAACACTTGTAAATATTTTTCCTGAGTTCTAAGGAAGCCTTGTGACCCCTCTGAATTTTCTTACAATTTTTAGAAATTGTTTGAATAATTTTAGAGGCAAGTCAAACCTAGTTAAACCCTGGTCAAACCTCACTATCCATCCTTCTGGAATTTCCTAGAAAATTCATTGCACCAACTCTTCTGGAAATTTTATGGGAGGTTAATATGTTAGTCATAAAGCTCCTGTAAAAATTTCATAATTTTTGGTGTTGATTTGATACCCCAGTTAAATCCCCAAAGTCTGCTGTTCAATTCAAACTCAACTTTGGATTGTACTGCTCCACCTGCTTGAACCCGAGCCTGCTCAGCCACTTGACCTGGTCAGACCGCCTAGCTGCACCAAGCGGCTGGCGCGGCGATCTCTTTTGGGCCGTTGGATTAAAATCATGCGGCCCATTTTCGTGATACCCTTCAGCAGCAGCATCTTCTTTCTCACTCTTCGATCTAAATCGTGCGGCTCGGCGTCGTCGTCCTCCTCCCGCACCCTCTCCTCTCGCGTGTGCAGCGGGCTATGGCGATGGAGTGGGCGCCACGTCGTCGCGTCACTTGAGCGGTATTCAACGGGTCTCTGGCAGCATTTAATGCTTCTACGTGCTCCTCCCGGAAGTCCCGCCACTTGCTCCCGTCCCCTCTCGAGCTCCCTTGGCGGTGAAAGGACCCGAGGCTCTCCCGCCGCTGCTCTCTTCCTCCCTCAGCTACTTTAGCCCTTTGGCCTCTTTCCTTGGCTTCCATTAGCCTCACAGATACTCTAGCGAGCACCCTCGGTCTTTGTTCGTGCTCCACTCGCCTTGTCACCGCTTCGCCATTGCCGCCTCTGGAGCTTCGGTGAAGGCAAGGCTCGATGGCGCCTCTCCTTTCTCTCTACTCCACTTCTCTCTCTCACCTCTGTGGTGGTTAACCCTCTCCCAATTTTGGGTTTCCCAGAGTGAGGTGAATCGAGATTTTGTAGCTCATGTCAAGAACGCCCCTTTCGTCTCCACCTCTGGTGAGTCCACCTCCTCTCGATTCCCTCTCTGGCAATCGGTGGGGTGATTAGGGCCCGATTTGATGACCGGTCGCGTTGTCTTCTCTCGGTGGCTTCTCCTCGTGCCGCCAGATGCGCCGCCATGTTCTTCGTCGGCAACCTTTGCGCCACCCCAGCTCTCCGCGTCACTCGGGTGAGTCATCGGTAGCATGTAGTTACCCGTGCACCGCTTGGCGACCGCCGCGAGCTCCTCCTCGCGTTGTCGTTTCAGTAGAGTCGCCCGCCGCCGCCGCCGCCGCTGCCATGTGGACCTCACCGGAGGGTGAGTGGTGTTGGCGTGACCCTTGATGCTATTGTGCACCCGTAGGTGCGCTTGGTTCGCGCCGCCGTCTGCGTAGGTCGCCGGCGTTTACGGTGAAGCCGCTCGATGCCGCGGGTAATCACCGGGCGCCGCTTTCGTTTTGGTCGATGAGTGTGAGCCGCCCATTTGCGAGATCTGTGACGGAGATCGATCGTAGTTGGCGTGTGCATCGTGTCGTTTCCACTATGAGCCGCCCGATCTTCGATCAACGCCCACAATCCCGCTCCATTTTCGCGCGAGCCCAACCTCGCCGACTCGATTCAACGTTGGCGTTGGATTCTCCATCAACGGTCCACGTTGTTAGCTTCGTGGCGCAGCGGGCGCTGTTGACCTGATCGTGGGCCGCACGATTCAGGATCTACGGTTCACAATAGGCCACGCCTTAATGGGTTTATGAATTTCCGAGAGCTTTATTTTTGAACCGAAAAAGGTATTAATCTTTGTCAATGCATATCTTTTTCATGGGAATTCATTTTAGATGATTCCACTTCTGTTAATTCAGTTAGGATCTAAACTTTAATCTAAAAATGTTTAGAAGATTAATATGACTCCAGAAAAGCATGAAATTAGATTTTAAACATTCTCAGCTTTATTATTGCAATGAAATTCCTGTTAAATTGAAAAATACATAACAAATTCAATATAAATCCTTTTTAGTTAAACTCAACTTTGTTAATTCTGTTATTACCTATACTTTAATCTAAAAATACTTGTAATCATGTGTTAGTTGCAAAATGTCCAGAATTAACTTTGACTTTGCATAGGCTTTAATTGTTTACTAGAAAACATTGCAACTTGTAAAATGCATAACTAATTCTCTGTAAATGATTTTTGAGTGAATCCAAGTCTGTTGGGTTCCTCTATTAATGAACTTGCTAGGAAAAATAGTTTTGAACATGTTACTGTTTCTAGGAGAAATAATCATGCATTATAATTTTGTTCAAGTTCTTGTTTCAAAAGTTAGTAGAGAATGCAATATAGCCCCAAATGGGATGAACCCTATTTTGCTGTTCCTCTCATGAGATGCTTGAACTACTGTAAAATTTTCAGGTTCCCTACATGTCTAGAAATTTTGTCGATGAATAGTAACCTAATTCTAATTACTAGGCTGAGCAAAAGTGTTTTCATCATAACTTTTGCATTAAAGATCCAAATCAGTTGATTCTTGTTTCTATATTCATGTTAAATCAATACCTTGCTGCTATAAAAATTTCAAAACATTCGGAGAACTTTTGCTGTTGGGTCTTGTTGCTTTTCTTTATTCTTATCGACTCTTTATCGCCTTTTCGTTAGGGTTCGACATTTGTGGTAATCCCGAGAACGATCCTCCGCAACAAAGTGACCCTCAACAGCCAAGCAAGCAGTTTGACCATGATTCATCCTATAATTGCAAGTCTATTATGTTGTTTAAACTCTATGTATGCATTGCTACTTTGTTTTAATTATGGTTAGTGGATCCTATAGTTGCATAATCTGTAGGAATACCATGTCTTTACTACCATGAGCCTAGGTTATTTGCTGTGGTTGGAGTTCGTGGATGAACTCCTATCACTTAGTAGTTGTGATTTCAAATGCTTAGCAATGCTTAGATAACGGTAGAAATGGGCGATCATCGGCTTAGTCGATGGTCTTGATCACACAAATCTAAATATTACTCCTTTATGTCCAGCACTTGTGCTTTGTTAATTTGTAAAGTAAAAATCTGAAAATAAAAGATTGTTTAGACTTGGGCATATTGGATGAATGGTGTGGTTTTTGGATTGTGGAAGTATGCCTAAGTCCCTAAGGACCGAGTTACTTGCGCCTCCGTCTCGAGCATATTATGCGTACTAACCACACGAGGGGAAATGGGACCCTCTTGACTAAGTACTTTGGAGGGTGTTAATTGGGGTCGCTCGGTTGGTGGTTTTAAAGATAAAATGTGTGTGTGTGTGTGGGAGGAGCATTAGCTTCCTGTAGGTCGCCTAATGTCTCCTTCTCCTCGTGGGTTGTGCGACTCGAAATTAGCATTGTCCATTGGAAATGTCTCAGAGGACTTAGCCGTGCAGTAAGACCTTTGGTCGTGTGCGTAAAGGAAAGGCGGTCGACGTGTGGGTACAGTGGTACACCCCGCAGGATAAAACTATTCAATAGCCTCGCCCTAGGTTATGGACACGCCGGATACGCCCCGTGAGAACTAGACTACAACATTTAATTAAAAACTTGACTTGGTTGGTATGAACGGGGAGTTCATGCTATTGTTGTGGTGACTAATGGGTTAGTCACTTCTAGGTTGTTCATGTTGTTGTTATTATGTATTATCACGTTGTTATTTCAACAATTAAAAATGCTTTGCCAAATTGCCTTCAATCTATTATGTTATTGCAAATAAATGTTGTTTTATGCTAAATGAGACATACAACCTCCACTTACATAAAGCTTGCATGTAGCATATGTTATAGGCCTGTTATCTTACACGTAAGTCTTGCGGAGTACTTTATGTACTCATCTGCCCGTGGTTGTGGTATTTTTGTGGCTTTTGTTGCAGAGGAGAGGGTGAGATCCTAGAGCCTCACTTTTGTCCTCGTGTTGCGCCTTCTTCGACGGCTAGCTTGGCGGTCGGTCGATGCCTAGGGTTAAGGCACACCGATTGGCTTTGTGTTATAGCCATCTTTATGGCACTTTTGCTTCCGCTGTTATCTCTTTAGAATTGTTGCTATTTGGTCTTAGGGCCCCTCTTTTGTTATAGCTATTCCATATTAATATTAACTTCTGGTTTGTTGCTTATGTACTATGTGTTGTATGGAATTGATACATTCTTTTGTTGTGAGGTATGTATACCGCATTCGAAGTATACATCTTCGAGACCGGTTTATTTGGTTGATAATACTAGGTCAATCGGATGACTAAGTATTATGAGCCTAATAAACACCGGGGGTCTCACATTAATCAAAGGAAAATGAGAAATATCTACACCGCTGAGCGTGGTGGGTCCAGATTATAACGGTCTAGATTATAAAAATAATCAATTTCAAGTACAATAAAACTAAAATTCAGAATAAAAGTAAAATAAAATTGGAAATTTAATTTCCATACAATTCTAAGTAAAATCCTTAAATAATTATAATTCGTAATAAAAAATAGGAATAGATTTGTATACTAAGCACAACAAAAAATACCTGAAATTTGAAATAAAAATACAATAAAATTAGCAATTGGATATGTATACTAATTCCAAGGAAAATATATGAAATTCGAATAAAAATAAAATAAAATTTGCAATTTTATTTTCATACTAATTCTAAAGTAAAATCCCTAAATAAGTAACAGTTGGAATAAATTAAATAAAATTAGCAATTTGATTTGTATACGAACTTCGATAAAAATAACTAAAATTTTGAACAAAAATAAAAGTTATAGCGAGAATAGCACGAATGGTGCCAAGGAGACGCAAAAGAAGTGATCATGTTCGCACTTAAAGGCTACAAATTCCTACGTTAATTGGAGGAAAAGAGAAACACCTACACCGTTGATCATGGTAGGCCGAGATTATAACGATCTAGATTAAAATAAAGAGTCCATATCAAGTACAATAAAAATAAAATTCATAAAAATAAAATAAAATTATCAATTTGATTTCCATACTAATTCCTAAGTATAATCCCTAAATAATTATAATTCATAATAAAAATTAAACAAAAATGGGCAATTAGATTTGTATACAAAATCCAAAAAACATATAACTAAAATTTAGAACAAAAATAAAATAAAATTATTAATTTGATTTTCATACTAATCCCTAAGTAAAATACCTAAATAAATATAGTTCGTAAAAATAAAAAAAAATAAAAAATAGCAATTGGATTAGTATACAAATCCCAACAAAAATAATAATTGATTTCAGAATAAAAATAAAATAAAATAAGCAATTTTATATTGATATCCAAAGTAAATCCTAAATAATAGTAATTCGTAATACAAATTAAAGAAAAATTAACAATTGGATTAGTATATGAATTCCAACAAAAAAAATGAAATTATGGATAAAAATAAAATAATATTTACAATTTGATTTCCATACGTATTCCAAAGTAAAATCACTTAATAACTAAAATTCAGAATATATTAAATAAAATTAGCAATTTAATTTGTATATGAACTATGTCGATCTTATGAAGCAAATGCGAATGATGCGACCTAGGGGATTACACATAGGAGACATGGTGTTTAGATAGATTCAGACATTCTCTGAAGAGAATATCAATCCTAATTCTTGTGTGCTTGTATTGAATGAGATTACAATGGGGTGCAACGTGCTCAGGATGAACAAAGTGCAACTAAAACTATCCTTCTGATCTCTCCCCTCTGTCATCTGATTCTGTCCCTTATATTGTGTCGAAGAGGTGGAAGTTACTGCCCATGGAAAGACGCCTTGTCAATTCCTTGATCTCCCACGTGGGCAACAGTTGTTGTCAGTGAATCTCCTTCTCCACATAATCGTCGAGCGGTTATTGTCAGAGGTAGGAGGCGAGAATGTGTGGTTACATCAGAGAGACAAGGGCACATATTTCCTTTTAATGGTATATTGCGGTGGACGTACTATCTGTCAGATAGTTGGGCCCACATGTCTACTGGTGGCCCTTGCCCGACCAAGGGATGGTCGATGCTTGAATCAACTTAAGCATGTTCTCCTTGACCAGGGGTATACATGGAGGCTATTGACTGAGTCTTTGTTCTGACAACTACTGTAGTTGATAGCCTCATTTTTTAAGGATTATTTAATCCTCGTCAAAATCCAACATAACCAAAATTTTAAATAAAAATATAAGTTATAATGAGGATATCACGAATGGTGAGGAGACCACGAAATAGTGCAATGGCGTCCATCTGTCATACAAGAAGACATTGATCCACAAGGAAGCGAAGAGTCGAGACAGTGGCGGCGAAAATAAGGATAACGTCATGCTGCTCACCTTAGGCGAAAATAAGTTGTATTTTCCTTCGAGCTTCTATTGTCATTTCTAATGTTTATGATATCTTAAAAATTTAAATAGCTATAAGATATGTAAATATATTCTCAAGTATCTAAGTTATATCATTTAATATTACAAACTTTAAAATAAATTTAACCACGCAAATACGTGGATCACCTGCTAGTTGTGCTAGTTGTTGTATAAGACCAAACTTCGGCCAGGCACATCCAAATACGCACCAGAAGTAGGCTTATCTTCATTGCTCATGCAAAGGATGTGTTTCCGCACCAAGAAAAAAACTAAGAACCTGTCAGCACAAACAGCGTCACCGCGCGCTCTCTCTCTCTCTCTCTCACGGTAATGTAGATAAAAGCGGTGGACGATGGCACTTTTGCTATATGACCAATAAACTTTAGTCCCTCTTTCCCAGTGACAAACTGACAATGCAATTTGATCTCTTTTTTATCGTGTAAAGTGCGGAGGCGACATATGCGCAAGCAACTCTGCAAGCTTCTTTTTTACACTTGAAAAGTGCCGAGGCAACTTTGGAAAATCAATTGCTTAACGAGCAGTCAATGCACACCTGATCACGCCGCACAGACTCTCCGCGAGTCCACATCCGATTCGTGGAGGGAAGAGATACCGAAGGCCTTGAAATTTACTCCATCAAGTCATGCGAGATCTTACACCGATACTCCACTATAGTCCTACACCCTTGTGGGACAATCATTCGATTGTACACAAATCGGAATGGATAAAGGTTGCTTCAGGAAATGAGGTTCTCTACTCGAGATGTAGAGTGTGGAGTGAATCGAATCACTCGCCCCACTGGCACGTATGACGAATCTATTATGATCATGTGCATGTGGCCAGGTGAGGGGTGCGATATTGAACAATCAAGAAGGCGGCAGGAGCGTCTCAAAAAGAATAAGAAGAAGTCAGCAGGACAAATAATAATAGATACAGCCCCCTGTTTCGTCATCTAGCTCGATCCAGGCAGTCGATTCTTGATCAGATAGCTCCAGTGCTGTATGGTGAGAGTGGCCACGACATATCTGTGTCCATGTGAGGGATCATCAGAGCCAATTGGGAAGCCATCTTGGCGCTGCAGATTAAAGAAACACAAGGGGGAGAAGATATTGTTGAGAAACCCAGATTTAGGGATTGATGGGTGGAACACCTAAACTACCCTCGGTGGGTTTTAGTCTTTAAATAGGACCTCATTGTATTCAGTAAGAGATCAATCTATCAATAAAGAGGTTCCCCGTATTGTATCTACATCGTTCGTCTCGCTATGATTGTTTATCTATTGTGTGGTGACTGATTGTTGAATTTCTGCGATTACTACGTCTGGCTATCGAAAAAGATCTTTTCTAGGCTGCTTCCACAGCCTCACATTCATGCATCTACTCATCTCACTTCCCTCCAGAAAAAAAAAGGGCCAGGGTGCAGATGAGAACAGCAGCATCTGGCCAGGCTAGGCTAAGAGATGAATAGATGATGCGCTGCTGGGTCCCTTGGTGTCTTCTGGGACGGCCTCGCCCGAAGTTACATCTGTAGCGCAGAAAAAAAGAACATACACGGTGCGCATACATGGATGGATCGGCGTATCAGAAACAGAATTGCACGGATCGGAGACAGCAGCCGGCTGCAGAAAGCACGCACCAACTTGGGCGATCCGTAGTGGAAGCACCAGGGCTTTTCCACGGGAGGATTTGTGGCGAGGAGGGTTGCTACTTGATTGGCAGTATGAGAAGAACCGGATCCCCATGAGCTTTTTCACCAGAGAATGTGAGTGAAAGATGGTCACGGAGTCACAGCCTGCTCGGAATTGGATGCCCCTTCTGGCGCGGGTAGCCATCAAGATTGAGAGGAGAATTTGAGCTGCTCAGGTCAGGTGGCGCGCAAGCGCAAGCTAAGCGGCACGGTGCGTCAATGCTAGGCTAGCCGTGATTGTTATGTCACCGGCAGCAATCTTGTCTCGGATTTGGAGGTCAATCAGAGACCCCCTGTCCCAAGCGAGGACCCCGAGCAAGGAAACAACTTATGTGTAGGAGTACTTTTTAGTACTAGTAGTCACTTGGTGTGACATGTTGCCGGATCAATTGTAGTAGCCCAGCCTTTTGCCGTCAACAAGCACTTGAGTTGCTTCTTGCAGTAACTTGGTGGCTGGCATGTTTGCTGGATCAACTGTAGTAGATGCCTTTTGCCGTCAACTAGCGCTTGAAAGTTGAAACCAGTCGTCTGCGCTACGGGTCTACAGCTCCCACAAGGCAGGTACCAATCATGCAGAGAAACTTTTTCAATTTTACCAGGCTGAACAATTCATACCAAAGCCCAAGTTTGCTCATGGGTTGCATATGACATCTTGTAACTAGCCCTGGGCCTAGCTGTAAACAAGACTACCAGTATTCCACACATGAGCAGAGGAGGCAGATCTATGCTATTGCGTTGCAGTTTACACCCGTAACAGAGTCATCAGAACACTTGTATCAAAATCCAAAAGGGGGTATCATGATTATTGGCTAGTACTAAACAGTACATGAGTTCCTTGCTCCCACCATTCCACCAATACCCAACTCTTAGCAATGAACCAATGAATTTCCAGGCACCGGATCAGTTTACACTTCTGATCGACGATTTCGACATCTCACCACCAATCCAAAAAGACGAAGACTAACCAAACAATCAGTTCAGCATTGAAGTGTGGCGATTACAGATGAGCTGGCTGCAGATATGTTCGCTCATAGTCATATAGGCCCGCCAGTTCTCCCCTGGGTCATCAACCTAGTCTTCACGAGATCGAAGGGTCCAGTGCAGATTGGCCCTGCAGTTCCTGCAAGGAACCCCGAGACCATCGACTGCCATGGCTGGAGAACCTTCCCGTCTCCTTCATGCTTCTTCCAGAGGACAATGTCGAATGTGTTCTTGGCTGTGAACATTGCAGCTTGTTTTGTGCCATTACGCATCATAGTTGGTAATGCTCCAGCCCAGAGACCAAAAAGGCCTTCCTCCTGAACGATCGTCTTTGCACAGTGTATGGGCCCTTTATATCTGAGCAGGTCTGGGCTCACTCCTTTCTGTTGATGTAATCTGATCTTTACCACCTGCATCCACCGTAAAGAAACATTACAGCAATTCCCTCAATAGTACAAGCTTTAAATAAACAAAAAATTCAGTGACAAATGTAAATTTAGTTCCCCCTGAATATGATAAACAACGTACATAAAAAAATTGTCAGATAATTTTATGTAAATTTTAAGGGTGCTATTTGTTCCATTTCCCTACTTTTACTTCATAGAATATTAATTACGCTCTACAATACTTGATTGTCTTCGTTTTCAGCTCGCACTGATGATTCATTCCTAGAACACTGCACTTCCAGTCAAGGATAGAAAAACTGAATTTACAAAAAATAACGGTGGTTTTCAGGCCAACATTCCATTTCATCTCATTTTGTCTTTGTATCTTCTACAATTTATAACTTCCAGCAACTTCTAATAATTAGTAGTACTTCCTTAATCCTTCCCAACTAGCATCAGTAGCATGAAGCAATATTATTACAGTTGTGCTATAGAAGCTGCTGGTCCAATTAAAAGGGACAGGTTGGACTAGATAACTTCGGGTGCATATCTAGTGCACATAGTGCATTTGGTGCACATATGCATAAACTTTTTGTTTGGGTATCAAACAAGCATAAAAAATTCTGAAAAAAAATTCTAGATGTAGTTGATGGTGTTTTGTTCCGCCCTTTAAAATTTCAAGTTCAAACTCAATGTATGTTAGAAGAAACAAAAAAGAGAAATTCACTGTGAATAGTATGGAAAGAGGAAAGAGGAAAGAGAAAACAGGAAATGTTACTATTCACAGTGAATTTCTCTTTTTTGTTTCTTCTAATATACATTGAGTTTGAACTTGAAATTTTAAAGGGCGGAACAAAACACCATCAACTACATCTAGAATTTTTTTCAGAATTTTTTATACTTGTTTGATACCCAAACAAAAAATTTGTGCATATGTGCACCAAATACACTATGTGCACTAGATATGCACCCGATAACTTCCACTTTGGCCAGGACTCTGTAAGTACAACATCAGAGGAACCTCCAAACCAATATTCACAATGCATTATATAGTTTATCGAATCAAGCTCCCATTCCTTCTTTATAGCTAACCGAATTCCCCGTGCAATTGTGTGGCTAGCTATTATAATACCTTTAAACATAATGTTGTATTTGTTATCCAACTCTAATACTTATATATAACTGAAAATACAATTGTATTTTTCACACTACTTTAATAGCTCCTATATGCATCTAATTAATCTGCAGCATTATAATCTGGACCCATCATAATTGACGATATAGATCTTTCTCCTTTTCTTCCGATTAACGTGGTAATTTTTAGCCATTGAGCAAACGTAATGATTTCTTTTTTCTATATTAATAATATAATAGATACCATAAAAGCTTCCAACGAGACATTTTTGTTCCAAATTAGACCTATATATGAGTTTTGATCCTGCTACCTTATCGTTTCGTTCTCCCTTTTGATATGCTCATTTTATTTTCCTATGGTCGTCTAGTCATTGTTATGTAGGAAACAATATGATGCTAACAAGTCTCGAAAGATGCTACTTCAAAAATGTTTTGGTGTTTCCCATTTAACACAACGGAAATGTGTTGGGAATAGATTTTTTTAATTAATTAACCTTTTTTGAATTTTATTTTAAAGTTAACCCCCGACGCACTTTATTTCTAATTCTGATCCCTTTGGTCACGCCATGGGTGGTGGCGTGACAAAACAACACTATCACGCACTAGGATAAATCTTCAAAATAGCACTTTTTGTCACGCCACTGGTTGTGGCGTGACCAAATAACACTGTCACGCTACTTCCAATAGCGTGACAAAAATTTGACCAGAAATGGTGATCGGCTATAACTTCTGGGTCAAATGTATTTGACAGCATTCTAATGGGCAACCAAATTCTTTTAAAACAAAACACACAAAAGGACTACCTATTATATTGACAAAGAAGATACTACAATGGGCAACAGGCCTCACGCGTGACGTAAGCCAAATTCTTGACCATTGGCTTGGGCATGGTACTAGCTGTGGTAAAAATGGCAGTTTTAGTAAACATTCAGAATTAATTCTAGCATAATTAATGATAATTAAAGCATAATTTCAGCAGCATTTAAATGACAAAATTAGCATATACATATGTAAATTATTCGAGTCATTTAAACATGATAATATGCTCAATCAGTTGGACAATTAAAATCAGCATAACGCTCAGATTTAATTGTTTGTTTATTGCTCTCGGATAAAGTGTTGCCCAAGATATACTCTTGGCCTTCTCACTACATATGTCAATGTTTTTCATAAATTGAATATGACAATAAAAAACAGACTTTGAGCTCTAAAGAATGCTTCACCAATAACAAGAAGTTTCTTTTCAGCCAACTGTGAATTGATTTTGCTTAACAGCACAATGAATCACAGAATCAATACTTTAGCATTTCAGTCAACAGAAAGTATATGACTAACAGAGCAAAAGATCACAGATTCAGTATGAAAGCCAATAAGCTGACATAGGACCAACAGGGTCACAGAGCAATAATTAAATCCAATACAGTATACACAATGCAACTAAAATACTGAAAACAACAGAGCCTCTATAATGAGATGAACTGACAACAGTAAGCAATTTCAATGAGCTCAAGTATGATTTTGCTAGCAAACCAATTTCATGATATGACAAACATCCTCATTGAGCATTTAATTGAACCCACAGACATTACTTGCAAAGTCTCCCAGTACTAGACCAAATTACAAAATGTAATTAACTAGTACAACACACAATGCTCAGTAATGTGGAAGATGGAAATCAACGATACTCACGATGCGGATGGCACTCAAAGCCACCGAGTAGAACCGGGTAAGGCACGCCAGATGGCGCTGTCTCAGAAAACCAATTGCCTCACTGTGCTGCGAATACCAGACAAGGTTGACGGGGATACAATGCCAATCTTCGCAATTCGGGACACACCGAAAAATAAAGCCGAGGTACAGGAGATGCCGCACAAGAACCAAACCGAGGTTCTTCTTCCTCAATGGGACAATCAAAACAAAACCCAAATGTGCAAGTTCTTGATTCCCAAATTGAATGCCCACAGAAGAGTGGCACAAAATTGGAACTAACCAAATGTGCACAACTCTAGGAGCCTGCGTACAACGCACCCAAGCTGCCCGCATCGCTCGCAACCAGGCTGAAGGCAAAGCACACACGAAGCTATCTTCCTTACGTTGGAGATATCATCTCCAAACCTTATCTCTTCCCATATCACAATGACAAGTAGGTCCATTTCTTTTCCTTTCCTTTTCTAATTCTTCTTTTCTCAAAATACGAAATTACCAATTAGCCCTGAAAATATACAACACTAGCAAACCACTACAATTTGACTGCAAAGTATAGAGCTGCCATTTATTTATCCCAAATCCCAAGTTGCCAAAGATGCATCTAACATCATTCACCACAAGATTAAACAACTGCCACACCTGTCTTACTCCAATCTTTTTCTATAAATTAAAGATGCAACTTTTACATCGATAACCTACACGTAAGATCTGGCAAGTTCTTTTTTCGGCTAGAATCACCTAGAGTTGTTCCAAATAAAAAATAAAAAAAAATTTGTGAATAGTTTTTTGCGATCCGTATGGCGCAAATAACACTGTTGCGATCATTTTTTTTAACACAAATAGCGCTCGTTGTGACGAAATTGCAATTTTGACGCCTCATCTGCACGATGGCCGACTAGACTCGATGTCGATACGACACGTGGCGAAGTCCGACCGGATTTGGCTCATCTGTCCTGTGGGCAGCCGGATTTGCACCACGTTTGGCCTATGGGCGGCCGGATTTGCACCACATCGCCAAGCCCGGCCCGTGGAGTGCCGGATTTGCGCCACCTTGCCTAGTCCGGCCCGTGGGCGATTGGACTTTCCGCCATGTCACCTTGTCCGACCCGTGGGCGGTCGGACTTCCCTCCACGTCACCTCATCTGGCCTGTGGCCGGCCGGACGCGCCGCTTCACCCGGCCCCCGCACACCTCCATCATGTTCTTGTCCATATATGCAAGCATGCATGCATGCTTGCAAGAGATTAGCGCGGGAGGGAACTGGATTCCCTGTGCAGCACCCTCTTGTGCCGTCTATTTAATCGCAGGAGAGTAGAATTTCGCTTAGTCGTAGTGAAATTAATCTTATTTAATTTATTAGTTGTAATTTTTAGGCGTAGTTAATTAGTTACCAATTGATTAGTCGTAAGTACATTGTTTTACTCAATTAATTAGTTTGATATAGTTAGTAAGAATTAAGTCTTAATAAATTAGTAGTCATTAATTAGTCGTAAATACTTTAGTCGTATTTTATAAGACGTGATTAATTTGCTGTCATTAATTAGTGGTAATTAATTTAGTGGACTTAGCTAGCCGTAATATTTTTTTTGTTTTCAATCTGTGGTAATAAATTAGGTGTAATTATTTTAGTGCTATTTAATCGTAATTAATTCAGCCGTGAGTAATGTAGATGTCATTATGTAACACACGTTCATTTATGGTAATTAATTAGTCTTAATTATTTGAGTCACAACTATTTTAGTCATACTTAATATGGTTCTAGTTATTTAGTGTCCATTAATTTGTTCTCTGTAATTATGCATAATTTATAATTTCTAGTAATCTATTGTCATCATCAATTTTTTCACTAATAGTCTGTCTCTTTCATGTCTTGCAAGCCATGCCTCTACCAGAGTTTCTGAAACCCTTCTACGACGAGAATCACCGGTGCAAGTCGTGCATCGATGGGGACACAAATGGTCCTCCACCCCTAGCGCTTCAGGCCGGGAGGGATTGCTGGGAGCTGGATGCTCGCTACGTCTCCATCCTCTGGGACACGGGCTTGTTGCCCTTCGCGAGCCTGGTCTCCGTCAGACGCCACTTCACCCTGGATAGCAGTCTGCTGTCGGCACTTGTTGATAGGTGGAGGCCCGAGACGCAAACGTTCCACTTTCGGTGGGTCCGAGATGCACACGCCCGTCGCCATAAAACACTACCAAGGTTTGCATATTCGAAATTACCTAAAGCCACGACAACCCGATGATATAACAAACATGGTATGTAGTTACCACAAATTAATTAGCAACCAATTGAATACTTGTCCCAAAAATACTTACGAGTTATGCACAAAGTTAAATACTTAATTGACCAAGGTGAGATTGCCCAATTTTTAACCAAATTACCAAGATTCAAAATTTCCCAAGCACAAAGTTCCGCCATATCATAATTTTTTCCACTCTCCTCAGTGTAAATCTTTTTCTACCCTGTTGGTTAAGTGCATCACATGACATCAACGAGTAACAGCACACAACACACAGTTATTACACAATGTTCCATAATCACTTATTCAAGTTTAGATTTGCAACTCAAAATGATATCAACAACTCATTGCATGGCTAAGCAGACTATTTGTGTCTAACCAACTCACGTTGGTGCTATGATAATACCAACTAATAATGAACCACGCTAGGGTGACAAAAGATCATGGTAATACAATGAGCAAAGTGGATATAATCAAATGGGTGAAAAGGTAAATCCAAAAAATTTAAAGAAATAAATACTTGAAGTAAAATGTAATAATTTGAATCAAAGTAATTTAGGAAAAACTGGTTCAACATGGTCAAAGGTACAACTTGCCTTGAAACAAGTCTTGGTACTGGTCTTGAGCTTGATGAACTCCCCCTTCTTCAAAAGCTCCCAAAGTATCAACGTCTACTCGCAAACGAAAGAGAAAAACCGAATAAATGCAAAACCTAGCAACAAATAAACTCTAAAAATTAAATAAAAATGTCAGGAAGGTAGGGCTCAAATTTAGATGAATTTAGAAACTTGAATGAGTTCAATCGGAGTTCGCATAAGGAAGAACAAACTCTTGGAAGATTTAAATCTAGGAAAAAGAGAAAGAAAACACTATTTTGATTTTTTTAGAAATTTTCTTTCTAAAGGAAATTCCAAAATATTGCATCAGCATGATGTCAGCAATGAATTTCAAAATTAAAAGAAATTCAAAAAATAGAGAATAGAGGCTAATAGGTGGGACCCTTGGTCTATGGACCAAGTCCATGAGGTTGGCTCGGTTCATGATGGATCGGGTGCACACGATGAGTGGATGTTATGTGGGTCCTACATGTCATTGGGTTCGGGCTTGGGGTGACACGCAGACGCGCACGTGGTCTGCTAACTGGACGACACATGGGCAAGGATGCCGAGGTGGCAGAAGAGGTGGTGTGCCACGGTCACTCAACGCCGGCGGTGAACTGGGATCGAGGGACCCCGGCGAAAGGAGGCTGGATGGCGACGATGAGAGTTGGTATCCCGGCAAAGGAGACACGAGGAAAACGATGACGCAGTTGGTTTTCACCAGAGATGACCACAGCAGCGGTGGTGAGGGGTTAAGTGGCGGCAACGGCAAAGTGGTGGGTTCCTGGAGACAATGAGGTGCGCATCGCGTTGAACACGATGAGGGGATCTCGTTTTCAGTGACAAAGTGGACGAAGGCTCACCGGTGGTGGCAAAATTTGGTGAGGAAAGCTTTGGTGGCCATAATCTTCTCAGGCTCGATTCGGCAAGAAGATGACGCAATCCGAGGGGCGAGTTAGGGTTTCCGAGGGCAGAGAGTAGGGCAGAGCTTTTGGCGCGGGTGCAGAAGCTTTTAAAGGCTTGGGGCAAGAGAATACAGGTGAAGCATGGTGACACGTCGTTGTGTTCGACTCAGGCACATCACAAGGAAACATGAGTAGGGAGGAGACGATGCTGATGGGTGGGACCCTCTAGTCAGCGAGAGGAGAGAGGAACGGAGGTGCTCCCTTAGGCTGGCTCGAGTGGGAAAGAGTGACGGGCTGGGTTGGCGACGAAGGAAAATGAGACAGGGCTGAAAAGAAAAAGAAAGAGGCCGGCAAAAAGAAAATCAACCTGAAAGATTTTTCCTGAGATTTAAATTACTTTTGTATTTTAGAAGTATCAAAAAAATCCAAAAGGCACATTAAAAAATAGCAAATGAAATCGAAAAATTCTAGAAAAATCTGTAAAATATTCCCAAGCACAAAGAAGCCAAATAAAATATTTTTAAATTTCATTGATGTTCAGATTAGTCAGATTAAATTGTTTTGATATTTTAAAGTCCCATTTAATCTTTATTAAATTCAAATAAAATTTGGTGAATTTTTCCAAGGGACTAAACTACTCAAAAAGATTTTGAAACTCAAAAATTCGGGATGTTACAAACCACCCCCCTTAATGGAATCTGGACCCCAAGGCTAGTTTGAGAAAAGGCTAGGAAACTTGGCTTTCAGCTTGACGAGGATCTAGTAATCCTCATTTTATCTTTTATCTATAATTCTTATTATGAGTAAATATGATATCATGTGGTCCCTAAGTATACCCCTTATACTTACAAGGGAGAGGCCTACCAGGTGGTCGTAAGTTCTTCTACGACCACCCCCATAGTCGTAAGTCTTGCTACGACTACCCTATGGTCATAAGTTCTTCTACGATCACTATCCAGTTGTAAAGTTATTTTACGACTACCTCATAGTCTTAAGCTCTTCTACGACCAGGTCAACCACGACTACCTTATGATCAATAAAACCTACAGACGAGTGGGTCCAATTGATTAAGGAATCCAAGCAGTCAACATACGCTGTTATTATACAAAGTAATAGAATGTAATACCCCATTATCTCTGACAAGTAACTGCCAGGCGGCGTGAAGGAGTTACCACTCCGATGATTACTGCAAACATGCATCCGTTACTGGATTTGATAAGGCGCCTCTTCATCAGGAGAAAACGGCTATTCCTTCACGACTATATAAAGACAACAGTCAGAGAGGGAAGAGGGAGGAATCGGAGGAGACAACAAGCTATGAGGAAGACAGAGAGGGAAGAGGGAGGAATCGGAGGAGACAACAAGCAATGAGGAAGACCGTTAGACACTATCTTCTGTAATAGCCTTAGTCTTTTCTCCCGATTGTACGACACACACACAATACCATACACACACAGGAGTAGGGTTGTTATTCTCTCCGGAGAAGGCCTGAACCTGTATAAAAATACCGTGTCAATCTCTCAAGTGATTCCATTCTAGGAGACCCCGAATCAAACAATCTTTCGTAAGATCGGTTCTAAAACACCGACAGTTGGCGCCGTCCGTGGGGATCTTCCGGTAATCTCTTGTCAACATACTCTCTTTTTCCCAAATCTCATGCACTCATGGAAGGAGAATGGAATGAGGAGAGCTGGTTTGACTTGGCAGATTACGTAGACGTCGACATGGATGCCGGTTTTGATTACGAACCGAGTATCGACTCATCCGTTGGTGTTGCTACCTCCAGAGATCTTTCCGCAGATCCAGGAGACCATGCCACTAATAGAGTTAAGGAGGGATCCTTATCCCCCACAATAGTACGTCCAACAGAGGAATCAATTCCTTCAAAGGACAAGGGTCAGTCCGACCACAATCAGGACTACACCCAGGCGGACTCACAACACGACGAGAGTTTTTCCTCCAAGTGTTCAGGTCCCCCTAAGGCGGTCCGACCTGGTGAGACAAGTTCTGAAAGCCACAATTCCAGGACTTTTCTTGCAAATTCGACCATCTCTCCGTAGATCACACCTGCGGATGGAGACGGTTATAACCCAGAGTTCCCCTTCCTGGAGGGGATTACTCCAAGTCGCCAGATGGTGTCTCTCGACTACTCCTCAAGCGGGGAGGCCTCGAGCGCAAGTGAGAGTCATCAACGGGAGGTCTTCGTCCTTCCCTCAGATCAAGGTCACCCTTCTAGAGACCGAGCTAGGGACACTCCCCGAAGATCACAGACTGCGCCCCCTCGCGGCAATGGCAAGGGCACCACCGGTGACGGACAGAACCAACACTTTGATGAGCGCGAGGGAAATCCTCGACATACTTGCACTCCATTGAGGCAGTCTCAAGGATCTGATATGGAAGATCTTGAGGCTATTCGACGGAAGAAGATTGTAGCCCAGAAAAATCTGCCTGGGCGCATCCAATATCAATCAGAGGAAGCTCAAGAACTCCAACACATCAACGACTTGCTCGAGAACCCTACTCAAGAGCTCGCTCGAGTGCTAGGCTACGACCTCTTCGTCGAAGAGATCGCACAAAGGCTTCGGACCACGATGGCAAGACTGGAAGCACCTCGCCAACATCATTCAGGAAGTCGTAGCAATACGACTTCTTCAGCTACCAGTCGATCAAACATATCACCGCGGAGAAATCGGCGCAACGGCGAGTCACATCGATCTCCTACTTGGAGAAATGTCTTTCGAATGACTGATGATCAACAAGCTCCTCGGAGAGGTGATCGCTCACCATTCCGACATGGAAATCTGCAGCAGCACATGGAATACGAGGAGTATTTTCCTCGTAGGACCGAGACCTACTACAGGTCGGGTCAACCTGTTACTGGGTATCGTCGAATACGATCACCTGGTGATATCAACCCTTCTTTCCTGTAAAGGAGACGTCAATAAGTTATTACTGGATGTCGGGCATTTTCGCCTGATCTCCGAGTTGTTCGCTGGCCACCTCATTTTCGACCAGTGAATATGGAGAAGTTCGATGGATCCCAAAATCCCATCGAGTTCTTTCAAATTTATACAACAGTTGTTCGAGCATCAGGAGGAGGAGAGCATATAATGGCGAATTACCTTCCAACTGTGTTCGAAGGGTCTGCTCAATCGTGGTTACTAAACCAACCACTCGAGTCAATCTATTCTTGGCAACACCTCTGCGACCTTCTACTAGCGAACTTCCAAGGCACCTACAATCGCCTTGGGAAGGAGGACGACTTACACCAGATGAGACAAAACGACCACAAGACCTTGCGCCAATTCATCAAGCGCTTTAGTCAGGTTCGTAATTCAATTCCGAAAGTTTCTGACTCGTCTGTCATCAGGGCTTTCAAGCAAGGAGTCCATAGTAGAAGGATAACGGAGGATATCGCTTTAAATCCTCCCACTACTTTCACCGAACTTTTTCAGATGGCTAATCGATATGCGACTACTTCTGAGGAGGTCGAGTGGAACAACATAATTGATTGAGAAGACAATACCTCTCGAGAACCAGGAGAAGTTAGCAAAAAGAAGGATAAGAAAGCAAAGATGTCCAAGAACAAGGCGAAGGGTCAAAACCCCAAGCCAGCAGTTCCAAGGAGGTCTTGGCTGTAAACGATAAAGAGCCACGAACCTCCAAGCCGCAGTCCGACCGAGGCAAAGGTAAGCGCCCCGATCGGAAGAACGATAAGCCTAGGTGGTGTCCTTTCCATAAAAAGGAAGGACATGACCTTTGCAACTGCCGGGTCTTCCAATGAAAGCTCGAGGACTACTACAATGGCAAAGGACCACTTCCCACTCTCGAGCAGGTAGGACAAATGAGTGGTCATAAGTCGTCAGACGACGATGAGGAGATGCCGTTCTAGGATCCGCAACATACCGTCGAGCACATCTACGGGGGATCATCAGCATACGAATCAAAGCGACAGCTTAAAGCTGCTGAACGTGAGGTAAACTCCATAGATCCTCCTCTCGTCAATAAATTACCAAAGTGGTCAGAAGCCACCATCTCAATATGTGTGAATTGTTAAGTTTTTTAGATGCATATTTTGGATACCACCAGATCAATATGTGTCTAGACGATGAAGAAAATACCGCATTCATTACACCGTTTGGTATATTTTGCTATGTCAAAATGCCATTTGGTCTAAAAAATGCCGACGCTTCTTTTCAACGCTTGATGCAATCGACTTTTTCATCTCAACTAGGCCGAAACCTGGAGGCCTATGTTGATGATCTAGTCGTTAAAAGCATGAAGAGATTTAATCATATCACTGACCTATAAGAAACATTCGACAACCTCAGAAAGCATCGTTTAAAACTCAATCCTGAGAAGTGTGTGTTCGAAATCTCTTCAGGAAAATTGCTTGGATTCCTAGTATCTATACGGGGAATCGAAGCAAATCCCGAAAAGATAAAGGCCATTCTCCAAATGCGCCCTCCGACCACAAAGAAAGAAGTCCAGAAACTCACAGGGTGCATGGCGGCTTTAAGTCGTTTCATCGTACGACTAGGAGAAAAAGGACTACCTTTCTTTAAACTTCTAAGGAAACACGAAAGTTTTGAGTCGTCGAACGAGGCAAACGCTGCCTTTGAGGATGTCAAGAGGTATCTTACGAGTGATCCTATTTTGGTTTCTCCGATGCCAGAAGAAACGCTCTTAATTTACCTAGCTGCCACGCCACAGGCAGTAAGCGCAGTATTGGTCGTAGAACATGAAAACGTACAACGACTGGTTTACTACGTTAGTGAAGTTTTACACGGGCCTAAGGAGCGTTACCCTTAGGTCCACAAACTTCTATATGCCCTTCTCATGTCTTCAAGGAAACTTGCGGCATTATTTTCAGGCGCACAAAATAGCTGTACCGTTTGAGTTTCCCTTGGGAGCGATCCTCCAGAATAGGGAAACAGTGGGACACATGGCAAAATGGTCAGTCGAACTTGGGGAGTTCGACCTCCATTTCGTGTCCCGAACGGTCGTTAAATCCCAGATCTTGGCAGACTTTGTCGTCGAATGGATAAATCCTGAACCTGTTCAGAATCCCCAGTACGATTCCCACGACCAGTGGACGATGTACTTTGACGGGTTGCTTACTTTAAGTGGCTCAGGGGCTGGGGTGGTCCTGGTATCTCCTACCGAAGAGACCTTAAAGTATGCCATACAATCAAACTTTCAGGCCACTAACAATGTGGCAGAATACGAAGGTTTGCTAGCTGGCATACGAGTTGCGAAAGCGCTCTCGATTCACCGACTACTCGTGAGGGGAGACTCTCAACTAGTCGTGAATCTAGTTTGAAAAGAGTACCAGTGCTCTAACCCGACAATGTCTCGGTACTTATCGGAAGTGCATAAGCTAGAAAAGCACTTTTTCGGTTTCGAGGCACAATTCATCCCTTGAAAGGATAATTTCCTCGCAGACCAGCTTAATCAAATGGCTTCTTCCCGATCTGTAGTACCAAAAGGAGTCTTATTGGAACAACTCCAGAAGCCATCCCTGGTTGAAGAACCAAAGACACCTCCTATTGAGACGGCTTCTCTCGAATACGAGGACACTTGGATGGCTCCCATCTACGAGTATCTTAAGAAGGGCTCTGTACCCGAAGACGATCCCGAGGCAGATCGCTTATCCCGAAAAGCCAAAATGTATACTTTGGTTGAAGGAGTCCTCTATAAACGAGGTACTCAAGGGGTGCTCATGCGATGCATTCCGTAGAGCGAAGAATTAACACTCCTTCACGACATACACAGTGGCATATGTGGAAATCATGCTTCCTATAAAACGCTGGTCGGTAAGGCCTTTCGACAAGGTTTTTACTGGCCGACAGCCCTGTACGACGCTAAAGAGTTGGTTTAAAAGTGTGTCCAATGCCAATTTCATAGCAAGCAAATACACCAACCAGCTCAAGCATTACAAATGATACCTCTATCTTGGCCTCTTGCGACCTGGGGTCTCGATATCCTAGGACCGTTCCCCAAAGCTCTAGGAGGTTTCGAGTTCCTTTTTGTGGCTATTGATACGTTCACAAAATGGATCGGGTTTAACTCAGAATCGATAACAACAGGCGACAAAGCGGTTCATGATGAGATGCGTAATTACTCGATTTGGAGTGCCAAGTCGAATAATTACAGATAATGGTAAACAATTTTCGAGCGCAAAATTTCAGGAATTTTGCGACGACTTGGGTACCAAGTTATGTTATGCTTCTGTTGCCCATCCCCAAAGCAATGGGGGCAGTCGAACGTGCGAATGGCCAAATAATGCGGGAAATTAAAACCCGAGTCTTCGACCAACTCGTCAAGCGCTCGGGGGCTTGGGTACAAGAATTACCCTCCGTATATGGGCGGTTAAATGCGACTACTAGTCGACTCTGGTGAAACACCCTTTTACGGTCTTGCCGGGCCATGCTTCCTCTGGAACTAAAGACACGGTCAACATGAGTCGAAACTTTAAATGACTCCAACCAGGAGCAGCTTCGAGTGGATGACATTAACCTACTTGAAGAAAGGAGAAACCAGGCCTTAATCCGTTCAGTAGTCTACCAACAAGCCCTGCGCAGATACTATGATCGTAAGGTCCAACCTCGCAGCCTTGCTGTAGGTGACTTGGTATTGAGGCTCTGCCAATCCAAGTCTAATCGGAATAAACTTTCTCCTAAGTGGGAAGGTCCTTACACAGTGGTCGAAGTTACCCGGCCAGGGTCAGTACGATTGGCAATGGAAGATGGCTAGGTTCTCTTGAATTCTTGGAACATCGACCAGTTATGCAAGTTTTATGTGTAACAAACCATTCAGACAATAAAGCCTCAGGTTCTTCCTACCTCTATTGTCTTATTTTTGAGTAGTGCTTTCATAATCTTTCGACTATATTCCAAACACCCAATTTTCTTTACACTGGTCGAAAGGCAGGTAACATCACCTAGTCGAAGCCTTTCCTCTCTACACGTGGTCCTGCCCACTAGAAGGAGCTTCCTAGTGTCGACTCGTTACTCACTTTTGCTGCCAATACAAAGAGTTCGGGTTCTATTTGGTCGAAATATTCTTAAAGCTAGCTTTTTTCACCTTAATTTATTTCTTCAGTTATTTTGAAAAATACTCTAAGCAGAGTGCCCTTTCTTAGATTTATTCAACCGCCTTTGGTGTACTCATTCCGTTTCAACTAGTCAGAGGAAGAAACACATCTAGTCGAAGTCTTTCCTCTCTGCACGTGGTCTTGCCCACTAGAAGGAATTTCCTAGCATAGTTCAGTTTCCTACTTTTGCTACCAGGACAGACTTATCGAGTCCACTAAGGAAGGACGAACGAATTTTTTAAAGTCCTCTAAACATTTGCCTAACTCAAGTTGCCATTCTCGATTTGATTAATCTGATCGGAGATGGTAATATCACCCAGTCGAAGCCTTTCCTCTCTGCACGTGGTCCTGCCCACTAGAAGGAACTTCTTAGAGTCGATTCATTACTACTCTTTCGACCAGTGCATGACAATCGTGATAAAAAACTACAAGTTAATCAAACATCGCTGTTTTCAGAAACCCTTTTAACACTATTTACCTAGTTTATTTAAATAAACTAAGTAAATAGTCGGGGCTTAAGATAAAGTTATTAATTTGACTTCAATTCTTAGTCTTTCGTTCGTCAATTATCTTTTGAGTTACTAACTACTTGACAAGATAATTTGCAGGAAACAAGATGGATTATATATTATATCAGCAAAAACTTGTTTTTCACAGGTTTTTATTACAAACTACTCTGAAGAGAGAGATCCCAGTTGCATCTCCTCCGAGACCTTCCTGCCGACTGGTTGCATTTCTTCAATCAACCGACTTGCTTCTGCCTCGGGGCAGTCGAAGTCGGCGTCAATTGGTTGCTTATTAAGGCTGGGGTCATGAGCTTTAAGTTTTGCCAATACATAACTTACTGCACCTTCGACCGCCTCCTTTATCGAGTCAGCTTGGTTGGCCTTCAGAGTGGTCACCAGTTCTTTCAAAGTCCCGACTTGTTCCCCAATAGTACTTATATGAGCAGCTATCATGTCTTTTGGAGGAGTTTTTCCCTCACCATGCAGCTCACCAAGTATATTTTTTAGGAGCGTGATGTTGCCTTGAAGATTAATCTTCATCGACTTCATCTCCTGTTGGTTACGAGTCGAAGCCTCGCGGAGTTGTTTATTCTCGACTACTTGCTCTGAAAGGGATAAGACTAGTCAAGCAAAAATAATTCCTAGAAGAGGAAAGAACTAGTTCTCAAGTAAAGAATTCCTTACCTGCTAGTTGAGAATCTAACTTCTTGATTTCCTTATTATGGGAAGCAATGGTCTCAGCATGTCGCTCCTCCTATAATTGGATGTCCTTTGCGTTTTCCTTGGCAATGCGGTTAGTCTCGTTAAGAATCATGATTTTTTCCTGATCCTTAGTTTCGAGTTTTCCCAGTTCGAGTTCAATTTCTAAAAAGAAATAAGAATCAGAATAAGAAAAGAACTCGTGAAGGACTGCAGGTAAAGAATTGCTTACGTGCTCGCCGAGATCTCAGCCTTTCAACCTCTTCATCTTTATCTTTGGCGATACGAGAAATCTCGTGAACGACCAAAGTTTTATCTTTAACTTCGGTTTGGAGTCTTCTTATTTCGTCCTCTTTTTCTGAAAAGAAGTAAGAGTTAAAAAGGTAAAGATCAAAGATATAAGCAGTCTTAAGTTCAGCACTTACTATTTATCTCTCCTTACAACTTTTGAGTTACAGAGTTACCCTTCTGAAGCTTCTTCAAGAGGTCTTCTTTTTCTTCCCTTAGCTTTCTTGACTCCTCTTTTTCATAATCGAGCGAGTCGGCCAAGGTCTTTTCGTCGCTATTTAACCTGTAAAGGTTAAAAGTAGACATGAGCACTATCTAACTAGTCGTAAGTTTTTCTACGACTAGAACCTAGTCGTGAGTTTTTCCACGACAAACCTCACAAGCGCTGTATAAGTAGTCAAATCCTAAAACAACTACGAATAATAGTGACTTACCACCTCTCTGCTTGTTCGCAGAGTTCCGCTTTTTCCTGTCGTAGCTCTATAAGTTGTCGGTGATATTCACCAACAGTGGCAATTTGTTCCAGAGCTTTCTGTAAAAAGAAAGATAGCAAGAAGCAAGGGAAGGCCATACATATAAGTATCCTTAAATACTTACATTCATGGTAGTACGAGCAAACATCGAGAAAACCATCTCTGGACTCTTCAGCTTGTCTATCTTCGCGACTTGATCCCACCAAACCTTTTCGAGATGCTCGTTGTCGAAAGTTTCCCCTCTGTTTGGAATATCTTTGGGATGAGGGACTCGATCGCGAGATCTAAAAGTAGAAGACTCCACGATGGAAGCAGACCCAAAGAAATCAGCACAGAAGTTGAAGTACTCCTCGTCTTCTAATTCTGTGACTGTAGCTTCTCTTTGAGGACCGGAAGGTATGTTTGCAACGACTTCCTTTCCGACACGATGATCAGGTACATCACCACCTTGGCTAGAGGCTTCTACCGTTGCCTCTGTTGTCTCCACGACCACCTCAGTGGTCGTAGTAACTACCTCAGTGGTTGTAGCAACTACTTCAGAAGCCACGATTTCCTCCGCCGCACGGGTATTAGATGATCCTTCGACTACTCCTATTGTCGTCTCTCCATCTGCGGGAGAAGCGGCAATGGGCTTCTCAATAGAAGCATCCTCGGGGGCTGAAGGAGTCAGGCTAAGAGCAACAAAAGGAAAGCACGTTAAATTGTGAAAAGCAAAAGATAAATGCTATTATTACATTTTAGTCTTTTTCACATACCTATGCACCCTGGATCTAACCAGGAACTTAGGAGTCATCTTCCCAACGGAAGATTTCTTCGACTTCTTTTCTACGACCACGTCTGGTCGGAGTTCAAGTTGAAGAATGGGCTTGGCCACGACCACGTCTGATCGTGGATTTTGAACAGGAGCCATCTCTCTGGTCTCCTGACTTTCCGGATGGCGAGATTAGTCTCGACTACTCCAAGAGCAAATACTACCCTCGGCCGTAGGCTCTCATCGATCAAGATTATCCTTCACAAAAGACATAAAGTCCTCCCGCCTCCTTTTCTAGTTGCTTAACAAAACTAGGAGAGGCAGAAACTGCGAAAGTTTCCTTGTCATAATAGAAGGGTACCTTGGCCTTGCGGGCTTTACGCTTAAGAGGTTCGGCCGCTTCGATCACCTCAGCTTCAGCAGCTTTGACCTCCCTGGCTTCAGTTGTAGCCGCATCTGCAGCAGATTTTACAGAAGATCTGGTCGAAATAAAAGAACTTGAGCCTGCTCCTCCCTTGTCGGCGACTTTCACGAGTCGACGTTTCTTAGATGGAGGAGCTGGACTTTTTCCGTTGTCATCCTCAAGGCCGATGGTTATCGGCCTCGACCTCTTGGTCATTCTGATGGTTTTCCATGCCTACTTTCTGTAAGAAAAACAGAAAGGTATTATTGACCAGTATTAAGTCGTAAGTTTTTCTACGACATTTCCTTGATCATAAGGTTTTTTACGATCACTATCTAGTCGTAAGTTTTTCTACGACAAACAACCAGTCGTAAGTTTTTCTACGACTCTAAAGTCCTAAGGATAAAATCAACCCTTGATTACCTTTAGACGCTCCATCTTCTCTTCTGCGGATAAAACCGCAAGGATTTGAGGAACTGCCACTCCAGGTGGTGGAGATTTCTCACAAACAAGTTTGACCCGAACATCAATCTCTGCTTGTGAAAGATCTGTGCAAACAGATATGACATTTATTAGACCACTTTAAAGAAAGACCAAACTGAGGGCTAAGTCGAAGATTCACTTACCTGCCTCGTAGTCCCTAGTCGGGTCTTTTGGCCCCGTATACCTCCACATAGGAGGCACTCGTTTCTTCAAAGGAGTAATTCGACGTGTGATGAAATTCTTCACCACATGCCATCCGGTCAATCCCTCCTCTTTCAAGTCCTTGATGGTTTGAATATAGGGAGTAATCCGACCGATATCCCTGGGAGTCGAATCCCAGGAAAAATTCTTTTCGGCAGCCTTCCCCGCGAAAGTAAGGCTGTCATCTTGGGTGATTTTCTAGTAAAACCACCTCTTTCTCCATCCCGGGCACGAAGACCGAGTAAACATCTGAATATACTCCTTCGACTTCCCGTCATGGAGCTTCAGACCACAACTCCCAGCAATCCCAGATTGTCGAGCCATTCCATAGAAATATTGAAAGAGCTTGAGTCCGCTAGAATTCCCAGATATGCCTCACACAGATACACAAATACACTTAGCATAGTGATGGAATTAGGACCGAGGTTCACTAATTCCACCCCAAAATGCTCGAGTACGAGTGTGAGAAAGGGGTGAGCAGGCAATCGAAGGCCACACTCACAATATGCCTGGAAGATGGGGATTTGCCCATTCCCCCCCGATGGCCAATGCTGTACAACCGCCGCAATCCATTTCACAAGAACCTTCTCTAGAATCTTCCCAGCGTCGACCAAGGCTTGAATCTTCACCGCGTCCATCTCCGACTCAGCCCACTCAGAAGCTGTCCCGGCCATCTCTCTCAGAAAGGGGAGATTTTGGATTAAGGAAGGTCTTAGGAGAAAGCACAATTGGGTTGACGGCGGATAAGGCAAGAACTCGATGAACAGCGGGAGCGATTTCGGGAAAAGTAGAAACCCAAGTTTCACCCCTCGGTAAGTATTTATAATCGTATGCTTGGGCTGAAAGGGTGGAAATCCAAGGGTTGCCACCGTTTCAGAAACCGCTCCAACAAACAGACATGTAAGAGACGGTTGTAATTCTCTAAGTTTGTCTGCCCAAGAAAATCAGGTTCGTTTTTACACCTCAAGCAAAATTACTTTCTTGGCCAAGTCTTTCTGGCCAAGTGAAATATCAATCGGAAAGGTTTTACTTCCGATCACCATACTACGACTACTTCATGGTCGAAAAAAGTTTTCTACGACTATCTGGTTGTCGTAAGCAATCTTATTGACCAAGTATATTTCTGGTCAAAGTAATGTACAAATCTCGAAGAGTTTTTCCTTCGACCATATTTTCACGACCTTCTCGTAGTCATAGGACCATCTACGACTCCTTAAGTAAGTTATTTTCTCTTGAAGCTGGGGGGCTAGATGACGAGGATCTAGTAATCCTCATTTTATCTTTTATCTATAATTCTTATTATGGGTAAATATGATGTCATGTGGTCCCTAGGTATACCCCTTATACTTACAAGGGAGAAGCCTACCAGGTGGTCGTAAGTTTTTCTATGACCACCCCCATATTCGTAAGTTTTGCTACGACTACCCTATGGTCGTAAGTTCTTCTACGATCACTATCCAGTCGTAAAGTTATTTTACGACTACCTCATAGTCGTAAGCTCTTCTACGACCAGGTTAACCACGACTACCTTATGATCAATAAAACCTACAGACGAGTGGGTCCAATTGATTAAGGAATCCAAGCAGTCAACATACACTGTTATTATACGAAGTAATAGCATGTAATACCCCATTATCTCTGACAAGTAACTGCCAGGTGGCGCGAAGGAGTTACCACTCCAATGATTACTGCAAACATGCGCCCGTTACTGGATTTTATAAGGCACCTCTTCATCAGGAGAAAACGGCTATTCCTTCACGACTATATAAAGGTAGCAGTCAGAGAGGGAAGAGGGAGGAATCGGAGGAGACAACAAGCAATGAGGAAGACAGTTAGACACTATCTTCTGTAATAGCCTTAGTCTTTTCTCCCGATTGTACGAGACACACACAATACGATACACACACAGGAGTAGGGTTGTTATTCTCTCCAGAGAAGGCCTGAACCTGTATAAAAATACTCGTGTCAATCTCTCTGCGTGATTCCATTCTAGGAGACCCCCCGAATCAAACAATCTTTACATAAGATCGGTTCTAAAACACCGACAGTTGGCGCCGTCCGTGGGGATCTTCCGGTAATCTCTTGTCAACATACTCTCTTTTTCCCAAATCTCATGCACTCATGGCAGGAGAATGGAACGAGGAGAACTGGTTTGACTTGGCAGATTACACAGACGTCGACATGGATGCCGGTTTCGATTACGAACCGAGTATCGACTCATCCGATGGTGTTGCTGCCTCCAGAGATCTTTCCGCAGATCCAGGAGACCATGCCACTAATAGAGTTGAGGAGGGATCCTTATCCCCCACAATAGTACGTCCAACAGAGGAATCAATTCCTTCAAAGGACAAGGGTCAGTCCGACCACAATCAGGACTACACCCAGGCGGACTCACAACACGACGAGAGTTTTTCCTCCAAGTGTTCAGGTCCCCCTAAGGCGGTCCGACCTGGTGAGACAAGTTCTGGAAGCCACAATTCCAGGACTTCACCAGCATCTGGTGGTCCTCTCTCTTCGGATAACTCCAGAGAGAGCGGGATCAAGCATGCTTTTCCTGCAAATTCGATCATCTCTCCGCAGATCACACCTGCGAATGGAGACGGTTATAACCCAGAGTTCCCCTTCCTGGAGGGGATTACTCCAAGTCGCCAGATGGTGTCTCTCGACTACTCCTCAAGTGGGGAGGCCTCGAGCACAAGTGAGAGTCATCAACGGGAGGTCTTCGTCCTTCCCTCAGATCAAGGTCACCCTTCTAGAGACCGAGCTAGGGACACTCCCCGAAGATCACGCATTGTGTCCCCTCGTGGCAATGGCAAGGGCATCACCGGTGATGGACAGAACCAACACTTTGATGAGCGCGAGGGAAATCCTTGACATACTCGCACTCCATTGAGACAGTCTCAAGGATCTGATATGGAAGATCTTGAGGCTATTCGATGGAAGAAGATTGCAGCCCAGAAAAATCTACCTGGGCGCATCCAATATCAATCAGAGGAAGCTCAAGAACTCCAGCACTTCAACGACTTGCTCGAGAACCCTACTCAAGAGCTCGCCCGAGCGCCAGGCTACGACCTCTTCGTCGAAGAGATCACACAAAGGCTTCGCACCACGATGGCAAGACTGGAAGCACCTCGCCGACATCATTCAGGAAGTCGTAGCAATACAACTTCTTCAGCTGCCAGTCGACCAAACATATCACCGCGGAGAAATCGACGCAACGGCGAGTTGCATCGATCTCCTACTCGGAGAAATGTCTTTCGAACGACTGATGATCAACAAGCTCCTCGGGGAGGTGATCGCTTACCATTCCGACATGGAAATATGTAGCAGCAGATGGAGTACGAGGAGTATTTCCCTCGTAGGACTGAGACCTACTACAGGTCGGGTTAACCTGTTACTAGGTATCGTCGAATACGATCACCTGGTGATATCAACCCTTCTTTCCTGCAAAGGAGACGTCAATAAGTTATTACCGGATGTCAAGCATTTTTGCCTGACCTCCGAGATGTTCGCTGGCCACCTCGTTTTCGACCAGTGAACATATAGAAGTTCGATAGATCCCAAAATCCCTTCGAGTTCCTTCAAATTTATACAACAGCTGTCCGAGCAGCAGGAGGAGGAGAGCATGTAATGGCGAATTACCTTCTAACTGTGCTCGAAGGGTCTGCTCGATCGTGGTTACTAAACCAACCACTCGAGTCAATCTATTCTTGGCAACACCTCTGCGACCTTCTACTAGCGAACTTCCAAGGCATCTACAATCGCCCTAGGAAGGAGGACGACTTACACTGGATGGGACAGAACGACCATGAGACCTTGCACCAATTCATCAAGCGCTTTAGTCAGGTTCGTAATTCAATTCCGAAAGTTTCTGACTCATCTGTCATCAGGGCTTTCAAGCAAGGAGTCCGTAGTAGAAGGAAAACGGAGGATATCGCTTTAAATCCTCCCACTACGAGTGCATCGCTTCCGGCGATGGTCATGATATTCCCTGTTTTCTTAGTTAATGTCTAGAAATATTTAGTTTCCCTAAAAATTGAATTAGTGCTGCAACTTCCACAAGTGAGATTTTCTCTTCCGCCATTGGATCATACCGGGTTGTTCTATATTTAAAACATAATTTATAATCAAACAATTATTCAACAGGAAATATAGTTCGAAATGAAATAGAACAAGCATAGACCAATAAGATAATGAATTGAATTAATCTAGAAAAAATAAGAATGCCAAGAGTTTAGCCTAAGCAAATAATGAAAGATAAATGCTCAACATGAGCATGAATAAACCAATGTTCATCGGAAATTTAAACTAAGCTAATATGCAAAAAATTATCTAAGGAGACCACTTCAGGTGTCCAAATGAATCCTAGTTGTCCTTATGGAGGTCCAGGAGCTCCAACCCATGAACATCATCGTGATCCTTGGAGGTGCCTTCTCCCGCCGCATCGTCAAGAATCATGTAATCAGTCTTCTCGACGTCTTGGCTAGGAGACGGTCCAGTCAGAGCGGGCTGAGCAGCGAATTGAGCCTCAATATTGCTCCCGTGAGTCTTTTGCCTCTTGAATGATATCTGGTCCGAACACCAAACGCTCGACTATCTCTTTCCAATTCAGAGGGGTTCTGTAGGCACAACCATACAAAGCTTCAAATGGTGACATTTACATAATGGCTTGATAACTATTGTTGTACGAGAATTATGCATAAGGTAAACTCTTATCCCAACTGGTAGCATGAGCTAGAGCACAAGCTCTAAAGTTGTCCTCCAACACTTGATTTACTCTTTCAGTTTGCCCATCCATTTGAGGGTGATAAGCAGTACTAAAATTTAAATAAATCCCCAAAGCTTCATGCAAACTCTTCCAGAAACGTGAGGTGAACTGGGATCCTCGATCTGACACTATCTTCTTAGGCACACCATGCAAACTAGCAATTCCTGACATATACAATTTTGTAAGGCGATCTCCTGAGTGAGTGGTTTTGACTGGCAAGAAATGTGCAACTTTCGTCAAATGATCTACTATTACCCAAGTGGAATTGTAACCTGATTGAGTCCTAGGTAAACTAGTTATAAAATCCATACCAATCTCTTCCCATTTCCACTCTGAAATTTTTAAGGGTTGTAACAAATCTGCTGGTCTCTGATGTTCTGCCCTTACCCTTTGACACACATCACACCGGGCAATAAACTTCGCGACTTCTCGCTTTAGATTTTGCCACCAAAATTTATTCTTAACATTCCGATACATCTTAGTGCTCCTAGATGAATAGAATTCTTCGAATCATGAGCATCTTCTAAAATTAGTTGTCTCAAACCTTCAATGTCTAGCACACATATACGTACATCAGCTGAGAGTACTTCAAGTACTTTGCATTGCGATACTATTGCTGCAGTATCCGTATATTGGGGTGGAAGGTGCACAAGATCTCTGTCATATCAGCTTCTGTAACTGCCCAGTTACAAAACCTCAATTTGGAGATAAGTTTGTGCATGACAGAGTTATATGCTGCCACGGTCTTGAAATCCTGAAAGCGCATGCTAGTCCATTCTCGTTGTGCTTCTGAGAGAAGGATAGATCTCTGCTGATTGTAGCATTTCTTTAGGGAATTCCACAATGCCAGTGGATCCTCCTCCATTAAATATTCAGACTTCAGGTCTACATGGAGGTGGTGCCTCAGGAAGTGTAGAGCCACATATCTAGCGGCCTTAGGGATGGCAAGGGCGCCAGCTTTGGCTCGTTGACGGCAGCTCTAAGAGACCGAGACTTCAGTTCAGGCTGATCTTTGCGTCCATCGACCAGGTGAGGTAGTTGCTGCCATTCAGGGCAAGCTTAGCGAATTCTTTGTTTGTGATGTCTGACATCTACTACATTGGGTTCATGCAATTATTTAGTTTTACTATAGGTAAAATAGAATCTAAAGCATGAATATTGCAAAATTAGGAAAAACTGGTTTGATATCTATTTAGTAGATATTTTTTTATGAATTTTCCAAAATTTTCCTAGCAATTATTATGAATTTATGCTAATTAATGAGGTCTATGGACATTTTTTCAAAATTATCAATATGACAAAAACAATTTTAGCAAATTAAACTAGGGGAAAAAATAAAGCCCATTGATATGTAGCTTCCAGGGTGTGCTAAGTCTAAGGTTTCACAAATTATGGAAGCTCATATGCCTAAACCGAGGGTTATTGCATAAAAATAAGTAATATTACAGAAAAAACCATAAACCGAGGGTCTAAAATATACAATAACCTTGAAACATTCTAATATGATTCTCGAGGGGTTATTCTGTAAGAATATATAAACATCCAAAATCCGCTGTGAATTTCACCAAACTCTAGGGGGTTTCTGCAAAATTTACTTATCCGCGAAAGGTTCATCGTAATTTTTAGAATTTCATGGACCGTTTTGCAAATGTTCCAAGTTTTCCTTTTTTATTTTTCCATAATTTCATCTGACGGGCCCATTTTTTCTTTTCAGTCCGTTACAACCTAAGCTGGCCTGCTATTAAAAGGAGTGGGGAGGGGAATTTAGGGTTTCCCTGCCCCTTGCAGGCAGTGGCGGTGGCTGTTTGCACGATGGGCGGAGGGCGTGTGGCACGGAGCGAGTCTTGTGGCGGCTTAGCGAGGCCGGCCGCGCGTGTGCGTATGGAGCGCGGCGGCGTGCGAGCAGCAGCGTCTTGTGATGGCGACGCGGTGCACTAAGGCTTCGGCCTTGGTAGCGGCGTGAGTGCCGTGCGACAGTGAGCTAGCAGGACGACGCGGCGGCTTCTGGCACACGTGTGCGTCGGTGAGGGCGGGCAGCGGTGGCTGGCCATAAGCCATCGCATGGGGCGCGATGCGGCACGGCTTCGGGACAACGTGGTTTGCAGCGACAGCAGTAGCCAGCTCCAGGCCGGCCAACAAATCAATTTTTTTCTTCGATGAACAGTAAGGATGACAAGAAACATTTACGAGGATTATTAGATAGTCAATTATTCGGGTATACATTTATTTATAAATAACCTAGACCTTCTACTGGGCTCAAGTTAGTTCACTGGGCCCAAGATCAATCAAGCAGTCACAAAGTGGGCCCGAGAGTTTTTCTTAGACCACCCTCGGCTCTCTCTTTGGGCGCCTTATTGGACCTCCTCCTAGAGGTCTTCTCAGACCACTCCAGGACCTCTTCCCCATAGAGGAGGTTCTCAGAGGCGGTTACCCACGTGTTGTAAATACCACATGTGGAGAAAAGATATTGGCTAATTACATCCGGAGATATAACGGTCGCCATGAAGGGGCGCAACAATTGACTTGAAGGGACGCAACCATTGGCGCGAAGAGGCACTACTGCAGTAAACTGCCGACGCTTTGTAAACTATAAAAACACGGCCTATGTGCCTTTGTAATCCAAATCCCGATCCAGACCCTAATCTACGTTTATTCACAATCATTCTTCCTGTAATCAGAGCATACTATTTGCAATATACATCACTATTTGAGTTCTTTGGCGAATAGATAACAGTCTCCATTTTCTTTATATTTTTGTTTGTTCATTCTGTGACGAGAGTCCCAAACGTTGATAGCTGGCGTCGTCCGTGGGGATCGCCGTCACAATTTTCGCCAACTCAATTCTAGTGAGGTATCTAGTGCCTTGCACATGAATTGAAGTCAACCGGCGTGGAGATAAGAAAGTATCCTTGACGTTTTCAACTACGATGAACACATGGAGGAAAGCTTTATCCTCTTATCCGGCAACACCAATGGTTCCTCTAGGGCCATTACTGAGGCACCATCGCTCGCCGAGTTTGCACCCGCTGTCTCTACACCAGCCGTGCCTTCGTCCGCAGGTGTCACCGCGGACGAGTACTATCCCGAGCTTCTCTCCCTTAGAGCAGGAGATTCGGAAGATTTCTGGAGCCCAACGTGTCATGATGATCTCTCTGGCGGCCTCCATGTTGAGGGCCTAAAGAGAACATCTGGGGAGAATCTTCTTTTCACCATAGAGCACACTTCATCCTCTTCCTTAGAGGACGATGGCATGTTCACCCCTTCTGCTTGTTTCGGCGCCCGCCGGGTTGCCAGCGTTGGTAACAGTCAATCCAATGTCGATGATGACCCTGAAGCATTTGGGCAACGCAGGAACGGGAAGAGTGGGAACGTCTCCAACAAGAGGATGAAGCCCGACAAGCCAAAATACGTGCCGCCACATAGGCGCACATTTCGTAGGTTCGCAACCACTACTACCGGGACACCCCTGGTTCCGCTGCGAGGGCACCATAACAGGCAACCTATATGCCACTACTGCGGGCAGTGATGGTAAGAGACCCAAACGCCTTGCCAACCTCCATGCAGGAGGATTCTCCTGCGGAGCGCGTTCGCTACTTAGCGAGTGCCATCGCACGCCCTCCGGAAGGATTAACTCCAGAACAAGGAGTGCAAGTAATGTGTGCTATCACACAAGAGCTACAGGATGCCATGGAGAATATCTTTGCTCGATCGCATACTGCGCTTTCCCAGATGGTCTCTCGTTTAGAAGGGTCCTCACTTGGACGACAAAGGCAAGGCCGAAGTGATGGTGTTCCTGGCCATCACGTCCAAGGCCAAGGTGAGCACGACACCCGTTTTTCTGGATGTGATAGACATCCTAGATCTCCTGTTGGTCATATTAATCATCGCAATGTACAACAATGTGTTGGACCTTATGCAGGTTGCAAAGCTTTCTCTCCCGGACTAACAGATGTTACCTGGCCGGAGAAATTCAAACTAGAAAGTATGGAAAATTTTGACGGGACACAAAACCCATCAGAGTTTCTCCAAGTTTATACTGCCGCCATTCAAGCTACTGGAGGCGATGATAAGGTAATGGCTAATTATTTACCCACAGTTCTAAAGGGTTCCACCAGGACCTGGTTGTTTAACCAGCCTAAGGGATCCATATATAACTGGGAGGCACTTTGTAATGCGTTACAAAATAGCTTTAAAAGTTGTTATGTAAAACCGGGGAAGGAGGATGATTTGCATCGGCTCTGCCAAACCCTCGACGAAAATTTACATCAGTTTGTAAAACATTTCATAAAAGTCCGTAATACTATCCCAAATGTTTCTGATGACTCTGTGATTCGAGCTTTTAAACAGACGGTGAGATATCGAAGGTTCACAGAAGACCTCAACATCAACCCGCCTAGGACCATGTCAGAGCTCTTTAACATGACCGATCGATACTCCGATGCCAGCGAGGTAGTGGAGTGGAACCGAATGGTGGACAAGGGGACCACCCCTCCTCAGCCGGGCCTCGAGGACGTTAAAGAGAAAAAGTCCAAGAGGTCTGATGGCTCTACGAGCAGCAAGGGGAAACCGAAGAAGAAGGAGAAGGGAAGGTCTAAGCAACCTACCAGGGAGGTCGCTGCCATTGACCAGTGACCACCCAATGACAAAAGCAGGAGTCCTTGGAGCAAAAGGAGACAAAGAGGTCATTTGAACGACCGTACTACCTCGCATGCTGCAAATGCGTCCAGGGGCAATGAGCGTTGGTGTCCATTGCACAAGGTTCCTGGCCATGACCTCCGCAACTGTTGTACTTGGCAGAAGCGGATGGAGGAGTATTACGACGGGAAGGGTACAATGCCTGTCCCGTCAGAAGACAGTGGACCACCAGTGGTCCAAACCAGTGACAAAGACACAGAGATGTCGTTTCAGAGGACGGATCACCACGTTAATGTCATCTACAGGGGCTCTACCGCATACACCTCTAAGCGGCAGTACAAGGCGGCATGGAGAGATGTCAATAATGTTGGGGCTCCACCTAGCCTTCCGAAGTACCCCAAGTGGTCAGAGACCTCCCTGACCTTCACCAAGGAGGACGTCTCTAAATGTATGTCTAATTGTAGAGTAGGGAGAATATTGGTAGATAGCAAAAGTTCTTTAGACCTATTATTTATTAATAACTTAAATGAGATGCAAATTCTTCGTTCTAAGATTAAACCAATGACAAGTCCCTTTATGGGATAGTGCCAGGTATATCTGTTACACCTATAGGATAGGTTGTATTACAAGTAACATTCGGTACGGCGACAAATTTTTGAACTAAATTAATCACTTTCGAAGTGGTTGATTTTGAGTCCGCTTCTAATGCAATTTTGGGTAAACCATCTCTAACAAAGTTCATGGTAGCTACACATCATGCTTACCATAAGATCAAGATCCTTGGGCCAAAAGGTGTGATTGTGGTGCAAGGTGACCATGCTGTCGCGCTTTCATGTGATCGTAAGTCGCTAGAACTTGTTGATAAATTACCTCTAAAAGATCTTACTTTAGAGGATAAAACAGGGAAAGCCGCGAAGATCAGGGACACTCCTTAGCCCAGTGAGGAGGTAAAGGTAGTACCACTTAGCCCCGATGACCAATCCAAGACAGTCCGGAATGGTGCGGGATTAAGTGATAAATAGGAAAACGAGCTCCTCACCTTCCTCCAGGCCAACTCGGATGTCTTCACGTGGAAGCCATCTGATATGTCCAGGGTCCCAAGGGAGGTGATTGAGCACAGGCTAGCTATTCAGCCTGAAAAAACCAGTCAAGCAAAGACTGAGACGCTTTGCCCTAGATCGTCAAGAGGCCATAAGAGCAGAGCTCGATAAGCTCATTGAAGCTGGCTTCAATTGAGAGGTAGATCACCCCGAGTGGCTTGCAAATCCGGTCATGGTCAAGAAATCTAACGGTAAGTGGCACATGTGCATTGATTTTTCCAGTTTAAATACTGCTTGCCCAAAGGATGACTTCCCTTTGCCTCGTATTGATTAGTTAGTTGATTCTACTGCGGGTTGTGAATTGATGAGTTTTCTTGATGCTTATTCTGGATATCATCATATCAGTATGGCGAAACAAGATGAAGAGAAGACTGCCTTTATCACACCCTTCGGTGTCTATTGCTATGTCAAGATGCCATTCAGATTTAAAAATGCTGGAGCCACGTACTAGCGTTTGATGCAGAAAACCTTTAGCAGTCAGTTGGGACATAATTTAGAGGCCTATGTAGATGACCTCGTTGTAAAAAGTAGTACTAAGTATGACCATTTGAAGGATCTCATAGAGACATTCGAAAATGTAAACAAACATGGAATAAAGCTTAATCCTGAAAAGTGTACTTTCGGGGTTAATTCTGGTAAGTTGCTTGGTTTCCTTGTTTGTTCCCGTGGGATTGAAGTAAATCCAGAAAAAAAATTCGTGTCATTGAACAATTACGACCACCTTCCACTGTGAAGGAGGTCCAAGGCTTAACTGGTCGAATGGCGGCTGTCAGTCGTTTCATTTCTCGATCAGGAGAGTGTGGTTTGCCTTTCTTCAAGGTGATTTGCAAGAGTAACAAAAAGTTGCAATGGTCTGAAGAAGCTGACAAAGCCTCCGAAGGTTTAAAAGCTTATATTTCAAATTATCTAGTGTTGGTATCGTCTTTAGAAGGTGAACCTTTACTAGTTTACTTGGCAGCTACACCAAATGTGGTCAGTGCAATACTTGTTGCAGAAAGAGAGGGGTCTTAACGACCTATTTACTATGTAAGTGAGGTCTTACATGGACCAAAGGAAAGATATCCTGAGGTTCAAAAACTAACTTATGCTCTTCTAATGACTTCCAAAAAACTAAGACATTATTTTCAATCTCATAAGATCACATTGCCTTCATCTTTTCCTCTTAGAAATATGCTTCACAACCAAGAAGTAATAGGTCGCATAGCCAAATGGACAGTAGAACTTGGAGAATTTGATCTTCATTTCACTGCCCGAACAACCATAAAAAGCCAAGTCCTGGGTGATTTTGTGGCTGAATGGACGAACACTGAGGATCAACCTCAAGTTAGTCTAGTGTTAGACGACCATTGGATTCTGTATTTTGATGGTTCCCGTGAACTTAAAGGCTCGGGGGGCTGGGATTTTACTGATAACACCACAAGGTGATCAACTTTAGTATGTCATATAGTTTCTATTCTCTGCCACCAATAATATGGTAGAATATGAAGGACTTCTAGCCGGGCTTCGAGCAGCCAAATCCCTTGGAGTTCGTTGGCTTTTAGCGAAGGGAGATTCGCAATTAGTCGTAAATCAGGTATCAAAGGAATATCAATATTCTAATGAGACAATGGCACAATACCTGGGTGAGGTGAGGAAGTTGGAAAAACACTTCAACAACTTCGAAGTCCAACATATACCGCGCAAGGACAACTCCATAGTGGACCAGTTGTCGAAACTGAGTTCCTCACGAACACCTATTCCAACAGGTGTCTTTATCAAATACCTTACAAAACCTTCAATAGAAATAGGTTTGACCACCTCAGAGGTCGAAGTCATTGAGCAAGATACAGAGTGGATAAAACCATTGACCACTTATTTCATATCAGGGACATTGCCCGATGACCCTCAACAGAAGGATAGATTAATTCGAAGAGCACGCATGTACAAACTAGTCGAAGGATCACTATATAGAAAGGGAGCACATGGTGTTCTTATATGTTGCATATCCTAAGACTCCGACAGAAAATTACTAAAAGAAATCGATGGGGGTTGTGTGGTACACTTGCATCCTATAGAACCTTGGTTGAAAAAGCTTTTCGGTAAGGATATTACTGGCCCACTACTCTACAAGATGCCATGCACCTTGTTAAGACCTGTGAGCAGTGTAAATTCCATACTAGACAAGTACACCAGCCATCTTATCAATTACAGACCATTCCCTTGTCACGGCCTTTTTCGACTTGGAGTATCGACATAGTTGGACCACTACCACAAGCACCAAATGGGTATAAATTCTTATTTGTGGTCATTGATACATTCACTAAGTAGATAGAAGCTGAGTTAGTCGTTTGTATAACAGCTTGTTTAGAAACTGAAATTGATGCTTTGAACTGCATGCTTAATTCAAATGCATCATTAATTTCTTGCACATCTTGCATTTCATTGAAGAGCGAGGTTAAGTCTCTGCGCGATGATATGAGCGTCAAATCATGTGACTCTTGTATTTGCCTTCACTCCGAGATTGATGTTTTTAAGATTTCTCTTGCATCTTTGCATTCGGAGTTGGAGTCTTTTTGTGCTAAACGTGAGTCACTTGATGTTGGTTTTTGTGGCATCGCTTTGGATATCTCTTCTTTGGTGAGTTCGACTCTTTCGGACTCTTCTTGTGTTGTCCAACGGATTTCAAAAGACAAATGTGCTTCTTTCTCAAATGGTACTAAATCTTCAAAAAGGAAGTACCATTGCACATTTTGTAAGAAGAATGGACACACTCTTGGGTTTTGCTTTCGCCGTTTGAAACATGAGCATCGAGTGCGTCGTCGTATCTCTAGGAACACACATAGCCTTTCTCATGGCATGTGTGGGTCTAGTGTCGATACGAGGACGAGTCATGATGCTAGTTCTTCCAGGACTTCTTCTTTGAGCCATAATGGTGCTTCGTCCTCTCGGACCGTGTCTACTAGTAGACCTTTACACCATTGCTCATTTTGTGGGAAGAATGGACATCATGTGGATTTCTGCTTTCGGCGTGCAAAACATTTGCGTCGAGCTCATGCTTCTAAGTCTCCTAGTGAGCATAGTCTTTCTCATGACATGCACACTAAAGAGCTAAGCACGAAGACTCGATTTGTTGATGGCTTCTTTGACACCTTTTCTAGTGGTGTCGGACAGCACCGTGGACATGGTTTGCATAGTTTTGGTTTTGGTCCACGAGCTGCCTCGAGGCAGGATTTCCGCTGTTGTCCAAGAGGTGGACCTCGTTTTGCTCATCGAGGTACTCACCCACGGCGAGATTGTGTGAGTTTCTTTGATGCTTCTGTTGGTTCTCATCATGATGCTTCCAAGCAAGGTCATTGCCGCTTTTTTAGAGATGGACCTCGTTTTCCTCATCGAGCTGTCCACTCGCGGCATGCCTCCAAGAATGAGATTGGATCTTCTTGCATGGACCATCATTTGCACCATGCTAACTCACATAATGTTTCGACTGCTTCTGGTGGTGGTGTGTCCAAGGTTTGGGTTCCCAAGCATTTGCTCTCTAACCCTTCGGGACCCAAGACTCGGACACCTTGCCTTTCTCATGTGTAGGTACCAAGAACGCGGGTTGGAGAACATGGACTTAAAGGATTCTGATCTTTTGCTTCATTACATGATCGAGACACTTGATGGTTCTCCACCTCAATGATGGCCTCCAAGAGGCATGTGCTTTAATGATTGGGATCTACACCTGGTTTGTGAGCTATCTTATACCCTCATGCATTTACCTTCCTGATTACTCATACTTGGCATGTTGTGCTTGTTTTGTGCTCACTTGTATCATATTGGCATGTTTTTCTCTTATGATATCTGTCATCATGCTTTTTCCTTTACCTTGCTTGTATATCCATGAATCTCATAGTTGTTCCTAATTTCTATGGGTATATGAGTTTGGTCTTGTCTTCATGAGCCTGTGCTATCTGTACATGATTTTTCTTGCTCCTGTTGACTTTTGCCTTTGTATCCACATGTTCACTTGATATCCATGTTAGCATTCATTTTTCATGATTTGTTCTATAACATGCTTTATGCTTACATGGTTATTGTGTCTTACTGTTAATTGTGGATGCATGAGTCTTGCCATAGCTTTCACTAGCTTGTTTTCGACTGTATATATGATGGGTGATATGCTATGTGCTTGTTTGGTTGCTCCTATGCCTTATTGTAGATTAAGGATAGTTTGAGCTTTATCATGTCTTGGATAGCATATGCTGAAATTGTCTTGTTTATCTCCATGCTCATGTTTTAAATTGTTGATGATATACTTTTATGAGCTTTGGATCATTTGCTGCTATCCTTGCTAGTCATGTGTCTTGGTACTGTTTCCCTAGATATTGTTTCACTAACCCAGTACCAAGGCATAGACTTTTTCTGTCTCTTTGGTGTAGTCTTTTCAGTTGAGAAGAAGAACATGTAGTCCAACAAGTGGTCAAAGACTCCAGCTATTGGTTCTTCTTCATTTGTGCATTCATGTTGGCTATCACTTATTGGAGACAAAGGAATTTGAGATGAGGATGATGGATGAGTGCAACTACCTTCTGAAGCTTCAAGGATTGGATCTTCATCCATCATGACTACATCTCACTGCCAAGCAGTGCGACTCAGGTTCGAGCTTCTATACCTTACTTTTGTGTATGGTATCCCTAGTCTACCTTGCATTGCATCTGGTTCGTGTCAGGTGTTGGGTTTGTTGGGTTCAGGGTAGATAGGAGGCTCTGTTCTAGCACGTGTCTTTTCTAGGCACTCTTCTTATCCCATGATTTGCTAGGATGCATTCTTCTCACAGCCTAGGTCGAGCTTGTCTCCCAATCACTTGTCTTAGCAGGTTTTGAGTTGCCTGTAAGCTTTTTAGTGTTGGTGTTTCGCTCCCTAGCTTTTTGAGTTGCTTTTCCTAGAGATCGTGTGGTGTTTGAAGTATTTGTGCTAGTTTTTGTGGAGTCCAAGGCAAATTAGCAGATCTTCCCTCAAAGCTTTTTAGACCCAACAAGGTTTGCCACCTTGAGAAGCAAGTTAGGGATAATTTATCCCTATGGGTTGGTTTGAGGGGGAGTTGGTTCTTTTCGGAACTTTCTTAGTTCTTTTCTGAACCTTTTCTGTTCATCTGAACTTTCCTTGTTCATTTGAGCTTTTGTGGATCTTTTCTGATACCTTCTTCAAGTGGTATCTTCTTTGGATCTTTTTGATCCTTGTGAGCTTTTTAGGCTTTTATATCTTTTGTACATCTCATTGTATCATATTGCATACAAATAAAAAATCACAAAAAGATACTTGTAATATAAGCTTTACCGCTTCTTTCTTTTAAATTAACTTGAGCTTTAGTATTTCAATTCTTGCTCAAGATTGTGTCTAGTTCTTTGACTTGCTAGAATTATCATGCTTTCACATGTGCAGCAATGTCTTTGCTAATTGAGCTAGAACTTTTTAATATAACTTGAACTGAAAATTGTAATTTGTGGATCTTTTAGCTAGTTGCACAATTAGTGATCCTTTGTTGACATTGACCCTGTCAAAATTGCTTTGTTAGCTCTTGAATCTAGAATTGAACATCTTTGAGCTTTCAGTTCATTAAAGAATCTAAAATAGCCTTTGTGCAAAATGAAAAATGATCTCTTTTGTGCGAAAAAACTGATCTCACCAATTCTTTCTCATGAGACGGCTTGCCATTGTACTAGGCATGAACTCAGGGGGAGTTTTGGATGACCTAGACCACTTTTTTAAGCTTTTGTTGCTTGGGATGGTCGTAGTGAGGCTTGAGATCTAGCACATGGCTAAAAATACAAATTGTCAAAATTGGTTGAAGCTTAGGAAGAGATTGTGGATGGCTCCTAGTCCAGGATCTTCTTTACTAAGATAGACCTTTAATCAACTTGAATATTCATTGCAAATGAAAAATAGTTGAAATTTAGGCTTTTGACAAAAATTGAACTAATTGATTCAATTCAGGACTTTTTGTCTCTAAGATGGTCTTTGCTAGCTTTTGGATCTCACAATGACATTCTGATATGACCATTATCACTTTAGGATAACTGTTGTTGAACTTGCTAATTTTGAAGCATAGCTTAATTTTACCCAACAACTTGTGATATCTTGAGCTCATTAGCCTAGCTTTGCTATATATGTCTTAACATGATCTTGCTAGCTTTGTCAGGCTTGTTGTATCTTGAGTAATGGTAGAAATGCTAGCCTGTTCAATTGAGTAATCTCCAAAGCTTCTTTTACCTAAAAACTGAAAAATCAAAACAAAAATGAAGCCACCCCATTGCATTTCATGCATGCTCTTTCTTTTGCTTCTTCCTTTCTTGTGCCTTTGTCATCTCTGGATGAGAGGAAGGGATGATTCCTTGATGAATCCATTGTCAAAGGGGGAGAAGATATAGCGAAAATGTAATGTTAATAAAGAGCTTTTTGGTTATGGGGGAGAAGTTTTGTAAGGGGGAGAAATGGAGAAATTGAAATTTCATATTCTCTCTTTTAAAATTGATGATCATAGTGAGGGGGAGCATTCATATTGCATTCTTTTGGTCTTATTGCCTTTTCTGAACTTGAATTGCAAATCTTGAAGCCTCACAATGATCTAAGGTCAAATAGAACAATTGTTTTTCTATGGACCTAAGTGAGATTTTGTCGATTCTCTGGAATTGGAAGCTTTCTTGCTTTCCTTTGCTGTATCTCACTTGTTTATGCTATTCTGAAGCCAGCTTGGTCTTTTCCATTGCTTTTTCTTGCATTTGGACCAAGTTGTGCCTTTGTGCGAAAACTGTGAGTACTTTACTTTTCAAACCACAAACTTACATTTTCTGAGAGATTGCCAATGTGTTCATCAAGGGGGAGATTGTGGATATCATGGGGATAGGCCCATGATCTTAGGATGATGAAACAATTGGCAATGTGGCTTTTGGTTTGAAGTTTCACGTGTTTTCGATAAAGTTTCAGATCTGTCAGGTCAGCGGTGGTCTGACCGGCTTTTGTGCTGAATGTTGTTTTAAGTGGTGAGTTGATTATGGGTTAGGTCATATCCATATTTTTTAATGCATATGTGTTGCATATTGCATGTTTTGGCTAACGTGGGTCAAGTTGTGAAGAACTTGTTCCCGGATTCGTGTTTGCTTGTCTATTGCTGTGCAGGTGGCTTGCAGGTCAATGACGTCAACGGCGAGGAGGATCGGGACTAAGCTTGGAGAGCTGAGGTCCAGAACGATCAAGGATGCCGGGTGAGGTCAGGTGACACAAGCATGGCGCAGAATGGACGAGGATGACCGAACGGGCGGTTCGGTGCGACTGGTTGGATCAAGCGGCGCGGGAGTCGTTGCAAGTGCTCAGTGGTGCCGGTGGGATCCGGACGGGAGAGACTTGATGACATGGAGCTGTTGATCAACCTACACGTGGCGAAGCAGGCGATTGCTTCAACAGATGGACTCGGTCTTTTGGAGAAAGATCGAGAAGGGGTATTTTGGTAATTTTACCAAATACCATCTTTGTGACCTTTTGACTAAGCCGCGGCGCGGGTCGGCGCATGGTGAAGCGGTTTAGATCAATCGACGATGAAGACGGCGCTTTGAGATGCGTGCGTATGTGTTCCGTTGATGTTGGGCCTTAACGGAAGCCCATTAGGTTTAGCTCTAATTCTAAAAGGGTTTTAGGGTTAAGAGCTACCCTATAAAAGAGGGAGATGGAATATTCTTAGGGCTGCTGCTGAGAGGAAATTAGGGTAGCCACTGAGAAAAAGTTGAGGCGGTGCCTGTTGAAAATCAGCCGCTGGAGGTCTGGGGCGTTTTTGAAGCCCCTGTGGCGGCGCCCTGTTTAGCTCCAAGAAAAGCCGTGGCGGCGCGCGCATGTAGAGCCCTGTGTCTGCGCTGGGGTTGCGCCGGTGAGAAAATCAGTGTGTGTGTCGGCAGCTGTTCTGTAGTTGATAGGTTGTGTTCCTCATACATTTTCTATTTGGCTACAAATTAATACGAGTGACTGCTCATTGATGCTTCTAGTTTATTTTATTGCTTGAGCAGCTATTTCCCTATTCGTGTTGTCAGATCTGATTTTTGTAGAAGCAAATTACCCTTTTGTTTCTTCTTGCTTCGGTTTCTTGGGAATTCTACCGATCTGGCGTGTCTGTTTTTTCTTTCTAGACAATTAGTTTTTTTGTGGATTTCAGTGGCTTGTGCGGGTGTGCTTTGAATGAAGAGATAGGACTCATGGCTATTGCTTTTGTCTAGAGAAAAATCATACCAATACCGGAGAAAAAAATATACCAGACCGAAAAAAAATCTGGAGTCCACCCGGAAAAAAACTGGAGTTGCAGTTTGTGTTTTGATTTAAATATTGCTTTTTGCAGTTTTTCTTCTGTTGCCTTTTTTGCTTGTCACATCATTGGTTGAAACCGAGTTCTTGAGTTGATCCAAGTCTGGTGGTCTTAATTGCCCCTGTGCCCAGCAATATCAGGAGTTTTCTCTACGGTTTCTTGCCTGCAGAAAAGTGAAGCCATGGTGGCGGTGTCCACCCGAAAAACAATGAGTCTCTCGAGCGTGGTAAAAACCAGATCTCGGCGGCCTCATTTCTTTGGGTCAAAAAGATCTACCGCAATTGTTTTTGATCGCCGGTTATTGCCTCTTGTATATTTTCTTTTCGGCTGTCTTCTTTGATGCGGATGAGTTATTGGTTTTAATAGCCAGCAGTTTGCATTGATGTTGCATGAAGTTTTGATCCGATTGAGCACTGTTTGATTTGATGTTAGTGCAGTTTTTTGTTGACTGTCTTCAAAATAGCAACCGAGTGTTCCTGATGGCAGCTTGTTCCACCCGGTGAAAATCAGAGTGGTTGGCGGCGGCCTTAGGCCCTGGAGAAAAAGTGAGCGCCCGTAGAAAAAGAGATCGCCATTTTCGTTCTAGCTGAAGTGTTTTGATCCTGGCAGCTTGTAGCATGATGAGCAGATAAGAAAAGTAAGAGATTGCAGTGAAAATTCTTTGTGTTGTTTTTCCTATTGCTGTTTCTGTCTCTAGTGTACTGCCTTCTGATGCGCCTGTGAAAAAGCAGAGCTGTGTGATGGCCAGCAAGTTGAGTTTCTACTTGTTTATTGCTTGAGACTGTTTATTGCTTGAGGCTGCTCCTATTGGCTTATACTTGTCTTAAGTTTTATTGAGTGTTTTTAGACTTGAGCGTCGGGGTTTGATCGGATTCAACATAGGTCATCCGCTGTGCCTGTATACAGATCTTCATAGCTTTTATAGCTATTGGAGTGAAAGTAGTGTTGAGTTCGATCGAGGTGAAAAATAGAAAAAGCGTCTATTCACCCCCCCCTCTAGTCGCCTTTCCGGTCCTACAATTATTACATTATCATTGTTGAACTCTTGAGCCAGGAGTACTTGAAGGAATGGCAGGAGCACTAGCTTCAATATTTTTGATGATCTTCGCCACCACTGGTGTAATCTTGGCCTGAGCTGCCATACATGCTTCTTTTGTTTTGAACTGAGGCGCAGGAACAAGCTTCTGAAGATCAACGGAGTCTCTGTAAAGAAGATCAATCTTTAACAAAACTCGGTTTAAAACTTGTCCCATTGATATCGTTAAAGATTGATATATAGTATTCTTCATAGCAGGTATGTGTTTTTGACTATGTGCAATTTGAGTATATATATTATTCCTAAGGTCATCCAAGGTCATTTTGGTTGTGAGAGGAGTTATCGGAGCTCTCAGATGCTCTGCGATTTCTCATAGAGAAGCTGAGATTCGAGAAAAGCTGTTTCCCGTAACCGTAGTGATCTACTTGCCGGCCTTCATCAAGGTATCCACCTTCTTTTCAAGTTCTTGCACAGCAGTGCGACTCCGTGTTTCCACTTCCTTCAAGTCTTGAATCTGAAGATATTTGTTAGAAGAGGCCTTCTGAAGATCCTCATTTGCCTTTTCTAGTTCTAAAAACGAACAAAAAAAGAGAATAGAATTCATGCATTGCAAATAATGACAAGGTCAAATACTCTGAAAAAGAAAAGAGAAGTTCTTTACCTTCCTTCTCCCTAATGAGCACCTTGTTCTGTTCAAAGAGGTTATGGCTTTCTTCAGATTGCTTGCCTAGGATCTTTTGTAACTTTTCATTCTTCTGAGTCAAGAGGCGGATCTCTTCGGTTTACTTTGCCATGGCCACCACACTCCTCTTAGATGTCTTCTTCGCCTCAGACAATTTTAATCTGAGAGCATGAAGTGCAGACTCAGCATTTTATCGTCCGATTTTTACCTGTAAGCATTCTCTATAATGTAAACAAAGCCATAAGTTAATTATTCAGTTAGAATCTTTCGATTGAATAATAATTTTATGTACTTACTTTTCTTTCTCCTCTGCAAAAGTTTTAATCTCTCATATCATGTCAATATTAACCTTCTAGCACCTTTTGACAGACGTCATGAGGTCCTGGAGGTCCTTCTTTTCGGTTCTGGAAGGAGAACTTTCAAGAGGAACTTCATCCTCGGGCTAATCCAATTGAACTAAACGGAAAACTCCTCTGGTTGGATCAGTCTTGATATCTTGCGATTCCTAAGACATTCTATGAGTCAGGACTATACCGGTATATTCCAAAAATGAAATTACAAGATAGAAAGTTTACCAAGATACGATCATCTTCATCTTGGGTTATGATGGTCTCATGGATCATCTCCTCAGACTGTATGGTCTCCTAGTCCAATCCTGTTGTGTTGGACCAATGGACCACCTCTTCCATTTGATCTTCTTGAGAGGTCCTTTTAGTTGGGACCTCCGTGCCTTGTGGAATCTCCTTAGATGTCTCAACAGTCATTGCCAGGACATCCTGGACCACTTCCACAGTGGTCCTGAGAGGTATTTCCATTTGCAGAATCTCTTCTACCGGGGGTTCCCCTGTCGCTGGTACGGTTGGTGGCGAAGTTTGTTCTTGTGCTGTCAATTGTCCCCCTTTCGGGTCCAATGGCAAAAAAGGCTAAAAGAGAAGAGAGGATTGGTAATTATAAGTCAAAATCATAAGGCTATCATCGAAGAATTTACTCAATCTCAAATCCACTTTCGTTAAAGGGTGCCATGAAGTCCTCATTTACGATGAAAGTGGGTTGTCTCATTGGTTCCGACAAAGAGGGAACCAAAGCCAAGGATGTCCTTGATCTTGGAGCCTGCCGAAATGGAATCTCCTCTTCGGACTCCTCTAATGATCCTTCACCTTGGACCAACCCAGCCACAAAAATTGATGTAGTGGATATTGGCTAGGGGTTAGAGACATATCGAGAAATTGGAATCTTGATCTTGTTTTTCAGTACCTTGCGGGTGGAAGGACTCGAGGGAGTTAGGACTAGAGTTGGAATTGAAGTAAGAGGCTTTGGTGGAACTGAGGTTGAAGCCGACACATGTTTCGTCTCCTTTGGCACAAGAGGTTTGGAGCTTATCTTGGCATTCTTTGCCAAAGGAGGGGCAGAGCTTGTGCTAACATATGAGATAAGACGCTTCTTTGATGTCATCTGTTAAAAAAAACACAAGTTAAGCAAGACTAAAATCACTTCTTATGTCTGATTATTCTTATAGATACTTACCACTTTGTGATCTTTCCTGAGTGATAAGATAGCCCCAATCAAGCTTGGGGGCTATGCGTCTAAATTAATTGATTCCCTTTCTGGAACCCGATCCTTCAACAGGACTGAGACCCTAGCAAGAACCTCATGATCCGAAAAAGCTGCAATATAATGAAAGATTACTTTACATCAACTACGAAATTCAGTTTGAGTAAAAAGGTAAATGGATTGTTACCATTTTCAGGGATGTCATAGTTGCAGGATAGAATTTCCCTTTTCTAAAGGGGAAAGATCTTGTTCATGAGGAAGTCATGGACAATCTTTTGTCCACTTAGACCTCTCCTCACCAGGTCATTTATAACTAAGACCACACTCTTTTTATCATCTGAGAGCTTGATCTCCTTGTCAGCAACTTGGTTTTCTAAGGACCGCTACGGTGGTGCATTGCGGCTATAAGTAATCCTACTCTCTTGTGGAACAGTAGAATAAAATCATTCTTTGCTCCATGTTTGGCTCACATCCTTGGTAGCCAAGAAGGAAAAAACCCTCTTATTGGCATCTTGAAACTTAAAATGGAAGGAACCCAAGGCACAAGCTCCTTTCTTGTTGCGAATGATTTAGTAATAAAACCTAAACAAACACAGACTAGAGGCTATTCCTAAAAACGCCTCAAACATGTGGGAAAAAACACTAAGTACCAGAATTGAATTCGGTACAAGATGAATTAATTGTATTCTATAATGATTAAGAACTTCAATAAAAAAATCACTCTCAAGTAAACAAAAGCCTGCCCGGAGATAAGGTACGAAGAGTACCGTGAAACGAGCTGGAAGGAATGGCTCAATCTCCCTCCCTGGCGCACGCCACTCGATAATGGCCTTCTCCGGTAGATGCCCGTCTTGCTCCAGCCCTTTGAGCTCCTCCGTGGACAGCATTGACGATTTCTATCCCGCCATTGCCTCGGTTTAGTGGTGGATTGAGGGATTCTTTTCTTAGAAGGATTGAGAAAGATGAAGGGCTCACGATGAATGAGGAAAGTAAAAATGGTTGGGGTAAATTGTGCCTAAGGAAGGGTAAAAATCCATACATATACCTTTGGTGCATTTAAAACCCACTAACTCCATGACGAGATGGCTGCATCTCAACCAGTGGTGACATGACAACTCATACTCGGTCAAGGAAGTTTTTTTGTGCGTCAAAGACATGCAAGAAAAAGCAGCTGAAAAGTTTTTCTCTTTTTCCAAAGTTATCTTTGTACCGTAATCATTACGAGTATAAAAGTATAACACTTTTAAAATGGAAACTGCGTCGACATGTGCTCCGAGAAGTGTTCACCTGATCATCAAAATTTTCCTTCTATCAATTTCTTGAAGATATCAGTCCATAGACTAAATTGACTCTGGCCGACCTTCCATGGATCATAACTCAAAAGTGATTCAAGGGTCGACCAAAAGTCAATTTGATCTGTGAAATATATCTTTTCCACGATCTCACCCAGAGTACTCTAAGGACTGATTATTTCTTCCAAGGCAATCTATTCGGATTTGAAGACTTTAATCCATAGAGCAAATTGACTATTCGACCACTTTAAAATAAAGGTGATCGAAAAGTCAATTTGATCTGTGATGTATTGTCTATTTCATGCTATTTCCCCGTGTGGAAGAATAGCAAAGCAAAAGTAAGAAAGATGGAAAGTTTTTGAATGAATGTCTCTTACTCCTACCCTTCCGATGATTATTTATAGGCCAATAATTTGTGGCAAAATTAAATGAACAAAGACGAAAGTCTAATAGATAAGATTTTATCAGAACCTGTTCCTAATAAATCGTTGAAGACCAAAAAATTGCCGTCCCTTTGGGAATTGTTTTTCATAAATGTACACGGCTGACGCTCCTCCTTCTTAAGAAAAATAGTTATTTACAACTCAAGTGAAACTATCTTATTAACCAAGTTTAGTGCTGGTCAAAACCCCTTCAAGTAAGTCATTTTTTCACTTGAAGTTAAGGGGCTCGATTATTCGGGTATACCTTTATTTATAAATAACCCAGATCTTCTACTGGGCCTAAGTTAGTTCACTAGGCCCAAAATCAATCAAGCAGTCACAAAGTGGGCCCGAGAGTTTTTCTTAGATCACCCTCGGCTCTCTCTTTGGGCGCCTTATTGGACCTCCTCCTAGAGGTCTTCTCATACCACTCCAGGACCTCTTCCCCACAGAGGAGGTCCTTAGAGGCGGTTACTCACATGTTGTAAATACCACACATGGAGAAAAGATATTGGCTAATTACATCCGGAGATATAACAGTCGCCATGAAGGGGCGCAACGATTGACTTGAAGGGATGCAACCATTGGCGCGAAGAGGCACTACTGCAGTAAACTGCCGACGCTTTGTAAACTATAAAAACTCGGCCTATGTGCCTTTGTAATCTAGATCCCGATCTAGACCCTAATCTACGTTTATTCACAATCATTCTCCCTGTAATCAGAGCATACCCTTTGCAATATACATCACTATTTGAGTCCTTTGGTGAATAGGTAGCAATCTCCATTTTCTTTATATTTTTGTTTGTCCGTTCTGTAACGAGAGTTCCAGACATCGACAAACATCTACCGTCTAATATCTATTTAGAACGCCAATTAATCTGATAGCTAATTAGCAGTAATTAATCGTAGATACCGATTAAACAAATCTAAACAAATTGAATCAAAATTAATCTACCAGATTAATTCATATCAAAATTTAGATATTAATCTACCAGATTAATTCATATCAAAATTTAGATATTGAAAGATGGAATTCGGATGACATACCGATTCGGCCGTGTAGAACGATTCGTACTGATAACGTGTTGAGGAACGTAGTAGTCGCAAGAAACAATCAACCAATCACCACATAATAGACAATCGACAGAGAGACAAGTAGATGGAGACACAATATGGGGGAACATCTTTATTTATTGATCGATCTCTTTCTAAGTACAATGAGGTCTTATTTAAAGAGTAAAACCCATCGGGAGTAGTTTCGGTATTACGCCCATCAACCCCTAGTCCAGGGTATCTCAACAATTTTCTTCTACTTCCTCGGTCACTAAAGAGCGTTGTTTTGATATCTACGTAGTTTCGAAAACGCGGGTTTGATCACTAATATCTATTATAATATATTTTCAAAACTTAATAAAAAATTATTTTCGAGACAAATGTATACGCACCGTTTTTATTTGTTCTATCCGAATATTGGAAAAATATATCAATAGCTAAAATTTAGAAACTTTGACTTCGCATACACCGAAACAACGTTCTTTTGTGACGGGAGGGATTATTTGCTTTTCCATTTTTCTTTGGTAGTGCTACAAAGAACCGCAAAAACCAACTCCACCTAGTCTTACTCCCAATGCTCCTACATCAGCCTTATATAAGGCTTGCCGCCTAGGATCTAATGTGTAAGGGAAATTAAAGATGAGGAATGGGAAGCCGTATCTCCGTAGACACAACTTTTTCTCGTGGAGAGGGAAAGGAGGGTGGGAATGATCGGTGGGGCCAGTGAGATGATTAATTATGAAAATGATTGTGTGGATTAATGCAAAGATACAATAGATTGGACACGTTATTTCCATAGTTGGAGATGACACTCATGACATGGAGTGGTTTTAATATATAAGATGCACTGAGAATACCTTGGTCCTATGGATATAATATAAAAATGCCAACGAATGCCTTCATTCGGAAGCATGGAACATGCGAGCACCTATGCTCGATACAGCAGATGCACTGAGAATACCTTGGTCCTATGGATATAATATAAAAATGCCAACGTTTGCATCCATGTTCATTCGGAAGCATGGAACATGCGAGCACCTATGCTCGATACAGCAGGCTCCACATGTTGATTTCCACATGTTGATTTTTTTCGATTACAAGAAATACGTATGCGCACACGCAATATCACATACACAAGTACGCTCCTTTAGCATACACCTAAACAGATAGAGGTCAAGGATAAATCCGTAACCTCATAAAATTTCTACTGAAATACAATCGTGTGTGCATAATATGTGGACACCAGTATTTGAACTATAATGAGTAGAATCATACATTCATAGCTCCACCTACCAAGATGTGATTTCCTCTCGATGTTGATTTAGTAGGAGTGCTATTCAAATAACACAAACTTTTTGAAAAGAATGGCACCTTGTTTGGAGCAAAGAACATTTTCCAGGCCCCGTGATTTACTATCAATTCCTGCGATAGTTTATTTTTGTTGAGGGTGGGAAGAACGTTCACCTGCGCCACCTGCGTCACCGCGGTGAACACGTCATTCATCTTGCCCCCGGAAAATTAGGCCCTTCGTCACTGCAGGATCAGCGTCGCAATAAGGGCATGTATAATGCATGCTAGCATTACGTGGTGATTTTTTTCTCCGCCTAGACTCCAAACCAACATCATCTAAACTCGTACACATCCAATGCACGGAGCTTCAAAGACCTACAAAGAACTTTGCACTTCAGCCCTTTAATTTTTCCAATTTAGTCCCTGTTTACTTTCTATTTATTACTTTAGTCCAAAAAATTACATAAATAGCCGTAGAAACAGAAAACCTATTACAAACTAGTCCATTGGCCCAGCTGTCAGCCACCCCATCCCTCACCATTTTTTTTCTCTTCCCCACTCTCTTCCTCCCCCCTCTAATTTCTTCACTTCCCCCTTCCTCCCTCACCGATTCACTCGCCACTGCCAGGTAGCTCCCCAGTGCCGCTTGTTGGCCAGAGGTCGTCGCCATCCGGATCCAGTCTTCACCGCACCGCGCTCGCCTAGCTTGGATCCTCATCATGCTCCTCCCCCGCTGTGGCTCCATCCTCTGCCATCGTCCCTCTCCGCACCGACACCGTCTCTGTCCTTCTTCATGCCGGCGCCACCCTCCTCACCCTCGGATTCAGCCTCCGACGACCTTGCCTCGATCAGGCCCGATCGTCCTCGCCCTGGCCCCTAGAGCTCTAGTCGTTACCGCCTCCAGTGTCGGGGCTCCCATCGCCTCCGCCGTCCTAGCTCGCGCTCACGTGGACTCGCGATGAGGAGCTTATCACCTTGTACCACAGCTGAAGCACCCGCAGCTTGCAAAAGGAGCTCTGACACCTTGCGAGGCACCCACTCGTGTCCGCTGTGGCGTTTGAGCCTAGGTGGACCTGCGAGGCACCCACTCCAAATACTGTGTTGTACATGGCCTAATGCTTCAGCTCGAACGGTACGGTCATCATTTTTATCTGGGACAGGACGAAGTGTACTACTCATAATGTTTTAATCATATCTAGGAGTACTTCGCAATGACATTGGATCAAAACCTACTCCAGTTTCCATGCCAGGGAAAAAAAGGAACTTAGCTAAAGCCATGTAAGAAATTTTGGTCAAAACAATCAAACGCGAAAAGTTCACAACTGAAACATGTGTCTACAGCTAACGAGCTCTACAAACATTGATCAGAAACTTGACTAACATGTTTCAATAGAAAAGGATTTGACTAACACTTTTGGTCTGAACATACACACGGCCATGTGCAAATCGAAAGAAACGAGAGAGAGGTGGATCAAACTCGTAAAAAATTAATTCGAACGCTGGTTGACTTGTAAAAGGCACTACTGCTACTGGTTAAACATATCGCTCGATCGATCGTTCCATCGTATTCAACGCGGAATCCTTCTTGATTGGGATATATATCCGATTGTTGCTTAGCCCGGTGGCCCTTCGATCTGGACGAAGCGTCGGTCAAGGAGTCGAGGCCGGTGCCTTAGCGCGGACATCATCCTACCCGTTCCATTTCAATCGTAATCCGCACGTTGCTCTAAACAGCTTTTGGCATCACCACTCGTTGCGACAAAAATGGTTCGGCTAATCAGTACAGCAATCATGTGCTCACCGCCGGCTGTAACACGCCTGATGATTTAGTCTTTGGAGCAAAACAGACGGTGCAATCCTATTTTGCAGCTTGAATTGTCTTTTGAAAACTTCATCTATTTTTACAGTATGCAGACTCACCAGACATTAGCAAATGATGGTTGCGGAGTAAATTCACTGGTGTGGTTCAATGGTCGCATCACTTGGATACCTAAACTTGCAGATTAATTTCTCAGCTCACCAGACTTCCAGCCATTCGCATGTCACCTTAGAATTTCTTTTATTTTTTTTTAATAATTTTTTAAGTTAACCTCTCGCTAACGCTATTTTTAATTATGACCCCTTTGGTCACGTCATCACGTGCGCGCAGCCAAACCATTATGTCACACCACTTTCCTAGACGTGGCCAAACATACCACGTAAGCCCTCGCGCGCGCGCCGTGCCAGCGTGGGGGGCATATGTGGCCGTTGTCACGCTAACACTCCTAGCGTGATGAGCCTGCCTTGTCACGCCAACGCTCGTGGCGTGACAGTGGTGGCTACTTTTTTGAAGGGGCCATTTGGCAGGAAAGATGAAATTTTCATGCACAAGTTCACTGTTTTATGTGCCCATCTACATCGTATTTAGCATTTGATTTTGCATAGACATCTGGTCAAAATATTTTAAACCTGATTTGAGATAGCAATAATTGAACGGTGCTAACTGAGTACACAATCCTAGGCAGTACGTCTTTTTTAAAGCTATGATGTTCTTAGTTTGAATGAAGAGATGGATGAATAGATAGCCACATTCCATCATATTGTAATGATTGGTGGTGCTTGTCATCACTTAGGGGTCGAAGACCATTTAGTGCTTTTTTTTCTTTCCAAAATACGCATTTTGAACCTTTATTTTTATGTTGTGCACTGCCTTGCTACATCAAGAATTGAATGCAAAAGGAGAACGAGATTTGAAATCGACTTTACAACACAGTTGTGAATTGAAATAGACTTTATAATGCAGTTGCAAATTACATGGCACGTAAGGTTTGATTACGTGCATAAGGAACGACATCATATACGAGTCAACAAACCGAAATACACTTACGATACATGTGCTCCTTTTTAGGATGGAAATAAAGTCGATTGGAACAAAGATCATTAGTTGTAACACCCAGCCCAACATGAGCCTGGAATGCTACTAAAATAACAGAGTAACAAATTAAAACTAAGATATTTTACTAAATTTCGGTAGAACCTCCTTTGTATAGTTAACCATACCGGAGGTTCGCACAGTTATTAATAACAATAAACAATAATCCAGTCGTCAAATTTAAAACGTAATCATAAATGCATCCATAACATGCTAATCAACTCTATTACAAAACATCCAACACATAAGAAATAACCAATAGAGAATCCTTTAAGCAGTTTGCTCAATTATTAAGGCATGTTCTAAATTTAACCAATTATAAATAGTTCGTGGCAGTGTGCATCCAATTTTATAACTATTCCCTCCCATACATGCCGTTCTCGTAAGGGGTACCTAAAAACACAAATAATAGCAAGTGTGAGTCCAAGATTCAGTAAAGTACAATTAATGAGACAATATCATTCACAACTATATCATCATCATTCAACCACAATTCTCTATAATCAACCAATTCACATGCGTATGCAATGCAAATGCACAAATACAACTTTTCTTTTCTCTTTGCATATACCGGTAATGTGGAGTATGCATCCGTCGATACATACCCATACCTGTGCCTTCTAGCATAGGGACTATAAGCCCACACTCCACGAGTGTGGGGACCACAAGCCCGTCTAATACATGACGGGGACCTCAATATCAATACTTGGTCACCACATGACCAAGCCTCAAAGATGATATCATGATGCATATGTATCAATTCTTTTATTCAACATAAACATGTATTAGCTAGCAGCAACATACATGAATAAAGAGCATACTCATACATCTAGCATTCATGAACAACGACATACACATCATTCTAGCATCCATGAGTAGAGAATATATACATAATACCAGCAAATATGAACAATCACCCTTAATTATTCTATCACTAACTGCACTTGCCTCAGCTGTGCGAGGCTGTAAGACGCGAAGATGGCGCTGCCCCCGGAACCAAACCCCCACTTGAATAATTTTAATAAACACTCTAAGATAAAAATTTTGGACTAAACATTGCTAAAAATAAATATATAACTCACAACGCTCCCTAGCACAACTCAAAACTCCAAATCCTATGACATCGATTTGTCCCCTCAACAGACAGTTCTCTTCTAAAATTCATAACTTTTCATCCAGAGATCCAAAAAGGGTGTTCTTTGATTCTCTGGAAATATTATTAATTTATCTACATAAACCTAGTTGGTGAGCTTTCTAGATTCAGCCATCTTCTGTCCTTACCAAACAGTTTAATAGAACAACTAAATCTCGTCAGGGGTTCTGGACAGCGAGACTAAAACTAACGTATCTTTCAGTACAATAATACAAAATTTATGTTCTTTAGCTTTCTGGAAAGCCTATAAAAATACCTACAACCTTTGTTTTGGTGGGATCTTCTAAAAAATTTATTAACTATTTTCTAATGACCGATTAACATTAACTATCAGAATTATGACAGAACCACAGAACAGCAATGCTACGAAAATCATATCTCCTAATACGCTCATCCAAACGACATGATCCAAAAACCTATGGAAAGATACTAACATTATCTACAACTCTCTAGGAGATGGCCAGACCAGATTTTATAGTTAACAGCCCTAAATCAACCGAACACTACAGACTGCCATAAAATAGATCTAATACCGACATTGGCTAAATACATGAATACACGACTAATCGAACGGGATCGGGGTTACCCTTGGAGAAACCGCTGAAGAACGTAGGAACCACCACGTGATCCCTCTTCCCTTCTCTTCTCCCTTCTCCCCCTTCCTTCTTCTTCCTTGGCCGACAACACCCGAGGAGGCTTCTCCCTTTCTCCTTCTTGGCCGGGCAATAAAGTTAGGGGTGGGCAGAAGAGCACCTGCAAAGACAAAGATGTGCCACTACCCTTCCCCATTGTTTAAATCTTGTGGGCCGAAGCCCACACCTAGGTTGTCCAAATTATGCATAACCCCCCTTCTAATCTCCTGTTAAAACTATTTTCTAATTGGTCCTTCTCCCTAAATTAATTCTTCTTACTTAAATAAACTTGGGGTATTACATTAGTTTTGGCAGGCCATCACTCTCTTTCCCTTGTCTCCTTGTTGCCCACGGCGGCAGCCAGTCTTGAAGGCAGCCATATCCTGCGAGATAGGCTGGACGCTTGAATGATGTTAGGATAACACAACGTCAGACCAAATTAATAATTATGATTCATATTGAACATAACTTACCTCTTCGATCTGGAGTGCGCCCGGGCGATGGGGAGCGCTAGTACGGCTGGCAGTATCATATGCTGCAGCCTTCCCCTTGTCTGCCGCCCGCTTAGTCCTGTCGTACTCATCTTTCTGTTCGGGTGTCCTCCACTCCCACCCTACTTTCTTGGGTTCGTCCGATGCCTTTTCAGTTGGGTCGGGTACGTAAGGTGTCCAACTTTTAAAGGTCTCGGCTCACATCACATAGTTCAACATGTACTTCTGTTGGATGAACGCTCTATCATACATGTCCAGTCCGTCGATCTATTGGAAGAAGTTGCATTGCACCTCTGGCTGCCATTATGCGTGGGTGTAATTAGGGATTTGTGGAATGGAACATAAGATGTGAAAAATCTTTGTGTGTGCAAGATATGTTTATGAGGTGGTAGTCGCACGTGTAGTACGTCCGAGCGGCCGTCGCTGGGTATGTCGACTGGATGATCTTAGCCGGTAGTTCGCACACACATTGCGGGCGTGGGAACTCCGGTGGTAGCTGGGTAGGTTTGCCCTCTCGGCAAGCCACTTGCTCTTCCGTAGTATCTTTGCGTAGAAGTTCGCCGATGAGTCAGACATCTTCTTCCTCTTAGCTGTGTGAGCTAAGCTTTGGTGAAATGTTGGGTGTGGTTGTGTAGTGTCTCCCCCAGATGTATTCCACCTCTTTTTATAAGTGGATAGGGTGTAATGCTCATGGTGGAGGGAGAACCCACAACAAACCAGTGTGAAAAGGTGGCGTGGCGGAGTGTGTTCAATTCTGAAAAGGTAGCATCACAATGTGTTGTTACTTCGGTCCGAAAAGGTTGCATGGGACAGTGTGGTCATTTATATCTAACCAGTTTGTGTCTAAGTGTGTTGTCTTTTCGGTCTTAAAAGCTGGCGAGGCAGAGTGATGTCATGTCCTTCTAAAAAGTTAGAGTGACAGAGTGTGGTCTTTTCGGTTTAAAAAGCTGACGAGGTAGAGTGTTATCATATTGATATGAAAAGCTGGCGGCAGAGTGTGGTTATTTCCATGTGAGTAGCTGGTGCGATAGAGTGTGGTCTTGTTGGTCTGAAAAGCTAGCGAGTGAGTGTGTCGGTCTTTTCTGGGGGTGGGTCCTATCACGCCATGGGCACTGACCAGTGGTTGGGCAATTCCAGAGGCGTTGCAAGCTTGGTACCCGCTTATGGTGCTAAGTCCTGTCACGCCATGGCTCTTGGCGTGACTGTGCCAGTCTGTCACGCCATGGGCACTGGTGTGTCCTAACCGTGCCACCACGCTAGTGCTTGGGCAATTTTAGAGGCATTGCAAGCCCGGTCCCCCGCTTTTGGTGGTAAGTCCTGTCACGCCATGGCTCCTAGTGTGATAGTATCAATGTGTCATGCCATGGTCATTGGTGTGGCCTAACTGTGTCGTCACGCCATGGTCACTGGCGTGGCCTAACTGTGCCATCACGCCAATGCTTGGGCAATACCAGAGGCGTTGCAAGCCCGGTCCCCTACTTCTGGTGCTAAGTCCTGTCACGCCATGGATTCGGGCGTGACAGTACCACTCTGTCATGCCATGGTCACTAGCGTGGCCTAAGCGTGCCGTCATGCCAGTGCTTAGGCAATTTCAGAGGCGTTGCAAGTCCGGTCCCCACTTTTGATGCTAAGTCCTGTCACGCCATAGATCCGGGCGTGGTAGTACCGCTGTCAACAGACAACAACAACAACAAATCATGTACTCAGTCATTCATATATTGTAACATCCCAAAATTAAAATTCTAGGATTATGTAGTTTAAATGCATTAGAAAAATTACATTGATCATTTGCATATGGAATATACCATGTGGAATTTGGTTTTCTGAATTTAAAAGCAAAACATGATCTACAAACAAATAGGTGCTAAAAAGGAAATAGATGAAACAAAGTAAAATTTTCATATGAGAGAATGGTTTCGGGCATATTATCCCAGGACCAATTCACTAAAGTTTTTACATGAAATCCTATCTAGAAAAACAATTACAAAAGCACAAAACAGAAACTTGTATAAATTTTATAAAAATTCACAGAAAGTATTAACCTCTGAAAACATTACAGGAAGGAATACATTAGGTCAGAAGCTTACACCAAAATTTTCATAAAATTTCTAAGTCATTTGGCTAGTGAATAAAATCGGCAAAGAAATCAACAGAAAATCAAAAATCCTAAAACCCTAACCCTCTCTCACCCCTCGCTGACCGGTGGGCCCCGAGCGTAGGGACCTTCGTCCACCTCGCACCCGGGCACGCTAGCAAGGCCCCACGAGAGCTCCACCATGCCACCCACTGTTTCACTGCCTCGCTCGTGGTTTTGCCACCAGTCGCACCTACCAACTCACATCACCATCACACCGTGCCCATTCCCCTTCCCGGCCAAGCCCATCCCTACCCGTAAAACGTCAAGAAGCTCTGCCGGTTGCCTGCACGTGCCCGAGCTCTCCTCGCTGAACTCCGCCCTCTCCGCCTATTTAAAGGACCTCCTGAGCTTCGTCTCTTCTTTTCCAAGCCAGTGCGCTCACTCACTCCTATTCTCCTCCACTAAATCGAGCTCTAGAGCTCGAGGAGCGTGAGCCCTAGAACGGCCGTGTGCCATCGCCTTGGTCCCTGACGCCGTGAACGGTTTGGTGTCGCATATATCACGTCACTTCACATTCCAGAGCTCTCTGATGCTATCCCCTCACTTGATTTCACTTTTGATTATCAGGAGCTCTCGAATCATGTCATCTTCCTCGCCTCTGGCCGGAACTGCTGCCTCAAGCCTCGCCAGAGATCCTCTACACCTCAACCCGATTCCGTGCACCTGAATCATCGCCTGGACCTCCTGGAGCTTCTTTGATTATTGGACTCCGCTCTCCATCTGCCGAACTCCTTCTCCATGTGAAGCTTACCTCGTCGCCTCGGCTCAACGTCGACCAACCACCTCCAACCATCTCCGAGCCTCCACGTCATTCCGGTAGACTCCTAGTAGCCCCTAGTTGCTATTGCGCTCATTCTTTTGTTGCGGGCGTTGCTCATTTGAGCAATGACTCATTGCCTTAGCGGCTCCATTGCTCAACATCGGCGCGCCATCGCTAGGAGCCATCTCCAGCCTTGCCGTTAGTGCTGACTGGTGCGCATTAGCTCAGGGATGCCATTTTGGTCATTCTCTAACCTCTCTGAGCACCACATCGCTGGCGAGACGCGCCACCACGCGGCTTTTGCCGGACGGCACTGTAGCACATCATCAACGTGTCTAATCACGATCATTAAGACCGAAACACTGATTAGCTATCGGGTTAGTAATACTCAAGTCATTGACGTGTGGGACCTAATCATTAGTTTAAAACGAAACATTATTTCCTAATGATTCTATGACATGCGGGCCCCACAATCACTTAAGTGCACAAGTCACCACACCATGGACCACGCACTATGTGCGTAGACCCTCGGTCTATCGACTATTCTCGTGGACCGTGTCACTGACAGTGGCCCCCACTTATCGGTTTTTAAAACAAAAATCAAATGAAAATAGAAAATATGTTTTCAGTTATGAGAAGAATACGCTTTCCCTTACTGGAAAGCGTAAACCTCATTATAATAGACGTGAGAATGCACTTTCTCCATTAGAAAGCGTATTTCTCATTTAAACTGGATTTATCAAACCGAATAGAAATGAAACCTTAACAACTTTTGCTACAAAACTACAAATTGAATGAAATTTGTCTCTAGATTTGTATAAAATCATAATCTACCATAATATGTAAAAATATTTAATTTTGGTCACTGTTGAATTTATTTGGTGTTATTTAATTCGTTTCTGGCTCCTTTTGAATTAGACGTCGATTGCCCCAGTCATTATTGCGACGACCAACAAATCATATTTCCAGAATATCAAGAGCAAGGCAAGCACCTCCTTTGATCATGTGGATGCTAGTATTTTAATTACTGTACTTTGACTTGTAAATCATATTATGCATGCGTGTATGTTGTGTATGAAAAATGCTATTATTGGGAAAATGGTTGTAAATTCTATTTGCTGCATATGTCTCCTTGAAATATTGATTCTTTACTGTTGTAACCTTTATAATATGGGTTAGGCAATATGTAATGTCATTTGGGAATTTCTTAGTGCCATTATGGTATAAATGCAACTAGAGCGATAGATTTTCTAAAAAATTGATAAAATGACATTATGTTAATTTGAGAATTTGAGATATTTTGAAAATGGTCCAGAGGAGATACCTCTGTTATTTTATATGAAAATGAAATGAAAACTTTAGTTTTTAGACGCGGGCGAGTTATATTGTATTCTGAAAAAGTGAGGATTGTGACTCACTAGTAGCTAGGGTGGCGTTCTCGCCCATAGTCGAATAAGGACTGAAGCCAACAACTCTAGGACTACGACCTAATCGTACAACCGTATGGGCTAGGATGAGGTAGCTGTAGCTAACTAAGTTAACGAGTCATAGCCTTGCATGGTTAGTAGGCAGAAGTAGTGCGCGCATGACTGGTTAGGTATGACGACACAACTGCGAATGCCTTACTTTGATGGGTTTCTATCCGGGCAAAGTGAGGGACTCACTCAACGGGTTTCTATCCAGGTGAGTGAGGCTCCTCATTCGATGTGTTCTTTTTATTATCCAGACGCATGAGGATAATGATTCGTAAGGTTAGTGCAAGGTTAGGACTAGATGATGTAAAGGTTGCGTCGCGAACTCTAGACTGCTTACCTTCGGTAGTGAGCAGTGATATAGAGATATTCCAGGCAACTGGAATACCGCATACTATGGGTAAATTTGTACACGCTCACGGCCATGAGCATGCTTATTGCGGCCGGTATGGCTGTAGTGTTGTTTTTCTCAAAAACTATTTAGTTGGGAAATGGGTAATGACATAGGGTTTTCATTTGTTGAGTTAACTGCCATGTCGATGGCTGGATTGCTATGTCTATAGTAGGACTGCCATTTCTATGGTTGAACATGAATTTGTCAGTGCCATATCTATGGCTGAAAATGATTATATTTTTGCTTGCAACCGATTAGGGTTGCGGGTGTTGTTATTATTTGATTCAATTTCTTACTTATTGTCCTGTACTTATTTATACTGCTCTTTCAAATCCCGTTGCAAATTATTACTTACGAATATTGCAAATAAAAATGGCTTTGAGCAAAATAACTGGTAGATTAGAGCCTGTTTATTTGACAGCCTTGCATCTAATATATTTTTTGCGATACACTACAAGTCTTACTGAGTACACAAGTACTCAATCTTGCTAATATTATTGTTCAGAGATCGAATATACCCAGATGCGAGACGACAAGTTCTTTGCTCTCGGCACTGGAGGGTTCGGTGACAGGTCTACCTAGGCCTTGTTCCTTGTCGGTTGCCTGCGGGATCGGGTGGGCATGCCGCTAGAGTTTTTGCTACTACTATATGTCTTCCATTGCTGGTTATTTTATTCTAATGATTGCTTTTATTTGGCCGGTCGGCCGCTGTTGTAATAATTTTGTGATAGCTTAAGTAGAGTACCCTTTCACTTACTATAGCATGTGAATGTGTGGATGTGATTGCCAAATATTGTGAATGTGTGTGCTAGCCTTTAATCCTGGGATTAGCACGGTATACACATTGGGTCTTCGGGTATTCCATGCCCGGGAGTCCGACATATATGCATATATTCATTCATTCAATCAGTCATCCATTCAATAATTTCTTTCAACAAGAAAGAGAACCTAGTAGCATATTTTCATTCATTCATTCAACCATCCATTCAATCATTTCATTCAACAAGAAAGAGAACCTAGAAGCATACATGCATATATTCATCCATTCAATCATTTCATTCTACTCAGTCATTCATGTATGCATATATCTATTCATTACATCATTTGCGCTTTCAGAGTGGAACCGTTCCCGATGTGAACCTAGAAGCTGGATGTTCGCCGCACGTGCCCTCGACAACTTTGACTGAACTAATGTTAGCACGATCACGGCGTTTACGTGCGAAGGCATGGCCTGAGTCAGCTATGTTGGGGTAGGTGCATCAATAAGGTCCGAGAGGACCATCTCGTCGGGCAACCTGGCATCCACGTCGTCGTCGTCGTCGTCGTCGTCCTCCTCTTCGTCGTCGTCTCATGCGGCTGAAGTGGATGTCGTTGCCCGTGATGATGTAGCACGTGATGAGCCACTCCAAGCCAGGGCAGGTTAACAACATCTCCCACCACGGTACATTTCATTTTAGTCGACATTCACTGGCATTGGCGGTGAACCATCTCCAAGGGAAAAAAATAGCGTAAGAATCCGCCACACCGAGATACAATTTTTCTCAAAGCTTAGAATAAATACAGTGTCAACCGGCTAATGACCTTTGCAAAAAAATGGTCACACAGCGTCAACGCTGATCAAACCATGGATTATGGACAGCTATGAACAATAAATACACTAGTAGGTCATAATTTATCACCAGGAACAAGCAAGCAAACTGGTTCATATAAACAACAATCTACTCAATTTTGCATCAGATCATGTATGACTTCGAAGTTCTAACAGTAAAATAGAGAGAAAATCGGAAATTTGTATTTTTTTTTGTAGTTCATTGCATCAATTTATAAGCAAGATATTTGGCCAGTAAGATGATTGATCTCCATCGGTTTCCAAAGAAAATATATCAATTCATACATATCAATTCATACTAAGTCTTGAGTTTAGAATATGTAAAGCGTAACGGAACACATATTTGGCCAGTAACGAGAACTTTCCATAGTAATTATTCAAAAACTGGTCGTGGCCACTTGGGAAAAAAACAATCAGATACCAGCTGCTAGAAACATTGTTGACAAGGATATAGTACAGTTGTGGATTAATAAACTTAGCAAATAATGACACCTCAAAAACCTCCACAACTAAAGCCTTACAAAACATTCTCAGCTAAGTTACCCTTTGAACTTTCTCATACAAAAAAGTTGACATGTAGATTGTATGCAGATATTTACATGATATCGAGATCAGATGCACAACACTTGTGAGGTACATGGACACAAGACTCGCAGCTACTTTAGTGGGACATTATGGAAAATACGGAAGCCAACACTACTATAAAAAGACTAATACTGAACGTCTTATCACAGACGGTTGACTAAAACCGTCTGTATTACATGCAATCACAGACAATTTTGGTTTAGAGACCATCTGTGTTACTGGCTGCGCTAAAAACCATCTGTGAAGAGATAATATCACAGACGGTTCATGTTGAAAACCGTCAGGAAGTATCACGAGCGGTTCTTGTTAATAACCGTCGTGATAATTCTACATATCACGAGCGGTTTTCAACAAAGAACCGCTTGTGAAACATTACAGACGGTTCTTAACAATAACCGTCTGTGATATTACCACATATCACAGACGGTTTTTTGTTATAACCGTCTGTGATAATATCGTTATAGCCCAATGCGTTTTCTTCTTCATCGCCATTCGCCCGGCTCCCGTCGTCTCTTAAATCTCACGCTCGAATTTATACCTTGTTTTATAAAAGAATCATCTGCCATCGAAGATGATCATCCCCACATACTTATAAAAAAACAGAAATGGCTGCCTCTTCCTTGTCGCTGGCATTGATGACCTACCTAGCCGCACTGTACAAGCACCTCTCTCACTGTACGTTGAACCGTGCTGCGGAAGAACACTATTTCAACAGTGTCTTCACTCTTACGTCGGTCGAGAATTTGCCGGAGCAGGTGACGGCCACCTTCCGCCGTCTTGACATCCTCCTCTGCCGCGTCTTCCGGGTGATCTCCCACTTTCGGCGAGTTTACCGCGTCATCGACGTGGTCCTCCAAAACGACGTTGCACGCGTCTCGGGAGGCTTGCCATCACTTGATCACAGATCGAGGCGGCAGGCGACCGAGTCGACCAGGCCGAGACCCCTCAAGTAAGGGAAGAAAACCTATGGGCTCAATTCTTCTTGGTTCAACAGTCTAAGGGACTTCGGGAGACACTCGAACGAATGCATCAGCCGGTGGACGCATTTCAGGCTTCGTTTGCTGATGATCAGGAACCGTCCGATGCCGACGCCGTCGCCTATGAAGTATTGAAGACGGAGATAGCAGCGTACCTCCGCCACTAGAAAAACTTTGTCTAATTATAGGTTTCTACTTTTTTTTAATATTTTTGTAAGCGACTGGCACGCTGTTTGGCCATATGAAAATTCCAAAATGAAAAAAAAAGTTTGGAGGTGAAGTTAATTAATATTAATTATATCAGAGACAGTTTAGTGGAATAAATAAATTAAATATATATATCCGATCTGTGATATATTTATATATGTAAATATAGTTAAAGCAAATTTTAGCGATATTTAAATAACAAAATTGACATATAAACATGTAATTTCTTCATGTCATGTAAGTGTATATACAAGATAAATATACTTGAGAAAAACCATTTCACGAGCGGTTCCATTATGGAACCGTCAGGATAATTATCACCGACGATTAGTAATAGAACCGCTGCGTGATAAGTCTCTTTATTAGTAGGAGCCCGCCGCTAGGGTTTGCGCCGCCCTAACTCATCACTCCCAAAGACCGTTAGGGTTTGCGCTCGCCTAACTCGTCACTCCCGGTGCATTTACTCTCGTCTGTTCCCTCCCACCTCGACGCCGCCGCCGACCCGTCGCCGTCGCCCGAGTTGTGACACCACTCTGCACTGCACAAGATCGTACGATAGTCGTAGTGTCTTGTGCAGTGTCAGGGTTGTGCCATAACTACGGTGACGTCGCCACCAGCGTGTCGCTTCTTGCCGCCATGGCTTGGTTCTCCTGCTCGGCCTCCTGCGCTCGGGCCCTGGCGGGGCTTTGCTTTCCCCATCCTCCCTCTATTCTCCTCTAGATCTGTTAGCTTAATGTCTTTTGTTGAGTTTTATTTTTATGCTTGAGCCTTAAGTTGTGTCCTAATGTTTGTGTGATTTATGCAATGTGAAGGAGATGGATGAGGGTTGTGCTGGTGGTGGGGTCGCCGTCGTTGTTGCGCTGTACTGAGGTATCACCCTACCTTACTCCCTCTTTGTCTCTACCCCCCTTGCTCTGTGATGAAAATAGCTAGTGCTCTGTGATGGATGCCGAGGGCTACTACTGGTGTGGTGGGTTTGGACACCCTTGGTCTTGTTGTCTTGCTGATGAACTGCTCAATGATGTTAATAGTCTTATGCTGAAATTGAATTGATAATTAGTTCATATTAATAGTCCCCTTGCTCTGTAATGTAATGACGTCAATAGTCTTATGCTAAAATTGAATTGATAATTAGTTCATATTAATAGTCCTCTTGCTGTGTGATGTAATGACGTCAATAGTCTTATGCTGAAATTGAATTGATAAATAGTTCATATTAATAGTCCCCTTACTCTGTGATGTAATGATGTCAATAATCTTATGCTGAAATTGAATTGATAATTAGTTCATATTAATAGTCCGCTTGCTCTGTGATGTAATGATGTTAATAGTCTTATGCTGAAATTGAATTGATAATTAGTTCATATTAATAGTCCCTTGCTCGTGATGTAATGATGTTAATAGTCTTATGTTGTCTCTCACCATTCATTTCACCTTTATGCGTAACTGTGTTCATGCGGTCAAGTTCTCCTACCTCTTGCGTTCTAAGTCGTCCTATCATTCCATTCATAATCTCTTCTCTATAAAGTCTCCAGCGATGGCGCTTGTGCCATTAAAAGCGGCATCATATTATATATATATATATATATATATATATATATATATATATAGTCCCTAGCCACTTTTGAAATTAGTCCCACATGACATGAGAAGGATGAGACAGTATCCACGCACGGGCAACCTCATTGAGCCCCTACAAGTTTAAAAAGTATGGATGCAAGGAGAGCATCAGGACATCCAATTACTTGGATGTTGTCGATAGGTAATTGGGCGTCGCTATGTTGAGAAAGTGGCGTTGATCTTAAATACTCCATTGGGAAGTGGCATCATCTATTAGCAACCAACAATTCTTGAGTATGTAATCGTCTTTAAACCCAACAAGAACACCAAGCAACAAGTTGAGAATTCTTTTGAAATATGAGAATGATTGCTTGGTGTTCTTATTGGGTTTAAAGACGATTACATGCTCAAGAATGGTTAGTTGTCGATACATGATGCCACTTCCCAATGGAATACAAGGCCCACGCCACTTTCTCAACCTAGGTCCAATTACTCATCGACAACATCCGTAATTGGATGTCCCGACGCCTCCTTGCATCCATACTTTTTAAACTTGCAGGGCTCAATGAGGTTGCCCGTGGCTACCGCCTCATCCTTCTCATGTCATGCGGACAATCCCCAAAGTGGCCGAGAGACTACGTAATAATATATATATATATATAATATGATGCCGATTTAATGGCACAAGCGTACCACCGCTGGGGCTTTATAGAGAAAGTCATCACAAACGGTTTCACCACAAACCGTCAGGATATGTACTTATCACGCAGCGGTTCTCGATTAATAACCGTATGTGAAAGTATGCATCACAAACGGTTGAAAACCGTTTGTGATGACCTCATGTCATCACTGACCCATAAACTCAGACGGCTTACGAAACCGTCTGTGATGACGTTTTTGAACCGTCTGTGAATACCTTTTCTGTAGTAGTGTAGACATGTGAGGACAATACGCAACGCACCAAGAAAGTAGAATCCATTTTCTTAATAGCTTAGATGTGGGCAACAAGAAAATGAAAAGAAAAGATTTCTCAATGCTCAGATCTATTGCTCATCAACAATTGCACACACATTGGTGATTCAACTGACAAATTAATGGGTCAAATCAGGCATGAGAAACCATTCTCAACTTTTATCGTCCATGCTCAATTTCATCTTTTGATTTTTATATCGAGTACAAATTTACAGTTCTCAAAAAACTATGGCAGATCCAGGTGGCAAATTTATCGTCCATGCTATTCAAGTCATGCTACACATAAAAAGGAAATAGTTTGTTGACCTAGTGGGATAATGCTGACAACTACAATACCACATCCTTATCAAACTATGGTAAGTAAGATTTCTAAGCCGATTGCAGCAATGGCATCAAGTGACAACTGTGCAAGCAATTTTGATCATCAAAGAGATCGGAGGTAATGATTCTTTGTTTCATTGATTTTTTTTGCCTAATGCCATTTCATTCTATTTAGGGATAATCACCATCAATCTTACTCTATATTTTCCTAGTTATTACTCATTACCAACTGAGACATCAAGGTACAATGTACACACAACACTAGTTATATTTTCATTTTTTATTTCCAGCAGCATATGCAATTTTTGTAAGGCACTGAAGGTGTGGGATTCCTCAACGAACTCATCGTACTCATCTACGATATCCTCGTTAGACGAGTGACCCTCCCTTATATCTACCTAGGTCATGGTTGGTCGAAGTTACAAGCGCGCGACGCCGTGGAGCCACCGAAGGTAGTTGGCGAACTGAGGCCTCCGATGGATCCGCAGCACGTCCCTGGACTGATTGGACCGGTTAGCACGTACACATGGTGATAATGGGCCCAGTCGGTGTGCCGGTACTACTGCCTTCGGTCAATCCTGCCACACAAAGAAGCTAACTGTTAACATTAAAACCGCAAACAATAGTGGAAACAAACGACGATAGGTACCCATACCCATGAAGGTTCAGATCAGTCGAGAACTCCATTGGTGGACAATATTGAAGCTTGCTAAACTGTCTCATCACCCGATGGGGCATGTGGTACCCCACCGCATGGAAGTAAATCAGTGGTGAGAGAGTCATCCACAAACCGTCGCCCCCGCACACACATCGGGTTCAGCTCTATTTCCAAGACCTCATTGTAGGTATATGGTAGCCACATGATCTGCACAAGATTTACAAGACATTAGTGATGAAACAGAATTAGAACAAATTACCAGCTTGCAAATTAACTGATGAAATTATACCTGGTCTTGAGTGATGATGTTGAGCTCGTTTGTGTAGTTGAGGTACCACGTCCTTGGATGCCCAGTAGGTGGCACGATGGAGTTCCAGAGGTAGTCTACCGTCAGAAGCGATGAAGGGTCGTCAAGGGGCCATGCCTGTAGGGAGATGGATTTCAGTCGTATTTTTATTGAATGAGAAAGAATATAAAAAACAAAAAAAAATTGTACTTGCAAGGTCGCACGAGTGGGCCTACCCATGGGCAAACGCTCCCACATCCACATTTGCAGGAGGCATGTGCAGCCACCCAAGTTGCCGTTGGCACTCCATGAACGGCACACATCGTGCAAGTGTCGGTACAAACAAGCGAGTGCAACAGAACCCCAACTGTAAGTCCCTGCTGCTCCAAAATTAGTCAACATGGGCAAGTATATCTAGGAGACGACATTGCTGGTACCGTCGGGGAAAAGAAAGGACCCAGGTAGATGCCACACCCATGCTCGTGTGAAGCACTGCACTGTGGTCTCATCTGCGTCCTACGAGCATACGTTGAAGATTGCACGTAGCCATGACGTAAGCACGACGGACGACAGATTGTTCCTCACGTCCTAAGTTGGGTCGCCGGTCACACACCTAGCCATTTGCCAACATGGTGACACCAACCCGTGCTATTGATATCTCCAGTCACAGGAAGCCCATCTATGGGAAGGCCCAGAATCATAGCAACATCCTGCAGCATGATGGTCATCTCGCCTGACGGGACGTGGAACGTAAGTGCAACACCGTCCATGCAGGGTAGCCCATTAGTGACAATCTACGCCAAGGCAAGGAAACCAGCATCGCAGACATATGGTACGTGCCGCTCATCCCAATCTAGAGAGGTGTGGGTATGAGGGCGAAGTGATTGGAGTACCTACTAGATAAATATGCATAGACATAAGTGAAACAGCCACAGAGTAAAAAAAGCTGAAAGCATGTTCGAATACCGCATTAAGAAATATCACCACACTCACGTCGGCTATAAGGTGTGCGAGGTGATCATTATCGTACTCCGAGATGAGCAACGCGCACTGTGGGTGCTGCGGCATCTTACAATAGAAGAAATAAATTTGTTAGTACACATGAAGTACAAAACAATGGAGAAAATGCAACAAAGTGAATGCAATAAAGACACATCAATACTCTTCGCACAATGACAATGGCGGTTACCTTGGGGGTGCAAGTCATGTGAGAGGCGTCGCCTTACCCTACATGGTTGGTAATCCTTATTCACGTGCTTTGCCCTGGTGTGGTTGTGCTCATGACATTTCGAGCACCTGTTGGTTATGGTGGCATCGTCGAAGTCCCCTAGGATGTACATGTCCTTACCGGCCTGCTGCGAGTGGTCCATTTCATTACGAAGTCTTTTCCTTTTCCTCCTACCGCGTCGCTTGTTCACCATTTCTTTGGTTCCTTTACGGAAAATAAGTGCGGTATTACTTGGACTCACAGAACTTGGAATCGCCAAAAAGAAACATAATCCAAAAAAACCAGACGAAGAGGCTTAGAGGGATGGATCTTTTAGACACATATGCATACATGTTATGCTCCTCACCGCACATTCAAAAAAATGCATACATAACTACAGATCCACACCATGCCTCTTTATTGAGCAAACTCTAAAATTTACATCTTCGCAACGTTGATTACACAAAAGTTTGGCATGCCACAGGGTTAGTCAACCAAGAAATTCATAATTAAATTATTTAGTCAACCAAGCAATTCAAAAAAAAGAATTAAATTAACAAATTCAAAGAGAAAGAAACAAAAATTTAAAAATGACATTTCCCATTACTGCACCCCTCCTACTCTAGGAAAACTAAAACTGAACAATCCTATCACATTGACATGTCTAAAAATTATGAAAGAACCTTACAAAAATAGTTGCTAAAAATCTAACTAATATGCTATAAGAAAGACCAATGTACATGTAAATAGGGTCTTGATTAGTTCCAAAGCTTGAATATGCTTGCAGACAGAGGAGTTTACCAATTAGGGGCTAAATCTACTTCATGAATATATCAAACAATGGTACCTTCGATTTATCCCATACAAACCCCCAAAAAATGTTTGAAATTGATAGACTCAATTCAACTTTTGAAAACACGCTGAAAATGATACATTTTTTATACTAACTTCCAAAACCAAACTTTGACTATGATTCCTCTCACCTTAGCTATAGGCACATCAAAATATTTATTAACTAACTGCACATCAAAATATTTATTAACTAACCAAACTATGACTATGATTCCACTATCCTTGGCTTATTGCTTATGATCTACTAGATATTGTCCTTCGTTGCCATTTCATATTTAATCTCCTCTATAGGCACTTACCTCTTCAAACCCCAACTCATGAAATTTATTCAATTAAAATCTACTAGAAGTGCTCTGTCAGATCCTTACCTTTCTTTTTAGCTAAACAAACAATTTAACTTGTGTTAAAAAGGAATGTGGAATGCAATCCAATTCACTCTGACGTGTAAACAATCAAACAAATTCCTCTCAAACATCCAATTCGGCAAAACCCTAATTCCACAAAACTAACCAATTTAATCCGAAATAAATGGAGGGAATTGGTGAGATTATCTCGGGGGATGATTTCCACGGGTTTATAGACTTCGAATCACCTCCAAAGCGATGGATTTGGGCAGGTGAGGGTGGGGAGGAGAGGGCGCTCAGGAGAAAGAGGAGAGACTTGGGGAAAAATAAAGAACTAGGTGGGCCGCTGGCACCTAAGTCATCACTATCACACCACGAGCGTTGGCATGACAAGGTATGCTTGTCATGTCATTATTGCGGGTGTGACAATGGTCACGCATGCCCTCCACGCTAGCACAGCGCGCGCGAGGGCTTGCGTGGCAGATTTGGCCATGCCAAGGTAGGTGGCGTGACATTATGGTTTGGCCACACCATGAGTCATAGCGTGACCAAATGGGTCAGAATTTAAAATAAAGTTAGCGAGAGGTTAACTTTAAAATACTATTAAAAAAGATTAAATAAAAAATCACCACTTTACCACGTAGCACGACACTCTAAAGCTAATGTATGGGGAAGAGGATCCAACTTCTCACTTTCCACCGAAAGCAAGTAGCTCAAATCCTTCTATCTAAAAGGAGGCTAACTTGAGGCTCAGGGAGAGTGGCCACATTAGTGTTTTTTTATGCACTGTTGGATTCCTTCCAGCTGTGTCCGCGTCCGTCCGATTGGATCCGCTCTTGCTCGGCGTGCTGGCTCAGCTCGCTATGTGTGGCGAACGTCGTGTCGGTCCTACGTCTTCTCAGCAGCACGTCTCTTCCGTTCTTCCTCATCCCCTCATGCCCTACGCCATCTCCGTTCTGCTTTCCCGTTCCTCTCCCTCGTTTCCCATGACAGATGTGTCCTCCCTGCTCGGCCCTGCTCCTCCCCCTCCTTCGTCTCCCTCCCCGTCCCTCCGTCTCCCCTGACGCCCCTCTCCACTAGCGTCGTTGCTCCCTCCTCACCTCCCACCCCGTCGCTGCTTCCTCCATGCTCTGCCCTCTTCCTGCCCTCCCAATTCCTCTGCCTCCCGTACCGTCTCTTTCCACTAGCACTGCCGCTTCCTCGCTGCCTCCTTCCCGCTCTACGCTCCTCCTCCCGCTGCTTCGCCTCCTCTCCAATCCCTCTCCCTCACCTGCCGCCTCTCTCCACACTCCCCCATTGTTCGCTTCCTACCTTCCTCTCTTTTCCCGGCTCCCCTTCTCTTACTTGTTTCGCTGAAGCAAAAAAATCCTCCGCTAGACACAACCCAAGAAAGGGAAGGAACCAACCACCTTTTTTTCATTCTCTGCGCACGAGTCCCCATGAACGGCAAGTCACAAGACCTAGATCCGCCCGTCGGCTGTGCGTGCGGCTAGGACAGGGCGGAGATCGACACGTCAGCACCCTTTGAGTCGGTGCGTGAGGTCATTGACCACTTCGACGGCAGCGTCGCCTGGAGCTCCCACTTCATCAAACGCATGTTCGCACCCTGAAAGGTGAAGGCTGAAACTCCCATTCAGTTAAGTTTAGTTGACTGATTTCCAATTGGCGAATGGGCTTGTCGAAGGCTGTTTCTGAATCAATCGAAAAATAATGCCGACAAGTGGCTATCAAAAGTTGAAAAGGAAAAAATTGTGATCTTTCAGGTTAAGTGAAATTCTTGGTTGTGAATTACAGTTAGAACAGAGCCAAGCTTATGATTATTAACTTCTGTAAATGGAAATCCTTTTGCCTGTTATTATGGATAGGTATTAAGTTGGATCTTGGACGGTTATCAAAGCTACCTGCTTTTATTTCTATTTGTTACTGTTATTTATGTGAAAGCTTCATAAGAAAGTGGATTGATTGGATGCAAAAAAAATGATCTTATTAGTTCAATTACTTCTATTGGAAAAGGTGCATTGCCGATTTAACTTGTTTATCTTCTTTGGAGCAGATGGTGGACTACAATGTACTGGGAGGTGAGGAGATGAATTTAACTTGAAGTGTTTTTTAGGTATACGAAAAGCTAATTAGATTTTTGATTCATTGTTTTTGCTAATGATAGGAAAGTGTAACTGTGGGATCTCTGTGGTTGATAGCTATAAGATGTTGAAAGGTGCCGATGTTCTGGGTGAGGATGAGATGTTTCTTTCCTGTACTCTTGGTTGGTGCATTGAATGGGTAATGTTTTCTCCTCAGTGTTGTTATGAATAATGGCTGTAAAGCAACCAAAATTGCTCCTCGGAGCTTGCTGTTGTCTGTGCAGCTTCAAGCTTTCTTTCTTGTGCTTGACGATATCATGGCTGACTCACACACTCGACGTGGCCAGCATTGTTGGTTTAGGGTGCGTCAGGTTGGTGAGGCCAAAATTATCCTCTCTGACAATAATGTTTATCTATTTATTGATAATTTACTTTTTTTGGTTAAGTAAAATCGTTTGAGAACACTTTGTAGTAATTTTTTCACTTGTTACCTATGAAGCTTATCCTTAACACTGCCCTTTGTTACACAATAGGTTGGCCTCATTCTTTGTAAATGATGGGATTATCCTTCAAGAACCATATTTTGTGAATCCTTGACTTCACTTTAAGGGAAAACCTTACTACTTGATCTCCTTGATTTATTCAATGAGGTAAGTATATATTCGATATACAAAATGTTCAGGTTTGAACTTCTGATTATTACAGTCTTGATTATCTTGTCTTGTTTTTCTAGGTTTAGTTTAAGACGACTTGGTCAATTCTTTGGACCTCATCACAACTAATGAGGGAGAAAACGATCTTACAAAATATAACATAGCAGTGTAAGTTAGTATTGTATTAACTTTGAAAAAAGCTTCTTTTGCATGCTTATAGTGTCTATTTTTAGCACAAGTAGTCTTTTCTTGTTTTTGTTGCCTATAACTCTAGCACGAATTGTTTTTATCTCATATATTTTTGGCAGTTCTGATTTGGGACTTGATTTTAAACATCTGATATATTTTCAGTCATCGCCGCATTGTTCAATACAAGACAACCTACTATTCGTTTTATCTGCCGGTAAAGTTAACATTCTATTTTTCATATCTTATTTTTATATAATCCCATTTTGGTAATTAAAACTAGATGCAAGTTATGCTAATATGATTCTTTATCAAAGGTTGCATGTGCACTGCTGCTCTCTGGTGAGAATTTGGACAAATATGGTGTTGTAGAGAACATCCTTGTTGAGATGGGAACATACTTTCAAGTCCAGGTAACTACTGCTTCTGCTACACATAACAATACAAAGCATTTGGCTGCAATAAGAATTAGTGTACTTAGCATTAATATGATTGTTTTCTTTCAGGATGATTATCTGTCTTGTGTGTTCATGCTGCCTGCTGTTGCCATGTACATCTTCCTACTGAAGCGGAAAAAGTTATAAGCGCACTACATTCATCTCTTTCAGGATGATTATCTGTCTTGTGCGTTCACGCTGCCTGCTGTTGCCATGCACATCTTCCTGCTAAAGCGGAAAAACTTATAAGTGCACTGCATTCATCTCTTATGCCTTACCAAGCATGCAGATTCATTCTTGGTATGCTGTTATATAGTTGTGTCTCTATGAAGAACTGGAATTGATTCTCAATAGGGCTTAAGATACGCTTAATGTTGATTGAATCACGAGTAGGATTTAAGATCGCTCCTATTAGCGAAAATGGTGACTATGTAATCTTTGTCTTGTCTGATTATTCTTTACGATGAGACACTAATTTCCTTTTGATCTTATATTTTATCTGCGTTGTATTCGTTGTCATTTTGTTCCATCTCAGTTAAACTTGGTTAATATAGTTTTGTTGCCCTCTATTACTGTACTGTAAGTTATAGTTTAATAAGGATGAGACAGATTTTTTTTTATTCTGCATTTTTAAGAGCCTATAATATACTCATATCTATAAAATGAAACAAATAAACGCACTACCTCATCTTGATATGTATATTTCCTGTCCTATCGACTCTAGAATGACATAAACACATTGCCCTTACCCACGGTTTCTTGGTCCTAATCACAGTTGCGTGTCTTCGATTCCGCGCGCCAAGACGCGCGAGGGTTTCTAGTTAGTTATAGTCTCAGGTTTGCTTGAGAGAAGCCCAAAATGCCACAAGCTTGTTAGGGGCCGAGCTTTTTATCACTTCTAAGGGCATGTACAGTGGGTGACATCAGCAGTTTATAATCTTTGTCACGTAAGATTTTTAATGACGTGGATGAGAGAGAACAAGGAGAGAGAATGAAACCGTCTAGCATGCAACAGACAGTCTATATAACCCTCATAGACAACACAAAACACCATTGTATGAGTTGTTGTCTATAACAAATAATTTTTCCAAGCAAAAACTAAAAGAATGTGGGATCTCATATAGACAACTTAACAGACAACTTATTATATGAGCCGTTTTTAGTGCTGTTTATAGGTGACATAGATGGCTGATATAGACACCCGTTATTTGTACCATTGTATATGCCCTAAGCTGAAACTAAGGGATTGTTGGTTGGTTACCACACCTTGCAGAACCAAACTATGGCAAATTATGTCATGTTACGCTTCCTGTGGCTAAGAAATTGGCCACAACTTAGACAAAAGCTGGTAAGTGCAAACCTAACTATGGCAAAGTATGTCATGTCACACTTCTTGTGGTAAGAAATTGGCCACAACTTAGACAAAAGCTGGTAAGAGTTATGTTAGCCATCTATAGTTATTGCTATGTAGGATTTTTGCTGACGTGGATAAAAGAGAATGAAGAGAGAGAAAGATACTATCTATAATCCTGTAGCCGACTATAGCACAAGAAACAAGAAAATCATTAAAAAATTGTGTGTTCTATAAAGATAACTAAAAAGATAACATCCGTCTGTACCATTGTATGAGCTATATTTATTACTGTCTACATGTGACATGGAGAGTTGCTATAGACAGCAGCTGTCTATACCATTGTACATACCCTATGCCCTAAGGTGTGACATGCCAACCAAACACATGCCACAAAATGTTAGATTATTAAACCAAACAAGCCTTAAAACACCCCAAACAAGGCCTAAATCTCGAACCCTCGTGCAGTCGTATTCACTGATGGCTTTTTATGTGCTCTTTGTGGGTTTCTTGACAATCATAGCTTACAACCAGTTAAAAACCTAGGAAGCTTGATGAAAATATGTAAATAGGCAATTAGTGTCTATATTGAATCAATGAATCTCAAAGAAACTAGTCCACCATAGGCAAATAGCCTCTTACAGTATGAGTTGAGTAGTCACCCGCCTTATTACATTAGAATCAAAGAATGAATGGAATTAATTTAGGTACAGAAAGAATGGTGCTACGAAAAATGTGAATGTTGAAATTCCAGCAAAATAGTGCAAGCTCCTAAAATTTTGCTTGCGAAGAAACATAAGATATCTGCCTATACTGCTCTCATCCCCTTTACCACCACTCTGTTAGTGCTACTGGTTAAGAGTGTAGTCTCCCTCCCTCGATGGCAAGTTAAGAACTTGTGAATTTCTGCAACTGTATGATCATGACGCTGACATCGTCAGTCGAGCCCCTAGAAACCGCAGTTTCGACGAGCCTCCTGCAGGCAGCCATGCGAGAAGCCTTGTCATCGCTGATGCAGAGAGGCCTGGCGATGTCTACTGCCTCCTGGTTCTCCACGTTGTCCCACAGACCGTCAGAGGCAAGTATCAAGAATTCACACTGTGGATCGACAAGGAGAGTCCTGGTGTCTGGATCAGCCACCACCCACTGCTTGAGGTGCGCATCCCCGATGCCTCTTGACACCGCTAAGGAGCCCTGCACTCGCCATGTTCCTCGGTAATTCACAACGAATCCACCCTGAAATTGGAGGGAGAAAGCACATTAGTCACATGCTCAATTGCAGAGAAATGGAATATCTAGTTCATTGCACGAGCACGAGACAATTACTTTTTGCAACAAATAGGAGTTTTCCACTAAAATCGGATAGGACTAATTTCACATTACAACATCATCTATTGTACCTAGCTATAACATATCCTTCAAACTACAATTCACAAACAAATTATGGAAAGAAATGTGAAGCCTAGGATAGGCATTACTTACCAGATTCTCAATTCTTTCCCTCTCGTCCTCCCGGGAAGCCCGGTGATCGGAGGTAAGCGCCTCCGCCTTACCCGTCCGGCTGAGGACGGCGCGGCAATCTCCGCAATTGGACACGAGCAGGCCACCCTTCCGCAGCAATGCGGTGACGCAGCATGCGCCCCCACTCTGCTCTCTGTTGAGGAACTCCTCGTCAGTCTTCAGGTAGCCCCTCCTCACCGCCAGCTCAATCTCACCACTGTTGCCGCCGCCCACCTTCTTTATCTCCTCGGCCACGAACTTGGGCATGTTTTCGGCAGCGAACTCCGCCGCGCACCTCCCGCCGTGGCCATCAAATACACCAAACAACGCCTGCACAGTTTAAATAGATTCGAGTAAGTTTAGTACTTTCTAACAATTTCAGAGGAAACAACAGAAATTTTCCATCAGGAGAGTCCCGAATGCCCTCATTGAAGCAAGATTTCACCTTCTTTTACAAAAACAGATGCCAAAATTACGAAAATCGAACGGAGAAGTAGCATCGGGATCGAGCTTACCATTTTGGGGTCTCCGCCGAGCGCGACCTTGGCCACGTGCCGGTCCTCCATCTCCACCCTTCTCCTCCCCTTCCCCCTCCGGCAGTAGACCGCGAACTCCTCCCCGTCCTCCTCCATCTCGTTCCTCGGATCGGACTCCACCGCGGCCGCCGCCGCCGCCGCGGCCGCGGCGCCGGCCACCGGCAGCACGAGCGGCGCCGGGCGCCGCCTCTTCAGTACCGACCCCGCAGGGGTTGCGGCGGCCGCCGAGGCCGACTGGGGTGACGGCGAGGCCTCCGCCTCGCGGAGCTGCGCGCGTAGGGCGAAGGGGCGGAGCGGCGAGCCGGCGGCGGGCGCGGGCCCGGGCGCCGGCAAGGAGACGGAGACGGACTCCGGCGAGGCGGAGGCAGCCTTGCATGAGAGCGGGCGGCGCGACGGCGAGAACACCGGCGAACTCGGGATGACCACCGTGCAGGACATCGCGTCGAGGCCTCAGATACGGGTCTCCCTTGTTCCTCCTTTGCGCCTCCTCGCGTGTTCCGCTTTTCCTCCTCGGTTTGTGTTTCTGTTTTGGATGGGTTTGGGGAAATGGCCGTTTGAACGGGCATTATATACGGGGCAAGGACGCGTTGTGGTGGCCGCTCGCAGTGGGAAACGGTCTAGGGTAGTAAAATAGGCTTTCGCAGTCCTAGTGGGAAATTAAGAACGGTAGAAGCATGGTGAATGGAGATGGTTTTTTCTAAAATGTTTTTGCTGTTGCAAGATAAGCTTTTGTTTCTCTTTTTGCGATAAACTTTTGTTTCTCATTTATATCTATAATTTTTCCCAAAAAACCGAGAAAATGATTAATAGTATATAAGAACTGTTACACCACACTTGCGTTGATGTTAAAAACAGCACGCTTGCAATATAATGTGTGCTTTAACTAGGAATGGTAGTGAGAATTGCTTCGGGGCAAGAAAACATCAGTGACATACTTTTTATTTCATCCAAAAAATGCACATGTTGTCTCTTGTGTAGCTACGTTGTTTCACTATCTTTTTAATACTTGCTGTAAAAGACTTTTAAATTCAACCTAACCAATTACCCTAGCTCTTCTATACTGTCAACAAGCAAATGTGGGTATTTACGAGAAATACTAATGCTCAAAGTTGAATCGTATTTACTATACAAATGCAAATGCAGCAAGTAGTATTTTATTTCAAACCAGAGAGTAGAGGCAGTGAAATTTTGTCATAGTGAAAAACGGAAAAGAAACTGCGTGTGGGAGTGTGTGTTAATACTCGGTCTTCACTGCCCTGTTTACACACAGGCAATTTCCAAGGATAAGCACGGGGAGAGTAGCTGAAGTGGGGGAGCAGGTTAACCCGGGGGGGTGGCGCGAGTCAAAGGTACAATAATGGAAACGACAAGCAAAGCTGTTTCGACTTGTGACCTGTGAGCGGACGCGGTCATTTAATTTATTTCAATATCCCATTAATTGCACAGACCGAAGCACTAGTTGCATCCCCTCCTCGCAACGAGACACCAGACGCCGGCACGAACCAACGGCTACACGCCACGACGAGCCGTTCAACGCCGTGGAGGACTTTGGCTGGATACGCCCTCCGTGTGCGGTGTAGTGGGATGTGTTTGTGGAACGGGAATGTGCCTGGAAGGAAGCAGGAGAAGACTCGAGACTGGGATGCGCCGACAGTTGCGAGGAGGAGAGAGAAGAGGCTGACCGTCTTGGATCGGACCGGCCAGACGAACGTTGAAAGCAAAGTGACCATATTGCATCGCGTACCCCCACTCGGCTAAGCAACCTCACCATCATACATCTGAGTCGCATTAGACTTAGACGCAGGCACGCGATCAAAATGCACCAGGCATAATCGTCAGAAGTTTGGCTGTTTTCTCGGGGCAGTTTGGTCACGGTCCCACTCGTCAGGTACTCGTCCATGTTTTGGGGTGGAAGGGCGCGTGTGCCCGGAGCGGCGTGGGGACTAGGCGGAGAAAATGTAGCCGTTGGCACCTGCCACGGCGGTGGCGGCAGGATTAATGCGGGGGCGGGGCTTCACCACCCAGCAAACAGTACACTGAGCTCACGCAGAGAGGTGGGGCCGCGAGCGGCGGCGTGGTGTCACCGGTGGCACGTTTCGTCCCGCTGGACTGACGTGTGGCCTGGGTCAAGGGGCACGCAGAGTTTGTGATAGTCCGACGTGTCATGTCAGGTGAGGGGCGTTTACCGCGTTGCGACGGGACGGCGAGAGTTCGGAGGATGCACGTATTGGTCGTTGGTGCCATGCATTCCTCCCCTCCATTATTTTATTAATGCAGATACAAAATAAGTCATCTCGTTGATTTTTAAGGACTAGTAATTTCTACAATAATGGCTTGAAAGAGAGAAAGATATAGCGCGCCGATCGTGATGGGTTTAAATTATAATGATCTAGAATAAAAGAAAGAGTCTATGTCAAGTAACATAAAACTGATTAACAATTTGATTTACATACGAATTCTTAAATAAAAGAGTCCATACAAGGTATAGTAGAACTAAAATTGGGAATAAAAAATTAGCAATTTGATTTCCATATAAATTTTTAAGTAAAATCACTAAATAACTATAATTCAAAAATGAAAATTAGATTTATACGAAATCCAACAAAAATCGAAATTCGAAATAAAATAAAATAAAATTAGCAATTTGATTTTGCTATGAATTCAATAATTATAATTCGAATAAAAATTAAACAATAATTGGCGATTCGATTTGTATCTGAAATACAACCAAAAATAATTGAAATTACGAATAAAAATAAAATAAAATTAGCAATTTGATTTTAATACTAATTCCATAGTAAAATACCTAAATAAGCGTGATTTGGAATAAAAATTTAAAAAAATTAGCAATTGGATTCAAATCTGAATTCCAAGAAAAAAAACTGAAATTCGAAATAAAAAATTAAAGAAAATTTGTTATTTGATTTCCATCGTATTCAAAATAAAATCCTAAATAACTAAAATTATGAATAAATTAAATAAATTTAGTAATTTGATTTCTATACAAACTTCGAATTAAAATAACTAAAATAATGAATAAAAATAAAATTTATAATGAGGATAACACGAATGGTGTCCGAGGAGACACAAAAGGAACCATGAAAGAGTGCAATGGCATCGATCTGTACTACAAAAAGACATTGATCCGCATGAAGAAGCGAAGAGAAGTGGCGGCAGCGGAGATCGAGGACAATATCGTCTTTTCATGGAGCCATTGAAGAGAAAATCCAATGTTGAAGAAGTCAAGGGTCGCGATGACAAGTGGTGAGCGTCGGCGTTGTTAAAAAGTTAGTGGCCAAAGAAACTCGATGATTGTAATAGCCCAAATTTCTTTTTCCAGTTGAAAATAAAATTTATTTTTTTTCTTTCTGAAATTATAAAAGCTTTTCCTTAATTATTTTAAGGCTGAAATAAATTATTTGCAAAATTAAATACCAATTATGAGTTGAAAATATTTATTTAAGTCCAAAATGATTCAAGGAATTTATGTGAATTTTCCATAATTTTTGGACTTTTTTGCTATCTTCTAAAGCCTAAATGAATTAACTGAATTATTTAATCGCTTAATCATGTAAAAATCCAGGAATAGTGCTTGGGCCGAATTTCCTCGGCACATCCTTTATTTTCCCACATCGTCGTATCTCTCTCTCTCTCTCTCTCACTTTGCCCTTTGTCATCCTGCCTTGCTTTTGTCTTCCTCTCGCCGAGCCAGAACGCCTCCATTTCTCGGTCGTTTAAGCACAATAATCTGTCTGTTCCTACTCAAGATCATGCGCAATTATTGCCATGATCACCTTTCACTCACTACTGCACTCAATTAGCCATTTCTTCACCATTTAATCGCATTTCTCTTTGTCGCCGCGTCGGCCGAAAACGCTCGTGCACATCCTCGTCGTTCCAGCTACGCTCTTACCTTATAAAGGGGGGCATGGCCTTCGCATTTCTCCCCTCATCTCATTCCCCGCAACCACGACCCCTCTACTCGTCTCTAGCCACTGGAAATGAAGCCTGAAGCTCCTCTGTCGCCAACCCTAGCACCGTCGAATTCGCTGCCAACGTTGACGCTCTGTCGCCGTCTTCTACACCAACGAGTTCTCCGTCCTGTGTTTTATATGGTGTGCACGCCATCTTCGTCGAAGAACCCTTGGAACACCATCACCGCCGAAACCCGTACCCCACCGCCGCTAAACCTCCTTCAACCAGGTAGTCGTAACTCCTTCGACTAGGTAGTCGTAACTTCTTTCGACCAGTGTAGTCGAAACCTTCTTTCGACCAAGTAGTCGAAATATCCTTTCGACCACATGAAGTCGAAGCTGAATAGTACTCAGAAAGTGAACTGTATTTTCGGAATTCTATCTTTTCTTGTGACATCAAAACGTCCAAATGTTCGTTCTCCCTCACACGAACTCCAAATTCGTCGATCCTCGATCCTAAATTCATCTAAATTCATTTTCTTTCTCGTAGTATTTAATTTAATAATATATTTATTTTGGATTTTATTTGGGTTTGTTGTGTTTATTTGTCTCGTTTTGCGCTTATAGAATCTGGCGTTTCTGAAGCTTTCGTGGACCAGTCTACCGAAGCAATAAAGGGAATGATTTGGGATGTGGATGACTAAGGACTCAACTTTGTGTGCCATTGATCTGGGCCATACCGTACAACCACATGTCTAGGATGTGATGGATCTGGCTGAATAATTAGCAATATTTTGATTTGGTTCTGTTTAGGTTGATAAGCGGTGCAAGAGGGGGCCCAGAATGACGAATCCTTAGCGAGCAGAACTGGGTCAAAACAAAACTTTGTAAAAGCCTTATGATAATCACTTAGTCGCAAGCCTTTGGAAGCGTGTCATGTCTCACATTATAATATGCTTATCTCTTGTGGGTCAAGCTGTATAACCTCTACAGACCCGTAACTCGGCAAACCAGGAGGAACAAGTGGACCCCGTTACGCCACCAACCCCTGCCGCAACAACAGATCAGAGTTTGGGATAATTCATGGTAGCACAGGCGCAGTTGATGAATGCAATGATGCAGAACATGAACCAGATGATGACTCAACAAAATCGACGATCGCTAGCTCGCTCACGTCGTCTTTGAACGAAACAACCAAGCAGCTGTCATGCCACCTCCACCCCCACCAGCTTACCCTCAGTCGAAGCTGGCAGAGTTTATGAGGACCCATCCACCTACCTTCTCTAGCTCCTCAGAGCCTCTGGATGCAGATGACTGGCTGCGCTCTACTGAAAAGAAGCTTGCCATTACCCGGTGTGATGACCGTGAGAAAGTTCCTTATGCCACGCACCAGCTGGAAGGCACCGCCGTAGAATGGTGGAGAACTACTGCGCCGCCCATGAGAACCACCAGAACATCACTTGGACTGAATTTTCTGAAGCCTTCCGCCTCTCTCATATCCCTGACGGGAAGGTAGAAATGAAGAAAAATGAGTTTCGTGAGCTGAAACAAGGGAACCTGTCAGTAAGTGAATACCTCAATAAGTTCACGCAACTCTCTCGTTATGCCCCAGAGGATGTTGCCACCGATGATGCTCGTCAGAAGCGTTTCAAACGAGGACTCAACCCCAGTTTGAAGGTTCAGGTCGTTAGCAACGACTGTGCCAATTTTCAGCGACTAGTCAACAAGGCCATGCTCATAGAAGAGTCACGTCGCGAACGTGGGTTTGAATGGCATCAAGTGTGCACGAAAAGGGGAAGTAACGGGCGAGTTAATGAGCTCAGGCGAGGGCGTCAATGGCGGTGTTGTGAGGTAGACGAAGGAGGCGAGGGACGAAAACCATTATGAAGCGGCAATTTAACGGTCGATGAGAGGAAAGAAATAGTAAAGTGGCGGGTGGTGATATGGCCATTCGATCGTGATCCAACGGCCTGAGATGAACGGAACATTCGGACGTCCGAAGGTTCCGTTGAAATCGGACCGCTTATTTTTGATCCGACGGCTGGAACGGATGGCGCGGGCGAGCGGGTCGTGCAGCGCGGAGAGGAGATGGGCCGGATTAAGAAGTCGGCCCAAGGACTGTGCGCGAATTTTAATTGATTTAACCATTTAGATAATCCTGATAAATCAAATAGGTTTTAGAAAAAAGCAAATGAAATCCAAAAATTATGGGAAAATTCACAGAAATTCTCAAGGATATTTTGGATTTAAGTAAAATAATTCCAACTTAAATTTGGTAATAGTTTTCGCAAATAAATTTGTTTTGGCTTTAAAATAATTAAGAAAAGCCTTTAAAAAATCCAAGGAAAATAATTTAAGTTTTATTTTGCCAAAAGGGAAAAAAAATTGGGATGTTACAGTATGGGATGCGTACAAACGAGAGAACTTAACTTTACGTTCCTTGTTGTTCTGCACCATAAATGATTATCCTGCCCTTGCTCACTGCTTAGATGATACCGAGAGTGTGTGGCTGAATCACTCGCATAAAACCATGTACATGCGTCATCGTAGATTCCTTCGGAGGGCTCACCCGATACCACAGGATGAAGAAACAATTCGACGAAGAGAAGGAGGACAGTTCAGCTCCAAGGCATTTAAGCAGAAAAGAGGTCTATGATATGGTTAAGGATTTAGATGTTGTGCTCCGAAAGGGATGTAAATCGAGGACCCGTAAGAAGAACATGTGGAAGAAGAGATCAATATTTTGGGACTTACCTTATTAGGAGCACTTAGAAGTTCGCCACTACATCGACGTCATGCACGTAGAGAAGAATGTATGTGACAGCTTGATTGGTCTCTTACTGAACATTCGTGACAAAATAAAGGATGGTGTCAAGGCACGGCTTAACTTGGTTGATATGAATATCAGACCTGAGTTAGCACCATCAAAGACCGATAAAGGACGAACATACATTCCCCCTGCTTGTTCCACTCTATCCAAGGCCGAGAGAACTGAACTGTGCCGGTGCTTGCATGGTGTGAAAAATTGTGTCCGGTTACTCAGCCAACATGAAGAAACTTGTTTCGATGGAAGATTGGAAGTTAATTGGCATGAAGTCTCATGATTGTCATGTGCTGATGCCACAAATGCTCCCTGTTCCAATTAGAAGTATTTTGCCAATCAAGGTCTGAGAGACAATCTTGAGGCTGTGTTATTTCTTTAACATAATTGCTCAGAAGGTCACCGATCCCGAAGGACTAGATGCTATGCAGGACGAGGTGGTGACGACTCTATGTGATCTTGAGATGTATTTCTCTCCGTCGTTTTTCGATATCATGGTCCATCTCATTGTTCACATTGTGAGGAGATAAAGATTTCTTGAACTGTGTTCCTCGTAGCATGTACCCGTTCGAGAGATTCATGGGAATTCTCAAGTCCTATGTCTGAGAATCGATCTCGTGGGAGGCGACATCGTCGAAAGTTATGCAAACAAAGAGGTCATTGAGTTCTGCGTCGATTACATGGCTCGGGTCGAGCCGATGGGTGTGCCTCGATCTCGCCATGAGAGGAGGCTCGAGTGTCGGGACCATCGGAAGAAAGCAATCACTCCAGATATGGATCGTATGCTCAAGCCCATTTCACGGTCCTACAACACATGGTGAAGTGTCCCAGATATCGACCCGATACAGGGCGTGCTTGACAATGAAATCCGGGCGAGGCGGATATTTGGATCACGAGACAACACCACAAACGATTCAACCAATGGTTGAAGGAGCGACTTCGCTAGGAGCTCGTCAAGTGATATCTTGACATGGTTGGCAAAAGGGCCAACATTCTGAGTTGTGACATGGCAAGGATCGACATAAATGGGTACACATTCTATCTGCAGCTCGGGATATAAAGAGCACTAACGAGCAGCGGTGTCGCATAGATGCATTCAGTACCGATGGGTTGAGGAGCTCCTACTATAGGCAAATAGAGGAGATATGGGAGCTCGACTACGTGCTTTTCAAGATCCCCCTATTTCGACGTCGTTGGGTCCATATTCCACAGGTGAAGGTCGACAAGTACGGCGTCACTACCGTGGACCTCGAACGTGTTGGATACAAAGACGAACCATTCGTACTAGCTAACCAAGTTGTTCAAGTCTTCTATGTAACCGACCCGACAAATAAGAAGCGCCGTGTAGTTCTTCATGGAAAAAGGAGGATTGTCGGAGTTGAAAATGTAGTGGACGAGGATGAATACAATCAATTTGACGAGTTGCCTCCTTTCGGAAACGGCATAAGGGTCAAGGAATAAGAACGTGACGAAACTAGCTACATACGCATCGATCATCATGAAGTGCTAATTTTTAAAGATTAATTGAACAATGTGTGTATATGTACGTTCTGATGAATGGTTAATTTTAATTCATTTGAGTTAATTGATTTGTACTATGAAATGGATGTGATTGTTTCTGAAATGAATGTGAATTGGATGTATATACATGTACTTGTTGTGTTTTCTGCTTGTTTCAGAGGGCATAGCTAGCATTTCTTGAGGCTTGCTAATAAACAGAACTAGATTAACCAATACAAAATAATATCACAAACGGTTTGTAGATCAAACCGTCTGTGATTATATATCCTGAGCGGTTCGCCGTAAAAACCGCTGCGTGATACAATATATCCTGAGCGGTTATTGATTGGAACCATCGTGATACATCATATATCACTGAGCGATTGTTGATTGGAATAAATGCATGATACATCATATATCATAGGCGGTTGTTTATTGGAACCGTGCAGCGATACATCACATATCCGAGCGGTTCTACTTTAGAAGCATGCGCGATATATATCCTGACGGTTCTACTTTAGAACCGTCTGTGATGTTCATCCTATTTTTATTGAGAATCTAGGGTTTGCACTGCACCCGACTCAAGCGATTAAGTTTCTCAACTCCTCGCTCCTCCTCCTTGAGCCGTCGCCGTCGTCCTCAACGCCGCCTCCTCCTCGAGCCAGCGTGACTCCTCCCGAGCCGTCGTCGGCCCTCCTCCTCCTCGAGCCAGTAGCGCCTCCTCCCACGAGCCCGCCGTGCCTCCTCTCCTCCTCGAGCTGGCGCGCCTCCCCTTCGGCCGCCGCCTGCTACTCGATACTACTCCTGCTCGTCCTTCTCTTGGCGCCTAAAGGTAACCAATGTCGAGTTGCCGACCAGCGCCCTTTCCTCACTCTTTCTATCAATAATCTGTCATGCTGTTATGGTCCTCATTGACTCATGATAATTGTACTTGTTTTAGGAATTTGTATTTGTTCTAGTCAGTTATTCATATGGTATTTGTTTTGATACTGCTACTAGAATATATTGCAATGTGGTGTGGTGGGCTTGAGATGAATGCTCTGTGATGATAATAGTCTTGTACTGAAATTGTTTTGATAATCGGGTTTGAACTTGAGCTCTAATTGGAATGCTTACTCTACATTTGATAGCAATATTAAAATGTTAAATCTTAGCTTTATGCTGATTTCATTTGTTCACATGATGTTTATGTTGAGCATATTATTCCTTTTAAATGACTTGGAGGATTTACATGTTTATGTCAATTATTATTAATTGGTGTGTATACCCATACACATATAGATCAAATTTTATGATAATATGTTCAGGCGTGTCAGAACTTCTATTTCTTGTGAAGATGTCTTCCGCTCATTCTTCGTCATCGCCGCCTCATGTGTCTGATGATGCACCATCCTTTGGAATATCCAACCGCGGTAGCAGAAGAAGAATATCGAAAAGGCCCGCGGGCCGATTTACCACCACGGAGGTCGATCAGTCTGGGACCCCTATCAATCCTCGCTGAGTAGCGTTCGTATTCCGGAGAATGGTCGGAATAGTTGCACGGGAACGGGTTAACGTCACCTACGATTCGTGGAAGGAGTTGACCAAAACTCAGAAAGATGAGCTGCTGACGGATATTCTCAAATCGTGCGAGATCCCGGAGCAACACCGGGACTCCGTGTGACGACATGCATTGCTACAGGCGTGCAAAGCGTGGAAGAACTTCAAGAGCATGCTTGTTAAGAACTACGTGGAGAAGAATCTGAGGCCCTTCCATAAGTATCCGTTCTTGGAAGAGTCCTAGGCCGAGTTTGTGGCGAAGAAGACGATAGATGAATTTAGGAGTGAAAGTGCGGCACACACGGCCCTCCAGGCAAAAAACAAGCACCCCACAGACTCGGCACCGTTGGGTATGCGGGTAAAATCCCGATATGGAGGGATCAGGACCAGCAGGCAAGCCGTTCGAATGTCTCCCCGCCATTTCCCGAGATCACTGATATGCGCGCCCAAAACTGGTTATTTGGGAGGTTACGTACCCTGTCTACGTGGGAAGTCTCCTTTCCAAACCCCGTAGACCAGGAAGTGTCCCAGCGCCTGGTAAGATATCGAACTACCTAGTTTGTAATTACTCCATAACTTCATAGGAAGTGAAATGACATGTCGGGCTATTGCAGGTAACACTGAGTGCACAATCTTCCCAAAGCTCATTCGAGTGCATGAGAGAGAGATATACTCTCCGACCCTAGGAAACAATGAGCATCTGGTCGCACGAGAGGCGCTGGTGCTTATGTTACATGGGCAGATTGGTTCCGAGCAGACTCCACATCGTACCGGAGTAGGAAGAGAGCCAAAGCCGAACGCGATGCAAAACTACGAGAGGAGATTCGTGAATCCCTCAAAGATGAGATTCATGAATCCCTTAGAGATGAGATCGATGATCGCGTCAGAACTGCGACGCAACGGTAGCTGGAGAGCTTTGAGGAAAGGTTTAGGGAATTGCAAATCCCAAATCAGTTGCAAGCCCCTGCCTCTACTGTGCAAGCCAGCCCCTCCAAACTTCCGAGTAGCTGCGCGTCAACCCTAACCCTACCCTAATAGGCGACGACAGATTTCCTGTCGATAACATTCAGGTAATAATTATTATCTCTGGAATGCTCGATCCATTCATAGGTCTGTTGGAGTAGCTAATTTTGTATCGTTATGTAGGTGGCTTTGAAGTGCAAGCTCCAAGTGAGATATGCCTATGTTGCCCTAGATGCTGCTTGGGGCCAAGTGTATCCATTCGGTGTCGGGGCTTTGGTGCACGGTGTAAATCTAACGTTGGGTTTCGCAAAAGTGAATGTGGACAGTGTTTGTGCCAATTTCAGGGCCGTCCCACTATATATTCCCCCAAACGATGAGGTCATGGCTCTAGAGCAAGCCGTCGGAACATTCATCCAGTGGCCCAAAGGGGATATCTGCCTGGAGCTACCTGTTCCGGTGTCAATTTCACGGGAATGTCCTGCAACGGTATCAAGTCCATGGGGCCGCTGCAAAGCTACCTACACCGACGTGGCAAGGGCCCGATGCATCTACACCTCGTGCTCGATCGACTCTTACAAGTCGACCTCTACAAAGCGAGACAAGGGCAAATCAAGGCGATGGACTCTATTCGATATCCCCTTCTTGTCGTTGGCCCGGAAATTCGTGCTAGGCAAGCCGTTGGTCGAGAGGTTAGACAGCCCTACCCTAGGATCGGCTTGCACGACATTGCATACATGGTATATGGAACATGCCAACAAGACGGATGAACAACGACGCTCGGGTGTCACCGTCAAGTTCAAGAAGGTTCATTTTAACCACGAGCTTCAAGACTGTGTCTTCATGGTGACCTACGAGGACTTGTTCTGTATCTTCAACCTCGACTAGCTCGATGTCTCACTCATGCGATGCTGGGCACTATAAGTGTGTACAATCACGGTCAATGTTCGTGTAATACCGATAAATGTTATATATAACTCCTTGTTTTTTTATATAGATACATGATGTCTGAAGCCGAAAGAAGGAATTCACTGGTAGGTTTCCTTGACCCACACGTGGTCTCCGAGCAAACCATCAAAGCGAATGCAACATTCATCGAGGATTACGTTATAGTGTTTTTGCTGACTCGCCGCAACACGGAATACATACTTTTGCCCTACAACCAGGAGCAAGTGTTGCACTACTGGTTATACTTGTTGATTTGTACTTTATAAACAACACGAACTTAGGTTTAATGACCATGGTGACATACCTGTGTAGGTTCCATTGGATTCTAATTGTAATTATACCAAAATGGAGCTCGGTAATATACCTAGATTCCCTCTGAGAGCCCTCACAACTTCACGCTTATCCGCATTTAATCAGCAGTAAACACATTTCCTCCATAGAAACTCTATTGCGCTCTTTCCTTCCTTTGCAATGGCTAAGGCTAACTTCTTGGAGTCACGTGAGGCGTTGGCGTGTACTATGCTAAAGGAGGAAAAACAAGGAAGGACGTCACACACACGATCTAAAATTTCCGGTACTCGCTAGCTAGTACACATTAATCCTATATAACACTTCGTAGTAATGCCTGTCGAACTAACAAGTTCTATTTTTGCAGTGCCAGTAGCAGCCGTTGGGCTGCAACGTCTGTGGACACTATGTTTGCCACAACATGGAACTACTCATCGGTTCCGCGATCACCAATGATCATCAGGTTTGTCAATCTTGTAACAATTATTTCATATATACTTACCAATTTATATAAGCACGAATTTAATCTTTCTAGCGACAGGTTGCGACCATCGCGGAAACTGCGTTGGAACAGAGCAAGCTCATAAAAGTTCGATCACACCTTGCGTCATTCCTGAACAGTCAGGTCATAAATCCAGATGGGAGTTTCCATAGTGTAGATTGAACTTGATTGGGATAAGATTGAACTTAATGGTACATGTGTGTAAATGTACATTAATGATTAATTTTAGTTAATTGATTTGTGAATTGGATGTGCTTGCTTCTGAAATGAATGCGAATTGGATGTGCTTGTTTCAGAGGACATGGCTAGCATTTCCTGAGGCTAGCTAATAAACAGAATTAGATTTAGCAATGCAAAAGAATATCACAGAGCGGTTTGTAGATGAAACGAAATCGTGATGGTCGACAATCACAGACGGTTTGTAGATACAACCGTATGTGATTGTCGACCATCACGGACGGTTTCATCTACAAACCGTCTGTGATAGTCGACTATCACAGCCGGTTTTGAGCTAATAACCGTCTGTGATATTATGTATTACAGATGGTTCGAAAACCGTCTGTGATGACCTCATGTCATTACTGACCCATAAACTCAGACAGCTCAAGAAACCGTCTGTGATGACGTTTTTGAACCGTCTGTGAAGGCCTTTTCTATAGTAGTGAAGCAATAATTGGGGAAAAGTAGAAGATAACTATATGGTAAAATATTACATTGGAAGAAGTAACAACTGAGAGAGACCGATCAAGATTTGGATTTACTGTTGGAGGTTGAAGAAAAAAACTATGACGGTGAGAATGGATAGAAGCCACACGTTTTGGTGGGATAGCAGCGTGTGAGGGGAGATAAGTTTAAGGTAGGTCGTCAATGGTGTATCGGTGTATGCGTGAGTAAGGTACTCTAATATATTACACCATATAAACTAATAATATAATTTGTCGTCCACATAATCAATGTATTGCTTGAGATTAAATAGAGATATATGTGCATGCATACAATTTAGAAAAAAAAACTAATAGAGTAAGAATATGGGCATACAACTACATGAACTATGCATGATGAAGAATTATTAGTTTCTAAGAACCCCAACAACTTAGTATGCTCAACTATTTTCTTCCATCAAAACACATAATTCAATTATGTTCCCAGGTTGTAACTTATTTTAAGCTTCTATTGTCGTTTCCAATGTTTATGATATCTTAAAAGTTTAAATAGCATATAAGATATGTAAATATATTATCAAATATTTATGCAAACTTTGAAACAAATCTAGCCGTGCAAATGCGCGGGGCACCCTGGTAGTTCAGCAAAAAAATGCTCCACGTCGGCTCCGTACAGAAAATTGCTCAAATTTGAACTAGATTCTAATTATTTGAATTCGAATCTACTCTATCCAGGTACGCCATTAGTTGTGAAACAAGACAAGCATATCAGTTCAATGTAGAAATTTATTTTGGATGGATTTGCAACAAACCACTGTTTATATTATTATTGCTAATCAAAATCCGTGGAAATAAGGAGGACCGACTTCGAGCGGCAGCGATGATCTGTTTAAAGTTTGTCATACCGGTTTAAAATAGAGAATTTTTGCAGTACATTCTATTACTAGTAAGGGTAGTAGTATAAATCAAATATGACAATTGATTTCTCAAGGATATTTTAGACTTTTCCACGTAGATATTAAATTCTTCTATATGTATTATCGACTTTTTTCCGTAACCCCGATGGAATTTACTCGGTTGGCCATGGGTTTCCTTTGAAACAAAGATGCACACCGGGTTCAAAATCTCACTGTGCCGGAGATCTCCGTCATCGGGAATTTGTGAACCGGACGAATTTTCTATTTTCAATTTTAAAATTTGAAATTTGAATTAGATATGCACTCTACCATTCCATATGTGCATCTCTTTAATTATCTGTTTAGTTCAATAAAACTCAAAAAACTATGTAAGATACGAACAGTACGATGGAAAAATGAATCTTACACTCAAGTAATATTGGAGTTCAGAATGTGAATACGTAGCTAATTTGAACTGCTACACAAGAAATTGCGATTTGGATGTCCCTTAATCTCGGATTAGATAGTGTTCACGTATGTATGAGTAGCGATCAACGTTGATTGAGGAGTCAGTTAAGATTTGCTTGCACAGAATTCGCACGTAGCATCCTTCCTATCTGCATGCAAAGAAAAATCCGGGGAAAAAGTAAACATTGTTACTAATTAATCCTGAAATTACGGTTGCATGGCTTCCATCGGTAGGAAGTTATGGGCACATCACAAATTCTACTTGGATCAGAAGAATGTAAGGTTTATATTAAATACGGGTACAGTAAAAGAGTTGTTAAAATATAGTAGCAAGCCGTTATGCAAATTTGACCGGCTAGCTCTCGTCACATCCCAGTAATCACCCAAACATGCTACACGTGCAGCAACACACACTGCCATCCAACTTCACTCGTAATCAACGGTCAAAAGTCCATTCCTTTTCCCCAAGTAATCCGACTCGACTGATCGATGATGTTAATCTATAATTTGGTCATCACAAGCGATCCAACTTGGCATGAATATCTGACACCATGTGCGGGGTTCCGGGCCGGGCGGGCAATCTCAAAATCTCCCCTCTTGACTCTGGTGCGATGAAATGTGAATACGGTAGGATCTCGGAATTTTTTTAGTAGTCTATTTTTTATTATTAATTACACCATTATACATACGATAATATATTTCTTTTACAAAAATATACTCCTATCGTCGAACCGTTGGGCGACCGGGACGGACAAGCGACACTGAAGTTAGCGCCCAATGGTCAAACGACGTTATGGCAGTCGCCCAATGGATGGACGTTAGGACATATCGCCTAACCGCACGACGACAGGAATATAACATTTTTACGAAATATATTTACATTGCCGAACCGTTGGCGTCCCCGATCGCCGCGGACAAGCGACTTCTTGAAGTTAGCAACCAATGGTCAAGTGACGTTGTGGCAGTCGTTCAACGGATAGGCGTTAGGACATGTCGCCTAACCGCACGGCAACATGATTCCTGTCGCTCAATGGTTCGGCGACAGGAGGCTGCGGGCTTGTTTGTTATTATTTAATGCTTTTGAAAAAATATTTGAAAGTTAATCTCAAACTATCCATAACTTAAAAGTAGAAAATCTATGTGTGAACCATATATAAGACCATCATTTGAACTGAGCGTAAATACACATATGGTCTAAAAATCTTTTTGTTGATTGATAGGTAGTGCTCTTCATCACTTTGTGATCGTAGACCATTTCGTGCCCACTTCCAGAACTTGTTTTTTTTTATGTTGTTGGATGCCTTGCTACGCGAAGAATTGAATGCGAAAAGACGTCGAGATTTGAAGTTGGGAATTAAAATAGACTTCACAATGAAGCTTGGAATAACACGGCGCACAGGGTTCGGTTACGTGCATAAGAAACAACATCATACACGATGTAACAAACCGAAGTACTCCTACGACACATATGCGCCTTTTTGGAATAGAAATAAATTCGACCTTCCGGGAACTAGTACGGAATGGTCCGACCTACTGCGTGGATCGGGGCCATTTTTCCTTCCTTGCTAGGTCAGCGTTGAACTCCTCACTAGCCTCTTTGACCTTGGTCGCCATTTCCCTCTTTCTCTCGTGCTCCCTCTCGTGAGCCTCGCGCTCCCTAGCGCTGCGCGCTCGAAATGAGCTTCGTCTCGGCGTATCGCTCGTTTACTAAATGGGTCTTGCGTTCCTCCTTGATTTTTTTTTGATTTGGCCTCATAGTGCCACGTAAGTGCAAAAATAGTCCCATTTCCACCGTATTTGCAAAACTAGCCCTCAGACGAGCGCGGAACCACTGGGGAGCCGACGCGTGGCTCCTTCCATGATCACCGGCGTGGCAAGATTCTGTGGCGTGGGAGGAAGCTTGTCGGTCTTGAAGGAACTGGTAACCACCTTAAATTGGTAACAAAACTTTGGGCTGTTACAAAACTACCCCCCTTAAAAGGAATCTCGACCCCGAGATTCGAAGAGGCTAGAAAGACAGATAGGTATAGGATGAGTGAATTGAGAGATAGAAAGAGTCTATTTTCAAGTTGGCTTTTTGTCCAAGGGTATTGGGTTGTTCAAGGTTTTAAGGTATCCATCCGTCCTTCAAGTCCCTTGTGCATCGATAGGTTAGAAGTCCAACGGATTGTTAGAGAAGAGCAAAATAGCAAAGGATGAGAAAGAAAACTATGAGGAGAGAAGTCTACCCATTTAAAAAGCGTTGTACACAAGATCAAAAGATCTCGTGCGGCGTAATAAAAAAAATACACCATACAAATAAAGGAACAATTCAACGTTCTACTCGTCGATACTCATAAAATTTGGTGAAGCGACTCGATTACGTAAATGAGTCTTGGCAAACATAAACTATATGGTTGAGGCGACATCGTGGTCTTGGTAAGTCTTGTCCATCGTCCTTGGATGGTGGAGCGACTTGATGTTTTCTGATGCTTTCTTGATAGCTTCATGTCTTACGGTTTTGAGCGTAATGGTAGGAAGCGTGTTGACCATCTATAGAAGTTTCAAGGAGAGAGGATCCATTTAACTTTATAAAATGGTGAAGAAAGATTTAGGTGAGAAAGAACTGCTATAAAGAAGCTATAGATAGATGACTCAGATGAGGAGAGAACAATTTATTCTTTTTCTTGTTATAAAATAAGTTTTGAAACTTTTCAACTAACGGTCATTCTAACTAGGTCACGACCTACAGTCGATATGGCTCTGATACCACTTTGTAAGACCCGAGAATTAATACTCCCGAATCCTCTGTGCATTTCTGAACTAGTCCCATGATCAGTAGCTAGTTCACATAGTAAACAAATATGGTAACAAAATCATATCACAACTTTATTAATAAATAACAATAGAGTTGATTACAAAGGAGGCTTACAGGGCCAACAATAAAATAAACACAATGGAAGGCGAAGAAGGCGTAGTAGAGTCGATTAATCGCCACGAGGCAATCGGTGGGGTAGCGGCCTAGTCGTCGAAATCCACACCGATGGTGAAGTCCTTCTTCTCTGAAATTTGTTTGCATAAAGCAAGTATGAGCACAACTACTGGTGCTGCAAAGTTACACCATCAAATAACGAGAATGACATGCATACATGGATGTAACAAAGGATGGCTTATAGGGTTAATTTGCATAAGCGACATTTTCTTTAAATACTTGTACTAAGTTCCAAAGCGGTTATTCAATAACTAAAATTCATTTTCTAAATCAATTTTATAGTCGATAACATTCACACAAGAATGGTGAAGGATACCCTCTATCACAATGGCTAACCGTCCAAATCCCATTTGGATAAACCGATTGACAAAGTCTTTTTGAAACAAATTCCAAGTCTAACTTTGAGTGGCTTTGCTAGCATGTCCATGACCATGACGCGCTATTCAATAGTTTTACACTCTGCAGAGGTTGTACACTTTACCCACATGACACGAATTCTCTAGTTTGCTTGGCATCTGTCGATACCACCGCTCACTACCTTAGGTAGCGATCTAGAGCACGTGCTAAGGCTTTTACAATCGCCATTCCACATGATTTCCCTCGCTAAGGTTTACGCCCCTTTGGAATAGAAATCATGAGTTCCTAGCCCCTCTTGCGCCAGTGGGAACAATAGTCATAAAGACTTTGTCAAAAGAAATGGCCATGAAAGACCGCCCACGTACAAGCAGGGGTCAACCGCGATGGAACTTTACAAATTAATTAGCAGTCCCTACCCATACTCGGGACATGTGGTTGCACGGTGAGGCATAGCCCATTATAGGCATAGCAAAGGCAGCTCGAGGCCGGTCCTCAATTGACTTGGGCGACTTTCCACAAAACCCATGGGCCTCAACCCTACCAGTTGAGCCGTGCATTGACATGCACCATCCAAACAACCATTTCGCCCAAGTACAAACCATCATTTTATTTCATTTTTCAAGATCATTTATAAACTTCCATAACACATCAATGCCATGGATACAATTTAAACAATATTTGATTTTTGGCTGAAATTCCCCAAATCAATATTTTTTGGTCTAAGCATGTCTTTGCAACATTTTCAAATGATCCTAGTTCATACTATCGTATCAACTAGGTTTTATCTAGGGTGACAAGGTATTTGATTCAATTAACAAATTTGGCCATACAAAGGATTTAGGAATATCTATGAATTTAAAACAGGCATTTAAATTACTGAATATAAATAAGCATGCAATAATAATTTAAAATAGAATTTAAATAATTTAAAATAATGGGTGCAATATGGTCAAGAATGTAACTTGCCTTGCTTGGTGATGTTGTTTTCCTTAACAGGTCACCTAGTACTCACAAACACTCTCTCCAGGTTGCTTGTGTGTACAACCACGATGATCATACAGTCAAAATCAATCCTCTTATATGGTCTCCAACTCGTTGGCCGACTTTCAAGTCGTAAGAAATCTATCTGTAAAAACGATCCAAATTCAACGAAATTCAAATAACAAATCAAAAGGCAATTCAAATTAACTCAAAACTAAATAATTCTATTTTATTTAGTTAGATAATAGTTTTATAAAATTTTAGAAATTTGAAACACTCAAATTGGAGTTGGGATTTAAAAGATATGAATTTTACAAGTTTTAATCCTAAATCTGAGATTTAAATGAAATTCTAAATACAAACAAGATTCAAATGAAGTACAATTTAAATAACTTTGGTTTAGTTAGCTAGATATTCAATTTATATGAATTTAGAAATTTGAAACACTTAATTTGGAGTTAGGAATCAAAAGATATGAATTTTCTGATTTAAATCCTAAATTTGTAGTTTCAAACATTTCAAATTCAAACAGACAATTTAAACAAAATCAAATAATTATATTTTATTTAGCTAGATGATAATTTTATAAGGTTTTAGAAATTGGAATCACCCAATTTGGAGTTGGGATGAAAAAGATATGAATTTTACAAAATTTGATCTAAATTTGGAATTTAAATGAATTTTAAATTCTAAAACAAGACTAAACTGAACTCCAAATTGCATACTTATATTTTATTTAGTTAGACAATAATTTTCTAAGATTTTAGCAATTTGAATCATCTAATTTGGAGTTAAGATGTAAAAGTTATGAATTATACAAATTTAATTCTAATTTAAACCCTAAATTGGTTTTATTGGAATTTACTGAATTATTTTCTAAAGGAAATTCCATTTATTGTGCAAGCATGACGTCAGCGACTGATTTTCGGAATTTAAAAGAATAAAAACGAATTACGACATGTGGGGCCCACATGTCGGTCTCACGGCTTATGTGGACTAAGTCCACGGTGTTTGAGGCTGAGGGAGGATGGGGATGGGCCTTGCCACGCAGGCGTGCTGCGTGGGCGGACACGTCTTGTGAGGAGGCGAGGCGGCGACTGGCGCCAAGGTGGCGGCTTCGTTGGCGATGGCGTGGCATGGCCACGAGGCTTGACGCGGCAAGGCTCGGGTGTGGCGACAGCAGTGGTGGCTCACCGTGGCGATGAATGTGCGCAATGGGTCGGGGAGGTTATTGCGAACATTGGGTACTGACTTGGCACGGGAGGTCGGGCGGTGGCGGTTGGCCGGGCGGAGGAAGAATCTGGTGGTTGTCGGCGATGCAAACTAAGGCGCTCAAGGCGAAGAAGGTGTCTTGAGAGCTCGGTGATGGAGAAAGCGGTGGTGTAGTCCACGGCGGCTAAGCGGCGTCGGCGGCACAACTCAAGGTTTTTGCTTGGCCAAAATCAAATCTTCAAATTGCGGCGGCGCTAGAGCTTTAGAGGAAGCGATGGGTGGTGGATCTAGGATGAGGCGAGAGGCGGTCCCAGAGCTCCTACTTATAGAGGCGTGGGCATGGCGAGGAGAGAGAACGAGTCATGCGGGATCGTGGTGGCGCGGTTGGGCGCCTGAGCGAGCAGTGCAGAGAGGAAGAAGCGTGGGGTGAGGCGGTGCGTGCGTCTGAGTCGTCTTGCAGACGCATCTTGGCGTGGAAGCGGTTGGGGTGGTGGTTGAGGAGCTCACCCGCTCAACAATGGCGGCCGGCTCGGGCGGTTTCGTCTTGAAGGAAAGGCGGGGAAGATGACCGGGCGGGCCCACTGTAAGGAAGGGCGAGTGGGAGATGGTTGTACGTTGGATTTACATCCAGCAGTCGAGATTCTTGATCATGAGGTGAGTAGAAAGCAGGCGGCTCGGACGCCTTGTGAAGAGCAGGAACAGGAAGCGATTTGACCCAAAAGCAACATTTGCGATTTTCTTTGATTTACCTATTAAATTAATTCTAGTAATTCAAAAGCGCTTTAGAAAATAGCAAATAGAATCCAAAAATTATGGAAAATATTACATAAAATGCTAGGGTTATTTTGAACTTAAATAAAATAGTTTCAACTTATAGTTGTCTTTTAATTTTGCATATAAATTGTTTTATCTTTTAAAATATTTAAGAAAAAGCTTTAAAATATTCTAGAAAATTCTCAAAGTAAATTAAAATTTTATTTTTCAACTTTAACTCAAATAAAAACTTAAAAACTTTAATAAATTTTATTTTTGACTTTTAAGACTTCAAAAATTCAAATAAAGCAAATAAACTCTCTCAAATTTCAGAACATCCAATAAATTGATAACTTTAATTAATTTTAAATTGGTAACAAAACTTTGGGCTGTTACAGTCTTTGCGCAAAGTAGTTAGCCCCATCTGGTCTTGTCATCTGCAAGTTAACACATAACCCGCTTTGTTAGCCTCCCCCCGCGGGCTATAAAATGCACGCCCCACACTTCGAAAGTAGGATCACTCGACCCTTCAAACCGTAGGAAGAATAACTTTCTCCATCGTACAGTAACATACCATGGCAGACGCCGAGGGACCAGTCCAACTGGGGTCGCCGAAGAAAGACCTTCCCCTCGAAAGAAGGGAGGACTTCGGCCCTAACTACTGGTTAATGCCGAACAAGCGTGCTCAACCGGTATGGCCAAAATGCGGACATAGGGAGGACACTGTCGTGTAGGTCACGGACGCCCCTTTCGATGACGGACAACGTCTCTTTTGATGCCCACACTCTGGGGTACAATTAGCAAATAGTTTGCTTCGTGTTACTGCTAATAGAGTCTCCATGTTAACCGTCCGTTGCAGCAGATGGCGAAATACGACTTTGTCCGCTGGATCGATCCTTCCCATGAACGACATGTTGTGATATACGTGGATACATTGTGGGACCAAATCTTTCAGTTGGAGGCGCGGATTCACAATCTCAACGCGCAAAATGATGACCTCCGCCAACAAATGCAGCACAAGAGGGGCAACGAGGAGGTCGTGAACATAGGAAGTTCCTATGATCCCACATGCAGTTGCGCGAACCCTAGCTGTGTATGTGTATGCCACTACAACGACGGCCAGCCACGTCCGAGGCGCCCCCTGTACAACACTCTATGTGGGTAGTGCGAGCCACCTTCTACCATTAGACACGGGCGGAGAAGCTTGTACCTCTGTAGTCTCCCCTTCTGTACGCTGTTATGTTCAATCTCATAAAGCTTGTAACTAAATAGTGGACGTGTCATTGCGGTTGCCTTTTATCGAGTTGACTGTTGGTTCGAGGTGTCGCGTGCATTAAGCTATAGGCGTTGATATGCAATGAACAAACATGCATTGTATGAACGAGTACACATAAGAACGTAAAAGTATTACACACATCACACATTAAGTGCAAGATTTATGTATCACATGTGAACAAATGTCTGATCGGTCTGAGGGGCGCCCCTACTAGCCCCCAACCGCACTTTTGACATCCTCAGCGTCGCCACCGCCCATCGGCTCAAGTGTCCTCCCCTATGGGCTCATTGAGGCCCCCTCCTCTCTTGTTGGGTGTCGGGGCCTCGGCCCGAGAGGAAAGATGGTTTGGAGGCTTGGTGCAGCGAGGGCGGAAAGGCGGAGGGTGGGCCAGGCCAGGCTGGCTGTGTCGGTACTAGCGCACCGACGAGCTGTGACCTGAAGAGAACCTTAGCTGGTGTGGGCTGTGTGTGTCCTCATCGCCTGGGGAGACCCCTAAACCGTCATAGGCTAGAACACCTGCACAACAAATATTGTTAGTTAATAAAAAACGCGACGCGTGCTGACAAACAGAGACGTGACGTACCCTCGGCTAGCGCCATGGCACGCGTGAAGGCATTCGGAGGGAAGTATGGCACGTCGTACGCGCCCTGCATGTGTTGCGTTTGGAAGGAGTATGGCCCGGCATGGACGTCTCTGTAAATGCGCCAACCCGCGGTTGGCGGCTCGTCTCGTCCGTGGCTGCACCATCCGGTGAGAGGTAGTAGATCGGCGGTCTCTGCGAACTGCGAAACAAGAAAAGGTCGATCTGACAGTGCGTATGGCGAAAGATAGTGTCGGCGTATGCTAACCTGTCTACCTAGCGTGGATCTAGCCTCCAGGCCACTCGAGGTGTCGCGTCGCGAATCACTAACATATTCGCGTCGGTAGTGCGCGGGATCACGGGACATCCGCGACAGCGTGATGTAACCAGTCGATGCGCTCCTCTAGGAGGCCGAAACTCCAGTCGGATCCGTGAGGGTCACGAGCCATACTTGCAAAACAACTTCAAGTTACCAAATACGTGCAAATAAAACATGAAATGTAAAGTAGGAGTAAATTTAACTTGTAAACAAACAAACCAAAAAGTACTAGGCTACCAGGACAGTACTTTGAAAAGTAATGAAAAATAGATAGTACTATAACACTTACATAAACATTACATGCAACATATAATACATGTGTTATGGCAGTACGTACATCAAATGAAAATCGGGTAGTAGCAGAACAGTTACATAAACAATACGAAGTACAGATGACAATGTACACTAATGTACAATTTTCGTCTCACTTCGCACACTCGAAGAAGTGCTACCGCAAACCATACCAGTGCCTACTCCTCAGCTGGTGCCTTGCATCGTCTGGCTGTGTGGCCCTCCTGGCTGCAGCGCCCGCAGCGTCAACCCAATGCCCCGGCTTACGCTTCGTCTATATCATTGGTAATACGATGACTCTGCCGACGACCCTTGCCACCCTTCAGCATGTTAACATCCGGAATCCAGATCCTGTTTGCAATATCCAAGGTGACGAAGTTACCTACAATCGTGAACCCCCTAAGCTCGCCAGTCCACGCCTGCACCATCCTATATATCCTTGAAGAAGTACTCGGATACAAAGTTCGCAGGGTCCATGTGCACAATCCCGCATGCAGCGAGGACATGAGAGCATGGCGTGTAAACTTAGGTTTGTTGCCGCGTCTGACTAGGTTCATTGATATGATCTCCAAAGGCATACCTCGTGGGTGACAAGAGAGCGAGCCGTCCCAAATCGGCTCTATCACGGAGAACGCGTCGAAGCGATGCTCGTATTGCCCATCCGTGCACCGTGTGCGGCCCTTTCTCTGTCTTCGCTTTGCATGTATGTCGTAATCTTGAGCGATCGGTGTTTGAGGTTGGTGGCATGAAGTGCGGCATTTGCATTTCTCTCCCTGAAATACACAATTGTGCTATGCATAACACCTTCCACGATGGCAACGAGGGGCTGAGAACGAAGACCCCTAAGAACCCAATTGTACACCTTCGCAAGGTTAGTTGTCATTATGTCATACCTTGCCCCATTCGTGTTGTGTAGCAGAGACCACTTGTCTAATGGCTCGGCCTCGATCCAGTGGGAGAAGCACTTGATGTTCCTCGAGGTCCTCCTCCTCAGACCAGCAGGTTCAGACTCTGGTCTCTGGTTCCTCTCGTCCACGTGTTTCTTGCTGTGATCATCCAGCAATGCCCATAAAGCGTCAAATTTGCGCTGCTGGTTCTGCATAGCCAGCCTCTTGAATAGCTTCACCAATGGTTGCTTTAGGAACTTCTTGAAGAAGTTGGCCCCCAAGTGGCGAATGCACCATCTACTCCTCATATCCGGCCAAGGGAACGATTCCTTGGGATCTTCCTGAAGTTTTCTTATGTTCTTCAGCTTCCCGGCGTGGCGATCATGGATCACGCACACACCAGGACGAGCTCCAACAACTCCCATCCTCACATGTCGAAGAAACCACAATCAGCTGTCGTAATTCTCACATTTGACGAATGCGACGGCCAACAGTAGAATTTGATTGTTCCCATCAACAACAATGGTCGTAAGGACCTGCCCCTTGTATTTTCCGGTCAAAAAGGTCCCGTCAACTAAGATCCGAGCAGCATATGCCTAAAAGCCTCGTCACGAGCAAGAAGGCTCTGAAGGCCCTATGTAATATCGAAAAACCTCGCGGATTTTTAGATGGCTTGTCCTTCTGTTGATGTACGCGTGCAGTGTTTCTCTCCTCTGACACTTCGAAGCATATGTGGAAGGTTGTCGTACGCCGCCTCAAAAGACCTAAACCGTCTTTCTAAAATATACCTTACGCCATACGCCTTTGCGTAGGCGATCTTATACTTGAATTTCTTCTCAATAGCCACCATAATGTGCTTGGCCTCCACATCCTTTTTCTCCACTATCTCTCCATACATCAAATTGGCTATGAAGGTCGATGTTGAGGTTCGATGCCTTGACAAAACACTGCTTGAGCATGCGAGTCGGCCCCACCTTCGAGACAATCTAGTGAGTCTCATACTTGGTCTATGTCGTGCACTCGCCAAAGACAACCGGCTTGCTTTCGCGCCAGCGATGTCTTTGCTCTGGCTAGATTTCCACGACCAAAGCGTCCGCTGTATGGACATAACCAACAGCTTAATGGCATCCTGCAAGAATGTCTTATTAGCAAACATTGAGTGCAACCGAACCTCTGTGGCATGATACTCCCACGGCGATTCGTGCTCGTCATGCGTAGCTACACCCTCGGCGTCAATCTGTTCCATTCACGGGGATGGGAGCTCATCATTATCGAGAACTCTCCTCGTCGTCCTCTGTCTGGCTTCCTCTTGACCAAGGCCATCCGGTCGCCGCTAACCATTTGGCGCAATACACTACTACAAAAGGCTAATACTAGGCGCCTCATCACAGAGACGGTTGACCAAAACCGTCAGTATTATCTAATCCTGAGCGGTTTTGGTTTGGAAGTATGCGTATTCTTTTTCTTGTAAAATCGTTTGTGAAGAGGTAATATCACGAGGCGGTTCATGTTGAAAACCGTCATGAAGTATCACGAGCGGTTCTTATTAATAACGTCTGTGATAATTCTACATATCACGAGCGGTTTTCAACAAAAATAAATCGTGAAACATCATAGGCGGTTCTTAACAATAACCGTCTGTGATGTTACCACATATCCGAGCGGTTTTTATTATAACCGTCGTGATAATATCGCTCTGACCAATCGTTTTCTTCTTCGTCGCCATCGCTTGGCTCACTGATCGTCTCTTCGTTTCACGCTCTGAATTTATACCTTGTTTTATAAAAGGATCATCGCCGCCGAAGATGATCATCCCCTACATACTTATAAAAAAAAAAATGGTTGCCTCTTCCTTATCGCTTGACATTGATGGCCTACTGGCCGCCTTTGTCACGAGCACCTCTCTCATTTGTACATTGAGCCGTCTTTGCGAAAGAACCTTTGTTTCAACGATGTCTTCACTCGTCGGCCAGAATTTGCCAGCGGTGGCAGCCACCTTCCGCCGTCTTGACATCCTCCTCCGCCGTGTCTTAGGGTGATCTCCCACTTTCGGCGAGTTTACGCGTCATCGGCGTGGTCCTCCAAACGGCGTTGCCGTCTCTAGGAGTCTTGCCGTCACTTGGATTAAATGTCGGTGACAGCGGCAAAAGTCGACCAAGCGAGACCCCTCAAGCAAGGGAAGAGAGACTATGGGCTCAATTCTTCTTGATTCAACGATCTGAGGTCTTCGGAGACACTTTCGAATAGTAGCGTCGATGGATGGACACATTTAGAGCCGTTCGTGATGATCGAGAACCGTCCGATCTTGTGCAAATGCGCTATGAAATATTGAAGACGGAGATAGCAGCCTACCTCCGCCACTAGAAAAACTTTGTTTAATTATAGGTTTCTACTTTTTTAAATATTTTTGTAAGCGACTGGCCACGTTGTTTGGCCATATGAAAATTCCAAAATGAAAAAAAAGTTTGGAGGTGAAGTTAATTACTATATTAATTATATGTTGAATTATTACTATATATATATACATATATGTATGTATGTGTATGTGTGTGTGTATATGTATATGTATATGTATATGTATATGTATATATATGTGTGTGTATATATATATATATATATATATATATATATATATATATATATATATATATATATGTATGTATGTATGTATAGTTAAAGCAAATTTTCAGCTATATTTAAATGACAAAATTGACATATAAACATGTAATTTCTTCATGTCATGTAAGTGTATATACAAGATAAATATACTTGAGAAAAAATCATTTCACAGACTGTTCTATTATGGAACCGTCGGTGATAATTATCGCTGACGGTTCCATAATAGAACCGTCTGTGATAAGTCTCTTTATTCTTTATTAGTAGGAGCCCGACCGCTAGGGTTTGCGCTCGCCCTAACTCGTCACTCCCCAGCGCATTTACTCTCGTCCGTTCCCTCCCCCTCGGCCTTGCCTGACCCCGTTGCCATTGCCGCCCAACCACTGTCGTCGTCGCCGCCTAACCTAAATCGCCGTAAATGCAGAGGTTGTGACAACCTCTACTTTGCACAAGATCGTACGATAGTCGTAGTGTCTTGTGTAGTGTCAGGGTCATGCCACAACTACGGTGACGCCGCCACCCCGCGTGTCGCCTGCGCCTCCATGGCTTGGTTCTCCTGCTCGGCCTCCTGCGCTCGGGCCCTGCCGAGCTTTGCTTTCCCCATCTTCCCTCTATTCTCCTCTAGATCTGTTAGCTTAATGTCTTTTGTTGAGTTTGATTTTTATGCTTGAGCCTTAAGTTGTGTCGATGTTTGTGTGATTTATGCAAGGTGAAGGAGATGGATGAGGTTGTCTTTGGTGGTGGGAGTCCTTTGCCATGGTTCTTGTTTATCTTGAGGTATCACCCTACCTTACTCTGTGATGTAATGATGTTAATAGTCTCATGCTGAAATTGTATTGATAATTAGTTCATATTAATAGTCCCCATGCTCTGTGATGTAATGATGTTAATAGTCTTATGCTGAAATTGAATTGATAATTATTTCATATTAATAGTCCCCTTGCTCTATGATGTAAGCCGAGGGCTATTGGTGTATGTGCATTCTGTGCATCTTGCTTAGTTCGTCTTTGTGGGTTGATTGACAAAAATGAATGGGGCAAAATGGTGGGTTTGGTTAATGCTCTCGATGGAGTCTTGAGGGTTATTGATCTTTGGTTCTTTGTGCTTGGTTAGCTTACATGGAATCGATGTGGTTCGGATGGGGCTTGGTTGTAATTAACTTTTCATATTTGTGTCCTGGGTCAAGTTCTCCTCCCTTGCGTCCCAGTGCGTATCGTCCTACCATTCTATTCCTCATCTCTTCTCTATAAAACCTCCAGCGTTGGTTTGCTTGTGCCTTTAAAACCGGCCAGTATATATATATATATATATTGTTTGTAGTCCCCACCCTTCGATTGGAGTCGTGAGGAGGATGAGGCAATTTGCCACGGGCAACCTCTCATGAGCCCTTGCATTCAAGAAGTAGGGCTGCAAGGGAAGGCGCGTGACATTACAATTACCCTGGATGTCGTCGATAGGTAATTGGTCTTGACATCAAGAAATGGCTTCTTGCTTAGTTCATGCTGTGGGTTCAGATTGACAAAAATGAATAGGGCAAAATAGTGGGTTTGGTTAATGCTCTCTGATGGGTATTGAGGGTTATTGATCTTTGGTTCTTTGTGCTTGGTTAGCTTACATGGGATCGATGTGGTTCGGATGGGGCTTGGTACGTAATTAACTTTTCATATTTGTGTCCTGGTCAAGTTCTCCTCCCTTGCGTCCCTGTGCGTATCGTCCTACCATTCTATTCCTCATCTCTTCTCTATAAAACCTCCAAGCGTTGGTACTTGTGCCTTTAAAACCGGGCCGTATATATATATATATATATATATATATATATATATATATATATATATATATATATATATATATATATATATATATATATATATATATATATATATATATTGTTTGTAGTCTGACCCTTTCTTGGGGTCGTGAGGAGGATGAGGCAGTGCCACGGGCAACCTCTCATGAGCCCTTGCGATTCAAGAAGTAGAAATTTTAAGGAAGGCGTGACATTACAATTACCTGGATGTCGTCGATAGGTAATATATATATATATATATATATATATATATATATATATATATATATATATATATATATATATATATATATATATATATATATATATATATATATATATATTTTAAAAGGCACAAGTAGCCATTGCATGGATGTTTTATTTATATATCACAGGCAGTTACGAGTTAATAACCGTCTGTGATGACCTCATGTCATCACTGACCCATAAACTCAGACGGCTCACAAAACCGTCTGTGATGACGTTTTTGATCCGTCTGTGAAGGCCTTTTCTATAGTAGTGATATGTACTCCCTATGCTCTCCTTCATCAACCTATCCTGTAGGCTCACCATGTGATAACCGATCTTTCTCTCATGTATCCACCGCGTCGGGCTTGTCACGAGCAACATCCTCTGAACCCTTCACAACACCGGCCTCCGGGTCCTCTTCTTCACCAACATGTTGGGCACCCGAGCTGCTCCCACCACTCGGATGATATCCAGCGGTGGGGCCCTACACAACTTCTTTTGGGTATGCTTGCACATGCAGCACAAACTCGTATCCACGGCGCCGACAACTTTCTATAAAGCCCTTCCACACAGTCGTGCGCATCAGTCTTCTCAACTCCCATCTGATGTCCGTGGGAGACCGGCTCCAAAGCCCTTGTATGACGACGCTGCACACCTCAGGGTCCAAAGAGAAGCTGCGGGTGAACAAGTGCATCACATCTGCGATTCGTGCATTCTCGCCGTTCGGGTGTACCAGAGTGGCTTGCCGAAAACTGCTCAAGTCAACACCGCATGGACCTTCACGAACGGTGCCAACACCGTAATGCACTTTAAATGTAGTGGATACAGGCATGACTTATTGTCTGCCTGTAAAATTTTCCAATATTGCAACTAGTCGGATTGCAACGCACGATATGAAAGTATTGCTACACTATAATTTACATTTGTACGGCCCTTCGCCTATCGTGAACAACTACACTACAGCATGGTCAAGGCGTCATTCGTTTCCTCAGGCAGAGGGCACAATGAACGTGCATTACACTATTCTGATTCAACTTGAAAACCGAGCTATTCCATACCAGGCATTATCCGATTCTGACGCTAACTTGCAATCCGAAATGCTACAAGTGGTGTTCTAGTCTTCTACAGAGCTATACCAATTATCTAAGTCAATTAGTTCATACTAATTAATATATACTAATTAGTCTGTACAAATAATTCATCCTCCTCATGTGCTCGGCCAGAGTACCCACTACTACTTACCAACTTTCTAATTATTCACCAAATAATAGTCGGTCACGCATGCACCGACACAACTACAATACTTCTCACAAACAACACTAATTCTCCCTCACAGACTATTTTTTTCTCTAACATAAGTTTTCTACCGTTGTTACTTGCATATAAATTAACAACATTACGATTTTCTACTTTTTTTTTCTCTAACTAAAATTCTCTACGGGTGCTACCTACACTATTATTTTAACTACACAAACTATTTACTTACTAAAAAAAATACACTACAAGATAAAAAAAAACCTCACGGACGAATCTTTCCTCCTCCTCTTCTTCCCCCTCCTTTCCCTCTCCTCTCCCTCTTCTCCCTCTCTTTTTTCCCTTTTCTTTCCTCTCCTCTCCCTCTCTTCTTCTTTCTTCTTACGCCCAATTTTTTTGCAGTCGCTCGGTCGGTGGTGGGGGCGAGTCACGCGACGTTTATATAGGACATCCAGTCGCCGAACCGTTGGGTGACTGGAAGGTCCTGTCGTCGTGCGGTTAGGCGATATGTCCTAACGCCCATCCGTTGGGTGACACTACACCATGGCATAGTATTAAGGGCAATGCAAGCTATAGGAAAAAGCGCTTTTCGGCAATTTATCTCTTTGAGAATATGTATTCTCGGCACTTATTACTGCCGGTAAAGTCTTTGCGGAAAAACATTTCGGCGATTAATTGCCCTAAAAAGTCATTTTTCCCGGCGATTAGAGTTTCCCCGGCGATTAGAGTTTTCCCAAAGATTATATGTATTCGTGCGATTAACTTGCCTCGATTGCATGTTTTCATTGAGTTAAGTGCCCTAGATAAGTATTTTTCGGCGATTAAGTGCCCTAGATAAGTTTTTTTCGGCGATTAAGTGCCTAAATAAGTTTTTTTTCCCGCCAGTTAAACCGCTCTCGATTATCGATTTTTCCAGCGATTAGGCGTATTGCGGCGATTAAGCGCCCTCAATTGTCTTTTGCACCATTTAACCATAACGACTCCATGGCTTATCAAGCACTTAACGGCGATATCAAATGCTAGTGCACCTAGCCATCCATACTCTTTCAAACATACACGAAGCTTAAAGTGAGCAATCAAGAGGAAATAAGCTATAATATTTATAGGAAATGTCCACAATTAGTGTAAAGAAATACAAAAAGATGTACATTGATGTTTAGGGATATAACTGTATGTTGGAGCTCTAACAAATGAATAAATTAAGTGAAGTCAATAAAAAGTGCATTGAGATCTCCAAATATCCTTATCATAATATGATAACACCAATCTATTTTACATACCAAAATCTTGTAGTCAGAATAGTAACAGCTAAGTATCCTTATCATAATATGATAACACCAATCTATTTTACATACCAAAATATGCTTTTATTTGAGTAACACTCCAAGAAATACGCTCTCCTCTAGATTCTTTAACCGCTTGCTCCAAGAAATGCTAGATCTTGCATTGGCTCTTCATTTATGGAAATTCACATTACCACATCACCAACTTGGATGTTCCTGTACTTTCAACCCCATTGGCGGATCAGTTGTTCAAAAGCTTTGCAACAACTACTTGAATGTAAAAAGAGAGCGATAATAATGTGTGTTAGCCTTAAATTTATGCATGAACAGATATTTAGTTGTGTAGTGTGTGGCAACTTGACAAGAAAAGCACAAACCCATTTCTTGCTGTACATCTGAAGGAACATTTGAATTGAATTTGGTTGGTTTCCTAAGTGATAAGCCAATTCTTGGCTCACTCTCGACCCAGTATGTACTGAACTCCTTACTCGTGCCAATGACCCTTATGATATCCTAGTAATGATCTGATGAGTAGTAGCACCCCACAAGCTCCTCGAAGCTTCTTGGAGTTGACCTTGGCAATAGGTATTGCATGCCATTTCCAGCAGTAATGTCTTGGAGAAATTCCCAGGATTCGACATACGATGGCTTCATATACCTAAGTAGCAAAATTTTGTTAAGTTTGTACTTTCAACAAACTTAACTAACAATTTGACAAAAAAAAAGAGCATCTAGTACCCTAGTTGAGCAAAGTATGCTCTTGTATCTTGTCTTGGACCTTGGTACAGCAGCATGCCCTTCTCCAAGAAGAATGATCTGTCAAAGAGGTCAAATGCTTCTTGCGAGAGGTGGTTCGAGGAGCCATATTTGCGAGATGATTCTTTGGATTCTCTTGTGATCGATAGTATTCACCAAATTATAGGTCATTCTTTGGGTTTGAGCTTTGTCACCAAAAAAAAATTTTACATGGAAGAAAATTAAATACTCCTACCTTGCCATGTTGATCATTTCTTGAATAATGGGGAGATAGAATGGCTAGGAGGCTACTCTGAAATAAAAAAAATGGTGCACCTAAGTAGTTCTTAAGGGCTAGTCCAACACAAATTGCAATTTAACCAAATGTATATTAGAAATGAACAATAAAACATGCATGAATTACATCGAGGATGAAAGGGGAGCGCAAGCAATTCATCATGTATCAACTTATTAAAGTATCATATGCCGCATGTAATGTGTCTGAGCTAGAAAATAACAGAGTAGCAATGCTTGTTTGTTACCAGGTCAAATATAGAGAATGTATTATTGTTGAAGAGCACAGCAATGCGTCCTCTACTTCGATCGACATGAACGACATAAGAAAACTTTATCCTCCTAATGCCTTCCCTGTGAGTGCTAAAAGAAGAAGAAAGGCCTGTTGTAACATCCCACCATCGAATGTTGCCCGATCTATACCCCATCACCTAAAAATAATTGTTAAAAATAGTAGTTTGAGGTTATAATGTCCATGGATAATCTGTCTAACAGATAAAAAATGCTGGAAAATGAAACACTTAAGAAAGCATGGTAATGTCAATGAAAGCATCTTATAATGTGAAGTTACATCCTTGCATAAAAAGCACATTGTGTAATTACGTAAAGGTGTGAACTCTAAACACGTGTGATAATTGACTTAATATAAAGCATCATAAGAAAAGACATGAACAAAACCATAATATTAAAAATACGATGTGTGTGGAAATGGACATCACAGATATATTTTGAATTTCTTCAATATTTTTGTCAAAAAGTATTGTTTAAAAATCACTTGGCTATTCATATGAGCAATTGTTAGTTCCATTGCATATATCCATAGCTTTTGCTCCTGCATTGTAAAATCTCCACAGAATATGAGACTCATCTAATGATTCTACAAAAATTGTAGTAAATTTTTATTGCTGGTCCAACAACAGATTTGATTAAATAAACAAACAGAAGATCCTTTTTGTTTTAATTATAACCAAATCTTATATGTACTTCAGGTTCACAGTGGTCTATTAGAATTTGCTCAGTTCATTTCCATAAAAGCTACATGTCGGTGTTTTAGAACCGAACTTACGTAAAGATTGTTTGATTCGGGGGGTCTCCTAGAATGGGATCACGCAGAGAGATTGACACGAGGATTTTTATCTGAGTTCGGGCCTTCTCAGGAGAGAATAACAACCCTACTCCTGTGTGTGTATGGTATTGAGTGTATTTTGAACAATCGGGGAAAAACTAAGACTATTACAGATAGTGCTTGTATTCCCGATGGCGATCTCCCTTCCTTTCTCGATTGTCGCCTTTTATAGTGCGTGAAGGAGCGGCGATTACTCGAGATAAGCGGCGCCCATTACCTCCAATGTAGAGCGCGTACGTTAGTAATAATCACCGGTGTATTAACTCCTCCACGCCGCTAACAACTATATATCGAGATAATGGAGCATTACGTGTCATTACTCATGAGAATAACGATATGATCGTTTGAATCCCTTGATCAAATAAGACCCACTCGTCTGTAGTTTTATTTGATCATAAGGTGGTCGTAGTTGACCTAGTCGTAGAGGAGCCTACGACTATGAGGTAGTCGTAGCAAGACTTACGACTATGGGATAGTCGTAGCATATCTTGCGACTATGGGGGTAGCCGTAGCATAACTTACGACTATGGAGGTGGTCGTAGAAGAATTTACGACCACTCATTAGGCTCTTCCCTCATAACATTAAGGGGTATACTCAGGGTCCACATGACGTCATATTTACCTATAATAAGAATTATAGATAAAAGATAAAATGAGGATTATTATATCCTCGTCATCTAGCCCCCCAGCTTCAAGTGAAAGTAACTTACTTGGTAAAGGAGTTATAGATGGTCTTACGACCACGAGAGGATCGTAGAAAAATAGTCGAAGGAAAAACTCTTCGATAGTATACTACTTTGACCGAAATATGCTTGGTCAAGAAAATTACCTCGACCATCAAGTAGTCGTAAAAGCATTCCTACGATCACGAGGTGGTCGTAGTATAGTGATCGGAAGAAAGAACTTTCCGATTATCATTTCCTTTGGTTGAAAAGATGTAACCAAGGAAGTAATTTAAGCTTGAGGTGTAGCATAAACTGATTTTCTCGAGCGGACACCTTTGGGAACCTCAAAGGGCGCCCGTTAGCTTTTGTCTGCTTGAAGTGGTTCCCAGACGATGGCGACCCTTGGAATGTCACGCCTCGGCTCAAGGTACTTGGTTATAAATACCTCCGGGGGTAAAACCTAAAATCTTACCTTTCCCCAAATCATTCTCTTGTTCATCAAGTTCTTGTCTTCTCCGCCACCAACTCGTTCGAAAATCTCCTCTTCCCGAGAAAAATGGCGGGAGAGTTTCGAATGGGCGAGTCGGAGATGGATCTGGCGAAGATGCAAACCCTTGTCAATCTTTGGGAAGATTCGAGAGAAAGTTCTTGTGGAGTGGTTCGGCAAGATAGCAAAGACAATGGCCATCGGGAGGAAGGACAAATCCCGTTTTCGAAAGTATTGTGAGTGTGGTCTTCGATTACACCGCCACCCCTTTCACATTGATACTCGAGCATTTTGGAGTGGAATTGGTGAACCTTGGTCCTAATTCCATCACCATCTTGGCGTATTCAATATATCTGTGTGGGCGTGCACAGGAATTCAGCGGATCTTGAGCTTTTTCAAGATTTCTACTAATGGCTCGACAATGCAGGATAAATTTGAAGTTGTGGTTTGAAGCTCCACGACGGGAAGTCGAAGGAGTATATTCAGATGTTCACTCGGTCCTCATGGCCGTTGTGGAGGAAGAGGTGGTTTTACTGGAAAGTCACCTCCGAAGACAGTCTTTCTTTCGAAGGGAAGGCTGCCGAAAAGAAGGCTTCCTGGGATTCGACTCCCCAGGATATTAATCGAATTGCCCCCTATATTCAAGCCATCAAAGATTTGAAAGCAGAGGGGTTGACTGGATGGCATGTGGTGAAGGATTTCATCACACGTCGAATTAGTCCTTTGAAGAAACGAGTGCCTCCTATGTGGAGGTACACGGGGCCAAAAGACCCGACCAGGGACTACGAGGGAGGTAAGTAGTTTTTCGACTTAGCTCTTAGTTTGGTCTTTCTGCAAAGTTGTTTAAAGAATGCCTTTATCTGTTTGAACAGATTTTTCACCAGCGGAGATTGACGTTAGAGTCAAACTTATTTGTGAGAAGCCCCCGTCACCTAGTGTGGCGGTTCCTCAAATTATTGCGGTTTTATCCGCAGAAGAAAAGGTTAAGCGCCTAAAGGTAATCAAAATTTGATTTCATCCTTAGGAACTTATAGTCGTAGAAAGAACTTACGACTAGAGAAATGTTATAGAAAAACTTACAACTTAGTAGTGACCGTAGAAAATCTTACGATCGAAGAAAGGTCGTAGAAAAACTTACGACTTGATAATGGTCGTAGAAGGTCTTACGACCAGTTAGTAATTCTTCTTTTTCTGCTTTTGCTTCTGTAAAGTAGGTATGGAAAATCGTCGGAACGACGAAGAAGTCATCTTGATAACCATCGGTCAGAGTTGACAAAGGACAAAGGCTCGGCTCCTCCATCCAAGAGGCGTCGACTTACAAGAGCACCGACAAGGGAGGAGCAAGCTCGAGTTCTAGCCCTTGACGGATCCTCTGTAAAAGCTGTGGTCGACGTAGTCGTAGTTGAAGCCGAGGTGAAGCAAATGAGCCGAGGAGGTTGAAGCAATTTGAACCTCTTAAGCGCCAAACTCGCAAGGCCAAGGTACCTTTTATTATGACAAGAAAGCTTTCACAGTTTTACGCCACTTCTAGATTTGTCAAGCAACTAGAAAAGGAGAACTGGAAGGAGTTTATGTCTTTGTGAAGGACAATCTTGATCGGTAGAGCCTACTGCTGAGGGTAGCGCTGCTCTTGGAGTGATCGAGACCGATCTCGGTCCTCCGGAAAGTCGAGACCATAGAGATGGTCCTGTTCAAGACTTACGACGAGCGTGGTCATGGTGAACCTATTCCCCAACAGAACTACGACCGGGCGTGGTCGTGAAAAGAAGTCAAAGAATTCTTCCATCGGAAGATGGCTCCAAAGTTTCGTTAAGTCCGGAGACACAGAGGTATGTGAAACAAGCTAAAGTGTAAGAATAGCATTTACCTTTTGCTTTCCACAATTTGACTTGCTATCCTTTTGTTGTTTTTAGCCCGACTCCTTGAAATTTCGAGAATGCTTCCATTGAGAAGCCTATTGCTACCTCTCCATTTCTACCGGAGAGACAACAAGGAAGTGGTCAATGGATCATCCTCGGCCAGTGGTAGAAGAAGTTTTGGCTCGGCGGTTGTCATATTCTGCTGAAGTCGTAGCTATATTACGAGGCGTGACCATAATTCTTGGTGGCATCTATTGAGGCGCCGGTTACGACAAGCGAGATAGTCGCCATGACCACTAACGCGGTCGTGAGGATCAGCAAAGGAAGTCGCAGGTCCTCTGCCCAAGGTGGTGATGTGCACGACCACCGTGCGGGAAGGAAATCGTTCAGCACCTCCTTCACGGTACCCAAAGAGAAACTACAATTTGAGAATCGGAAGATGAAGAATACTTCAATTTACGTTACGATTTCTTTGCTGCTTCGCTTCCATAGTGGGGTCTTACGCCTTTAGATCTAGCCACCGAGGTTCCCCATCCCAAAGACATTCCCAATAGAAGGAACACTTTTGATAATGAGTGCCTTGAGAAGGTTTGGTGGGACCAAGTTGAGAGAGTGGACAAGCTGAAGCACCCAGAGCTGGTTTACTCAATATTTGCTCGATCAACCATGAATGTAAGTATTTGATGATACTTATGCATACATGTATAATCTTCTCTTATTTCTCACTGTCTTGTCTTTTGCAGAAAGCCATAGAGAAAATCGCCGTTGTCGGTGAATATCATCGACAACTTCTAGAGTCTGCGACAGGGAAAAGGAACTCTGTAAGCAGCAGAGAGGTGGTAAGTCACTTTATTTTCATAATCATTTTTGACTACTTATATAGTGCTTACGAGGTTTGTCATGGAAAAACTCACGACTAGGTAATTGGTCGTTAAAGACTTACGACCGATGGCTTTGTCGTAGAAGAACTTACGAATTGGTGATGGTCGCAGAAGAACTTACGACCATGAGATTTTGTCGTAGAAAAACTTACGACTAGGTCGATGGTTGTAGAAGAACTTACAATCGATTGACCAATGCTTATGTTCACTTTTATCCTTTGCAGGTTGAACAGTGACGCAAAGACCTTAGCCGACTCGCTCGATTATGAAAAAGAGGAGTCAAAAAAGCTATGGGAAAAAGTAGAATTCCTTTTGGGGAAACTTAAAGAAGCCAACTCTGCAAACGCGAAATTGCAGGAAGGAATAAACAGTAAGTGCTGAACTTAAGATTGCTTCGACTTTGATCTTTATCTAACTCTCGCTTCTTTTTAGAAAAAGAAGATGAGATGAAAAGCTCGAGAATGAAGTCAAAGAAAACTTCACCATTCACGAGCTTACTCGTATGTCTAAAATAAAGATCAAGATCTTGAGGCGCCGAGAACTTCGAATATCGGGTAAGTAATTCTTTACTGCGCATCCTTCTGAGTTATCTCTTTTTCTTACTCTCACTTCCTTTCTAGGAATGGATCTTGAATTGGGAAGGCTCGAGGCCGAAATCACGGAAAAAACCATGATGTATAATCGAATAGTCCTTATTGCAAAGAAGAATGTAGAGGACATTAGATCATGGGAGAAAAAAGCATCTTTGAGACCGTTGCTTCCCATAATGAAGGGGTCAAGAAGTTGGATTCTCGACTAGTGGGTAAGAAATTCTTTTACCCATGATTATTTTTCTTTTCTTTTCCTCTAGAAGTTTATCTTTGTTTGACCAGTCTTATTCTTTTCAGAACAAGTGGTCGAAAACAAAAAGCTTCGCGAGGCTTCGACTTGTACCCAACAGGAGATGGAAGCAATGAAGATTAAACTTCAAGGAAACATCACGCTCTGAACAATGTGCTTGGTGAGCTACATAGTGAGGAAAGACTCCTCAAGATGATACAATAACCGCTCACATAAGTACTATTGGGGATCAAGTCGGGACTTTGCAAGATCTGGTGACTACTCGAAGGCCAACCAAGTCAATCGATAAAGGAAGCGGTCGAAAGCTGCGATAAGTTATGCATTAGCAAAACTTAAAGCTCACGACCCCAACCTTAATGTGCAACCACTCGGCCGACTTATTTGCTCTGAAGCGAAGGAAGGCGTCGATGGAGGAGATGCAATCGGTTAGTTTGAAAGTTTGAGAGGAGATGCAGGTTGGGATCTCCCTCTTGAGTAGCTTGTAAAAACACATGAAAAACAAACTTTTGTTGATGTAATATCGATCCATCTTGTTTCACGCAAATTATCTTGTCGAGTAGTTAGTAACTCAAAAGACAATTAGCTAATTTTAAAGACTAAAAATTGAAGTCAAATTAATGACTTTATCCTAGCCCTCGACTATTTGCTTAGTTTGTTGAAACTAAGTAAATAGTCTTATCTCTACAAATCATCTTGTCGAGTAGTTAGTAACTCAAAAGATAATTAACGAATGTAAAGACTAAAATTGAAATCAGATTATCCTAGCCCTCGACTATTTCTTTGAGTTTGTTTAGACAAACTAAGTAAATAGTCTTTAAAAGGTTTACAAAAGAGAGGTTTGTTTAACTTGTAGTTTTTGGCCGCAATTGTCATGCCTTTGTCGTCGAAAGAGTGGTAGCAATTGACACTAGGAAGTTCCTTCTAGTGGGCGGGACCACGTCTTGAGAGAGGAGAAGCTTCGACTAGGTAATGTTAACATCTCCGACTAGGTTAATGAAATCGAGAACAGCAACTTGAGTTAAACAAACATCCAGAGAACTTCAAAAAATTCGTTCGCCCTTCTTTGGAGAATTCAATAAGTCTGCCCTGTTATCAAGAGTTGGAAACTGAACGATGCTAGGAAGTTCCTTCTAGTGGGCAGGACCACGTGCAGAGAGGAGAGACTTCGACTAGATGTGTTTCTTCCTCCGACTTAGTTAAGACAAATTGAATACACCAAAGGCAGCTGAATAAATCTTAAAAAGTGCACTCTGCTTAGAATATTTTTCAAAAATGAAACGAAGAAATAATGTAAGGTGAAAGGAGTTGGCCTTCAAAAAATTGTTCGACTAAATAAAACCCGAGTTCTTTGTGTTGGCAACAAAAGCGAGTAACGAGTTGACACTAGGAAGCTCCTTCTAGTGGGCAGGACCACATGCAGATAGGAGAGGCTTCGACTAGGTGATGTTATCGCCTTCGACCCGGTGTAAAGAAAACGGGTGTTTGAAACATAGTCGAAAAATTATGAAAGCACTACTCAAAAGTAAGACAATAAAGATAGAAAAACCGAGTCTTTATTGTCCTAGAATGATTGGTTACACATAGAACTTGCGTGGCGGTCGATATTCCAAGAATTGAGAGAACTGGCGCCTTCCATTGCCAATCGTATCGACCACAGACGAGTAACCCGACCACTTGTGTAAGGACCTTCCCACTTGGGAGAAAGTTTGTTCGATTAGACTTGGATTGGCAAAGCCTCAATACCAAGTCACCTCTGAAAAAGTGCTGCGAGGTTGGACCTTCTGATCGTAGTATCTTCGCAGGGCTTGTTGGTAGACCGCCGAACTAATTAGGGCCCTGGTTTCTCCTTTCTTCAAGTAGATTAATATCATCTGCTCGAGTTTGTTCTGGTTGGAGTCTGTGAATGTTTCACTCGTGTTGACCGTATCTTTAGTTCCGGAGGAAGCATGGCTTCAATGCAAAGACTAGAAAGAAAGGTGTTTCTCCTGTGAGTCTGATCGTAGTTGTACTGAGCGCCCATATCTGAAGGGTAACTCTTGTACCCAAGTCCCGGCGTTTGATGAGCTGGTCGAAAACTTCGAGTCTTAATTCCTCTCATTATTTGGCCGTTTGCATCGTTCGACACCCCATTACTCGAGGGATGGGCCATGAAGCATAACACAACTTGGTACCCAACTCGTCATAAAATTCTGAAATTTTGCGCTCGAAAATTGCTTACCATTATCTGTAATTATTAGACTCGGTACTCCAAATCGACTAATTACGCATCTCATCATAAACCATTTTGCCGCTTCGTTGTTATCGATCCGAGTTAAGCTTCAATCCATTTTGTGAGCGTATCAATAGCCACAAAAGGAACTCGAAACCTCCGGAGCTTTGGGGAGCGGTCCTAGGATATCAAGACCCCAAAGTTGCAAAAGGCCAAGATAGAGGTATTGTTTGTAATGCCCGAGCCGGTTGGTGTATTTACTGCTATGAAGCGGCATTGGACACACTTTTAACCAACTCTTTAGCATCGTATAGGGTCATTGGCGGTAAAACCTTGTCGAAAAGCCTTGCCGACCAGCGTTACGTAAAAGCATGATTTCCACAGATGCCACCATGTATGTCGTGAAGGAGTGTTAATCCTTCGCTCTGCGAAATGCATCGCATGAGCACCCCTTGAATACCCGTTTATAGAGAACTCCTTCGACCAAAGTATACATTTTGGCTTTTTCGGGATAAGCGATGCGCCTCGAGATCGTCTTGGTCATGTAACCCTTCGAAGATAATCATAGATGGGCACCATCCATGTATGCTCGTACTCTAGAGAGGCTCGTCTCAATAGGAGGTGTCTCGGCTCGTCGACCGAGAGAAGGCTTCGGAGTTGTTCCAAGAAGACTCATTTTGGTACTTCAGATCGGGAAGAAGCTATTCGAGCAAGTGGGTTGCGAGAAATTATCCTTCGAGGATGAATTGTGCCTCGAAACCTAAAAAATGCTTTTCTAGCTTACGCACTTCCGATAAGTACCGAGACATTGTTGGGTTAGAGCACTGGTACTCTTTGCCAACTTGATTCACGACTAGTTGAGAGTCTCCTCTCACGAGTAGTCGGCGAATCGAGCGCTTCATTGCTCGTATACCGCCTAGCAAACCTTCAGATTCGCCACATTATTAGTGGCACGAAAGTTTAATTGTATGGCATACTTTAAGGTCTCTCGGTAGGAGATACCGGACCACCACTGACCGAGCCACTTAAAGTAAGGCGACCCGTCAAAGTACATCGCCCACTGGTCGTGGGAATCGTATTGGGGATCCTGAACAGGTTGAGATTTGTCCATTCGGCGACAAAGTCTGCCAAGATCTGGGATTTAATGGCCGTTCGGGACACGAAATGGATGTCGAACTCCCCAAGTTCGACTGACCATTTTGCCATCGCCCATTGTTTCCTGATACGGAGGATCGCTCCTAAGGGAAACTCGACGCAAGCCTGACTAGTTTGTGCGCTGAAAATAATGCCGCACTTCCTCGAAGACATGAGGAGGGCATATAGAAGCTTTTGGACCCGAGGTAACGCTCCTTAGGTCCGTGTAAAACTTCACTTACGTAGTAGGCCGGTCGTTGTACATTTTCACGTTCTCGACCACTCTGCGCTTCTTGCTGTGGCGTGGCGCTAGGTAAACCAAGGCGTTTCTTACGGCCTCGGAGACCGAATAGGAGCACTCGTAAGGTACCTCTTGACATCCTCAAAGGCAGCGTTTGCCTCTTCGACCACTCAAAACCTTCGTGTTTCCTTAGAAGTTTAAAGAAAGGTAGTCCCTTTTCTCCCGATCGTGCGATGAAGCGACTTAAAGCCGCCATGCACCCGTGAGTTTACGGACTTCTTTCCGTGTAGTTGGGCGCATTTCTAAAATGGCTTTTATCTTTTGATTTGCTTGATTCCTCGTATTGATACTAGGAATCCAAGCAATTTCAAGAGAATTCAAATACACACTTCTCGAGATTAAGTTTTAGCGATGTTTTACGAGATTGTCGAGCGTTTCTTCTTGGTCGATAATATGATTAAGTCTCTTGATGCTTTTGACAACTAGATCATCAACATAGGCTTCTAGATTTCAGCCTAATTGAGATGAAAAAGTTGCTGCATCAAGCGTTGAAAAAAGCGCGGCATTTTTTAGACCAAATGGCATTTTGACATAGCAAAATATACCAAATGGTGTAATAAATCACGGTCTTTTCTTCATCGTCTAGACACATATTGATCTGGTGGTATCCGAATATGCATCTAAAAACTTAACATTTCACACCTGCGGTAGCAAGGTAGTCGAGTCGAGATCCCAGTCGGATCGATTTGCCTCGGTAGGATCAGATCAGAGTCGAATCGTAGAATCGGCGATTCTCTGAATTTGTAAAAATACACATATTTAACATCTATACTATAAGTTTGTATGATTGTTATATGGTTTACCACTTGCATGTTCCTTAAAAGTAGCTAGACATACTCTAGGAATAAAAATAGCTTATCATTATCAAGCTCAAGATTGCTCATGCCATAATATAGATATTTGTACTAGCATTACCACATCGATACAATATTTTGCATGCTCCTTATTTATTTATAGTTTCATTCTCGAGAATTAATATCAACAAATTTTGCTCTAAAACAAAATATCGACAAAGCACGGCCTTTAAAAAAATTGCCCTAAGTCTCTACTGAGTAGGATCGACAAAGAGAGATTTGGATCGACAAGTTTGTTGTGGGTTCAGTAGAACCGTAAGACTCTAAGAGTAGGATCGCGATCCTACCTACCTTGAGTAGGATCGGATCGGCGATAAGACTTGGATCGGCAGTTTGTCGTGGGTTAAATGAAAGAGTCGTAAGACTTTAAGACTTGGATCGCGATCCTAACTACCTTGTGCAATGAGAGTCAACCAAGCGATCGTCTGAGGTAAAGGAAAATCGTCTTTTGGACAAGCTTTATTAAGATCGATAAAGTCTCGCGACATACGCCATTTGCCGCTTGACTTTCTAACCATTACGAGGTTAGCCAACCGTTACGGTGGTTGACCTCTCTTATAAAGCCCGCTTTAAGTAGCTTATCAATTCGATTTAATAGCATCTCGTCGATCGGGGCAAATCTCCGCAATTTTTGTTTCTGGGTACTTTGTCGGTAGTAAAAGCTAGCTGTGCTCGATCACCTCCTGGGGACTCGGGCATGTCGGATGCTTGCCACGCGAATACATCTGCGTTAGCTCGGAGGAAGGTGATGAGGCGTCTTCCTATTTGGGGTCGGAAGTATCCCCGATCTGCGAACGATCTTGAGGGCTCCCCTACGTCGGAGGAACCTCTTTGACTTTGTCGTTCGGCTTTGGTGTAGCTTTAGACTTCGACTTGCTAGTCGAAGGTGACTTCTTCTCGAGTTGGTATTTGTCCTACCATCTCGAGGATCGACTATCGCGGTATGCGCCATCTTCTTGTCACAATGGATTGTGATTACTCCTTTGGGACACGCATCTTAATACATTGATATCCATAATGAGTAGCCATTAGGAATTTTGCCAAAGTTGGTCGTCCGAGTATGGCGTTATATCTTGATGTCGAAATCGACCACATCAAAAGAGATTTTCTCGATCTGAAATTACTTGGTGAACCAAATGTTAAAGGAAGTGAAACTTGACCAATTGGTTTGGCGAAGATCCCAGTACAATCCATGGAAAGAGTATCGTCACTGGTCTTACTTTGGTCTGGGTACTTGAATGTCATCGAGCACTCGTAAATAAAATATTTAACGAGCTTCCACCATCAACCAAAACTCGATTTACAGACAATTGTTGATGGTGGGTTCGACTACCATTAGTATCGACTGTCGAAGTCGAAGAATCGGGCGATCACTCTTCTCAAAAGAGATAGTGACTTCCGACCACTTCGGTAATTTATTGACGAGAGGAGGATCTATGGAATTTACCTCACGTTCAGCAGCCTTAAGCTGTCGCTTTGATTCATATGCCGATGATCCCCCGTAGATGTGTTCGATAGTGTGTTGCGGATCCTGGAACAGCATCTCCTCTTCGTCATCTGAAGATTTATGACCACTTGTTTGACCTACATTGCTCGAGAGTGGGAAGTGGTCCTTGTCGCTGTAGTAGTCTTCAAGCTTTACGTTGGAAGACACGGCAATTCGAAGGTCATGCCCTTCCTTTTTATGGAAAGGACACCACCTAGGCTTATCATTTTTCCGATCAGGGCGCTTACCTTTGCCTCTGTCGGAGTGCGGCTTGGATGTGCGTGGTTCTTTATCATTTACAGCCAATACCTCCTTGAGACCGCCGGGCTTGGAGTTTTTGACCCTTCGCCTTGTTCTTGGACTTTTTGCTTTTTATCCTTCTTCTTACCAATGTCGCTTTGGCTCTCGAGAGGTATTGTCTTCTCGATCTATTGTATTGTTCCACTCGACCGCCTCGAAGCGGTGGCATATCGATCACCATCTCGAAGAGTTCGCACATGTAAGTAGGTGGGTTTAAAGCAATGTCTTCGTTATTCTCCTACTACGGACTCCTGGCTTGAACGCCTCGATATGAGATGAATCGAAACTTCCTAATTGAGTTACTTAACTGACTAAAGCACTTGATGAATTGGCGCAAGGTCTCGTTGTCATTCTCGTCTCATCCGGTGCAAGTCATCCTCCTTTCGATGCGATTGTAAGTGCCTTGAAAATTTACCAATAGAAGGTCGCAGAGGTGTTGCCAAGAGTAAATCGACTCGAGTGGTTGATTTAGTAACCACGATCGAGCGGATCCTTCGAGCACAGTTGGAAGATAATTTGCCATTACATGCTCTCCTCCTGCTGCCGCTTTCGGATCATTGCAGTGTAGATTTGAAGGAATTCGATGGGATTTTGGGAACCATCAAACTTCTCCATGTTCACTGGTCGAAAACGAGGTGGCCAGCGAACAGCTCGGAGATCAGGCGAGAATGCCCGACATCCAGTAATGACTTCTTGACGCCTCCTTTGCAGGAAAGAAGGGTTGATATCATCAGGTGGTCGTACTCGACGATACCCAGTAATAGGTTGACCGGACCTATGATAGATCTCAGTCCTACGAGGAGAATACTCCTCGTAGTTTATCTGCTGCTGCAGATTCCCATGTCGGAATGGTGAGTGATCACCTCTCCGAGGGGTTTGCTGATCATCAGTCGTTCGAAAGACATTTCTCCGAGTAGGTGATCGATGCGACTTACTGTTGCGTCGATTCCTCCGTGGTGATATGTTCGATTGATCGTAGTCGAAAAGTCGTATTGCTATGACTTTCTCAATGATGTCGTGGGCGCTTCGGCCTTGCCATCGTGTTCCGAAGCCTTTGTGCAATCTCTTCAACGAAGAGGTCGTAGCCTGGTGCTCGGGCTAGCTCTTGAGTTGGATTTTCGAGCAAGTCATTGATGTACTGAAGTTCTTGAGCTTCCTTCGATCGATATTGGATGCGCCTGCATGCATTCTTCGGCTTCAATTTTCTTCTGTTCTTGAGACCGCTTTAATGAAGTGCGAGAATGTCGAGGATTTCCCTCGCGTTCATGAAGGTGTTGGTCGGGTCCGCCAATGGTGGCGTCCCTGCCAACGCCACGAGAGGCGCAGTGTGTCCTTCGGAAGGGTCTCCATCCGGGTCTCTAGAAGAGTGATCTTGATCTCGAGGAAGGACGAAGACCTCCGCTGATGATTCTCACTTGCGCCGAGGCCTCTCCGCTTGATGAGTTGTCGAGAGACACCATCTGGCGACTTGGAGTAATCCCTCCGTAGGGGAAGTCTGGTTATAACTTAGCTCCGTCGGCAGTGTGATCTGCGGAGAGACGGTCGAATTTGTAGGAAAAGCATGCTTGATCCCGCTCTCTCTCAAGGCCATCCGGAGAGAGGATCACCAGATGCCGTGAAGTCCTGCATCAGGCTTCGAGCTTGCCTCACCAAGTCGGACCGCCTTAGGGGACTTGGACACTTCGAGGAAAAACTCTCATCGTGTCGTGAGTCCACACAGGTGTGGTCCTGGTCGATTGACCTTTGTCCTTTGAGAGGGTAGATTCTCTCTCGGACGCATCACATGAGGATAAGGATCCTCCTCAACTCCGCCGGCGACATTGTCTCCTGGATCTCGTGGGAAGATCCCTGAGGTAGCAATCCCATAGGATGAGTCATCATTCGGTTTGTAATCGAATCCGAGCATCCATGTCGACGCCAACAGACCGCCAAGTCGAACCAGTTCTCCTCGCTCCATTCTCCCGCCATGAGTGCATGAGATTTGGAAAACAGAGAGTATGTTGACAAGAGATTACCGGAAGATCCCCACGGTCGGCGCCAATCGCCGGTTTTAGAACCGAACTTACGTAAGATTGTTTGATTCGGGGTCTCCTAGAATGGGATCACGCAGAGATTGACACGGGATTTTATACTGAGTTCAGCCTTCTCCGGAGAGAATAACAACCCTACTCTGTGTGTGTATGGTATTGAGTGTATTTTGAACAATCGGGGAAAAACTAAGACTATTACAGATAGTGCTTGTATTCCCGATGGCCCGATCTCCTTCCTTTCTCTCGATTGTCGCTTTTTATAGTACGTGAAGGAGCGGCGCTACTCGAGATAAAGCGGCGCCCCATTACCTCCTCAGAATTCAAGACGTTGTAATAATCACCGTGTATTAACTCCTCCACGCCGCTAACACTATATATCGTAGATAATGGAGCATTACGTGTCATTACTCATGAGAATAACAACAGATGATGATCGTTTGAATCCCTTGATCAAATAAGACCCACTCGTCTGTAGTTTTATTTGATCATAAGGTGGTCGTAGTTGACCTAGTCGTAGAGGAGCCTACGACTATGAGGTAGTCGTAGCAAGACTTACGACTATGGGATAGTCGTAGCATATCTTGCGACTATGGGGGTAGCCGTAGCATAACTTACGACTATGGGGGTGGTCGAGAAGAACTTACGACCACTCATTAGGCTCTTCCTCATAACATTAAGGGGTATACTGTGGTCCACATGACGTCATATTTACCTATAATAAGAATTGTAGATAAAAGATAAAATGAGGATTATTATATCCTCGTCACTACATATGCATTTCTATCTGATTTATTACTCAGTTCATTTTAGAAGAAAAATACAAAATGAAATATTTTAATTCTCTCAAGTATATATGTTTGTTCTCAAGACAAAGTCAAGTGCTTGGACAAGAAAGTTGGTATGCTTTTGGACAAATGTTTATGGATTTTATGAAACAACTCCTCCAAGTCTCCAACTAGTTCTAAGCCCAGTAGACTGGGTTCAAAGTTGAACCTAAACTATATCTCATTCTAATTTTGGAAGTATGCATATGAGATTGCAAAAGCTCCAAGCAACTAGTGTGCAAGTGCAAAGATGCTTTCTTTTCCTACAAACATCATGTGCCCTTCTACTTGTGTTTGTTTTGCTCCTTCTAATTTGACCAAAATTTTGTTGCCTACACTAGATTTAACTAGGGTTTGGTTTGTGAGAAAAAAAAAGATGTTGTACCGAAATTTGGCAGATTAATTTCAATCTTTTTCCCGGAATGAGGACAAATTCTAGAAGCCAAATTGGGGTCAAAATTTGGTCACATGCAGAAAGAATTTAGTTGCAAATATAGGGTACCGTAGGTTGTAAAGAAAACCCACCCAATAGGCCCATACATGTTGGATATATTGAAACATTCTATTTATGTTCCAAAGCATGAATTAATTGTTAATGAGACAGTGGATTCCAAAGTACCTGCAGAACGTAAATAATCATTGTCCACCAGTAACTTCATGCTATTCCTTGAAAGAATGCAAGATTTTGGAGACCTCAAAGCTCGTCCTGAACATAAAAACAACAGAGTATATATGTTAATCCACTATTTCTTCTGTAACTTTGGTCGTTCCTAGATATCAAATGATGACGCTTTGCAACTTACATGGTAGTCGTCCATATAGTCCCTACGATAACGCTGCAAATGCAAATGAAAGAAAGGAAGAAAGGAATATGTCGCTTATGATCGATTATTCGATATAGCACCATACCACTCGGGACTAGACATATGCATCAAAACACTATGTAGCTTTGAAAGCTTAGCGCTTAGTACCGAATCGCCAAAAGGGAAAATGATCCAATATGACAAAGAGAAGAAATGTACTCTTTTATATTTCTCCCTATAATGGTCCCTACGCCAGATCTTAGATCCTTCTCTCTCTTCGCTTTCTCTCCTTCCTCCCATGCTCGTTGAGCTTCTCAGGAAAAGCAACCTGTTAACTTTTTATGAACTGGAATCGTTGAGTCCCGACTCAAGAATGGTGAATAAAGAACGGTAAACAATGACTAGAAAGAAATTAAGCTTCCACTCTAACCTCATCTTCTAGCCTTCCTCCGCTTTTGGCTCCTTCAAGGCCTCCTTTTCACTGAAATATAGAGAAATTAAGACGTAAAGTTCCTGTGAGATAAACACCAAGGATCAATTTAATAAACATGTCTTATGCCTACCTCTTTTTTTGCGCCCCAAGTTTCATCTACAACCATTCTCGCATATTCCGGTCATCACAAATTAAAATGTTGTCAAAAAGCGAACCAATTTCACCAGATGCCATATAGTAGTTAGTCTAGGCAGGATTTACATCATTCAACACAACCTAGGAATACAATAGAACAAACATCTTTAACCAATAACCGTATGTGGTACCGCTAAACTTCAATTCCAACGTATTACAAAGGTTTCAAAGACGATAGGTCTGGGTCATCCTCAAATTCTCGCGAAAGATGTATATAGTTCACTCAATGTTAATTTTCAAAGTTTGAAGGGATGAGGTTCAGCTCAAAGTCGATATGCAAAGGAAAATTATCAATACAAACAAACAAGACGTACATAATGTACATAAGAATATGGGAAACATTATTATAGTAATCGACAAAAGATGGAGCAATTGTTTCTCACCGGATTGTCAACCCATGGTGTCTTCCATTTTCCTTGTAGTTAGGGTTCTTAATTTTCTCAGAAGCGTAGCATGTGAGAGTACATAATTGTTAAAAGAAAAAAAAATTCATGAGGAGCTACCACCAAGAAAACAAACCTTGCATTTCCAAGGTCCCTTGTATTCTCAATTTGGTATCATTCAGGCTTCCATACACCGTCATCGTCGTCATCCCATGACCACAGCCGATTTAGTATAAAAAGAAGAAGAAATACATCTCGTGTTATATTTATTAACAATAATATACATGCCATAGAACCATCTTGAAAATGTTCCTTTAGTTGTGCTTGAGTTCAATATTGCCGCTAGCACCTCAAAGAATATGACTAGGTTGTTTCTAAAGAACCAAGCAAAATGAAACAAGCTTGAATAGGTACAATGGAACTTTTGTTTACACTCAATACTTTTCATAATATAAAGAAAAAACATTCTTTCAAGGAATAGCGTAAGAAACAGCTTGATTAACAAATAGCCATTGCACACTACAAAAACACCGAAAGCGTAAAGGTTCAATGAGGCGCTAAAGACCTCTCGCACCGAGGTTGCAAATAAGACGAAGTCCTCCACCGACTCCTCACGCCTCAAACCTTGGCCGGAACGCCAAACCAATTGTTGAACACAACAACAATCGAAATTCACAAAAGAATCAAAGAATGCAAGACGGGAGAGCACAAAGCGGAGGAGGTGGGCGAATGCCGAGCGCTAAGGCCGCCCCGAAGCCATCGATGCTCATGAGGTTGAAGAAGGGCAGTCAAGGCTTGGGCGGCACTGGCCTCAGCTTTTCCTCCCACAAAGACGAATCGCGCGTGTTCAGATCTCCAACACAAGAAGGGAAGAAGACAAGGGGAAGCGACCAAGAAGTGTACGGCCATTGTGAGGACGGGTCGAGGGCTGGTTGCCGACACCGCCGCCACCACGACGCAGCTCATGGACACCACAAGACGGGCGCGCCGGGCTTGGGCCACATGGGGACGCAGTGAGCTGCGCGACGACGCCGTGGCGTAGCGATGGCTATGGTGAGCGCCTCGGCGCCACCACCGCCTCATTAGCACGGCTTGCCGCACCGAGGGGGGGGGCACCACCGGGTCTGGCCGCGCCAGATCTGAGGTGGCTTTCGCTTCTCGACAACCTAGGCCTCAGCAAGGGCGAAGGAGGAGGGCAAGGCCGGGCGAGAGGAGGGGCGTGACCGCGTGAGGAAGGAGGCGGCGGCGGCGGTGATGGCGAAGGAGGGAAGGGAGGCGGCGGCGCAGCTGCAGGAGGAGGAGGATGGAGGGCTGCACTGGGCGGCGAGGGCGCGCAAGGGGGGGCAGAGATGAGGAGGGAGGGGGCAATGGTGCGAGGTCTGAGGGAGGTGGCGTCACACAAGGGCGAGGAAGGAGGGAGGCGATGGTGGGGAGGAGGGAGGCGATGGGTTGGGGTGGCAAAGCACGGTCGGGCGAGGTTGGTGGCAACGTGGTCGCGGTCACGGAGGGGTGGCGCGGCGGAAGAAGGCCGCCACTGGCCCCTGAGTTCGGTGTGCCACCGCCGCGCCACGCCGCTTGATCCATGGCTACCAGACGTTGGGAGGAGGGGCGGCTAGGGCGAAGGGGTGCCCAGGAGGAGGGTGGCGTTGGGAGGAGGCGGCCAGGAGGAAGGGCGGCGCTGGGAGGAAGGGTTGCCCGGGAGGAAGGTGGGAGGAGCGCGGCGCTGGAGGAGGGTGGCGTCGGGGAGGAGGGCGGCGCTGGAGGATGGAGGCCCTGGGAGGTGGGGGTGGGCGGCCGGGGAAAGGACGAGGTGATAGGAGGAATTTGGGGATAAGGATTTAGATGTTGCTTTGTCTTTGCGCCTGTGCCATCTTTTGTTTTTCGTCTTCCCGCTCAAAAGTATTCCCGGCAGATAGGTTGACCTGGTTGACATTTTCTAGGGCAGATGTATTGCTACTAACGTTAAAACATTGCTGGCAGATAGATTGTTCTAGAAAATAATTATTCCCGTCAGATAATGGGACCCCTAAAATTTTGGATATTGCCGGCAGATAGATTGCCACTAATCCAGTTTTTTTCCGGCAGATAATTGCCCTTAATTCTATGCCATGGTGTAGTGTGACTGGACCCAGTCGCCCAACGGTTCGGCGACATGAGTATATTTCTGTAGAAAATATTATCGCAGGTGTAATGTTGTAATTAATAATCAAAAATGGATTTTTTTTTAAAAAAAGAGGTTTCATACATGAACCACACGCTCTTTCGAAAGGATTGGTGGTGACTGACTGGCTAGAATTAGGCCTCCTGCTGTCCTGCATGCCGTCGTGGGCGGCGGTTGAATACTTGAACGCGCCTTGAGCCGTCTAGATTGTACATGACTCCAGCATGCTGCATGGTATGCATGTATTCACCACCGATGTCGCGTAATTAATAAAGTACGCACGCACGCGCAAACGAACGAGCTGGAGTACTGAGTAAACGAACAACAATTGATCCAGCGATGTCTAGATGTTCAATGCGTGTGTCAACCGAGAAGCTAGGCCATCGCATGCCGGGCTGCTCATGGATGGTTTGAACGATGAGATCTCACCAAATTGTCTCCAATGACTACACCGACTTCCAAAGCAGTTAGTGAATAAAGCTGCCAGAGGCCAAACATCTGCAGATGGAGAACTGCAAGCGAGGATGGCCGCCGGTTCAACTCGAGGGCAACCCAAGCCTCGCTTTTGCTCACCTCGGCCACCTCAGAGTGGTAGGTTCCAGCCTCTACACCCGAGCTCCAAGACGCAAGACAATAGCCCAACTCTTCTCGCTTCCGCAACAATGCATCTGCGCAGGATGGCCAACAGAAGAACCCAACTTCATCGGCCAGCAGGAGTGACATGCTTCCATTGCAACGAGATCGACACTATGCCAACAAGTGCCCGAAGAAGCAAAGCAGCTCTGCAACACCAATCAAAGCAAGATCGAGTACCAGCCACCGCGGCACCCCAAAGCCGGCGGGCGATTTCACGAAGGGACGTGTGAATCACGCCACAAACAGAGGAAGCTCAAAAGACCAGACGCCGCCCCGGTACGCTTTTGTTAATTCGATACAAAGATCGCTTTTGTTTGATTCCTGAGCTTCAGATTCTTTTGTATCCAATAAGTTTGTGGGCAAAATGGGTTACCTATTTCTCCATTAAGTAATCCTATGATAATCCATTCCCTGCTCGTAAATGAGAACCGCCTCTATGCCCGAATCTTACCCTCGAGATATCCTGAGTTTCCTTCATGGCGCATTTGATAGTCTTGCATTCTCAAGGTCCGATGTAATCCTTGGAATGGATCGCTAGCCAAGAATCAAGGACGGATAGATTGTGCCAATAGGTCTATTACGCCACTAATAAGGAAGGAGTCACATTTGAATTCAAGCCCAAGACCACGACGAGGAAGTTCCATTCTCACCACTTTGAAGGAGTTAAAGCTTGAAGATATACCAAGGTGTAAGAATTCCTGATGTCTTTCACGATGATTTACTCCAAGATGCCACCGGACAGGGACATAATGTTCTTAATTGATTTAGTCCTGTGGACCGCCCAATCTCGGCGACCCTATTAGAATGCCGGCCAATGAATTGGCAGAAATGAAGAAACAAATTGAAGAATTGAGGAGCAAGGGATATATTCGACCCAGTTCATCACCTTGGGGAGCACCTGTATTATTTGTCAAGAAGAAAGACAATAGTATGAGGATGTGTGTGGATTATAGGTCACTCAATGAAGTGACAATCAAGAACAAGTACCCGCTACCTAGGATTGATGACCTGTTCGATCAACTGAAAGGAGCAAGTGTATTCTCGAAGATTGATTTGAGATCTGGCTATCACCAATCAAGATCGCACGGAAGATATTCAAGACAAATTTTCACCACCGATATGGGTTGTAATGAAGTTTACAGTAATGTCTTTCGGTTTGACAAACGCCCCTGCTTATTTCATGAATATGATGAACAAAGTGTTCATAGAATTCTTGGATAAGTTTGTGGTTGTTTTCATCGATGACATCCTTATCTATTCCAAGAATGAAGAAGAGCATGAGGACCATCTCAGATAATTTTGGGAAAACTCGAGAGAGCACCGACTTTTATGCCAAATTCAAGAAGTGCGAATTTTGGCTAAGTCAGTGGCATTCCTTGGACATATTGTGTCCGCAAGAGGAGTGGCGAAGAGATCCACCAAGGTCGGCAAAGAATGGATTGAAACAACCCAAGTCTCGTCACAGATGTGAGAAGCTTCCTTGGATTGGCTTCAGTATTATCGCAGATTCATTGAAGGTTTCTCCAAGATAGCAAGACCAATGACTCAACTTCAAGAAGGAGAAGAAATTTGAGGGACAGATGCTTGTGAGGAAAGTTTCCAAGAATCAAGACGAGATTAGTTTCAAAGACTGTATTGGTCCTACCAGATATTCATAAGGATTTTGTGATTTTCATGATGCATCTCGCCAAGGGCTCGCTTGTGTATTGATGCAAGAAGGCAAAGTCAGTAGCTTATGCATCCCGCCGCTTGAGGCCACACGAAGGAATTATCCAACTCATGACCTTGAATTAGCAGCGATTGTGCATGCATTAAAGATCCGGCGGCATTATCTCATCGGTAGAATCGCTTTTTAGTCGGACCGGAACGAAGGATCCCGAACCTCTCGTGTTCATACACCACCCAGATTTCCGTGTACACAGCTACAAAAATGATAACATAACCAAGTCTCGCATTACATTAATAGTAAATCGAGTTCAATACGCTTGGGCATGAAGCCAAATAAGGAAGTAAATAACACAATGAAGTAAAAAGATAGTAGTAGGCAGAACGATCCGCCACAGTAATCGCCTGGGCGAGTTTCAGCGCTTGTCCTCACCGTCCCCGATAGAAGTCTTCCTGAAATTTTGTTGCATAAAGCAAGCATGAGCACAACTACCGTGCTCGCAAGTTACACCCAATATGGAATTTGTAATGCATGCATAAGGTAAACAAAGGATATTGACAGGTTATTTTATGTAAACAAAGTAGCTTTTAGTTCAAATAATCATAATAGATTGCAAGGCCATTTTCATACAAGATTTAAAATCATAATTTAAATGACAATTGAATAATGTGGATAACCTCCAATAAAGGTGATGGATATCCTCCAATCACAATGGCTAACCGCCTAATTTTTCCCACAGACTAACCATCCCGAAAACATCTGTTGAAACCATTTTAAAACCAAAACAAGTCTAACTCAAAGTGGCTTTGCTAGCATGTCCATGATCATGACGCCGCTATTCAATAGTTTTCTACTCGCAGAGTTTGTACAGCCTTTACCCACACGAGATATTATACCCTTTGTGTCGGCCAATCCACGCTTCCTAAGGCGCAGACAGAGCAAATATCACAAGGTCGTTATAATGATCTACCTCACAATACTCATGCCCGCTAAGGTTTCGCCCATTGACTAACCATCCTCCCGAGCCCCTCTTGCGCCATGTGGGACTACCGCTAACCAACACCCACTCATACAACATGGCACGAATATCTATGAGATATCCCAAATTATTAAGCCAGTCCTTCCCATACAGACATGTGGTGGTACGCTTTGGCATAGCAAAGGAACGCCAAAGGTCGATCCTTAATCGACTTGGGCGTCTTTCAAAACAAACCTCGGTTTTAATCCTAACCAGATTAAACCCGCATAAACTCGCACCCACCAATCATCCGTTTTACCAAGTCTAAATCATTTTAGCATTTTATTTGACTAAACCATCTTTACAAAGTTCCTATGGTAAAACAATACCATAGGTTCAAGTTTAAACAAATTTGTAATGATTTGGCTAAATCCTCCCAAAATCCAAATCATGGTATAAGCATTTGCTAAGCATTTCCAAATAATTTATCTATGGTGACAAGGGATGACGTTTCAATATTCAATATTGGCCATACAAGGACAGTTGGAATATCTAATCATTTAAACAGGAATTAAAATACTTGAATAAAAGTATGCATGCACTTAATAATTTGAAAACTGAATTTAAATAACTTTAAAATAGAAGGTGCAAGATGATCAAAGTATAACTTGCCTTCGCTGAAGTCTTGAAATTCTAATTCTTCTAAGAATCAAATTCCCGAGAATCGTCAGAATCTAAACGTGAAATACGACAATCAATTGAAATTCAAATAAATACAAGATGACAGTTTAAACTAACTCCAAATAAAATAATTATATTTTATTGGGCTAGTTAATATTTTTATAAGATTTTATAAATTTGAAACCCTCAATTTGGAAACAGAAATAAAAGCTATGAATTTTGCAAGTTTAAATCCTAAATTTGCAATTTAAATAGTTTAAATTAAAAAGACAAGTTAAACTAATTCCATATAAACTAATTTTATTTTATTAAGCTAGATAATCTTTTTATAATATTTTAGAAACTTAATTCACAAAATTTGGAGTTGGAGTTCGATGATATGAATTTTACAAATTTAAATCTAAATTTGGAATTTAAATGAATTTCTAAATTCTAAAACAGAACTAAAATGAACTCCAAATTGAATAATTATATTTTATTTAGTTAGATAATAATTTTCACGAATTTAGCAATTTGAATCATCTAATTTGGAGCTAGGATGAATAAGTTATGAATTTTACAAATCAAATCCTAAATCTGTTATTTAAATGATTTTCCCGAATTGTTTCTTAAAGGAAATCTATTTATCGCAAGACCGCCGACGCCAACGCACGAATTCTCCGATTTAAAAAAATAAATCGACGTGTGGGGCCTTTGTGTCGCTGACACGCCCATGTGACCAAGCCCACGGATCGGGCGACGGGAGGTGGCGTGTGTGCGACGTGGTCGCCATGTCGCCACTAGGGTCGATGTGGCACCCACGTGGCTGCGAGGTGGCGCCGACGGGTCGAGCCACGAGACCTCGACGGCGGCGGCGCCGGGTCCAATGAACCGCGAACGGCGGCGATCTAGACTCCGGCGAGGGTACGAGAATAAAGAGGGAACGCGAGGGTTCAGTGCGCCACCCACGCGCGCGAGGAGAGGATTGGAGGTGGCGGCGGCGACGAAGAAGCGGCGGCGAAGCTTCAAGTGGTCGACGGCGACGAGCTCTGTGGGTCCTCCGGCGAGGCAAGGCGCGACCGATCGCGGAGATGCGCGGTTTAATGGTGGGGGCGAGACCTTGCCGACGGCATGCGCGGGAATTGAAGCTCCAAGCCGGGACCCACAAGAGCAAATCTTAAATTCAAGCGAGTGCACGGCGTGAGGGAGGGGTGAGTGGTGGCGTTGGCCGTGGTGAGGAGAGGCTCCCAATGCTCTCCTTTATAGAGGTCGGGAGGTCCGAGGCGCGAGGGATCGTCTTGCGACCATTGCGGGCGATTTCGTCGCACTCCGCGAGAAGAGGGGAGAAGTGGGGAACGAGGGCGGAGGTGGGCGGGCTCAGGCTCGACGCTGCCAAGGACGCGGGCGGTTGGAGGCGGCGCCATGAAGCTTGCCCACGCCATGAAATGGCGGAGGCGATTTGGTCGCGCGAGGACGAAGGGGCGGGAGAAGATGACGGACCGCTGGATCTCGATCCGACGGTGCGGGGAGTAGGGTGACGCGGTGGTTTAGATGCCGTCCGATTAGGATCTGGCGGTGAGGAAGAGAGAGAGAGAGAGAGAGAGAGGAGGTGCGGCGGTCATGGCCGCTGGATTTAGATCCAACAGCCACGCCTAGATGGGTCAGGAGGGTGGTGCGGGCCGCCTTGGGTTTCGCCCATACACTGCTTATGCATTTTCTTTTGATTTTCTATTTTAAATATTCAGTTTAATTCATTTAGGCTCTAGAAAATAGCAAATAAATCCTAAAAATTCTAGGAAAATTCATTAATGACTCTAGGATTATTCTAAACCCAAATAAAATGGTTCTAACTTAAAGTTGATAATAGATTTTGAATTAGAATTTATTTTTGGCTTTAACAATTTAAAGACAAGCTTTAAAAATTTCAGAAAATTCACAATTTCAAATAAGTTTTAAACTTTAACCAAAATTGAAATTTTGGGCTGTTACATTTGACTTCCTTACCTTGCTTTGTGCTTTGTAGCCGTGCACGAGCTAATCCCTGTTACGCTGACTTGGACTAAAGTTAAGTGCCACTTTGCTTTATTCGTGGTCAATCGGTCAAGCTTTGACCATTAATTGGATCATCGCTTGTAGCTGCTGCTACTGCTGCTGACTCCTTTTATATGAGTTGATGCCTTGACGGTGGTGACTGAAGACGAGTTGCCATGCGTCCGTACGTGCGTGCGGCGTAAATGGCCGACTGATATATCATCCAGGTTTTGGAAATGTAAGAGAGTGTTACAATCCACTCATAGGATACAACTTCCAGCAAGAATAGTATAGGTTTTGGAGGAAGATTGAGACTGGGAGGAGGAATGAGACTGGGAAGTAGATGAACTGGAGAAGGGGGAGATTCAAGGATTTGCCATTGTACTTTCATGGGAAATTTAGGATTTGCCACTCATGTGAGGATGACATGTGGGTTCTAGACCCACATGTCATCCTCACATGGAGTGGCAAATCCTAGATATCACTCCTTAGTAGTGGCAAATTCTAAATTTTTCCTTTAAGTAATGCCTTCGCCAAGGGACTGACAAAAGGGGTCCCTAATTCCAACCCAGCAGAAACGTAGCCCTTATGAAACCCATTCCACCGTAGGATATCGATCCATCGGCTTGCGCTTGCGCCTGCGCCTGCTGATTCGGTCGCCCTATCAACAACAGATGACTTCCTATTTACCGTCACGCATTCCCTCCTGCTTTGTAACATTCCCCCCTTCTTCAGTGTCGTCTTGACCCCAAGCCAGGGCATGAGGGAACCGATTCTGTAGCTCACTTGCCAGCGAAGACCCCGACCACTGCACCAATACCTGCATGCCCGCTCGATGAAGTCGACGTTGCAGCACCCGGTCCAGCACACTTGACTCCTCTGATTCAAGCAACTCCTCTAGCGCCTTCTCGCTGGGGGCTAACACCTTTTTGAGTTGCAACACATGGATCACAGGATGAATGCCGCACGTTGGTGGTAATTTCAATTTGTACTCCACCGCTCCTATCTTCTGCTCTACCTGAAAAGGTCCAAAATACCGGAAAGCCAGCTTATGATTAGATCGCGTCGCCACAGAAGATTGAACATATATAGGGTTGCAATTTCGGGTACACCTACTCTTCAGACTTGAAGTTCCATTCTAATCGTTTCTTATCCGCTTGAACATTCAAACGCTGGTTGGCTCGATTGAGATGTTGTCTCAGCAATTTTGTCATCAACTCCCGATTTTGAAACAATACTGCTAAATCAGCAGAAGCACAGGAGGAAGAATCCACAACTCCAAACTGTCTCGGACCGTGTCCATACAAAACCTCAAATGGTGATTTCCTTATAGTGGTGTGGTAGGAGGTATTGTACCAGAATTCAGCCAGCGCTAGCCACTCAGTCCATTTTGTTGGACAAGCATGCACAAAACAACGGAGATATGTTTCCAAGCATTGATTGACTTGCTCTGTCTGCCCGTCCGTTTGCGGGTGATAAGCCGAACTCAACCTCAATTGAGTGTTTACTAGCCGAAATAGCTCTCTCCAAAGAGTACTAGTAAAGATTATGTCCCGATCAGAGATGATGGACTGTGGTAAACCATATAGTTTGAAGATATTGCTGACAAAAGCTTGAGCTACCTGGAACGCTGTGAATGGGTGCACCAATGGCACAAAATGGGCATACTTGGAGAATTTATCGACAACCACCCTTATGCTGTTATACGATGCAGACCTTGGTAGCCCTTATATGAAATCCATAGATATTATCTGCCAAGCGTCTTCAGGTACGGGAAGAGGTTGTAAGAGCCCGAGTATTTGATATGTTCCACTTTCGCTTGTTTACAAACTAAGAACGCCTCCACGAAAGATTGTATGTTTCTCTTCATCCCTGGCCATGCAAATAGCTTCTTGGTCTTGCTATAGGTCACCTGAAAACCTGAATGTCCCCCAATTGTGCTGGAATGCATTGACTGCATAATTTTCTACTATAATGATGTGTTGTTGCCAACCCAGATACATCCGGCATAGCGCAAGATTCCATCCTTCAATTGGAATTTCGGATGTGTAGAGTTTCCCACACTTAGCGCTGTTAGCACTCGACTAGTTTGCACATCTTGTTTATACCCTACCGCCAGCTTAGTCAACCAAATAGGTATGCAGGTTGATACCGCTAGCAATTCTCCATCATTCCTAGAGACCTTCCTCGATAGAGCATCGGCCACTTTGTTTTCCACCCCTTTTTTGTACAACAACCGATATTACAGCCATAACAATTTTGTCATCGCTTTCTGTTGATAAGGAGTGGTCAATCACTGGTCCTCCAAGTGTACCAAATCATACCGATCGCTTCGATAACAAACTTAGCATGTCAGCAAGTAGCTTCCCAAGTTCCACCCCGAGCATGATGGCTAAACTTTCCTTTTCATAGGTTGACAAGCCATGAGTACGAGGCCCCAAAGATTTACTCAGATAAGCTACCAGGTGACCATCCTGCATTAACACTGCCCCGATCCCTTTATCAGAAGCGTTAGTCTCAATCTTAAATGTCTTCCTGAAATTCGGTAATGCAAGAACTGGTGCAGTAATCAGCGCTGTTTTCAGTGCTTGGAAGGACTCTACTTTCTCCGTAGTCCATAAAAACACTACATGTTTCTTCAGTAAATCAGTGGGAGGCCTGTTAATCAATCCAAAATTGCACACAAATTCCCTGTAGTATCCAGCTAGCCCAAAAAATCCACAAACTTCTTTGACATTTGTTGGACTCGGCCAATTCCGAACAGCCTCCATGTTTTTGTGGTATGTTTCCACTCCCTGTTTGTTGATAATGTGACCCAAGTAAGTCAATTGTTGCTTATCAAATGAACATTTAGACCTTTTGATCTTTAACTGATGTTTATCCAGAATCTCCAACACTTGTCTGAGTGTGTGCACATGACTTTGCAAATCAGTACTGTACACCAGGATATCATCAATAAACACAAGAACTCCTTTTCGCAACAAAGGTGCTAATATAGTATTCATCAAACCTTGAAATGTTGCTGGTGCGCTAGTCAGGCCATACGACATCATTCTGAATTCAAAGTGTTCATGGTTTGTTTTAAAAGCCGGTTTGTGCTCATCTTTTGGTTTCATTTGGATTTGGTGATAACCTACCCGAAGATCCAAACTTGTGAACCATTGAGATCCTGCTAATTCGTCAAGCAGCTCATCAATGATGGGTAGAGGATACTGGTTCTTGACTGTAGCAACATTCAGATGTCGGTAATCCACACAAAATCGCCAAGTCTTGTCCTTCTTTTGAACTAACAATACTAGGGAAGAAAAATGACTTATACTGGGTTGTATAATCCCTTGAGTTAGCATTTCTGTCACTTGCTTTTCAATCTCGTCTTTATGTGTTGGAGTATACCGATGTAACACCCTGATTTTCTAAACCTTTTTAAATTTTCAAAATAAAGAGAACCATTTGGTTTTGATGAGAGTTCAAAGCTTAACTTGAGATATTTTTTTTTTAAAAAAAGAGCTTTAAATGGCTAAGACAAACTTTAACTATCCAAAAGCTTGGTCTTCTTTGAGTTGTGCGGGTTCTAGAGATGTCTCGGTGTATTTGGTCCTCTCTGTGACCAATTGGACCTTCCCCTGGTCCATTTGGACCTCCCTCGTGTTCCTTCAGACCTCCCTTGATTCCACCTTGGCCGTCAGGACCTCCCTCGGGATCCTCTTGACCGTCAAGACCTCCTCCACCTTTTATCATGGCCATCGGACCTCCCCTTTGTTTGGATCTAAGGGCCCAGATCTCCCCTTCTTCGCACCTCTTGGTCCTTTTGCGAAGACAACCTTTGCGGGAGCAATCCCCTTAGGATCTCCTTGCCTTCAGGAGCTCCTGGTCACTTTGCAAAGACCACCTTGGTGGTCACGATCTCCCCAGCATCTCGTGGTCTTTTAGCAAAGACCACCCATTTGGTCAAGACCACCCCTTGTGGTCAAGACCTCTGGTCACAAAGACCACCTCCTAGCCTTTCTGTAAAGACCTCCCTATTTGGACCTCCTCTTGTGTCCAGACCTCCTCTGTGTTTAGACCTTCCTTGATTTCATCCTGTCCTCAGGACCTCCTAGTCCTTTGGACCTCCTCAATCGTCCTAGTCCTTTGGACCTCCTAGTCCACAGGACCTCCTATCCTTTGGACCTCCTCAAAGACCTCCCTGTCCAGTGGACCTCTCTGTGGTCTTTTTTGCAAAGACCACCTTGGTGGGCAAGACCTCCCCTATGGGTCACAACCTCCTCGTTGACTGTGAATACTTCCTTTGACCAGGATACTTTCTCAAGCTTGACTGGCCCTACTTGCCAGTCCTGCTCATTATTATCTCTCTTTGCCACCTAAGCCTATTTGTGCATGTAATGCTGATCTTGTCACATTAAATGCAACCACATACATGGCACTTTGTTCTCTTTCCTTGTTTCCTTTCTTCACAGTATGTTTTATTTTATTCCTTCTTACCAAGTTAGCCATACCCTGTCTTATCCATCACATACCTTTGACCTACCTTCTCCACTCATCTTTGACACGTGTGCATTCCAACTTTCTAGTGTTTTCTCCGCCCTCTAGCTATAAATAGCTTGAGTAGGCCTCCTTCATCACCTTCCTCACACCTATCTCCTTTGGCTCATACTCAGTGCTTTGTGTTGAAGCTTTTCCACCAAGAACTCCATCGGAGTCTCCTTCGTCGTCTTCTCGCCGTTGAGGGTATCACTAGAGCATTGGCACCGGCCTCAATCGCCACCCCTGTCCCACGACTTTCCTTTCTATCCATCGCTTCTTCTTAGCCTTGGTAAGATTCATTGTGCTTTGTTCCTTTATTTGTTCATACGATCACAATTGAAGTAACCGTGTCTTCTTCAAGGCCTTCTCCTCAATGTCTTCCTCTGGACTTCCTTGGTCTTTATGCAAAGACCACCTCCCTGGTCTCTACGCAAATATCACCTCCTGGATCTTTGCTAAAGACCACTCCTTTGGTCCACTACGAAGACCTCCTCTTTAGATCTTTGCAAAGACCACCCTTTTGGGTTCCCTTCGCAAAGACCACCTCTTGTGTCCTTGCTGATTTTTGCAAAGACCACCCTCCTGAGTCTTTTGTGAAGACCACCCCTTTTTATTGGACCTCCTCTCTGTGAGCCGAGGCTTTCTCTAAAGAGCTGTTTTTTAGTTTAATGTTCTTCTGTTAGTTCGAATTTTGAGTTTCTTTTAAGTGCTCTTTTGGTTCTACATTTGGTCTCTGTTTGAGGTTGTCTTTTTTTCTCGTGTAGACCGCGACAACTCTGAGGAAGACGGGTATCTAGAGGAAGAAGATTCTCAGGATTGTGAGCAAGGCAAGTCATACCCTTGATCATGTTGAGCCCAGTAATTCAAATTAATTAAGTTCGGTTTCAAATGAATGTTGCATGCATATTTCAATTTAAGTAATTTAACCCCTGTTTATAACTCTTTAGTTATCCCTGTTACCTTTGTATAACCATACTTGTCATTGATTCAATCACCTTGTCGCCATAGATGAAAATCTAGTTGATACAATAGCATGAGCTAAAAATATTGCAAAACTTTATGCTTAGCCAAGCATAGACCAAAATTCTTTGTTTTGGGAAAACTTACTGTCAAGATCACTATTAACAAATGTTTTAGCCATGACATTGAGTTGTCATGGAGGTTTAGCAAATGCTTTTGGAAAAACAAAGGAAAGGAAAATGATTTGGACTTGAGCGAAATGGTTGCCTGGTTGGTGCATGTGTATGCACGAGATCGTTACATTTTCATGATCAATGCCCGGGGTTTTGTGGTAGTCACCCAGGTCAGTTAAGGACCGGTCTTCGAGTGTATTTTGCCATGCCTCACCGTGCAACCACATGTCCTGAATGGGTAGGACCTGGCCGACTAATTTACAAAGTTCCATCGCGGATGTCCCTGTTGATGTGTGGGTCTCTCTCATGGCCTACTTTTATGCATTCCCACCTGGCGCAAGAGGGGGCATTTCCGGCGGGTTTATATCCAATGGAAGCAAAACCTTAGCGAGGGGATCATGGTGGAATGATGCATTGTAAAGGCATTGTGATAATCTTTCAACAAGACACCTTTGGAAGTGTGTGGGACAAAGATAAGTTGATTATCTCATGTGGGTAAAGTCACACACCTCTGCAGAGTGAAAATCTATTCGAATAGTTGAGTCCGCGGTCAAGGACATGCTGGCAAAGCTACTCCAAGTTAGAATCTGGTTTTGTTTTTTAAAAAAAAGAATTTATTAAATTGTTTTGGATCTCTATCCAAATGGGTTTTGGGGCAAGGAGCCTTGTGATAGGAGGGTATCCTTCACCATTGTTAATGAAAGTTATCCAACTGTAAAACTGAATTTGGAAAAAGAATTTTAATTATTGTCTAACTGCCTTGAAACTTAGTACTTGTATTTGAAATCAACTTGGCTTCATGCAAGACAATCTTATAAGCCTTCCTTTGAATTATCCATGTATGCATGTCATTCTGTTATCCCACAGGTGTGACTTGCGAGCACGGTTGTTGTGCTCACTCTTGCTTGATATAATCTTTGGCCAGGTGAAGAAGAGGACCAAGTTAACTAGGTTGTGCCCCACCAGCCGATTCGTGGCGAGTTGGATGGGTCATCGCTTTCTTTTGTTCTATGCATTTTATGTTTGGCCCAAGGCCACTTTTGTAAGCAACTCTGTTGATATTTTGTAATAAAGTTCACGTTGTGGATGTCACCATTTTTGTTACTGTGTGGGCTAGCAGTTGATCTTGGGACTAGCTCAGTACACAGAGGTCTTGGGAAATCCTTAGTATCATGACCTCCTTCGGGTTCGGTTGTGAAATTGGGGAGCTCCTAGACCTCACGGCCACTCTCAGATCTCCTGGTGGTCCGGCAAGATCTCCTGGGTGGTCTTGTTGGACCTCTTGAGTGATCTTGATAGACCTCCAGGTGGTCTTAAGGGCCCCCCTGGTGGTCTAGACCTCCTAGGAGGTCCTGGTGGACCTCTTGGGTGGACTTGACCTCTCGGATGGCCTCAAGGGACCTCCTAGGAGGTCTTGGGAGCTCTCTGGTCGTGACAACCGATATGGTCAAAGATTCACTAGCTTGACTCTAGACAAGAAAGGTATGGCATGATCAAATGCCCTCGGCGGTGGTAATCCTCGAGGTTCACTAAACAAATGATCAAATTCTCTCAGAGTCTCAGTAACTGCAATATAGGTTGAGGTATCTCAGTATCTGCATCCTCCACTACCCAAGCGAAAACATCAGTTCTGCCTGTTGATTTCTGTGTAGATTTCCTTGCTGTTGCTGCCATACTATACAACACTGATGCAACCGGGTTTGATACCTTGCAAACAAACCGTTCGCCCTTGGTACCAAAATGATAACACCTTTTTCAACTAGTGGACATTCATCAGGCTAGATTGCTCTAACCAATCAATTCCCAGTATGATATCATAACCGCTCTGTCGGTGTTTTAGAACCGAACTTACGTAAAGATTGTTTGATTCGGGGGGGTCTCCTAGAATGAAATCACGCAGAGAGATTGACACATGGATTTTTATACAGGTTCAGGCCTTCTCCGGGGAGAATAATAACCCTACTCCTGTGTGTATGGTATTGAGTGTATTCTAAACAACCAGTGGAAAAACTAAGACTATTACAGATGATAGTGCTTGTCTTCCTGATGGCCTGATTCGATCCGCTTTTTCTTCTCGACACGCTTTATATAGTACGTGAAGGAGCGGCGGCCCGTGAAGCGGCGCCCATCACATCCTCAGAACGGCACACGCTGGTAGTAATCACCAACAGATAACTCCTCCACGCCGCCTAACACCTATATACCGTAGATAATGGAGCATTACGTGCTATTACTTGGCGAGTAACAACAGATGATGATCGTTTGAATCCTTAATCAATTGGGCCCACTTGTTCAGCAGGTTTAATTGATCATAAGGTGGTCAGAGCTGACCTAGTCGTAGAAGAACCTACGACTACGAGGTAGTCGTAGCAAGACTTACGACTATGGGGTAGTCGTAGCATAACTTACGACTATGGGGGTGGTCGTAGAAGAACTTACGACCACCTAGTAGGCTCTTCCCTTATAACATTTAAGGGGTATACTCAGAGACCATATGACGTCATATTTACCTATAATAAGAATTATAGATAAAAGATAAAATGAGGATTATTATATCCTCGTCATCTAGCCCCCCAGCTTCAAGTGAAAGCAACTTACTTGGTAAAGGAGTTATAGATGGTCTTACGACCACGAGAGGGTTGTAGAAAGATAGTCGAAGGAAAAACTCTTCGACATTAGTGTACTACTTTGACCAGAAGTATGCTTGGTCAAGGAAATTGCTTACGGCTATCAAATAGTCGTAGAACATTTCTACGATCACGAGGTGGTCGTAGTATGGTGATCGAAGAAAACCTTTCCGATTAACATTTCCTTTGGTTAAAAAGAATCTAACCAAGGAAGTAATTTCGCTTGAGGTGTAAAAGCAAACTTGATTTTCTCGAATCGGACATGTTGGGGAATTTCAAACGACACCGTTAGCTTCGTCTGCTGAGCGGTTCCCGAGACGGTGGCAACCTTTGAATACCACGCCCGCCCCAAGGCACGCGGTTATAAATACTTATCGGGGTAAGACTTAGGTTCACACTTTTCCCCAAATCATCCCAATCGCTCATCAAGTTCTTGTCTTCTCGCCACCAACTCAATCAAGAATCCCCTTCCGAGAGAAATGGCCGAGGGTCTCCGAGTGGGCCGAGCCGAGATGGATATGGCGAAGATGCAAGCTCTTGTCAACGCTGGGAAGATTCCAGAGAGAGTTCTCGTGGAGTGGTTCCCGGCGCATAAGCAAAGAATGGCCGTCGGGGAGGATGAACAAATCCCGCCTTCCAGCGCATCGTGAGTGTGGTCTACGATTGCCTCGCTCACCCTTTCTTACACTTATACTCGAAAGATTTTGAGGTGGAATTGGTGAACCTTGGTCCCAATTCCATCACAATGCCGAGTGTATTTGTGTATCTCTGAGGCGTGCACTGGAATTCCAAATGACCTTGAGCTCTTTCAAGATTTCTACTAATGGCTCGACAAGTCGAATAGCCGAAGTCATGGTCTCAAGCTCCATGACGGAAGTTGAGGGAGTACATTCAGATGTTCACCAGTCTTCGTGGCGTCGTGGAGGAAGAGGTGGTTTTACTAGAAAGTCATTCAAGACGTACCTTTACCTTCGAGGGAAGGTCACGAAAGAAAGCTTCCTCGATTCGATTCCCCAGATATCACGGATTGCCCCTATATTCAAGCCATCAAGGATTTGAAAGCGAGGGGTTAACCGGATGGCATGTGGTGAAGGATTTCATCACACGCCTAATTAGCCCTTGAAGAAACAAGTACCTCCTATGTGGAGGTACACGGGCCAAAAGACCCACCGTGGACTACGAGGAGGGTAAGTAGTTTTTCGACTTAACTCTCAGTTTGGTCTTCTTCAGAATTGTGTAACGAGTATCTTTATCTGTTTTATACAGATCTTTCACAGGCAGAGATTGACATTCGAGTCAAACTTATTTGTGAGAAGCCCCCGTCACCCGGAATGGCGGTTCCTCAAATCCTTGCGGTTTTGTCCGCAGAGGAAAAGGTTGAGCGCCTAAAGGTAATCAAAAGTTGATTTTATCCTTAGGACTTCATAGTTGTAGAAAGAACTTATGACTAGGTAGTGATCGTAGAAAATCTTACGATCAGGGATATGTCGTAGAAGAGCTTACGACTGGATACTAGTCATAGAAAAACTTACGACTGGTCATTGATTCTTCTTTTTCTATTTTTCTTTACAGAAAGTAGGCATGGAAAACCGCCGACGCATTTAAGAGGTCGAATCGGTGACCATTGGCGCAGGGCGACAAAGGACAAGGGTTCATCTCCTCCGACTAAAAAGCGCCGACTTACAAGAGTCGCCGACAAGGGAGGACCGAGCTCAAGTTCCTTTGTTTTGACGGTGTCCTCGGCAAGGTTCATGGCACGCACGCCGCAACAATAGCCGAGGTCGAAACAAATGAAGTTGAGGAGGATGAAGAACCTCTTGCGCAAGGCCCGTAAGGGCAGGGCACGCCCACAGCAGGCCGAGACCAAGCTACCGCACTGAGGAGACCGAGGAGGTCAAGAACCTCCCAAGCGTAAAGTCCACAAGGCCAAGGTACCTTTTTATTATGACAAGAAAGTTTTCACAGTTTCTGCCACTTCCAGTTTTGTCAAGCAACTAGAAAAGGAGAACTGAAGGAATTTATGTCTTTTGTGAAGGACAACGCCGATCCAAATGAGCCTACCATTGAGAGTAGGGCTGTTTTAGAGTGGTCGAGACCGATCTCGCCCTCCGGAAAGTCGAGACCAGAGAGATGGTCCTCGTTCAAGATCCACGACCAAACGTGGTCGGGGCCGAGCCTATTCCCCATCTCTGAGCTACGCACTGCACGTGGTCGTAGTAAAGAAGTCGAAGAACCCTTCCATCGAAGATGGCTTCAAAGTTTCGATCAAGTCCAGATGCAGAGGTATGTGAAACAAAGCAAAGCGTAAGAACAACATTTACCTTTTTCTTTTCACAATTTGACTTGCTATCCTTTTGTTTGTTTTAGCTCGACTTCTTCAGCCCCGAGGTGGCTTCTATCGAGAAGCCCATTTCCGCCTCTCCACGATTGGAGAGCCGACAATGAGTGGTCGAGGATCATCTCGGCCGGTAGCCGAGGCGTTGTCACAACTGGCCGAAGTCGAGCTATGGCCCGAGGTAGCGGCCACAACTGCTGAGGTGGCGGCTATAACCACTCAGGTAGTGGCTACAACCACAGAAATAGCCGCCATGACCCCTGAGGTTGCAGCTACGACTACTGAGGTAGCGGCTACAACCACTAAGGTAGCGGCTACAACTATTGATGTAGCAGCTACGACCACTGAGATAGCTGCCATGACCACTGAGGTGGTCGTTGGACCAGTAGAGGCAGTCGTAGAAGCCTCTGCCCAAGGTGGAGATGTACCTAGCCACCGTGCGGGGAAGGAAATTGTTGCAGACCTCCTTCCTGGTACCCAAAGAGATGCTGCAATTTCAGAATCGGAAGATGAGGAATACTTCAACTTCTGTTCTGATTTCTTTGGCCCTGCTTCCATAGTAGGGTCTTCTGCTTTTAGATCTCGCCATCGAGTCCCTCATCCCAAAGACATTCCCAATAGAGGGACACTTTTGACAATCAGCGCCTTGAGAAGGTTTGTGATCAGTCGATAGAGTAGACAAGTCAAGCATCCAGAGTGGTTTACTCGATATTTGCTTGATCAACTATGAGTGTAAGTATTTAAGAATACTTATATATGTGATCTTCCCTTGTTTTCATCGTCTTTCCTTTTGCGTAAAGCTCTAGAGTAAATTGTCGTTGTCGGTGAATATCACCGACAACTTCTAGAGTCATGACAGAAAGAGGAACTCGCAAAACAGCAGAGAGGTGGTAAGTCACTATTTTTCATAGTCGCTTTCGACTTGACTACTTATATAGTGCTTACAGGGTTTGTCGTGGAAAAACTCACGACTAGATACTAGTCGTAAAAGTCTTATTTACCGGATGCTTAGTCGTAGGAGAACTTACGACTAGATCCACAACAGATAAGAACTTACGATCGATCAATGGTTGTAGGAGAGCTTACAACCAATTTAATAATGTTCATGTCCACTTTTAACCTTTACAGTTAAAAAGCGACGAAAGACTCGCCGACTCGCCGATTATCAAAAAGAGGAGTCGAGAAAGCTATGGGAGAAAGTAGAATTTCTCACGAGGAAGCTTAAAGAAGCTAATTTCAAGAATCAAAAGTGCAGAAAGGATAAACGAGAAGTGCCGAACTTAAGATCGCTATGTTGTTGATCTTTACTCGATCACATTTTTTTTAGAAAAGAAGATGATATGAGAAAGCTCCGAATGAAGTCCAAGATAAAACTTTGGTCATTCATGAGATTTCTCGTATTCCGAGAGAAAGATGAAGAAATTATGAGGTTAAAATCCCTCACGATCGTAAGTAACTCTTTACCCGCAGTCTTTTTACGAAGTTCTTTTCCTTTTTCACTCTTATTTCTTTTCTAGAAATGGACCGTGAACTGGAAGGGTCGAAAATGAGCTCGTGGATAAAACCATGATTTATGCCGAGATCGTCTGCATTGCTAAAGCAAATACTGAGGACATTAGATCATGGGAGAAGAAGCATCTTGAGATCAAGGTTTCCTATGAGGAAGAAATCAAGAAGTTGATTCTCGATTAGCGTAATGAAATCTTTTACCTGTGATTATTTTTGTTTTCTTTTCCTCTAGAAGTTTATTTTGCTTAACCGGTCTTATTCTTTTGAGAGCAAGCGGTCGAAAACAAACAACTCCGTGAGGCTTCGACTGCACTCCAACAGAGATGGAGACAATGAAGATTAATCTTCAAAGCAATGGTCACGCCCTCAACAATGTACTTGGTGAGCTGATCTTGAGGAAAAGCTCCTCAAGATGATACGATGGTCGCCACGTAAGTACAATTGGGGAACAAGTCGACTTTGCAAGAACTCGATGACCACCTCAAGGCCAACCAAGTTGAATCGATAAAGGAGGCGGTCGGTTGCGATAAGTTATGCATTGGCAAAACTTAAAGCTCATGACCCCAAATTTTAATGTTCAACCAATTGAAGCCGACTTCGACCGCCTCAAGCGTAGCAAGTCGTCTGATTGAAGAAATGCAATCAGCTGGCCTTTAAGGTTTTGGAGGAGATGCGATCGGGCTCTCCTCTTCGTGAGTAGTTTGTAACAAACCTGTGGGAAAAACAAGCTTTTGTCGATGTATTATATAATCCATCTTTTTCTCGCAAATCATCTTGTTGAGTAGTTAGTAACTCAAAAGATAATCAACTAATGAAAGACTAAGAAATGAAGTCAAATTAATAACTTTATCCTAGCCCTCGATTATTTGCTTAGTTTGTTTAGACAAACTAAGTAAATAGTGTTAAAAAGGGTTTCAAAATGAGAGGTTTGGTTAACTTGTAGTTTTTGGTCACGATTGTCATGCAATCGTCGAAAAAGTAGTAACGAATCGACACTAGGAAGTTCCTTCTAGTGGGCGGGACCACGCAGAGAGGAAAGTCTTCGACTAGGTGATGTCACCATCTCCGACTAGATTAATTAAATCGAGAACAAAGAACTTGAGTTAAACAAACATCTAGAGGACTTCAAAAAATTGTTCGCCTTCTTCTGGAGGACTCGATAAGTCTGTCCCGGTATCAAGAGTAGGAAACCGAACGATGCTAGGAAGTTCCTTCTAGTGGGCGGTGACCACGTGCAGAGAGGAGAGACTTCGACTAGATGTGTTTCTTCCTCCGACTTAGTTGAGACTTAATCAATACACCAAAGGCAAATGAATAAATCTAAAAGTGCACTCGCTAGAATATTTTTCAAAAGAACTCAAGAAATAATCTAAGGTGAAAGGAGTAGGCTTTCAAAAATATTTCACTAAATAGAACCCGAGCTCTTTGTGTTGGCGGCAAAAGTGAGTAACGAGTCAATACTAGGAAGCTCCTTCTAGTGGGCGTGACCACGTGCAGAGAGGAGAGGCTTCGACTAGGTGATGTTACTCGCTTTCACCAAAGGTAAAGGAAACCGGGTGTTTGGAATATAGTCGAAAGATTATGAAAGCACTACTCAAAAGTAAGACAATAGAGGTAGAGAGAACCCGAGTCTTTATTGTCTCAATGATTGGTTACACATAAAACTTATGTGAATCGGGTCGATGTTCCAAGAATTCGAGAGAACTCGCCGCCTTCCATTGCCAATCGTCATCAATTCTCGACGAGTAACTTCGACCACTGTAAGGACCTTCCCACTTGGGAGAAAGTTTGTTCCGATTAGACTTGGATTGGCAGAGCCTCAATACTAAGTCACCTACAAAGAAGGTCATGCGAGGTTGGACCTACGATCGTAGTATCTCGCAGAGGGTTTGTTGGTAGACCGCCGAACGGATTAAGGCCTAGTTTCTCCTTTCCTCAAGTAGATTAATATCATCTGCTCAAGTTGTTCCTGGTTGGAGTCTTTGAAAATTTCGACTGTGTTGACCTTATCTTTAGTTCCAGAGGAAGCATGGCTTCATTCAAGACTAGAAAAAATGGTGTTTCACTCAGTAGCTCGATCGGTAGTCGCATTTAATCGCCCATAATACGGAGGGTAACTCTTGTACCCAAGCCCCGAGCGCTTGATGAGCTGGTCAAGACTCGAGTCTTAATTCCTCTCATTATTTGGCCGCTTGCACGCTCGACGCCCCATTACTTTGGGGATGGGCCATGTACATAACACAACTTGGTACTCAACTCGTCATAAAATTCCTCAAATTTTGCGCCAAAAATTGCTTACTATTATCTCGTAATTATTCGACTCGGTACTCCAAATCGAGTAATTACGATCTCATCATAAACCGCTTTTGCCGCTTCGTTGTTATCCCACCACAGTTCGCTTCAATCCATTTTGTGAACGATCAATAGCCACAAAAGGAACTCAAACCTCCTAGAGCTTTGGGGAACCATCCTAGGATATCGAGACCCCTGTGTCGCAAAAGGCCAAGATAGAGGTATTGTTTGTAATGCCCGAGCCGTTGGTGTATTTGCTCGCTATGAAACCGCATCGACACACTTTTTAACCAACTCTTTAGCATCGTAAAGGGTCATTGGCAGAAAAACCTTGTCGAAAGGCCTTACCGACCAGCCGCTCAGAGGAAGCATGATTTCCACAGATGCCACCATGTATGTCGTGAAGGAGTGTTAATCCTTCGCTTATGGAATGCATCGCATGAGCACCCCTTGAGTACCTCGCTTATAGAGGACTCCTTCAACCAAAGTATACATTTTGGCTTTTTGATAAGCGATTTGCCTCGAGATCGCCTTTCTGCATGTAACCCTTCAAGATATTCATAGATGGGTGCCATCCATGTATCCTCGTATTCTAGAGAGGCTGTCTCAATAGGAGGTGTCTCTGATTCGTCGACCAGAGACGGCTTCTTGAGTTGTTCCAAGAAGACTCCTTTTGTACTTCAGACCGGGAAGAAGCTATTCGAGCAAGCTGGTCTGCGAGGAAATTATACTTTCGAGGGATGAATTGTGCCTCGAAACATAAAAAATGCTTTTCTAGCTTACGCACTTCCGATAAGTACCGAGACATTGTCGGGTTAGAGCACTGGTACTCTTTTCCGACTTGATTCACGACTAGTTGAGAGTCTCCTCTCACGAGTAGTCGGTGAATCGAGAGCGCCACGCTCATATGCCGCCTAGCAAACCTTCAGATTCGCCATGTTGTTAGTGGCCCGAAAGTTTAATTGTATGGCATACTTTAAGGTCTCTTGAGAGGAGATACCAGACCACCCCACCCTCGAGCCACTTAAAGTAAGCGACCGTCAGTACATCGCCCACCGGGTCGTGGGAATCAGATCGGGATCCCAGCAATGTTCAGATTTGTCCATTCGGCGACAAAGTCCGCCAAGATCTGGATTTAACGGCTGCTCAGACATGAAATGGATGTCAAACTCCCCAAGTTCGACCGACCATTTTGCCATGCGTCCCGCTATTTCCTTATTCTCGAGGATCGCTCCCAAAGGGAAACTCGACGCAAGACAGCCTATTTTGTGCGCTGAAAATAATGCCGCAGCTTCTCGAAGACATGAGGAGGGCATATAAAGCTTTTGGACTGAGGGTAACGCTCCTTAGGCCCGTAAAACTTCACTCACGTAGTAAATCGGTCGTTGTACTTCCTACTTGGGGTCGGAAGTATCCCGATCTGAAACAGCCTTGAGGGCTCCCTGCGTCCCGTGAGGAACCTCTTTGACCTTATCGCTCGGCTTTACGTGCGGCTTTTTAGGCTTCGACTTGCTAGTCGAAGGTGACTTTCTTCTCGAGTTGGTATATGCGCCATCTTCTTGTCACAATGAATTGTGATTACTCCTTTGGGACTCGCATCTTGATACATTGATATCCATAATGAGTAGCCATTAGAATTTTGCCAAAGTTGGTCGTCCGAGTATGGCGTTATATGTCCGACGAAATCGACCACATCAAAGGAGATTTTCTCTGTCCTGAAATTACTTGGTGAACCAAATGTTAAAGGAAGAGAAACTTGGCCAATTGGTTTGGCCGAAGATCCCGGTACGATTCCATGGAAAGATTATTGTACCGGTCTTACCTTTGTCCTGGGTACTTGCATGTCATCCAGGGCACTCGTAAACAAAATGTTTAACGAGCTGCCACCATCAACCAAAACTCGATTGACCCGACAATTGTTGATGGTGGGTTCGACCACGATTGATATCGACCGGTCGAGTCGAAGGAATCGGCGATCACCCTTCTCGAAGAGATGGTGACTTCCGACCACTTCAATAATTTATTGACGAGAGGAGGATCTATGGAGTTTACCTCACGTTCGGCAGCCTTAAGCTATCTCTTTGATTCATATACCGATGATCCCCCGTAGATGTGCTCAACGGTGTGTTGCGGATCATGGAACAAAGATCTCCTCCTCGCATCCGATGACTTATGACCACTCGCTTGCCCTACCGCCGAGAGTGGGAAGTGGTCCTTGTCGCTGTAGTAGTCTTCAAGCTTTCGTTGAAGACCCGCGATATGGAAGGTCATGTCCTTCCTTTTATGGAAAGGACACCACCTAGGCTTATCATTTTTCCGATCGGGCGCTTACCTTTGCCTCGGTCGAGTGCGGCTTTGAGGTGCGTGGCTCTTTATCATTCACACCAAAACCTCCTTGGAACCGCCGGCTTGGAATTTTGACCCTTCGCCTTGTTCTTGGACTTTTTGCTTTCTTATCTTTCTTCTTACCAATGTCGCCTTGCTCTCGAGAGGTATTGTCTTCTCGATCTATTGTGTTGTTCCACTCGACCGCCTCGGGCGCTTGCATATCGATCACCCATCTCAAAGAGTTCAATGACGTAAGTAGGCGGATTCAAAGCAATGTCTTCGTTATCCTTCATCATGCGGACTCCTTGCTTGAAAGCCCCGATGATGATGAATCGAAACTTCCAAATTGAGTTACTTAACCCGACTAAATCGCTTGATGAATTGGCGCAAAGTCTTGTTGTCGCTCTGTCTCATCCGCCGCAAGTCGCCCTCCTTCCTGTATGCATTGTAAGTGCCTTAGAAATTTGCCAAGAGAAGGTCGCAGAGGTGTTGCCAAGAGTAAATCGACTCGAGTGGTTGGTTCAGTAACCACGATCGAGCAGATCCTTCGAGCACAGTTGGAAGGTAATTTGCCATTACATGCTCTCCTCCTCCTGCTGCTCGGACAGCTATTGTGTAGATTTGAAGAAATTCGATAGGATTTTGGGATCCATCAAATTTCTCCATGTTCACTGGTCAAAAGCGAGGTGGCCAGCGAACAGCTCGAAGATCAGGCGAGAATGCCCGACATCCAGTAATAACTTCTTGACGCCTCCTTTGTAGAAAAAAAGGGTTGATATCATCAGGTGGTCGTACTCGACGATACCCAGTAATAGGTTGACCTGATCTATAATAGGTCTCGGCCCTACGAGGGGAATACTCCTCGTAGTTCATCCGTTGCTGCAGATTCCCATGTCGGTATGGTGAGCGATCATTCTCGAGGGGTTTGTTGATCATCGATCGTTCGAAAGACATTTCTTTGAGTAGGAGATCGATGCGACTTCTTGCAAGCGCCAATTCCTTTGTGGTGATATGATCGATCGATCGTAGTCAAGAAGTCGATTATACGATTTCCTAATGATGCCGGCGAGGTGCTTCCAAATTTTTCCATCGAGACCAAAGCCTTTGTGCGATCTCCTCAATGAAGAGGTCGTACCCGGCCTACGGGCGAGCTCTCGAGTTGGATTCTCGAGCAAATCATCGATGTGCCGGAGTTCTTGAGCTTCCTCCGATCGATATTGAATGCGCCTGTAAACTCTTCGGGCGCAATCTTCCTTCGCCGAGTAGCTTCAAGATCTTCCCCGCCGACTCTTGAGACCGCCTCAATGACGTCTTGAGTATGTCGAGGATTTCCTTCGCGTTCTTGAAGGTGTTGGTCGGTCCGCCATCGGTGGTGTTCTTGCCACGCCATGAGGGGTAGTGCATGATCTTCGGGAGCGCCTCCATCTCGGTTTCTAGGAGAGTGACCTTGATCCGAGAGAAGGACTAAGACCTCCGCTGATGATTCTCACTTGCGCCGAGGCCTCCCCGCTTGAGGAGTAGTCGAAAGACACCATCTCGGCGACTTAGAGTAATCCTCCGTAGGGGAACTCCGGGTTATAACCGCCTCCGCTCGGCAGGTGGGATCTGCGAAGAGATGGTCGAATTTGCAAGAAAATCATGCTTGATCCCGCCTCTCTGGGCCATCCGGAGAGAGAGAATCACCAGATGTCGGTGAAGTCCCGAATTGTGGCTTCCAGAACTTGCCTCACCAAGTCGGATCGCCTTAGGGGACTCGGACATTTCGAGGTAAAACTCTCATCGTGTTGTGAGTCCACTGGTGTAGTCTGGTCGATTGACCCTTGTCCTTTGAGAGGGTAGATTCCTCTCTGGACGCATCAAGGGGATATGGATCCTCCTCAACTCCATCACGCATTGTCTCCTCGGATCTCGCGGAAGATCACCGGAGGCAAGCAGCATTCATTAGATGAGTTATCACTCGCTCAGAATCGAAACCAAAGATCCATGTCGACGCTCACAGAATCTACCAAGTCGAACCAGCTCCTCGCTCCATTCTCCGCCATGAGTGCATGAGATTTGGAAAACAGAGAGTATGTTGACAAGAGATTACCGAAGATCCCCACGGTCGGGCGCCTAACCGCCGGTGTTTTAGAACCGAACTTACGAAAGATTGTTTGATTCGGGGTCTCCTAGAATGAAATCACGCAGAGATTGACACGAGGATTTTTATATTGTGTTCAGCCTTCTCCGGGAGAATAATAACCCTACTCCCTGTGTGTGTATGGTATTGAGTGTATTCTGAACAACCAGGGGAAAAACTAAGACTATTATAGACGATAGTGCTTGTCTTCCTGATGGCCTGATTCGATCCGCCTTTTCCTTCTCTGATTGCCGCCATTATATAGTACGTGAAGGAGCGGCAGTTTCTCTAGGTGAAGCGGCGCCTCATCACATCCTCAGAATTCAGCGCACATTGGTAGTAATCACCGTGTATTAACTCCTCCACGCCGCCTAACAAATATATACCGTAGATAATGGAGCATTACGTGCTATTACTTGGCGAGTAACAACAGATGATGATCGTTTGAATCCCTTAATCAATTGGGCCCACTTGTCTCAGAGGTTTAATTGATTATAAGGTGGTCGAGTGACCTAGTCGTAGAAGAACCTACGACTATGAGGTAGTTGTAGCAAGACTTACGACTATGGGGTAGTCGAGCATAACTTACGACTATAGGGCGATCGAGAAGAACTTACGACCACCCAAAGAGGCTCTTCCTTATAACATTTAAGGGTATACTCAGGGACCATATGACGTCATATTTACCTATAATAAGAATTATAGATAAAAGATAAAATGAGGATTATTATATCCTCGTCAAGCTCAGTGGCAACACTCTGAAGGTAGTGTAAAAAGTGTGGCCTTGGACCTCCCAAGGACAACGAGGAAATTCCTGCACATATTTCAATAGTCCACCGTTAGCTACACGTACCTGCAATGGTTTATTAGCTCGTCGAACACCATTCAACCGCCGAGCCAACTCCTCACTGATAAAGCAATGAGAACTTCCTGAATCTACTAGCATGACCACATTTTGATCTTGTATTATACTCTGCAGTCGGAGTGTTTTGGAGTTTTCAGCACCATGCACTGCTTCCTTTGATATGGACATCAAATAAGCTTTTGGTTGTGAGCCCTCCTCGTCAACTTTCTGAGAACTGATGTCACCTTCTGTCACCATCTCCCAAAGTTTTTCCACCACATGTAATTGTATTGTGGGAGCACATTTATGTTCATGGGACCAACGTTCTCTACAAGTATGACAAAGCCCCTTTGCTCGTCGATAGGCATGGAGAGCTCCGAGCTTATCTTCAGAAGAAGTAGCTCTCGCTCCATCCATGCCTCTCTGATCGTCCGGTCGACTTCGTGTCACTGGTGCCCCTCGCCCAGGTGGTGGTGGAAGTGGCAGCGTCATGCGCATGCCCGAACGCGTACTATGAGTGTAATCCACGCGATGAGGATCTCGTCTAGCCATCTCCAGTACTTCTTCCTACAAACAAGCGAGAGCGACAGCAGTATCCAAATCTTGCAGATGATGTAACACAACAGCAGATCTTACATCGTTACGCAACCCATCCACAAATTGAGTGACAAAAAATACAGGGTTCCAGGAAGAATGATGTGCCAACAAGTTATGCATGAGCTCATTAACTTCTCTGCATAATCAGCTATGGTATTGGTCTGTCATAAATGATTGAACTGTCTAACCAACTATTGGAACTCTTCCCTACCAAATCTGTTGCAAACAGTCTCCGCAAATGTTTCCCAAGTATCAAACCCGGTATGAGCCTTAGACGCCTGTAACCACAACAAGGCCCTCCCACAAAATACATCGTTGCCACACTAATCTGGATCTCTGGTTGAATTGAACAAATTCTAAAGCAATTTTCACATTTTAGTTGCCATACCTTAGGATTTCCCCCCATCAAAAGGCGAAAATTCCAGTTTAGGTGGAGAATGATGATGATGATGATATGTGCCAGGATGTCTACTAGGATCAATCACATGAGTACTCAAGTCAGAGAGTTCGAGCGTACCATTGCCTGGAGGTGGCACTAAGGGAAATCTTCCCCCAATGATCGAAATCATCAGGGTGGCCGCTTGGCCTGAGACCATGTTCCCTGCGAGCGCAGGGCATTTCTTCCTGGTCTGACGGTGTATTGCCTGCCTCTGGTTCGAGTTCTGACTTGGCTTTCGGCTGAGGAAGGATCGGCGGCAAGTCCACCGGTCGTAGCGCCAGCACCGGGTTACGGCCGATCTGGACGACCTGTGACCTCAGTTCTCCCATCTCCGAGCGTAGCCCTTCCACCGTTGACTCCATCTCAGGTTTCCATTTCTGCAGCTCAAACATCGTCGGTTTGATTTCCTCCATGGTAGCATGGATCGCTTCAGTCTTGTCTTGGAGCATCTTGATCGACTCACTTTGCGCCAAGATGACCCTAGTCTTGTCTTGGAGCATCTTAATCGACTCACTTTGCACCAGGATGACCCTCCTGAACTCGGCAAGCTGTTGCTCCATTTCCTGCGAGCGGGCTTGCGCGCACGTCTGGTAACATGGATGATCCAGGGTGTCAGAAATGGCTTGTATACCAATTGTTACAATCCACTCATAGGATACAACTTCCAGCAAGAATAGTATAGGTTTTGGAGGAAGATTGAAACTGGGAGGAGGAATGACACTGCGAAGTAGATGAACTGGAGAAGGGGAAGTTCAGAGTTGGCTTTTCAGCGATTACATTCATCATGCCCAAAACCGAAAACTAGCAATCCTTTAAGTAATGCCTTCGCCCAGGGATTGAAAAAAGGGGTCCCTCATTCCAACCTAGCCGGAAACGCAGCCCTTACGAAACCCATTCCGCCGTAGGATATCTATCCATCAATTTGCGCATGTGCCTGCTGATTCAGTCGTCCTGCCAACAACGGATGACTTCCTATTCACTGTCACGTGTTCCTTCCTGCTCTGTAACCAAGGTAGTTAGAATCGCGATCCTACTCTTAGAGTCTTACAATTCACAAACCCACGATAGTTTGTCGATCCAAATCACACTGTGGATCGAAATCAGGTAGAATCGTGGAAGAGTCGTGATCCAAAGAGTAGAATCATGTAGAATCGTAGAGTAGAATCGTAGCATAGTCACAATTTTTTTTGTAATTTTTTTTTGCATTTTTTTAGAGGCCAGGCTTTGCTGATATTTTGTTTTAGAGCAAAATTTGTTGATATTAATTTCTGAGAATGAAACTATAAATAAACAAGGAGCATACAAAATATTATATCAGTGTGGTAATGCTAGTACAAATATCTATATTATGATATGAGCAATCTTGAGCTTGATAATGGTAAGCTATTTTTATTCCTGGAGTATGTCTAGCTACTTTTAAGGAACATGCAAGCGTTGCAATTAGATATTGATTTACAAAAGTTGTGAATATTTCTCATGTAATTATAGTAAACTAGTCATGGTCATTAGCTATTCTCCAGTAGTCCAGAACTATATCACCCATCATATCAGTATCATTATGCTTTTCTATTGTGCGATAAAAAGTGATTTGTCCCTTTTTTGGTTATAAGTAAGTGGTAAACCATATAAGAATCATACAAACTTATAGTATAGATGTTAAATATGTGTATTTTTATAATTCCGTAGAATCACTAATTCTACGATTCGATCCTACCGGAGGCAAATCAATCCAACTTAGGATCTCGACTCTGACTACCTTGTCTGTAACAAAGATAACCCATCACACTAAATGGCCAGCAAAGCAACCAAGACCACCTATGTGCATTCTACGTATATATGTAATTCTATTTTTGTAGTGCCACTAACAACTACAAGACCACCTATGTGCATTCTACGTTTACCGTCATATGCTTGAAATCATGAGTGCTACGACGAATGATCCAGAGGTTTGTCAATCTCGCAATCATTATTTCCTAATTATCAATTTAAATATATACGCTTACTACTTTACTCCTCCTAGTGACAGGGCATGACAATCAAATCAAGTACATTTGATTTAGACGAAGTCTCGAACGTTCTAGGACGGCTCTCCACCTTCATTATGACGTAGATCATTCACTTGAAAGGAGATTTTCACTCCGGTGACACCGCTTAATACATATTCAAACAATTGATTCACTTGTAAATCATTCAATTGCAATTCACTTTGAGTTGTAATTCAATTGTAACTCTAGCGACAATACATGAATATTGTTTTGTAATTGATTTTGAGTTATAATTCACTTATATGTGATTTATCTGTTTTTTTGCTTGTTTTTTTTCAGAGGGCATGAATAGCATTTCCCGAGGTTAGCCAAAAAAACAGAAAAAATATTTTGGTATAAAACGAACTATCATGGACGGTTTTATGGTATAAACCATCTGTGAAAGCCTACTATTACAGACGGCTACCACTAACAACCATATATGATATGTCGGATATCACAGACGGTTCTTTTTTACTAACCGTCTGTGATATGTCTCCAATCACCGACGATTGATACATATAACCGTTTGTGATATGTCTCCAATCACAGACGATTGGTACATATAACCATCTGTGATATGTCTCCAATCACAGACGGTTAGTAAAGAAGATCCGTCTGTGAAGGCCGACGTATCACAAACTTTTTTGATAGAAACCGTCTGTGATAGTTGGCCTTCACAGACGGCTTCGATCAAAAACCGTCTATATTGTGATTTATCACAGATAGCTTAGAAATTATCTGTGATAACCGTCTGTTATTATAGACATATAAATACATATAGTTTAAAAATCGTCTGTAACGACGGTATAGAGTAGTACAAGTTGAGCACGCGAGGAGGGCTGCGGCAAAGCGATCCCGGACACGGCATTGCTCTTCATTACGAAGCATGCATGCTTTGGTGGAGTCTTGAGAGGCCATGTCAGTTGGTGCGTCTCCACATTCCACAACGGAACAGTGAGAATTCAGATGATGCATGCATCAATTGTTCCACCTCATCTTCGTACTGAAATTTGTTGAAGGTTAATATAAAATTACAATCTCATCGTAGCATCTCTACTGTGTTGAATCAATACGAGTTTAAAAACATATCACATAAATATCAACATAATGAGTTTAACGGCATGCCACGTAACATAAGAACCTACTACTTTTTCTCTACTATATTGAATTGTTGATTCCACTCTCCAAATGGGACCCACGTCCTTAAAAAAAGTAAACATAACCGTCACTTCCTCTCTCCCTTTATGCCTCCCGATGCCTCTTCCATCGGAATCAAATTCTCTGACATTGCTAATCAATGTCATAGATGAACAGTTTCCGTGACATTGCGTAACATCCGTTGGATCTAAAAACAACGGACCAGATTAAAAAACTGTAGCAAAAGTACTGTTCAAAAAACACTGTTCATAAATACTGTTCGGGAAAAATACTGTAGCAGAAAACTGTGCCATGGTACTGTTTACTGCACTGTAGTAGTAGATCTGGTCCGTCCTTTCTAGATCAAACGGTCCAGATCTTTCGAATGTCACAGCACTGTTCATCGGTGACATTCCAGTAGAAATGTCAGAGGATGCAAATCCCTCTTCCATCGACTCCTCTCCCGTCTCCTCTGTCTATCTCGTTCTCTCTCTTGATCGTTGATCCCTCCACTACCACCGTTGCTGTCCGGTTCACTGCCAGCGGCAGTCGATTCGCCGTCGCCATCTCTTCCCCGGCGGCGTTAAACGACGGTATCCATCTTGCCAACAGTTGCCCTTGATCTCAAAGCGGTGTGGTGTCCTCGGCCTTGAGCAGTGACGGCGACCTTGATCCGACGACGGGCACGTCGAGCAACAGCGCATGTGACGTGCAACGATTGACAAGTTGGGTCGTGCGATTTTTTTTTATCCACTTGGCATCGATTCATATTGTGGGTTCTTGGTTCCAAAAAAAATTTCTTAGCATAGTTGGTTCCAATGAATCCGCACGGCCACTATGCGGTGGAGGAGAATCCGCACGGCTACTATGTGGTGGTCACCTTTCCCACTGGACGGGCTCTCTCCTCCGCACATATGTTGCCCTGACACTATCGTCCCCCTTGCCCGCAGTGCTGCGCCTAGACAACGTATTTGGAATTTCTGGCGCCAACACAATGGCTCCTCTTTTGCCCGACTATAAATACCGAACTCCCGCAGTCGCTCATCGCTTATATCAATTGTGTTTCGCTTCTCGTTCTCGCGCCCGTCGCTGAGAACTCAGAGAACATAATATAATTAAATCTTTTTGGAGAGTAATTATTTGATTGCTTCTCGTCGCTTATCGCTCGGCTTTTTTTTATTGCTTCTCTCAAAGGGCAGGTAATTTATCGGATGCTTTTGTCGTTATTACCGTAGTCGTAGTTAATCAGTCTTAGTGAGCTAGTCGTAATTAATGCAGCTTGTTTTGTAATGTTTATAATATAGTTGTAGTTACGGTATTCGTAATTTATTAGTGCATGATTCTTTGTGGTGATTAATCAGTCGTAATGCTCATAGGCTTTGTTATTTTCTGTATGAAGTAGTTAGTGGTTCAAAAAGAGTTGAAATTAAATAGCTGTAATTAATTAGTTATAATTAGTTTAGTGGTAATTAATTAGTCATAATTAATATAGTGGTTATCAGTCCGACATATTAAATTAGTGGAAATTAACTACTCGTAATTAATTTAGTGGTAATTAATCAGTCGTAATTAGTTTACTAGCAATTAGTTAGGGATAACTAATTTAGTGCAAAATAGATAGTCGTAAGTAATTAAGTGGTAATGAACATGAATTACTCGTAATTGATTTTTGGAGGAGTAATCAAATTGTTGGTAATTAATTAATTAATTGTATTTAATTACATATATGTAATCAATCACTTGCATGCAATTTGTCATCATTAATTGTTTGTTATATCGCATACCGCGGATGGGGTTGTTGTGGCTTTAGGTAATTTTAAACATGTAAGACTTGCTAGTGTTTTATGGCGATGATCTCGTATGAGCCGGACCTGATGGGTTAGACTTGTCGAGATGCCTGTACAAGGTAGTTTGGGCGGAGGGGCTCGACACGATGAATATTCATGAGCTTCGAAGCTACATCTGGAGGGAGTTCGTTACGGAGGCAATGACGAAGAAACTTGTGATTGAGGGGATCACCTGCACGAATGTCGTGTACGAGCTCGTCAAGGTGAATAGAAGAGTAGCATGAAGCCAGTACATGCAGATTGCCTCCCAGCCCGAGGCGGCCATTTACAGGAGGCCAATGATGTATGTGAATTTTGTACGCAGGGCGATGGGAAACCTTGATAATGCTGGTGCCTCTACAAGCGGGCAACCACAGGCCGAGATTGAAGCCGGTAGCACGGAATGTGCTGTCTCGGAGGGAAGACTCGCGCATAATTTTGTACGAAATGAGAGGGCGAAATTATGGTGGTCGGTCCGCATTGACTGCCATGAGTATCTACCGGACCAGCCTCTCGGGTTGGAGTCCGACGAGGATGCCGACTCAGGCTTAGATGGTAACAACGAGGACGCATGTAACATCCCAAAGTTCTATTATCAAAATTAAAATTAATAAAATTATTATTTTATTGGATTTTCTGAGTTTTAAAATTGTTTCCTTACATTTCTTGAAATTCCAAGTTTTTAAAAGTCAAAAATAAAATTTATTGAATGTTCGAATTTAAAAGGCTTTCCTATTTTCTAGAATTAAAAATAATTTATGTGCAAAAATAAAAGCCAACTTTAAGTTAGAAATAATTTTATTAAGTTCAAAAATAACATTCCAATTTTTGGGGCTTTTTTGAATTTTTAAAATAAAAGGAACCAGCTTGAAATTTCCTTGATTTGTTAAAGATTAATTTGAAAATTTAGGAAATAAATCAATTTAATATGAATAAATCGAACTTCAATTAAATTAAAATTGGGTTTATTGGATTTTCCATATTTTCTTGGATTTTCCCCCAAGTTATTTGTTGTTTCTTGCAATCTGATTTATTTTATCTCTTTTCTCTTTTCCCAAAATTTATTTTATTTATTAAAATTTTAATTTTAATTGACTAATTACAAGTATTGGATTTATTTTGAAGTTTTTGTATTTAATTAAATGTCCAAACCCAAAAGTCAAATCCAAGTTCTTTTGTCTTAATTCAAAATTTCTTCGCCAAATTCCAAATTCAAATTTTTTAAATTTGAGTTTTCTTGGGACGAAAACCTTTTCCTTTTCTATTCTCTTTTTCTTGCTTTTCCTTTACCTTTTTCCCTCCTTTTCTTCCTTTTCCGTCTTTCTTTTTCTTTTCTTTTCTTTTCTTCCTTCTTCATTCTCTCGCTTCCTATTCTCTTGTTTCTCTCCCGACAAATACTGCGTTTCACGCTTTTGGCCGCATTCACGCCGCTTGTCCCGTTTACGCCAAATTTCACCATCGGTGTCGGCACCAAGACTTCAAGCCAAATTTTTGGCCCCATGTGCTCCCCACTGCCTCTGTATGCGTCGCGTTGACGCTGCTTTGCCAAGACTGCACATCACAAGACGCCGCTTCACGCTTCCTTGCTCCGTCCATAGCGCCGTGCAGCAACGCCTTCCCGCCACATCGCTGCTCTACCATGCGCGCATGACCTCTACACGCCCTCGGCGCCCGCCGACCACGCCATGCTCTCTCAGACGCCGCTCGAGCACCCGACACCGCCTTCCCCACTCCCAGTGCCACTGCCCCACACCCGCGCCCTGAACTCCCGCGTGGGCCACCCCCGCGCCCTGCCCATGCCCTAGGCCGCCCTTGCGCCCCACGCCGTGCCTTGGTCTGTCGCCCGACGCTCTGCTCGCCGCACTCCCCACGCGCCAATCTCCTTCCCCAGCTCCCCTTCGCCCCTATAACAGGGAGCATGGTGTGTCCCTCGTGTCACTCATCCACCTCCCCGATCCTCTCCTCCTCTCTCCCATTATCCTCGCTGTATTTTGAGCTTTTCGATTGCCGGCAGAAGCGCCTCTCGCCGCCGATTTCTCCACCGTAGAAGGGTACACGGCAAAAGCATCTTCACCACCAGCATCGCTTCGCAACGTTCTACCTCGTGCTCGCCCTCTCCTCGATGGAACACCGCCAGAGCATCACTGCCCCCCGTGCGCCGCCGCCGTTGGCCACCTCCCACCGCGCGACCACCTCCTATCAATTCCTTGGGTCGCTTGCGTTCAATTTGCTTGCCCCGACCACCGCCGTGCCTCCCCTCATCGACGTCGGCTTCCATCCCGAGCCACCAGTGAGCTCCATGTTCTGCATGTGTCCTGTTCTTTCATCTTCCTTCCTCTTGTCTCACTTCCATTTGGGGCCGCTTGTCATACACCCCCTCCTCTCTCTCCATCTCTCTCACTAGCAAGAGGGGCCCACAATTCCGCACTTATTTTTTAAAACCTAAATCCTAAAATAGAATATTCTAGGAATATTCCGTCCTCATTTTCTGATTTTCTCTCATTTCATGTGATAATCAACCTTCCGGATGTTCGTTCTCCTTCATACAAACTCCGATTCCATCGATTCTTATTCCTAAATTCATCTAAATTCAATATATTTCTATCGATACTCATTTTATTATTTTTTGAGTTTATTTGAATTTGGCTTGTTTTTGTGTATAAATTTCGACGACTTCGGAGAATCAGATTTTGACGCCATTTGAGAACAATGACTAATTGAGCAAGGCAAGTTACATCCTTTGATCATATTTGATCCCATTATTTTAAATTATTTAAATTCTATTTTAAATTATTATTGCATGCCTATTTATATTCAAGTTATTTAAATCCCTATTTTAAATTATAGTTATTCCCAGATTTTGCAATTGAATTAGCCTTTCCTTGATACCATAGTTAAAATCTAGTTGGTACATTAGTATAAACTAGAACATGTCGAAAAACTTTATGTTTAGACAAAGTTTAGACCAAAAATATTGAATTTAGGGAGTTTAGCCAAATGTTTTAAATTATACTAATTATGATTTAAAAATTAGTATTGTTTTTACCTTAGAAATTTTAGAAAATGATTTAACTTGGAAATAAAATTAAAAACTGGTTTAGACTTGGGCAAAATGGATGTTTGAATGGTGCAAGTTTATGTATGGGATCGATTCATTTCTATGATCGAAACCACTTAAAGTTAGACTTTGGTTTTGATTTCAAAAGATTTTGACAAATGTTTTGGATAGTTTATTCAATTAGGAAATTAGACAGATTGCCATGTGATAGGAGGGTATCCCTCACCACACTTGTATGAAGGTTGTCTTACTATAAGGCTTGATAATTTAAAATCAAAAACTGATTTTTGATATAGAATAACTACTTTGGAACTTAGTATAGATATTTTAAAAGAAAACATTGCTTTACGCAAATTCAACCACATAAGCCTTCCTTTGATATATCCTTGCATGCATTATAATTTTGTTATTGAGTGCAACATGTGGAGTACATTTTTGTACTCACCCTTGTTTAATAAAATGTTGTTCAGAGGAGAAGGACTTCATCACCGGTGTGGATCTAGATGACTAGGCCGCTACCCCAGTTGATTTCCTGTGGCAGATTAGCTAGGCTCTACTATTTTTTTTTCGTCTTCCGCTGTGTTTGTTTATTGTTGGCTTGTAAGCCTTTCTTGTTAAACTCTGATATTTATTAATAAAGTTGTGTGAATTATGGATTTTACCATATTTGTTTATTGTGTACACTAGGTACTGTTCCAGGGACTAGTGTGGAATACACAGAGGATTTTGGAGTGTACTCCCGGGTTCGACAAGGCACACTAGGCCGATGGTCCGACCGGGGGAATTGTGTCATCGGAGGTGCCTTACGTGGCATCGAGACTTGATGATATCGCGGTGGGTTCTAGTGGTGGTTTGATGCTGACACCCTCTTAGTTGGGCAGCACTTCCCTAGCATGGTGGTTGTGCAACAAGCTATAACATTGTACGCATTGTCCATCAGCCGTGTGTACCGACTGTACCAGTCCAACTCAGGATATTATGCAGTGAAGTGCGTAGTGAAAGGCTACCCTGGCAAGATCAGTGCTCAACGAGCAAAGATCTGTGGCTCAGTCTTCGCAGTCAAGGTGCTAATCGACAACACTTACGAGGTTAGCGATCCCCTGCGGTAGCATCGGAACGTGACTTCCGCATATGTGACAAGCCTCATTAGCCACCTAGTTGTAGCGGATGTGTGAATCTCCCCCAAGATGCTGATATCGGAAGTCACCAATTTAGTTAGTTATCCAGTCAGCTACAGTAAGGTCCGACAAGCCAAGCAGAAAGTCATCGAGTCTATGCACGGGACATACGAAGAGGCGTACAACCTTGTGCCGAGATTGCTTGACCAAATTGCCGAATTAAACCCCAGCACGTACATAAATTATCTTGAGAGTGAAGATGCTGACGGAGGGCCCAACTGCTTCATATTGGACTGGGTGTTCTGGGCTTCCAGTTCTGTCGTCCTGTGTTCACGATGGATGGCACTTTCCTCATGGGGAGGTATAAGGGCACCATTCTCACCGCGGGGATGACCGACGCGAATGACCTGCTTCTCCTAGTGGCATTTGCCATTGTGGGGAGCGAGAACACATCCAGTTCGCTGTGGTTCCTGGCAAATGTGAAGCAGACAGTCATGGGAGACCGACGCAATGTATGCCTTATCATAGACCACAATGCTGGGTTGTTGGCGGCCCTCAACACCATGTAGTATGGGACGGAACCCCCTCACCAGTGGAACGATATCCAAACCAGGTGGTGCATGAGGCATCTTGCATCTACCTTGTTCACACGGTTCCACAGTCACGAAGTTGTGAAGACGTTGAAGGCATTGTGTCTGCAGAACCAGAAGCGGAAGTTTGAGTCCATCTGGACAGACCTCGAACACTGGACTACGAGGCATACAAGTGAGTCCACTCTGGAGGTAACGGAGGGAGAGCAACCCAGCAGTGCCATAAGTTTCTTGGAGTGGATTCATCGCCACGCTCCTGAATAGGAGAAATGATCCCTTCTATATGACATAGACGGTGCAAGATACGTGATTATGATGACCAACATGTCCGAGGTGTACAACAACATTCTCAAAGGTGTGCAGTGCCTCCCTATCACCGTGGTCGTCGAGGAGACTTGGACTTGCACTGCTGGTTATTTCGTCAACAGAGCAACTGCAGCCAAGCGACAGATGGAGGAAGACAAATAGTGGTCCAAGAACATGCAGAGGCACATGGACCAGAAGATGGAGAATTCCCGAATGCACGACATCCAGGTGATCGATGGCCTCAGAAGAAAGTACGAGATCAGGCTTCGACAGAAATATGTCAACATGCATGCCTGGGGGAAAGGAAACAGGTATGCACTCTAGGGGATGTGGCGACATGCACCTGACATAAGCCGAAGCTCCTGCACAAGCCATGCTTGTATGTGTACAAGGCGTGTTCCCAAATGAGGTAGATGTCTATGTCGTACATTTCTGAGTACTATGACATGCAATACCTTTTCAGTACATGGAGTGCAGAGTGTCACTCGTACGGCTTGGACATGTGTAACATCCCAAACAATGGTTTGTATTTCAAATGTATAAAAGTTTGGGATGTTTAAAAATTTTTGTTGAAACTCATGAGTTTGCACTTGGTTTTCTAAAATTTGCTTTGAAATTCAAATTTTGAGCTTGAATTCAAGTTTCTACTTGATTCTAGAAAATTGTATGCACGAAAGTCTCTATAAATAATTTTGTAAAATACTAGATTATTTATCACAAATTAATATAAATTTTCCTAAATTTTTCGAAGTTATTTTGACCTAATCAAAATCCTAATTGAGTTGCTAATGCAGATTTAAAAAGGAATTTATTTAGACAAATTTAATTATGAACAGTAGGCAAAATAAATTTTCCTAAGTCCTAGTTGAACCTGAGAACATCCACAAAAATTTTCAGAATTGTTAGAATTTTATTGCTATTTTTAATAGCCCAGTCAAACTAGTTTTGTTTCGGTCAAACTGAAATCAAATCCTAAACCCTCTCGCGTTGACTGTCCGATTTAAGATCAACGGTCCAGATTGATTGAGCCGTTTGGACCGTCCGAACGTAACCTATCACATGGCCCGTCCGATTTTGATTCAACCGTTCGTGTTGATCGAAACGTTCGGACCGACCGAGTGGAGCTGGTTCGACTGCGCCATCTCATCGGGCCTAAAGTTACTGTTCCGACTTGGACCCAAACCATCACATGCACCGTTTTCCTTTGGGTCGCTGGCAAGTGGGTCCTGCTTGTTAGGCCCATCGTCTTCACCGGTGCCGCTCAAGACATGTGCGCTGGCGTTCGTGCATGCGTGCCACGGTGACACTTTCGCCACCTTATGCACGCGTGTCCATCTGTGAAGCATCGCTGGGATTCCATCTACCTTTCGAGCCCATTCTTTCACTCTCTCTCATCCATTCTCGCCTTCTCCACCCAATTCTTTACTCTGACCGTAAAAGAGGAAGTCGAGCTAGAGCTCACCTTAGTGCCGCCCTTGAACCCGCAACCCCGCCACCGAGATCCACGTTTGATGCCGCACCCATTTCAACAAATTAGCGTCCTTGTCGTCCACTGAATCGTCGGGGACGACATCGTCGTCCTCAACTCCGGCGGCCAAGGCCCGTAAGCCTTTACAGCGTTCCGGTGAGTTTCCCTCAACTTTATATAGCCCATTAGGATCGTATCGTCTCGCTGAAGCTTCTAACAAAGTTAATTCATTTTTGGTGTTTCAATGAGGGCGTGCGAACCCTTCTTCTCCAACCTCGGTGATTTGCCGTCGCTCCGATTCCGACTGCCACCGCCCTCCTTGGTCGTTAAGGTCTTGGGTGTCTTGTTCTTAGAGCTGAAGCAATCCCAAGGCACAACTTCCGGAGTCTTCTAGAAGCTCATAGCGCCTTCTCCACGGAAGCCATGCCTTCGTCTCTGCCTCCAGCCACCGTGAGCTCAACTCCGGCGGCTATTGGATTTCCTGTCGCCTCCAGCAAGTTCGCGAGGTGATTACGCACTCATGTGTGTCCTCCACGAGCCCGGAGCGTCCCTCTTTCGCCAGTTCACCCACCTCGCCACCACGCTCGCACTGGAGAGAATGTCGACGAGCCGTAGGTGGGTTAGGAACTAACCTTAACTTTAGTTGCTAATCACCTTCTTAAGTGTTTATATGACATATGGACCCCACCGGGATAAACACGATTAGAAAGCTAATTGAAGCATGTTTAAATTTTGGGAGTCTTTGACATGTGGGCCCTCATGGCCGATTGAGTTAATGCGCAAACTAGTGAGGTACGCTTTCTCTTAAGTAAAATGTATTTCCTTACATGCTTAGATTAAGTTTGCGTTTAGGTAACCAGAAGACGTATGCTTGTATTACACCTTCGACGTCACCGACGATCGTGGCCGGGTCAGAGCTAACCCAGTCAACGCCTTCGCTCGGGTCCCACCAGTCAGTGACCATGGGTCGACTAAGCACCGGTAGAAAAAGAATTTAATCCTTTTAGAAATCCCGAAACGTTTTTACTTTGCACTATAAATTCAAATAACTTAGAAAATTCATAACTAATTCATTCTAGCTTCAAATTGAATGAAACCAATTTTGTTAGCTTTCATTTTTAGTGTACTTTTAAATAAAATAGGTTCTGAATATGTTGCTATTGCAGAAAATATTTTTAATTAATTTATTTGTGAAATCATGCTTTTAACTTGTTAAGCCCTTAGAAAATCCAAATAAACTCATTTTGAACTGAAAATTTCGCCTAAAATTCTTCAAACATCTTTCTCTGTTTGTAATGTATGTATGATTTGATGAAGTTGAATTTTGGTTATTTTGGTGTTATTCGTTCTTATTCGCTCTTTTGCTCGATCGATAGGCTTCGACGATTCTATTGAATACGAAAGCGGTCCTCAGCAACAAGTGGATTATCTCCAGCAAGGCAAGCAGTTCTCCTTTGATACACGTTGATCCTATTATTTGCGCATGCTAATATTTCAATTTTCAACTGTATGTATGCATGCTATGTTAACAAGTTATTTCTCAGTTCTCGATAGTTTACCTGAGTAGTTACTTGAACAGTAGGTAAACATCCATCCTTTACCACTGAGACTAGGTTTATATCCGCTGTGATTTAGAGCTCGATGGATGGGCTCTAGTCACTTTATATCTAATATACGAGTGTTGTCGCTTAGCCATGCTTAGAACGGTAGTCTGGGGATCATCGCTTTGACGATGGTCATTACAACATCACTTTAAATACTTGAGTCGGGGTACTCTTGAATATATCATATTTGGAAAAACTAAAACTGAAAACAAAAAGGATTTAGATTTGGGCACATGGTTGATGGTGTGATTTTTGGGTGTGTGGTTGTGTGCCCGAATCAACAAGGACCGAACATCTTGTCCCACTGAACCAAACATTATTGTGTGTATCCACATGAGGGTCATATGGGTACCCTCTTGACTTAGTACTTTGGCGTGTATTAGCTCCGAGTCGCAGGACATGTGTAATAGCATTCTTAGGGGTTGCCAATCGCTACTCGTAACTAGGTAGTTATAAAGGTAGCTTTCGGGTATGCTATGAAACATGCGGAGGAATGTGACTGGTCGGATATGTGATTTGCCCCTCCTAACATAATAGGAGAGATGTCTCTGGGCCCCTTGTTGTGGTCGGATAAAAAAAAGTGCATGGCCATGCCCCTAGTGGTCGAAGTGTTCGACCACATGAAGTTATCTAACACTCGATCGAGAAAGTATTGAACAGTCCATGGATGACACAACATCTCACCTGGAGTTCAACCAGACATCGTGAGGCAAAGGGAGAATACACGAGTAGGTCGCTTAGTTCGATCGATTCACGGATCGGTCGTATGGAGATACGAGCTGGTCGAGATCGGTCAAAAGTAATCACAGAGTGGTCAAAACACAGTCGTAAGGAGTTACGAATCGTCAGATACTGATAGGACACGGTCGTAAGTGATGAGGACTCGGTCGTAGATCATATTGCATTAAGGTTCGTCCGATATAATTTGTGTGTATTCGGGAATCGTTATGTCCCACTAGGAACCGCTAACGACTCGTGGTCGGAAAGGGTTTCCGAGTCACAACCGATTACGCATGAACCTACAGGGTCACACACTTAACGGGTTGGAACAAACCAGTATAGATGCGATTCGTCAAACGTGTTTGGATAGGATCCATCACGAGCACTTTGTAAGGAGATGCATGAGGCTGTTAGGTGGTGGTGAACGTAACAGACAAGACACACGAAAGTCGTGAGTTGAGTTGTTCCACCGAAACCCTAGCCGCCATCTTCTTGAGAGCTCCGTCATGCGACTTACTGCTAGCACACCAGCGCATGGTTGTTCCTTCCCTAGACGACCATAGAGGCGCTACTGCGATTGCTGTTGCACTTGAGGACGATCCGCGATGTTCATAAGGAACTGCAGAGGTCGCTGGAGGAGACGATCGACCACGACCACCACACCGATGTGCTCGACGCTGGACGATCGACTACGACCACTACATCGACGCGCTCTACGTTGGACCAGGCTACTCCAACCCTTCTTCCGTTGCTCTGTGCGTCTAGTGGTAACGATCTGTGATCATCTACTTGCCTGGCTTCCTGGTTTACGTGGTAGAAAATTTTGTTTTGTTGCTATCGTAGCCTACCCATACCCCAACAAAAAGGGCAGCCGGTTGGCTTTTGGTTTCAGCCATCTTATGGCAGGTGTTTTCGCTGCAGTAGTTACTCTTTTGTATGAACCTTGTTGTATGTTAAATATGATGTAAATTATGAACTATTCGGTAATGTAAAAAACCTGTGTATGGAAGTGATGCTTAATTTTTGTAAGGTGTTTGTGTACTTTAGTTTTGGGAAGTACATATATACCGAGAGCGGGGGGAATATGATTTGTAACGTTAGGACCAATGGAAAGGTTAAGTATTACAAATTAAATTGCTCGGCAGCTCTCACAAAAGTTGGTATTAGAGCCATACTGACCGTAGAAACCCCTAACTTGGTCGTTTTTAGGATATTTGGAAAACTTAGTTTCAAAATAACAAATATTTGATGAAAACCTAAGTAAGTTCTCATATTTTACTCCTTATCTATCTTAGGTTGCTTATTTTACCTTGTTCTTATTGAGGTTTTGAAAAGATGTTTCCATCTCGTCTCTTTTCAAAAGATAGTTGATTACCGTTTAAATTCGGTTTTGGGTTTCAATCAAAGTTTAAAATACAGAGTGTTGATTGTTCCTTGGTGATGATTAGAAGTATTTGGAGTTGGAAAAGTCATCTCATAGCTCGAATACAAAATCTGGACAGCAAGCACAATTCTTGGGACAGCAAGCCTTTAGTTCATCATTAGGACTAAAAATGAGAGGATAATTCAACTAAAACTCTTGGGAAATAAAAGGGTAAGATGTGATATTAGATGGCTAGTGCCTAATGCACCATATATGGATTTTACCAAGCTCTTTAGATGCGTTAGAACTTGAACTATGTTCTGAAAATTTTTCATCCCAACCGATTGCTCGTTCTTTCAATACGAGTTAGTCGTGCCGAGAAAAAGTCACCATTTGATTTATGGGTTTGTGCTAGCTGTTATGTTTTCTTATGTTTGAAGTTTGATTCTTGTTAGATATTTGTATATGCTTATGGTAGGGTAGTATCGCATTATTCTTTAGTAAATTGTTCCTTCAACTGTTGTCTTTTGTATCTACTGTCAGGTGATGTTGCTAACCCTATTTGCTGGATAGGATGGCTGGACGAACCCGCAGTGGGCAAGGTCAGTAAGCTGGCCATAATGAGGAACTTCCGCCTCCACCCACCATGGCTCAGGTTCTCGCTCACACTACTACAGAAAAGGTCTTCGCAAACGGTTCAAAAACGACATCACAAACAGTTTCGTGAGCCGTCTGAGTTTATGGGTCAGTGATGACATGAGGTCATCACAGACGGTTTTTTGAACCGCTCATGATTTATACTATCACGCATTTGTTATTAACTCGTAACCGCTCAGGATGCATACTATCACAGACGGTTATTAACTTAGAACCGTCTGTGATATTAGACTATCATATACGGTTTATAGATGGAACCGTCCGTGATATCTTATGCATCACAGCCGGTTTATAGATGGAACCGTCCGTGATATCTTATGCATCACAGCCGGTTTATAGATGGAACCGTCTATGATATCTTATGCATCACAGACGGTTTGTCCTAAGGAACCGTCTGTGATATTCTTTTTGTATTGCTAAATCTATTTCCGTTTATTGGCTAGTCTCAGGAAATGCTAGCCATGCCCTCTCAAATAAGCAGAAACACAACAAGTATATATCCAATTCACATTCATTTCGGAAACAAGCACATCCAATTCACATTCATGTCAGAAATAAGCACATCCATTTCATAAATCAATTAACTCAAGTGAACTAAAATTAACTATTTATGAACAAATATACACACATGTTCCATAAAGTTCAATCTTATCCCAATCAAGTTCAATCTACATTGTGGAACTTCCCATTTGGGCTTATGACCTCACGCATCAAGAAGACCGTAAACTGTCTTCGAATGCATTTGAGTTGGGCCTGTTCCAATGGTGTTTCAGTGATGGTTGCAACCTGTCGCTAAGAAGATTATAGTCGTGCATATATAAATTAATAAGTATGAAATAATTATTGCAAGATTGGAAAACCTGAGGATCATTGGTCATCGGGGAACCGAGGAGTAGTTCCATGTTGTAGCAAACATAGTATCCACAGGTGTTGCCCGACGGCTGCTGGTGGCACTGCAAAAATAGAATTGGTTAGTTCGAGAGGTATTAATACGAAGTGTTATATAAGATTAATGTGTACTAGCGAATACCGGGAATTTGAAATCGTATCGGAGGTTCACTCTCTTGCATTTCCCTCCCTTTGCATAGTACACGATGAATGACCTACATGATTCCAAAAACTTAGCCTTAACCATTGCAAAGGAAGGAAAGACTACAATAGAGTTATCTATGGAGGAAATGTGTTTACCTGTCAATTAAGTTTTTGACAACTATGAAGTTATTATTAGACCTCTTTAGGGAATCAAGATATCTTACCTGGTTCCATTTTGATATAATTACAATTAGAATCCAGTAGTACATACACAGGTATGTCGCCATGGTCATTAAACCTAAGTTCGTGTTGCTTATAAAGTACAAATCATCAAATATAGCCACTAGTGCAGCACTTACCCTTGGTTGTAGGGCAAAAGTATGAAATCCTTTGGTGATCCAGCAAAAACGTCACCATGTACTCCTCGACGAAGGTTGCATTGGCGTTGATGCATTGCTCAGAGACCAAGTGTGGGTCGAGGAAATCTACCAATAGTTTACTTGATGTGGTTCCTACGATCATGTGTGTATATATATATATATATATATATATATATATATATATATATATATATATATATATATATATATATATATATATATATATGTACTAGAAGTTATATATGATATTTATCGGTATTACACGAACATAGACCGTGATTGTACATACTTACAGTGTCCAGCATCGCATGAGTGAGACGTCGAGGGAGTCGAGGTTGAAGAGTAAGAACAAGTCATCGAAGGTCACTGTGAAGACACAGTCTTGAAACTCGTGGTTCAAATAAATTTTTTTGAACTTGACGGTGACACCCGAGCACCATTGTACACCCGTCTTTTTGTCCTGTTCCATGTACCATTCATGCAATCTCTGGGAAGTCAATCCTAGGGTTTTGATGTCCTCTTCCGGGACGACCAACGGCTTGCCATGTACCAATTTTCGGGCCAACAGCAAGAAGGGGATATCATTGGGCTGCTTCAATTTGGCCTTGTCGCCTCGCTTTTTAGAGGTCGGCCGGGCACGAGGTGTAGATGCATCTAATGTACCGGGTCCTTGCCGCATCGGTGCAGGTAACTCTGGTGCAGGTAGCTCCGGTGCAGATATTTCCCGTGAAGTTGACACCGGTGCAGGTAGCTCCGGTGCAGATACTTCCCGTGAAGTTGAAACTAATGCAGGTAGCTCCAAGTAGATGTCTCTCTTGCGCCATTGGATGAATGCTCCAATGGCCATGCGGCAGCGATGACGTGCCTGGCGCAGGGTGCCTCCGCATGGCGACCGTGCGGAAAAGATGCTATTTTTGCCACAAAAAAAAACTATCACCACTATTTCTATTAATACAATGCCAAAACGTGTTAACACTACCAAAACTCGGCACGGCATCCGACGACCACTGCTCATTCATCTTAATCATGGGATGAATTACTGAGACATGATATTAACTTTCTACCTTGATCTTAGACTGGTGTGGTAGTCTTGCTCTGTCCTCAAGCACACTCAGGGCTTGTTTGGATGCTAGAGAGCAAAATCCAGGGAAGAAAATCCCTTGAGAGGATTTTGATGGCACATGGAATCCCCTTCAACATAAGGGGATTTCTTCCCGGCCAAAAAAATCCTCATTCTTTGTTTGGGAACAACAGGGATAAAAATCCCAGCCATGAAAAAAATCAATTTTTTTAAAAAAATCTGTAAATTCCAGAAAAAGATTACAAACTTTAAAAATGATAGAACATATGTATAAATATGAAGTATTGCAGACATCACAACATCGTGCAAAATATGAAATATTCCAAGAAAATATTACAAACTTTAAAAATGACAGAACATATGTAGAAATATGAAGTATCGCAGACATCATTACAAACTTCATGGATAAGAGTAGGCAAGATTTATAATGATCTGAACATGGTGGTTGATGCATTGAGCAGAATGTCCTAAAGATTTGATGCATTGAGCAGGATGTCCGTCCGTACGTCCATGGTCTTGCAATTAACCAAAGTTTGCGTTTTCCTCTACTCTACTGATCATTGGTCACTCCATTATTAACTGAAGCTTGTCTTTGCTACCTGCAAAATTAATAAGATGCATGTCAGAACTATATACATGTGCACGTATATATAATACAAGCTACCTACAAAATTAATAAGATGCATGTCAGAACTATATATATGTGCACGTATATATAATACAACTACAACCTGTGATGTATAGTGTCGAACTAATTAATATCCACACGAGTCAGAAATAAAACAAGTGATCCCCATGTCAAGGATGTACATGTTTGTAAGTGCTGTGCACAAAATATCTTTTCATTGAATTTACTGAAACTGCAGGCCAGCAGTGGCTTCCAAACAAAATGAACGATGTAGCAGAATGAACTAAAAATCTGAATACAGAGAATGCAACCAACAAAAGGACCAAAATATGTCACATGATAGCTGAGTCTGAGAAGACATCAAAGACCATCAATATGAAGTAACGAGATCATTTTCGCTGACCAATAAAGAGTTCTGTGAAGACATTCAAGTAGTAATAAAACTATTTCTCTCATACATAGTGTCTGATATGAGCACAATATGTCTCATTACCCCGAAAGCACCTTTCTCACACTTGCTGATGCACTGATGACTGAACTCACAGTACAGACAAACATTTAGCAAACATGTATCAAACTATACTGAAAGTCTGAAACTACAAAAAGCCACCAATACTCCTGAATGCAGTGGAAGAAAAGATTTACTATCACAATACTTGTCTAACATGTATCAAACTAGCCAATAAACTAGCCAACGCCTTAAGTTGCAGCTTTGGTTACAAGTTACTATAGTTTTTTATCAGCAACAAACTAAGCTGAAGAAAACAACACCATTGCATAAATCTTAAATCTCTACAGACATCTGAACAAATAGACTGGAACAACAATCAAACTTGTGCACAAGAACCGAGATCTATCATCATGCAGCACAAACTTGTGCACAAGAAACCAGATCGGGTTGCATCAGATCATCCTAAGCATCAGATCATCGGATCGGGTTGCAATGATACCAGATCTCATGCCAAAACTCAAAACCAAACAGAGAAGAGGAGGGGTACGATTCGAACCTGGTAGGAAGTTCTCAAACCCTATCCATGCCTCATGTGTTCTTCCCACAAGTCACAACCCACCTCCACCTCCAGCCTTCCCTCCAATCGCCGTCTCCCACCGAGATCTACGAGAAAAAGAAGATGAGGTGCGGAACCCTAGTGGGAGGAGGAGAGGAAACAGGGGACATTACCGGCGAGCTCCCGTTGCCGGAGTAGGAGGAGGAAGAACGCGGTGGAGGTGACGGTCGGGAGGGAGGCGATCGAACTCGGGAGCGAGATTGAAGGCGATGGGAAGACAGAAACTCGGACTCGGGAGCGAGATCGAAGGCGATGAGGAGAAAGAACCGGACCTCAGGTGACGGCGATTTTCTCCCCCGTGGATTCGCCCGGATTGGGCCGAAATTTCCACGTCCCGGTGTCACCCAAATGCCCCTACAGGACGGACCGGGAAATTTTATCACAGGGTGAGTTTTCCCTGGGAATCGCCCGGGATCCCGGCCGGGATCAATGTTCCCAAACAAGCCCTCATTGTTTTTGTTGACAATTGCTTCTTATTTTTATTTTGAAGTAACGGCAGGAGGAGCTACCCTTATGCATTAAAGGATAAAGTAAGTTCAATCATACAAAATCAAAACCGGAAGCGAGACATTCTAAGCATGTCTCATGCGACGAGTAAGCAGCGAAGGAAAAGCAAAATTAAAAACTAAGCTCCCGCAGGTCGGGAGAATAGAAATCGGTGGTTTTAGGATTGAGCCATGTTGTGAGTTTACCCTCCTAGCAAATAGGCCTGAAGCTCGATCGCTCTGCTTATCATCCATACCCGGGCTTCTTCTTTGATGATCGCCATCATTCTTGTTGTATCTTTTCTTTGTTGTCAGAAAATTCATGTATTTCTTTCCTTCCTGATCTGCCAAAGGATCAAAATGATTAGTGAGGCTTGGCCCTTTCTGCTTTTTGCCTCCCCAAAATGAGATCTGTTGATCCACGAGTCAAGTATGTTGTGCCGAGTGGCCCACCTTGTGTGGTTTAGTTTGTTGCGTTGCACGCAGATCGCTGCCATATACCAAATTTGTTTGGCTTAAGCACATTCGACGAATAGGTACATAGCTGTTTCTGGGGTGTTTGTGCATAAGGGACACCAATGATCATTTTGCATGTGGCGATGCACCAGAATGTCTGCTATCAGAAGCAGGTGCTAAATGAGGAGCCATGCAAATATTTTGCACTTTTGTGGCGCCCATATGTTCCATATGAGCTGATGATACAATCTCTCCACCTACCCCAGAAATTGCGCCTCGTATGCCGACTTGGCTGAGTGAGTCCCAGTCGACGTCCATTTCCAAGTTATGTCGTTAGACACATACAGGGAGAGTGTGATTTGACAAAGCATGTTGAAAACTTTGACAAAATCCTCCAACAGATGCACACTAATTTTCCTCCTGAGATAGCTATCCATTTCCTTTCGTGCATAGCTTCCCATACTGTTCGGGTTTTTTTGGCAACTATACGGTACCCCAAGTCCGCAGAATTTTTTTTTGTGCGGCACACCATGCTCCAATTCACCCAACACTTTCCCCCGGTGCAGATATCATCTCCATTCCAGAACCATACTCTCCGGTGCTTATCAATCTGCTTTCTTACCCAAGAATGTAGCGCTTATCAAGGCTTTGTGTATCGTTAGCCTCACCACTCTAGATAGCATCTTCCTTTTATATCCTTCCAATCTGGCTTCTACCTTGTCCAGCAGGGGTTGTATTTGTACCCTTCTCAGTTTACGAAACGAAAGGGGCAAGCCAAGATATGTGCATGGTAACTGTTTCCGGGTAGCCAGGAAGTTCTGCAGAATTCCATCGAGGTGAAGTGCCTGACACTGAATTGGTATGACTGTACTTTTTGTGATATTTATGTTAAGCCCTGTAACCTCTCCAAAAATCCGCAAAAACTCTTTGATGTTATCTACATCCCTCTTGATTGGCAATAGACAGATTGGATAATCTTAGGGCTGCAGATTTGGGGAGAAGAGATGCAGGCCCTACTACCAGAAGAAAATTGTCAGGGTTGCACCCACCTTGCTAGATTGGTCTTGCCATTTGGTTGACTTAAAACGATTTCTAATCCGTGTGATCCAAACGACTGCTACAGCTGTTGTGCTGCCATTTTTGCCGAGCACAACCAACTCTAGTGTTTGCAGTTACTATCGGTAGAGACTTTTTTTGCAACCCAGATGTGATCTGATCTGAATTGTAAAGCTGCATGTGATACTGACGGAGGATGGCTTCGGCCGACCTGGGCTGTGGCCAGAAATTTCAGAAGAAAAAATTAACAGTATATATGCAGTTTATAGTCAGCCCAATTTAATTAGATTAGATCCATCTAGAAGCCTTACTGTTGCTGTTTGATACTAGTTACGATACTATTCAGCGAGACAACAACTTTAATCGTGTGACGGCAAGCGGCGGTGAAACACGGAAGCAGCAGACGAGGAGCTAGCTGCGGCCGGGCCCGGCGACGACAACAGATGCGCAACCGATGAACGGAGAGTCAAATCTGTGCGCCGCGCAGGGCGTACAACCATTAGTGAGTAGTGTGCTTTTGAATCTTATTGATGCTGCCTTGTCTTGATTGATTGACTTGATTTTTCCTACAATCTCAAGTCGTAATTTGGTTTGATCTTTGGTCCCTAAGATTTTGCTTAAGCTCTCCGTCACTGGTGATACTGATGTTACTCTCAAATGGAGGACCCCTCCACATTCTGCATGGCTGCATCCGAGAATCTTGCGCACGTCGTCTACTGGTGATTCGCAGTTATGCCGCTGCCGTGCCTTAATAAAGCCTGCAGGCTGCCGTTATAGTGGCTGCCCTGCTTGGATTCTTGGGCCCAGCTCCAGTGCAGTGTCGTCCCTTCCTTGCCTTTGGTAAGTCGTTAGATACAGCCATACAGGGAGTCCCAGCATCCCAGGCATCTTTGCATATGCAGATGCCGCAGCCTCACACACGACTGCATCCAAGCTATCATTCTTCCACACACTGCTTATTTGCTTCACTTGTGTGGTTGCTGCCGTTTGCCAGTTCTTTTGAGAGAGTCTCTCTTTTGAGACTGAATTTTTTTTTCTGAACAAAAGAGACTGAATTTATATGCTGCTTGTATTTTGATCCTGATCTTTAGAGCGGTTTATGTTCTTTAGAGTAGTAAGTTTCACCCTGAAACCAGTCAGGAATCAGGACTAGACTGAATGAATGCAGCTGCGATTATTCTTAGGTCCTTACAACTTGTAACTTACAATTAACAATTTGACTGAAGAAGAGAGTAAAGAGAGAAGGGATCATCGCGTGCTTCCAGAGCCAAGAACTTTATTCCACTGTTATCTTCAGAGAGGTGCACACTAGGTGAGATTCCCTTTCACGTCTTTTTCTGAACATTCTGGTACAGTAGTTCTAGAACAGTTAGGCACTGTGATCGCTCGATGAAACAAAAGGAAAAGAGAAGGGACACATGAATTGTCATGATTGAAGAACAGATGCACCTCGCGGCCTTTATACCTTCCTTAACCTTCAGTGCACCAATGCTGTAATACACAAAAAAAATTTTACATGTAACCCTTCTTTTCTTTCCCTCTTACACTCACAACCTTAAACCTTTTGCCTTCTCCACGCCATCCTCATTAGGAGAAGAAATAGCTAGTCAACACAGCCCACCACATTTTCTTTATCCTAAACCCTCCATTTCTTTTAACAAAAGAATCACAGGTTAACAACACAGAACATCTTTACGCAAGTACGTACGCAACCAAAATGGTAAAAAAGGAAAGTGAAAAAAGGTGGCGGGCATCCTTTGTGCCAAGTGTGTCCTTCGCTCTTCTGTATATAACAATGGAGCCTTATTGGAGCTCCGTTAGATATCGGAGCCTATTGTTTGGTCCACGGGCTTGACGCGATGCGAGCGTAGAGAAACTGGTTCCACGTGTCGGGCAGACCTGGCAGACACCAGTGAATGCAGTCGGCGTACGTTTTCGGGTCCGCCTGCTGCTCCGGTGTGAGGAGCTTCCCCTGTCGAAGCGTATGCACCGATGTGTGCGCATCCTTTCGGAGCTCCGACATTGCCGTTATATCCACAAAATGGACCGGCACACGTCGGAACGTCTGCAACACCTCCTGAGCGCCAGCATACAGACGCCAATCAGTGCCGACATCTAGCGACGCGTTCCGGTTGGTGATCGGCAGCGTCTCCATTGCGCACTTGATACCACCGTAGTTGCCCCATGCCTCCGGCCTGTTAAGAGACGCAAAATGGACCCGTTAGCCTGTTAGCCCGAATACGGCACGTGAGGGAGAATTTGACATCATCAAGCTTAGCTGTGTACACGATTTCAAAAATTTAAAAAGTTTAGCTGTGTACACTAGCTGTACAATAGCCAGTAGGACTGTAGGAGTGGTACTTTTACAAAAGTTAAAAGCGCCATCAATACTAAGGTTCCACTGGCTCATCCTAGATTCTGCCGTACTCACACTCTGATTATATATGCCACTTGCATATTGGTGTCATTATTACTGCACGGAGTGTACGTACATTATGCAACTTTGGTTGTCTTTTCTTTAACGCAGTTCGTGTAACGTGAGATTCCAGTGATCAAAACGGAGTAACTTTGCATGTGGGGTAGTACTGCAAGAATCTCTTCTTGCAGTTGGCAACTTAAAAGATATTTCATCCCGTTCGTTTTCCTAAAATATAACTTTAACTAATAATAATACTATTTATAAAACCTAATAAAATTATAATAGTATAAAAGTATTTTTCGAGACGAATCTACATATATGGTTTTCATTTATCTAATCTAAATATTTAAACAGAAATCAATAGTCAAAGTTTCTAAAATTTAATAACACGCATATCAAAACGATTTGTTTTGATGAACCGGAGGATACTAATACACAGAGATGTAAGGGCAAGGGCGCAAGACTGTTCTGCTGTTCATCATTCTGGGGCTCTTGGCGCGTGGGGTTAGGGGAGGAAAGCGACGCGGGGCTCGGGATATTGGAATCGTATGCTTGGTCTTAGGTAGGGATCCAGGTCCACGTCGAAACGCATGCCGACCGGTGGACCCAGTATTTTCTGTGGTCCACCAATATCAGTCTTATCGCCATATTCTCCGATCTTCGCGAGTCCAGATGCATGAGCTACTCTCCACTCCATTTGAGAGGTTAAGAGCATCTCCAGTGTATTGAACCGACGTCGATTTAAAATCATATCATGTAAGTATTTTAGAAATTAAGCTTGTTTTTTTCTAATGTATTGAATCGATTCCTACTAATAACTGAGACCCACATTACATTAAAAAACCACAAAATAATAATATCATCTCTCAACCACACTCTCTTCTATATAGTTGTTTAATGCTTTGAATCGATTCTTAAGTAGAGTTCGGTTCCATGCATTTTTTTGTTAGAATCGACTCCTCCAATGTATTGAATCGATTCAATACATTCTCTCTCCTCATTTGAATCGGCTAAAACACAACATTGGAGATGGTCTAATACACACTCATTTTTGGCTTGTTCTCACCGTAATTGGGGTAAAATATGGTGCTGCCAAAAACGCTAGCTACATTCCTCCTATCTTTGTGTTTTAAGTACGATTGGATCATCATACTTCAGTTGATCCTACACGGCTACACCTATGCTAACTATCTTTGATGGTGTTGAAGTCTAACCTTACATTCAGGGGCAGAGACAAGGGGGCTGGTAGGGCTGCAGGGGCTGGCCTCCCTCATGATTTTTTACTAGCTTCCATTAGCATGTAGGAGTATTGGAACTTTACAAGCACTAAGCCCTTACTAATTCAATTTATGTGTTTAAGTAATATTTATGATGAAATTAAAAAGCCTAGGAGTTAATTTGTGAGACATAAACTATAAACCCATCTTATGTAGCATCTAGATTATATTATGTTCCCATATTTTGAAGCTACTATTGAGTCTAATTTGTAATGTACAAGTGCATAATATTTCATCTCCCTGCATGTTTAGAGTTTGACCAAGCATTTTTTTTCCTCATATCTGGTTTCTGTCACACCTTCCATGGCTCGGTGAAATGTGCATGTGCACTAAACTCTACCAAGCTCAAGTTGTTATCCATGATGATCATATTTGTTTACTATTGCTTTTTTTATATAAAAAGTTTTCACCTAAGAAAACTTCTATTTTTTATAAGGAAAAATTGAGGATTTGTCACTCCTAAGCACATTGATTTAGGATTTATCACCTTTAATTTTATTCTTGAATAGAGAGGGGGTAAATGCATCTTTTTACAGTGGATTTTGGTGCAAAACAAAAATAAAAATACTAGAATACGTCTGGGTGTCAAATCATAGGTATTTGGTGTTTATGAGTGACAAATTATCAAGAAGAAACTTAAATGTGGCAAATCCTAAATCAAGGAGCTTAGGAGTGACAAATCCTCAATTTTCCCTTCCATAAATAGCTTAAATTGGACGATAACAAATTCACGCCTCTCCTCAAGCTATCGACCCCCCTAGGGTCTAATCCTGGCACCGCCCCTGCTTACATTGCATATGAAGCTAGTATTAAATTATACTCACCCACACCCAGTGTGCGTAGTTCTTGATACCGTGAAATTGCAACCTCGGATCCAACCAAAGTTGCCACCGAAAATTTGTCTTGGCGAGTATCTATACGCAGCCCACGACGGCAGTTGATGAGACAGCTATAGCTAGACCTGTTCACAGGTGGCCCAGCCCGAGCCCGGTCCGATCCGGGCTCGGGACTTGAATTCCAGCCCGAAAGCCCGATGAAATACAATTAAAATAATAATAAACTATTTTTTATTCTTAAAATGAATTAAATATTGATTTTTATTCCAAAAAAAGAATTAAAATAATATTTCTAAAATGGAAAAATACATTTTTCGGGCCAGTCCTCTAGAGATCGGGCTTTTCAGGCCCGACCCGGAGGTCTAGCTACAGCTGAGTATGATGGAATAGGGCTGCCCATGTGCTCCGATACCATGCTACACAGGGAGTACTAGATGAATGAAGAGCTTGAACTACTACATCTCCGAAGGTTCAAGGGTCCTCTCACCACCTAATTGGATTATAAAGCAACTGCGACTGCTGGTAAAGATCTAATCATCACTGTCATCAATATACACAACACCTAATTGAAAGGAGATCACTGTGCGGTTTGGTGTGGGTCTCGATCTATCTCCCTCTTGGTAAAACAATGCCCAAGGAACTATATATATATGCTACTAGTATTATTTCTTTAAGCCATACCGCACATATTCTGGACTGAAGAAATGAAAGATGGGATAAAATGCAAACAAATTAAATTAATAAGAAGACGAGACAAGTAGTAGTAGAGTGGGATGACTGGCTTACGTGATGTGGTTGGGTGACACGCCCATGAAGAAGACGGTCGTCCTGTTTGGGTCAATGTTCCGGTCGACCCACTTGGCCCACGTCATGAGCACCTCCTTGTACGCCACGGGCCGGTCCACCTCCACGTACTCGGTAGAGCCCTGGTCGAACGACCCTTTCCTGTTGATTCGTTCGTTCCGTTCAAACACAAACACACCGTGTCAGTCATATATATGTAGAGCTTATACGCATGCTGTATTTTGGTAGATGTACTACTACTACTACTACTACTACTCACAGGACTTTCATGTCGAGGGTGTTGAGCCACCAGATGTAGGTGTTGAAGATGAGGTAGTCGACGCCAAGCCAGTTGCTGGCGTGCTTGGCGATGGAGTGCCACTGTATGATGCGGTCCGGGATGCTGTGCGCCTTGGGGTTGTCCGAGTTGGACTCCACCAGGAACGGCGCCCAGTAGAACTCAACCGTCGCGTTGTACTCCTGCAGGCACGCGCATGCAAAACCCGGCGCATATTGATTCCCAGGATCACGTACTCACGAGTATTTCAGCGAGTGTGTAATTAGTTGGAGGGGGGGGGGGGTACGTACGTGCGCGTAGAAGACGTTGCTGGAGCCGTTGTTGACGAACTTGGTGAGGGTCTTCTGGCCCTTGGGGATGACGGACTGGACCAGGCACACCATCGACTCCCACTGGTTGCGGTTCAGGGAATCCCCCACGAACATCAGCCGCTTGTTGCGCAGCCGCTCGAGCAGCAGACGCGCGTCGAACCTGCAGTTTCACCGTGTTCTTCGTTAGACTTTTCAACGTTGGATTGCCATTTTGCCACGAACTACTGCACCGAACAGAGCGGTAGTACCGCCTGCACGAGAAGTAGTATATTCCCGTCACCCTGGGCGAATAATTTGACGTGCCTGATCGATTTTAGTATTTGCTGCTTCAGCTGCCAGATCCTTGTATTAAGCCCAAGCGTACTTAAACCCCACGAGACTAACGGGAGAGTACAGTCCTGTCTCCTGTGCGGCTGTGCCGCACACACGGCTTACTACTGCTCTTGCTCCTACTCCATTCTGCCTGCACAAATCTCGAACCTTCTATTAATGTATCTGACACGCTACCTTTATTTGCCCAAAAAGTATTCCTACGAGTACGAGTGGTGTTTTTCTCCAAGTTCATTACTACTCGGGCGTATGGAGGTGACGGACACAGAAAACGGTAAAAAACCGGCAACAGTTTCCTTCCGGAACCGGGGGAGGTTCCTGAAACCGACGATGATCTCCGGCGCGTATCAATGCGCGTGCCGCGCCCGCTGACAAACGAGCCATCTGGCCTCGCGTTCCGGCACGCGAAATCCCGAATTGCAAACCCCCCAAAATGGCTCAAAAAACGGCGTCAAACGAACAAGAAAGAACGTACCGCGGGAGGTCGCAGTCGGTCGGCTGCCATCGCCACTTCTGGTAGGAGTCGTCCCGGCGGCCGTTGCGCATGCAAGTGACCTGCTCCGTCAGGAACTCGCACTGCGCCTCCTTGTACACCGGCGCGTTCACCTCGTCGTACACCCAGTTGCCGCGGTACAGGTCACACGTCTCCGGCACGCTCACCACAGTCCTCAGCGCCGCCGTCGCCGCAGCGGCTTTCGCCGAGGCAGCCTTCTCGGCTGCCTCCTCGTCCTCACGCCGCTTCGCCTCCTCCGCGCCGCCTTCCTTCACGCTCGGGAGCGTCACGTCCCTGTCCTTCTCTTGCCCCTCGTCCACATTGCCGCCATTGACGTTGGGATGGATATTGGCGGCCACCTCCCCCGTGCTATTGCTGTAGCCGGCGGCGCCGCTGGCCGCCAGGGCCTCGGAGGCGGGAGCGTCGAGGGCCCGCACGATGACCTCCCCCCCACGCTTGGCGAGGGTGTTGACGGCGAGGTGCGCGACGGCCTCGGCCTCCTGGAGGAGGTGGAGGTCTGGGGCCTTGGCGCGGAGCGCGCCGGCGCCGAAGGGGAAGTCGGCGATGGACTTGATGTCCTCGTTGTACAGGAACGTCGCGAACACGAAGAGCGCGAACACCACCGCTGCCAGCGACAGTGGTGCGCCGTTCTTGCGCGCCGCCACGCCGGCCCCCAGCGCCGCCTGCTTCATCGCGAACGGCGCCGACGCGAACACCGACTTGCGCCGCTGCTGCATCTTCGGAGATCCCGGGCGCCCTGCCGCTTCCGCGCTTTAAAGAAACTTACCGCCCCCCACCACCACCCAGCCTTTTGTTTGGACTTTTGGGGTGGCTTGTAACCCCAGGAAAGATTAAGAGAGTAAAAAACGCTTCTTTGTTTTGCTTTCCTCTCCCCCCTCCCTCGCTCTCTCTCTCTCTCTCTATGAAATGAAATGGAGCTTCTTCTTCTTCCTCCTAGTTCTTGTTTGCTGTGTCTCCTCTCCTGCCTGTCCTTCTCGCCTGGCTACCTCTCTCTCCTATATATGTGTCGATCCCTTTACGAGTTTGGTGCCTTTTGTTGGATGCTCGCCTTTTCTTTGCTTCCCTTTGGTATGTTTGGTTTGGTTCGCCTGCTTTCTTATTTTATGGCTGTGGGGATCTCTTCTCTCCACCAACACTTCTGATTCTAGTAGCAGTAGGATTGGTTCTCCTTCCCTTCCTATGTAGAGGGAGAGAGAGAGAGAGAGAACTGGGGGTGGGTCAAATGAGTAACATGCAAGATTGTAAAGCTTCCATGCATGGGAGGTTAGGAGGTTAAGCTGTTGTACGTGTAACACCCATCTGGTTCTTGCCTTGTTGGTGTGCATGTATTCTAGTATTTAATTGTTGCTTTTTTTAGGGAAATGGTATGTTACTCATATACCACTTAAATCGTATGATGATACATCTTTATTAATTTAAGCATATTTTAATAATGATTATAAGATATTCCAAAGTGAGTTCTATGAAAAATATCATTAAAATCCACTTTTTATAGCAAAATTTGTGTATATACTTTTTATATAAAAAGGGTATATAGAAGAAAAAAATAAAAACAGTAATGATTTTTTTCAATCAAGTCATATTGAAGTATCTTATAGTTGATATTTAAGATACTAAAAGCGATAAAAAATATAATATACTTTCGTTTAAGTGATATATTGGAAGAGAGAGTATATGCTCCGAGATATATATATATATATATATACACACAGGCATAGTTGTACGTATGGTTGCAAGTATTTATGTTTGTTTATGCGATGGAGCGGTTAGACTGTGGCTGTCTGGCCTGGGGTGGGAGGGAGATGGCGAGAAGGGGAAGCAAGCAATGGCTAAAGCGCAGAATAGGCAGCCCCACCCCGGCGGGGGCGGCTACGTCACTGCCCCTTTCGTATTTCTGGAGAAGATACTCGTGTATTTGGATGTATCACCACTCAGATATTATGTGCTCGATTTGTGTTCTTTACACATCAATAATGTTGGAATGAATTTGACAACGATGCGGTAGCTGAATTGTTCAGGCTTCGGAGTTCAGAATCTTCAGTAGTGTTGCTGCAGGGAAATCGCAAGCTATCTGATTGTACATATCAGTAGTGTTGGAGAAATGGGACTACTAGGGTTCCAAATTAAAACGATGAATGGTTTATGGAGATCGGAGAATTGTCTGGGTGCTGTTTTGTTCAGATCAATTTTGGAGAGGAAGTCCTGACGAAAACATTACTGAAGATTCTGAGAAATACTCTGTTCGTCAACTACTTGGTAGTACGTAAAACAGATTAAATTCGTGAAGAAATTTTGTTATTCATGCTCAGGAGTTAATTTGATAACTTCAAGCACAAAATTAATATATGAAGGATAAAGTTGAGGTCACAGGAATAGTTTTGCAAAAAGGTCAAAATATTGGTGTATCTCTCATACTAGTTTGTTGTCCTGTTTCTATAGACTAACACATTTTTCAGTCCTAGTCATTGTTTTCTGTGAATGCTTAAATAATTTCCAATCTTCTCACGCCAGCTCTTCTTAGTTAGTACGGCTATAGAGGAAAAGCACGCGGCTACGACCGGACGCTCGGCCTACGAGCGCACAAAGCGCTGGTGCGATCCCGACCATCCGAAGGCGATCGGACGGGACACAATTTGGGGGCGACGTGGCCAGGCCGGGAGGAGGCGCTTTTCTTCGAGAATTAACAGTAGTAATGCTACATTATATGCTGCTACAGTACACAAACGGTACATTGCCAGATATTGGACCATAACACTTTACTACTGTTTTAACATCCAGGTTTCTGACAGCGACCCAGATGAGAATGCCCTGTGGAAACTATCTTCTACAGTCTCCTAGTGGAGGGTACAGTACACTTTCTACTTCAGCTTACGTACGACACGCATTGATGGTCCGTATATTACAGTGTTCAGAAACTACTCACCTAGCTGGCTGCTATCAATGAAATCTCCCCTTGTTCTTCAGCTCTCTCATGAACACCGACCGTAGTCACTGATTGTTTTTAACAGAACCATTAGGTTCATACAACCTTCAGTCCATATACGCCACGCTCTACATAGTTTAATCTTTCCATAAGTATCTGTTAGAGTACATATCACCATGCACCGGTCCTGTAGCCCGTCCGGCACATACAGGCCATACATAGCAACCACCGCTAGATTAAGGAAAAGCTAAAAAATACTATAGCGTTAGTTCCATTTCTAATGGGATAGGTAGAGACCTTATGATATATTGTATCAGATGGCATTAGGAATTCCCACCTCTCTTTCCCATCCACATCTAGTGCTTCCTCTTCACGCAGTCAACTAAGCACCCACCTCCTTTCCTCTTCTCTCTCTTCCCACCGGCAATCTATTGCCCAATCCACCAACGACAATGATGGATCTCACCACCCGTGGCCATAATATGAACCGATGCATCGGCACAGTGCCCCGACTTCCTAGACTAGCCCAACCAACCCTGGATCTCACAACAACAGCCTTGTACCGCTAAAGTTGATAGATCCTTCGGGAATGGAGAGTGGGGGCGCTGACGAGGAGTCCCCGGGGCCGAAGCCGTCGGCGCCGCGGTATCGCCCGATGGAGTCGCACGACCGCGCCGTCGTTCAGATGGTGTCCATGGAGTCCGGATCCTCTGCCGACGCCTCCACTGTGCCAGGTGATGGCATGACACATATTTCGCGTTCATTTCGTGTGTAGTTTGTTTGTGGGGAGGCACACTTGTGTGGGGATCATCAGCACAGTTGATATGGATTTGCCTAGGCCTTGCATGCTTCAACGGCGTCGGGCATGGTCACAGCGAGCAAGCGCGTGGCCAATATGGGTGAGGGGGCACGAGCGCGACCATGGTGGGCAAGCGTGGTGTAATGGCCACCGAAGTAGTTTCATTGGTTGGTTGGCGGAGATGCAGTGTCATTAAGTTTCATGAGGTTTCACCCCAAGTTTCATGAAGTTTCATCCCAAGTTTCATCGTGTTTCATTAAGTTTCATTAAATTTCATAAAGTTTCATCCCAAGTTTCATGAAGTTTCATCCCAAGTTTCATCGTATTTCATCAAGTTTCATATAGTCTCATGAAGTTTCAATCCCAAGTCTCATGAAGTTTCATCGTGTTTCATCAAATTTCATGTAGTTTCATTAAGTTTCACCTCATGTCTTATGAAGTTTCATTAAGTTTTATGAAGTTTCATCCTAAGTTTCGTCGTGTTTCATCAAGTTTCATATAGTTTATGAAACTCCATGAGACTTGAGATGAAACTTCATGAAACTTAATGGAACTGACTGAAACTTGCTCTTAAAAATATGAAGAAACAATTATATTTGATAAAACTTAATGTGATATGTCCCAAAATAACCGAATAAAACCAGTCGAAACTTGATGAGACATAATAAAACTGCATGAAACTGAGTGAAACTTGCCCCACAAAATATAGAGAAACAGTGATACTTGATGAAACTTAATGAAATATGTCCCAAAATAACTTCATGAAAGGATGAAACTTTATGAAACTTCATGATACTTGTGATGAAACTTCGTGAAACTTAATGAAACTGCATGAAACTGGGTGAAACTTGCTCTACACAATATGGAGAAACAATAATACTTGAGGAAACTTAATGAAACATGTCCCAAAATAACTTAATGAAACTTGATGAGACACGATGTCACTGTTGAAAACGTACTTGTCCTAGACAAAAAGATAAAACTTTATGAAACTCTATGAGACTTGGGATGAAACTGCATGAAACTAGGGAAAACTTGCTATACAAAATATGGAGAAATAATGATACTTAATGAAACATGTCTCAAAATAACTTCATGAAGCTATATGAAACTTGATGAGACATAATGAAACTAGGTGAAACTTGCTCTACAAAATATGGAGAAATAGTGATATTTGATGAAACTTAATGAAATATGTCCCAAAATAACTGAATGATACTAGTTGAAACTTGATGCGACACGATGTCACTATTGTCACTATTGTGCTCGTTGAAAAGATTTGAACATGTGTAGGATCAAGGTTAACCGACTAGAGGGGTGTGAATAGGAGGTTTTTAAACTTTTTAGCAAATTAACAATTTAAGCCAATTATGAATTATGTCTAAACTAGATACAATTCTAGCTAAGTAATTTAATACAAGATAAATGCTAGAATTGTAAATGCGGAATAAGTAAAGATAAGAATTAACCACAAAGGAGACAATGATGTTTTCCCGTGGTATCGAAGACTTGCCGGTCTTCACTAGTCCACGTTGAGGAAGCTTGAATGAATCAAGCCGGTTCCACGAATTAAGCCTTCCCTAGATCACTATTGGTTGTCCTTCCTCCACTCCGGAGATGGTGAACAACGAACCACTCACAATCTTGGCACCGGGCCTCTTCACAAGCTTCTTGAAGAGATCACCGTGCTCCCACCACCAAGCCGTCTAGGAGTTCAGCAAAACTCCAAGAGTAATAAATCGATGACCTTCGTTTGATGGCACTCAAGTGCAAATAGATCAACTAGAATGAGTGAATGCACTTGAATTGGCTCAACTACCTCACAATGAATACACAAGTGTATTTGAGGTGTTGAATGAATGCTCAAGGCTCTAAGGATGTTAGATGAAGAGTTTACATCTGTCTTAGAGCAGGTGGAGGGGTATTTATAACCCCCACAATAAAATCCAACCGTTATGAGAGAAACCCCAACTTTTCAACGAAATGCGGTACTACCGCCAACCATGGTGTGATACTACTGCTTCTCACCAACCACTCTGTAACAGCTACAACAGGAGCATTAACTGCCTCTGACATAGTTGTTTTAAACGAGGCGCGGTACTACCGTCAACTATCATGCGGTCATACCGCTCAGCCCGGTCGTACCGCATAAAGGAGCGGTACTACCATTCTCAAGGTTTTCAATCTCAGTTGAAAAGGGTGTTTCTCTGGAATTTACGTACCGTCACATAAAATTCAAAACTACTGTGGAGCGGTAGTTTCGCCATTAAAGCTCCGGTACTACCGCACCACTGAATTGAACAGGCCCACCCAAACACGCTAGCCACGTGGACGGCTCAGATGAAATGGGCTATTCGGACCATGCGTTTAAACCACACGATCTTGAACTTTTCTGATAGTCCGAACGGCCCACGGTAGTACTGCCAAAGAAAGTGCGGTAATACCGCTAAGTGGTAGTTCTGCTAGGCAAGCACCGGTACTGCCGTTTGCCAAGAGAGCACAAGAGCTCCAAAAAGAGGCTCCCTGGAAAATACGTTCCGCTTCAATTTTCCGGAAGTACCGTAGAGCGGTAGTACCGTTTAAACAACAGTGGTACTACCATTCCAAGGATTTTGCAAATTTAACCAAAATGGAGTCTCTCTGGATTTTACGTACCGTCAACTAGAAAACGGAATTACCGTGATGCGGTCGTACCGCTCCACAAATAAGTTGACATGCACGTTTGAACTGCACACGTGGACTCTCCAGATTAAATGGGCTGTTCGGACCAAGTGTTTAAACCACACAATCATGTCATTTTCGGACGGTCCGAACGACCCACAATAGTACCGCCAAGAGATGCGCGGTCATACCGCTCTAAGCGGTAGTTCTGCCAGTTAGCCTCCGGTACTACCATTTGTACAGTCAATTGTACAGAGAGCTTTCAAATTCAAATTCAAATGCATGCATGATCCTAAATTGATCCAAATGGCACAAGAACATGCTATCAAGCTACTAGTCATGATCCCTCTTAATAGTACGGCATTTAACCTATAATCCATTCTTCCAACCATTTCTCCTAAGACCGACAAAATATAAAAAGGACCCTAAACTATTTGTACCTTGTCTTTTATCCAAAAGACCTTCATGTTGTCCTTTAGCATGCATTTTCAAGGCATCAAATTCACCAATGGGACTTAACCTTGTAAATACTCAATAAACATGTTAATCCCATATTCACATATTATCATTAATTACTAAAACCATTTTTAGGAGCCTAGATGCTTTCAATCTCCCCCTTTTTGGTAATTGATGACAACACAACTAATATGTGAGCAAGATTGTTTTGAATATACCCATTGTTGTGAGACAAGTGTATATTCTTTTGATGACTTAACAACAAAATAATTCTTGCAATGAGCTCAAATGAGTTTAGAGAATTATTTTCTTGTTAAAGCCAAAGTAAAGAAAGCTCCCCCTAAACATGTGTATATAAATGATAGAGAGTTTTTGCAAACACATGTATAGATTTTTAGAAATTTTGGTGGAGATTCTTTTGGTTGTTTTGAACTTGAGGAAAATGCAACAGTATAAAATGACCAAAGTAGAGATTGCATTTCAAGAGAATAACATAAGCATAATATTGATCAAGTTCAACAAGATAACAACCATAACAGTATTTAACCTATTACAAGCATTTAACCAAAACAAGTTCAACATCAACACACAAGACACATAGAGTATATTATAATAAGTCTAGCCTCCCCCCTCCTAAATCTTTCTTCTCTTCTACTTCTCCCCCTTTGGCATCAAAGTACCAAAAACATCTTATGCTACTGGATCTTGAGGAGGAAGAGGAGCTGGATCTTGAGGAGCTGAAGCTTGGTCTTGAGGAGATGGAGCTTGAGGAGCAGGGGCTAGATCAGCTGGGGCTAAAGGAGCAGCAACAAGAGCCAAAGAAGGACCAGCTGAAGTAAAGGAAGCCCTTGGAGGTGGAGGACGACGAATGTAACGCTGATGAGTAGTCATCATCTTCTCCATAGCATCAATACTTTCTGACAGGGCAACTATCCTATTGTGAGTTTCATTTTGAAACTCAAGCTGTGCTGTCCTCATCTCCTGTTGAGTGACCTTAACTTGCAGCAGATTATTGAGGATCAACTGTTGATTTTGAAGAATTTGAGCAAGTGTCACTTGACCTTGAGCACCACCTGCAACTGCCTCCTCTAGAGCATCTTCTTCTTGCTCACCTCTCTAAATTGGAGGACCTTCCCGAGGCTTGTATGGCTTGTGGGGAGAACCCAACCCTCCATGATACTCAAACTTGCTAAGTATCAAAGCCATAATGTAGGGAGCATGGTAAATCCTTTTGACTCTATCATTCTTTGAATTGACTATGCCCCTCATAATGACTTCCACCACATCAAATTTCCTTCCATTCATGATGTTGTCAATGATATTCCAAGCATGTCCTCTTACTGCATCAAAGTTTCCACTTTTTGGAAAGAACGTATGATTAATAATTGGAATAATTCAGAATCTACCCCAGTGAATAGATGGATTTCAGAATTTACCCCCCTATGTGTCTATGACATGTGGGCCCTGGACCCACATGTCATAGACACATGGGGGGTAAAATCTGAAATCCGTCTATCCCATGAGGGCAGATTCTGAAATCCCCCTTAATAATTCTATTAATCAAACTTGGAATGGGCTTGAGACCATGGATCTTTCTTGGGGTATATCTGATAGCTGGATCATAAAAATCTGTCCAAGCAGGAGCAAGCAATGTAGGGCTGTCATAGAGTTTATCCCATGATCCAGATTATGTTCTCAAAACACGCTCAAAGTCATCCTTAGTGCACTCCAAACATCTAGTCATTGTCATCCATTTCATACTAGAAAGATCCGGAGACGCATGGACAATGGCATAGAATTGTCTTATGATCTCATCATCGTAGTTATTCCTTAAAGCTACGAGATCATGAAGACGGACTCGCTGAAACATCTGGTACACTCCATTATATTTGTCCAAGGAGTTGATGTGCTCCCACTTGATCTATTTATGATTTGCAAACTTCCTGTGAGGACCATATAGTTGTTCATATACTTTCTCTTGAAACTTTGTGTGGAATCTCAGATTGATGGAGTTTGAAGAGAAGAGATACTGATTTATATGTCTCTTGATGGCAAACTGATCAGCAGAAATCATTCTCAAATCAACTTGAGGTTCTTCTTGTTCTCCCATTTTTTTCATCTGATCCTGCTAGATCTTCTGATGCATTTGATTCTGTTTCAGGTTCTGGCTCATTGTTGGATGGGCTGTCCTCAGGTTCAGGGTCATTGGCTGCAGGTCCTTTGCCCTTGTCCTGTGTTTCCTTTTGGCAAACTTCTCTAGTTCTTTGAGCCGGTGCTGCAGGAGGTTGAGAGGACGAAGAGGATTGACCTCTACTGGCGCCAACAGACTTGCGAGAAGTACCTCTGGTCCTTGGCATCTTTAAGTAGAAAGGATAGGTCACAAGGAGTTCAAAAGATCAAACAAAATAGAATTAATTTGAATGGAATGTTATTTTTTATCTGTCAGGATAATCGGTAATACCACCGTTCTTGGTCCGGTACGACCGCATCGCGGTAGCACCGTGCTCAAGACAGCGGTAGAACCGCATTTCCAAACTGAGTTCTAGGGCTTTAATTTCAATAAAATTTGTGATGTTTCTCTTGGTTCGTATCCATGGAATAGATGAATGAACATCATAAAACATCACATTTGACTATTTGCCCAACTAGAACTTCAAATAAACATCCACATTCTAAATTAACCCTAAAATGTGACTTAGGGTTCCAAAACTAGGTAAAACAAAGATCAAAAGAGGTTTTACCTTGAGGATTGAGGGAAATGAACCCTAGAGATGCAAGGAATCAACTAGAACGAAGAATCACCAAAGAAATTAGTGGAATTTGCAAAGGGGACTTGAAGTTCTTCGGGTTGGAGAGAGAGAGGCCAAGAGGAAAATGAAACGGTGAGAGGTGCGGTTGGACCGTTTCGGGAGTGAAATAGGCACGAAGAAGTAACTGCACAATAGTTAATGCCCAAAAATGAACTGACGCGGTAGTAGCACTACTTTGCCGCCGTAGTATCAAGATCATGACCATACCGTGATTATAACGCTGGTTATACCAAGATCATGATCGATCGCTTAATCCGCCGGTAGTTCCAATTTTCTTGGAACTTTTAGGATTTGACTTTGGATTTAAGAATTATCCAAATGATCCTTAGTTTTGCACTCAAACAAATATCATTTAGAATCATTATGCATTGAATAGACTAATGTCTATTTAAGAACATAATTTTTTATGAACATAATAAACTTTAATAATTGTTTTGAAAATATTTCATAAAAGACTTCAAATAACACCAAATGAAGCAAAATGCATGAAGCAAGAATTCAACCAACATTTGAATAGTCTATAACATTTAATTCATTCCTCAATTTGCAAAAGCAGCCTTCATCTAATGGTTTGGTGAAAATGTCCGCTAATTGGTCTTCGGTTCGGATGTGGCTAATTTCAATATCTCCCTTACTCACATGATCTCTCAAGAAATGGTGGCGAATATCTATATGCTTGGTTCTTGAGTGTTGGACGGGATTATTGGTTATTTTCACAGCACTATCATTATCACACAAAATAGGTATTTTATAAAATTTAATTTCATAATCTATCAAAGTTTGTCTCATCCATAGCGATTGAGCACAACAACTACCCGCAGAAACATATTCGGCTTCGGCGGTGGATAATGCTACATAGTTTTGTTTCTTGTATGACTATGATACTAAGGATCTTCCTAAAAATTGACAACTACCCGAGGTGCTTTTTCTATCCACTTTACAACCCGCATAATCGGAATCCGAATATCCAATTAAATCAAATTTAGCACCTTTGGGGAACCATAGGCCAATGCTAGAGGAATGCTTTAAATATCTTAGTATTCTTTTAACGGCCATCAAATGACACTCTTTTGGAGTTGCTTGAAAACGTGCACACATGCGAACACTAAACATAATATCGGGTCTAGATGCGGTAAGATAAAGCAAGCTACCAATCATAGACCTATAAAGCATTAAATCTACCGGTTTACCTCTCTCATTTAGGTCGAGATGACCGTTGGTTGCTATGGGAGTCTTGATGGGTTTTGCATCCTCCATGCCAAATTTCTTGATCAAGTCTTTTGCATACTTTGTTTGGCTCACGAAGGTTCCATCTTTGAATTGCTCGATTTGAAGTCCAAGGAAATAGCTCAATTCTCCGATCATAGACATTTCAAATTCCCTAGACATCATGTCACCAAACTCTTTGCAAAAATCTTGATTAGTAGACCCGAAAATAATATCATCAACATAAATTTGAAAAACAAAGAAATCATCATCTAAAACTTTAGTAAATAAAGTTGAATCAATTTTCCAGATTTTGAATCCTTTTGAGACTAGAAAATCTCTAAGGCGTTCATACTATACTCTAGGAGCTTGTTTAAGACTATAGAGCACCTTGGAGAGTTTATAGACATGATTTTGATTCTTTGGATCTCCAAAACCGGGAGTTGTTCAACAAAGACAAGTTCGGATATTTTTCCATTTAGGAAAGCACTTTTACATCCATTTGAAATAATTTAATATCAAAGCATGATGCAAAAGCAAGTAATATCCGAATTGACTCAAGTCTAGCTACAGGAGCAAATGTTTTACCAAAATTCAAACCTTCGACTTGTGAATAACCTTGAGTGACCAACCTTACTTTGTTTCTAACAACCAAATCATTCTCATCTTGTTTGTTCCTAAAAACCCATTTAGTACCAATGACGTTGTGTTCATTGGGTCGATCCACCAATGTCCAAACTTTATTCCAGGTGAAGTTGTTGAGTTCTTCATGCATTGCATTCTTCCAATCCAGATCTTCAAGTGCTTCTTCTATGGAAGAGACAAAAGAGTAATGTTCACAAAAAGAAGCAATACGAGAGCGAGTTTGAACACCCTTACTTACATCACCCAATATTTGGTCTATTGGATGATCTTTAGTAATTGCATTGTGGATTCTTGGTGGTAGATTGGATGGTTAATCATCTTCCTTATTGTCCTCTTCATCAATTTGAATTTGATTTGTGGAAGAGGTTGGAGGTTCAATTTGGGTGGAAGATGATGGATCATCCTTAGGCTTGATGTCACCAATTTGCATGTTCTCCATGACTTTTATTAAGGCTTCATCACCTACATCATCCAAATTCTCATGCTCTTCTTGAGAGCCATTAGTTTCATCAACTTGCACATCGTGCCTTTCTTCAACTAAACTGGAGTTTTGGTTAAAGACACGATAAACATTGCTATGACAAGAGTAACCAAGTAAGAAACCAACATCATAACGACTAGCAAATTTTGAAAGACGAACATCCTTCTTCAAAATATAATATTTGCAACCAAATACACGAAAATAAGAGATGTTCGGTTTTCTTCCAACAAGAAGCTCATATGAAGTCTTTCTCAAAAGACGATGCAAATAAAGACGATTTATGGCATGACAAGCGGTGTTAATAGCTTCCACCCAAAAACTATCGGAAGTATTGTATTCATCAAGCATTGTCCTAGCCATTTCAATTAATGGACGATTTTTCCTTTCTACTACTCCATTTTGCTCCGGAGTGTAGGTTGTGGAAAGTTCGTGCTTTATTCCAAGTTCATCACAAAAGTCTTCAACTTTAGTATTCTTGAACTCGGAACCATTTTCACTACGGATTTTCTTAATTTTGAAATCAAATTCATTTTGAACCCTTTTTGCAAAACTTTTAAAAATACTGGAGGTTTCACTTTTGTCATCTAGAAAGAATACCCATGTGTATCTAGAGTAATCATCTACAATGACTAGATAATAGCTATTTTCCCCGATACTCTTATAGGTTGTTGGCCCAAACAAATCCATATGTAAGAGTTCCAATGGTCTATAGGTTGACATGATACTCTAGGAAGGATGGGAATTAGCGACTTATTTACCAGCTTGATAAGCACTACAAAGTCTATTTTTCTCAAACTTCACATCTTTCAAGCCAACAACTAAATCATGTTTGAAAAGCTTTTTAAGTTGAATCATTTCAACATGAGCTAGCCTTCTATACCAAACCAACTCAATGAGGTTTTTACAATTAAACAAGTTTTTAAGCATGATTCATTTGAAATAAAATCAATCAAATAAAGATTTCCAAATCTAAAACTTTTGAAAACTAAAGAGTTATCTTTTGCATTTGAAATTGTAACACCTTCATTAGAGAATGAGCAAATTAAGCCAAGATCACAGATTTGAGCAACCGATAGCAAATTGAAATATAATGATTCTACTAAAGAAACATTGGAAATGGAAATGTCATTTGAGATAGCGATTTTACCACATCCTATTACCTTTCATTTGCTATTGTCACCAAATGTGATCTTGTCAACTCCTTTATCATTCTTGAATGTGGTGAATATCTTTCTATCACCGGTCATGTGTTGAGTGCATCCACTATCAAGCACCCAATGTTTTTCATCGGTTTTATAGTTCACCTACAAAACAAGAATCAAGCTCTTTTAGGTACCCAAATTTATTTGGGTCCTTGGAGGTTAGTGACAAAGGATTTAGGCACCCAAATAGCATTCTTTTTAGTGCCTAAAATTGAAGTGCCAACAAATCTAGCAATGACTTTACCATCTAGCAATGTCACCAACGTCTCGTACTTGTCCGGTAGAGCTCTAAGGATCTTGTGCACAATGCCAACATCAAGAAGGTTAGTACCAAGGCCTTTGAGCTCATTCACAATGTTGTTGAGTCGTGAATACATCTCATTGATGTTTTCATGAGGCCACATTACGAATGTCTCATATTTAATCCAAAACCTACGCAATTTGGCTTCTTTGACCGATGATGTTCCCTCATGAATTTCGGAGAGGGTGGTCCAAATTTCATGAGTAGTTTCAAAGTTGCTCACTCTATTGAACTCATCCACGTTCAAAGCACTAAAGAGAGCGTTCATAGCTTGGGCATCTAAATGAGCATTACGTGTCTCTTGATCCGTGGGAATTAGAGGATTAAGAGGCAAGATGTAACCCTCATTTACGATTTTCCAAATGCTTGGACTCATGATCTTTAAATAAATTGACATTCTAATTTTTCAATAAGCATAATTAGAACCATCAAACAAAAGAGCATTTCCTATAGCAATTCCCTCACTAGCCATCCTTTTCTCTCTTAGACGGTTAAGCCTAAAACAATGAGAGACCAAGCTCTGATGCCACTTGTAGGATCAAGGATAACCGATTAGAGGGGGGTGAATAGGAGGTTTTTAAAAAATTTAGCAAATTAACAATTTAAGCAAATTATGAATTATGTCTAAACTAGATACAATTCTAGCTAAGCAATTTAATACAAGATAAATGCTAGAATTGTAAATGCGGAATAAGTAAAGATAAGAATTAACCACAAAGGAGACAATGATGGTTTCCCGTGGTATCGAAGACTTGCCGGTCTTCACTAGTCCACGTTGAGGAAGCTTGAACGAATCAAGCCGGTTCCACGAATTAAGCCTTCCCTAGATCACTATTGGTTATCCTTCCTCCGCTCCGAAGATGGTGAACAACGAACCACTCACAATCTTGGCACCGGGCCTCTTCACAAGCTTCTTGAAGAGATCACCGTGCTCCCACCACCAAGTCGTCTAGGAGTTCAGCAAAACTCCATGAGTAATAAATCGATGACCTTCACTTGATGGCACTCAAGTGCAAATGGATCAACTAGAATGAGTGAATGCACTTGAAATGGCTCAACTACCTTACAATGAATGCACAAGTGTATTTGAGGTGTTAAATGAATGCTCAAGGCTCTAAGGATGTTAAATGAAGAGTTCACATCTGTCCTAGAGCAGGTGGAGGGGTATTTATAACCCCCACAACAAAATCCAACCGTTATGAGAGAAACCCTAACTTTTCAGCGAAATGCGGTACTACGCCAACCAAGGTGTGGTACTACCGCTTCTCACCAACCGCTCTGCGACGGCTACAACATGAGCATTAACTACCTCTAACATAGCCGTTTTAAACGCGGTGTGGTACTACCGCCAACTATCATTCGGTCATACCACTCAGCTCGGTCGTACCGCATAACGGAGCGGAAGTACCGTTCTCAGGGTTTTCAATCTCTGTTGAAAAGTGTGCTTCTCTAGAATTTACATACTGCCACATAAAATTTGGAACTACCGTGAAGCAGTAGTTCCGCCATTAAAGCTCCAGTACTACCGCACCACTGAATTGAACAGGCCCTCCCAAACACACTGGCCACGTGGATGGCTTAGATGAAATGGGCTGTTCGGACCATGCGTTTAAACCACATGATCTTGAACTTTTCGGACAGTCCGAACGGCCCACGGTAGTACCGCCAAAGAAAGTACGGTAATACCGCTAAGCGGTAGTTCCGCCAAGCAAGCACCAGTACTGCCGTTTGCCAAGAGAGCACAAGAGCTCCAAAAAGAGGCCCTCTGGAAAATACGTTCTGCTTCAATTTTCTGTAAGTACCATAGAGCGGTAGTACCGTTTAAACAACGGTGGTACTACCGTTCCAAGGATTTTGCAAATTTAACCAAAATAGAGTCTCTCTGGATTTTACGTACCATCAACTAGAAAATGGAATTACCGTGATGCGGTCGTACTGCTCACAAGGGCGGTCGTACCGCTCCACAAATAAGTTGACATGCACGTTTGAACTGCACACGTGGACGCTCCAGATTAAATGGGCTGTTCGGACCATGCATTTAAACCACACGATCATGTCACTTTCGGACGGTCCAAACGGCCCACGGTAGTACCGCTAAGAGAAGTGCAGTCATACCGCTCTAAGCGGTAGTTCCGCCAGTTAGCCTCCGGTAATACCGTTTGTGCAGTTAATTGCACAGAGAGCTTTTAAATTCATATTCAAATGCATGCATGATCCTAAATTGATCCAAATGGCACAAGAACATGCTATCAAGCTACTAGTCATGATCCCTCTTAATAGTACGGCATTTAACCTATAATCCGGTCTTCCAACCATTTCTCCTAAGACCGACAAAATATAAAAAGGATCCTAGACTATTTGTACCTTGTCTTTTATCCAAAAGACCTTCATGTTGTCATTTAGCATGCATCTTCAAGGCATCAAATTCACCAATAGGACTTAACCTTGTAAATACTCAATAAACATGTTAATCCCATATTCACATATTATCATTAATTACCAAAACCATTTTTAGGGGTCTAGATGCTTTCAACATGATACTCGTTTTTTCCCATAAGTGTGCTAGTTTGGTGAAAAAATGATGTTGGGTGAGCCGTACCGTTGAAAAGATGTGGCACGATGTATAGTTATACCGTTGGGTGAGCCTCCCAACGTTATAGCACTGTGTAGCAGCTCCCGCTAGATTATAGGCATGATTTGTATAGCCTTAATTAGCTGAATCTGTTGTTTGTGGTTAGGATCCTAACAAACAGAACTCTGCATAACGTGTATATATACACAGTAACCCATCAATGAATATTATCGTGGAATCCTCCAAAACTATCTCTGTTCTTCATGGTATCAGCCTAACTCGATCCTCTCCCCATATCCCGACGTCTCGTGCACAAGCCTGCATGGCCGACGATGCTCCCCACGATGGGGCCACCGCCCTTGTGGCTGCCATCATTGCTGCTCTTCCGCAGGCCACGCTTGCCAATCCTACTTGCGCCCTCTCCACGATCAACATGCGCACACACATCCCGTTCAAGCTTCATCCTCCAAACTACACGCGGTTGCGCGAACTTTTCCTCACCCTTGTGGGCAAGTTTGGCGCTTCGTGCGACATCGATGGCACGGCTGTGCCTAACTGTAACATCCCAATTTTCTGAGCTTTAAAAATCCTTTGAATAGTTGGTAGAGAGAAAATTCACCATTTGGATTTATTTGAATTAATTCAAAAGCTTAATATTGGACTTTGAGTGAAAAAACAATTTAATATGACTAAAGTCAACATGAACAATGGCCAAAACTATTTTATTTGGATTCTATGTACTTGGATATATTTTCTAGAATTTTCTAGAATTTTTCCAAGTTCATTTGCTAATTTCTATTGCTTATTTGAATTCTCAGTATTTTCTAAAATAGAAAAGGTATTTTAATTCTCAAAACAGTCTTTGGGCCTAAACCCATTCCTTTCCCGTCCCCAATTTTATGCGGCCAGAGCAGCACAAGCATCGCTCATCCCCACGACAGTGGCCCCCACCATCGATCTCTCTCTCCCTCTCTCCACGCGCTCCGCTTCAACCTCCACCGTTCGATCCAGTTTGGACGGTCCGATGGCGTCGTGCCGTGCGGCCGGTCCGAACGTCACCTTGTTTGTGAGCCGTCCGATCAGGGTTGGACGGCCAGATCTTCGCCAGCATATCGCCTCACCCGCTCCTTTTTCCACTCGCGCTCACCCGAGCCTCGGCCTGCTGGCTCCACCCCGCTTCGTTCTTCGTCTCCGAAAACGTCGCGGAGTTTGTTTGCGCTGCCGCACGGCCGTTTGGGCGTCCGTGCCCTAGACGCTCCCGAGCCGCCGCCTATACAAAGGGAGGAAGCCCTCGTCCTCCGCTCCCTTTCCGCCGCCGCCTCCTCGTCAGCGCCTAACCCTAGCCGCCGCAGGAGCCGTAGATCCAATCTCCGCCGCCGCCTACTCCGACGAGCAATTCCGTCGAGCCCAAAGCCGCCGGAGCCTCAACGCCTACACCATCGACATCGCGCGAGCGAGAGGAACCTCGGAGTCACCTTCGTTTCGTCGAAGGAGCCCTCTATCGCCGTCACCGTCGAGCCCGAAGCCTCCCCGCCGCTTCGACCTCGCCGCCGGTTGCCACTGTTGTCCTCAAGCACCCGTGAGCTCACCCCCATGATCCCCTTCGCACCCTCTACCTCCCTATACCACCCACCGCCGGCGACTCACCGCCGTTCACCGGAACCCTTGGTTTCCGTGCGCCGCCGCCCTCGCCGCCGTCCACGTCACCCTCCACCTCAACACTCCCACCTCCGTGGCGCGTGCGTGTCAGCCACGTGGGCGCCGCGTCAGCGCCATGCCAGCCCGAGCCACATCCTACGCCCTCGGTGGACCCAATCCACAGTGCACCCCGCCACTTACAGGTGGGACCCACATGTCAGTGGGGGCACCGTACAGCCAACCCTTTGATGACGCCAGCATTGCGCAATAATCCAGTTTTTCTTTTAAAGAATAATTCGGAAATTCAGTAGATCCAATTTCTAGGGTTTTCTTTAGATTCAAATTTCCAAACCCCATAACTTTTGCATCCTAACTCCAAATCAGTCCATTCAAATTTCTATATTCTTATAAATTCAAGATCTATTTAATGGAGTTTATTTATTTATTTTTTTGAGCTGTTTTGCCTCTGTTATTTATTTAGTTTGTTTGTTTGCTTCGTTTGCGACTAGACTTCGACGCTTTGGGAAGATTTGAAGAAGAAGGAACACATCAAGACCAAGATCAATTCCTAGACCTGTTCCAAGGCAAGTCATGCTTTGACCATGTTGAATCCTAGTTTTCCAAATATTATTTTAATTCAAAGTATTGCATTTTATTTCAAGTAATTATTTAAATGCTCTTGGGATTAGCTATTAAATCCAATCTGTTATGCCTTCCTTGTATAATTGTTATGCCTTGATCCTTTGTCACCCTAGTTGATAATTAGTTGGTAATATTATAGCATCAACGTGGGTTGGTTAGTGCGATTAGATTGCTTAGCCATGCCACGAATCACCTATTCATGTAAAGTGCAATTATTAACTTGACTAAGTGACTATGTAACCTTGTAATAATTTGTGTGTACTATGTGTCTTTGTGGTATGTGCTGCACTTAGATCAACTGGGTGCGAAAAAGGTTTAGACTGAGGCAAGTGGAGGGAACTGTGTGACATGGTGGCTATGTGATATGGGCTTGTGAATCTATGTGTCATATTTATCTGTGTGCCTTAGTTAGAACAATGGAAGTCTTGCCTCGGTCACTTAAGGACTGAACTTTGTGCGCCATTGAACTGAGCCCTCCTGTACGACCACATGTCTGTTATGGGATGGGCCTAGCATAGTAAGATACGAATTCTTGGCATTGGTTGCTCAGGCGGTAGGTTAGGCTATGTGAATAGGGTGGAGGTGTGTGCTACCATGTAGTCGCATCGCGGGACGGTTCGCCGCTTCTCTGTCCAACGGTGTGTGTTGTACCATACACTGTGTATGGTTTGGTATGACATAAGCACACCGGGGGCATCTATGTTAAGATGAAGTTTCTGAAATTCTTTGTTACGATTAGTGCTTGCAACACTGGTTGTATCTTGTGGGTAAAGTGTACAAACTCTGCAGAGTGTAAACAATCTATTCGAATAGCCGCGTCCTCGGTTATGGACAATGCTCGGGGATTTCACACGAGGGGTAGATCTTTAAAACTGTGTGGGAAGGGAGCTGTGTGATCTAAATCATATGGCTATGTGAATAATCTGTTTAGGCTGTGTGTGTCCTTGTGAAACCAAATTGTTAAATTATTATTGTTTATTTGTTTTACTCACTTTCAATCTATTATTTGTATTCAACTGCAAAGGTTGCATTTCTGCAAAAGAACCACAAAATGCCATTCCCTTGTAATAAGCCTGCATGTATAACTGCATTTCTGTGGTGTGACTTGCGAGTACGGTGTGTACTCACGCTTGCTTTAAAATAAATCAAGCAGAAGAGGAGGAGTCTTCACCAGCATTCGAGGAGTTTATCGAAGGTGCCTGATTGTGAGGTCTTGATCCCAGTTGGTTGCCTGTGGTGAATCGATGGGATGCCGCTGCCGTTTCTGTTTCTGCTGCTTTATTTCTCTGTTAGCCCTGCGTGGCTTAATAATTGTAAACTCGACCATAAGGTCAAACCATTATTTATTAACCAAAATATTCGTTTATGTTACTATTCGCATGTGTGGGTCGATATTCATCTTTGTTGACACTGTATGCACTAGCGTGATCCTGGGCTAGTGCATTAAACACAGAGGGTCCATAATTGTAATTTTGGTTCCCGACACTAACCCTCCTGATGCGGCCTAGCAGGCCGTCGACTACACCGTGCACTCCCTCCTCTATGCCTCCATCTCCGAGGAAACCTTGACCATCGTCCTCACGCCCGACGCCTCCACCAACGCCATCTGGAGCAGTCTCGAGGGTCTGTTCTGGGACAACAAGACCTCTCACGCGCTGTCTTTGGAGGCAGAGTTCCGCAATCTCGCTCAAGGTGACATGACGATCTTCGTGTACTCTCAACACCTCAAGTCCTACATCGACGCCCTCGCCGGCATCGATCAAGTTGTCACCGATCCCACCCTCATGCTCACTCTCCTCCGTGGCCTCAACGAAAACTTTCGTCATATGGCCTCGATCATCAAGACGAAGACGCCTCTGCCTACCTTTCTTGAGGCTCGGTCGCTTCTTCTCATTGAGAAGTTCGACCTCAAGATTACAAAGCCTAGCCCGGCCTCGCCTCTCATCGCTACCAACCCCGCCGGCCACAACTCCCCCGCCAAGGCTCCATCAGCTGCTGGCTCCAACTCTGGGCCTCCATGGTGTAAGAACAAGGGCAAGCCCTCTGGCGATTTCAACTCCCACACCGGCGGTCACGGCTTTGGGCCTGGCCGCAATTGGAACCGAGGCATTCCCTTCTTCAACCCTTGGAACGACACGTTCCAGATGTGGCCAACGTCCGCCGGCTCTCCTACTCCACCGACCGGCACCCCCAGATCCGCCGGCATCCTCGGTCGCACCCCTGCCCAGGCATTCTTTGCACCCCCGCACGCATCGTTCGTGTACATGGGCGCACCGACTGCGCTCCCCGTTCCCGCCGCAGTAGTTCCCTGGCACACCCTCGCCATCATCATCATGGGGCCAGGCATCTCTCATCCAAGCGATGAATGCCATGAACCTCCAAGGCGGTGGCCCGTCTACATGGTACATGGACTCCAGTGCTTCCTCGCACCTCTCCTCGGACTCCGATAACCTAAACTCCCACCACTCGCAACCTTCCTCATCTCAGATCGTCGTCGGTGATGGATCCTTCCTTCCCATCACCAGTGCCGGCTCTGTCTCCCTCCCCTCCTCCACACGGCCTCTAACTCTCCACAATGTGTTAGTGTCTCCCCGTCTTATTGCCAACTTAATCTCTGTTCGCAAATTCATTACTGACAACAAAGTTTCTGTGGAATTTGACCCCTTTGGCCTCTCTATAAAGGATCTCCACACCAAGATCGTGATGCTTCGCTGCAATAGCTCCGGTGAGCTCTACCCCGTCCTTCCAGCAGCACCTCCGCCACCACGCACCTTGGTCGCTTCCTCCCAAGATGTCAAAATTTGGCATCATCGACTCGGCCACACCGGCCTCCACACTATCTACAATTTAGCTCGCTCTCAAGCAATTTCATGTAATAAAAGTGACAATGCACCATGTCATGCATGTCAACTCGGGAAGCACGTGTGTCTCCCATTTTCATCATCTTTGTCTTGCACTACGAAAGCTTTTGAAATCGTTCATTGTGATTTGTGGACTTCCCTATTCCAAGTATTTCTGGCAACAAGTATTATCTTGTTTGTTTAGATGATTTCACACATCACTTATGGACTTTTCCTCTCAAACTCAAGTCTGACACATTCTTTGCTGTCAAAAACTTTCATGCGTATGTATTCACCCACCACAGTACACCTCCATCTCCTACATCCAATGCGACAATGGAAAGGAATTTGACAATGAGGCCTCCCGCTCCTTCTTCCTTACGCTTGGCACTCATCTTCGATTTTCCTGCCCGTACACATCCCAACAGAACGGCAAGGCCGAACACATCATTTGCACCATAAACGAAGTCATTCGCACCTTGCTGTTCCAAGCCGGTCTCCCACCATCCTTCTGGGCCAAAGCCCTCCTCACCGCCACACATATTCTCAACAGACTTCCCACGGATTCGTATCAACCTCCGAACCTCACATGAGGCTCTCTTCGGCTCACCTCCCACATATGACCACCTTTGAGTCTTCAGTTGTCGATGCTACCCCAACCTCTCCTGCACTATCCCGCACAAACTCGCACCACGTTCCACTGAGTACATTCATCTCGAATATCCCACTAACCACAAAGGCTATCGCTGCTTTGACCTCTCTACAAACTGCGTGATCATTTCCAGACACGTCATGTTTGATGAGACTTGTTTTCCTTTTGTGACACGTTCCGCCCTATAGTTTTCCTCTTACAGGTTTCTTGACGATGAGCCCTTGGCTGTACTCCCCTTCAGCTCCTCCGTCGCCCGAGCACCACCTGCAACTACGGCTGGGCCTGCCTCACCTGCGGTCGAGTCGACTTTAGCCACGGCTGTGCCTGATCCAGCCGTGGCCGCATCCACGCCATCCACGGCCGCACCTTCGCCAGCCACGGCCGTGTCCCCGCCCACGCCTGCGCTACCGCGCCGCGCCAGATGTTCGATGGTGGCCCGACCACACTCAGTAATCGTCACGCGCACCCAATGCGCACACGCGGCAAGGATGGCATTTGGGTTCCAAAACCTGTATTCGACCTTCAAGCTAACGCACTGCTGGACATCTCTCCAATTCCGAAGTCGTACCGCAGCACGCTCAATGATCCCAACTGGCGCGCAATGATGCTCGACGAATTCCATGCACTGGTGGCCAACAACACATGAGATCTTGTCCCTCCACCGGTCAGTGCTAACATCGTCACTAGGAAATGGATATACCGGCACAAATTCAACTCTGATGGATCCCTCTCTCGTTACAAGGCACCCTAGGTCTTGCAGGGTTTCTCATAGCAACCCAGACTAGATTACGGTGAAACATCCAGTTCGGTTGTCAAACCCGTGACCATTCGAACAGTTTTCTCTCTCGCCTTGTGCTGCGATTGGCCAATCCATCAGCTTGATGTCAAAAATGCCTTCCACAATGGTCATCTCACGGAGACGGTGTATTGTTAGCAGCTGTCGGGATTCATAGACTCCAACAAGCCCGGGCATGTTTGTAGACTGAACAGATCACTTTATGGACTGAAACAAGCTCCTCGGGCATGGTTCACCCGCTTTCAGTCCTCCATTCAGTCCCTCGGCTTCACTGGCTCTAAAAGTGGCTCTTCTTTATTCACTTATCACCATGGTTAGCACACTGCTCATCTTCTACTTTATGTCGATGACATCATCCTCGCTGCCTCCGACACCGCCTTCCTTCAGCGCATCATCGTCGCTCTCTGTCAAGAGTTCTCCATGACGAACCTCGGTCCGTTACACTATTTTCTTGGCATTTTCGCTCACCATACCTCACATGGGCTTTTCCTTTCCCAAGAGAAGTATGCTTCCAAGATTCTGGACCATGCCAACATGACACACCGCAACCCATGTGCAACTCCGATTGAAGCTCACTCCAAGTTGTCCGCCGCCGCAGGTGCACTGATCACCAATCCCACGTTTTACCGAAGCTTGGTTGGAGCTCTTCAATATTTGGCATTCTCCCGTTCGGACATAACACATGCCGTCCAGCAAGTGTGCTTACACATGCACGATCCACGTGAGCAGCACTTTCTTCTGATCAAGCGCATATTGAGGTACATCAAGGGCACCTTGAGCCATCGCCTTCAGCTCACACGATCAACTTCACATGATCTCATCGTCTACTCCGATGCCAACTAGGCTGGGTGTCTCGACACACGGCGCTCCATGTCATGGAACTGTGTCTTCCTTGGCAACAACCTGATTTCCTGGTCTTCCAAGAGGCATCACATTGTCTCACACTCCAGTGTCGAGGCGGAATACCGCGATGTCGCTAACACTGTTGCCGAAGCCTGCTGGCTGTGCCAGCTCCTCCTCGAGCTTCAGCGTCCCCTTCCGAAGGCAACGGTGGTCTACTGCGACAACATCTCCGCTGTGTATCTCTCAACCAACACAGTTCAGCACCAACGCACGAAACACGTCAAAACTGATCTTCATTTCATTCGTGAACGGGTTGCTTTTGGTGATGTTCAAGTTCTACATGTTCGAACAACACTACAATATGCAAACATCTTCACCAAGGGGCTCCCTACGGCGGTCTTCACCGACTTCCGCTCCAGTCTCGCCGTCCGCTCCTCTCCCAACTGACACTGCGGGGGATGTTAGAGTACACATCACCATGCACCGGCCCTATAGCCTGTCCGGCACATACACACCATACCTAGCAACCACCGCTAGATTATATGCATGATTTGTATAGCCTTAATTAGCTGAATCTGTTATTTGTGGTTAGGATCCTAATAGCTGTAAATTCCTGTACAACGTGTATATAGGGGCGGATCCAAGGGCCCTCCAGCCTGGGCAGTTGCCCAGGCTTCATGGGCCACCTCCTCCCTCTACATGGGCCTCGATGCAGCACTTCAGCGCTCGTCGCTTAGCACAGCAGGTCAGCAGGCTCTCCAACTCCAAGTCTCAGCCTACTCTTTGTTCCCCATCCCCAAATCCCCACTCCAAATCCAAGTCTCGCCGAGAGTCCGACACCAGTGACGCCGACACGATGGGGCGATGGTCGACGGCTCCAGCGAGACAATGATGTCATGGCGTGGTATGCGGCGACTCTGGCTGGGCAGACGGCGATTCCGGCCTTCCGGCTCCGGCTCCGGCTCCGGCTCCGGGACCCAGGCAACTAGGTGAGAGCTCTTCGCCTCTTCCCTTTGTTGATTTGTGGGATTTTCTTGCTCCAATCCCACCATGGCGCTGCTCCTTCCTTGGCTCGGGCTCGGGCGTCGGGTGCCTGGGGAGAGCGTGAAGGCGGCGGCGTGTGTGGGAGGCAGGAGGTGCCGGCCGCCAAGGAAAGCGAAGCGATAAAGCCTTGACCAGCAGGCCGGCCGGCCGGGCCAGGGAGGCAACTAGAGCCTAGAGGAGAAAGAGCCGACCGATGGTGGCAAGCGGGGAGCCGCTAGTGGCGGCTATTGTCGGCGTGGTAGGGGCCACCGTCGGCAAGACGGTTGAGCAATGAAAGGTGCATGAGTGATGAGCAGACTGGGCATGAGAGAGAGAGAGAGAGAGAACGGGAAAGCTATAAGAAAGAAGAAGAAGAAATGGCTTGGATGGGTTTGGGTGCTTTCGGCCAGGATCAGGAAGAAATAAGTAGGAGAGACCGAGAGAGAGAGAGAGAGAGAGGGGAATAAATAAATAAATCATGAATGTTCTAGTAGGCCGCATTAAACATCACTATATCAGTATTAGTATATAATTGGGGCACAATTTGTAGCTAAGTTTGTTGCTTATTGGTTAATTTGAAAAAATTAAATGAAATAAAGTAATCAACTACTGCTAGGTTGGCAAATCTGGTAACCTGGTAACAATTAACATGATTACTACTACTAGGTTGGCACATGACGAGAATAGTAGAGTCAAAGTTATATGATTTACTAATTCATTTTTTTTTATCTTGTAGAGTCCCTTACTCTCTTTTAGTTGTGTGATTGGATATTTGGACTTTTGTTGTTGACTCGTCGCAACTTTGGTAGTGTCTAGTGAGTAGTTTGTTATCGTATCTTGTTCTTATTTTCATATATGAACATTTACATGTGTGATTTATCGTATCCGTTATTTTACTTTAAAACTATTGTGGATTTGCATGATGTGTAATTGTGTATCCGATTATCCGATGCTTACGGTTCTCAATAGGTCATAATTACATACTTAGCTTACGGTTTACCCACCATTTGAAAAATTCCTGGCCCTGCCACTGCGTGTATATATACACTGTAACCCATCAATGAATATTATCGTGGAATCCTCCAAACAGCTAATCTGACCTCTAGCTTGTTAAAACATTCGGGCCCAAAAATAATTGCATGAACATAAAGTCATACTGAGCTTGCTCTGATTCTGATCGGTCGAGTGAAGCGGAGCTAGCATTGCTCAAGTAAGCTGGTATGATTTGGTTATAATTGCGGCTTCAGGAGCTAGACTAGGACCAGATCGGTGGACCGTCCCATTTAATTACTCATCGTGCTGATGAACATGAGTGAGTTTTCTCACCTGATACGCCATGCGTTCCTCTATGCTATGTTTGCTACAGTGTCCATGTTTTGCGTCGATGATGGTCACTGCTGTTCTAACTGATCATGAAATAATTTCCAAGCACATCCTAAACTACCAAGAGAGCTAGTTCTCTAAACATGATCAACAATGGTACTTGCATCTCTCTTTGCTAAAAAAATCATGTCTCCTCTTACATGTAACTTTTCTTTCTCTTTTAAGCCTTGTTTCTACATCGAACTGTTCCTCACCCATCAAATCATCAGTCAGATGGATGGCTCAGGTTCAGCTAGCACTGCTGCCGACGTGGGGATGAGAGGATCCACAACTATGGGAGAGATGATCTCAGCTGTCCATAAAGTAGATCAACGGTTAGGGACACCTTCTCGTGCTTCTAGTTGAGTGCATAGTTTTTTTAATGAGTTAATTCCTTATTTGCTATTGGAGGTTGGCGAGCTCTCTAAAATGCCATCGAAAAATTGTTCATTTCTTGTGTGCCACTTGTTCTCAACTTTAATCCCTTCTTTGCCACTTCGGTTAGTTGACCATGGATTTGACCATTCACTTGGACGCGAAAAGACGATTTTGCCCCTAAGTATGCTGAGATCTTTAGGGAATTGTTTGACATAGTAATATAGTTCCAAAAATTATAAAATTTTTAGGGGAAGTTCCTGACATAGTTTAGATTATTCTTTAATTTTTATAGGGTTTTATCTGCAACATGTTTTTCTCTAAAATTCTTTCAAGTTACAACCGAAAATTTAAAGATTTTTAGAGAAAAATATGTTGCAAATAAAACCCTTTAAAAATTAAAGAATAATCTACACTATGTAAAGAACTTTCCATAAAGATTTCATAATTTTTGGAACTATATTACTATGTCAAACAATTTTCTAAAGATCTCAGCCCTAAATAATGCACTTAGGGGCAAAATCGTCTTTTCGCATCCAAGTCAACGGTCAAATCCACGGCCAACTGACCGGAGTGGCAAAGAAGGGATTAAAGTTGAGAACGAGTGGCATACAAGGGATGAGCAATTTTTCGATGGCATTTTAGGGAACTCGCCAACTTCCAATGGTAAATAAGGAATTAACTCTTTATAATCGGCCGATTACTGCATTTAATCGGATCTCGGGGGGTGTTCAGAAGAGACAAACCGGCTCTGAATCTGGCCGGTTTGAATGAATTTTGTCTCAAAAAAATCGAATTTGATTTAATTTTGTTTAGTTGATGAATGAGTGTAGTAATACAAGCCTATTCGAATCAATAGTCTATATGAACATCTTGCTAACTAGCTCAGTTGATGATTTATGTTCGAATTTGAATTTTAAAAATAATTTAAAATCCGAAAAATTAAAAAATTTGGTCAAAATTAGCCAAGATTTTCTGATTTTCAGTACAATCAGCCATACTGGCCCCCCGTTAAAAATTTGTTGCGGATTAAAAAAACCCTGGTTGAATGTGTCCCCAGAGAGTCCGGGTACTGTGAACAAACAGAACCGGGTTGCGTGATTCACGACGTCGGTGCGCTAGACTAAAAGACATCCGGTCAACTTATAGATTACCTAAACTAAAATAGTATTTATTACCTCCTGAATCACGATTATAACGGACTTGAAAGAAAATGGCAGTACTAGTCCAAGCCTTCACATATTCCTCTCTGCAGTTGGACTTGCTGGTACATAATTTTTTTTCGAAGGAAACGGGCAGATAGATGCTCGTTATATCAATAAAGGAATAGAGCAGGACTAAGCCACAGAGTACATGTTAAAATAGAGCCTTAATTAGATGATACAGAATTGCTCCAAGCATTTGGCTCTAGCGAGAGACTACGTTCTACCCTCCTCCTTAATCTTCGTCAAAAGTACTGGCAGGGCGGTTGCTTTGTTGTGGAAAATTCTGGCATTCCGTTCATTCCATATCTCCCAGATGATTAGGATAAAGGACCATGGCCGTCGCTCTCTTTGGGAGACCTCTGTGAGCATAATCTAAGGCTAAACATGATTAGATGACATTAATCCTAGCTCAGTCATGAACACATAACATAATCTTTAGAGCGGAAGCATGATTCACTAACCCGAACTTGAAGATGCCATTGGAGCTATAGATCGGTTGATGTAGAGCAGTGCAGAGCTGTCGGTGGTCGAAGAGAGATGGTGTGGGCGAGGACGGCCGCGATGCGGTCACGACGAAGGCCTTCGGTCTTCGCAGTCGTAGAGGTGGTGGCGGTGTTGCGGCCTTCGCTCACCGTAGCGCCCGTGAGAGATCGGGTGTGTGTGGGATGTCGTAGCCTAGAACTAGGGAGATCCAAAGCTTGCCGAGTCCCCTAATTATATGGCGCTAGGTGAACGGGATCGAAATCAACTTGTTGGTTGCGCCCCCGATCAGGGCGCGAGTGGGACGTGGCCTTTGAATCTCGGGGTTGGTTGTTAGCCGAGATCATCCCAACATTCTCCCCTTTGATCGTAAGGCTAACATCATAAGCCCATTCTCAATAAAACAGCATACCAAAGTAATGCGTCGCATGACCAATGAAGTGTCATACAACCACAATACCTATAGTGTACTATCCTATCTTGAAATGGATATTCATTATACTTGATGGGAGTTGGTTTCCTTTAAGGTCCTTTTATCCAGAATCAGAGGCTTTCCAATAAACCCATGCCGGCAACATGATCACAAAATATATTGGGTGGTAAGCCTTTAGTAAGCGGATCAGCAAGCATTGACTTAGTACTAATATGCTTGATACTAATGGTTTGATCCTCGATTACATCTTTCACAACATGATACTTAATGTCAATGTGTTTGGCGGCACCACTTGACTTGTTGTTACTCGCATAAAAGATCATGGGTTCATTATCGCGATATAAGGTGAGTGGTTTAGAATCTTGTCTACCACTCTAAGTCTCGGGATAAAATTCTTAAGCCATACTGATGCCAAAGAGCCTCATAACATGCCACAAACTCAGCTTGCATCGTTGAAGATGCCGTAAGGGTTTGTTTTGAGATTTTCCACGAGATAACTCCCTTAGCGAGTGTGAAGATATAACCTAACGTGGATTTCTTAGTATTAACACATCCCGCAAAATCCGAATCTGAATAACCAACAACTTCAAGGTTGTCAAAATTCTTATATGTGAGCATGAAATGTTTAGTAGCTTGCATATAACGCAAGACTTTCTTAACAGCTTTCCAGTGGTCCGGTCCTGGATTTGGCTGATATTTGCCAAGCATCCGGTTACAAAAGCTAAATCGTATGCGTACATACTTGAGCATACATAATGCTTCCGACAATTTGAAGCATAAGGAACCGACTTCATCGATCGGTTTCATATTGGTTCCTTGGACATTGAAATGTCCCAAACTTATCGCCCTTAACAATAGGAGCGGTAGCGAGCGAGCACTTATGCATATTATATCTTTTAGTACTCTGTCAATGTATGCCTTCGAGATAAACCTAATACTCCTTTGGACCTATCTCGGTGAATTTCAATGCCAAGAACGTAAGAGGCATCACCAAGATCCTTCATATCAAAATTAGATGAAAGAAATCTCTTGGTCTCATAAAGCATATCTTTATCATTGCTAGCCAATAAGATGTCATCCACATAAAGAACTAAGATGGTGAATTTACTCCTCTTGAACTTAACATATATGCAGTTATCAACTTCATTTTCCTTAAACCCAAAATTCCTTATGACCTTATTGAATTTGAGGTACCATTGCCTTTACGCTTGCTTTAAGCCTTAAATTGATTTCTTAAGTCGACATCCCATATGCTCCTTGCCTTCCATGACAAAACCTTCCGGTTGAGCTATGAAAACGTTTTCTTGCTAGTCGCCATTAAGGAATGTTGTCTTAACATCCATCTGATATAGCTCTAAATCATAATGAGCTACAAGTGCCATAACAATTCTGAATGAATCTTTAGTTGAGATAGGAGAAAAAGTGTCGTTATAGTCAATCCCCTCTCTTTGTGAGAAGCCTTTTGCTACAAGCCTTGCTTTGAACCTTTCGATATTTCCCTTAGAGTCATGCTTGGTTTTGTAGACCCATTTACTGACCCTCTTCGCTTTGACTCGTCGAAATTTCTCTGAAGTCCCATACATCATTAGTGCTCATAGACTTTAGTTCATCCTTTATGGCATCAAGCCACTTAGAAGAATGTTCACTTATCATGGCCTCCTTATAAGAGGTGGGATCTTCTACCTTCCCTATATCATTAATATCCTCATTCATATAAACAACATAATCATTTGGGATGGCAGATCTTCTCTCCCGCTGTGATCTTCTAATAGGTTCAACAGCTATTGCAGGGGACTGCTGAGGCTCATCATTAGGTGCGACATTAGGAATTTCAGAGACCTCAACAGTGGGTGCGACAACGATTCTCACATCTTTGGAGGTGCAACCACGAGGCACGAGAATAAAGATCTCTCGATAAGCGGTGAAGGAACATAAACCGCTTCTCTTGAGATCTATTTTCTGGGCTCCAGTCCTTGTCATTCTCTAAGAACACAAGATGTTTTGTTTCTACAAACTTAGTTATCCTATCGGAATGAAGAAAATCGATACCCTTTGGATCTTTCGGGGTACCTAATAAAATGGCAACTTCTTGTCTTAGGATCTAATTTCCCAATATGTGGATTAAAAATCTTAGCTTCAAAGACGACAACCCCACACTCGTAAATATTTCAAACTTGGTTTCCTCCCATCCATAATTCAAAAGGTGTCTTAGGTCTTGATTTCTTTGGGAACCCGATTAAGAATATGTGCGGCCGTCTTTAGTGCTTCCATCCACAAACCGGTTTGCAAGGTAGAATAGCTAAGCATGCTCCGTACCATATCCATAAGTGTACTGCGGTTCGTCATTCGGCTACCCCATTCTGCCGAGGTTCACACGTGTAGAATCTTGAGCAACAATACCATTTTCTGAAGGAACTTAGCGAAAGGGCGAGAATTTGCCCATAAGGGCATGTCTCCCATAATATTCTCCCCACGATCGATCTTGCCACTTTAATTCTTAGGTTGTGCTGATTTTTAACTTCACCTTAAATATCTTGAATTTGTCAAGTGACTCGGATCGGTCTTTAATGGGAAAGATATAACCATAACGGAGAAATCATCGATGAATGTGATGAAGGAATCAAAACCATCCACCGATGTCACGGAAAAGGACCACAAATATCGGTATGAATTAATTCTAAGAGTCTGTCTTGCGAGTGGCTCCTTCTTTATTTGCTTTACATATTTTCCTTTAATGCAATCAATGCAATGGTGCGAGTTAGAGAAATCTAATGGGTAGAGAATTTCTTCCTTAATGAGGCGCTCCATTCTCCCCTCGAAATGTGGCCTAAGCGAGCGAGTGCCATAGTTTCAAGAAGTCTCATCATTATTTTTACGCTTAGCATCACATACATTCAAAGATACATGAGATTCATTAAGGAAAGTATATAGAGCTTGTCTTGTCTAAAAGCAAGACCAACATTATTTGAATTAAATGCAATAATGCACTTATTGTTACCAAAATTACATTTAAAACCATCATCGTCCAATAAAGAAACCGAAATCAAATTCCTCCTTATGGAAGGAACATAGACTACATTATTAAGACGAAGTATGAAGCCGCTATCTAAAACTAATGAAACAGATCCAACTGATTCAACTTCAGCTTCTTTTCCATCCGCGACTCTAAGACTTCGCTCCCCCTTTCTTAGTGCTCTCACGGTATGGAATCCCCTTTTTTGCGAGCCACTTCAGAAAACCGACACAATCCTTCTAAAAATGCCCCGACTGCTTGCAGAAGTGACATTCATCCCCTTTAAGTGCTCCAGCAGGAGCAACATGTGGCTTAGGTGTATTGTGCACCTTAGGCCCTAACTTATCTGAATTGGGGGAGTAATGCAACTTTTTCTTGGATTTGAAGTCCCCTGAGAACTTCCTTTTGTTAGGACCGCCAACTTATTCACAAGATCTTTCTTTTCAGTCCTTATTCTTTCTTCCTCCTAGACACACATGGCGATTAAATCGCTCATGCTCCATTTATCTTTCTGAGTATTGTAATTTATCTTAAATGCAGTGTAGTCAGAAGGAAGAGAAGTCATAATAAAGTGGACTAGGAAACCATCAGATATCTCCATGTCCATGCCCTTGAGCTTTCCAGCCATATCAGTCATCATCATGATATGCTCTCTTATGCTCCGGACCCGTCATACTTAGTGGTTAAGAGCCTCTGGATTAAAATCTTGGCATAAACTTTAGTGGAGCCTCTGAATTTCTCCTCAAGCTGAAGCGGTACTCCTTAGCATTTTCGAATCTGGATTGCTCCCCGATCCCAAGCGAGATAGAGGTCTTCATGATCATTAGTGACAAAGGTTAGACCGCTCCCATTTTTCAACATTAGCATCATAAGTTTTCTTTTTCTCATCATAATTTTCCTCACCGTCGATGGGGGGAATGGGAGGAGTCACCCTTAACACATAGTCAAGGTCTAAAACTCCAAGGACAACTGAAATTCTTTCTTTCCAAGCGGGAAAGTTGCTTCCCGTAAGCTGTTCAATGTTGTCAATTGTGGCGGCAACATTTGAAGCGTTTATTGCTGCAAAAATTTAAAATAACATAAAGATATATTGCATACAATTAACCCTACGTTGGTTTGATTAACAACATGCAAAACTACAGTTCTAATCCATATCACCGTTGGGCAGAAAATGGAAAAAGAACTTAACAATTTAATATGGCGACACACGACTACAAACAACGTTGGTCAGAATGTAATCATGTGCATACAAAATGCCAAAATAAAACATAAAAAATCTCTAATCAAAATATCTCGTTGGTTCAATTTTAATTAGAGACAAAACATTATACATAATATACTGTTATTGAGCAATTAGACATTAATTAAACAGTGCACTGCTAAACATTAATTTAGTAGATAAGTTAACAGTGCACAAAAATAAAACATTAATCAGCCAGAACTCAGCCGGCCCAAAACAACCACGGTGGCTGGATCTAAACAGACGGCTGAGATGGATCCGGGCAAAACTAAAATGCCTAAAAACCTAACCCTAGGTTTATTCCTCCCATTTCATCTCCCGATAAAACCCAAGGGGCGGCAGCAGCAGGCGCCATGTGCGCGCAGATGAGGTGGCGGCGCGGCGCACCTGGCGGCCTGAAGCGGCAGCGCGTGGGGCATGAGGCGGCGGCACAAGCACAGAGCGCTGAGCGCTGGCTTGAAGCAGCGGTGCAGCCTTGAGGCAGCCTTGGCAGCCAGCCGCAGCCGACGCGGCGAGCGCCAAGACAGGAGCGGCCGGATCGGCAACTTGAGGCGGCACCGCTGCAGCCCTGCTCCCCGCGCGCCCGAACCCAAGAGGCTTCAACGATCTCCAAAAAAACGTAAGTCTCCGCCGCCGCACCTTAGGGTTCTTAGGGTTCCGATTTTGGGGGTTCTGATTTTGGGGATTTTCCGGATTTCATTAGGATCTTACAAAAACTATTGATTCCCCTCCTTCTAAATGCTAAACCGAGCCACTAAACATTAGATCCGAACTAAAACATCTAATTTGAACATGAACAAGTTCGGTTGGGGGTTCATAACGAGACAAGGGTGGCTCTAATACCAAATGTGAGCATAATCTAAGGCTAAACATGATTAGATGACATTAATCCTAGCTCAGTCATGAACACATAACATAATCTTTAGAGCGGAAGCATGATTCACTAAGCCGAACTTGAAGATGCCATTGGAGCTGTAGATCAATTGATGTAGAGTAGTGCAGAGCCGTCGGTGGTCGAAGAGAGATGGTGTGGACGAGGACGGTCGCGATGCGGTCACGACGGAGGCCTTCGGTCTTCGCAGTCGTAGAGGTGGTGGCGGTGTTGTGGTCTTCGCTCACCGTAGCGCCCGTGAGAGATCGGCTGTGTGTGGGATGTCGTAGCCTAGAACCGGGGAGATCCAAAGCCTGCCGAGTCCCCTGATTATATGGCGCTAGGTGAACGGGACCGAAACCAACTTGTTGGTTGCGCCCCCGATCAGGGCGCGAGTGGGACGTGGCCCTTGAATCTCGGGGTTGGTTGTTAGCCGAGATCATCCCAACAACCTCTCATCTCAGCAATCTTGGTCCACCAATCCGCGATGTTCCCGCTACCGGTCCAGAGAGATGGCTGGAGATTATCGGCCCCTAGCCAGTCTGCCATGGACCTCCAGACTCTAGTAGAATAGTGGCACTAGGCAAAAAGGTGTAGGGTTGATTCTAGAGAATGTCTGCAAAGTGGGCAAGTCTGCTGGTTTGGCCACCCCTTGCTTCCGGTCTGTCTGAGGTCCAAAATCTATTTTGAATTGTCAGTCAGACGAAGAATTTGCACTTTAGAGGGGCGTAGGATTTTCATATTATTTTTTAAAAGTACGTTGACGTTGAACCCAAGAAATATAGTGCATAGGCTGATACGTAAATTAAGCCTGCATTTTCTTCCGTCGTCAGGTGTGTGGATCTAAAAGGAATGATACACTGCCAGCTAACCCATCCAAACTAATCTCCGGTGTTGTGGATGCGGCTCGTCAAATCGAACTAGAGCTAAATTTCGCAGAATTTAGTGGGTCTTTTGTCGGGATGAAGCCTCTGCAATAATGGCATGTCATGTCATGTTTTAGCTAGGTTCATGTCATGTAATTCCAGTGCACCTAATTTTGATGTTTGCGCATGCAGTCCAAATCGTTAAACAGTCTCCAAAAGTGAATTGGGTGTCTCTTTTGGAATCGTAGGACAGAAACTATGGCGATTTGTCTATACTCCTAATAATGTGTTCTTTTGTTTAACTCCAAGTGGAGCAACACCGTCTCTAGACCTTCTAGCTAAGATTAAAGAGGAGGAGAGAGCCTGGTTTTTAGCGGAAGCTAGATCTTTGAAGTTTTTTAGTTTTTTGTAATTAAGGCTTTCTGTTTTTAACTCTGACTCTGTGCGGTTTCACACCGCTTCTTTTCTATTAATATAACGGGCAATCCTTCTTCCGGTTTCTTTAAAAAAAAAACTCCAAGTGGAGCAAGTACTGGTCTAGATTTCGGGTATCTATGGACGGTTCAACGGAACCACACAATGCGATCTCAATCATTCGCGGTCTACTAGTGTATGTGTACATGTACGATACTCGAACTTGCATTGGTTGGATTGCATGTACATGTACATGTTTGGTCTGGTGTACAATACTATAGTACGATGTAAGATAGTTTTGCCTCTTTTTATGAAAAAATTAGCTTTGTGACATCGCGTTAAAGCATAATCGGAGGAACGACACTCCGTTCGTGACATACTGAAAAATAACATCGCGAACACCAAAAAATTAGACGAATGACATCGCCGTCAATTACTTCCGTTTCCAGAATTTTTTAAATATAGAAATTGAGCTCAAAAAATTATCCTTTTTTTGTGGAGCCTCCCGACACAATTTAATTACTTGTCTATTTTTTTTTCAAAACTTTATGCATTCTGATTTTGTCTCTAAATTTCATTTAAGTATATTATTTGTAGGAATTTTCTAATATAGAAAATGAGGTCCAAACATTATGAAATTATTTTTTAGGGCTCCTTACACAGTGGATTTGATTATGTAATTTTTCTAGAATTTTACAAAATTAAGTAATGCAATTTCATAATGCTTCTTGTGTGAGGAGTCTAATATTTCATAATGTAAGGACATTATAAAATTGCATTAATTAATTTTATAAAAATCTAGAAAAATTACACAATTAAGTCCACTATGTAAGGAGCCTGAAAAAAATTATAATGTTTGGACCTCATTTTCTATATTAGAAAATTCCTACAAACATTATACTTAAATGAATTTTAGAGACAAAATCGAGAATATATAAAGTTTTTTTAAAAAATACACAAGTAATTAAACTGTGTTGGGAGGCTCCAAAAATTGATAATTTTTGAGCTCGCTTATATTTAAAAATTCGAAACGAAGTAATCAAGCGATGTCATTCAGATAATTTTTCGTGTTCGTAGTGTTATTTTCGGTCGCCATGAACGGAGTGTCGTTCCTCCGATTACACTCTAACGCGATGTTACTGAGCTTATTTTCCCTTTTTTTTATCCCCTTTTGAGCATATACAATGTAAGATCATAAACACCTGAAAAATCCGATGAAAGAGATGGCTACTTTATGGTGCTAACAGATCCGTACGTTGTGAAAATGTTGCCTAGCGAGGTTGCTTTTGATCAAAAATGGAAAAGCTTACCCGACCCACTGTGAATTGTAAAGCATCTTGCTCATTGCTTTGCTAGCTACTTAAACTTTTTTTAGCGAAGAAAGGCCAAACTAATAATCTTCTCGCTCAAGAATACCAAATGCACTTTTGTAAACACACACGGGTCAACAAGAAACACTTATTCGGAGCGTTCGGTGTGTGCCGGCCGGCCTCCCAGCTAGTACTAGTACCCCGGCAGTTTCGACCTGCGCCCAGCTGGAAAGAGTTGTTGTATGATTAACTGTAGTACCTCGACATGAACATTTGATCAGCTTCTCCACTGTTGCTCGCATGATTCAGTAGGCAATTACCAACTCTCCTTTATTCTATAGCCACAAACTCAGAATGATTGCGCATACGAAGAGACTCGCCGATAGACAGGTCGTCCACCGAACTCGATCGGTCCACCATTTGTTACTCGATGTTTTACAAATCACAACGGTGCGAATTTGTTTGTACGTATATCAGTGCTCCGTCTCTCGCCGATGCTAACTAGCTTGTACTTCCCACATAATCCTTAGAACATATTAAAACAGTTGCCTGTACCTGAAGATTGGTACTTTGCAACAAATGATCGATGCTGGCGTATGTGATGCACAAATATGTAGGCGGCACCGGTGTGCAACCGCATGCACCAACCAATCTTCTCAGGCAGCCAAACCTGAGGGGGGTCAGTCACAATGTCACATGTCAATGCATGGTAGCTAGTATTTGTCCGATCGATATATCGATGGATGGAGGGGTGATATAAAGTAACATATGTAAGGGACATAGCTTAGGGTTTGAACAAAGTGGGATGGAAGCAACCTATCTTGGGCAGATTCCTTTGAACATATATATTGTACCAGAAAGGATAAAAGAAAGAGGGGAAGAAAGGAGCAGTGAGGGAGAAGCTTATTAGGAACCAAATGGCTGGGGAGAGATCGTTTTCTCTTCAAGTGAGAGCAATCCCAATTCCAAAGTCCCCAACTAAATATTAGCTCGCGAGTAACTTTCTCTCTATAGAGAAAGAGAGGAGGAGCTGATGAGAGGTAAGGACTAAGCTAGGATCGAGGAGTTTAGTACAAGCAGACGGGCAATAATACGACGATATGAGATGAACTGTCCGGTCCACTTGCCGTGGACAGAAGGGTCGGACATATATACGCTCTGAAATGTCGTGCTGATGGTGACCATTTGAGATCAATTAATGGAAGGGTACCGCATGCTCTGACTCTCTCTCACCAATTAATTTTCAGACAATCGTGCGTCTGATCCACTGTCCTGCCACCAACTCGTTATCTAGTCAAAGTTTTGAGGAACATATCGGCGAGCTGTGTGAGACAATCTGTAGGACTGGAGGTGAGTTTGAGAGTTAGTACAGTCAGTAGAGAGACACACATGTATGGGTACAACAAGATTGTTTGTTTCAAGGACCTAATTAGACAGCGTACCTGGAATCGCTGCGTGGCTCGCAAGCCTACGTACGTACGTACGACGGTACAGTTTCTGCAAACACACGTCTGGCTGTGCACGAGCCTAGCGTGCAGCTAGTAGCTACGACGACATTGATCAGCCCATGTAAAGTTGCAGACACTCGTGCAAGCTAGAGGATCGAAGTTGAATCGCCTGTCAAATGGCTCGGAGCTCTTGCCCATGTGCAAACGAGCGCGGCCGTCCCATTTCCAACAGGGCAGACGTTGCTAACAGAATTGTGTGCTGCACAAGCACAACGTCCGGATCGACTAAATGCGCAAGATAGGATCTTGTTTTCAGAGAGACAGAGGACGAATTGCAACTACTGCGCTCTATATCCGATCCTAAGGCAGTACGTCCGTCGTTGTTGCATGCCTCTGACCATTTGATTGCCTTGTGTCGGATGAATCGCAGCACACTAGGACCACAAGATATAGCTAGCCAGTGTATATATCCAACGGATGGTGACAATGATATAGTATTTAGTGCATTGCAAATTAAGAACTGTGCATCATATGTGTACGTGCTAGATTTAGAGCTTGCGTTTGGATCAAACAGTCGATCGGTGGCACAAAATCATTTTTCAAGAGTTTGGAATGGGACGCAGAGGCCGAGAGATCGATGATTCACGATCTCACGGCAGTGACTAGTACCTGAAAGTTGAAACAAACAAATGAGGTGCCTGCCTGCCTGGTGCCTGGTCAAGCTCAAAAACCCGTAGCAAAAGCAGCAGCTCGTTTCATTTTAGGTGGAAACGGTTACGAAACCTAATTGTACGGACAAAAAACTAAACTGTCTCTGGAGGTCTTTCACCCTTTGTCACTACTGGAGGCGGGCTCTTTGCCGAGTGCCTGTTGCACTCGGCAAAGGCAGCTTTGCACTCGGCAAAGCCTTTGCCGAAAGTGCAACACTTGGCAAAGAGCCTCCGTCGAATCCCTTCCGGTAAAGGCTGCTTTGCCGAGTGCCAAATTCGGGCACTTTCGGCAAGGCTTCTTAAAGCGTCTTGGCACTCGACAAAGATTTGACGCCGTTAGCGCCGTCTATTTTTTAAACCTCTTTGCCGAGTGCCACAAAGACCGCACTTTCGAAAACGTGTTTTTATTTTTTTTTAAATTTTCTTTGCCGAGTGCAATGGGCATTGCACTTTCGACAAAGCGTGTTTTTATTTTTAAAAATTTTCTTTGCCGAGTGCAATGGGCATTGCACTTTCGCAAAGCGTGTTTTTATTATTTTTAAAATTTTCTTTGCGAGTGCAATGGTCATTGCACTCGACAAGCGTGTTTTTTTTTATTTTTAATTTTCTTTGCCGAGTGCAATGGTCATTGCACTCGCAAAGCCACCTCTAAAATTCCTTTTTTTTTTGGTTTTTTGCTTTTCCATTTAAACAACAATGCATATATATATAATAGAAACCACAATTCAACAGCAATAAATTACAAACCACATTTATATATTACAAACGACCAAATTTGTCCGAAATCCACAATTTATTACAAACCACAAGTTCATAGTCCACAAGTTCACAAGTTCGATACATAGAAACTACTCATAAGCGGCTCACGGCGATCGCGCCAACAGTCGATCCGGCGACGGTCCGGTGCGGATGGCCCGACTTGCGATCTTGGCGACCCTCCGACCTGTTCGACGCCCCCGATGTCCATTGCACAAAAAGAAGATATTGCACATGAGTGACAAGATAAAAATGTAAGGAGTTTAAAGAAAAGTTAAAAATTTCGCGAAGACTCCCTGCTGCGGGGCGTTTCCAAAACACTCAAGAAAAGCGTCGGCCGAAGGCCGACAACCACATTTCGACGCGAAGGCCGTCACATCAACTAACCCGCACGAAGGCCCACACATCAACAAATCCGCACGAAGGCCATCTCTAGGTTTGACACTAAGCATGAGCACGAAAAGTAAAACATACTCACCGGAGTAGACTGTGGTGGTGGGCGTGGTGCAAGCAGTGTAGTGGGATCGCCAACCTTGTTGCTCCCCAAGTTGTTGCACGAACTGAGCAAACCTTCTTCTTTGGCCTCAACGACTTGTAGCCTCTGACCTTTCGGCCTCCGCTCGGCCGCTCACCGCCTGCTCGGCTTCTGGGCCTCTGCTGGGCCGAAGTTCTTTGCTGACTCGACCGCAACATTTGACCCCAATGTTTCAATATTGCGAGCTAAGGAACGTAAAGTCAAAGAACGAAATGAAATCGGAATACTTACAGAGTGCCGCCACTTGTCGTTTGGTTGGCTTATGGGCACGCTAGAGCTCGTGCTCGCCGCTCGGAGGCGGTTCGGAGGAGGAGTAGAGCCGTGTTGAGGACGCCGTCGCCAAGCCGAAACCGCCCATGCTTCTTGCCTTCCCCACCCGCATCACGATCTCGGGATCAAGGCGCCTCGGTCCTCGGATCGTAGGCGGCCCAGGTCCGACCTTGCCGCCTCCGTGTAAGAAGTGAGGCGGGTGTGGACGCTGGAGTTGGTGTACGCCTCTGGCCCGTGTCCGGGTTGTACTCGATGTTGGACCTTGCCGCCCATGTGGGCGAGCAACGCCGTGAGTTGGCCAATTGGTATGCCACCGTGCGCCGATGATCGCGAGAAAGACAACAACATGTGGTTAGAAATCATGCGAAATTGAGCGCTGCTAGATTAGACAAATGGTGCGGACTTACATATGTCTTTGCATACTTCTTTGGTTTGGCGCTGCCTCGATGGTGAGGGCACTGCATCGGCCTTCGCTGGTCGCTTTTCTCTGGTGCCCTTCGCGCGTCCGCGTCCGACCATTTCTCCACTATAGCGACCAAAGAATCGGGGTGGGTGGCGCACCACTTGGAATCGCCTACAAGCCATCGAAGATCAAATTAGGCATAGTTAATCTCAAAATAAATCAACAGAGATGTTTTCTATTTACCAGAGGTCTTGCTCCTTGTCGAGAATCTCTGTCGTCTCCTCGCTTTGTGTTTTGTTGATTCTTCTATTACGGTAGGTGGCGTTGTAGTCAACGTCGCCGAGGCGGCCTCGTAATACAAGTCCGAGACACGCCTTTTACAGAAGCGTAAGCCACGATCACCCTTGCCTCTGGCCCTACTGGCATCTGAAGAAGTCCTGCATAAAGACACGAGGTATCCATTATTTTATTTGAAGAATGTCCAATGAATGCAATGAATTGAGGCTTACCCACAACTCCAAAATCACCCGATCCGCCAAGTTTCTGTGCGGAGCATCGGTGGCGACGAGGCGTGAGTGGTCGAGCGAGGGTACCTCTGGGTCCTCATCCTCGGCGTCCACACCAGGCCGTGGAAGTGTTCCTGCACGAAAGTCCTGGATCCCATTGACATTGCGAGCCGGGACCCCCTCCTCCACAAGCATCCAGTTCCTGCACAAGTGATCCCATTGACATTAGCTCTTATTATGATTTTTCAACATATCAAATGAAGAACATATGAAGTTACTTACTTATCCCCTCGGGTGCAATCGATGGGCGGCGTTAAGGTGCACCTCGGTCGCCGGGGAGTCGGTGGACCTCGCAAGTAGGGTTTCGAGGCGATTGAGGAAGTCGAACCCCTCCCTCCTCGGGCGTGTGGAACCCCTCCTCGACGCGCGTGCGAACGGCGTCGTCGTACATCTGCGGACCGCATCCTCGCCCATCAGGCGGAGGGACGTCGTCGTCCTAGAAGTCTTGCGAGGAGCCAAGGTCGTGGTTAGTCGGCGGCTCACTTTGGGCTCTGCCTCGACCTCCTCTGCCTCTCGGCGTCTCACGGGGTGGCGTGTCCCTCGGTGGCGTGTCCTCGGCCGGTGGCGTGTCCTCGGCCGGTGGCGTGTCCCTCGGTCTCGAGTAAGTCGTGACACCTCCTAGTGGGCCCCATCACCGCAATTAAAAAGAATAAACCAAGATTAGTACGGATAAGCGAGAAGTACTTAGCAAGGGATGCAAAATAAAGAAAATGTAATTACAAAATAACATAGTATTACATGTATTTCTAATATTCTTCATGATCGGGATTATCCGGGCGATAGGTATCGTCATCACTATCAAGAGCCTCCAAATCATCAACACCTCATCCTCATCGCTATCATTGTCAAGTACAAGTCCGTCAAGCATTTTCAAGTCTCTCGGATCATGCACCTCATCTGCAGACTTCCTCGTCAACAACCCATTCCTCGTCTACTTCCATTTCAATCTCTCCTTAAGTCTATCTCAAGCATCCTGGTAGCCCTCGTCTTGTTGATAGAACTCCCGTCATCGTGGGTGGGTTCAAGTTGTAATCATCATCGTTTGGGGAGGACATTTACCATGTGGTGATACCTTGTGCACAATATACCAACCACGAAGGCGTGGGTCGGTTTTGCAAGCATATGGACAATAATAAACTTGCCTGGCTTGTTGAGCCACAATATAGACATCATCTCCTGGATAGAAGGAATCCTGTCTAGTTTCGACTATCCCAAATTTAGGGGACTTTTTCGATACTGCAGGATCAAACCACTGGCATTTGAATATGACTGGCTTAGGTGCTTTTTCACCATGGAATTCGAGCTCGTATATTTCTTCAACTGTGCCATAATAGTCCTCCTGCTCCTCGCCGGGCGTAACTACTCCGGGCGTAAATACTCCGGTATTGGTGGTCCTTGGATTGGGCCGACTCTTCTCGTAGCTTGTTGTGTGAAAGCGATATCCATTCACGTCATAAGCGTTAAATGACGAGACCTTATAGTCAAAGCCTCTGGCCACTTGTCGAATTCGACACTTATAGACAAATCACTTTGGCAATCGCAAGCTCAAGCAAGAGAGAAATGAAATTAGGCAACTAGGAACGCCAAAATTGAAACGACCTAAGTTGGTCGGAAGGTACCTTTCTTTGGAACCATGTAATGAAATCAAAGCGAACCATGTTGAAGAAGGGTCTCGTTCATGGTCGGAAGGTGGCCTTGAAAGATGCGAAGATGATAAAAAATTCCTCGCACCGACAAGCAACAAGGTTGTTGGATGCGAAAAAATTCTGAGTATGTAACAAGTTCGTTGAGAACTTACCCACGATACTTATCGACTTCGTCAAGGTTAGTCAACACGTAGAGCATGATCTTGCGCCACTCTTCATTGGTCAGCCTCTTTTTGGCCGCTCCACTTGATCTCCCGCGTTGCCCTTTGAATAGGCTGAGGGTCGATTCATTTTCGTCCTCGTTGTAACGAGGGGGTGGGTTATGCACGCTAGGAAGCTTCTCACTATAGTACAATGTTGTGAAGTTTGACACCTCCTCACGAATGAATGCCTCTGCTATGGAAGCCTCAATCCTGCCTTTGTTTCCACATTTCTGGCGAACAGTCTTTAGACATCTCTCGATTGGATAGCACCAACGGTTCTGCACGGGCCCCCCCATTCGTACCTCGTTCGGGAGGTGCAAAATCAAATGCTGCATCGACAAGAAAAAGCCAGGTGGAAAGATCTTCTCCAACTTACAGAGCAACTCGGGTGCCGTTTTTTCCAACTCCTCAACCACTTTCAGAGATATCTCCTTGGCACAAAGCTGGCGGAAGAAAAAGCTCAGCTCTGCCAGCACCTTCCAGACATGCTCAGGGACGTAGCCTCGAACCATCGACGGAAGAAGCCGCTCAATCCATATGTGGAAGTCATGACTCTTCATCCCTAAGACTCGGCCAGTATCTGGGTTCGCTCCCTCCTCGATTCACAGCAAACCCATCGAGGAAACTTAACGTCTGCATCCATTGTATCACTTCCGTCTGTGCTTCTTTTCCAAGGCGTAATCGGCCTTAGGCCTTTTCCATGGTTTGCGCCTTTGGTGCATCGCATAGTGTTGCCATGTCTACTCGGCCTTAGGGTTGTCCTTTGTCTTGTCGAAATGTCCATGAGTGTTGCCCAAAGTGCTTGGCGACATTCTTCTCGATGTGCATTACATCTATGTTATGTGGAAGGAGAAGGTCATCAAAATAGGAAGCCTCTCCAATCCCGACTTATGAGTCCACATATGTTCCACACCATAGCCCACAAAGCGATCTTTGTTTGGATTATCTTTCTTTGGATTAACTTTCTTTCTTTTACCCTTCTTTGGATTATCTTTTTGCGCAGAGCACGAGAGCATCTATCGAGCATGAACACAGGCACTAGTCATCTTCGAGGTGCGAGGTCGGTCACCGTGACACCTTTCGTGAAGTTCTTGGTGTCTCCTCTGAATGCATGGTCAAGAGGAGGAACTGCCGATGCTTGTCGAGCAGCGAGAACTTCCCACCCTTCTTCAACCAAATGAATCAGAGTTTGCCTTGCATCTGGGCATGGAAACTTCCGTGGACACACCAAATAGCGAATATCCCATCGCCAGAAGTCATGCATGGAGTCTTGGTACCAAACATACATTCGAAGTTCTTCTTTGTAGCTCGATCGTAAGTCCATACGCCTTCATTCCAAGCCTTGATCAATTCATCATAAGCAGTGCATGTACACACCCATTTTGTTTCCGGTGTCGGGAATTATCAACGTCAAGAATATGTTTTGCCGTTGAAGTAGGGCCGGGGAGATTGAGGAATAGCGAACACGGGCCAACAAGTGTATGGGGCGACATCATTCCATAAGGATTGAACCCATCCGTTGCCGGTATAACACGTACATTACGGGCCTCTTCATCTTTGCCACGATGGTTGCCATTAAAGCTTTTCCATGCTTCACCATCTGCTGGATGTACCATCTTGTCGAGATTGTATCGAGCGCCATTCTTGTGCCATGTCATCTGTTTCGCGGACTCCTCGGACATGAATAGCCGTTGGAGCCTCGGTATGATCGGAAGGTGTCTTAGGACTTTCATGGGGATGTCCTCATTCTGCTCCTTTTTTCCATCACCTTTGTCTACCTCCACATACCTAGAGGATTTACACTTTGGGCAAGACTTTGCATCCTTGTGTTCTTCCCTAAATAGGGCCTTTCCTTCTGACAACAATGTATCTGCTCATACGGCATCTTGATTCGAAGGAGTCTCGTTGACTTCGTACAAGTGCGCTCGGCGGATGATGACCCTCGAGCGGCCCCCAATAATTGCCATCATAGCATCGAAGCGGGCTCGAGTCATGTTGTCTTTGGGACTTCAACCCCATGGCGACCAATGGCATCCAGTTGAAAACCGTTGTCTTCTCATGTAGGACCTTCATGTCGAATCCAACATGGCCAAGAACGCATTAGCGCTTGGCTCGCTCCTCCTCCTCATCCTCCTGCTTTCGTCCTCCGTAGGCCGCTTCGATAGCGTCGCATCCTCATAGTCACCTAACCATCCTGGGTACCCGCCGTCACCGTCAAATGCCTCCAAGCGTCGTCTCACGGCCTCCTCTCTAGGGCGATAGGCTTCACCATGGGACACCCACCGGTATAGTTTGGCATAAATCCATACTTGCAAAGATCTTTTCACCATGACTTCCCTTGTTTTTCTTTTCTTGTTTTCACATTGGTCGCGAGGACGAGCGTGTCTCTCGCTCCCTTAGTCAGCCTTAAATGCATGGTCCAAGAATTTCTCGGTCTTATCCATCCATTCACGGGTGATTTGAGCTGAGTTAGGCGTCCGTGTACATCCACTCACGGTTATCCATCCTCTAGCATATACACATAGCGGAGTAATATAACCATCGATTCTTGACCAAGCTAGATATGCATTTAAAGCTGACTAAGGGGTCTGCAGGACTAGATATGTACTACCAAGCTAGATATGCGAGCAACATTCGAATTTTCATGCAATTGAAACTTTTAACCATAAAATAATTGCCATTCGCCATAAAAAATCATCAAATAACCCACCGCAATCTTATCTCGTTCACTTCATATAAATCCTTTCGCATTCATATGAATATTTAGACCTATAAATCCTAACGGAATAACCAAAATATAACAATGTTGTATTAGTTGGCAGCACGATTAAATCATAATTTTACCTAGAAGCGGCATAGTTTAGGATGAAATTTAATAGTGGGTGTATATAGTACAAAACACAACATAATTTGTCCCATTTAGAACCCAATCCATGGAACAAAGCACAAGCCCTTCTAATCTGGTAGTTTTATGAAACATTTGAATAGAACATCTCGATTGCACCACAGAGGTCACAATTGTTATCTTCTCCTTTATCAAGTATGCTCAAACTATGTGATGAAAGGTAGAAACAGACCTCTATCTACATTGTCAACATCATTACATTTGACAAAACTCCAACCAAACAACTTTTTTCCTTTGATAGCTATGAATGTTTTTCAAGGGAGTTATCATGCCAAACTACTTTGACAAGGACCATCGGTTATTTTTTCATCTACTTAGCGACCACAAAAACATCTTGCCACAAGATCCCATATCACCTTACGCTTTATGCTTCTTATCATTAGCATTTTGCATTCATCGATAGTAAAAACTTTGGTTGCTCATTGCTTCAAAAGACAAGTCATAATGAAGCAACTTGCAAGGGATTCTTTAACTGAAGGAACATGAACTTTGATCAATGATTAGGAAGATGGAGAGATGACCATCATTTTCTTCTTTCCTTCACAATAAATTAACTCATCTAACTGTACCAAGTTGCCCAAAACAAACAACAAAACATAGTGGATAAAATTACCTCCGGGAGGATTGAGGAGTCGGAGCGTTGTGGGGCGGATCGGCGCCGTGGTCAAGCGAGGAGCCGAGGACCGAGGAGTGGGGCAGAGCGAGCCTTGGCGCGAGCGAGGCCGAGGCGGAGCGGTCTTGGCGCGAGCGAGGGATAGAGAGCTCACCGGCGTGGAGGAGTCTGCTCGGGCGGTGGTGGCTTCTTCTTGAGCTGGCGGCCGGATCCGGCCAAGGAGGGAGGAGCCGGGCGGCTGAGCGGAGGGAGGAGCCGGGCGAGCTGGAGCGGCGGAGGGAGGAGCGAGTGGAGGTGGTGGCGGGAGTGGGGCGCCACGGGAGGAAGGAGGAGGCCGGGCGCGACGGAGCCGAGCCGACAGATTAAGGCGAGGAGACGCACGAGGGAGACGGAAGGGGTGGAAGAAGGAAGAAGCCACTTTGTTGCTTAAGTCTTGAGGGACCTTTAGTCTCAAGTAGATACCAACCGGGACTAAAGACCTTTAGTCCCGGGTGTATCTGGACCGGGACTAAAGGTGACCTTTAGTCCCGGTGGTGCCACGGCCATTTGGACCTTTAGTCCCGGGTGGTGCCACGACACAGGACTAAAGATTTTCTTGTGAGGACATATTTTCGAGAGAACCTTTAGTCCCGGTGTGTGACCTTTAGTCCCAAGCGTGTCTGGACCAGGGACTAAAAGTGGACCTTTAGTCCGGGTGGTGCCACGACAGGGACTAAAGGTTTTTGTGAGACATATTTTCGAGAGAACCTTTAGTCACGGTGTGTGACCTTTAGTCCCAAGCAGTGTCTGACCGGACTAAAGGTCCCCACTATTCGATTCATACAGTTTTTCACAGTTTGGGTTTTGTATTAAGTTTATTTGTATAAATATGCTAATTCTTGTTAAATGCATAGTAAATTAAATACTAGGCATAAATTTTTTAAAAATAATAGTTGCATTTCCTTTTATCTTATTGACATTTCAAATGACTTTTATAGTGACCACAAGCTAGGAAGTGAAGAGCCAACTATAAACAAAATGAAGGGCTCAAACCACAAGTCGAATTTCATTTGAAGGCATAAATACTTGCTAAAAAATTTCAAGTCATTTTTACACGGTGGAGAAGACATGCTTCACAGAGGTACATGTGTCCTTTTATCGAATAGGAATTTCATTTGAAGCGATAAAAACAAGAAAAATATGATAGAAACATCTGAAGTTACAATTATTACATAAAATCTCTAATACACACTATTTATTAAACATCACTATATATCAAGCGGGCACGGTGGTGAACTTCTTCTTGACGTATGACCCTTGGTTATGATCATCTTAGTAACCATGGAGTGTCCTCGGCATTTAGCGAGATGCTTGGGTCTTTGGTCACATGAAGGGCGGGATTCGGTCATCCCTTTCATAATCTTGACTTGTCGACTTGTCCTCAATTCCCACGATGTTTCTTTTCCCCTGAAAAGAACTATGTGGCGTTTTGGCTCATTGGTTGATTTGTCGTCGTTTTCCCTCTCTTGGGTTTTGTAGACATGTCTTTCACATAGAACACCGATTCACATCGGCAGACAGAAGACGAATGGTTCGTCTTTGTACCCAATATTGTTGAGGTCCTTGTTGTCATTCCATACTCCTTGTCATTGTTACCCCGCCTCTCAGGTCATCTTCACCCATTGGCCTTTGGAACAAAGGGACTTTAAAATTAGGTCGTAGTCTAGTTCCCAAATCTCCTCTATCGGCCATAATATGTTTGCCTCTTTCCATTTGGGTCTGTCATGATATTAAAGAAGGATGGAGGAACACCAACTCAAAGTGACAAAACATTGAACCACATCATTACAGAGAGTAGCTAGTTCCATTGGATTGATTGCCTTCGAGAAATTGCATTGAGGAATGCACATAGCTTCACGGTGGCAACGTACATGTGGAGGTAGAATTCCTCTTAAAGCAACCGGAAGCAATTGCGTCATAAGCACGTGGCGATCATGGGACTTTAAGTGTAGGAATTTCTTCTCGCACATTTATTATCGCTTTATATTGGAGGAGAATCCAGATGGGACCTTGATCTTTGTTTAGGCATTCAAACATGCTTTCCTTCTCTTCTTTGCTAAGAGTGAAGCTAGCGTGTCTTAAGTAATGGCGTCCATCGTCTGTCTTCTCTAGATCAAGTTGTCTCGTTCTTTCATGCTTGCCGCAAGTCTGTCGTGCTTCGAGTGAATCCTTAGACTTTCCATACACATCCATGAATCCTAGCAGGTTCACACAAAGATTCTTTGTCAGGTGCATCACGTCGATCGCGTTGCGGACCTCTAGGACTTGCCAATAGGGTAGCTCCCAAAATATGGACTTCTTCTTCCACTTTCGCAATCTCTTTGTGCATCACGAATGACATCACCAAGAGCATCATCTTGGCGAGTGTGTCTTACGCCTGCCTCTTCTTGACTTAGCCCATTGCGGTATCATCGAAGTCACCGTATTGAGCAATAATGTCGTTAGGGTCCAATTGTTCTTCTTCACCTTCTTCCATTATAACCTGGTTTCTCCGTGCTTGGTCCAACAAATATAGTTTGGCATGAAACCCGACTTCAACAAGTGTGAGTGAAGACTCCTTGAGCCGAATATTCCTTCAAATTCTTACAGGGGCACATGGACAACACATGAAACCATCCCGCTTGTTTGCCTCGGCCACTCTTAAGAAATAATGCACGCCATCAATGAACTCTTTGGGCGGCGATCGGCATTGTACATCCAATGGCGTGTCATCGTCGCATTATATGACATATCACATAATTAAATTTCAAGTTTCAAATTTTTCCCGGATAGTACACATGATAGAGGCTACCCAAAAATTTTTAGAATTTTTGAAATTAAGATGAATTTATTTTGAATTTTCAAAGAATCAGCACTATTTGACAAATGCACTAGGAGCTTCGCCTTGCCTCGTGTATGAGTGTCCCATGCATGACGACGGCGTTCACGCTTCTGTGTGAGCAGCAAAACAGTAAGCTTAAGGAGAAGGGACATCAAGTTAAATGATAATTAATAATTAACTAAATTGCCCAAAGTCATTAAGGGTGAATGACCCTAGGTCAACAATCAATCCAAAAGGCAAACAATAACTAAGTGATTAAGCTAATTAAGAGATTAACTAATTACTTAATAATTAAATATTAAACTTATTTATTAAAACAAAATTAATATTTATTATTTTTACCCAAGAGGTTGGATCTGATAAGATAAGACTTATCTCATCAAACACCCTCAAAGCTTAACCTAACTAACACATGTAAAAGTCATTTTTCATTTATTTAAATAATTATTAAATAAGGTGAAAAATAAAAGTCTTCAGATTGATCCCAAAATTTTTGTACAGATAGTTCATAGCCTAATTAGATGGCAAAACAATTTTCAGAATTTTTGGATCATTAATTTAGCCTACAAAATTCATGGAATAATAATTAAATAAATAAGCATAAAATAGGTATAAATTCAACTTTGTCCAAATAGTCTTAAAATTTTTATATGGACTGTTCACAGTGTAACTTAGTGGAAAAACAAATTTCATGATTTTTGGAAATTTATTGTGGCCTACAAAAATCATGAAAGTTCCATTTATGAATTAATTGGCAATTTTATAACATATAAAAATTATTCAAATTTCACATTTCATATTTTTCATAATGGGCGGCAAGGTTAGCATCAGAGCTTACATGAACACGCCGGTGAATACGGTTGAGTGAATGAGCAGCTCGGCGGTGGTGGCAATGGCGGCCAGGCGTGTCCCGGCGCGGCAGCGGCGTTCGGCTCTGTGGCAGCAAAGCAGAGTTTAAATAGAAGGACATTTAGTCGGTTGGTGTTACCAACCGGACTAAATCTCAACCTTTGTCGAGTTGGTACTACAATCCGGGACTAAAGATTTAGTCGGATTGTAGTACCAGCCGGGACTAAAGGTTGACATTTAGTCGGTTGGTAACACCAGCCGGGACTAAATGTCCTCTCGCAAAGCTTGCCACCAGCCGTTGGGCGGGGACTTTTAGTCGGTTGGTGTTACCAACCGGGACTAAAGATCTTTGGTCGGGACGCAATTTTCTCAAGACTATTGCCCATTTGGCGATTCGACCAAAGGTGCATTACGTAGTAGTGGGTGCACAGGCTTTTGTTTTTTAAAAATTTTCTTTGCAGTGCCACTTCACGGCACTTTCGACAAAATTCTTTCTTAGAGTCTTGGTAGGCTTTCGGCAAATGTTTTTTTTTTTTGTTTTTTTGCCCCATTATTTTTTGCAGCCTTAATATATTATTTAAAACTCCATGTTCAAATTTGGGACAATTTTGACTTTTTTCTATATTTAGTTAGTTTTTTTTTGTTTAGTTGAATTTTATGGAATATTTCAAATTTGAGCTGCGAGGTGCATGGAATAATCAATTTGGTCATTCAAAAATCATATTCATGATATTTGGTGTATGTTGAGGCCGTATCCGAGGAACTCACATGAAATTTCGAGCATCTTGTTGGCGTAACATGACGAGGTACTGCGGGAAAAGTGTATTTAAATTATATAAAATCGAGCGAAGTCGAAAATAATGAAACTTGTCGAGGTGTCGTGTTATCTCATATAGAGTCTATGGTAAAAAATTGAGAAGGTTTTGAGCAAGTTGCGGCGTCGGATGCCTAAAACCCGGACATCTCCATGTGATGTGAAGATGTGCAGCATGTGAAGAATGAAAGTGCAGGTTTCAACAAAAAGTCAAAATTTTGAACATGGAGTTTTAAATAATGTGGAAGGCCTCACAAAAAAATGGGTCAAAAACCAAAAAAAAAATTTGCCGAGTGCCCTGGCACTCGACAAAGAGGTCCTTTGCCGAGTGCCAGGAAGTGGCACTCAGCAAAGAAGGGATCTTTACCGAGTGTAGGAATTGGCACTCGGCAAAGAATTTTTTAAAAAATTTGACGGCGTGGGCGGGCTCGTGTCAAGGGTCATTTTTTTTGCCGAGCGACTCTTTCTCGAGTGTTGCACTCGGAAAGAGGGCTTTTGCCGAGTGTCGCCCTTGCCGAAAGTGCCGGGGCACTCTGAGGCACTCGGCAAAGCCACTCTTTCGAGTGCTAGACTTTGCCGAGTGCCACCCTACCCAAGACTCGAAGAAAGTGGCCGTACGAGTGCCCGATTTTGGCACTCGGCAAAGTCAAGCACTTTCGGCAAATCTGCGTTCTCCCGTAGTGTGTGGGCTATAGATTGTTGTATTTTGAGGGCTATTTGGTAATTTCTCAATTAAAGAAAAGAGGAAATAGAAAATAAAAGAAAAAAAAGGTGGTTAAGAAGAAAGTTCTTACTTTCCAATTCGGAGTGTTTTTGTTCCAGGAGTTTTATTTGCTGGGTCAATCCTCCGACCACAGCAAAATTCTCGACCATGTGCTACATAAATAGCATTTTCTTTAAGTTTCCTATAAACTTTTTAAAAGAAGCTATGAAACTGGTCGTAGATACTTATCCAGATTGCAACGTCATTATAATCGGCAAAAATGATATCAGGACCTATCTTGATTTGATGGTCCGATATTCTTCCCCATGCCTCGTCAAGCTCTTTATCCTCGATAAATCGGGGGCGAAAAGGGAACTTGTTAGGTTGAGAGTGATTACCAACAGTTGTCGGGACTTATTGAGGGTCTTTAGGGGCATCTACCTCTGCAGAAGGAGTTAGGATCACCAATGGATCCTGAACGACTGCCAGCACCGACACTTGCTCAGGGGCTTCCTCGACCACGTTATCCTCAGGAACTTTGTCCTGAGAAGTGCTTTGGACGAAGACTTCCACAGGTGCCTGGTCCTCAGGAACATTCTGGTCGGAAACGACTGGAATGCTAGAAGATCTATACAAAACAAAGAAAGGAAGCTCAAAACTCCAAATCATCAAAAACTATTAAAGGTATGCACTCATACGATTTTTTTCATTTGTACATACCTAGTTGATTTTTTTGTTTTGACTTTGAAACGCAGTAGAATAAATTCCGTACCGCTAGCCTTCCTTTTCTTCTCAACCAATTTCACCGGCTCTAGGCTGGTAGGGTTGGTTATTCCCCTCACATCCTCCAACATAAGGTCAGAAGCAATATCCTTGACCAACTGATCGAGGGTAGCATTCCTAACCATCGGGTCGGAGGCTGTGGTTTCATCAACCTCCAGATCAATAGTTTGATAGAATTTCATTGGGTCGTGAATGACCATTCTGGGTCTCGACTTCCGCAGCCTGCTCGGGCCTTGATCTTTTCCACCTAAATCAAAAAACAAGTTTGGTTAGGTGATGAAATTTTTTATCTAGAGTATATATATTCTTTCAAATGCTCTATTACCTCGGGAGAATCATCTTCTTCCAAAGCCTCTGGGCACGAATCGGTCGGAACCACGGTAGGATTACGATCCTCACCAGATTGTATGACTTTCGGTCCGACCGCCTACAAAATTAGAGTAAGATCAATAAACTGATCGGAGGATATGTATATATGATAAAGGATAATTGATTATCTACCTTAAGTCTTACTAGTCACTCTTCAACAGAGACTATCGCCAAGATGTCGGGGAATGTAGCATTCTCACCAGGCTCCTCGGTGTAGATCATCTTGATCCGCTCTCTGATTTTCTCAGGAGAAAGAGCTTTAAAAAAGGGGGAGACAGAGCAGATTTTAAGGTTTTACAATAATCAAGTAATAAGTTATACTGGTCGGAGCTTTTCTCGAAGACCTACCATCTCGTGAGTTCGTGATTGCTTCATCACGACTAATGAACCAGAGCAGGGATTGAGTCCGGAGCTTCAAAGGACTAATTCGGCGTTTGGTGAAATCTCTCACCACATGCCAGGAAGTCAAGCCCTTGATCCTCAGATTTCGAATGGCATCCACACATCTTCCGACCATCCTTGTCTTCTCCACGGTCCCCCTCCACTTGGGATTCTCGTTACATACGATTACGGCGAAGTAGAGATCGCGTCCTCAGAATCGCTATGTAAAACCAGTTCTTTTTCCACGATGACTACGAGGACTTCGAGTACATTTGGATGTACTCATCAGCCTTCCCGTCGTGAAGGCGCGGCGTGCATTCTCCAGGAGCCGCCGTGGATCTCCCTGACATCGCCATTCGATAGAAATACCTGAAGAGCTTCAAGTTTGGTTGCACTCCTAGGTACGTCTCACACAGGTAGGCGAAGATACTAATGTTGGTGATGGAATTCGGAGCTAGATTCAGCAATTCCACCCCGTAGTACTAGAGAACGCGGGGGAGGAATTTGTGCACCGGAACCCTCAATCTGCACTCGATGTAAGCGAGGAAAACTAGGATTTCCCCATCTTCGCGGCTCGGAAAGTGCTCTCCGGCCGCTGACCTCCATCTGATCATATTCCTGTCTGGGAGCATTCCGATTTTCTCCAGCGCCTCAAGCTTCTTCCCACTTAGATCCGAAGCCATCCACTTTGTGATTTGCTCCGACATGGTGAAATTTCTCAAAGGGATGAGTAGTGGTCGGAGGAGGCTTTGAGGTTGGGAAGACAATTAGAGGTCGGAAATGTTTTCTTGGCAAGGAACTGAAGGGGATTAAAGGAAGATCTGAAAGTGTAAGAGTTCTAAAGCCAAGCAATGGGAATTTTATAGCTTCAGATTTTTAACTGTAATTGAGAGTAATCTAAAATCCAACGGACAAAACATTATTGTCCAACGAACAGAAAAACTCTTTAGTTCCCAAGGCAAGTTCTCAACTTTAAAGTGAACGTAGACCACTTCGTATGTCACGACATTAAATAAGGTCTGCCCGATACGACTTCGTTGGAAGAAAGTGTTCACATGACCTGTTCATTTAAAGTTCAGGGGCTAGCTGACGAGGATTAAAACCTCTATGTATTATTTTGGCACATAATAAAAGACCATACGTCTTCATGGTCGTAACCCCTAAGGCTAATGACCTCACTGGTCGTAAGGATTCTAGAGGTTACATAATAGGTACCCTGGTCGGACAAGGTCCTGTGCCTAGTCTCCGACCAGGTAGCTACTCGGAAAAGCTACGAACTGGTATCTTAACCATGTGATGAATGGAGCACGTGCTGTATATTCCAAACCACGCGATGTTATATAATCCTAAGATACTGATAACAACCACCATACGGTTGGGTGTCTCACAGACACTTAACCGCAAAGCAGTTGACGCATTATCAACTGACGCCTCGCTCCGACCAGTCGTGACGCTTCACAAGGGATGCCTTCTCCAGGAGTAACTACCACCTCTTTGAAAGTTATTTAAGGGTGGAGCGCAAAAGACAAAAGAGCGAGGAGAAGCGATCTGGAAGACAAGCAAGACAGAAACATCAGATTAGAGCAACGCAATCAGCCTTAGATTCGTGCTTTAAGTCTGATTGATTAGCATAGCAGGTGTGAGATTAAGTGTAATTAGGATTAGTCCCCATCCGGGTCGTAAAGCACCCCCCTGTAAATCCAGTTCATATCAATAAAGAGCAGTCCCATTATCTCCTAGGAAATACTGCGTCATTTTTCTCTTTTATTTCGTAAGATCGGCGACTTGATCGTCGACAAAGCTCACCTTGAAGGTTTACCACTTAACAGTTTAGATCCAGTTGGTCAATAATGCAAAAATCATGAAGATCATGCATAGATCCTGATGATCATTACTAAATCCTGAAGATATCCGACAAATCTCTATAGTGCAAAATCCCAGAATGGATTTAAATTACATCGTGGTGGTGCAACCATATCTTGGCGGTCATCTAAGCAGACCTTAGTAGCTATTTCTACCGAAGCTTCACTTGAATGTGAGCCTCATTTGAATGCGTTTGGCTCAGACGTGTGACTAACCACATCCAAAAGTATTGTGGCATTAACACCGTCGATACCCCCACAATTATCTATAAGGATAATGCTGCTTGTATTACAGAAATGCAAACGGGTTGTGTCAAAAGCAACATCACGAAGCATATTGCTCCTAAATATTTTTCTATCCTTGTAGAATCCAGAAGAATAGTGAGGTAAAGATCCTGCAAACAAAGCCTTGTGAAAAATCAGTTGATTTATTCACTAAGTTTCTGCCTGCATCCAGTTTTCAAAAGATGTATTCATCGCATTGGAATGAGACAGTTTAAAGAGTTGTAGAGTTCAAGAGGGTAAATCTCTAAATCATGACCTTTATCAAATCCTGAGGATTTATCCAAAATCTTGAAGATTGGATCCTGAAGATTTAACATTGTACTCTTTTTCTTAGTGAGTTTTCCTGAAGTTTTCTCATATGAAAGTTTTTAGTGATGCAACAAGTGTAATGCAACTTAACGAATGTAATGTATTATTTTCTCTATTCCTTTTTTCCCAATAGACTTTTGGAAGGAGTTTTTAATAAGGCATTTCCACATCGTTGTCTATTGACCAATGGGGAGTGTTTCGAAACCTAATTGTATGGGTAAAAGACTAAACTGCCCCTGAAGGGCTTTCACCACTTGTGGGCTATAAATACGAGGACCCTCGTGTACAAGTGATATACATATGAATAAAGATTACGGATCCTCCTCTATATCCTTATGTTCATTGTCTTTCTCTGGTGTTCATTGTGCGATTGTTCTTGTTATTTTACTTATGAATGTTCTGAAGATTGTACCGACGGATGGTATTATTTAACAGAAACTACCAAGTATGGAGAAAGCTGACATCTACAAGTCAAACTGCAACCTCCATGTCAGCTGCATTTGATTGAAATTATGTTTGAACCTCTTCTCTTCAACAAGAGAGAGAGAGAGAGAGAGAGAGAGAGAGAGAGAGAGAGAGAGAGAGAGAGAGTTGGAACCTAAGTCCACTAGTTGCAGGTACGCTGATAAATCGGGCCCAATTAAAGGCACTCCAAGAGAAGGTATTAATGTATTATCGTCCTACTACTACTTTGATGAGATCTACCATATACATATTGTGTAGTCGTTGGATCATAATTCTGTTCCCGTAGCAGTACAGGTTACGTACGGAGATATCTGGTGCATCATAACTTTTTGTGCATCCCCTCCAAAACGCACTGCAAATGGTTATGAAAAAAATCTATTTTTTACAATATCGACACAAAATTAATCCATCGTGCCACAAAAAGTCAAATCTAAATTTAATATACACATGGAGAAACAAAAAAGACAAATACGGTTGAAAATGATGCGCGGAAATAAAAGAAAAGGATAAAGCTACTATTCATTGAAATATGTCTTTTTTTCGTTTCTCCTAATATACCTCGCCTTTCCAGTTGAGTTTTTGCGGGATGCTTGGTTGCATCGTGACATATTTAACCATTTTTTTTAAAAAAAAATCATAATTATTTGTATGGTGTTTTGAACAGAATGTAGGGGATGCACCAAGAGTTAGAATGCACTAGATACTCCTTTAGGTCGCATGTAGTCTTAGAGCTTGGAGATAATTAAAAGAAGGAACCAAAAGGTCTGTTGGTGCTGTGTAGACAATGTCACAGAAATTTCAGAGATAAAGGGGGAGATATTACCACCAAACTGCAACCCCACAGCATAGAGGAGAAGAAAAGGTTGGCGTGAACGTGATGTCGTGGTAATGGAATACAGCGAATCTGCAACAGGTACTCTCTGACTGGTTTATGGGCGAACAGCTGCAGAGAGGCAGGGACAAATATCAGGGACAAATATGGACCATCCAAGCAATAGAGGCACGCTATATATCCTGCGGGGAGCACAGCTTCTGGTGTTGTCCATTTCAGTCTTGTGAATCATCTTCCCTCGTCCCCACTCCCCATGCATGGGGATCATTCATCCTCGTAGCCATGTAATCGTGGATTCATGCTTAGATTCCTGGAGAAATGGAAAGCCGTATCCATCTGCCGCCATATATATTTTCTTGAAGCGATTAATGAAGGGTTTGTATTGTATCGTTACACTTTTCGTTTTCCGACACGGTATTTGTTCATGTCTCCAACTTTAGGCCCGTTTGGAGTAAGAATTTCGCTTTCCGCAGAGGAATAATGAAAAATCACCGCATTCCAAATGGGGCCTTAGATGAAGTCCTCTCAGTCACTGGCGAGTTCAGTTCGAGCAATTACCTTATAGATAAACTCATAATCGTAAAGACAATGCAAGAACAAAAGAACAGAATAATAGATTGAACACGGAGATATGAAGGGACTTCTCACTTCTCTTTATTGCTCTTCTGTAAACGGTAGTACAATAGTTGAGAGTTCTCCTCCTTTATATAGGCTACTAGATGGATGAGGAGTCCATCGTGAGCTAGGACTACCGGCTTGGGTCCGGTTTCTTAACACTTCCTCTTGGGCACTCATCCGTCATGTTCATGTCTCGTCAAAACTCCATAAAAACTCAGTGAAAGAATTTAGAGAAAGAGTACATGAAACACATTCTGTTGTGCTGCACGAATTGCTTCGTTAAAAACCTTAGTCGAGAAACTTTAGGAAAAGTCAAAGAAAAAAAGAGTATAATCCACTAAATTTTATTTAACCTCCAGGATTTATTCTTTGGGTACTCGATCTTCATGATCAAGCTTCAATAATGAGTTTCTGAAGATTCCCACTTGAATTCTGCACTTTTCCAAGTCTCATCATTCCAATTCCACGTATGCATCTTTCGAAGTTAGATACTGGAAGTGATTTAGTGAATAAGGCCATGTTTGGTATAGCTCCAACTCCCAACTTCATAGTTGGAGTAGGTGGAGCTGTACCAAACGGGTTAGCTTCACAAAAATTTTGGAGTTAGATAGCACTTGGTGGAAGCGGCTCTAAGATAAATTTTGAGAAGAGGTAAAAATCGCTTCCAAGAAGGAGGCTGTGACCTACAATGAAACATACCCCTAGAAGTTGAGAGAAATTACCCGCAAAATACCCCTCAACTACCCCCTTCCCCTTCGCACCCGTTCGTTTTTTTACCCCAGATCCCCAATTCGCAATCCGCCACCCCGAAACCCTAGCGCACACAACCTCTGTGTGTCGCCATGGCGGCCGCCGCCATGGAGCTCCCGCTGCAGTCCAGCTTTGCGCAAAACTCCGCCGCGGGGGTCGGCGCCGTCAAGACCATCGAGGAGATGTACCAGAAGAAGACGCAGCTGGAGCACATCCTCCTGCGGCCGGACACCTACATAGGCTCGGTGGACAAGCACGCCCAGACGCTCTGGGTCTACGAGGGCGGCTCCATGGTGCAGCGGCTCGTCACCTACGTTCTCGGCCTCTACAAGATCTTCAACGAGATCCTCGTCGACGCCGCCGACAACAAGCAGCGCAACCCCACCATGGACGCCCTCCGGATCGATATCGACGCGACCGGGTGTTGCATCTCCGTCTACAACAACGGGGACGGCATCCCCGTCGAGGTCCACCAGGAGGAGCGTGTCTTGTTCTGTTGTTACAATTGAATCTCACATTATTTGCGTTGCAGGTCAACTTTGTAAACAGGATTGCAACCATAAGGGGTGGAACTCACGTTGACTATGTCACTAACCAAATTGCCACCCATGTGATGACCATTGTGAATAAGAAGAACAAGAATGCTAACATGAAAGTGCATGCTGTGAAGAGCCATTTGTGGGTCTTTGTTAATGTGCTCATTGACAACCCCGCCTTCGATTCACAGACCAAAGAGACCTTGACCACTCGTTAGGGAAGCTTTGGGTCCAAGTGCGAGCTTTCTGAGGATTTCCTTAAGAAGGGTATGTGATGAGTTCACTTTGGTAGCCTTGATTTGTGTAATGTGGCTGCACCACTAATGCTATTGTTTATTTCTTACAATTGCAGTTGCTAACTCGAGTGTTGTCAACAATCTCCTCTTGTATGTGTGGCTGTCCGAAGGCATCGGCGAAGCGGTTCCGGGTGACAGGGACGGCCAAGATCATGCGCGGCCGCGCTGGGAAGCAGCACCTGCTCGGAAAGAAGAAAACCAAGGGCAGGAAGAGGTTGTCCAAGATGGTACTGCCGGATTGGAGCAGTGGGCACTGCTTGACTGGAAGCCAAAGAAACCTGATATGCTTGTTGACACATTTGACTTTGGTTGGATCATCCAGAATGGACTGGTGTTTAGGCAGAATTTCTTGATTCGGTCCTATGAAATTGGTGCTGATCGTACGATACTTATTGATTTTTTTTTAGAGAAGATACTCATTGAATTATAACTTTTGTTGTGAATTTTGTATGTTTATGTATGATGTATTTAATTTTTTTTCAAGTAAATTTTTAAAATATGGGCAAAAAAGATGACACTGCATGGCATAACATGGCCAAAAATAAATAAAAAAATGAAAGCACACAATATGACATAAATCAACTTATTGAATTGTTATAAGTTAAACAATAAAAAAAAGTTACAAGTCACAAAACAAGGGTAGTACAGTCTTTTTACAATAATTCTTCTCATTTTTGGAGTTGGAGTTAATTTTTTAACCAAACACCAACTCAGACTGCTTCAACTTCTCATAGGAGCGGATCCAAGAGTGAAGCTGGAGTTGGAGCTGCAAAAACTTGGAGCAGAGCTATACCAAACAGGCCCTAAATCTGCAAGATTTTCATATGACTTAGTATGCAGTACTTTAATTTCGTCCATCTTTTGCAATTCATGAGCATAGAAGAATTTGGGGGTTGATATGCTTTGTGAGTTGACACTTCACATAAACCATTTGCACTTGTGTAATACAAACTGCATTATCTTCATAGATAATAGTGGGTTATGTGAAGAGTCAATCGTGCTGATAACGTGTTGATAATAGTGGGTTATGTGAAGAGCCGATCGTGCCGATAACGTGTTGAGGAACCGTCGCTGACGAGTCTAGTCCGAACGATTACCTCGTAGACAAACTCAGAATCGAAAGAACAATACAAAAACACAAGAACATAATAGTAAATAGAACACATAGATATAATGAGACTTCTGACTTCTCTTTATTACTCTTCTATAAACGGTAGTACAATAGTTAAAAATTCTTTTTTTTATATAGGCTACTGGATAGATAAAGAGCCTATCATGATACCGGCCTAGCCCTGGTTTCTTAGCACAGACCTCCAGTATTGATCGAAATCTAGCGAGTGCAAGCGTGCAAGTTTTCGGAGCGGATGGCTGGCGCGGGCTGTTTTTGCCGGGGTCGGGTTGGCCGCGCGGATGGAGATTCCCCCGTGCCGGGCCAGGTCGTGTAGCTGTGTAGGCTAAGCTAGCCGAGCGCTTCTCGGGCCGAGTGGTGGGGCCGTGGGGGCAACTCGGCTGAAGTTTCCACGGTGCGGCCTACGGGCAGAGGGAAGCGCGGCGCAAGCGGCACGCCACGCGCCCGGAGCCCGTACCGTGCATGTCGCAGCCCACTCGAGACTCGACCTGGTGAGGTGAGTTTGATACTGCGGCCTGGCAATGGGGTTGGCCCATATTTGTCGGAAGCATGTCCTCTGGCCTTTGCCTTATGAACGTCCAACTTTGCCTTAAGCCAAATCTGGTGCGTCCATTCTAAACCACCCATGCCCAGTAAAATATTCCCCTTTCTTCTTTGCTCCCATCCGTGGTGGCCATCCCTCCTCCACTCTTGCCAGCAACACCATGACAGCTCGCCATTCATCCATGTCAAGCAAAAGAATGTTGTTCTCGGAGGATCGGAAAAGGAGGAGATGCAACATATACAAAAGCCATGAATTACATTGTGCCGGCCCTGCTGCAAAAGAAAACCAATCAGAATTCAAGACCATTATGGTTGGAAGGAAGTGAGCAACGAACGACTCAAATCCTTTTTTTAGGTAAAGCGAACAACTCAAATCCTGAATAGAACCTGGAGAATCAGTCTTGAAAAAGAGAGAGCTAAACATACATAATTTAGAGAATCATAATTCTTTCAATTTGTTAGGAATATAAAATCAGTTTGAAGCACCCAACTGCCTTTGGAATAAATCTACTAGTACTCTGCCTTTGGAATAAATCAACTAGTACTCAGCCCCAGTCAAATTGAAGCACCCGCCGTCTACCAAGATCCAGAGGTGTATTAGAAATTTTAGATCTGATGGAGCAATGTCAAGGCATTCTTCAAGTTGCTTGCATTGGGCCTACTTATGACAACAGCAAAAGGGGTGACGGGCGGGACTAGGGTTAGAAAAATAGTTCGAGACTCGCGAGCCTGCTCGAGCTCATTACGAGCTAAGTCAAGCCCACTTTCTAGCTCGGTGAAAAAACGAGCCAAGCCCGAACCGCTCACGAGCCGTGCATGGCTCGTTGTGTCTGCTCTGCTTGTGCCGCACGAAGGCCCAGTCCGGACTTCGCACCACAGTCGGCCCACGCGGCCACGCCCCCAGGCCCAGCGTCCAGGCCGCCTCCTAACCCTAATGCGCTGCCGACTCGCGTTCACTTGAGGCAATTCCCCAGCTGCCGACTCGCGTTCGCTTGAGGCAATTCCCCACCCCACTTCCTCGATTCTTCTGCCAAGCAATTCCCCACACGGCGCCAGATCCATTCCCATCCCGTCTACATCCACAAGCGCGCCTCCGCCTCCCACGCTCCCCTTTCCCCTCCATCTCCCTCGTCTCTGACCGCCTCTCCGCCAACCTCCCCGACGACCTCCCTCTGTCCCGCCTCTCCACTCCTCCTCTGCTCCTCCCGCCACAACTGCTGCAAATCTTCCAGTCTCGTCGACCACCGCCTCAAGGTCCACTCTCCAGTAACAGCAAGGTGGCCAAGGACCGTGGCAAGGTTGTGCCCGTCGACCTCGCTGACCTGGCGTGGGCGGAGTCCGCGAGGGAGGCGGTGCGCTATGTGGAGGCCGGGACGTGCCGCGCCGTGCGGGTGGGCCACGCGGAGATGGTGCAGGCCGAGGCAGTGGAGAATGTGGTGGGCTGGTGGCCCTCTACTCCGCTCCCGGTGTCGGCGAGGACGCCGATGCAGAAGACGCGAAGCGGGAGGGTGCGGCGGTGGAGGAGCAGCCGAGCAGGAAAGGCCCTCCTGCTCCCTAAAGTTGTGAATCTTGTGATTAGCTGTGATTCCTGTGAATCTATGATGCTTTGCTGTGAATGTGTGATGCAATTTTGATGCGTGATTGAATTCTTATTCTGCACTGTGTTTTTCTTGTCTTGTGGAAGAACCAGGAGGAACACCTAGGCTAGAGCTTGGCTCGTGAGCCTAATCGAGCCAGCTCGAGCCTGGTTCCGAGCCGAGCCAAGCCTCCCTCCTGGCTCGTTTCTGAAACGAGCCCAACCCAACCCAGCCCACTGTTCATCTGAGCCAAAACGAGCCTGGCTCGGCTCATTTCCACCCCTAGGTGGGACGATGATAATCGGGAGGTTGAGAACCAGTGAGAATCTAAGGACTACGGCTGCGGCCGGCGACTGACCGCTGGTGTCAGAGGAAAAACAAGGTGGACGGGAATCACAATGAAGACAAGATTTGGGAGTTGTTTTCTCTCTCTCATTTAGCATGGTTTTTAATCGAAATAGTAAAAATAGCTCCCAAAACATGAAATGGCAAAAATGACACTTTTGCCATGCGAAAACGTCGTGACAGGGGATCTACCGTGCATCCAAACTACGGCAGGCGGCCTGCCGCACACCCAGATTGTGGTATGTCACCTGCCGCTAAACCAGAGCGCGACAGATGATGTGCGCAGGCGACCTGGCGCTATTTGTGTTAGCGACAGGTAACTTACCGCGATGTGGGTGCGCTGTAGGCCTCCTGCCACCAATTGAGACGTCGCCAGGTGTCTTACCGCGTAGGCCTTCTGTTGCGGTGATTTTGCGCGATAGAGGTGTTATCTTTTACATTTCATATTTAGAGGATATTTTGCTATTTTATTTTGAAAATGTGCTAAATGAGCTAAAAACCCATACCGAAGACTCCTGCCATTGATGTGAAATGGACGTACATGATGAACAAATGCAAAGTATGCCTTTACAACATGAAGGCAGAGGACGCGCTTCCATATTTATAGTATGCAGTCTGAATTAGCACGAGGAGCGTCTAGAACCTCGACCGGGCTAGCGCGTAGCAACGCAAATAACGTTGTTCATCTTTGATATAAAAGCTGAGTAATTATGTATTTTATCTATGAGTTTTTAATATAAATCAGATGAGCAACAACCAATCAGCTACAGAGATGCTCACATTTTTGGTTGCGTCGTCGATTTTACTGTTGGTAGTAGTGTGTCAATGCGGAGGACTCCACTGATTGCAATGGGGAAAGTGAAAACGTAAGTTCTCATCTCACACGAAACTGTCCAACTCCTCTTCTTTAGCTAAATTTCACAAGAGAAAAACAATCCAAGCCAGCAAGCGTGTAAGAGCTAAGGTCACGATGACCTTTGAGTGCTTCAAAGTCCTTCGCGGCCACCTGCAAGTTCAAGTGTCAAGCTCCAAATATCTTCCTTTCTCCTAACATTTGGCCTTTCCCTGCCAAAAAGATCGGCGTCCTGCCTCTGTGGTTATCATCGATTCAAGTGGCACTTTGTCCTACGTAGTGGAGTAGTAGCTAACAACTGCACACCCAAACTCACTGGTATGTAAGTAGCTTCGTACTGCTGTGCTGCCTTCGGAGGATGCAGTCTACATCGCATCAGGTACAGGGTTCACATTGTTGAAATTTTTTTTGAAGGTAGCGATAACTCTGGTCAGTAACCAAAATTTCGGCCATAATTTTTCAAAAAAAAAACTGAATTTTTCGGATTTTAAATTTTTTTAAAAAAAATCAAATTCGAATTTTTTTTTTGATAAAATTCATCAAAACCGAAATTTTCGATACTGGTTTGAATTTTATCGGCCCCCACCGATAACATCGGTTACCACCGGTGACCACCAAAATTTCGGCGATATTTTTTTCACTGATATGCTTATGAGTGTGCACGACGAACAAGATATATTTTCCTTTTCTTCTTTGATCTAATCAATCATCTAACAAGTGATCCTTGAGGCACACGACGTCTGACAAAAACACAAAGCATTTTGTCTGATCACTGTCTGCACGTTTCTGGAGGAAGCACCATGCCCTTCGTTGCTCCAAAGAGATCGCCGGCCGGTCGGCACTGATGCGGAGCTCTTATGACGCATTGCATGCACAACATTAAGCTAGCTCGATATCTGCAAGTTGCCTTGCTTGTGTCAATTGCACCTAACATATCATATTACCAAGAGATATTATCAAATCATATTATGATATGTGTGCATCAGATCCAAGTTGCTGCTCAGCTGCGCATTATTAAGGGATTTCGTGTTACTTTAGCACGCTATGCTGTTTGACTTGGAATGGTTCTCCTTTCATTATTAGTTTAAACATGAGGAAAGTAACATAACGCCGATGAGAGCGAGGGATCTTTAAATGGGTTGATCATAGAGTAGAGAAACGGCTCGACCGATGCGGTGTCATCGATTAGTTATAGCAAACGGAAGTGCACTTTGCTTGGGCAACTCATAAATATTAACAAATGGTTACTAATATACTGTATAGATCGAAGAACATGTTCTAGTAAGTTGCCGAAGTGCCATTCACATCACAGATGCTCAAGCCTACCAAGGAAGGAGTATTGTGACGACAAGGTGCTCTTGCCCTTTACCTAAAGTGAAAGGTTAAAGCCACGCCACAACTTGGTTGCCTCGTCCAAACGGAGATAATTATATATCTCGTCGAGAATATCCCAATATATATGCTGAGCAACTACGAAGAATGGGAGGTAATTTTGCTTCTACCATTTTCTTTCACATACCATCACTTGAACCATACTAGTAAATCCAAAATTAAAATACCAATGGGTCAGCATACCAGCTAGGCAGCTAGCATTATTGAAGTGGGATAATAAAATTGTTGCTCCCACCAATGGAAAAAATATATCACTTCCCTCAGTCACAAAAGAAAGTCGTTTTGGACATCAAAACAGTCTCCAAAATGTAACTTTCACCACTCATTTCTATTGTAATATATTTGCAAAATGTAATAAGTTTATATTATTATGAAAGTACTTTTCGAGACAAATTTACACGTCATTTTCATATGTCCAATCTAAACATTAAAAAAGATATCAACAGACTAAGTTTATAATGCTTGACTAAACATAACCCAAAACAACTTTGACAATGATATAATAATACTCATTTATTTATTTATCTATAATTATTATTATAGATATGAACATCTCCATATTAGTCTTAATTATACCCCTTAATATTTATAAGGGAGAGGTCGAGTTGTCTGGTCATAAACTACCCCATAGTCATGAGTCTTCTTACGATCATGGTATAGTCGTAAGTCTTTCTACGTCTATCAAGCGTTCGAAGATCTTCTACGACTTGGTTGGCTTCGACCACCCTGTAATTGGTAGGGCTTACTGACTTGTGGGCCTAATCAGTTAGAGAGTATTATGTGCCATGTTTTACACATGGGGGACTTAATAATATACGCTGTCACTCTCTGTGGGTAACCTCATGAATTACTTCTGTCTCTGACAACAACTGCCTAGTAATGTGGGGGTGCCATATTCCTGGCGGCAACTTCCATCAAGCAATTCATCAATTGGAACGTTGGGACGCTTCTTCGTCTGGAGGAACTGCCACCTTTTTGTACGTTATATAAGGTTAAAGTCAGAAGGAAGAAAGGGACAAGCGCAATTTAGAGTATAAGCTCTAGTCTTTCTCTTGATTGTAATCAGCATACTCAATATAGCCACGCAGGAGTAGGTTTGTTATTCTCTCTGGAGAAGGCCCGAACCTGTATAAAATCCTCGTGTCATTCTCTACGTGATTCTTATCTAGGAGACCCCCAAATCAAACAATCATACGTAAGATCAGTTCTAAATCACTCACAGTTGGCGCCGTCCGTGGGGAGATCTCTGGTGATTTCTTGTCAACAAATTCTCTTTTTTCCTAATGCTCCCATGGCAGGAGAGTGGAACGAGGAGAATTGATTCGACTTGGCCGACTACGCAGACATCAACATGGATGCCGGCTTCAACTACGAGCTGAGTATCACTTCATCCGATGGTAATGCCGCTTCCAGAGATCATTCGTCGGATCCAGAAGACCATGCCACCATGGAGTTGAGGAGGAATCTTTTTCCCCACAACAGTGCGTCCAACATGACGAGGGTTCTCCATTCAAATGTTCAAGTCTGCCTGAGATAGTCCGACCTGGCGAGGCAAATCCGGGAAGCCATCATTTCGGGACTCCATCAACATCTGGTGGTCGTAACTCTACGGCTACCCTCGCAGAGGATATGGGGAAGCACCCTATTCCTACTAGTTCGACCATATGCTCGCAGGGCTCACCTGTGGGTACAGACGGTTATAACCCGGAGTTCCCCTTCCTGGAGGGGTTTACTCTAAGTCGCCAGACGGTGTCATTTGACTACTCTTCAAGCCAAGAGGCCTCAAGCGCAAGTGAAGATCATACATAGAAGATCTTTGCCCTCCCCTCAAACCATGATCTCTCTCCTAGAAGTAGGCCTGAGGATGCTCCCCGCCGATCACACTCTACGGCCCTCGTTGTAATGATGAGGATGCCTCCGTTGATGAACGGGATCAATACTCTGATGAGCGTAGGAGAAATCCTCGAAATGATCACACTCCATTAAGGCAAACTCAAGGATCAGACGTAGATGATCTTGAGACAATACGAAGGGGAAGGATGACGGCTCAGAGAAACTTACCTAGGCGCGTTCAATATCAGTCGGAGGAGGCTCGAGAACTCCAGCACATAAATGATCTGCTCGAGAACCCAACTCAAGATCTCGCACGAGTGCTAGGGTACGACCTATTCGCCGAAGAGATCACACGAAGGCTTCGAAGCACGATGGCCAAACTTGAGCATCCTCCCCGATATCATTCTGGAAGTCGTAGCGGTATAACTCCGTCGACAACCAGTAGTTCGAACAACTCACCTCCTGGAGATCGGTGCGATAACAGGTTACGTCATTCCCCTAACCTTAACTCCAGTCGGAAAAGAGTTCTTCATACATCTGATGATCGACAAGCTCCCAAGGGAGATGATCGTTCACCACTACGACCCAGAAATCTGCAACGCCAGATGGAATACGAGGAGTATTACACTCGTAGGACTGAGACCTATTATAGGTCGGCTCCACCCATGACCGGGTATCGGCGTCTATGATCATGTGGTGAAATCAACCCTTCTTTTCTACAGAGAAGGCGATACGATATCATTATCGGATGCCAGGTGTTCTCGCCTAATCTCCGAGCTGTTCACTGGCCGCCGTGGTTTCGACCGGTAAACATGGAGAAGTTTGATGGGTCACAAAATCTCATCGAATTCCTTCATATCTATACGACCGCTGTCCGAGCAGTAGGAGGAGGAGAACATGTCATGGCGAATTACGTTTCACCTATGCTTGAAGGATTCGTTCGATTATGGTTGCTAAACCAACCACTCGAGTCGATCTATTCGTGGCAACACCTATGTGACCTTCATTGGCCAACTTCCAGGACACTTACAATCGCCTTGGAAAGCAGGACGACTAGCACAGGATGAGACAAAATGACCATGAGACTTTACGCCAATTCATTAGGTGTTTCGGTCAGGTTCACAATTTGATTCTAGAGATTTTTGACTCATCTATTATCAGGACCTTTAAGCAGGGAGTCTGTAGCAGAAGGATTACAGAGGACATCGCTTCGAATCCCTCGGCTACTGTCGCTGAGCTCTTCGAGATGACCGATCGATATGCAACTACCGCTAAAGTAGTCGAGTGGAACAAAACCATCGATTAGGATGGCAAGTATCCTCAAGAAGTGGGCGAAAGCAACAAGAAGAAGGAAAAGAAGGTAAAAAAAAATCTAAGAACAAGGCGAAGGGTCAAAAGGCTCAAGTCAACAGTTCTAAGGAAGTCTTGGTCATAAGCGATAAGGAGCCACGAAGTTCCAAGACGTACTCCGAATGGGGTAAAGGTAAACGCTACAAACGGAAGAACGACAAGCCTAGGTGGTGTCCTTTCCATCAAAATAAAAAGGAAGGACGTTACCTTCGCAACTACTGGGTTTTCCAAAGAAAACTCGAGGACTACTACACCCGCAAAGGACCACTCCCTACACTCGAGGACGTAGGACAAACGAGTGGTTGTAAGCAGTCGGATGATCATGAGGAGATGCCATTCCAGGATCTGAAGCATACCATCGACCACATCTTTGGGGGATCTTCAGCATACGAATCAAAGCGACAGTTCAAAGCCGTCGTATGAGAGGTAAACTCTATTGACCATCCTCTTGTCATTAAATCACCGAAGTGGTCGGAAGTTCCCATATCTTTTGAGAAGGCGGACTGTCCGATCCCTTCCACTCGACCAGGTCGATATCCGATCGTAGTCGAGCCCACCATCAACAACTATCGAGTGAATCGCATGTTAATTGATGGTGGCAGTTTGTTAAATATTCTATTTACAAGTGCCCTGGACGAGATGCAAGTACCTCGGACTAGAATTAAACCTGTACGATACCCATTCCATGGGATCATACCAGTGTCTTCGGCCAAACCCATTGGCCAAGTTTCTCTTCCTGTCACGTTTGATTCTCCTAGCAATTTCAGGATAGAGAATATTTCCTTTGATGTGGTCGATTTCGATACAACGTATAATGCCATACTTGGACGACCAACTTTGGCACGATTCTTAATGGCTGCTCACTACGGGTGTTAATGTCTTAAGATGCTAGGTCCCAAAGGAGTGATCACGGTACGCTGTGACAAGAAGATGGCTCTTACATGCGACCACAAGTCCCTCGAGATGGTTGGCCAAATATCGACTCGAGAAGCAAGCAGGAGGCAGCCTTCGACCAAACAGTCGAAGCACAAAACTACGCCGAAGCCGAACAATCAAGTCAAATAAGTCCCTCTGAATTCAGAGGAGCCCTCAAAAACTGTTCGCATCGGGGTTACTTCCGACCTCAAATAGAAAGACGCCCTCGTCACTTTCCTCCGAGCTAACACAGATGTCTTCACGTGCCAAGCATTCGACATGCCCGGAGTCCCTAGGGAAGTTATCGAGCACAGGCTAGCTCTACGGCCTAATAAGAAACCCGTAAAATAAAAATTACAGAGATTTGCACCTGATTGACGAGAAGCCATCAAATCAGAATTGGACAAGTTGCTTAGAGCAGGCTTTATAAGAGAAGTCAACCACTCAGAATGGTTGGCTAACCCTGTAATAGTTAGAAAGTCTAATGGTAAGTGGCGTATGTGTGTAGACTTTACTGATCTCAATAAAGCTTGTCTAAAAGATGATTTTCCTTTACCTCGTATCGATCAGTTGGTTGATTCTACTGCTGGTTGTGAAGTATTAAATTTTCTAGATGCATACTCTTATTATCATTAGATTAGTATGTGTTTAGATGATGAAGAAAAGACCGTATTTATTACACAATTTGGGATATTTTGCTATGTCAAAATGTCATTTGGTCTAAAAATGCTAGCGTTTCTTTTCAACGCTTAATGCAAACGATTTTTTCACCTAAACTAGGCCGAAATTTGTAAGCCTATGTTGATGATCTAGTCGTAAAAAGTATCGAACAACTTAATCATATTTTTGATTTGCAAGAAACATTCAACGACCTCAAAAAACACCGTTTGAAACTCAATCCCGAAAAGTGCATGTTCGGAGTCTCTTCAGAAAAATTGCTTGGATTCCTTGTCTCTACACAAGCAATTGAAGCAAATCTTGAAAATATAAAGTCCATTGAAACCCCTCTGACCATGAAGAAAGAAGTTCAGAAACTTACAGGGTGCATGACGGCTTTAAGTCGTTTCATTGCACGACTCGGAGAAAAAGGCCTTCCTTTATTCAAACTTCTAAGGAAACATGAGGATTTCGAGTGGTCAAAAGAGGCAAACACATCCTTTGAGGGTGTCAAGAGGTATCTTATGAGTGCACATGTTTTGGTTTCTGCAAAACCAGAAGAGACATTGTTAATTTATCTAGCTGCCACGTCGCAGGCAGTGAGCGCAGTACTAGTCACAGAACGTGAAAACGTCCAACGACCGGTTTACTACGTAAGTGAAGTTTTACACGGGCATAAGGAGCGATACCCTCAGGTTCAAAAACTTCTATATGCCCTCCTCATGTCTTCGAGGAAATTATGGTATTATTTTCAAGCGCACAAGATAATTGTGAAGTCTGAGTTTCCCTTAGGAGTGGTCCTCCAGAATAGAGAAGTAGCGAGATGCATGGCAAAATAGTTAGTAGAACTTGGGGAGTTCGACCTCTATTTCATGTCTCGAATGGCCATTAAATTCCAGATCTTGGCAGACTTTGTCGCTGAATAGACAAATCCTGAACCTGTTCAGAATCCCCAGTATGATACCCACGACCAGTAGACGATGTTCTTTGACGGGTCGCTTACGTTAAGTGACTAGGGTGGTTCTGGAATCTCCTACCGGAGGGACCTTAAAGTATGCTATTTAATTACACTTTCCCGCCACTAACAACGTTGCAGAATACAAAGGTTTCTTGGCTGACATATGAGCAACGAAAGTGCTCGGGATTCGATGACTACTCGTGAGAGGAGACTCTCAACTAGTCGTGAATCAGGATAGAAAAGAGTACTAGTGCTTTAACCCGACCATGTGTCGGTTCTTATCGGAAGTCCGAAGGTTTGAAAAGCATTTTTTTCAATTTTGAGTTGCAATATATCCCTCGAAAGGATAATTTTCTCGCAGACCAGTTAGCTCGAATAGCCTCTTCCCGATCTCAAGTACCGCAAGGAGTCTTTTTGGAGCAAATCCAGAAGCCGACTCTGGTCGAAGCACCAAAAACACCTTCTATTGAGACCGCCCCTCTAGAGTACGAGAATACCTGGATGAATCCCATCTACGAGTATCTTCAGAAGGGTATACCACCCGATGATGATCTCGAGACATATTGTTTATCCCGGAAGGCCAAAATGTATACTTTGGTCAAAGAAGTCCTCTATAAACAAGGCATGCAAGGGGCACTCATGCGATGCATATCGCAGAGAGAAGGATTAAACGTCCTTCACAACATACACGGGGGCATCTGTGGAACTCATGCTTCTTACAGAACGCTGGTCGGAAAGACCTTTCGACAAGTTTTCTATTGGCCAACAGCCATTTATGATGCCAAAGAGCTGGTTAAGAAGTGTGTACAATGCCAGTTTCATAGTAGGCAAATACACCAGCCGACTCAGGCATTACAAACTATTCCTCTTTCATAGCCTTTTGCGATTCGGGGTCTCGATATCCTAGGGTTGTTCCCAAAAGCACCAGGGGGCTTTGAGTTCCTTTTTGTGGCTATTGATACGTTCACAAAATGGATTAAAGCCAAACCTGTGACTAGGATAACAATGGAAGCCGCAAAAAAATTCATGATGAGAAGCGTGATTACTCAATTTGGTGTTCCTAGTCGTATAATTATAGATAGCAGTATGCAAATTTCGAGCGCAAAATTTCAGAAATTTTGCAACGAATTGGGCACCCAGTTATGTTATGCTTCTATTGCCCACCCACAAGTAATGGGCCAGTCAAAAGAGTGAATGGCCAAATAATACATGGCATAAAAGCTCGAGTGTTCAATCAGCTTGTCAAGCGCTCGGGGGGCTTGGGTATAAGAATTACCCTCAGTATTATGGATAGTTCGCACGATAGCAAGTCGGGCTATAGGTGAAACACCATTTTTCATAGTTTTTGAGGCTGAAGCCATGCTTCCACCAGAACTAAGATCCGGTCGACATGGATTGAAACCTTCAGCGACTCTACCCAGGAACAACTTTGAGCGGATGACATCAACTTGCTCGAAGAGAAGAGGAATCAAGCCTTGATCCATTCAACGGTCTACCAACAAGACCTGCGCAAATACTACGATCGTAAGGTCCAACCTCGCAACCTTGCTGTAGGTGACTTGGTGTTGAAGAAAATTCAATCCAAGTCTAATCGGAATAAGTTTTTCCCAAAGTGGGAAGGTCCTTACACAGTGGTCGAAGTCACACGACCAGGTTCGGTACGACTGACAATGGAAGACGGTCAGGTTCTCTCTAATTCTTAGAACATGGACCAGTTACGCAAATTTTATATGTAATTCCTTACTATATCAATAAAATTTCATGTTTTTTCACTCTTTATTGCCTTACTTTTGAGTAGTGCTTGAATAGTTTTTCGATCATTTTTCATACATTCAGTTTTTCTTTACACTGATCGAAGAAGGGTAACATCACCTAGTCGAAGTCTTTTCTCTCTGCACATGGTGCTGCCCACTAGAAGGAACTTCCTAGTGTCGTCATGTTTCTAACTTTTGCTACCAATACAAAGAGACTGGGTTTCAAAAATATGGTCGAAATATTCTCAAGCCAGCTCTTTTTAACCTTAGTTTGTTTTTTCATTACTTTTGAAAAATTCTCTAAGTGGAGTATACCTTTATAGTTTGTTTGACTCCTTTTAGTAACCTCACATGCGTTTAAACTATTCGGAGAAAAACACAACACCTAGTCAAAGTCTTTCCTCTCTGTATGTGGTCCTACCCACTAGAAGGAACTTCCTAGCGTCGTACTGTTTCCAACTCTTATTATCAGTGCCAAATAAATTGAGTTTACTGAAACGGTTGAATAAACTTTTAAGGCACTCCGAAAAGTTTATCCCACTCATGTTGATGCTCTTGATTCGATTACTATGGTCGGAAAATATAGCTTCACTAGTCGAAGTCTTTTCTCTCTACACGTGGTCCTACCCACTAGAAGGAACTTCCTAGTGTCTATCTGCTACTAAACTCTTACGACCAAAACATGATAATCAAGATCGACAACACAAGTAGGAAAAACTTCTTTTTGAAGCAAACCCTTATATACACTATTTACTTAGTTTATCTATATAAACTAAGCAAATAGTCGGGGACTAGGATAAAGCCATTAATATGACTTCAATTTTTAGTCTTAAATTCAATTTTCTTTTTCTATTTATTATCTTATGAGTTACTAACTACTCGACAAGATAATTTCACTACTATAAAAAGGCTATCTTTGGGCGCCTCATCACAGACGATTGACCAAAACCGCTCAGTAAATCTAATCCTGAGCGGTTTTGGTTTAACGACCGTTTGTGTTACTAGCTGCGCTAAAAACCATCTGTGAAGAAGTAATATCACAGATGGTTTATGTTGAAAGTTCTTATTCAGAACCGTCTGTGAAGTTTCACAGACGGTTTTCAACACGAACCGTCTGTGACTTTCCGTCCTCATCACAGACAGTTTGTATTAAAAACCGTATGTAAAAATTCAAGCCATGGTAAAATCAGAGAGTTATCACATACGGTTTTTAATTACTTATCACAGACGGTTCTATCACATACGGTTCTGAACAAGAACCGCTGCAGGATAACTTTCCTGAGCGGTTCAAAAACCGTCAGGATGACCTCATGTCATCACTGACCCATAAAGTCAGACGGCTCACGAAACCGTCTGTGATGTCATTTTTGAACCGTCTGTGAAGACCTTTTCTGTAGTAGTGTTTGCAGGAAAAAGCAGGTATATATATTCATAATCAAAAGACTTGTCTTTACAAGTTTTCCTATTACAATCTACCTAGCGTCGCTGAGGGAGAAGAGGAGGCCGAGGGCGGCGCCACTAGGGGGAGGAGGGAGTCGATGGGAGGAGGAGGGAAGCCGGGGTGGCGGCGGCGACGTGGGAGGAGGAGGAAAGCCGGGGCGGAGGCGGCGCAGGAGTCGGCATCGGGGGAGGCAGTCGGAGGCAGTGTGGGAGTCGGCATCGGGGGAGGCAGACAATCGAAGGGGAGGCAAGCGGTCGGAGTCGGAGGGGGAGGCAAGCGGTCGGAGTCGAAGGGAGCCGGTGGGAGGAGGCGCGGAGCGGGCGGGCGGAGGCATGCGGCTTGGGATTTAGAATTATATACGTAGTAGGAGGGAGATAAATTTCTCTAACTATAAGGGTAAACTCGGAACCCTATCTCGCCGAAGCCGTAGGAAGTTGCCCCTGGCAGTTTCCGGCTTCTGGCTTTCTTACGTTGCAAACGGCTTCTGGCTTTTCCAAAAATGATCGGAGAAAATCGTCCACTTGAAACAACTTTCAACTTTTTCTAACGAAAAGCCGAAGCCGAAGGCGAAGCCGAAGCCGTCCTAAAAAGCCAAACAGGCTCATACACTTGCTAGCGGTTTTCTTTTTAATTCAAAACTGTCTAGATCTAAACTAAACACCCCGTGGATATTTTTGTCTCTGTCGTGCACTGTCACTTTGGCACCAAACATACATGTGCACGCCCAACGGCGCCACAAAATTATTTGGGGAGATATAAGTTGGACCGGCCTGTGTGATTGGCCGAGCCAGGTAGACAGCGTTGGTTCGCCACAAGGATCAGATCAAGTCCACGTCGCCGTGGCCAGTATGGTTACGTGAAGAAATCTACCACAGCAAGAAGAGGACGCGGAACTCTGCCGTTGTTACACGAACTTCATGGAGTCAATTCGGCCTCTTTTTTTTTTTTGTGACAAATGGGGTGCACTGCTGGAATTGGTTATACTACTCTAGTTGAATTGTCCTAAAGAAAATGAAATCCTTTTTTTTCTGCGATAAAATATAATTCGATCGATCGATCGAGATGAATTGTGGAAGATGTAAGTACTTCAATAATGTGTTGCTGCTGACATAGACATACAGTAGTCCTCGTACAGTGTAGATGACCGATAACGAGACAAAGGGCTTGCCATTACTCATTAAAAGGGACCAACTGGCTACACGTCTAGATCTAATGAACTTGACACGCATGCTCGTGACGTGAATATAAAGACGAACATGTACTATGCACAACTTGATTACGTTTCTCGATTCAATATAATCTTTCTGACAAAAAGGACATTGCGAATCTCAATTATTCTGCCGATATGGACCGTGGATCATTGCCGGATCCGTGTTGGTGCATGAAGTATGGAGGTAGGGTGCCAAGTAGGGTGGGGGGCTAGCTAGATAGGAGGGTGAACTGGTTAACAGAATTTCTCATAATGTGCTACGATCTATATATCTAATGACGGAGGGGGTACGTTATAAATCGAGACGTCACATCTATTGACCAATACAAACGTCCGCAAACCAAACTCGAGCGAGGAACCACGCTGAAGAAGTCAAGTCGCATAGTTTGTCCAAAGGTGCAAAATGCAGAGGCTCTTTTCGCACGAAAAGGAAACATGCAATGACGCATGCCTATATGAAAATTTTCAGACGTTGACAATACTAGTTTTTCAAGTAGGGGGATCATCACTTTTAGTTTTCCTTAACTGTGTGTTTTATTAGAAGAGACGACGCACTTCGAATTGAAAGCTGTACTTGCATAGAATATATATATATATATATATATATATATATATATATATATATATATATATATATATATATATATATATATACACACACACACACACACACGTGAGTATGTACTCACTTTCAATAAACTTCTTAAACGAAGATATTATACTTTTTTTATCACTTTTAGTATCTTAAATACCAATTATAAGATCTCCAATGTGACTTGATCGAATTTTTTTCATTAAAGCCCTTTATTTTTTTGGTTATATACCCTTTTTCATATATAAAAGAAGTATATACACAAATTTTGCAATAAAAAGTGGACTTTAATGAAAATTTCCATGCACCTCACTTTGGGGTATCTTATAATCATTATTGTAGTATGTTCAAATAGATAAACATGTATCATCATATGATTTAAGTAGTACATGAGAAGTAGGAGTGTGTGCTCCTAGGAGTAACGTACCATCCCCCCTACACACACACACATACACACACACACATACGTATATATACGTGTGTGTGTGTGTGTGTGCACGCGCGCGCGTGTGTGTATGATTAATATCTTCTACTCCCGGGAGTAGTTACTCCCACCTCTGATATACCACCTAAAAAAATTTGACATACTCCTTTATCACTTTGGGTATACTCATATACTAATTATAAGATACTCCGATGCGAACCACATGAAAAATTTGCTAGGGAGTCCATAGTTTTAACATATTTTCTAAATACCTTCATATTCACAAATAAAAAAGAGTATGTCTAAAAAATTATATATACCACCCCTAAAAAGGTACAAATACCACATAAGTGGTCTTATATACTCGTATACTACACATACATACTCTCGGTTGCGCAAGATATATACTTCCTACGTTGTGATATACTAGCTGGGGAGCAATTACTCCTGGGAGTAAAAATCTCCCTATATAAAAGGGCGCAGCGATGGGAGCCTCTCAGGCTCGCTACGTCATCGGATTTTTTTAATCGTTCGATGCCCTCGTTGTTTGTGGAGCGCCGTTCGATTGTTTTTTTTGCTGCTCGCGTTTTGGCTTCGTCGGCTCACAGCGTTCGATGGAGTTTGCTTTGTGTGGGCCGTCCGATTGGCCGGTTGATGCGCTCAGGATGCTACCGTCGGATCGGCCGAGCAATGCGCTTCGGTCGCGATGCTTTCGAGTGTGGTGTTGTCGTAGCGTTTTTGCCGTCTGCTGTGCCATTTAATGTCCACGTCGATTGTGTCGCCCGCGCCACTTCAGTTCTGTCACCCGCGCCGCTTGCTATTGCTATACATGACCAATCTTTCGAGGAGGCGAAGCGGAGAACAGAAACCGATGCAGCGCTATGAGCACTCGTAGCTCCGTCGTGCCAGGGTGGACCAGCGGCTGAGGCTGTGAAGGTTTTGATCCGCATAGTGTTGTCCTCTTCGTCCTCGTGTTTCTTCTTCGTTTCCTCTTCCTTCGTCTCGACTTCACCGATTTGTTCTTGCGTCTGTCGCTCTTCTTTGCTTCGGTTGTCACTGCTCGGTTTTTCCCTTTTCTGATTGCTGCCGATAGCCGTTTCTGCGGTTCTTTTTGCCTCGGTTTCGCATGTGGGGAGGAGTTCTTTCCATGGATCTGCTATACATCTTCATTTCTGCGGTTCTTTTTGCCTCGGTTTCGCATGCAGGGAGGAGTTCTCTCCATGGATCTGCTATACATCTTCTTCTCGATTGCCGCCGATGGCCGTTCTTGCCATTTTTTGTGACTCGGTTTAGCTTGTTCTTGGGGATGCTTGGGGTCTCTCTCCATAGATGTGCCCGTACATCTTCTTCATCTTGTCTCTAAATCATTCTTTGTGTTGCGCTGCTCTTCTTGCAGCCATCGCCTACCACGATGGCCGGGATCTGTCGCCTCAAGGCCCCCTCTAGCTTCTCTCCCTCCACAGTGCGGACGAACGCTTCCCCTCCCCGGCCGTCTTCTTCTCCGGACTCTTCGCGCTTTCACCCTCCCAGAGCTGAGCGTGTTTCGTCGCCTCCGTCAGCACCGAGCCCAAGGTGGGGTCTATACCTGAATACTGACCTGCAACATTTTTCTCTTTGCTGCTATACTGCTCCAGTTTAATGAGGAGATTAAATTGCAATCTTCACCACGTAGACATGTATGTGTGTCTGTTTGTCAATATAAAGTCACCCGACATCTGAAATTTCCGCAAACAAAATTACAGATGGTGGTTTATCACCAGTGATTCATTTTTCAGAACAAACCACTCTTATGATCGCATTCGGTGTATGTTTTTTGTCCACCTTTCTTACCGATCTAGAAATCCTACACATAACTAAAAAAAGGTAGAAATCTGTACCCACTGATTCATCTTTTAGAGCAGATTGGTTGCATCTTCAGACACTAGGAGGCCCGTTAGGCTCACAAATTTGGTAAGGTGGTAGTTGCAACTTAGCGAGGACATTAGTCTTTAGAGGTGTGAGGACCAAATATATTTTGTATCCATTTTAATGGTCGCATTCAGTGTATATTTTTTGTACCCATTTCCTATCAGTTTAGAAATCGTAGACAAACCAAAAAAAAGGTAGGAATCTGTATGTTCGGTTTGGTTGTGCCCTTTTCTTCCCTTCTCTGTTGTTTTTATGTCTCCTTTTGTTCTCCCTATCTAATGAGCTTTTGTTTCTTTGCTCTTTTCTGTGATTGTAGGTTTTCCTTGTCTTCGTGACGAATCTTTATTGTGGTTCCGATTTGTCGTGCCTTCGTAGAAGTAAGTCTGATTCATTTCATTTTTCTATGTTCGGTATAGCTTCCCTTGCTACGTGATATAGAGTTTTGGCTCTCTTTATAATACATGCTGATCTTTGTGTTTATATCCCTATGATTTATTATAGAATATATTGAAGTATCGATTACCTCGTCCCCATTTCGATATATAGTTTTATCTCTCTTTATGATAGATACTTCGTGCCTCTTAGGTTCCTTCTCACCTGTAGAGCTGGTTTCCTTATTTGTCTTTCTACCTACCTTTTTTTTTGCATGTTATGATTTTGCTTTCTTTGTAGAATTTACTTGTGAAACAAAAACAAACGATCTGCTCATGCACTTTTTCAACCCTTTGGATAGAGGTTCTGTGTGACTTCGTTGTTGTTATGGACCCTAATCGTCCTTCTTCGTCGGCGCTTTCTATGCTACATTGCTCACAATCTGTACGAGGTATAAACACACTTTGACCCCTTCAAATCCTAGGTTTTCTTATGTTCATGTTGTACTGATCGGCTCAAAAAAACGCATCCTGATACAATTTGCTAGAAAGATATTTATTATGAGTCTATTACCAAAAAAAATAGTTAAAACTCAAACCACAGCGTATCTATTAAGAGGCTTAATCTGTTCATATGGAAAAAAAGTATGCACACTTAGTATACCTTAAAGTTATTTATTATGAGTCTATTACCAAAAAAATTAGTTAAAACTCAAACCACAGCATATCTATTAAGAGGCTTAATCTGTTCATATGGAAAAAAAAGTATGCACGGTTAGTATACCTTCAAATTTATACGTGCATTTTTTTTTGGTAAAAAAATTGTGTTTCTTATTAGTTACTTATTCAACATGATTCTACTTTTTCCTTTCGCACAAGTTTATGTGTACATTATTATCTGTAATAAATTGTGTTTCTTATTAATTACTTGTTCAACATGGTTGTATTGTTTCCTCCCTCTCACACTGCCGATTTTGTTTGGTGTTAAACTATGACAGCAGACACCACCCCCTCCACAACAGATATGTAGCAACGAGCTAGAAAAACAGCAAAGGCACGTTTTCTTCATCATACTTTGTAAATCTCTGATGTTGTGCTTATTATTTCTATCAATGTCCCTATAATAGACTCATTGCTTTCTTATACTACCAGCAACAGAGAACCATATACTACACTTAGTTCTACTCACAAAAAGACTTTTCGACACTCAATCAGCCTCCACACAGGTAACAGCTGACGTCATATTGTCCTCTTGTAATTCATTACATACTATATTATGTTTCCGTTCATATATATAGTTTACACAAAAGGCCACATAAAATATTCACATAGCTATCTAACTAGAAGTTGTTTATAGCACACACAGACTGAACCCTGCTCGAAAAAGAAAGCTTTGGTCGTTGACGAAACAGATCAATTTGGTTTCGTTCAGACTGAGCTACAGTCTGTGTAAGTGCTTCTCACTGCTTTCTATTCACTCCAAAATACAGTCTATCTAACAGTTCTATATAGTTCCTATTACACCTTGTACATATGCCCTGTTTAGGAGGATGACTTCGTACAAGACACAAACCAAAAGCCATGTGCCCATCTACTGCTCATACTTACATTATTTAACTACACACATTATGACTCTAATTGTCCTATCATAAATTCTTCTTTAGTAAATAATAACAGCCGTACAAGCATGCCAGCTAAGTGATATACATTTAAAAATCTGTAATGCTCAACTTTTATAGAATTAGCGGATAGATAGCCCTCTTTTACCATCTTATTACATTGCATTTATTGAACCACGAATCTTTGATGTATAGACACATTATCTTTACAAACTACACGTTATCTTTACTGAGTTGTTTTTTCCTCTGATTACATTCAGCATTGACTATTCGTAATCATAACACTACCTAATTCAAAGACGAAATAATGTGTGTCCAATGTCCGGATATTCGTCTACATACTCCCTGCTTATGCCTTGACAATCTATTAGATGCTTGTAATTTGTCTTGGCCTATCGAAGATATTTCTTTGTTATGCGCTATATAAACCCGTTATCTTTACAAAGTACATGTTATCTTTATAAAGTTGTATTTTCCTACAGTTACATTCAGCATTGCCTATTCCAGAATCATACAACTATCTAATTCAAAGACGCAGTAATGTGTATCCAATGTCCACCATATTTGTCTGCATGCTCCACACTATCTACTTGACAATGTATTACATGTTTATAATTTGTTTAGGCCTATCAAAAGTGTTTGCTTACGCGAGTTTCACTTCACAGACGAGCAATGAGGCATACCGAGGAAATATCAACCTATTCTGATGTCGCGCAGAAGGCTTCAGGCAATGAAATCAAAAAATAAATTCTGGTATAGTTCGCTTACTAATATATCCAGCAAATCACAACGATTACTCCTACTAAAAAAATTTGTTTCTTCATGCAACTTTGCACCTCATTTACCTATATTCCTTTTTTTTTGCAGCTGCGTCTGCCAAGTACGAACTGACCGCGAATTGTATATTTTGCTTCCCCATAACACGTCTATCCTATGATAGATGCACCGGTTTTTGTACTCTACCGAATCTGTGCCGTCCTTTCTATCGGTGCTATATCCTCTTTATGTATATGTTTCTGATGCAGCGCTACAAACACGTTGTCTTTTGGAACCTTCTATAAGCTATATCCAAACACACTGTCTTTTGGAAACTCCTGTAAGCTATATGCAAACGCACTGTCTTTTGGAACCTCCTGTAAGCTATATGCAAACAGCACAATATAGAGCATCGCCTCTAATCTTTTATAATGTTCTTACTAAGCTAACACGCTTTCTGCTATGTTGTATATGGTATGAAATATTTGTTCCTTTGCTACCACTAATTGGCTTCGGACAAATCTGTTTTACTAGAGATTCTGCTATTGTATTTCAGAATGCTTAGAAAATGGCACAACATTCACGGTTACATGCAACGAGCTCTATTAGACAGACATCGTTTAGAGAGAAAGAGACCGCAGTACAAGCTAGGAAAAAACAACGCACGCCTCGCTAGCACCGTGCGCCAAAGGCACGCGTGGGTTCCTAGTCTTCCTATGTATATGTAAACTTCGCACGCCTCGAAATAAACCATACATTTTGGCCATTTCGGCACGGACGATACTTGTTGCCACTTTCTTGTTCTCGCGGTGTAGCACGCGCATTCTCGTCTAATTTGCGCCATCCTACTGTGGACCTTTCTCCGTTGCCATCTTCAGTGTAACTAGAGGATTTGCTTGGCCAACTTCTCCTTTCCTACACACCCATCCATGCCGTCCTCTTCACCATCTGCATGTAAGCTCTCGTCTTCACTTACGACATTGGCATGCTCGCGACGATTCGCCGTCGATGCTGACCGAGTGCACATGACTCGACCCGAGACATCAACTTTATCCAAGCACCTTGAAAGACAAGCACGGCGCGTAGATGCATGCCTAGTTCCTTTCGAGAGAACACCAATTGACTGTGAGCACCATCGTACGTACCAGCATGTGGAGAAGGTTAGAGCTGTTTATACGGTAGTACAAGCCGTGGCTATGATGGGAATGGCGGTAATAAGGTTTCGGGGTAACGTATCTGCGCGACCGCTCGCTTCTCTACTTCATCTATATTATGAACTGCTTCGAGTCTGTACTGCTTCCTACTCTTCATCAAGTTTTACTGTAAGTTGGTTGTGCAACCAAAATATTATGTTATTATTATATTTTTGTGTATATTTAGATGTGCAATGAGTTGCCTGCTCTTAGTATTGCTTTATGCATCTCTAATTTTATGTGACCTTTTTCTCATAATAAAATCTAGAAATAAAATATTGTCCATATCTCTGAGAAAAATTGGAAGCTAGAGGTTTGGTTTCAGGGTTAACTTGGGAGCCTTTTTACTGTGTACTAAATTTAATACATGATGTCCATTATTTTTTATCTAATGGTTCAGATTAGTTATGATTTAGTTATACTATCTTTGGCAGTATGAGTAATAGAATCTCAAACGGATATAATCATAATTGCCCATGTGGGGATCCATGGCACAAGAGTAATATTTTCAACCCTAGTTGAAAAATTCTAAAAAACCTTCACGAAAAAATTATATATACAAAGCAAAATCTATCATGCTTTTAACAAATCAATGATCATATTTGATTTATATTAATATCATATACTGCTGATAGAATGTACCGTAAAATTTCTCTAACCGAAGGGTGTTGTGTAGTTTAGTCATTGGCGATCGCTTAGGTTGAGACTCGCTCTTCTAGATAAGCTAGCTTTTTTTATCTCTATCTGATAAGCTAACATTTGATGACGACGATGACTGCAGTTTAATTGAATATATTCGCCAATTGCTTAACAACTTGTTTAGGACCCCACCCCAGTCAGTACCCCACGCGGCCGCCGCAGGCTGCACGGCCGCCCACTCGCCCCTGCTGGCTCCACCTCCTGCTCTGGTCCCGGCCTCCCGCTGCCGCCACCTCCCCACTACTACAAAAAGGCTAATACTGGACGCCTCATCACAGACGGTTGACCAAAACCGTCTGTATTACATGCAATCACATACGGTTTTGGTTTAGAGACCGTTTGTGTTACTAGCTGCGCTAAAAACCGTCTGTGAAGAGATAATATCACAGACGGTTCATAGCTAAAATCGTTTGTGATAATTCTATATATCACAGACGGTTTTCAACAAAGAACCGTCTGTGAAACATCACAGACGGTTCTTAACAATAACCGTCTGTGATATTACAACATATCACAGACGATTTTTTTTTGTTATAACCGTCTGTGATAATATTGCTATAGCTCCCGATTGAGGCCCGATGAGTTTCTTAAATCGCGTCGTCTCTTAAATCGTATCCGCTTGACCAAAGCCGAGACCCTCGAATAAGGAAGAGAGCCTATAGGCTCAATTCTTCTTGGTTCAACAATCCGAGGGTCTTCGGAGACACTTGAATGAGCGCATCGTGGTGGGCGATTTCGAGTTTAGATTCACGATGATCGAGAACCGTTCGATCTTAACGCCGACATGCCGCCTATGAAGTATTGAAGACGGAGATAGCACCTACCTCCGCCACTAGAAAAACTTTGTTTATTTATAGGTTTCTACTTTTTTAATCTTTTTGTTAGCGGTAGCCCATTTGTTTGGCCATATGAAAATTCCAAAATGAAAAAAAAAAGTTTGGAGGTGAAGTTACTATATTAATTATATGTTGAATTATTATTATTATTATTATTATTATTATTTTATATATATATATATATATATATATATATATATATATATATATATAGTTAAAGCAACTTTTAAAGATATTTAAATGAAAAAAATTGACATATAAACATGTAATTTCTTCATGTCATGTAAGTGTATATACAAGATAAATATACTTGAGAAAAACCATTTCACAGAGCGGTTCTATTATGGAACCGTCGGTGATATCTTGATATATCACTGAGCGGTTCCATATAATTATCGTTGCGGTTCCATAATAGAACCGTCAGTGATAAATCTCTTTATTAGTAGGAGCCCGTGGCTAGGGTTTCTTGTAGCGCCCTAACTCTCGTCACTCCCAGCGCCGCTAAGTTTTTGCCCGCCCTAACTTCGTCACTCCCAGCGCATTTACTCTCGTCTGCTCCCTCCCCACCTCGATCGCCACCCGACCCGTCGCCGTCGCCGCTTCGACCAAATGCGCGATTGTGACACCACTCTGCATTGCACAAGACACTCAAATGCGATAGTAGTGTCTTGTCTTGATTCGAGTCGTGCCACAACTACTGGTGATTTCCGCCACCAAGCCACTAGGCTTGGCCAATGTCGCGCTGCCTTGCCATGTCTTGGTTCTCTGCTTTCGGCCTCCTGTGCTCGGGTCGTGGCCCCCTGGCTTTTCTTTCCCCATATATCATCCCTCTATTCTCCTCTAGATCTATTAGCTTAATGTCTTTTGTTGAGTTTGATTTTTATGCTTTAGCCTTAAGTTGTGTCCTGATGTTTGTGTGATTTATGCAAGGTGAAGAAGATGGATGAGGGTTGTGCTGGTGGTGGGGTCGCCACCGTGGTTGCGCTGTACTGATGTATCACCCTACCTTACTCCCTCTCTACTACTAGTGTGGTGGCCGGGTTGGAACTGCTCAATGGTGTTAATAGTCTTATGTTGAAATTGAATTGATAATTAGTTCATATTAATAGTCCCCTTGCTCTGTGGTGTAATGACGTTAATAGTCTTTTGCTGAAATTGAATTGATAATTAGTTCATATTAATAGTCCCCTGCTCTATGATGTAAACTAAGGGCTATTGGTGTATGTGCATTCATGCATCTTGCTTAGTTCATCTTTGTAGGTTGATTGACAAAAATGAACACTACTACGAAAAAGGCTTTCACAGAGCGGTTCAGCGTCATCACGAGGCGGTTTCGTGAGCCGTCTGAGTTTATGGGTCGATGATGACATGAGGACATCACGAGCGGTTTTGAACCTACGTGATGTATACTTTCCGCAGCGGTTTGTGGTTCAAACCGCTCATGCGATAGTAATATCACGAGATGGTTTCATCCACAAACCGTGCGTGATAAGTACATATCACGAGCGGTTTCAACCACAAACCGTGCGTGATAAGTACTATCGCGAGCGGTTTGTGGTTGAAACCGTCGTGATATATACTATCACTGAGCGGTTTGTGGATGAAACCATCTGTGATGACTTTTCTCTATAAAGCCCCAGCGGTGGTTGCTTGTACCATTAAATCCGCATCATATATATTATATATATATATATATATATATATATATATATATATATATATATATATATGTTACGTAGTCTCTCGGCCACTTTGGGGGATCGTCCACATGACATGAGAAGGATGAGGCGGTAGCCAGGGCAACCTCATTGAGCCCTGCAAGTTTAAAAAGTATGGATGCAAGGAGGCCGTCGGGACATCCAATTACGGATTGGACTTCGTTATGTTTAGAAAGTGTCGTTGATCTGCAGTGCCGACTAGGAAGTGGCACCATGCATTAGCAAACTAACCATTCTTGAGCATGTAATCGTCTTTAAACCCAACAAGAACACCAAGCAACCATATTCTCATATTTCAAAAGAATTCTCAACTTGTTGCTGGGTGTTCTTGTTGGCTTTAAAGACAATTACATGCTCAAAAATTGTTGGTTGTCGATAGATGATGCCACTTTTCACGGAGAAGTTAAGATCAACGCCACTTTCAACATAGCGATCTAGGTAATTGATGTCCCGACGCCTCCTTGCATCCATACTTTTTAAACTTACAGGCTCAATGAGGTTGCCCGTGGATACCGCCTCATCCTTCTCATGTCATGGATCGACTTCCTAAAGTGGCTAGGACTACTTAATAATATATATATGATGCCGGTTTAATGGCACAAGCAAACGCTGGAGACTTTATAGAGAAGAGATTATGAATGGAATGGTAGGATGTACAGTGCGCAAGAGGTATGAGAACTTTACCTAAGCATGAACAAGGGACTATTAGTATGAACTAATTATCAATTCAATTTCAGCATAAGACTATTGACACCATTACATCATAGAGCAAGGGACTATTAATATGAACTAATTATCAATTCAATTTCAGCATAAGACTATTGACATCATTACATCACGAGTAAGGGGACTATTAATATGAACTAATTATCAATTCAATTTCAGCATAAGACTATTAACATCATTGAGCGATTCATCGACAAGAGAACAAGACCAAGGGTGTCCAAACCCACCACACCAAGAGTAGCCCTCGGCATCCATTGCAGAGCACTAGCTAGCTATTTTCATCACAGAGCAAGGGGTAGAGACAGAGAGGACCTTAGTACAACAAGAACCACGATGGCGACCCCACCACCAACACAACCCTCATCCATTTCCTTTACCTTGCATAAATCACACAAACATCGAGGACACAACTTAAGGCTCATGCATAAAAATCAAACTCAACAAAAGACATTAAGCTAACATATCTAGAGGAGAATAGAGGGAGGATGGGGAAAGCAAAGCCCGGCCAGGGCCCTAGCGGGGCGCAACAGGGTCGGGCGGCGACGGCGGCGAGGTCGAGCGGCGACGTCGAGGTGGGGACGGGAACGGAGTTAGGGCGGGCGCAAACCCTAGCGGAGCTGGGGAGTGACGAGAGTTAGGGTGTCACCGTAGTTGTGGCACAACGGTGACACTACAAAAGACACTATTATCGTACGAGTGTCTTTTGCAGTGTCACCGTATGCCACAACCGTCGGCGACGGGAAGAATGGTGGCGTCAGCAGCGACGGGGAGAGCGAGCGAGAGTAAGGCATTGGGGTGTGACGAGTTAGGCGCAAACCCTAGCGGCCGGCCGGGCTCCTACTTATAAAGAGACTTATCACGAGCGGTTCTATTATGGAACCGTCGGTGATATCAGCAACAGTTCCATAATAGAACCGTGCGTAATATAGGACATATCACGAACGGTTCTATAATGAAAACGTCTGTGATATGGGACATATCATAAACGGTTCCATTATGGAACCGTCGGTGATAATATCACGAGCGGTTCCATAATGGGCCGCTCGTGAAATGGTTTTTTCTCAAGTATATTTATCGTGTATATACACTTACATGACATGAAGAAATTACATGTTTATATTAAAAAAGCAAAACCTATAATTAAACAAGGTTTTTCTAGTGGCGGAGGTAGGTTGCTATCTCCATCTCGCAATACTTCATAGGCGATAGTGTCGGCATCGGACGGTTCCTTATCATCGTGACGAAGCTCGAAATCGTCCACCGTTGGCGCTGCTCGAAAGTGTCTCCGAAGACCCTCGGTCGTTGAACCAAGAAGAATTGAGCCCATAGGCTCTCTTCCCTTGCTTGAGGGTCTCGGCACAGTCGACTCGATGCTTCTGCGCCTCGATTACAGTCAAGTGACGGCAAGCCTCTGGAGGCGTGCAGCGTCGTTTTGGAGGACTACGTCGATGACGCGTAAACTTCGCTGAAAGTGGGAGATCACCGGAAGACACGGCGGAGGAGGATGTCAAGGCGGCGGAAGGTGGCCGTCACTGCTCCGCAAATTCTCTACGGCGGAGGAGTGAAGACACCGTTGATCAAGCAAGTGTTCTTCCGCAACCGACAGTTCAACTTACACCGAGAGAGGTGCTCAAATGCAGTCTTGACGGAAGGCCATCAATGCCGGCGACAAGGAAGAAGGCGACCATTTCTGTTTTTTATAAGTATGTGGGGATGATCATCTTGGATGGAGGATGATCCTTTTTATAAAACAAGGAATAAATTTGGGCGTGAGGCGAAGAGACGCGTCGGGGCGGCGGATGGCGGCAAACGAGCGATCGGCGATGAAGAAACTCACCGTGGAGTCAGGCGATATTATCACGAGCGGTTATTGTTAAGAACCGTCGTGATACTAATTAATATCACGAGCGGTTCTTGTTGAGCACCGCTCGTGCTACTTCCTGACGGTTGTGTTTTAAAACCGTCGTGATACTAATAATATCACGAGCGGTTCTTGTTGAGCGTAACCGTACTACTTCATAAACGGTTGTGTTTTAAAACCGTTTGTGATACTAATTAATACTTCACGAGCGGTTTTCAACATGAACCGTCGTGATATTACCTCTTCACGAGCGGTTTTAAGCGCGACCCGATGCCTGAGCGGTCTCTAAACCAAAATAAATGCGTGATTGAATGTGATACAGACGGTTTTGGTCAACCGTCTGTGATGAGGCGTTCAGTATTAGCCTTTTTGTAGTAGTGGAATGGGGCAAAATGGTGGGTTTGGTTAATGCTATCTGATGGGTACTGCGGGATATTGATGCCGGTTCTTTGTGCTTAGTTAGCTTACATGGGATCGATGTGGTTCAGATAGGGCTTGGCTGCAATTAACTTTTCATATTTGTGTCCCAGGTCAAGTTCTCCTCCCTTGCGTCCCAGGTACGTATACGTCCTACCATTCTAGGTGCTTGTGCCTTTAAAGCGCTTCATATATATATATATAGTATGTATATATATATATATATATATATATATATATATATATATATATATATATATATATATATATATATATATATATATATGTATATGTATATATATATATATGTATGTATGTGTGTGTGTGTGTGTGTATATATATATATATATGTATGTATGTATGTATGTATATGTATACACATATATATATATATATATATATATATATATATATATATATATATATATATATATATATATATATATATATATATATATATATATATATATATATATATATATATATATATATATATATATATATATATATATATATATATATATATATATATATATATATATATATATATATATATATATATATATATATATATATATATATATATATATATATATATATATATATATAGAAGGATGAGGCAGTGCCACGGTCAACCTCTCATCGAGCCCTTGTAGATTCAAGTAAGTAAGGCTGCAAGAGAAGGCGTGTAACATTACAATTACCACGGATATAAATCGATGGGTAATTGGACTTGACATATCAAGAAATGGCGGGGTTCGCGATACATGAAGCCAAGTGGCCTTGGCTTCATGTATCGCAACGATCATTTCTTGATATGTCAAGTCCAATTATTCGATTTACATCCAAGGTAATTGTATGTCCACGCCTTTCTCTTGCAAAATCGACTTCATGAATTTGCGAGGCTCGATGAGAGGTTACCCGTGGCAACTGTCATCATCTCCCTCACGACCTCCAAAGTGGTGGAGACTACAAACAATGTATTATATATATATATATATATATATATATATATATATATATATATATATATTTAAAGGCACATGTAGCCATTGCTTGATGTTTTATTTATATATCACAGGCGGTTACGAACACGAACCGTGCGTGATAATCATATATCACGAGCAGTTACGAGTTAATAACCGTGCAGGATAGCATGTATCCTGAGCAGTTTGAAAACCATCTGTGATGACCTCAAGTCATCGCTGACCCAAAAACTCAGACGGCTCACGAAACCGTCTGTGATGACGTTTTTGAACCGTCTGTAAAGGCCTTTTCTATAGTAGTGCCCGCTCCGCCTCCAGTCCCGGCCTCCCGATTCCTCCACCTCCTGGTCCGACCTCGGCCTCCCACCCCGCCCCGTCGGCTTCCTCCTCCCTCCCTTCGATTCCCCTTCTTCAGCCCGACGTCGCCGCCCACCTCCGCCTCCCACGCCGACCCCCTCCTCCTCCTCCTGCGCCGCCGCCCCTCCTCTCGCGCCGCCGTCACCCTCCTCTCATGCCCGCACCTCTGCCCCTACTCCTCCTCCTCCCCACGGGCGCCCTCCTCTCCTTCTCCCCGATGCGCCCCTCCTCCTCCTCCCCCACAGCGCCACTTATCCTCCTTCTCTCCCACTGGCACCCCTCATCCTCCCCACGCGGTGCCGCCCCTCCGCCTGAGCTCCTCCCGAGCCAGACGCCGCTGCCCCTCCTCCCTCTTCCCCTCTTCCTACCTCAGCCTCCCCCTGAGCCGCCGCCGCCACTCTCCTCCTCTCGATGGGCAGCTCCACACCGAGCAGCCGATGAAGCAGCTTTTCCCTCTTGCTGCCAATCTTGTTTCCTTAAATGTTTGGATTGTTTTGTTTTTCCCCTTTGTCATGAACTGCTTCTTTAAAATATGCAGCAGCAATTGCTTTCTCCCTTGGTTTTGTCATTAGCATTCAAAAAAATTGTACCATATTTTAGGAAAAACGTGAAGCCAAGTGTATCTCCTAGATCATTATTATCCAATAAGTTCCAGTTATATAACTTCGGTATACCGAGAAACACTTCCATTATGCGTATATGAACTGGTAATCGATCAGAATATTTGCGATTGATTGATGTTCTTTTTAGTTGTGCTATTAGTGTTTCCAGCCTGCTCTTACGGCATTGAGCACTTCTTTGAAATCTTTGCTTATACACCTTTGTACCTCAGGTTTTTGCAGAAACAATTTTATTCTACCGTTTGATTATACATGGCCACTAAGTGTTTCTTGTAAAAGTTTGCATTTGTTGGTCGAACTCATTGACGACTAGATGTCTGCATGGATCTACAATGCTATAGATGTTTATTGATGATTGTGAACTTGTGATCTGCATGGGTGTTTTGTGATATGGACTGTGTGAATGTTTTTTGATAACCAGCCTAACGAGCCAAGTTCGAGTTTTTTAACGAGCCGAGCCGAGCCGAGCTCGTTTTCTTAACGAGCTTTACCGAGCCGAGCCGAGCCAGCTCGTTATCCACCCCTATACTGAACAACATCCACTTGAACTTGGCAACCTCAGAAAATGTTACCGATAACGACAATTTGATCATCTTTTCTCATAAGGGCTTATTTAGATAGGAAGGGATTAGAACCAATTCCTTCGGATTGAAAGAGATTTTAGTTCAAATTCCAAGTCAATTCGAAGGGATTGAGTCGGATCACAACGTATATAAATAAGCCCTAAAGAGTACATTAGATTATCAAAATAACGACAAAAGGGTGGAATCACAGAAATAGTCCTTGTTGGGTAAATGCGAAAGGAGATTAGAATCAATCAACATCTCCCTCTACTTGCATCCCTCTTACCTCTATGTAGGTATATTACATCGATCGATCCAACTTGGCACTCTGGTACATACTACATTTGGATCCTTGGTAGCATAGTATTACTACTAGCTAGAAAAACAACACTATTTGGTAACTCGAAACTGGTTTCCCTTTTTTTCTCTTCTTCTTTCTTTCTTTCTTTGTGGTGGCGTTGGTTGCCATCACGCGGAAAAACTCAGGTCCTAAAAATAAAAATATGTACAAATTATCTGCACGCACAAACATTTCTGCGAATACATTCAAGTGATAACTCCTGATTTTTTAGAGTGTATAGATGATGAACGTGATGTAAAATATGGTGAACATGCTGGCTCCCTGCCAAGGGCAAGTGGCAGGTGCCGAAGTACGACCAAACCTCCATCAGCTTTGCCTTCATTTCCAATGCATCAGCAGCCGTGGCAGGAGAGGAGAATAAAACACGAATTGAAAGAGGAGCGGTCGTAAGCTGCCCATCGCTGTCGCGGCATTGCGCGAGGGCCGCTCTCGTATACGCAGCCTCCGCCGTTGTCTGTTCCTCACATAACACCTGTTCTTTTCGCTGTTTTTAAAGAGAATCCGTTTATAGCTTTCTACGCCTAGATAATTTCTAAACTCGAAAGAACCGTCTCAGTTTTGGTTCTTTCAGGCGCGTTTGGTAAGCGGGAATTTCTTTCTATTCCCGAAAGAATTGAATTATCTAATGTGAAATTTCTAAGGAGGCTTGTTTGGAACTCGGGAATTGTTTTGATTCACGAGAGAATTGAACTGTTTCTTATAAAATTCATGCAAAATTTTCGTGAAATTCCTACATGACTGTTTCACCACCCTAAATCAAAGAAAAGAGGTATATTTAAAACATCAATTTAATTAGTTGATGTGACTAAACCTGGTATTGAACCTAGCTAGCTCATTTTCCAAGCAACCAATCTTGGTAAGGGAGGTAAAATTGGATTGTACATTTACAAGCCCGTCCAACTTCAGCTAATTAAGCAGGAAATAATGATGGGTTGATGAGGTCAATATTCAATGCTAATCTAGATAAGCTCGAAATAATGTTGGGTTAATGTGACTAAACTTTCAAACCTAGCTCATTTACCAACCAATTTAAATAAGAAAAGACAAAATAGGATTGTATATTCATCCTAGTTGGAATGACTAAGCCTATATGATCATAAGATCATTTCCATATTAACATCTCAATCTCAATTATCCGCGTAGAAGATTACTAGTTAAAAAGACACAATGCGGATTCATCGAATCCTGCCACCATCAGAATTACTTCCGCTGGAAATATTAATCATATCCAAGATGCTCTCAATAATAGCGTTGTTTGTGTTGGACCAAAACGACGACTAGAGCGGATGAATAGGAATACTACTTTTTTTTCATCTAGATCGGATTCAACTTTATTCTTGCTCCAATAGCCATAAAATCTGTGAAGATTGAATGTACAAGCACAACAGAAGTCTTGTATTGAATACAATCAAAACTCCAAGACTAAAACACCAAAAACTCAAAACGAAAAGAGTTGAGTGGTCAGACCTCTCAGGATAGACGGTCTGATCGATGGCCCGGCAGTCTGACTTCTTGTCAGGGGTGGTCTGACATCCAACACGATAAACAGTGAAATCAGCACAAGATTAAAGTCACAAATCGACTCAACTTTTGATCCGATGATTCAAATCCCCTCAAATTTTAACTATAGTTCATCAAGAATGTCATAAACGTATTCCAATCAACGATCGGAAAGATCAATGCCAAAGTTCCATAGATTTCAAAGATAGGGGAAGGAGAGCATAAGAACCTAGGAAAATCAAACTTCGATCCTAAAACTTGCTCGTTGGTGAAAGATGATCAAGATGATTCTAGATACATTCCCACGATTGATAATATGGTAAGTTGTAGCAATAGCTTCGGTCCAAAACCTCTCTGGAGTGTTATACTCATCTAGTATCATCTTGGCCATCTCAACTAAGGTTCGGTTCTTCCTTTCTACCATGCCATTTTGTTGACGGACATGTAGAGAGGAGGACTGATACTCAACACCACGCTCACCACAAAAAGAGACAAATGAGGCATTCTTGAACTCTATGCCATTATCACTACGGATCACTCTTAAGGCACCAAGAAGTTCAGAAGCCAAACGAAGAACAAGATCATGATAATGATCAAAAACTTCATCCTTCATAGCAAGAAAGAACTCCCAAGAATATCTCGAGAAATCATCGACTATAATAAGAATGTACCATTTGCCATCGGCTGACCGAACCCTAGCAGGACCAACAGTGTCCATGTGAAGCAACTGTCCCAGTCCGTCAGTCATGACCATAATCAATGATGGGTGTAAGGCGGCAACTTGCTTGCCATGCTTGCAGGGCGCATAGACAGTATCCTTGACCACTTTAACTTTAAGCAAACCTCTTATGGGATCAAGGCTGCTAACTAGCGTCAGATGATCAAAACCAATGTGCTCTAAGCGATGATGCCAAAGCCAGAACTCATAAGAAGATGCAATGAAACACTTGAGAGACCCAGTAAGAGATTAAAAAAAAAGTCAGCTCCAAAGATCCCACTAACTCTAGAAATCCCAAAGACAAGCTTACCAACTGAATCAAGCACACGGCATGCATTTTTCTTAAATCTAGACTCATAGCCATCATCAAGAAGCTGTGAGAAAGAGAGCAAGTTATACCTTAGCTTGTCCATAAGAGCGACGTCCTTCAGGATGAACTTGTCGTTCATCCTGATCGATCTCCTTCCTTCAATCCGCCCTTGTGTATCATCTCCAAATGTGATGTAGTCATCACTCATTGCCTGCGTGAAGGAGGTGAACCATCTTGAGTATCTGGTCATGTGGTGTGAATACCCAGAGTAGACAAGCCACATGTTCCTCCCCTTCCCGCGGCGATCCTGAAAGTTAAGGCACAAAAGATCGACGTGTTTCAATACTGGGGTTAATTAAATAAGACTTGAGAACTGAAAGCATCTAGGCCCCTAAAAATTGTTTTGGTAATTAATGATAATATGTGAATATGGGATTAACGTGTTTATTGAGTATTTACAAGGTTAAGTCCCATTGGTGAACTTGATGCATGCTAAAGGATGACTTGAAGATCTACATGGCTTAAAGTCAAGGTACAAGTAGTCTAGAATCCTTTTTATATTTTACCGTTCTTGGAAGAATTGGTTGGAAGACTGGATTATAGGTTAAATACCGTACTATTAAGGGGATCATGACTAAGTAGCTTGATAGCATATTCTTGTGCCATATGGATCAATTTAGGATCTTGCATGCATTTGAATTTGAATTTGAAAGCTCTAAGTGCTTTTGTTAGAAATCGGTCGTACCGAAGTTAAACGGGCGGTTGTACCGCTTGAAGCGGTATGACCGCACTATACTTGGCGGTAGTACCGAAGTTTGACTGGTTCTACCAACTGAGCGCTAATGCGGTACGACCGTCTCTTTGAGCGGTACTACCGCATTGCGGTCGTTCCGATTTTTAGTTGGCGGTTGGATAAAACCAGAACCGATGCATTTTGGCTCAGAGCTCTCCTTAGTAATCGGTTGTACCGCGCTTATGAAACGGTTGAACCGCGCCGTGGTTGTACCAATTTTTATGAGGCGGTACGTATTTTCTAGAGAGCATGTAAGTTCAGCGTTTTGGAAACCCTACGATCGGTTGTACCGCTCGTCAAAGCGGTATGATCGGACGATGCGGTTGTACCGCACTTTGGCTGGCGGTCGTACCGCACGAGAAAATTCCAACGGCTATATCAGAGTATTAAATGCCGCCGTTCTAGCTGTTACGGGTTTCTGACACAAGTGCGGTTCAACCGCACCCTAGTTGCCGGTCGTACCAGAATTCGCTGGAAGTTGGGGATTTGGTCCCCAACGGTCGTAAGTGTTGGTGGGGGTTATAAATATCCCCCCATTGCTCAAGGACTAAGTGCTAGTGTTCATTTAACATCCTTAGAGCCTTGAGAGCCTTGTGCATTTACTCAACGCCAAAGTTCTCTTGTGCATTCATTGTGAGGTAGTTGAGTTCATTCAAGTGCATCCATTCATCTTAGTTGATCCTATTGCACTTGAGCGTCGTCAAGCGAAGGTCTTGATTTGTTACTATTGGAGTTTTGCCAAACTCCTAGACGGCCTTGGCGGTGGAGCACGGTGATCTCTTCAAGAAGATTGTGAAGAGGCCCGGTGCAAGCTTATGAGTGGTTTGGTGTTCGCCATCTTCGGAGCGGAGGAAGAACAACCATAGTGATCGAGGGAATGCTTAATTCGTGGAGTCGGCTTGAATTGTCAAGCTTCCTCAACGTGGACTAGTGAAGACCAGCAAGTTTTCGATACCACGGGAAAATATCTTTGTCTCATTGTGGTTATTCCTAGTCTTTACTATTTTCGCATTTACATTTCTAGCTCCTTATTGTGATTGAATTGCTTAGCTAGAAGTGTAACTTGTTTAGACTAAGTTATTAATTGGCTTACATTGTTAAATTGTTAAAAAGTTTAAAAACCTCCTATTCACCCCCCCTCTAGTCGGTTATCCTTGATCCTACAAGTGGTATCAGAGCTTGGTCTCTCCATTGTTAGACTTAATTGTCTAGGAGAGAAATGATGGCTAGTGAGGGAGTGTCTATAGACAAGGCTCCTTTGTTTGATGGCTCAAATTATTCTTATTGGAAAATTAGAATGTCAACTTTCTTGAAGGCCATGAGTCTGAGCATATGAAAAATCATAAATGAGGGTTACGTTATGCCTCATAATCCACTAGACCCCACGGCAATAGAGGCACGTAATGCCCATTTAGATGCCCAAGCTATGAACACTCTCTTTGGCGATTTGAACATGGATGGGTTCAATAGAGTGAGCAACTTGAAAAATACTCATGATATTTGGACTACCCTCTCGGATAAGGTAAAATCCATTGATAGTAATGAACCAACTTATGGTGAATTAGTGGATATGCTTGATGAGCTAAATGAATATCTTGGAAAAGAAAATTCAAAATATAAGGTCTTAAATAGAGAGCATATCTCTCTAAAAGATTCTTATGAGGGGCTAAAAGAAGCTCATGACTTGCTTATCCAAGAATATTCAAGCAAGTCTTGTTCTAGTGTAGGAATTACATGCGATATTATTGATAATATGCCTAGTGTAGAAATTGGTAAAACTAGTGCATCTATTTCATGTAATGATCCTATTGCTTTGCCATGTTGCTCTAGTATAAATGTTAATCATGACAATGTTGAGCATAATGATGCAAAGCTTATTGTTGAGAACAATGAGTTAAAGGAACAAGTGACCAAGCTAAGCAAAAGCTTGGAAAGGTGCTTTAAGGGTAAATCTACTCTTGACAAGCTTTTGAGTGAGCAAAGATGCTCATTCAATAAGGAAGGTCTTGGGTATGTACCTAAGAAAGGTAAGAAGCCGGCAAACAAGCCTACAAGATTTGTGAGGCAAAATGGTAAGTATTGCCATAAGTGCTGGGAAATAGGACATGTGCAACAAACTTGTCCTAAGGGTAAGATTCCATCTCTTGGTTTATATGATTCATGCTATATGCTTAGAAAGACTAAGGATGGTAAAGTAGTTGCTCGTTTTGTTGGCACTTCAATTTTAGATGCTAAAAAGAATGCTATTTGGGTGCCTAAATTCTTGGTTACTAACCTCCAAGGACCCAAACAAATTTGGGTACCTAAAAGAACTTAATTCTTATTTTGTAGGTGAACTATAAAACCGGTGGAAAACATTGGGTGCTAGATAGTGGATGCATTCAACATATGACTGGTGATAGAAAGATGTTCACCACATTCGAGAATGGAAAATGAGTAGACAAGATCACTTTTGACGATAATAGCAAAGGAAAGGTAATAGGATTGGTTAAAATTGCTATCTCAAATGACCTTTCCATTACTAATGCATCTTTAGTAGAGTCATTAAATTTCAATTTGCTATCGGTCGCTCAAATATGTGATCATAGATTAATTTGCTCATTCTCTTGTGAAGGTGTAACCATTTCAAATGCAAAAGATAGATCTTTGGTCTTCAAAGGTTTTAGATTTGGAAATCTTTATTTGGTTGATTTTAGCTCAAATGAATCGTGTTTAAAAACTTGTTTGATTGCTAAAACCTCATTGGGTTGGCTTTGGCATAGAAGGCTAACTCATGTTGGAATGATTCAACTCAAAAAGCTTTTCAAACATGATTTAGTTGTTATATTGAAAGATGTGAAGTTTGAGAAAAATAGACTTTAAGTGCTTGTCAAGCCGGTAAACAAGTCGCTAATTCTCATCCTTCCAAGAGTATCATGTCAACTTTTAGACCATTGGAACTCTTACATATGGATTTGTTTGGGCCAACAACCTATAAGAGTATCGAGGGTAATAGCTATTGTTTAGTCACTGTAGATGATTACTCTAGATATACATGGGTATTCTTCCTAGACGATAAAAGTAAAACCTCCGGCATTTTCAAAAGTTTTGCAAAAGGGCTCAAAACGAATTTGATTTCAAAATTAAGAAAATCCGTAGTGACAATGGTTCTGAGTTCAAGAATACTAAAGTTGAAGACTTTTGTGATGAACTTGGAATAAAGCACGAACTTTCCACAATCTACACTTCGGAACAAAATGGATTTGTAGAAAGCAAAAAATCGTACATTAATTGAAATGGCTAGGACAATGCTTGATGAGTATAATACTTCCGATAGCTTTTGGGTGGAAGCGATAAACACCGCTTGTCATGCCATAAATCGTCTTTATTTACATCGTCTTTAAAAAAAAACTTCCTTTGAGCTTCTTGTAGGAAGAAAACCGAACATCTCTTATTTTTGAGTATTTGGTTGCAAATGTTATATTTTGAAGAAGGGTGTTCGTCTTTCAAAATTTGCAAGTCGTTGTGATGTTGGTTTCTTGCTTGGTTATTCTTCAAATAGCAAAGCTCATCGTGTCTTTAACCAAAACTCCGGTTTAGTTGAAAAAAAGGCACGATGTGCAATTTGATTAAACTAATAGCTCTCAAGAAGAGCATAAGAATTTGGATGATGTAGGTAATGAAGCCTTAAGAAAAAGAAATGGAGTATATACAAATAGGCGACATCAAGCCCGAAGACAATCCATCATCTTCCACACAAGTTGAGCCTCCAACCTCTTCCACAAATCAAGTTCAAATTAATGAAGAGGACAATAAGGAAGATGATCAACCATCCAACCTACCACCAAGAATTCACAATGCAATTGCAAACGATCATCCAATAGACCAAATATTGGGTGATGTAGGTAAGGGTGTCCAAACTCGCTCTCATGTTGCTTACTTTTGTGAACACTACTCGTTTGTCTCTTCCATTGAGCCAAAGCATGTAGAAGAAGCACTTGAAGATCCTGATTGGTGAATGCTATGCATGAAGAACTCAACAACTTCACCCGAAATGAAGTTTAGACATTGGTGGATCGACCCAAGAAACACAACATTATTTGTACAAAATGGGTCTTTAGGAACAAACAAAACGAAAATGGTTTGGTTGTAAGAAACAAAGTAAGATTGGTCGCTCAAGGTTATTCACAAGTCGAAGGTTTGGACTTTGGTGAGACTTTTGCTCCCGTAGCTAGGCTTGCGTCAATTCGGATATTACTTTCTTTTGCATCATGCTTTGATATTAAATTATTTCAAATGGATGTTAAAAGTGCATTCTTAAATGGTAAAATATCCGAACTTGTCTTTGTTGAACAACCTCCCGGTTTTGAAGATTCTAAAAATCATAATCATGTCTATAAACTCTCCAAGGCGCTCTATGGTCTTAAACAAGCTCCTAGAGCATGGTATGAACACCTTAGAGATTTTCTAGTCTCAAAAGTATTCGAAATAGGTAAAATTGATTCAACTTTATTTACTAAAGTTTTAGATGATGATTTCTTTGTATGTCAAATTTATGTTGATGATATCATTTTTGGGTCTACTAATCAAGATTTTTGCGAAGAGTTTGGTGATATGATGTCTAGGGAATTTGAAATGTCTATGATTGGAAAATTGAGACTATTTCCTTGGACTTCAAATCAAGCAACTCAAATATGGGACCTTCGTGAGCCAAACCAAATACGCAAAAGATTTGATCAAGAAGTTTGGCATGAAGGATGCAAAACCCATTAAGACTCCCATGGCAACCAACGGTCATCTTGACTTAAATGAGGGAGATAAATCGGTAGATTTAAAGCTTTATAGATCTATGATTGGTAGCTTGCTTTGTATTACCGCATCTAGACCCGATATCATGTTTAGCGTTTGCATATGTGCACGTTTTCAAGCAACTCTAAAAGAGTGCCATTTAATGGCCGTTAAAAGAATACTAAGATATTTAAATCATTCCTCTAACATTGCCTTTGGTTCCCGAAAGGTGTTAAATTTGATTTAATTGGATATTCGGATTCCGATTATGCGGGTTGTAAAGTGGATAGAAAAAGCACCTCGGGTAGTTGTCAATTCTTAGGAAGATCTTTAGTATCATAGTCATCCAAGAAACAAAACTCCGTAGCATTATCCACCGCCGAAGCCGAATATGTTTCCGCGGGAAGTTGCTGTGCCCAATTGCTATGGATGAGGCAAACATTGATGGATTATGGAATTAAATTTGATAAAATGCTTCTTTTGTGTGACAATGATAGTGCGGTGAAAATTGCTAATAACCATGTTCAACACTCAAGAACCAAGCATATAGATATTCGCCACCATTTTTTGAGAGATCATGTGAGCAAGGGAGATATTGAAATTAGCCACATAAGAACCAAAGACCAATTAGCGGATATTTTCACCAAGCCATTAGATGAAGGCCGCTTTTGCAAATTGAGAAATGAGTTAAATGTCATAGACTATTCAAATGTTGTTTGAACTCTTGCCTCATGTATTGTGCTTCATTTGATGTTATTTGACTATTTTATGAAAGTATTTTTTCAAATCTTTTATTAAAGGCAACTATGATCATAAAAATTATGTTCTTATATAGACATTAGTTTATTCTGTGCATAATGATCCTTAATGATATTTATTGGAGTGCAAAACTAAGGATCATTTGCAAATAATCTCAATTCCAAAGAAAATCCAGAGCTGTTTCTTGAAGCTCCAGGATGATCGGAACAACCGGCGTGTTATGCGCGGTACGACCGGAGTTATAACAGCGGTATAATCGCAGTGCGGTTCTACCGACGGTCTTTCGGCGGTACGACCGCGTCAGTTTGTGAGAGGGCAGTAACTCCCAGCGGTTACTGTTCGCCCGAGACTTAACCCCACGCGACGGTTCAACCGCACCCACACCGTTTCATTCGCTCGACCGTTTCTCTCTCCAGCCCGAGAACTCCCCAAAACCTTCACTCAAATCCTCTCAAAACTTTGGCGTTTCTTCGTTCCTTTGCTGATCCTTGCATCTCTAGGGTTCACCTCCTCCATTCCTTAAGGTAAAACCACTTTTGATTCGAGTTGTTACCGTTTTTGGAACCCTAGGAGTCATGTTGGGGTTTGATGAAAATGTAGTTGATTTCTGGAGTTTTAGTAGGGCAAAAGTTCAAAATTGATGTCTAGTGATGTTTGCGCATCCAATCCATGGATTCACTCCATGAAAAACCATAAAAAATTCAATATTTTAACTGCCCTAGAACTCGGTTAGGAAAATCATAACAACCGGTTCTTGAGCGCGGTACGACCGCAGTGCGGTTGTACCGACCATAAAACGGCGGTACGACCGATTCTCCTGATAGAAAACAGAATATTCAACTCTTTTTCACTTAACTCTATTTTGACTCACTCTTTGAACTCTTTATAATCTATCATATCTTTGTGAAGATGCCTAGGACTCATATTTTGACTCGAAAATCGCATGGACCACCAAGAGGAGGGCAATCACCACCTCAACCTTCTGCAGCTCCATCTCAACCTATTCAGAGAACTCGACCTGCAGCTCCTGTCCAACAGCCTTGTTCAGTTCGACAAAAGGTAATGCATGGCAAGGGAAAGAGGCCAGCACCTGAATCTGAAACCGAAGAAAGCGAAGAAGAGGTTTCTGATGATGAGACTGAGTCAGAACAAGAAGCTCCTGCTAGCACAGATGATGACTTGGGAGAGCCTCCAACTGATTTGTGACTTATTTCAGCTAATGATTATGCCATCAAGCGGCATGTAAATCAGTATCTTTTCAAGTCTGATTCAGTTAATCCAAGATTCCATACTGTCTTTCAAGAACAAGTGTATGAGCAGTTATATGGACATCACAGGAAGTTTGCAGATCACAAATGGATTAAGTGGGCTCATATAAATACTTTGGATAATTACAGTGGTGTTTATCAGCTTTTTCATCGAGTGGGTCTTCATGACCTTGTAGCACTAAAGCAAAATTATGATGATGAGCTGATAAGACAGTTTTATGCCATGGTGCATGTCTCTCCAGATTTGACATCGTTTAGATGGATATCTGTTACCAGAAATTTGGAGAGCACTAAGGAGGAATTCGAACGGATTTTGAGGATTCAGTCTAGCTCTTGGGAGAAGATCTTTGATAGCCCTGCTTTACGGCCTCCCGCATGGGATGACTATTATGATTCCTCTATCAGGTGTAAGCTTGGAACTATTACTGGACTTAAGCCCTTACCAAGCATGGTTAACAAGATTATTAATCATACCTTTTACCCCAAGAGTGATAATTTTGATGCAGTCAGGGGGCATGCTTGGAATATTATTGATCATATTATGAAGAAGATAAAATTTGATGTTGTGGATGTGATTCTCCAGGGCATAGTATCTTCCAAGAATGATAGGATTAAGAGGATTTACTATGCTCCATACATCATGGCATTGATTATGAAGAAAATTGAGTATCGTGGTGGATTGGGATCAGTCCACAAGTCTTACAAGCCACGAGATGGTATGCCTCCTCGCCGTGGTAATGAGGATGATCCTGTTGATGATGATGTGCCTGCTGCTGCTGCTCCTGCTGAAGGTACCCTTGCACAAATTCTTCAAAATCAGCAGCTAATTCTTAGCACATTACAAGAAATGAAGGCAGAACAAAATGAATTTTAAGATGAGACTCGCAACAGGCTACTTGAGATGGAGACAACTCAGAATGACTTCTTTGATGAGACTCATAACAGATTATCTGCCATGATGGAGAGTATTTATGACTTGGAGCAGCTTTTGAGGACTCCCCAGCGATACACTCGTCGTCCTCCTCCACCTTCTAGGGCCTCTACCTCTTCGGCTATTCCTCCGGTGGCCCCAGCTCCAGTGCCTCAGGCTCCAGCCCCTGTTGCTCCATCTTCAGCCCCAGCTCTGGTCTCAGCTCATCTAGCATCAGCTACAGAGTCAGTAACTAAGGATCCAGCTCCTATTGATTCAGCGCTTCAGGATCCGACACCAGTTCCTCCTCCGGATCAGGCCACAGATTCTCAGGACTCAGCTCCTCTAGCCCTAGTTCCAGAGCCTTAGGATCCCGCTTCAGCTCCAGCTCAGGACTCGGCTTCTCAGGACCCAGTTTCTCCTCCTTAGGACCCAGCCGTCTGAAATGTTTTTGGTACTTTGATGTCAAAGGGGGAGAAATGAGAAGACGAGAATGTGAAGACAAGGATTTAGGGGGAGCAAAGTCTGTTGCTACTATTACCATATATGGACTTATGTGTTTTGTAATATAATTGTGGTTCTATTTTGTTGAACTATCGTGCTTGTAATTGTTTATAACTGTTGCTCTTCATGTTGAACTTGTTGAATGATGTTTATTCCTATGTTATCATATTGAAATGCAATCTCAATTATTGTTATATCTCAATATTGTATTTTCCCTCAAGTTTAAACATGCTAAAGAAACTCCGCCAAAATTTCAAAAAATCTCTACATGTGCTTGCAAAGATTTTCTATCATTTATATGCACATGTTTGGAGGGAGCTTTCTTTAAATAGGATTTAACAAGAAAATAATTCTCTAAACTCTTTTAAGCTAATTGCAAGAATTATTTTGCCGTTAAGTCATCAAAAGAATATACACTCATAGTATATTCAAAACAATTATTCTCTCACATATTAGTTGGGTTGTCATCAATTACCAAAAAAAGGGGGAGATTGAAAGCATCTAGGCCCCTAAAAATTGTTTTGGCAATTAATGATAATATGTGAATATGAGATTGACGTGTTTATTGAGTATTTACAAGGCTAAGTCCCATTGGTGAACTTGATGCATGCTAAAGGATGACATAAAGATCTACATGGCTTAAAGTCAAGGTACAAGTAGTCTAGGATCCTTTTTATATTGTACCAGTCTTGGGAGAATTGGTTGGAAGATCAGATTATAGGTTAAATGCCTTACTATTAAGGGGGGTCATGACTAAGTAGCTTGATAGCATATTCTTGTGCCATATGGATCAATTTAGGATCTTGCATGCATTTGAATTTGAATTTGAAAGCTCTAAGTGCTTTTGTTAGAAATCGGTCGTACTGAAATTAAACGGGCGGTTGTACCACTTGAAGCGGTATGACCACACTATACTTGGCGGTACTACCGGAGTTTGACTGGTTCTACCAACTGAGCGCTAATACGGTACGACCGGCTCTTTGAGCGGTACTACCGCATTGCGGTCGTTCCGATTTTTAGTTGGTAGTTGGATAAAACCAGAACCGATACATTTTGGCTCAAAGCTCTCCTTAGTAATCGGTTGTACCGCGCTTATGAAACGGTTGAACCGCGCTGCGGTTGTACCGATTTTTATGAGGCGGTACGTATTTTCTAGAGAGCATGTAAGTTCATCGTTTTGGAAACCCTACGATCGGTTGTACCGCTCATCAAAGCGGTATGACTGAGCGATGCGGTTGTACCGCACTTTGGCTGGAGGTCGTACCGCACGGGAAAATTCCAAAGGCTATGTCAGAGTATTAAATGCCGCCGTTGTAGCCGTTACGGGTTTCTGACACAAGTGCGGTTCAACTGCACCCTAGTTGTCAGTCGTACCGGAATTCGCTGGAAGTTGGGGATTTGGTCCCCAACGGTCATAAGTGTTGGTGGGGGTTATAAATACCCCCCCAACTGCTCAAGGACTAAGTGCTAGTGTTCATTTAACATCCTTAGAGCCGTGTGCATTCACTCAATACCAAAGTTCTCTTGTGCATTCATTGTGAGGTAGTTGAGTTCATCAAGTGCATCCATTCATCTTAGTTGATCCTATTGCATCGTCAAGCGAAGGTCTTGATTTGTTACTCTTTGAGTTTTGCCAAACTCCTAGACGGCATTGGCGGTGGAGTACGGTGATCTCTTCAAGAAGATTGTGAAGAGACCCGGTGCAAGCTTATGAGTGGTTTGGTGTTCGCCATCTCCGGAGCAGAGGAAGAACAACCATAGTGATCGAGGGAAAGCTTAATTCATGGAGCCAGCTTGAGTTGTCAAGCTTCCTCAACGTGGACTAGTGAAGACCGGCAAATCTTCGATACCACGGGAAAACATCTTTGTCTCATTGTGGTTATTCCTAGTCTTTACTATTTTCGTATTTACATTTCTAGCTCCTTATTGTGATTGAATTGCTCAACTAGAAGTGTAACTTGTTTAGACTAAGTTATTAATTGGCTTAAATTGTTAAAATGTTTAAAAACCTCCAATTCACCCCCCTCCAATCGGTTATCCTTGATCCTACAGGAACCCAGCACTAAGACACATGTCTGCAAGAAGAATGTAAAGCGGAATTTCTAGCCTTGATCCTACTTGAAATTCTATCATGAGCAACAGTCACAAGAACATAAGATGCACCCTGTCTAGGAATATGATGATGGTGAACATGTGAAGTAAATCCTAGCCTAGGTCTCTTCTTCTCTACACAACTATTTCTCACAAAGGCTCTAGGTTGATGAGATGAAAGTCTAGCAAGATTTTTCTTAGTATTTTTTAACCTACACCAACAGAACTCAAGCAAATGTTCATCCTTCTTGCAATAGGTGCAATGGTACTTGGCACCACTAGGAGATGCACCTTTTGACTCAGAAGATGGTTAGGCAAAACCTGCAGATTTGAAAAGGAATTTTGTAGGTTGGGTTTTGAACTCAATTAAGCCATCTTCCCATACCTGAATGACATTTGGTTTGGACTTGTCTTGGGCAAAGTTGTATCCTAACCCTTGCTTCCCATAAGGAGTTTTGGACTTGTTAAGAATTATGTTCAATTGTTTCTTACCCTTAGAAAAAATTTCTAATGTGTCCTTGAGATAAGCATTTTCTTTTTCAAGTTTAGTACATGATTCACAAGTTTTAGTCTTAATAGCTCTAGCATGCTTCCCTTTATGAATAGCAACTTTAAACTTAAGGGCTTCACATGAAGCACGAGGAGCAAAATTAATTGTATTCGTAGGCTTGGCATACTTAACTCTAACCGCTTCTAACATATCATTCATTTCTTGTTCATGTTCTAAACAGAAAGAGCAAACATTAGACTCAGCCTTATCAGAAGCTACCAACTTGCTAGACTCTTAAGTATTTTTTCACACAGAGCAAACTTAAACTCAATCAACTCAGTCTTAGTATTTTCAAGTTGGTGCAAGACAATGTCATAAGTAGTGTACAATTTAGCATGTTCAGCAAGTAAAGCATGGCAAAAGACACATTCATCTACCTCAAGGTCCTTGGCATTTGCAAATTCAAGGGTAAGAATGTCTACTTTTAATTCTAAATCCTTAGCCCTAGCCATGATCAACTCTAACGTCTTATCCTGACTAAGAATTTGCTCATACATGCCATCGCATCGCATCAAAAGGACTTCATAGGAAGGAGGTACCTCATCGGTGTCATCATTGTTGTGGACGAAGTCGGCCATGAAGCATATGCCGATGAAGTCCATGACCTTGCCCTTTCCCTTGTCCTTCTCTTGAGGGATCTCCTCTTCCTTTTCCTCCTCGCTACTGGAGTCCACATCGCTCGAGGAGTGATCTCCAAAAGCGGTAAGAACCTGGTGAGCGACCTTCACAAGTTTGGCGGTATTGAACTTCGTCTTGCTCCCTTGAGGCTTCCTCCAAGCAGGCCTCTCCTCTTTGTGATTGCCCTTTCCCATGAGCCTGGGGCAGTTTGCCCGAATGTGGTAAAGTTCACCACATTCATAGCAAGTCACCGGACCTTCTCTCTTCTTGTTCATCACATTGTTGTAGGCCCGTGTGAACTTTTTGACTATGAGGGCTAAATCATGCTTAGGGATATACTTGAATTCTTATTCATTGATTGTAGAAAGGCATGCAACAAAGAAGCCCGAGGACTCAGAGAAGCCATCAAGAGACTTCTTGAGAGGGTCAGCTACCAAGGCCATGTTCTCTTTTTTAGGATGATCAACCTTCTTGATCCAATGGGTCTTGAGCTTGCTATAGAGAAACTCTAGGGTCAGATTGGAGAGATTGACATTCTCCTCAATAGCAGTAGTCTTCATCTCCCACTCCTTGGTGTTGATTGCAGCCAAGAGGTGGGTTGCATTCTCGGGCTGAGAATACTCAATGTCGACCGCTCTCAACTGATTGAGTACCTTGTTGAAGCGAGTGAATATGTCATCGGTACTCTCTCTAGGACGCATCTCAAACTTGTTGTATTCTCACTTGAAGACCGTTTGACGTACTTGCTTGATTTGGGACGAACCCCCATGGTAGGTCTCAAGGGTGTGCTAAATCTCGTATGCGGTCTCAAGGTGACAGATCCTGATGCGGGGTAGGGTTGACCCAATCTTCCCGACGTAGGATTGGAGATAACTGGACCCGTGCAACCTGATGAATGACACCACCAACCACCGTCTCTATTACGGCAACCTGCGACACTTGATTCACCCAACCACACGCTTCCATCCTTTTGTCTACTTGCTCACGTGGAGTAAACATGTTCTTGCAATAGTGGAGGCAAACGCAAGAACGACGGAGACAAGAATCTCATATATTTCCCAATTCTAAGGGGCGCGGGGGGGGGTGGAAATGGCTCACTAAAACCCTAGAACAAGAAGTTTTTATTTATGAAAATTCAACTCTCATTTACATGGGAGGGTGTACCCCTCCTTATATAGCCCTTTTTAGCTTCTGCTTTCTGATGCCGTCTTTGTAGTAAGTAGGTGGTTGTTGCTACTGTGCGGGTTTGCTATAGTGTTTAGGCTAAATACTATGCATTCTTCATGTAGCGAGCAAGCTGGTTGGTAGCACGCCTTTTGAAAACAAAAAAAATTGGGATTGATTTCCTCTCGTTCAGGCCAGTGCTTTCTAAACAATTCAGACTAGCTTCTGTTCTTCATGTTGGTTCTTTTGTTCTTGAAGTTGTAGTAGCCTATTTTCCTTTGCCTCCAATGCTTTTCATGAAACCTTATAACAAGTAAAGTAGAGACATTAGGTAACAATCTATTCTTATAAAAATCAACGTGTAGCTCATTGAGGAAAAGATTCACCTCTTGATTAATTTGCTTTGTTCTAGCTCTGGTGATTGGCCCAGTTGGTGTTGTAGTATTTAGGGAAGGGGACAATATGTGTATTCTAGGGATATCCACATGGTAGGTTGTTTGCAACTAGAGTTATAATCAATTCAAGTTGTAAAGTTTAACTTTACAACTCATTACTTTATGTCCTAGAAAGATGATGACCTAAGCGATGACATCACATATTTACTGACATAAGCGATGACATCATATGCTTCTTGGCTAAGTATGCTGACACATGTGATGACATCACCTGGTTTGCTGACATGTGCGATGACATCATTATACTTATTGGCTAAGTATGCTGACACGTGTGATGATCTTATCATAATGTTGACATGTGATGATATTATATATTTGCTAACATAAGCGATAACAACCACTAATGTCATGTTGATGTGGAGTTGTTCATCTTATCTTCATGTGGCGGTTGAGGCTGCATGTACCAGAGAGTGCACACAACTTTAATGGAGCAACTTAAGACAGAGAAGATGTACATGTGCTAGGTGTGTCCTCATCATCCTCCTGTTCTTTAAGAAAAGTCGTCCTCGGCTTTTAATGACATAAAAGTATACTAAACAAAGAGAACAACTTATATGCATGTTAAATGTATTTATCATCCATTTTAGTACTCCCTTTATTTTGCACATCATGATTAGCAGAATAATAGCCATAAGTACAAGAGTCATATGACATATATAATGTGTATGTGTAATTAGCACTAGCATTTTTATCATTCTCCCTCTTATGAGAAAAAGTCACCCTCGACTTTTGAAAGCATGTAAATAAGTTACTAATAGGTAGCACCATAACTTGTTCTAAATTACACCATTGTCTCATATGATCATATTTCACCATTCTCATATCAAATCCTTTTAATGTTGATGAGAAATTTTCTCTTGGAAGGATTTGGGAACTCCACATCTAGACATTTCCTTTTATAGTGGAGGCTGGGTTTAGAGAGAAGACCCTAACGTGCACCCGTTAAGCCCACACATACATGGGTCTACACTCACACACACTTCTCAAAGCGGATGATCAACCGAACTTCCCGAATCTGTTTCTTTGTGATCTTTCTCTTTACTTGACCTAAATTGTATCTCCTTGCGTTATCTTGTGCTGCGATTTAGTCAAAGGTCACCAAGGCGGTATTTTAGTGAAGTTATCAAAATACTCCTTCTCGATCATTCTCCAAAGACCGAGTCCAGTCTTCATGAAGCAATCTCATGCTTCACCACGTGTAGGTTGATCAGCGACTCTCTTCATATCAGCAAATCTCTCCCATCCAGCTCCCTTTGAAACCACCATGGTACATGCACCGACCCCCGCGCTACTTGATACAACCCATCGCACCAAACTTCCCGTTCAGTCATCCTTGTTCATTTTGTGTCATGCTTGAGTCCACTGACTTCACTCGGCATCCTCGATCGTTCTGGACCTATGCCCTCCAACCTTAGTCCCAAACATCCTCGACGTTGATCGTCGTTGATCTCTAAGCTTCCTGCACAATAATAGACCAAGAAATCGATTCCAGACACAAGTTCTTCGCAATTTGACCCGCGTTAGTCAAAACATGCATCTACCACATATATGCACTAGGACCCATGAATTTGACGTAACCAATAAGCATCGCCGCTTTGCCGGCTACTGAATAGGGAAAAAGTGGTCAGACTGCTACTCCTGACTGGTCTGACCGCCAGCACATTGACTTAATCAGATTTCTCCCTAAAAATCCAAACCCACTTTGGAAATTCAAAATGAATAGAACTTTTGACTCAAAGCTGCAAAAAATATGAGACAATGTGCAGAACAATCATCTCTCTTGCCTACACCCTCTATTTTTTGTCCGGTGTAAAATTCAAAAATCACCTTTATAACCGGTCATACCGTTGCCCCGCGGCCGGTCTGACCGCTAGCCATTTGGCCTGCCCAAAGGCCGGTCTAACCGCTAGTGGTGACCGGTCAAACCACTAGCTAGGCCGGTCTGACCGTCGCCCAAGCTGGTGTTACCACCTACAATTTTACCAAAAATAGGTGTTTCGACAAACCCTAATCACTATTACCAATTATATCATCATTATAAGATCATAAGCATATGAGAGCAACTAGGGCACACTATACCGTTGGGAGCCCTTCCCAACGGTATAGCATCCAGCCATCCACCACAATGGAAATCTAATGGAGTTTCATCAAGTATCATTATTTCTCCATATTGTGTAGAGCAAGTTTCACCTAGTTTCATGTAGTTCCATTAAGTTTCACAAAGTTTCATCAAGTATCATTGTTTCTACATATTTTGTAGAGCAAGTTTCACCCAGTTTCATTAAGTTTTATAGGGTTTCATCCCAAGTCTCATGGAGTTTCATCGTATTTCATCAAGTCTCATACAGTATTATCGTATTTCATCAAGTCTCATGGAGTTCCATCATGTTTCACATAATTTCACGCAATTTCATTAAGTTTCATGAAGTTTCATCAAGTATCATTGTTTCTACATATTTTGTAGAGCAAGTTTCACCCAGTTTCACCCAGTTTCATGCAGTTTCATTAAGTTTCACGGGGTTTCATCCCAAGTCTCATGGAGTTTTATCATGTTTCGTCAAGTCTCATGCACTACCATCGTGTGTCATCAAGTCTCATAGAGTTTCATCATATTTCATCAAGTTTCATATAGTTTGATACCAAAGTACCATTGTTTCATCCCAAGTTTCATAGAGTTCCATCATGTTTCATCCCAAGTCTCATGGAGTGTCATCGTGTTTCATCAATTTTCACTCAAATTCATGCTAATTTTTTAAGTGTTTCATGAAGTTTCATCCAAAGTCTCATCGAGTTTCATCGTGTTCCATCAAGTTTCATCCCAAAGTACCATTGTTTCATCCCAAGTCTCATGAAGTTTCATCGGGTTTCATCAAGTCTCAATGTAGTATCATCGTGTTTCATCAAGTCTCATGGAGTTTCATCCCAAGTCTCGTGGAGTTTCATCAAGTATCATTTGTTTCTCCATATTGTGTAGAGCAAGTTTTACCTAGTTTCATGCAGTTTCATTAAGTTTCATCAAGTTTTGACTAGCTTCATATTAGCCAAATGTTTTTACATACATAAGAAGAACGTCCGGATGGTATTGCACGCACGCACAACAAAAGGAGTCAAGAAGAGGAATCAAAACATCAGAGAGAGAGAGAGAGAATTAAGTATGGTAATAACAATGGTTAGTAGTAGTAAGTCTGAACTATCGGCAACGGCAAGTATGCTGAGAGATAACACACCATGAGCGTGAGCCGGCGGAAGGCCTTCTTGGCCTCGCCCTTGGTGGCGCCCAACAGCAGCCTCAGTGTCTGGTAGTGATCCTCGGCCAGCCCACCAACCGCCCCAGATCCCTTTGCGTGCCTCGCCACAATCCCCTCCCCCCGCCGCCGCGGCTCCACTGGCGGCACCAATGAGGACAACATTGGCGGCACACACACTCCTCCAATAGCCATGTATACGCAAAAGAACAACCATGAATCAATCAATTGAAGCAAGCTGCGACCTATGAGAGCTTCAAAATTTGCCGGTTGGTTGGTTGGAGTGAGAACAGCCTCCAACCGCGCGCACCCGACGCAAGAAATTCCAGCGCACTCGACGCGAATCAGATCCATTAGTAGATTGCTATCCGGTTGGATAAGCTTCCAATGCTATAACGTTTTTTTAAGCGTTTTCCCTAAGCATGTCCCCTCGTATCCACAGTTTGCATCGTCATCATCCGCCCGCGACAAAATCCTCGCGAAGGAAAAGATGCTTAAACTAATACGCAGGCAGCAGAGCTAACTGAGCCGGCCATTGGTGAATCCGGCGGGGCCCGTCCGCATAGCCCCACCAACCGTTGCCCGGTCCCACATCAAGCGCTCCACCGGGCCGTCGATCCGAGATCCGACGGCTGGATCGGATGTCTGACGATGGCGACTCGGCCGCGCGGCATCCGGAGGGGATAACTCCCGCCGCGCCAGCGCCACGGAGCACGCCGAACGGACAGCCGCCACGTGTCCCACGGCCCGCGCGAGGGAGAAGAGAGCGCGCAGACGCGAGGCCCCGGAGCCGCGCGCGCCGGCTATAGATACGTACGCGGCTCGCCCACCGCTAATTCCCGCATCTCAACACGAGCATTCACCGTCTCACTCGTGCCCACGCTACCCTTGCCACAAAACTTGCCCGCGTTTTCTTCTCGCCCCCGCTAGTCGCATCATGTGTGGGATTTTAGCCGTTCTGGGCTGCGCCGACTGGTCGCAGGCCAAGAGGGCTCGCATCCTCTCCTGCTCCCGTAGGCAAGCACCCATTGCACTCACTCTCCGTCTCCAATCCCTCGCAGTTCTGATATCCATTTTGTTGAAATGATCTTGAGGTTTTGGATGATGAACTTGTCGTTAATTAGAGTATCTGTGTGCGTTAAACGTACGTACGTGTTTTCTAATTCTTCTTGAACTTGCCGGAAAGAGGAGTTGCTTGTTTTGTCCTTGTTGGTCTTTTTGTCTCTTCGCCGGGGGTGCATAGGAATCATAGAGAATCGAACAGTAAGGGCAGATCTAAAAAGAACATGGGAGTCTTTATTGTTCATTAAGCCCCCCGTGTTTAGTTGTTATTGGTTATTCTGTTGGTACGACTCAGCCACTCATCAGGGTTGGATTTTTGACCGGCGGACGTACGTGTTCGATTCGATGTGATGCAGGTTGAAGCACAGGGGGCCGGACTGGTCCGGGCTGTACCAGTGCGACGGCAACTTCCTCGCGCAGCAGCGGCTCGCCGTCGTCTCCCCGCTCTCCGGCGACCAGCCCCTGTACAACGAGGACCGGACCGTCGTCGTAGTGGTATGGATCACCAGCGCATATGGCAGAGTTGTCACGTTGTGACCACTCGTATATATGCTTTGTTACCACAGTGCTTGCTTGTCGCTGCTCGTTTGCTAAACTTTTGTGCTGTGTGAAAAAGGCCAATGCAGAGATCTACAACCACAAGAAGATTCGGAAGCAGTTCGCAGCGAGGCACACCTTCAGCACGGGCAGCGACTGCGAAGTCATCATCCCTCTGGTGAGAGAGATCGGTTCGGTTCCAACGACCAGATTCAGGCTTGCGAATTGCAATGTGAAAAAAAAAGTGCCAGAAAACTGAATACTGATGCCGACCTTCCTTGCTGTTGTTGTCTCAAGTACGAGGAGTACGGCGAGAACTTCGTCCACATGCTGGACGGCGTGTTCGCCTTCGTCCTGTACGACACCCGCAACAAGACGTACATGGCCGCCCGCGACGCCATCGGCGTGAACCCCCTCTACATCGGTTGGGGCAGCGACGGTACGTATGTCAAGCGGCAAACCGCTCCGACGTGCACTAACTTCTCACGTTTCTGTAACCGCGAGAAGGCTCAAGTTTCAGAGTGTTGCAGAACAGAGCACAGTTCGCATGAAGAGTGCCACACTGATCTTTAATTTTTCTTCCCTGGGTGATGTCACAGGCTCCGTCTGGATATCGTCCGAGATGAAGGCGCTGAACGAGGACTGCGTGAGATTCGAGATCTTCCCTCCCGGCCACCTGTACTCGAGTGTCGGCGGCGGGTGCCGGCGGTGGTACAACCCGCAGTGGTTCCTGGAGAACGTCCCGGCGATGCCGTACCAGCCCCTCGTTCTCAGAGAGGCCTTTGAGAAGGTGCAGAATATACAAACACGGCACCACATGATTTTGCCTTGTAGGGTAGTGTGATGGGGACCGACAACACTGACAATGTCAATGACCATATATGCGCATGTGCTCTGCTCTGTTTGTAGGCCGTCATCAAGAGGCTCATGACCGACGTGCCGTTCGGCGTTCTCCTCTCCGGTGGCCTGGACTCTTCTCTTGTCGCCTCGGTGACCAAGCGCCACCTCGTCGAGACCGAAGCCGCCAAGAAGTTCGGCACTGAGCTCCATTCCTTTGTCGTTGGCCTAGAGGTTTTGTTCATCACTTGCAGACGTTTTTTCTCGGTGTGTCCTTTACCAATGAACCACGGAACGCTCAAGTTTTGTGTTTGTGCTTGGACGTTTCAGGGCTCCCCTGATCTGAAGGCTGCAAGAGAGGTCGCGGACTACCTAGGAACTATCCATCACGAGTTCCATTTCACTGTCCAGGTAATTAAAAAAAAAGGTAAAAAGATGCTGTACCGTACAACGGCTTACTTGATCAGAGCAGCCGTAACAGAAGAATTCACACAAGATATACAAGCACTATAACTCCCAGAAATTTCAGATTAAAAACCTAAAGTTTTAAGGCTTTTGCCACTAACCGTACTCATGGGGGAACCGGTCGGGCCAGAGTACTGATGAGTGATGAATCATTTGGCCTTTCTAGGATGGAATTGATGCGATCGAGGAGGTCATCTATCACGACGAAACGTATGACGTGACGACGATACGTGCTAGCACGCCGATGTTCCTCATGGCGCGCAAGATCAAGGCGCTCGGAGTTAAGATGGTGCTGTCAGGGGAAGGGTCTGACGAGCTCCTTGGTGGCTACCTCTACTTCCACTTCGCCCCCAACAAGGAGGAGTTCCACAAGGAAACCTGCCGCAAGGTGCGACACTAGTACCACACAAAAAAAACAACAAACTCTTCTCAATTTCTTTTCGATTTGACACGAAACTACCCTGCTTCCGATGTAATCCGCAGGTGAAAGCGCTCCATCAGTACGACTGCTTACGTGCCAACAAGGCGACGTCGGCCTGGGGGCTGGAAGTTCGTGTGCCGTTCCTCGACAAGGAGCTTATTAACGTCACCATGAGCATGGACCCTGAATGGAAAATGGTAGATCTCATATCTGCCCTGAAGGAGAAATTACTGTTCTGACTTCATTTTCGTTGCTGTAAATTTGCTGATGTTTTCTTTGTTGCGACGCAGTACAATGCTGATTTGGGGCGCATTGAGAAGTGGGTTATGAGGAAGGCGTTCGACGACGAGAAGCAGCCTTACCTGCCAAAGGTAGAAATACTAGTCCTTTGTGATTTCCAGATTTAAAATGCTCACTGTGTGTTCTGAACTAAAGACGTCTGCAATTTTCCCCTGCGCAGCATATTCTTTACAGGCAGAAGGAACAGTTCAGTGATGGTGTTGGCTACAACTGGATTGATGGCCTGAAGGCTTTCACAGACCAGCAGGTAATTACTGACCATTTCAGCTGTAATGTACATCTCCTAAATCACCTAAATTGACCCCTAATATATATACCGTTCATCCTTTCAGGTCAGCGATGAAATGATGAAGAACGCTGCTGAAGTGTACCCACACAACACGCCCACCAACAAAGAGGCGTACTACTACCGGATGATATTTGAGAGGCTCTTCCCCCAGGTGATGGACGCACTCAGACGCCGTGCTCTAACCTGATGGTTTGTAGTACTACCTCGGAACCGTGCACTGATGCTCATCGCGAATCTTAATGCAGGACTCAGCGAGGGAGACCGTGCCGTGGGGCCCGAGCATCGCGTGCAGTACGCCGGCGGCCATCGAGTGGGTGGAGCAGTGGAAGGCCTCCCATGATCCCTCCGGCCGGCTGATCGCCTCTCACAACTCCGCCTCCGCCCACACCGGCAACCACGCCAACGGCAACGGCGTGGTAGCGAACGGGAACGGCGCGGCCAACGGGAATGCCAACGGCAAGCTGGAATAACGCCAGTGGATTCATGCTAGCCGCACGTCCTCGCGCTAGCTAGGCCACCGTACTTGGTGTACACTAGAGGATTAGAATAAGACTAGTAACTAGTAAGTGTGCGGTGTCGTCGTTGATTGATCGCCCATGCCATGGCCCGGTGGTAGTACTATTGTTACGCAGAGTGTTGTACCGTCCTAATTCCGTGTGCGTGTGTGTGAGCGAGCGAGCGAGAGAGCTGCAGGCAATTCAAGCATCTGGGAGTAGTCACTTTGAACTCGATCTTGAATTGAGCTATCGATCCACCTTAAAATATTTCCTCAGTTTCGTTTTTCCTCGTTTGTTTCTTGTTGCTACGATTGCATACGTTACGCACAGCTACAGGTGCGCGTAGAGGATCTGGTTCCAGGCGTCCGGCACGCCGGGCACGCACCAGTGGATGCAGTCGGTGTACCGCTGCGGGTCGGCCTTCTGCTCGTCGGTGACCAGGAGGCCGCCGGTCTCGGTGTAGACGGAGACGTGCGCGTCGACGCGGTGCTCCGTCAGCTGCGTGATGTTGAGCAGCGTGACGGGCACCCTCATCCTGCCCAGCACGCCCGACATCACCTCCATCATCCGCCGGTCGGAGCCGCTGCCCCAGTAGCCCCGCCGCGTGATTGGCCACGTCTCGTTGTAGCACCTGATGCCGCCTTCCCTGCCCCAGTCTTCGCTCCTGAAACCACCAAGAGCCGTTTCTCTCGTGGGTCATCGAACTAATGAATCGGACAGCATCAGAAGTGGTCGATTTGGGCGTGAAAGTTGACAGAACGTGCCTCATGTGCGTGGTGGAGATGGACATGAAGAAGACCCTGGTGGCGCTGGGGTCGATGTTGGAGTCGACCCAGTTGGCCCATGTCTTGAGGCCCAGCCGGTACGCGACCCAGGCGTCCAGCTCCTCGTACCCGTCGTCCCCGAACGAGCCCCAACTGAAAAAACACAGCGACCACGTCGCACGTACAGTCGGTTAGTCGCTTCGTCTGCATCGAGATTTCCGAGTGTACATTACATAGCTGCAGCTCGTCGATCGCTTACACTGTTTTGATCCTGTAGCCGGTCATCCACCAGACGTAGCTGTCGAACACGAGGATGTCGGCGCCCTTCCAGTGCTTGGCGTGCTCCTCGATGGCGTCGACGTGCAGGACCCGGCCGCCGGCCTCCAGTCTGATGTTCCGGTCGGAGTTGGACTCCACCAGGAACGGCGCCCAGTAGAACTCGATCGTGGCGTTGTACTCCTGCAGGGGCGTTGAATGCTGTCAGATTAGTCCATGCATGGATGCGGCGGCGCCATCAGCCGGTGGTACGCTGGGTGCGTACTTTTGCGGTGTAGACGGAGAGGGTGAGGCTGCGCTCCATGGACTTGGCCGTGTCCGGCACGACGGAGTTGACGAGGCAGACGAAGGAGAGCCACTGGCCCAGCTGCAGCGAGTCGCCCACGAACATCATCCTCTTCCCCCGCAGCTTCTCCAGCATGCCTGCTGGGTCAAACCTACGCAAATACAGCGAGCCACGATTTGGCCCGAAAACCATCAAAAGGTAGCCCAGTCCATTATAGAGAAGAGAAGACTTTGATAAGAAATTGCTCCAAGTGTGGCCTAATAAGGCCTGACTTACCAGGGAGTCAGGGACCAAACAGAGATGCATTTTAGGTCAAATTCGTCCCACTGTTTTTGACTAACCAACTAGCGTGACCCATAAGGCCCAAGACACATCGCGCAACATGTCAACACAACCACCTAAAATTGCTGAGCAACAATGCCAAAACGTTGTTTAGCAAGTAGCACTTTCCATACATTTTTAGGTCAACTTTGCTAGAGAGGTGAAACACTGAAACTATATAAGTGTAGCTTAAATAACGACGTGTCCCAATGCCCTAAAACACAAATTTTCTATCCACATACTCCGTCCGTCACAAAAGAAGATATGCAGTCGAACTTTCTAAACTTTGGCTATTAGTATCTGTTCCAATATTTAGATTCAACACATCAAGATGATACGTATAGATTTGTCTCGAAAATAATTATCATAAAAGTATAATTTTGTTAGGTTTTATAAATCTATTACAATAAAATTAGTGGTTAAAGTTATGTTTTGAGAACCATGTCGATAGCCAAAACGACATTATTTCGTGACTAGATGGGGGTATCTAAAAATAATTGGTGATATTCAAGGTACATCCTTCGCTTTGGGGTCTAGAAAATTCAGCAATAATCCTTAAATTAAAATAAGACAGAGAAAGAACCATACAAATTCTCTCATTAATCGAGAAAAGAGAATATATATATATATATATATATATATATATATATATATATATATATATATATATATATATATATATATATATATATATATATATATATATATATATATATGCCGCTTAGTTTGGTGGGGCTAAATTATAACTATGCAGATTATTCTTATATAGATATTACAACTATTATAATTGTATAACAAATACAACTATATTTTCAAAATGCAACAGAGTAATATATCAAATACAATATGTTGCAATCTCTAGTCAGATAATTATCAGAACATCCCAGCTTTTAGGATTTTTTAAAAAATTGACTACCCACTCGGTTTCGACCAGTGCCACTCGGTTTCGACCAAACTCGCCTGTCAGCCTCCCCCTGCTCACCTTCGTCTCCCTCCAGTTGATCGCCCATGTCGCCAGCGCTCGCGTGTGTCACCGCCGCGACGAAAGTCGTCGCCCCAGCGCGAATCCCGCCCCTTTTTCCTTGGCACCCTGCGCATTTAATTGCCCGACTTTCGCCACACCCACCCCCTCTATTCTTTCTCTTCCCCACCTGCACCCATCTCGTCCCTGTCGCGACTTCTATGTCCTAGTCGAGCCACCCCACGCCCTTGTCGCAAAGCTTCTCCCCTACTCCTCCTCGTGCCCTATAAAGAGGAGCACCCGGGAGCCCTCGAACTCCTCTTGTTTCCCCCACCCCTCTCTCCCTCTCTCGCTCTCGTTGTTGTGGTTTTCCCGAAGCTCTGAGCTCCGAGTTCAAGCCGTCGCGCACCTCCTCTCGGTCCTCGCCGCACCAGTGCAGCCCCTCTTCTACCCACGTCAATTCGTGTCCCACAGCTCCTTGAAGCAATCCACTCCCCAATTTTAGTTTTGTTTTAAAGAAGTCGCTGCATTTCCTCTTCTCCTTCAGTCCCAGCCGACCCCTTCATCACCGTCCTCCTTCGCCTTCGACTGCGAGCTTCCCCACCGTCGTTCGCCATCCACCAACCTCCTCCGGCCTCTCTCTCGGTCTAGGTGATCTATCCATGCCCTGTTCTTCCTCATGCTCATTTCGACCACGTCCTGTAGTCGAAACCTCCTTTCGACCACGTCCTGTAATCGAAACCTCCTTCCGAGAGCCCGTTCTCCTTCGTTCGAACTCCAATTCGAATGATTCAAATTTCTAAAATTAGCTAAAATCAAGATCTAGCTTTCTAAACTAAAATTATTTAATTTAGAGTTCATTTGAATTTATTTGAATTTGGCTCGTTTTCACGTGTAGATTTCGACGACTCCAGGAAAACTAATCATTTTGAATAGTTAGATCCTCAAACATACGAGCAAGGCAAGTTACATCCTTTGATCATATTTAAGCCTAGTATTTAAAATTATCTAAATTTTGTTTTAAACTATTATTGCATGCTTATTTATATTTAAGTAATTTAAATTTTTGTTTTAAATTACTAGTTAATTCCGTTACCGTTGTACAACCAATGTTGAAACTGAAGTTGTCATTCCCTTGTCACCTTAGTGGAAAATTTTGGTCGATACACTAGTATGACTAGAACATGTTGGAAGACTATGCTTAGTCAAAGCTTAGACCAAAAATCTTAATTTAGGGAACTTTAGCCAAAAGTTCAACTATGATTTGAAAATGATTCTATGGTATTGTCTTTGCCATAGAAATTTATAAAATGATTTGACTTGTTAAACAAAATGAAATTTTGTTTGGACTTGGGCGAAATGGATGTTTGGATGGGTGCATGTTCATGCACGGGATTGATTCATTTCTATGATCGAGGCCTAGGGTTTTATTGGAAGTCGTCCAAGTCAATTAAGTACCGGTCTTTGGGAGCATTTTCCTAAGCCCTACCGTACTACCACATGTTCTGAATGGGCAGGACCTGGCTAGCTAATTTGCAACATTTCACCATGGTCGTGCCACCTAGTTGCGTGGGTGTCTTTTACGACCTACTTTTATGTATTCCCACATAGCGCAAGAGGGGACTTAAATCTGGCGAGTTTCTATCCAAAGGAAGTGGAACCATAGTGAGGCGGGACTATGGTGGTATGGTGCATTGTATAGGCCTTTTGACAATCTCTTAGTCGCACACCTTCGGAAGTGTGTGAGTGGACATTGCGAGTGATTATCTCTTGTGGGTAAAGTTGTACAACCTCTGCAGAGCGTAAAACTATTCGAATAGCTGTGTCCGCAGTCATAGACATGCTAGCAAAGCCACTCAAAGTTAGAATTTGGTTTTTGATTTCAAAAATGCTCTATCAAATGGTTTTGGATGGTTTATCCAAATGAAAAATGGGCAGGTAGCCATGTGATAGGAGGGTATCCTTCACCACTCTTGTGTGAATGTTATCTGACTATAAAACTTGAGATATAAAAAATAAATTTTAGTTATAGAGTAAACTGTTTTAGAACTTACTATGAATATTTAAATAGAAAATGTTGCTTTTTGCAAATTGAGCCATATAAGCTTCCCTTTGTTGAATCATTGCATGCATTATAATCTGTTATTGGGAGTAACTTGCGAGCACGGTTGTTTGTGCTCACTCTTGCTTAATACAATTGCTGAGCAGGAGAGGAGTGCTACGAGGAGATTGAGAACTCGGACGACTAGGCTGTGCCTCCAGACGATTGCATGTGGCGAATCGTGTGATCTACTTTACTGCTTTTGCTTTCACTGCCTGGTTGGTTTTATGCCCCTTTTGTATCAAACTTAAAGTATTTTGAATGAATCGTGTGTTATAGTTGTGTTATCATCTTTTGTTGGACTGTGTACACTAGCTGTTCCTAGACTAGTGTATGAAGCACAGAGAACTCGGAATCCTTCGCTCTCGGGTTCAACAAGAAGTGGTATTAGAGCCATATCGACTGTAGGTTGCAACCTGGTTAGAAAGGACGATAGTTAGAACACTTCAAAACTTATTTTTCTATAGCAAGAAAAATAATTTGTTCTCTCCTTATCTTGGTCATCTATCTATCCTTAGCTTCTTTTAGCAATTCTTTCTTACCTAATCCTCACACCATTTTACAACGTTAAATGGATCCTTTTTTCCCTTGAAAATGTATATAGATGGTCTCACGATTACTAACTATTGTGTCCGAGACCACAAGACCTGAAGCTGTCATGAGAACATCGTCGTATAAGGGTCACCGAAGACCGCGAGCAACGAGTAGAACGTTGTATAAAGCTATTAAAGTTTCTGAAAAAGCTTTTCGAGTTAGTTGTAAGTCTTGTTTCAACCACCCCTCTCTAGTCGTAAACTTTTCTACGACTAGTCTCTAGTCGTTTTGTCTGGGTGGTCTGTTTCGCTCTATCCCCTTTAGTTTCTCTTCTAGTTCCTAAGTCCTTGGAGATCTAGCAGATGGTGACTACTCGCAACGGCAGTGGCAGCACCATCAGTCAGGATAGAGGGAATGTGGGTGATCAAGAGAACCCAACTCCACTGCCACCACCCCCTCCAGCTGAAAGACCCGATTGGCACCAAATAGTGGCCAACCAAGCCCAACTGATCAATCTGCTTGCGCAATCGATCAACAACACGAAGAACATACAAGCAGTGGCAGCAGCAGAAGCTCAACCTCAAGCTCACGCTTCACCTCCTCCAAGGGCCAACATATCAGAATTTATGAGGATGCATCCTCCAACTTTCTCCAGCAGCTCCGAGCCAATGGAAGCTGATAATTAACTCAGGGCAATCGGCAAGAAACTAGATATGGTCCAGTTTACTGATCGTGAAATGGTTCTGTTCGCCTCTCACCAACTGAATGGACCAGTGTCAGAGTGGTGAGACAATTTCACCCAATCTCACGCTGATGCTAGACTATCACTTGGGACGAGTTTGTGCAGGCTTTCCGCCATGCACACATCCCATTAGGCATGGTGACCCTGAAAAGGAAAGAGTTTCGCACCTTGCGCCAAGGCAACCGTTCTGTCAATGAGTACTTACACAAGTTCAACTAGTTAGCTCGCTATGCGCCTGAAGATGTTACAACTCATGAAGCCAAGTAAGAACGTTTCTTGGAAGGGCTCAATGATAACCTCTCTGTCTGCCTCATTGCTCAAGACTACGGCGACTTCCAACAGTTGGTGAACAAGGCTATCCGCCAGGAGGGCAAGCACCTAGAGATGGAAAACTACAAGAGAAGGATGGCATCCCAGAAGTTCAACTCTGAGGGTTTTCCCAAACGCCGCACCACTCAACCTCAGCCACTTCAGCAAGAGAGATTTCAGTCCTCTTCGACCAAAGCACCTGTGCTGGCTCAACGCCCAATCAACTCCGGTTTCCACGACACTTCTCCTGGAGGCCAGTTTCAGAAGAAGGCACCTACCTCCACTGCAGGAGTTACTTACTTCTATTGTAATGAATTGGGACACTATGCCAATAAGTACTCGAAGAAGCAGCAACTAGCAACCCTAACTCGATCAATCAGGAGTCCTACCGGCAAAGACTCGGTCGTAAAGCCATCACCCGAGCTTCATGAAAGGACGTGTGAATCACGTCACAGCAGAAGAAGCTCAAACTGCACCGGATGTGGTCCTCGATACGTTCCTTATCAATTTAGTACTAGCGTCAATTTTATTTGATTCAGGAGCTTCATATTCTTTTGTTTCAAATAAGTTTGTGGGTAAATATGGGTTATCTATCTCTCCTTTAGTTAACCCTATGTTAATCTATTCTCTAGGCTCAGAAATGAGGACTAGTTCCCTATGTCCAAACCTTACCTTAGAAATAACAGGAGTATCATTCGTGGCAGACTTAATAGTCTTGCGCTCCCAAGGATTGGATGTGATTCTCGGAATAGATTAGTTAGCCAAGAATCAATATCAGATAGACTGTGCCAATAGGTCTATCACCCTCATCAATGAGCAAGGAATTAAAGTAGAATTCAGACCCGATGCCTTAGTTAGAGAAGGTTCTATCTTGACCAAACTAAATGAAGTAAAGTTAGAAGACATTCTAGTGATAAAAGAATACACGGCTGTATTTCCTGAAGAATTACCTGGTATGCAACCAGATAGGAACATCATGTTCCTAATTGACCTAGTCCCAGGGACGGCTCTGATTTCAAAGAGACCCTACAGAATGCCTGCAAATGAGTTGACGGAACTGAAGAAACAGATCAAAGAATTGCAAGGCAAAGGTTATATTCAACCAAGTTCATCACCTTAGGGAGCACCGGTACTATATGTCAGAAAGAAAGATAACAGTATGAGGATGCGTGTGGATTATAGATCACTCAATGAAGTCACAATCAAAACAAGTATCCATTACCTAGGATCGACGATCTCTTCGACCAGTTGAAAGGAGCAAGTGTTTTCTTCAAGATTGACTTAAGGTCCGGTTATCATCAGTTGAAGATTAGACCAAAAGACACACCAAAGACTGCTTTTACAACAAGATATGGACTGTACTAGTCACAGCAATGTCATTCAGTTTGACAAATGCACCAGCTTATTTTATGAATATGATGCATAAAGTATTCATGGAATTCTTGGATAAGTTTGTGGTCGTATTCATTGACGACATTCTCATCTACTCGAAGGATGAAGAAGAACATGAGAAGCATCTCAAGGCAGTTTTGGAAAAACTCGGGGAGCAACAGCTCTATGCCAAACTTAGTAAAAATGAATTTTGGCTAAGCCAAGTAGCTTTTTTCGGACATATTGTGTCAACAGGTGGAGTTGCAGTAGATCCTGCCAAGGTTGAAGCCGTAATAGATTAGAGGCAACCCAAGTCCGTCACCGAAGTAAGGGGTTTTCTTGGTTTAGCTGGTTATTACTGAAGATTCATCGAAGGTTTCTCTAAAACCTCTAGACCTATGACTCAGCTTTTAAAGAAAGAAAAGAAGTTTGAATAGACATATGCTTGTGAGCAAAGTTTCCAGGAGTTAAAGAAAAGACTAGTATCGGCTCCTGTGTTAGTCTTCCCTGACATCTGTAAGGGCTTTGAGGTCTTCTGTGATGCCTCTCATCAGGGCCTTAGATGTGTGCTAATGCAGGAAAGTAAAGTCGTGGTTTATGCATCTCGCCAATTAAAGCCTCATGAAGGAAATTACCCGACGCATAATTTAGAGTTAGCCGTAATTGTGCACGCCTTAAAAATTTAGCGGCATTACCTTATCGGTAATCGTTGTGAGATTTTCACAGATCACAAAAGCTTGAAGTACATCTTCACTCAGTCAAAACTCAATCTCAGGCAAAGGAGATGGTTGGAGTTGATAAAGGATTATGACCTTGGAATCCATTATCATTCAGACAAAGCAAATGTAGTGGCAGATGCCCTGAGTCGAAAAGGGTATTGCAACACTATGTTGGTTCAAGAGAATCAGCCAAGATTGTATGAAGAATTGAGGCATCTGAATTTAGAGATTGTTAACTAGGGTTGTGCAAACACCTTAGAAGTTCAACCAACCATTCAGAGTCAAATCAGAGAAAATCAGGAAGAAGATGAAGATATCAAAGAAATCAAGAAGAACATGAGAAGAGACAAAGCCCCAGGATTTTCTGAGGATGAGCAAGGTACAATTTGGTTTGGTAACCGCATCTGTGTACCCGATCACCAAGAAACCAAGTAGTTGATTCTGAAGGAAGCTCGTGAATCACCTTACTCCATTCATCCGGGAAGTACCAAGATGTACTAGGATCTGAAGAAAAAGTACTGGTGGGTCAACATGAAATGAGATATTGTTGAATTTGTTGCACGTTGTGATGTATGCCAAAGAGTCAAAGCAGAACATCAAAGGCCAGCTAGATTGTTGCAGCCATTACCAATTCCCAAATAGAAGTGGGAACAAGTTGGTATGGATTTTATCACCGGACTTCCTAGGACTCAATCAGGATATGATTCTATCTAGGTCATGATTGACCGTTTGACTAAAGTGGTATACTTCATTCCCGTCAAGACCACTTACCAAAGTAGTAAATTGGCATAGTTGTATATGGCCAGGATAGTTTGTCCGCATGGAGTGCCCAAAAGGATAGTGTCCTGCAGAGGTTCACAGTTCACCTCTAGATTTTGGAAGAGCTTGCATGAGGCCTTGGGGACCAGACACAACTTCAGTACATCATATCATCCTCAAACAGATGGACAAACTGAACACGTAAACCAGATTTTCGAAGACATGCTTCAAGCATGTGCTATAGATTATGGGAAGAGTTGGGATCAGAATATTTCTTATATAGAATTCTCATACAACAACAACTATCAAGCTAGCTTGCAGATATCTCCATTTGAAGCGTTGTACGACAGACAGCGTAGAACCCCTCTCCTTTGGGACCAAGTGGGAGAACACCAGTTCTTTGGACTTGAATTAATTAAAGAAGCTGAGAGTAAAGTAAGAATGATAAGGGAACGATTGAGAGTGGCTCAATCCCAACAGAAAAGTTATGCTGGCAATCGTCGTAGAGAATTGTCCTTTAAAATAGGATATTTTGTCTATCTCAGACTAACTCCACTCAGAAGAGTAAGAAGATTCCAGACCAAGGAAAACTCGCACCAAGATTTGTTAGACCATACAAGATTTTGGGACGAAGAGGCAGAGTCGCCTACCAATTAGAGCTACCGGCATCTCTATACGTAGTTCATAACGTCTTCCACGTGTCACAACTAAAGAAGTGTCTTCGAGTTCTATCAGAGCAAACACCGCTGGAGAGCATTGATCTTCAAGAGGACCTCACCTATGTGGAGCAGCCAATCGAGATTCCTGATGTCGCAGAGCGCATTACTAGAAGCAAGATCATCTGTTCGTGCAAAGTCCAATGGAGCAATCACTCAGAAGAAGAAACCACTTGGGAACGAGAAGAAGACCTAAAAGCCGAGTATCCCCACCTTTTTTCTGACCAAGTCTGAATCTCGGGGTCAAGATTCCCTTAAGGGGGGGTAGGTTTGTAACATCCCAATTTTAGGGCTTTTTGAAAAAAATTCGACCACCTACTCGGTTTCGACCAATGCCACTCGGTTTCGACCAGACCCGTCTGTCAGCCTCCCCCTGATCACCTTCGCCTCCCTCCCGTTGCTCACCTGTGTCGCTAGCGCTTGCGTGCGTCACTGCCATGACAAAAGTCGTCGCCCCGGCGTGAATCCCACCCCTTTTTCCTCAGCACCGTGCGCATTTAATTGCCCGTCTTTCGCCGCACCCACCCCCTCTGTTCTTTCTCCTCCCCACCTGCTCCTGTCTCGTCCCCGTCATGACTTCTATGTCTTGGCCGAGCCACCCCACGCCCTTGTCACAAAGCTTCTCCCCTACTCCTCCTCATTCCCTATAAAGAGGAGCACCTGGGAGCCCTCGCCCTCCTCTTGTTTCCCCCACCCCTCTCTCCCTCTCTCGCTTTTGTCGCTATGGTTTGCCCGAAGCTCTGGGCTTTGAGTTCAAGCCACCGCGCACCTCCTCTCGGTCCTCGCCGCACCAATGCAGCCCTTCTTCTATCCGTATTAATTCATGTCCCAGAGCTCCTTGAAGCAATCCCTTCACCCAATTTCAGTTTTGTTTCACGAAAGCCGCCGCATTTCCTCTTCTCATTCAGTCCTGACCGACCCATTCATCATCGTCCTCCTTCGCCTTCGACCGCGAGCTTCCCCACTGTCATTCACCATCCACCGACCTCCTCTGACCTCTGTCTTGGTCTTGGTGACCTCTCCATGTCCTGTTCTCCCTCATGCTCCTTTCGACTACGTCCTGCAGTCGAAACCTCTTTTTGACCACGTCCTGTAATCAAAACCTCATTCCGAGAGCCCGTTCTCCTTCGTCAGAACTCCAATTTGAATTATTCAAATTTCTAAAATCAGCTAAAATCAAGTTCTAGCTTTCTAAACTAAAATTATTTAATTTGGAGTTCATTTAAATTTATTTGAATTTGGCTCGTTTTCACGTGTAGATTTTGACAACTCCAGGGAAACTAATTTTTTTTGAAGAGTTAGGTCCTCAAGCATATGAGCAAGGCAAGTTACATCCTTTGATCATATTTGAGCCCAGTATTTAAAATTATCTAAATTATGTTTTAAACTATTATTGCATGCTTATTTATATCAAAGTAATTTGAATTCCTGTTTTAAATTACTAGTTAATTCCGTTACCGTTGTATAACCAATGTTGAAATTGAAGCTGTCATTCCCTTGTCGCCTTAGTGGAAAAATCTGGTTGATACACTTGTACGGCTAGAACATGTTGGAAGACTATGCTTAGTCAAAACTTAGACCAAAAATCTTGATTTGGGGAACTTTAGCAAAAAGTTCAACTATGATTTGAAAATGATTTTATGATATTGTCTTTACCATAGAAATTTATAAAATGATTTGACTTGTTAAACCAAATAAAATTTGGTTTGGACTTGGGCGAAATGGATGTTTGGATGGGTGCATGTTCATGCACGGGATCGATTCATTTATATGATCGAGGCCTAGAGTTTTATTAGAAGTCGCCCAAGTCAATTAAGGACCGGTCTTGAGGCGCATTTTGCCAAGCCGTACCGTACTACCACATGTTCTGAATGGGCAGGACCTAACTAACTAATTTGCAATATTTCACCGTGGTCGTGCCACCTGGTTGCGTGGGTGTCTTTTACAACCTACTTTTATGTATTCCCACATGGCGCAAGAGGGGGCTTAAATCCGGCGGATTTCTATCCAAAGGAAGCAAAACCTTAGCAAGGTGGGACTACGGTGGGATGGTGCATTGTAAAGGCCTTGAGATAATCTCTTAGTCACACACCTTTGGAAGTGTGTGAGCGGATATTGCGAGATTATCTCTTGTAGGTAATGTTGTACAACCTCTGCAGAGTGTAAAACTATTCGAGTAGCCGTGTCCACGGTCATAGACATGCTAGCAAAGCCACTCAAAGTTAGACTTTAGTTTTTTATTTAAAAAATGCTCTATCAAATGGTTTTGGATGGTTTATCTAAATGGAAATTGGGCAGGTAGCCATATGATAGGAGGGTATCCTTCATCACTCTTGTGTGAATGTTATCCGAGTATAAAACTTGAGATATAGAAAATGAATTTTAGTTATAGAGTAAACTGCTTTAGAACTTAGTATGAATATTTAAATGAAAAATATCGCTTTATGCAAATTGAGCCATATAAGCCTCCCTTTGTTAAATCCTTGCATGCATTATAATTTGTTATTGGGAGTAACTTACAAGCACAGTTGTTTGTGCTCACTCTTGCTTAATACAATTGTTGAGCAGGAGAGGAGTGCTACAAGGAGATTGAGAACTCAGACGACTAGGCTGCGCCTCTAGACGATTGCCTATGGCGAATCTTGTGGTCTATTTTACTGCTTTTGATTTCGTTGTATTTTGGCTGGTTGACTTTATGCCCCTTTTGTATCAAACTTGAAGTATTTTGAATGAATCATCTGTTACGGTTGTGTTATCATCTTTTGTTGGTCTGTGTACACTAGCTGTCCTGGATTAGTGTATGAAGCACAGAGACCCGGGTTCCTTCGCTCTCGGGTTCGACAATTACGCGGAAATTCCGCTAGTTTAATAAACGCCGGTGAAGTGGTGAGTTTGGTATCCCTTTGCTCGAGAGCATTGTGACTTGATCCAATATAACCAAACATATATTGTGACCGCTAGGGGCGGAGCCAGCCGTGGCCCAAGCCTCGAGCTGGGTCAGCTGTTCTTGGACTGAACTCGAATGTTTGGTAATTTTTCAAGAGATTTTTTATAAACTTTAACACTAGTAAGATTTTCAGGCCTCGGGCTATAGCCTATCCGGCCCGAGACCTAAATCCGCCCCCGGTGACCGCATTACTTATGCTAAACAATGTTTGATTTGTTAATTTTCAACCGAAATTTAACTGAGCAGGAAAGTGTTGGCCTCGCCGGTGTCTACTACTCACACGAACCTTTGAAACTCGAACACAACAGAAGATGAATACACAGAGGCAAATTTTGGTGTTGTCCAACTTGCTACACATCATTTTCTCATATATTCTTCTCCTCTTATACTGAACAAAAGACTCACTAATTTACATGCAACTAATAGCTCTAATGCGTTACTAGTAACTCCATGCATGAACTCAGCCATAACCGAAGCACTCAATGCTCATGGCACTAATGCAAAACAAGTAACTCAAGCAACAAACTAATGCACATGACTGCCATGCAAACAAACCAATTAAGTCAAGATTATAGCTAACAATTTCTCCCCTAATCTTGACATGCCAACTCACCGTTGCGGATTGCCCGCAACCTCTTGCCACGCGCAGCGGCTTTCTCCTTGTTGCCACACGCAGTGGCTCCTCTTGCACGACTCATCGCGCCATTAGCGATCTTCAACACTTATCTTCAAGAAATTCTGCCTTCCCACTCGGCACGGGTTAGCAACACAAGTTCCCTTTATGTGTCGCCAAATCCATGTAACCGCTTTTCTACCACGTGGTGCACTCTTTGAGGGAAAGTACAGTCGCCCTCGTCACGCGATCACTCTTGAGGGACCATACATTCGCCCTCGTCATTAGCAACCATGACCATAGGTGCCACCGCAGCCCATGCATCTGGCAGCTCTTCTCGTTGGAACATGGAGATGGACACTACATTCACCCATCTTGCCTTGTCGGTTGATGACGACGCTCCTTGATAGCATGTATTTTTTGAGACACGCCGTCTCCATTCTTCACCGCTACCTCTTGGTCACCACAACTTCGCCGCTGGTGACACGATTCACCGAGCGACTCCGACCTCGATTCTTCCTACAACAACGGCCTCCATGCCATCGCCGTTTGTCGGCCTCATGCCGACTTGTTTCCCAGCGGCTTCGCACCGCCTCACCTTGCCGCCGCCGGCCTCCACTCTGGTGGAGACTGCCGTCGTCGGTCTACTCCGCGATGATCACGTCGTCGCGGCCAATGCGCACATCACGTGCGATTCTGGTACACCGCGCTAGCCTCACCATGGCCACGCAGACCTCCACTGTCACGTTCTTGGTGCACGGTGCTGTAGTTGGCCTCGTCGCCGGTGCCCCGTACACCTTCGCCCAAGGCGCTGGCTCTCCTCATCGCAAAGCTGCATGCTCCACGCCAGACGTCACCGTTGTTGTTGTTCACGCGCACCAAAGACTTCGTGGTGCCGCACCGTCACCGCTCTCGCGCGCGCGACACCACAGACGCCCGGCGCCACGCGCATGCCAGCGCCCGCTGCAGCACGACTAGGCTAGGCTGCCAGCACGCCCACGCTCTGCACACACCCGCTCCTGCAGCCGCCTGTCTTGGCGCCTGCTCGCACACACCCGCTCTCGACCGTGATGCTCGTCGCCCTCACGGCCGCTGCCGTGCGACGCGTCTCGCACCTTGTGCATCTCCTCACCTTGTGCCGCGCTCCGCTGGCCGCTGCGTCTCCGCCGCGCTCACCGAGTGCCGCTACACCTGGAGCCGAGCAGTGCATGCCCTAGGCTAAGCCGCCGTCAGATCGCCTTGGCCGAGGCGCCGCAGCTGCCGCGACCATGCCGCGCCCGGCCGCCGCCTCGTGTAACACCAACACGTCCGTCGCGAGCACTTTGGACAACCGCTCTACGTTGCGCTCTAGCTGCTCCTGCCGGTTCTCGAACAGGTTCTGCGCCATCGCCATGTTCGCCCGCTCTGCCGGGTACCATGCCGCGCCGCCGGCGCCGCTGGGTGGGCACTCTCCTCACATTGAACCTCGCTCTGATACCAATTGTTGGCCTCGCCGGTGTCTACTACTCACGCAAACCTCTGAAACTCGAACACAACAGAAGATGAACACACAGAGGCAAATTTTGGTGTTGTCCAACTTGCCGCACAGTATTTTCTCATATATTCTTCTCCTCTTATACTGAACAAAAGACTTACTAATTTACATGCAACTAATAGCTCTAATGCGTTACTAGTAACTCCATGCATGAACTCAGCCATAACCGAAGCACTCAATGCTCATGGCACTAATGCAAAACAAGTAACTCAAGCAACAAACTAATGTACATGACTGCCATGCAAACAAATCAATTAAGTCAAGATTATAGCTAACAGAAAGAAGAAGAAACCCAACCTACCAAAAGCATAGTCCTGCCCACTACCCCAGCTAATTGAGTTGCAAATAGGCCAGCTTACACTTCACTTCAAGTTGACCTTGGTCACACTTTTTCTTTAGTTCTTCTGAATTAGGAGCTAAACATCAAAATAAAATACCATTCAAACTAGAGCATAACAGGAAATGTACAGCGTGCGCGCTGACCTTGGGAGAATGCAGTCGTCAAGATGCCAATCCCAGTACAGGTAGTCACTGTCCGGCCTGCCATTCCTCTTGCAAGAGTCCTGCCTGTCTATGTATGGGCACGTCTGGTCCGTGTAAGGCAGCTTCCTGGACCTGTCGAACACCCAATACCCCTTGGTCACGCTGCACCGGCTCGGGTCGAACGCCATCTTGGCCGCCGGCGGCGTCACCAGTTCGCCCGGGAGCAACGTCGACGCCCTCATCTCGGCCCGCTGCGACGTCCTCTTATTCTCGATCTCCTTGTCCTTCACCTCTGAAAATAGCACCAATTGAAAAACTCACATGCTGCAGAAGGCGGCGCCAGGCACAGGCACACAATTAAGTGCATGCAATGCACTTCAGTTAGTTTTTACCTGCAGTACTAAATGTGTTACTACTTACTAGTATTGTCTATGATGACATGCTTAGTGTAGGGCGTACCAGTGAGAGCCCGGAGGTCCTCGGTGAAGATGATGCCCGCCAGCGCCAGCCCGCCGATGATCGCCACTACCACCGACAGTGGGGCCCGCCCCTTCACACGCTTCATCGCAGAAAGCTGAACCATGAACTCACTATACGTGCATGCAAGCTGCAAAGCTAGCTTCTTGCAGAGTGAGAGGTCTATGTTATTGCAGGTACAGCCGTTTTTAGTAGTGGTGGTGGTGCTTAGTTGCAGAGAGCAACAGTATAATTAAGAAGGAAAAATTGTGTGAGCACTGTAATGTCGGGGCAGGGCAGGTGCATTTGGCACTTGATTTTAACTGTTTGGCCTACTTACTTGAGTAGGAGTGAAGCAAAAGCAGCAACGCTGGGAGTTGAGAGCCAACCTCAACCTGAGCATCTTAATGGCATTGTCAAAGGTGGTAGCTATAGCTGCGGCTCCTACACGTACTGTTCCAACAAATTGTGTGCTCCACACTTACATCAGAAACTGCCTTTGGGCCTCCTGGGTATCTGCCGATGCAGTGGGCATCATCATTTCAGATGGAAAACACTCTGAAAGCTGCAGCTGATCAGCTCACCAAACCATGAGCTGCGGCAGTTGTACGGTCGTCAATACTTCAATTATCATTGTTCTACAATTCTACTCGTCACAGGAGGGCAGCGAATAGTACTGCCCGTATTTGGGACAACTCAAAATAGTTCCTTTTCTGTATAAATCACACTTTCAGTGGAAAGTTTACGCAGTGTGCTATGGATGAGTTATGTATGTATTACGGTATTTTCAATAGTGTCACTTCAGCTGTCTATAAGGTTGACATATATATTTTCGGATGACATGGAGGAGAATGAAAGGAGAGAGAATGAGGTCATCTTCTCACGAAGCAACAGGTGTATCACGTGAAACAAAACACTAGTGACGAAGGTTTTTGCTGTTAGAGCGCAGTCGTCGTTTATTCACGCGAAACAAGACACTTAATTCATGCAAAGCTTAAATGATTGTGAGGTTTTAAAGAGACAGCTCAAGAGACAATGTATTAGAATAGTTGTCTCTAAAATTATCTCAAGATGACATAGAGGATATTAGAAACAATCTAAAAGACAAATTATTGAACATATTATTGCTGTCTCCGGTCGTTAAAGAAAGTCGTTTTGGCTTGCTTGCAAAAGTTCAGAAAAGCAAGTCGTTTGGGGAAGTTTGAGGGCCATTGCGCCCCTAGTATTTGCATTTAATTGCATGCATGCTACAATTCCAATGAAGTTAACAGGGGTAGTACTGTGACAAAACCAGCTAATAACCTCACCTTGGTATCTGTGTTGCAAGCCAAAGCGACTGACTTTAACGACTGGGAGGTAGTATGTTTATATACTAATCATGAATTATATTTCAACCAGACTAGGAGGGTGCAAATATATCGTAGTGTTTTATATGATGTTTGACCGATTTGTTGGTGGGATCTTGGTGTGCAGTTTGTTTCGATGCTTTTACCGATATGATGTTTTACATTCCATCGGATGATGGAGCAATATAATATGACTATTTGGTGTGTTATGCCGGTAAGCAATTCTTTTATGGATTGTGTCGTTGAGTTCGTATTAGAATCTATTAAAGAGTTATATTACAGTTGGATTGGATCTTTGAACTATAAATAAAATATGTAGGAGTCTTATGAGACTATACACAAATATTCCCGAAATTCTACATGGTATTATAGCCATCCCCGTTTATATCCACCACCACTGAACCTTAACCCTAACTGTCGCTTACCTCAACCGCCTCCTTCGCCGTTCGTTGTCGTCCTCGTCACCCCCGCCTCTTGTAACTGAGCTGCCACCACGTCGCCTCGCGGGCGAGCCCAAGCTACGACTGTGCAACTTTGGATCACCAGGGTGGTGAGGAGGAGGAGGCCGCCGGCGGTGGACAAGGAAGGAGCAGATCTGATGCTTGGGACGACAGATCCGACGCTCGAGATGCGCGGACCGCCACCGTCACTTGGGAGTCGCCATCGCCTTGGGTTGCCAATGTTGCTGCCTCCTTGGGTCGCCGCCTTGTCGCCTTCTCTCGGGCCAAGGAAGCTACCATGGAGAGCGAGAAGCTGACTGTTTTGCGCTTTGCTCTGTTTTGAGAGGCTGTTGACTGCTTTGTGGATAATAAGAGGAAAGAGAAAGGAAGAGGGGGATAGTAGGGTTGTACTATCACTGCATACTGTTGAATAACACATGCATGCAATTGTGGAAAGAGTGCTAGAGGCAGTGCAGAACGTTGATGCGTGAAGGATTGCTATGATCGTGAGAGATACGCGCGGCATAATTTTGTGGTGAGCGGTATTGCTCCAACTATTTGAGAAGATGACCCCTGCGGAGATTGAGGCTGCGAAGGAGGAGGAAGAAGCTGCGATGAGGGCGATAGAAGAGAAGAGAAAGACAGTTGTTGAGACTACTTCCCCGCTGGCCACGTAAGGTGACATGAGAATCATATTATATGACTCTTCGCGATGGGTATGATAGGTCCGAGAGCTAGTGCAGGGTCATCTGAATTAAAACTGGAGCTGATACCAAATGATGTAAAGTTGGAAGGGAGCAAGAATTACCTGAGTTGGTCCAGAAGGACTCGGCTAATTCTGAGGACAAAGGGGTGGAGCACTGCCTGTGGGAGACTTGTATTGAACCTGCAGACAAGGCGAGCATGGATTGGAGGGTTGGGACACCACTAACTCTGTGGTGGTATCTTGGTTGCTAACTTTGATGTCTTCATCCATCGCTCGGATGATGGAGATGATGCAGAGTGCATCGACAATGTGGAAGACGTTAAGCAACATGTACTCCAGGGGCAGAAAATGCGATGATACTAGTGAACTGCATCTGCTATGGGCAGATTAGGTCACTATGACCCACTGTAGTTAACATGTGCTGGTGATATTAAGGCTAACAGGGTGTGGCTGCAATGCAGACAGGTTACACACTTTCTGAAGGGACGGAACCCAAAGTTTGAGAGTAGGAGAGCTTCCATGTTTCACTTGGCAAACTTGCCTGCTATGAAGGAAACTATTTCGGCTATGGTGTAGGAGGACATTCAACTACGAGTAATGAGGGACAACAACCCTGTTAGGTTCGCATATGCCATACCCGATGATAGGGAGCGCTACAACTGTGGGGTGAGAGGACATTTGAGTCGTGTTTGTCCTTCTTCACGGTATGGAGGCTGAGGTGGAGGTCGAGTTGGAGATTATAGATGTCGAGGTGGAGATCGTGGTGATCATGGAGGCGGAGGTGGATATTATGGAGGTCAATGAGGGGGCCGAGTTAACCCTAGGGCTAATATGGTCATAACAGAGGAGATCACGTTTGTTACTCTAACAAGCGAACAAGCTATGCAGTAGGAGAAGTGGCAGCAGGGAAAGGCATTGGAGACTCCTCATGATTCCACTGCAACAACTACCACCTCCTTTGGTAACTTTGTCAACTACGCCCACACAGGTGAAGGTACTCAAGCACATGCACTTGCATCCACATATAAGCATTCTTATATTGATTGGATAATAGATTCAAGGGCATCCAAGCATGTCACGGGTTCACTTAGTGCATTTGAATCTTACACTCCATGTACTCGTTATGAAACTGTCTGAACAGCTGATGGAATCTCCCAGCTTATTCAGGGTGTAGGATCTGTAGAGTGCACACCATCCATTGTTTTTTCCTCATTTTGCATGTTCCGTCCTTTCTAGTCAACCTTCTTTCAGTTAGTTCTATCATTGACCAATTCAGATACATTGTCACATTTTATGAGGATTCGTGTTTGTTCTAGGAGAAAAGAACTGGAAAGAGGATTGTGACTAAAATAAGGCATAATGTGTTGTGGTACATTGATCAGGTTGACACAGCATTGGCTGTGACTGTAGGAGGAGTTGAGGGAGAAGTTTTGTTACATCATCATTGCTTGGGACATCCATCGTTTGATAGTTTAAGTCGGTTGTACCCTGATTTGTTCAATAAAGTAAACAAGAGTAAACTTGTGTGTGATGCTTGTGAGTTTGAAAAGTATACACTGTCTACATATAGTAGCATTGGTCTTCGGAGTTATGTACCTTTTATATTAATGCATTATGATGTTTGGGGTCCATGCTTAGTTACTTCTGTGAGTGATTTTAAGTAGTTTATCACATTTGTTGATCACTATACTTGTATGACTTGAATTTATATGATGAACCACAAGAGCGAGGTCCTTCGGTGTTTATATGACTTCCATAGGATGCTTGCTACTCAGTTCAATGCAAAGGTTCGAATTCTTCAAACAGACAATGGAACTGAGTATGTTAACAAGAAGTTTGTAGCATATCTCTCAGAGGGGATACTTCATCAAACTACTTGTCTAGAAACCCCCACCTGAGAATGGAGTGGCTGAAAGGAAGAATCGACATTTGTTGGAGGTAGCACGTTCACTAATGTTTCAGATGAATGCATGTGATAAAGGGATTGTGGAGCAAGGCAGTGATGACGATAACGTATCTCATCAATCACATGTCATCTCGAATACTTGGGATGAAGTCTCCAGCTGAACTTATTTTGGGTCAGCAGGAGTTCAAGGTGTCTCCCAAGGTGTTTGGCTATGTGTGCTTTGTACGGGATCACCAACCAATGGTTGGCAAACTCGATCCTCAGGCAATGAAGTATATCTTTATAGGTTATTCATCAAGTCAAAAGGGTTATAGATGATGGAACCCAGTTGAGAGAAGGTTGTTCGTGAGTATGGATGTGACATTCCGGGAGTTTGAGTCATACTACACGAGTAGAGGTACTCTTGGTCAGTTTTTGGAGGAGTTCTCTCATATCACTAAGGGTGACAGTCGAGAGGGGGAGAACAAGGAGAGTGATAGTCAACAAGAAGAAGTCATTGTGGGGGACAATTCTGTGCCCGAGCCTAATGGAATATGAGAGAGTTGTGATATCCCCGAAAGAATTGAAGGTTTATCGGCGAAAGCGCCTTGGGAGAAACAGGGGGAAGCAAAGGGACAAGCAGTTAGCACCTAAGCCAGTGGAGCTGCAAGCACTGGCAGAGAAGCAATCGGAATAGCCGTAGACTAAACAGTCGGCCTTGCCAGTTGATCCAGTCCCAAATCCAAATCCCTCCTCGGCTCTCTCTCCATCAAAGTCCTTTCCTCCCCTTGGAGCGAGTGGTAATGTCCCTTCTAAGCACTCCCATCTAGAGTTACCACTTGCTCAACGTAAGAAAACTAGAGCTAATACCGAAAAGCCTCCTGTACAGTATGGCTTTGAGAATGACATTACACATTTCATCTCATATTCCCATATCTCACCTACATACAAAGCATTCATCGCATCACTTCAGACAGTGCTTTGAGAAGAACAAGACATGGGATCTTGTACAACTTCCAGCGGGAAAGAGGACTTTAGGTTGCAAATAGGTGTTTACAATTAAGCAAACTCCTGAAGACAAGATAGAAAGATACAAGGCACATTTGGTTGTAAAAGGTTATAGTCAAACATATGAGGTAGACTATGATGAGACCTTTGCACCAGTGGCAAAGATGAGCACGGTAAGAACGTTGATCACCTGTGCAACTAACTTCGGATGGCTCCTACATCAGTTGGATTATGAATAATGCTTTTCTACATGGTGATTTACAAGAGGAGGTATACATGAAGAATTGAATATTCCTCTAGGCTTTCAGAACAAGCATATTGATGGAAAGGCGTGTAAACTCAAGAAGTCTTTATACGGTCTAAAGCAGTCTCTAAGGGTGTGGTTTGATATATTCAGGCATGCAGTCTGTAGTATGGGGCTATTCTTAGTGCAATGGAAATCATATTGTGTTTTATATGCGTGGAGGATCACATATCACCATATTGGCAGTCTATGTTGATGATATTGTGATCACCTGAGATGATGCTGAGAAAATCAAGTCCTTAAAGAAAAGACCGGGAAAGGCAATTGAGGTGAAAGGTCTTGGAACTCTTCGATACTTTCTTGGAATTGAGATTGTTTGTTCATCGAAGGGTATAGTTCTCTCCCAGAGGAAGTATATTCTTGATCTACTGGCAGAAACTTGTATGCTTGGATGTCGTCCTATTGCTTCACCTATTGATAGGAATTACAAGCTATGTGCTGAGTCGGGAGATCTAGTTGACAAGTAAGCTTACCAAAGGCTTGTTGGGCATCTCATCTATCTATGTCATACACGACCTAATATTTCATATGTAGTGAGTGTGATTAGTCAATGTATGCATGATCCCAAAACAGGACACGTGGATATTGTCTATCGAATCCTACAGTATTTGAAGAGTAACCGTGGGAAAATGTCTTAGGTTCAGGGAGAATCAACACCTGAATGTGGAAGGGTATTGTGATACTAATTGGGCGAGCAGTGTGGATGACAGGATGTCTACCTCTGGATATCACATCTTTGTGGGGGGGGGGTAACCCTGTGTCATGGGAGAGCAAAAAACAGGAGGTTGTAGCTCGGTCTACTGCAGAGGCAGAGTATAGAGCAATGGCATTGAGTTTGAGTGAAATGATATAGATGAAGGGTTTATTGTCTGAGCTTCGAGTATGAGGGAATAATCTCTTGGTGTTGCATTGTGACAATAAATTTGCAATCAACATTACTAACAATCTAGTATAGCATGATCGTACCAAACACACTAAGATTGATAGGTTCTTCATCAAGGAGAAGCTTGATGGCAAGCTGCTAAAGTTGGAGTATGTCAAGTCCGGTGAACAGTTGACTGATTGTTTCACTAAAGGGTTAGGTTCTAGCGAGTGTGTTACAATATGTAATAAGATGGACATGATTGATACATTCGGCCTATCTTGAGGGGGAGTGTTGGTGAGTTCGTATTAGAGTCTAATAAAGAGTTGTATTAAAGTTAGATTAGATCTTTGGACTATAAATAAAGGATGTGGGGATCCTATAGAACTACACACGATTATTCCTGAAATTCTACAAATTCTTGGCAAGACATGCATAGGTTGCTAATCACCAAAGTCCGAACAACAACACTTCAATGACAAGCAATTTACTGTCATCATTAAAAACTTGATTTTGGAGGAACTGATGCATATTCTAGGTTGCTATTCTCAACAAATTATGGATACCCGTCATTTTTTTTGAAGGAAGGGGTAGGAGAGTTTCCCTTTGTATTGATAAAGCAGGAGAAAAACAAGTTTAAAAAAAAGATACACCCCGACGGGGAAACACCCCTGGTGGGAGGGAAACCGCAACTAGGCACACCTAACAACAACACCTTATGAATAGCACCAGAGCTAGGGGCACCTACTAGCAAACTCTAACCACGCCGAGCATCAAACAACTCTGTTGAAACACACACGTCATAGCTAAGGGAAGGGCAACACCTCCCAACCAACGCACTGAAACTTCAAACTAGTTTACACCAGACAATGTAGAGGATCGCCCTAACACTAACTTAAGAGAGAAGAATAGAAGCAGGTGCAAGGTTGGTCCACACGCTGACAGAGCCACCAGTGAGGAGCTTCAAATGAGTTAGGTGAGCAAGCGGTTCCTCCTCTCGGCGATAACAGTGAACAACAACTTTGACTCCTCTCCCCCTTTGCCCACGTGGCTCAAACGAGGTGGACTGGACCAACTGCTATGAACGGGGCCTCTGGGACAGTCGTCTTGCGCCTCGAGATGACACTTCAACGGCAATAACCCCCTACTCAGGCTCTTCCAATGGCAACAGCCCCCTACTCGGGCTCTCCCAACGGCCGGCCTGCTACTCCTCAGGACAACGGCCTACACTCGGGATGCCCCCAACATAGCAGCATGGGAGGCCGACCTTCTCCTCTCCACCTCGTGCAGACCGACGAGCACGCGGCGAGAGCCAGGAGGGCTCTGGGGCCAGGGGTAAGAAGACTTCTCTGGCTGTGGCAGGACAATCTTTTGGTGAACTTGCGAACGGATGTGTTGAGGATCGCACGGTCATGCCCTAGCAACCGAGCAGAGGTGGGCATAGGACTGGGATCCACTTGGCGCATGCCAAGACGATTCGCGGCTCCACTCGCAACACTTTCCCATGACGCCGACGGTTGACGGTCTCTGGGTGAACTTGCGGGCGGAGGTGTTGAGGATCGCACGGTCATGCTCTAGTAGCTGGGCGGAGGCGAGCACAGGACCGGGGATCCACCCGGCACACACCAAGACAATTCGCGGCTCCACTCACGACGCTTTCCCACGACGCCAACAGTCAACGGTCTCATAGGACGCCGATGCCCACCGAGCCCACGGCCGCTGCGGTCACGCCAGCCAGCTGGTGGCAGCATCGGCATCGGCAGGTGGACCCCTCGGCATCGGCGAAGATGGCGGCGCCCCGCGCGACGGGTTCCTCGGCATCGGCAGCATTAGCATCGGCGAAGACGGCGGCTCCCCGCGTGACGGACTCCTCAGCATTGGCGCCCCTTAGCCCATGGCCGGTGGCAACACCAGCAGGTGGTAGTCACCTTGGGCGGAGCAGCCCCGCGTGTAATATCCCGCTTAAATATCAATAATTTGGAATTAAGAAATTTGAGTGTAGTAGTTACAGTTCAGAATTTGAGAGAGTTTTGGGCTGCCAACCCATAGTCGCGGTGGGGGGAAGAGCTGGCCTTAGAGGCCAAGGCCCACGGGAGGCCAGCAGCCCACTTGAAGGCAAGGGAGGGAGGATAAGTCACTAAAACCCTAGCCTATGCTACAGTACCGACGTCCTTGCTACAGTACCGACGCCACTACAGTGTTTTCGCCCTTGCTACAGTACCACCGCCCTTAGCCCTTGCTGCCATGGAGGAAGAAGGATGGAGCCAGCAAGAGGAAGGAGAAATGGGGAAAGGAAGAAGAAGAACAAAAGAAGAGAAGGGAGAGGAAGAGGAGGAAGGTGGGGGTGATCATCGTGAGGGGATTCAGCGGCATCCAGCATCGTTCTTGTGGGTAATTTCACATTCCCAATTCGTTTTGGTAGATCGTTCATATGCGAAATGTCTTCAATCGCCAGTTTGTAGCTGCTGTGTAGATCGATTGATTTTGCTGATCTGTTGACGCGCGAATTTGAGTTAGGTCCAGGTGGATCCAACATTTAGTGTCTCCTAGACTTATGTGGGGTTTTGCGTGGGCTTTCCAAAAAGTATTAATTCATAATTTTTGGATGAACTATGAATTAGTTATAAATTTTACAATTCTAGGTGCTTGTTCAGTCTCTAGATTCGGGCAGCGAGCATAATTTTGTGAATTAGGGGTTTGAGATAGATGAATTTGGTCGTTTGATCTCCATGAGATATATATTTTTTTTATGATGATTCTAGGAAGATAAAGTTCATAACTTTTGGAAATTTAGAACGAAAGATATGAATTTTAGAAGTTAATGTTGTAATTTGTCCTTCTGTTATGGACAGAAGAGAATTACTTAGCTATTGGCAACCTTTATTGCATGGTGGGGATAATTATGATAAATTTATTGAAAAATATAGTTTCCTATAGTTTCCAGAAAGTCTTAGAACATTGAGATTGAATGTACCAAATAAAATTTACGAAATTCCCAAGTCAGTAATACCGAAGATGACAGAACGATCTTTGAGATTAAAAATAAAGGCTTAGATGTGTTAATTTGATCTTTTGGTCACCTAAAAAGTTGTAGCTATGCCTGTGTAGATTTCAAGAAAGTTGGATTCATGACTTTTGGAGTTTTGACTCAAAAGTTATAGATTTTCCTTTGATAGCTGTCGGTTTGGATATATTGGGATTTAAGAGTGTAGTGATTAAGTTTCGGGTTGCAATTAGGGCGATTGATTTCATTTTGTTCCATTGCTATACTGAGTACTTTTGAACGTTATTCTTAGAATGCTTTACAGTTGCCAGGTGGTGGTGAGAACCGGGGTTAGAGCATTCCTGTCATCGTGTTCCGTCTTGCGGTTGAGTTAAGTACATTGTGGATTATATTGACTGTTATTTGTTCGTAGTGCTTGATGTCATGCTATGATTAAATTCTATGGATTGTGAGTAAATTTCAATAATTCTTGTTTCTTTCCATGGATGTTAATCCATACTTTTTGAGATGATGTCTTTCATATCAATGTATTCATTTATTCATTCATTCGTTCATGATTCACCCACGGGAGTGGGAAGTAAAGTCCAATCATTCCAATATAGGCAAGTAAGATCCATCATTCCAATATGGGTAATTTGGATCTCCGTTTTGAATGTTTCTTCAAACGGGCCTTAGATCCCCGTATTTTGGATAATACAGGTATGAGTGAACACCGACGGGTGTTCACTGGCTATACCGGTATAAGAAGAAGAGAAGAGCATGCATTCCATTCTTGCATAAGATTTATGCCGTTCTACATACGTATTCGATTATTGTGTATGTTATGTTCTTGTTCCAATATTTTCCATATTATTCTGTTGTACTTACTGAATCGTGGACTCACTCTTGTTGTGTTGTTCTTTCTAGGTACCTCTCGAGGCAGCGACATGCATGGGAAGGGGTAGTCTTGATGCACATCACACTTACACTATCTATGTCAAATAAATTAGTTCAATTAACTAAACTTCAAGTTCATAATAAATCTTTTAGTTCAGACTGTGTCCATCCTTCGTGGTGGTTGATGCGTTTGTGTTCATGGATGAACTGTTTAAGCTTTTAAACCTCAGTTATTGGTTCAA